>JAQPPZ010016931.1:2500000-5000000 GCA_028583015.1 Wollemia nobilis
AATTTGTTAGTAGACTATAGTCTCCTTATGTCATTGAGTTTTTATACCATTGATAAATGAGAAAAAAATCCATTTGTTTTGTTTGACTTGTACTTATAGAATGGAATATTTGGAAAACATTCTAGTATTTCTAACAAGGTTGGGATTCTCTAATCCTAATTTTATGAAGCATTTATGGATAGACAGAGCCCATAACTACTTGGAAGGATTTTGTATCTTGATTAGCCAATCTAAATATGGCTTTGGTTTCAAGCTGGGAAAACTAGTTTCTTGTCACCCTAGAAAAGAGATCTAAAACCACTTATGTTCTTCAATGAAACAATTGTAATGCATGAATCTATAGGGCCTTAGAAATGGGTTGGTCATAGTGAGTGAATACAAATAACCCCCACAAATATTATTAGTTAATATAGATTCCATTATCAAATATATTTTTATGCTATATTAGACGAAGTTTAATGGCTTCATAGAATTTATAGATGATTTTGGCCATAATTATGTCCTTAATATGGATAAGTATCTTGATATAAAGGATGACATAAGTCCAAAATCCTTCTAGGCCTATTGACCATATGGAAGTCTTGAAGCAATGTAGCAAGAAAGCAAAAATTTCTAGGATTTGTTGCCTTCCAAGGCTTGAATAACAAGTTTAACATAGAGAGAAATACCATGCGAATGGATGTCCAAGAGTCCAAGACCTTTAGAGTCACATGAAATATGATAAAATTTCTAATTGACTTGATCAAAGCCTTTCCCATGTTTAGATGAAACCCATTAAAATTCTAAGAAGTTTTTCAAGATTCTAGTAGAAAGCTTTGGAAGGATCTCAACAAGACAAGTAGAAAATACGGATTATAGCAAGCATAATAGAGAAAATTTATTATTTTCTTGCTAAAGACATTATTTTTAAAATCTAGTGCTATAACTTCTTCTCAACATTGGTAATTACAAATTGCCAAAGATAAGTAAGAGAAGAGTGAAAGGGAAAGGGGAATTTGATAAACTTAAATATTTCACCACAGGAATTTTATTTTCAACCAAATTAATTAAGACATGAAGGCTTGGGGAGGAAATACTGAAAAGAACTGCTATTAAGTTAGATGTTATGTAGAATGTGCCCAAGCATTGTAATTCCTATTTCATGCTAGTTTCTTCCTCTAGTGAGTGAGGAAAGAGTCAGTTATGAAGTTGTCATTAACTAGCTATTGAGTAGTGTGGGGAAGGGATATGCCCTTAACCTAACCTTGAGAAACTATGTGAGCAAGTAAATACCAAAATCCCTTAGTAGCTAGCACATAAGTGCTAGAGGAGGTGTAAAACCTTCTTGAATATACTTGAAGAGACCAAAGGAAGAGGATTACTTACCACCTATGGTCAAACAAGTAGAGGCATTTGCAAAATATATTTTGATAGAGTGAATGAAGGTTGGCCTAAAACCCAAAGATCACTTTATACAATCATAAGCATTGATAAAATAAATTTTAATAAACACTATTTTCTATAAAGAGGTTTGAGTCCATTCAATACCTTCCCATACAAGAATAATGTTATCTAGAATATACCTAATTTTGATGAATTCTATCTATTGAAGATAAAAAATTAGCAGAAGCAAGTTTTGTAGATGCAATACCAAATATATAGTGATGATTTTTTAAAAAATGTTCAATAAGGTAATAGACCTCCAATTGCATATTTCCTCTAGATATCTAGTTTTAGGTATGAATTTAATATTACCCTTGTTGATGAGATTTCCTAATGTATTGGTATGGAATGCTTCTAAATAGATCTAAAATAAATCCTAACCAACAATGTCCTATAAGGATTTATAAAATTTGTAGGGGAATCCATCACTACCAAGGAATTTATCATTGGCCATGGATAAGATGGTCTATAGTAGTTCATCTTTAGTGACTAGTTGGTCACATAAGGCCCATTGTTAAGTGAAAAGCCTAAAGGACACCATATTTGTATATTGTTGTACAAAAATATTATACTAAGGAGAAGGAGATTGCACCTTGAAAACCTATTTATAATGTAAAACAATGGCTTGTAGGAGTTTTGATAAAAGTGTTGACCTTCCCTAATGTGTTTGATATTTTGGAAGACCAAAAAAACTTGCAAGACTTGAAATAATTAGTTGGAAATTTGATCTCCTACCTTAATCCAATAAAAGTGGGCCTTCATTTGGGCTTCCCAAGTTGTTTCTAGCTTATTTGTAGCTTAGTTCATAATCTAAGGTGGTAGCCTTGTAGGAGTGGTGGTCAAGAATAGGTATGTAATGGCCATATATGTAAATAAATAATGATGTATGTTCTATTGAACTATTAAACCATTATATCCAATTAATACTATTATAGGGGTGACGCTAAATATTATAAATGTGTTAGATGTGGGCTAGCATAGGTGTATATTTTAGCTATTATGTGTTTAGGAAAACCTAAGATTTTGTTTTGGGTTGTTCCACTTAACCATTCAATGGATAAGTGAATAGAAAAGTGGTTAGAGAAGATAAAATCCAACATAGCCTTCACTAACATAGATAAATAGTTAGAGAAGTATAAAATGGCTCACCTATCAGCATGTCTCTATCAAGCCATTTGAGAAGTATTTATGTGCTATACTACATGTTACTCCACATGCAATAAATGGAATTAGAATACCGATAACTAGTATGAGGGTAAAAAAAGCCTAACTTATTACACATTTAGTACCATGCATCCCTTTTGCCAATTGTTCAATGCATTGGGAGGTTTCTACTTTTTTCTAAAACATTCAATCATATTTAAATATCTACACAATACAAAATGTGTACTAGGAAATGCATCCATGATCCAATGCTAGAGGTAAAATTGTTTGATAACATCACTAGAGGCATAAATATTAATAAACACAATTGAATGATTATAAATGTTGAAAAATAACCATCAAACTAAGTACATGGGGTTACATATATAGTTAATTAAATATGGGTGCCACCTAGTAGAGATGAAGGTGGCAACTCCACCACATCCTAGATAATGATCGTTATAGAAGAAAAAATTGATTGGCCATTTGGCATGATAGCATGTAGAGAGCAAAAACCCTAAGATATTTAATTCTAATAAACAAAGAAGATTTATATTGCGATACATTTACCAATTTTTTGGCTTAATATACTTCCTTTTGGAGTTTGTTAGACATCTAACATTCACTTGTTATGGAGCTCATTTAGAACTCGATGGCTATTTTATGTCTATATAGACTCCTTGTCAGGAACATAACATTCCAACTACATAGTTGGAGTGAAATGTGAGTGTTTGTTTGGAAAAAGCTTGTTAGCCTCCTTGTCTCTTGGGGTATGTGAGTGCCTTGTGTTTACTGGAGGACACAACAAATAACTTATTGGAGTGATTGCTTAATTAGATATTACACTAACATCCTAGGGAAATCTAATATAAGAATGCCAAACTACCTCTTTGAGCTTATTTCTAGAAGCGATTTGTGGAGAAAATTTCTTCCTCTTCTTATCTTGCATGGAAGCTTGGCTAGGAACTTTGATGTGAGTCCTAATAAGTGTAGATCCCATGGAACCATTATTACAGTTATTCCTTCAATTTCTCATAGTTGTCTATCCCTCAACAAATTAAGGAGTGTTTGTTTTATCAGGATTTGGAGTCAATTTTTTTTTTTTTATTTGTGGAAAACATCCCAAAAGGGATGCCACTTTCGGGTAAGACCCAAGGAGGCAGGGGTATCCATTCCACCAAAAACGCCCAGGACTCGGACCTGGCCTACCACCTTTGACATACTCAAGGAGAAAACAAACACACAAAACCAAATTAAAAAAAAGTAAATAACAACAAAAATAATAAAATAAAATAAAAAACAAGCTCCTTGAGTGTGTCAAAACCAAAAGCACAACCAAACACGCACAATAAGATAAAAGAAACCACAACACAAACCACATAGAAAAACACAAGAACCACATAACAAAACACAAACAAGACAAAAACAACAGAACACTACAAAGACATAACCCAAAAAAACATGAAAAATAAACACAACCAAAACCTAAAAAATAAAATAAATAAAATAAAAATAAAAACAACCAACAACAGACAATAAACAAAAACAAAAAACATAGAAAACACTCACACATAAAAAAATGAAATAACACAAACAAAGAGAAACCCAAGAACAAGAACGAACACAAGAACAAGAACAAAAAACACAAGAACAATAACAAAAAACATAAAAAAAAAACAAAACAACAAAAACACAAGAACAACAAAAAACAACACAAAGAACACAAAAACAAAACAAAACAAAAGAACCCACCCACCTTAAAAAACTAAACAAAAAAACAAAGAAGACAAAAGAAAAAAAAAAATGAACAAAACAATGACCTATCTAGACCGAAGACTATTAATGCAAGAATCAACAGAGGAAACAAAATAAAGAATAGAATGAGCTAGGGAACTAAAAAAACTGAATGAACCAAAGAGAAACAAAAAAAAAAAGAAAGAAACTAGTTACCTTCGAACTCGGAGCCATCCAAAGAAATGATAGAAAGAAGAGCTTCCCTAATTTGAGAAGCCCACCATATAGGAGGGTGGCCATAACAAGTAAGATCACCTTTGTCCAAAGCCCAATTAGCTAAAGCATCAACACTCTTGTTTTGATCTCTCGACCACATGATTGTAATCAACTTTCAAAAATCCCATCTGGATTAACTGAATCTTCTCAATAATTCTTTTTATTCTCCAATCCACCTTATGATTCTTAGAAGGAGTCTTCAAGAGATTAATCATAAGTTGAGAGTCGGACTCAACTAACACCTTTTCCCATCCAACCTTAGTAGCCTCCTGAAGGCCTCTAAGGATACCATACCCCTCAAGCAAGGTTATTGGAAAGAATACCCAAATTCTCAAGCAAAAGTAAAAACCAGGGAGCCATCCGAAAGTCTACCAATTCCTCCCACACTGGCTTTTCCAGGGTTCCCTCTAGAGGCTCCATCAGTATTGACTTTTCCAAAATCCTTAGGAGGAGGTTGCCAATTTCTAGTCCTATCCATCTTACTAATACTCACATTCCCTTTAAGTTGGTTGCCCTTAGAAGTTTTAATCTTCAATCTTTGCATCACTTGATCCCATATTTGGTGGGAGTTTTGGGGGTGATTAAGGAGATGATGGACTGATTCAACTAAGTTGGCTATGGTATTTTGCCAAATATAGTGAATATCCTTCCTATCTTGATTAAAAATTCGGTTGTTCCTTTCATTCCAAATATTCCAAAGAAGAATGGTAGAACCCATCCAAACTAACCGCCTAATAAAATGATCAACACCCTCTTGATTAGGCCAATCCCTCCAAAGTTGTTCAAAAGTGAAAAAATTGGACCACCGTAAGCCAAGTAAAGTTGCCATTCTCCTCCATAGCTCAGAGGCTAAAGTACACTCAATAAAAATATGGTTGATATTTTCTACATTCTCTTCACACATTTCACATCTAAAAGGGCCATGAAAACCATGCTTCATAAGTTGCTCACCAGTAAGCACCCTACGATGCAATAAAAGCCAATTAAAGAACCTCACCTTAGGCCAGAGCTTTTGAGCCCACAATTGAGAAAATATGTCAGAAGAATGGTTGGGATTATTATGGCATAAGGTCAAATAACCTTGAGCAACTGAATACTCACCCTTAGTAGTGTTGTTCCATCCAAAACAATCTTTTTCATGGGACCAAGAGAGGGATCTCATATGAAGGATGCCTTGGATATCTTGTCTTTGCCTTTCTGGGATTTGAATAGGCTAGTCCTCAATAGGGATCCAATATCTACCAACCTTTGAATTACCAAGTATGGTACCGATAGTAATTAGCCACCTTTATCCAATTAGCTCGGTGAAGCTCCTCCATCCAAGGCCTCCAATCGGGAAACCGAGTTATCAAAGGCTTGTGACCATCCCAAGAATCTGTCCAAAAATTTGCATGTTGACCATTATGAATGATCCAAAATAATTTTTTCTTTATCAAATCCTCACCAGTCTTAAGAACTCCTAAAATGGGAGAACCTTTGGTAGGAAGTTGATAGCGAACAAGGTCTTCAGGACTTTTGTTCTCAGCATATTTAGCACGAAGATTATTGGCCCAAAGAGCATTGGGGTTATGCAACATCCTCCAATATAATTTAGCAGCTAAAGCTTTGTTGTTATTAATTGAAGACCGGAATCCTAACCCCCCTTCACTCTTAGGAAGACATAAAGTATCCCATTTCACCAAGGCCCATTTTCTTTTCTCCTTAGTACCACTCCAAAGGAAACGATGACTGATTTGATCCAATTCTCGAAGAACAGCCTTTGGGATATTCAAAACGGAAGAAACATAAATAGGAATAGCTTGAAGGACTGATTTTACCAAGGTGATTCTACCCCAGAAGAAAGCCACTTGTTGGTCCACTTTCCAATTTTCTTCTTGACTTTGTCCAACAACCAATTCCAATCTTTATTTTTCTGCCTTTGAATATTTATGGGAATACCTAAATAAGTGATTGGAAGAGAGGTCTTCTTATATCTTAATTTATCCAAGACCATGGCTTCTTGTCTAGCAGAGCAGTGAAAGAAAATAACTTTAGATTTGTCTTCATTGATCAACTACGCAGTAGCCTTAGAAAAATAGCTAATGATTTGCTTAATATTAGACGCTTCCTTAACTGTAGCTTTACCTAAAAGGGTAGAGTCATCCACAAATTGAAGATGAGAGATAGGTCTAGCTCCATGAGCAATGGTAACTCCCTCAAGGGTTTTGTTTTCCCTCTTTTTGGTTATAGTCCTACCCAAGCATTCAACAAGAATGATGAATAAATAAGGGGATAGCGGGTCACCTTGCCTAATACCTCTGGAAGCTGGGAAAGACCGAGAAGGCCTACCATTGATAAGAACTAAGTAGGAAACTGAAGAGATACATCCCATAATCCAATCCATCCAATCCTTAGAGAAACCAAATTGCCTCAAAACTTTGATAAGGAAGTGCCAATCCACTTTGTCATAAGCTTTGGATAAGTCTAACCGGATGAACATAGAAGGAGAATTTTGCATATCCATGGAATGGATGGCTTCCTGAGCAAGAACTATCTCATCTACTATTTGACGTCCTTCCACATATCCCCCTTGCTCTGGGAAATAATCTTATGTAAAAGAGGCTTCAACCTTTCTCGCCATGATTTTAGTAATAATTTTGAGAAGAACATTACATAAAGCAATAGGTCTAAAAGCTGAGATATGATCAACCTCTTGAGCTTTTGGAACAAGAGTAATATAAGTTTTATTGATAACCTTCAAAATTTCTTTGGATTTCCTGGCTTCTTCCACCACCTCTAATAAATCAACATGAAGGATATCCCATAACTCTTGGTAGAACTCAATAGGAAAACCATCAGGACCTGGGGTTTTCCATTTTTGCATTTTAAAAACTACTTGTTGAAGCTCATTGATAGTAACAGGAGCAGTCAAAATAGAGTTCTCCTCAAAAGTGATAAGAGAAGGGATTGCTTGAAGAACATTTTGTTGAGAAGCTGAGTCAAGAGGAGTAGCAACAAAAATATTGGAAAAGTAATCAACAACAATAGAGTTCATGCCATCCCAAGTATAAACAACATCTCCAGAATCCGATTTTAAGGAAGAAATAAAGTTGTGAGATCTTCGAGCTAGAAGAGATTTGTGGAAGAAATTTGTGTTTCGATCTCCTTCTTTGAGCCATTGAATTCTAGATTTTTGCTTCCATAAGATTTCTTCTCTTTTTTTCCCATTCCTCTAACTGAGTTGTGAGTTTAATTTCATCTGCACTTCTCTTCTCCGTGAGGCCATCTAAATGGATTTTCTTATTCAAATTTTCAATATGAGCAATAACTTCATGTTTTTTTTTATGAACATCCCCAAACTCTTTCCAGTTCCAAGTCTTGATTTTGGATTTAATGTATTGCAATATTTTGGCAAAACAGAACATCTTAGTCCCATGCCTAGGTTTACCTTCCTTCCACCATTGTTGCACACGAGGTCCGAAGGAAATGTCTCTAAGCCACATTAATTGAAAACAAAAAGGAGAGAAACTCACATTGGTTTTCCACATTTCCACCATGACTGGCCAATGATCCGAACCAACATTATTAAGAGTCTTCACTTTAGGAATGTGACCATGGATTAAGAAATTTTCAGAGAGCAAAAACCTATCCAATCTCTCCATTATACAAGCTAAGCCTTGCCTTCGTTAGACCAAGTCATAAGGCCATTATCTAGTTGGATATCCACAAGATGGAGGTTTGCAATATATTCGCTCATGAGGTCAGTACTTTTGTCCAAATTTCTATTTCCCCCCATTTTCTCATCTAGAGAGAGGATGGTATTGAAATCTCCTCCGATCAAGATCCAAGATTTAGGAAAATGAGAGATAATATGAGTAATATCCTTCCACTGTCTTCTTTTTTCCTCCAAAGAAGTCGGGGCATAAATAGTAATGCAGAGCATAATCTGGTTGGAATGTCTACTTTGAATAGCTATAGCCAACAAACCCCAACTGCCAACCATATGGTGAATAACTACCTCTTTTGGGTCCCAAAGACAAGCAATGCCACCCGAAGTCCCTTGGGAACTGAGGGAAACCACTTTTCCAGCTGGCCAAATTTTACTGGCAATTAAGTCCATATCCTCCATTGATATTTTTGTTTCTTGAAGGAAAACAAGATGTGGATGATTTATCTGAATCATTCTTCTAATTTCATTTTGTTTTGAAAGACTCCCTTTGAGTCCTCTAATATTCCAAGTGATGATCTTCATTAATACCAGGGCTAAAAATGTTGGGAAGGGCATTAATCTTACCTTCCTCTACAAGCTTTTCACCTTCTTTTACCATATGATATTGATTGGTCTTGCGACCTACTTTTTGATTAGAATCCATCTTCAATTTTTTTTCCCTGTTTCTTGACTTATTCCAATTGAATCTGAGATGGCTTCTAACCTTGAAGAATGTTCATACACAGCCAAAATTTTACTAGATGGTTCAATGGAGTCTATATTGGGACTTGCATTATTTGAAGTTTTGACATTTGAAATATTGTTTTTCTTGTGTAAATTTTCTCCTTTTTTTTTCTGTTGAAAACCTTTGATTTGTTGGTTTGTCTCTGAGTTCTTTCCTTCATATTTAAACTGTGTTTCTAAGATTTCAGTTTCCATTATTTCCTCTTCCTCACTTGGGACATCATTTGTGGAAAGGATTTCAAACATATTAGCAAATGACTTTGATTGATCCTTCATTACCGGTTTTTTCTAAGTGTTCTTCTTCTTAGGTATTTGGAAACCTCGCTTGAGTTTATATCTTCTTTCTTTTGATCAGGAATTTTATTTGGGCAAGCACTAGCCAAATGACCATATTCATGGCAAATTCTACAACGAAAAGGAATGTTCTCATAGTCCACTACTTGCTCCCAAGTGTCTTCCCCAAATTGTAATGTGATATTTTTAGGTAGGGGTTTGTCAAAATCCATTAAAACACAAATTCGAGCATAAATAATATGTTCAAAATTTTGAGTACAATCAGCAATCATCATAAAAGTTCCTAAAGAGTTTCCAATTGAAGAAAAAATAGTAGGATTCCAAAATTCAATAGGGAGGCCAAAGAGTCTAACCCACACGGGAGCTATAGAAGGCATCTCTTCTTCAGATTTAAATTTAGTATGCCAGGGCTTCATGAAAAGCCCTACCCTTCCAAAAAACCAAGGACCCCCTTGAAAATTTTTCTCTCTATCTTCATTATTAGCAAATAAAACAAGAAAATAACCATTTGGATAAATAGAGATTTGTAACTCACCTTTAGTTTTCCAGATTTTTGCAGCCCAGACTTTGAAAGCAGATAGACTCAGACGAAAACCCACGAACCGACAAATTAGTCCTCTTTTTCCAAATCTTCAATGCCAGTCTGAATGTTACCCATATCAAGCTTAACAATAGGAGTTCCATCAACTGCTTTAAGACATCCTGACTCCGTTTTCCTGGGATCAATCTTAGGCATTCTTAGAGGTTTATGAGAAGCCCTAATATTGATATTAGCATTGGGATGAGGCTGTCCACCACGAAGGGCATCCCTAAAATTCATTTTTGGGACTCGAGTCTTCAAAATTCTTACCCTTGACAGGGGTTTTCACAGTGAAATTATTTTGTGGGTGCACCTTAGCACCAGATTCACTTGAGATATGAGCCATTTTTTGATCAACTACTTGAAACTTATTTCGTGGTCTCTTTAATCCTTGCCCTAGACGTCGTGGAAAGGTATGGTTTTCACTTTTCTTTTGTGCAGCAAATTGGAAGCCGTTGTCACTCAAGTTCACAGTATGATCTGTTGAAAGACAAATTTCTAACCCATATTGTATCCCCTGCAACATTTCTTGCTAAAATATTGAGCATAAACCACAAAAATATTGGCTGCTAGGGCCCGAAGGCCCTAAAAACCAACCTCTGGAGCTGCTTGCACTCAACCCAGATGAAACCCTCGCATAGCCGCTTGCCAAATATATCATTCACACATAGGGATGCGCTAGGATATGTGTTGCTCCAAATGATATGAAAATTTGTGGAGACGTTCTAGGGTTTTTCAGGCATCTACCCTCAAAATTTCAGCTCAATCCGAGTTCGGATGAGTGAGATATGGCTGAAACGAGTTCGGCAGTTTGGGCAGTCCTGCGAAAAACGTCTCTCCTCAAGGTATACCATGGATTTGGAGTCAATTTAGCTCTCTAGGTGACTAGAGGGAAATATTTTTTATTATTCTTATAATATTTACATCTAAAGCATGCATTAGGAAGATTCATGTATAAATCCCTTTAATATATGCATTGGACATCAATTTGGATATCAGTGCTATACTTGATATATCTATCTCAACACAAACCCTTTGCTAAGGGTAAGCTACACAGAATTATTTTGGCTCAACACAAACAACATTATCTAGGGATGTTATAAGGTGGCTAAGACAAGGCCATCAAGGTAACAAAAGTCTAGGGAACTTGACTCAAACTGACACCCATTTGGTTTATTCCTCAAATACAATGAAATCCTAGGTCCAAGGGATAAAACAATAAGACATACATGATGTGTCATACTGGTAAATGACATGGATATGCTTTAGTTTAGTGAAGCAGAAAAATATTTGGTAAGGTTTTGAAAGCCTTCTAGCCCAACCCCATGGGAGACCTAGCCAGAATTGATCCAACCCTTCATAACACTTTATAGTGGGATTCTACCCACAAAATGCCCAACTATTATATAAATATCAAGCCACTTGCATGCATTATCGCACTTAGGAATGAGGATAACATCATACTTAGGAATGGGGATAACATCATGCATTATCGCACTTAGGAATGAGGATAACATCATACTTAGGAATGAGGATAACATCAAGAGGAGAGGGTTTACCTTGTGTACTGTTTTTGGTAAGAACTTTTTTTTGGCTTATTGAGAGACATCATTTGCACATGCCCCCACACCAATGATATTGAGTATCAACTGTTAGCTTGTTAAGGATGAAGGCCATAATAAGGAAACTAACAGAAAAGACCTAGAAGAGGTTATGCAAAAACAGGGGGTTAATTTGTCATGCTGAAAGACAATGTAACAAGGTTTAGACGACCATTCAAACATTCAGTAGATTTTCACCCGAGCTCTCCCAATACAATATGTATTAGTTTGGCTTTTTCTGTAAAAAGATTACTTTGTTAAGTTTTCACTTATCTACAATGCTCGATATCTGCAGCTGATAGTTCTGCGTACTGAAAGCAAGCATGCACGATTTTAATTGGCCCGTCGCAATAGGTTTATTGAACAATTGTTCACTCTAATTTTTTTGTATAACGTAGCTTTACGATGGTTCTTGGTAAAAGCTCAGCTTAAACTCTTTACTGTAATGTCCACATTTTTTAAATTATTATTTAAATGATTTCAAGCATCCTAGAAGATGTTCTTCCTTAAATAATCAGATCATTAGTTTATTCATAAAATTGCTTCAAACTAAGTAGTGATACAGGTCCTTCGTCCCCAATACTTGTGTACTATATCTTAGTATTATCAATTTCAATTATATATTTTATTAATGGAAATGCACTTCCGGAGAAGGGGGACACGTAGAATATTATTGAAGGTGCAATTTACAAATAAGTATAGACAATTTCATATTCCACATTCCACTTTCTTATTGTTTTATTTTTATTTTTTAATTAAAAAGATGATATATATAGAGCATATGTTTGTAGAGGCCGAAAATAATAACTAAACCCAGCAGATGTATTATTTTCGACACTGACTACAACGAAAAAAATAATGTCAATGTCTATTAAGAAACTAACAAATTCCTCAAGATTTAACAATCTAGTAATCTTAAAATAATAATAATAAAATAAATTTAATAATATAAATTATTTTTAATTAAAAAATTATTAATCAGTATAAATAAATAAATAAATATAAATATAAATATATATGGGTTATATTTGACATTGGTGTTGAACTATATATCCATAATAAAATTTCGTTAGACCAATAAAATGTTTCTATGATAAGGAGTTCAAAATATATAAGTACTTAGGATTATTTTTTACATTGAAATTCAGCTATATATTCATAATAAATTTTGCTGGCCTCTTTTGCAGAGAGCCAAGGAATGGTGTCATGGGCTATTTATGTTACTGATTATATTTCAGTTCGGCATAATCGAAACTAAATATTAGACAGCAAACTCCCAATATATTAGGTTTTAAAACAGCCTTAACTTGCAGATTTTTCATTAAGTAACAAGGACTAAAAGTTATAAACACCTGTCCATGCTAACTTGGAGAACCTTCAAGGAGTAATGCTCCTTGTACACATTCATTTATCTTAGTTTTCCCATCTGATTGGGAATTAAAAATATTCATATACCTGTATTGAAGATGTCAAAGTGAGAATTTGATTTGTAAGTATTGTGCATTATATTTGTAGGTTATCCTGGCTTCATTAGAAGCATGTATTGAGTGCTTTAATAATCTTCGCTTTGTCTGCACGATTATGGATATCTGGCTTATCTCAGGTCGCGTCAGTTAGTTATTGTCATTTCCTTTTCAGTTTCTTGCAGATGGGTCCTGGAAGGATAATTGTTCTACGGGACTACATGTGCTGTAGCATCTCCAAAGAATACATATTTTCACTAAACTATGCTATGCACTTAAGAGTTACAATCAAATACACTGCAGGATTCATAAGTTTTAAGGCCGTCATCTAATTTTTAGAGACATCGTTTTTTTAATAGAGATTGTATGATGTTGTTCCAGACAGTTATGCACTAAAGATACTTTGTTTTCCTTCACCGATTTTTTTTTTTTTTACTAGTATATGTTAGAAATTCAAGAGGTTAGAGGAAAATAAACACACAAACTAATATTAACAATACACAACGGAGAGCTGAAATTTTTAATTTTTTTATTTCGAAAAATTACAGACAATAAACAACCACACTCTCTATTGAAAAATAGAGTCACATCTCTTATCATTTCTCTCTTGTCTATAATGCATACAGATTACACTTAATTATATCTTTTCCAGCCACCGTTTTTAACCACTCTTATCCTCCATGGGATAAGGATGAGCATGAACATTAAATAAAAATAATCTTATCCACTAAACAGATAAGGATGTGTACAAACATTAAATAAAAAACTATCTTATCCACTAAACAGATAATGATGTGCACAAACATTAAATAAAACAACAAACATGGGCTGGAAAAAACTAAGTGTTGTGCAACGTGGTGCACTACGGCAAAAATCAAATTTTACCGCTGGGTTGAGATTACTCTCAACACTGCCCCTTAATCTCAACCGCAATATTTCCTCCACCATCAGTGACACCAAGATTATCACGCTGTTGTGTGAAGGTCTTTGTTCCCAACGGCTTGGTAAATATGTCTGCAAACTGCTCCATTGTTCTGCAGTGCTCCAAGATGATTTCCTCGACATTGATCAACTCTCTGATGAAATGGTAGCGAGTGTCTATGTGCTTCGTCCTCTTGTGGAATACTGCATTCTTAGAGAGGGCAATGGTGGATCTATTGTCACAAAATAGTTTTGTCACCTCTTGCTGCTCATGCCCTAAGTCTTTCAACATTCTTCGCATCCATATGGCTTGACAGGCTGCCCCTGTCATTGCGATGTACTCTACTTTTGCTGATGACAATGACACGATGGGCTGCTTCTTTGATGCCCATGATACAACTCCAGAACCCAAATAAAATACATACCCAAAAGTACTCTTTCGGTCATCCGCACTACCTGCCCAATCACTATCAGTGTATCCGACCAGTCTAAAATCATCAGTTTTCTTATATAATATACCGTACTCCTTTGTTCCTTGGACATATCTCAGTATCCTTTTGGCCGCTTGCAAGTGTGTGACCTTGGGGGTCTCCATAAACCTTGATATCAAACTAACAACATACATTATATCTGGTCGCGTGGCTATCAAATACATTAGGCTGCCAACAATGCTCTTATACATGGTGGGATTAACATCCTTGCTCCAATCCTCCTTCTTCAGTTTGATTCCCATAGCAACTGGTGTTGGAGTTGGCTTGCAATTCTCCATCTTGAACCTTTTGAGAATGTCCGCTGCATACTTTGACTGAGATATAAAGATGCCATGATCCAACTGCTGAACTTCTATGCCTAGGAAATACCTTAAAAGGCCTAAATCCGACATTTCAAATTCCTTTTTCATTTCTGCTCTAAACTCAGCTACTATGGCCTCATCATTTCCCATGAAAATTAAATCATCCACATATAAAACAACAATCAATAACTTGCCTTTATTTTCTTTGATATATAGTGTGGGCTCTCCATCACATTTGTTGAACCCATAGCTCATAAAGTATGAGTCTATCCGGCTATACCAGGCTCTTGGTGCCTGCTTCAGTCCATAAAGCGCCTTCTTCAGCCTATACACCTTCCTTTCTTCTCCTATGGCTTCATATCCAGGTGGCTGCTGAACATAAACCTCTTCCTTTAACACTCCATGAAGAAATGCCGACTTGACATCCATTTGATGGACTTTCCACTTGTGTTGGGCTGCTATGGCTAATACAATTCTAATGGTTTCCATCCTTGCAACTGGTGCAAATGTTTCCTCATAGTCAATGCCATACTGTTGTTTATAGCCCTTCACTACCAACCTTGCTTTATGCCTCTCCACTTTTCCTTCTGCATTACATTTGGTCTTATAGACCCACTTGACTCCAATGACATATTTACCTTGGGGGAGATCTACAAGCTCCCATGTCTCATTCTTCTCAATAGCTGCTATTTCCTCATCCATTGCAGCTATCCACTTCTCCTCCTTGATGGCTTCTTCAAAATGAATTGGATCTTCAGTTGGAGAATACAATGCGAACAATAAATTTGAGCCTTCATCTTGCTCACCTTGCTCTTGTTGGTAAATATCAGTCAAGCTCCTAAACTTCTGGTTTCTCAACCTTGCCAATGGCATATTTGATGAATCACTTGATGTTGGACTACTAGGAGTTGTTGGTGGTGCTTGTTGTGCATTTGAACTACTTGCGGCCGATGTTGATGGTCCTTGTTGATTCTGATTTTGTATTGCAGGGGTGTTTACTGTTGTCCCCTATTTATCTTCAAATAGACCAGCTCCTACAACATTGATAGTCTTCTCTATGCTTCCATCCCATGCTTCCTCTTCGACAAACTTGACATCTCTGCTAATTACAATTTTCTTTGTAACAAGATTGTACAACTGGTATGCCTTGGAACTTTCACTGTAACCCAAAAATATGCATTTCTCTGACTTGTTGTCCAACTTCCTTCTCAAATCATCAGGGATATGTGCATATGCTACACATCCAAACACTCTCATGTGGGAAACACTATGTTTCCTTCCAGTCCATGCCTCCTCTGGTACTATATTGCCCAAACTCTTGGTTGGACATCTATTCAGAATATATACAACACATTTAACTATTGCTCCCCAATACTCATTCGGCAAAAGCTTTGCCTTAAACATACTCCTTGCCATCTCTGTGATGGTTTTGTTCTTCCTCTCAGCTACTCCATTTTGTTGGGGTGTGTACCTTGTTGTATATTTCTGGTGAATTCCATTATATTTATAGAAGTTCTGAAACTCCTTTGACATATACTCTCCTCCTCTGTCGGTTCTCAATACCTTGATGCTATAACCACTTTGTTTTTCCACCAAATATTTAAACTATTTGAAGTACTCGAATGCCTCATCCTTATGCTTCAACAGGTACACCCAAGTCTTCCTCGTGTAATCATCAATGAAAGTCAAAAAATAAACAACACCATGCAATGATGGTGTATGCATCTTACCACACAGATCAGAATGTACTATCTCCAATGGAGCTTGAGCTCTTGTTGTCACTCCAATAGGGAATGCATCTCTGTGTTGTTTTCCCATTATGCATCCTTCACATGCTTTGCCAGACCTTTCAATAGGTGGCAATCCCAATACCATATTCTTCTTATGCAACAAATTTAATGAATCAAAGTTAAGGTGGCCTAATCTCAAATGCCACAACCAATTCTTATCCTTAATCTCTGCTTGTAATACAGTCTGTGTGACTGCTGCCATCCTTGTACTCATGTCATGAGCTATCCTCAAGGGAAACATCCTATTGTTTGTCATCTCAACCCTAGCTACCAATATCTTTCTCGATGTCTTATCTAGTATGGTGCATTTGTTATCCTTAAAACTGATAGAATAACCTTTTCCTATCAACTGACCGACACTCAACAGGTTGTGCTTCAAGCCAGGCACATAATACACATCATTTATAAATGTCTTTTCCCCTTTCTTTGTCAATATATTTATTCTACCTTTTCCCTTGACAATAACCTTGTTATCATTACCAAGGGTTACATCAGACTTAACATTTTCATCTAGACTAACAAACAGACCTCTATTGCCAGTCATATGGTTGCTACAACTAGAATCCAAATACCAAACATCCTTCTGACTATCCACTACAACGTTAAAAGCTAAAAACAATCCATCATTCGACACTTCCTCATTCTCATTCTCAGCAGTATAGTTAGCTCTCTGCCTCCTAAGATCATACTACTTCTTTCTACATTCACTAGCATAATGACCAAATTTCTTATAGTAATAACATTCCACTTGGGATTTATCATACCTTTGGCCTTGACCTTGGCTCTGGCTCTGCCTCCAATTTTGGCTTGGCTGGCTTGTGCTTTGTTGACCTTGTTGGCTTTGGCCTCTTCCACTCGAGCTTGGCTGGCTTGTTGTTCCACCTCTTGCAGGGCTTCTTCCTCTACCCCTAAAACCATACCTTCCTCTGCCTCTTCCTCTTCCAGGACCAATATTCACTTGTGACTTGAAGGCATTCTCCAAAGAACTACCTTCAGACCTTCTCAACCGATGCTCATGTGAAATCAGTGATGCTTGCAACTCATCAATGGAATATTGTGCGAGATTCTTGGTTTCTTCAATGGCAACAACCAAAGAGTCGAACCTTGATGGTAGACTCCTTAGAATCTTCTCAACCACCCTTCTATCTTGAATATCCTCTCCATGGGACCTCATTTGATTCACCAAACCCACAACAGATGTGAAGAAAGAGTCTGCAGTCTCTGACTCCTTCATTTGCATAGTCTCAAAGTCTCTCCTCATTGACTGTAACTTTGCAGTCTTTATCTTCTCCATTCCTTGATATACTGTCTCCAACGTATCCCAGGCTTGCTTTGATCTTGTGCAAGACTGAATCCTTGGGAAAATACTTAAATCAACTCCTTGAAATATAAAGTGCAGTGCTTTGGCATCCTTTAACCGATTCTCCTTCAATGTATTCCTCTGTGCATTCGTCAATGCATTTTGTGCTGCAACATTTGCTGGCTCTGGGAAGCCATTCTCTACAACTTCCCATACATCTTGTGACAGAAACAAGGTCTTCATCAGAATAGACCAGTATTCATAATTCTTCCCATCAAACTTTGGTATTTGTGGGTTATTCAGACTTGAACTCATGCTCGCTTGAGCCATTTCTTCCTTGGCATTTAAGCCGTAAACCACTCTGATACCACTGATAGAAATTCAAGAGGTCAGAGGAAAATAAACACACAGAGACTAATATTAATAGTACACACAATGGAGAGCTGAAATTTTTTAATTTTTTTATTTTGAAAAATTACAGACAATAAACAACCACACTCTCTGTTGAAAAACAGAGTCACATCTCTTATCATTTCTCTCTTGTCTATAATGCATATAGATTACACTTAATTATATCTTTTCCTAGCCACCATTTTTAACCACTCTTATCCTCCATGGGATAAGGATGAGCATGAACATTAAATAAAAATAATCTTATCCACTAAACAGATAAGGATGTGTACAAACATTAAATAAAAAACTATCTTATCCACTAAATAGATAATGATGTGCACAAACATTAAATAAAACAACAAACATGGGCTGGAAAAAACTAAGTGTTGTGCAACGTGGTGCACTGCGGCAAAAATAAAATTTTGCCGTTGGGTTGAGATTACTCTTCAATATTATATATATATTGTTAGAAATTATTAAACTTGATTTCACATCTCATAGATCTTTGATAGATCCTATTGTCCAAATTTGTTCATCGCATTTTAAGTGCAGTTATTACCCATTTTGTTTGGCAATTGGAAGTAACCCTAATTTTGTATTAAATGCATCTCAGAAGGCTGGTAAGCCTTTCCCTCCTTGCCCATATATATAAATCGATGAGATCCCGAGAGTAGCTAAGAAGAGTTAGAGAGGTTGGATAAAATTAGAGCCGAGGAGAAAAAGAAAGGAACGCAGTAGCGAAGAAAATTCAGAGTGGATAAGACCAGAGAAGTCGAGAGCAAAGTAGCTAAGTCCGGAGTTGAGGTCAAACCTCTCAGAAACTTATCTGTAGAAGTATATTGCATTCTCTTTCAGATTTGTGGATGTATTTCCAAACCTTGTACATGGATGTATTTCCAATATTCAGTAATATAAGCAATTTTTGTGTATTTTCCTTCTATGAAATATTTTGTGTTTGTATTTAACTAACTTAGGAAAGTTAGTTCATCGCATATTGCTTTAATTCAATTCTTCTTCCATTTTGCACTAAAACCTTGAAATATTTTGGGATATGTTTCCAATCCTCTTCTGCAATGAGCTAAACTTTCAATCCGCTAAGATTCTTGTCTTAAGTTCAACGGATTAGAATTCGTGGTTGTTTGTGTGCTAAGACAAGTGGACTAGAATCTGTTCGTAATCCTATGTTAAAATATGTGACGTATAACCTTGACACAATCCAGTCTCATCCCTTTGTAATTTTCAGCATATTTCTATTCTACTCCAACTTTTGTCCGTATCCCAACGGATTGCATTTTGCTTTCATTTCCTTGCCTTTGGTAGCGGATGGCCATTCTGTTTATATTTTTTTGCATAAGTAACATCAACCACTCTTTCTCTGGATTGAGAATCCATACCTCCTTCAGTGTTAATTCAATCATAATCCAATTTGCACCTATTCCCTTATATTAAGCAATGGATTGTAAAATATAACTAGTGCTCTGGATTGAAGTGAGCACGATTCTCCTCCCGCTTATGTATTGAAGTTTTCAAATTGGTATCAGAGCCTGAGCCTTCCCATGGATGATAGAATTAATGGCTTCTGGAAATAACTACTTACAGTTGCAAATCCAATGGTTTAGTGGTAAAAACTATGATTATTGGAGCATTCAAATAAATATCCTATTCGAGTCTCAAGAGCTATGGGATTTGGTCGATAATTGTTTTACAAAACCAACAAATATGGCAGCATTGACCACACTCTCCCAAGTGGATTCAGACCTGTTAAAATAGAATTGAAAGAAAGATTAAAAATCACTATTTTATATAATGCAAGTAGTTGAAAATACCATATTCCCATGGATTGCAATAGCAACCAAGGTAAAGCAAGTTTGGGAAATACTTGTCAGTTATAATGAGAGCACCAATAATGTGAAGTTGGTGAATCTGTATATGTTGAGAAGGGAGTTCAAGAATCTATAGATGAGTGAGTTAGAGTCCATAAATTATTTCTTAACCCAAATAATGGATGTCATCAACTAGATGTGGTTGAATAGGAAGAACGTGGAGAACTAGAGAATAGTAGAGAAGATACTGAGGAGCCTACCAGCTAGGTTTGAATCAATAGTGATTATGATTGAAGAATAAAGGGATTTGACAACCCTCTCTATAGATGATATCATGGGTTATCTATAAACACATTAGCAGAGGCTGAGTCGATCATATCAGTCCTCATTAGAGAAAGTGTTCAAGATACAGGTCTCATTTTGAGACAGTGGCAGAAGATAAGAATCCCACACAAGTGCCTCATGATCTCAAGGAGGAAGAGGATAGGGAAATCAAGGAAAGCATGGAAGAGGTAAAAAGAAAGGAGGAAGGTCCAACTTCGGTGAAGCAGAGAATAATTGCAGCTTAAATCAAGCAAGAGGAAGAGGTACTGGAAAAAATAAATAAGTTGGATCTAATCAAAGGTTTGAAAAATCCAATATCCAGTGTTATTACTGCAATAAATTTGGCCACTATAGGTATGAGTGTAGAAATAATTTGACCAAGGATAACAAACAATAATTCCACTACACAAATGAATTTGGAAATGCAAACTGTAGATATGCTTGTGGGAACATACTATTAACTTGTAGTATTGATGAGGAGAGCCAGAAGAACACCTAGTATTTGGATAGTGGGTGCAATAACCACATTTTTGGGAAGAGAGATATGTTCTCACAATTAGATGAAACAACCCAATTTAAGGTGAAAATGGGAAACAATAGCAAGGTACCTATCAAGGGAAAATGAAAAATCATCATCTGCACCAGGCAAGGTGAAAGGAAGCAAATACAAGATGTGTATTATGTGACTGGGTTGAAACATAGCTTACTGAGTGTTAGACAACTTTTACAGAGGGGGCACACTGTTAAATTTAAATATGGAGCCTATACCATCAGATACAAAGAGCATGGGTAAATTGCAATAGTGTCTATGAAAAAAAATAAAATGTTTCCTTTACAGATTTAAAATGAATTACTTCTATCATTGAGTGCAGTGGTGAAGGATGCTACCTGGTTGTGGCATCTCAGATTCATTCACCTGAGTTTTAGTGGCCTGAACTTGCTATACAAGAAGAAAATGGTGAAGGGTTTATCCATCATAGAGCAATCGAATCAAGTTTGTGAAGGTTGTCTGGTCGAAAAGCAACACATGTATGTGATCCCTACTAGGTAGTCTTGGAGAGCTTCAAAGCCATTAGAACTGGTGCATTATAATATTTGCGGTCCAATGCAGACCAAAACATTTACCAAAAATAAATATTTTTTGACTTTCATAGACGACTTTAGTCGAAGGACATGGGTTTATCCCATCAAGCAGAAGTCATATGCTTTCAAAAAATCCATGGAGTTCAAGGCTCTAGTTGAGAAATCGAGTAGCTATTTTTTGAAGACTCTCAGGATATATGGAGGAGATGAATACATCTCCAATGAATTCCATAATTTTTGCAAATAAAATAGAATTCGTAGATAGTTCATAGACCGATATACACCACTGTAGAATGGTGTTGTAGAGAGGAAAAATAGAACCATTATGGAAATGGCACAGAGCATGTCGAAGGTAAAAGTTTTACCACATGTATTCTAGGAAAAAGTTGTATTTTGTGTAGTTTCTCTGCTGAATAGATGTCCCACCAAGAGTGTAAAGGACAAAAATCCTCAAGATGTATGGAGCAACCAGAATCCAAGTGTGGCTTACTTAAAAGTTTCTTGGTGCATAAAATATGCACATGTTCCATATGAGAAGACAAAGAAGGTGGATGACAAAGCTAAGAAGTGCATATTCACAGGGTACAATGAACAAGCAAAATATTATAGGTTGTATAATCTTGTAACAATGAAGTTGATCATCAACTAAGATGTGATGTTCCTGGAGGATGAAACATGGAACTGGAAGTCAAAGACTAGCCAGTTAGAGCCAACAATTATTGAATCTAAGGATTCAAAGGGAGACAAAGTGCCTACTCCTATAGCTTCAAGTAGTAAAAAAACGTCTAGTAGCAGCATAGAATCATAATCCAGGCCATATCCACTTGCAACAAGTATCTCCAACTTGAAGACACCTGCAAAGACAATGAACTTGCAAGATATTTATGAGGTAACCAGAATTGAAACTGATGAAGAACATTCTGATTTTGCTTTATTTTTTGAGTGTGATCCAATTACATTTGAAGAAGCAATTCAAAATAGAAAGTGGGTAAAGGCCATGGATGATGAGATAGAGGCCATAGAGAAAAATTAGACCTAGAAGTTAATGGATCTTCCAACAGGTAAGAAGACCATTTTGGTCAAATGGATATATAAAACTAAGTTTAATGCCCAAGGTGAAGTAGACAAGAATAAGGCCAGATTGGTGGTAAAAGGCTATAAGAAAAAGTTAGGAATTGACTATCATGAGGTGTATGCACCTATAGCCCGACTTGACATAGTTATAATTATCATGGAATTGGCAGCCCAGAAGGGTTGGAATGTTTACTAGATGGATGCCAAGTCATACTTCCTGAATGGAGTATTGGAAGAAGAAGTCTATATATACCAACCACCTGGTTATGAACTAAAGGACAAGAAGGCAAGATACTAAAATTGAATAAAACTCTGTATGGGTTGAAGCAAGCACCCAGAGCATGGTACAGTCAAATTGATTCTTACTTTCAGGAGAATTGATTTATCAAATGCCCATATGAGCACACTTTGTATATGAGGACAAATGAAAATGGGGATATGATAATTGTTTTATTGTATGTAGATGATCTGATATATATTGGAAACAACAATATGTTTTTTGAGTAGTTTAGAACAACCATGAAGAAGGATTTTAAGATGAAAAACTTGGGGCTAATGAAATACCTTCTTGGCATTGAGGTTAAATACTCTGTAGATGGTATATTTATTTCTTAGGGTAAGTATGCAAAGGATGTCCTGAAGAGTTTTAGGATGGAGGACAACAAACCTACCATCACCCTAGTTTCCACATGCTTGAAGTTGAGAAAATTTAACTACAGATGAAATATTGATCCAACTCTCTATAAAAGGTTAGATGGAAGCCTGATGTATTTTACTGCAACTAGGCAATACTTAATTTTTACAGTGAGCTTAATCATTAGGTTTATGGAGTCACCCAAGGAAACTCACTAGCAAGCAAGCAAAAGGATTTTTTGGTATGTAAATGAAACCAAAAACCATGTAATCCATTATACCAGTAAAGACTACCTTGAACTGGTTGGCTACACAAATAGCGACTAGACTGGTAGTATAGATTATTGGAAGAGCACTTCCAGTTATGCATTTCATCTTGGATCAGGAGTAGTTTTGTGATCCTCGAAGAAGCATCTAATTGTTGCACTATCCATTAGTCAGACTATTATACTTGGAAACTCTTATACTCCATTAGTCAAACTATTTTTGTTGCCTATCAAAACCCTGCATATTTTAATTGCATTGTGGAAATGTTCTTCCATGTATTCATTAATGCACTCTATTTTTTTCAATTTGCTTTGGATATCCTACCTAATATTGCTTATTTTGACTAGAATTTTCACATTATAAGGTCTTGACTCCCTTGATGTTTTTCTTTTACCACCAAATTACTTTTAAAAGAGTATGTCACATTTCATCTAAAGAAGTGAATCTATGTGATGCAAATGTTTCTCTATTGTATGTTTTATTTTTTGGATATTTTGAATTCTCACTCATATTATTTACTCCAAAGGGTGATAATTATTAGGGCTAAATTAATATGGGTGATTTATTCTACGTCTAAGAAGGTTGGGCATCAATTGAGATGTTAGTTGTATTGGTAAGGTGATTGGTCTTCATTATATATATTGAGACCTTCAGTAATGTGATGGACATTTGATATTCAACAATAAATGTTAACTTCTATAAACCATGTCATCCAACTCTAAGTTATTTTGGATATCCTAGGTTTTCCAAATAGAGGTACAGTTTTACGAAGAGGTTGATCTTCCTTTATTAACTCCATTGTTATATATAGGTTTGAATTCCTTTATTTTTTTAATCAAATTATGCATGAAACTTGTGTGTTTGCCAAGTTTGAATATATATGAACCTTGTTTGTTATAATGAAGTCTCACAATTGTTCTAATATTAGAACATTCATTAGATATCCTCTAATTCATGTTTCTTATCTTTTTTTTGGATTAATTACTCCGTATTGGTACTCCATTATTTTTTCTTTTTTATTCATAGGTTTGTTATGTTCCTTTAGAGCGTAATATTTTCCTCTTGGGGTATGCTACATTCTATTCTTGCATTTGTATTGCTGGCTTGAGATTTGAGTTTTGATGGTTGTTCTAGATCAAATTTTCCTTTTAATGGAAAATTCAATATTGCTTGGATGAATTGTATCTAGTTTACCATGTTCCATTGGAACATTTATCTTGGTGGTTAATTCCTTTACTTTTGTTTTGACTTAACAAATTTCTTCAACTTGATTTATTCAAGTTGTCTATGTAATACTACCCTTCTTTCTTTTAGTTTGATGTTTTTTTTTAAGTTTATTTTTTAGCATTTTTAAGAAGATTTAATAACTTTATTAATGGCTTTAAAAAAATAAATAATTCTATAGGGGATACCTTGCTATATTGTCTCCTTTTCTAGGTGAACATGACTTTCATATTGTTTGTTAATCATGACCTTCTTGGTCCTTTTAATAACGTTGAAACCCTTTTTCTGCTAAAAGGGTTTTTGCCTCTTTGGTCTTTGTCATGGGTTTATCACCTTCATACCTTAGAATCCATACTGTAATTTTTCTCCATGGATATGATTAACTCTCATTTTAGGTTCATCTTAAAAAACCTTATATGTAGTAAGTTTACCCTTAAAATATATTTTTTAAATAAAGATATTTTATGGCTTATTTGTGTTGAAGCTACAGGAGGATTATAATAAGAGGTTTTCTTCCCTCTAGCTACTTTTATACCACATGTTAGAATGTAATACTTTGATTACTTGCATTATAAAGTGATACATATTTAAATACAAAATATGATTATTTTATGCATAATAAACTCTTAACCAAACATGTAACTACCTCTATCATATAGTACATGCATAGACCTTGGGATGGGTGGTTATAGCACTTGCCACTTCACATGGTGAAGCAGTAGACTAAGATCAATAGGAAAATCACACAATCCACATAAACAGAGAAAAATACCAAATTTTTTAGATATTCCTTGCTGAGGAGAATGGATCTTACAAAGACCAATCCCATACAAATTTTAAATTCCCCCAAAATACCTTGTTTCCCCTTTTCCTACCTAGAACAATCTATTTGAAATTTGAATTTTGGGAGCAAACTTCCCAAGTTCATAACTCATCACTCGTTGCTCGAAACGACTATTGGCGCATGTTTTCAGAATATCTCGAAGGGGTTTGCGGCCTGATATTGTGTGTACACATAATACCACCATATTTCAGCCCTTAAAAAGGCCTCTAAGACCTTCAAACTTGACATCCAATTTTTACTAGCAGGATTTCCACTAGTTTTGATAGGGTAGGAGACCTTAAAATTTATATATCTCCAAAACCTCTCAGGATATTGTGATTATTCTTTCGTATTTGGGTCTGTTTATCCATCCTCTAAACAACTAAACAAATTTTAAAACAAAATTAAACAAATACAAATTTGGGTGATGCAAGATCACTCTTACGCTGCTAGATGCTCCTACATCAGACACCTAGGGTAAATTGAGAAGAGACCTTCACTTCTCTGGTGTTGGAGGAAAACCCATGCAGTCAACCTCTGTATTAGACAACCAATATGAATCTTCAATAGGCTTTCCCTTACACTTAACCAAATATTCTTCATACTGCATGTTTTTGGTACTTTTATCGATGCGGGTATCCAAGATTTATTCTATATCTTCCTTCTATGGAGTAGATGTTGGGATATCCTAAATTTTTGTTATTGATCCATCATCATCATGATATTCTTCCAAATCAAAAATGTTGAACACAGGTGATATGTTAAGTCCACTTGGTAGTTCTACTTCATATGCATTTCCTGAATCTCGTTTCTCTATGATCCTGCATGGTCCAAACTTATTTATTTTTAGCTTGTTATAGGTTTTAGTAGAAAACCTTTCTTTTCTCAGGTGGACCATAACTTCATCTCCCACTTGGAATTCCTTAAACCACCACTTTTGGTCTACCCTTGTCTTGTACTGAGTGTTCATCTTAGTAATATGCTTCTTATTCATGCAAGCTCTTCAGGTGCTCTACAAAGTCCTCAAACTCAACACTGCTCTTTTCCCATTTGTCCATATTCCTCAACTCAGAAGCATTCCTTGGGCTGCTCCCATATACAATCTCGAATGGGGATTTATTAGTACTCCTATTGACATAATTTTTGTAAGCAAATTCCTCTTATGGTAGAACAAAATCCCATCCTTTGGGCTTATCTTCTACTAAGGATCTTAGCAGGTTACCCAAACTCCTATTCACCACCTTTGTTTATCCATTAGTTTGTGGGTGGTATGCATAGCTGAATTTTAAATCTATCTTCAATTTCTTCCACAAAGTCCTCCAAAAATACCCAATAAATTTGGTATCCCTGTCTGAAACAATACTCTTTGGTAGACCATGTAGTCGTACCACCTCTTTGAAAAACAACCCTGCAACATGAAATGAATCATTAGTTTTCTAGCATGGAATAAAATGTTCTATCTTTGAAAACCTATCAACCATCACAAATATGGAGTCATTCCCCCTTTGTGTCCTTTGTAGGCCAAGAACAAAATCCATGTTGATGTCTTCCCATGGTTTCTCTGGTATAGGTAATGGCTGATATAATCTAGTGTTTTGCCTCACACCCTTGGCCCTCTGACATACTTTGCAACTTTGTACAAATATCTTCACATATTGCTATAACTGTGGCCAATAGTAGTTGTCACTAATAAGGGAAATGGTCTTATCTCGACCAAAGTGTCCAGGAAACCCTCCACTGTGCTTCTCCTTGATCAGATTCTCTCTCATCAAACTCCTTGGAATGCACAATTGGTTTCCTCTGAACAAAATTCCATCTTGGATTAGAAAATCCAACCATTTAGTTCTATCTAAAGTAACAAGTGCCCAACAAGCTCTCCAAGCCTCTATAAAATCTAGGTCTTTAGGGTATAAACTCTTAAGTTCATCAAACCCTATAACCTCTACCTTCATTTCTATCAACAAGTTTTACCTTCTACTTAAGGTATCTACAACCCTGTTTGACCTCCCACTCTTATGTTTTAACACAAAGGTATAAATTTGTAAAAATTCAACCCATTTTAAGTGCCTCTGATTTAATTTTCCTTGGCTATTAATATATTGTAAGGCTTGATGATCAGTATATAGAACAAACTCTTTTGGTAACAAATAGTTTCTCCACTTCTCCAAAGCTTAATTTATAGCATAAAACTCTTAATCATAGACATAATAATTTTTTCTAGCGTCATTAATCTTCTCACTAAAGTAGGCAACATGCTTACCTTATTGACTTAATACAACTCCTATGGCACTACCACTAGCCTCACAATCTACTTGAAATACCTTATTAAAATATGGGAGTGCCAAAATAGGTTGCTCTCTGACTTTCTTCTTCAACATATCAAAACTCCTATTTGCTTCTGAAGTCCAATTAAATTTCTTCTTATCCCCTTTCATTGTCTTTGTTAGGGGTGCACAAATACTGCTAAAATTCCTAATAATTTTTTTGTAAAAACTAGCTAGACCATGGAATGATCTTACCTCTATAATGCTCCTTGGAGTAGGCCATTCAATGATAGCCCTCACTTTTTTTGGATCTATTTTAAGACCTTCATCTGAGATGACAAATCCTAGGTACACCAATGCCTTCTTCACAAAAATACACTTCTTAAAATTAATTAGCAATTGCTCCTCCCTTAGCTTCTCAAAAACTCATCGAATATGCAACAGGTGCTCCTCCAAAGTCTTGCTAAAAATTAAAATGTCATCCAAATAGACAATGAGTTTTTTTTCTAGAAACTCCTTCAATACCTCATTCATAAGCCGCATGAATGTTCTTGGTGCATTGGTTAGCCCAAATGGCATGACCAACCACTTTTACAAACCCTCTCTGGTCTTGAAGGTTGTCTTCCACTCATCTCCTTCTCTGATACGAATCTAATGATACCCACTCTTCAGGTCAATCTTGGTGAAGAAATTGGCTCCACTCAAACATTCCATATTGTCATCCATCCTTGGAAATGGAAATCTGTATTTGATGGTGATCTTGTTAATAGCTCGAAAGTCTGTACACATTCTCCATTCCTCATATTTCTTTGGTGCTAGTACTGTAGGTACCACACATGGATTTAAGCTCTCTCGAATCAGTCATTTTTTAGTAGCTCTTGGACTTGTCTCTTTAGCTCCTCAATTTCTACAAGAGTCATTCTATGGGCTGCCTTATTGGGTAAACTATCTCCTAGTACCAAATGTATGTGGCGACTGATCTTCCTCATTGGTGGTAAACCCTTAGGTACATTATCTGATATAATATCTAGGAATTCTTTTAACATACCTGAGACATCTACTGAGATATATTTGCATTGCTCATCCTTAACTCTAGGAATTAATGCACAGCACATATGCTCGTGCTTTAGGCTATCCAAAAATTTTATACCATCTACTAAATATATTCTGGCACTACTACATACCTTTTCATCCATCTCCTTTAGGGGCTTCAGCTTGTGGCGCACTCCATCCTTTATCAGGGAGTAAGTGTTGGCATGCCCATCATGTATTGCACACCGATCAAACTGCCATGGCCTTCCCAACAACAAATGACAAGCATCCATAGGTAGGATGTCACATAGGATCTCATCATGGTAATTCCCAATATGGAACTTTACCACACATTGCTTGCTGACCAAAGCCCTATGGTCCTTCTGCAACCACATAATCTGATATGGATGTGGGTGCCTCCTATCCAACTATAACTTGGTAACCATACCTTCTGAAACTAGGTTATCAGTGCTACCATTATCAATGATAACATTACACACCTTACCTACACATTTACACCTTGTACAGAATAGACTCTTCCTCTAATCTGGATCTTTCTCCTTATTCAGCAAGGCTCTCCTTGTGACCAGAACTTCTCCTCTTTTTGCTTCCTTAGAGTGCTTAGATTCAGCACATTCATCTACAAAAACAACTTGGGCATTACCTTCAAACCTCTTTTTCATTCCCCCTTGGTGTTGTGGGCATTTTAATGCTCGATGTCATTCTTCCCCACATTGGAAATAGGTTCCACGAAATCCTCCTCATCCATACCCTCGTCCAGACCTTCCTCTTTCTCTTTGGTAGTCATTATTCTATTCATGGGGGCGGTAAGCATTCCCCACTTCTAGTCCTTACTGTTGCTTGCTTCCCCAATCTTCTTTTAGTCCTCAGTTCATCCTCCATTTGTTCTCCCACCATTTTTTCCACCATGACCTCTTCCTCTCTTCTTGCTCTCAAATATTTTGTTCAACTTCTCTTCTACCTTCAGGGAAAACTAGTAAGCATCTTCTATGGTGGTCATCTTGACCAAACATAGCTCCTCTTGTATACTTGGTCTCAATCTATTTATGTAATGAGCTACCTTTTCCTTGTTGGCCTCAGAATGACTTGTTATGATTAGGATCTTATAGAACTCCTCTATGTATTCTTTGATAGACTTGCTTGACTGCCTCAAAATCTATATTTTCTTTAACAAATCCAACTCGTAATCAGCTGGAATGAACTATCTCTTCAACTTCTCCACCATCCACTCCCACCTTGTAATCCTTTCTTTCCCTCTTGTGTTTCTATCCAACTATACTCCCTTCCACCAAATACTGGAATGACCCTTCATCTTGGTATTATTAAATCTAACCCTCTCAAGGTCTTCCACCTCCTCATACTTGAAATATTCTTCCATATCATTGATCTAGTTGATCAACTCTTCTGGATTGAGATTTATATAATACGTAGAGATATCAAACTTCGGTCTCTTTCCAATATGGGATATGGCCTTATACAATCTATCTTGCATAGGATCTACTGCCTCTTCTTCTTCATATTCATCTTCACTCTCATATTCCATCCTTGGCTCAAATCCTCTACGTAGATCCTCTTGTAGATCTTGAACTTACCTCTACAAAGATCTAAAATCCTCTTCTGGTACCATAGTATTTCTCCCACCTCCATGGTTTCTTCATGGAGGCATTTTGCTCATATTTCTCACAAACACTAATCCCAAATCTTGGTGTAAACTACCTCACATCCAGAGATCTATTTACACACGTAGGTACTCCTGCTCTAATACCACATGAAGAAACACTGAGATCAACAAAATATACACAAATAATAGAAATAGATAAATGCAAAAATATTTCATGTATTCTTTATTGAGGAGAATGGAGCTTATAAATAGCAACCCATTACAAATTCAAAATCCCCCCTCAAATACCTTTTTTTCTCTTTTCCCACCTAGAGCCATCTATTTCAAATTTGAATTTCGGGGGTAAACTTCCCGAGGTCAGAACTCATCGATCGTTTCTTGAAACGACTATTGGCACATGTTTTTGTAAATCTCTTGAAGGGGTTGACAGCCCTGTATTGTGTTCAAACACAATACCACCATATTTCAACCCTTTAAAAAGGCCTCTAAGGCCTTCAAAATTGACCTCCAAGTTTTACTAGAAGGATTTTCACTAGTTTTTATAGGGTAGAAGACCTTAAAATTTACATATCTCCTAAACCGCTTAGGATATTGGGACAATTATTTCAACAAAATAAACTAGAAAAAAAAATTACAGCAAAATGAAATAGAAAATAATTTATCCATCCCCTAAAAAACTAAACAAAATTTACAACAAAATGAAATAGAAACAAATTTGGGTGATGCAAGATCACTCTTACACTGTTGGATGCCCCTGCATCACATGGACTATGATGTAATAATTTTTTTCAACTTTTAGAAAATATAAGTAATTACTTAGTATCCATAGATAAGTATCATAACACTTTGTTGTAATGAGTAGTGTGGTGGGGACCATTTATACCAATAAAAAAAATTAATTATGTAAACAAGTTATTCTAAGGTAACATAAAAAATGATTATATCTTAATTATAACTTATAAGTTGTGTTTAACCATAAAAATCTAGGTTCATCCCATAGGACTTATATAATAAATTAAATAGATGTATACAATTTTACCATATGGCTATTTAATAATGCATCATACAATGTCATCCTTGACATTTTCAACATCCCCTCATATTCTAAACTAAGAGGCCAAGGCGAGAAGATGTTAGTGATAATATTATATCTGCTCCTATAATATAATCTCCTATGGGCCTTTGCATTTGATAAAGTCTCATCTAGGTCCCTCTTCTCATCTAGAAATTTTTTGATGCAAAAATACCTCTATACAATATTCCCCTTAAAATGGATGATAGTAATAACAACTAATATTAGATACTCTACACATATCCAAAGAGTATCTAATATTAGTTGTTAGATACTTTTTGGATATGTGTAGAGTATCTAATATTATATCCTTACCTTATATAGTCACATAAGGTAAGGATTGAAAATACAACTCTCCCTTTTGCAATATACATTACCTTGTTTGAAATATATAACATGCCATTGCATAACCTAATTTATTTTACCAAAATATCCTTTGAATGGACCATTTTATGAGACAATCCATTACAATATTCCAAGAGCACATAAGTTAGAAGAAAGGAAATATTATGAAGTATTAGATATTAATGAATAATATGAATCAATATTCCAAAGAGGGAAGAGGGGTTAACTAAATCATATGCTAATTTATTTTGCTATATAACTTCAAGTTACTTAAAAATTCCTATAACTATGATAAATTTAACTATATATCTAATACGAGTAGGACAAATATGTTGACTATATAATATATGATAAAATATTAATTTTGAAATAGGGCAATAGTAGTACTATCCTACATAATTTATCCAAACAAATTATAACAAATCCTTAAAATAATATCACCAACATGAAATACTAAAAAAATTACCATATTTAAAGAAAAAATGGATTGAAAATATATTTGTATGTAAAATTTATGTTGTTTAGAATATTTACCTAATAGAACTCAATTTTTTTAATAAATAAACTCAAAATATTTATAATAGTGTCCAATCCCACATTGCTACTTGGTTTTTGCTTAGTTACTAGTTACTAACACTCAACTTGTACCACATGCTATCCCTTCAAATGCTGGAATTGTGACACATGTTGGAATTCTATTGGCCATGGATGTATTAGTAGGGAAAAAAGTATTTTGGTAGAAATAAAGGTTCTACATGAAACACCACATTGGAAAAAGCATTTGCATCATCATCAAGTCTACAAGCATGCTCAAAGGCAATAAAAATTGTATATGTTAGATCCTAATAGCCTTTCACAAGGTAGGCATTCATCTCTTATTATGAATATAAGAATGAACATGTCTTTGGTGGAATCAAAGGATGTATTAACCCATGGGAAACCTAAAACATACATTTGAATACCTAATACCACAATGTTGATATTCTCTAGCTATCTACCATGATACCCATTGCTAAAAAGTTGATAATGCAACCACTTTCGTTAATATAGTTGATCCCTCAACCAAGTAGAACTCTACCCTTTAAAATATAAGTGTTTATAATTTAAAATCATAACCTCCTTCCTACAACACATAAATATGGATTCCTTGACTAGATTGCAAATGCTCTAGAGTTATCGAAAAAATCCATAGCATAATATTTGACTTTCCTTTCCAAAAATAGAAGGTAAAAGATAAAAATTATAGTTCAATCCCATGACCATCATCTTCCAAAAACTTTAAGTATAGTTTATTATACATTGTAGAATCTCTTTTGGATAGAACAACATGTGCACCTTATCCACAAAGAAGGATGTCATGCCATTCATTACTGGAGGGCACAAAAAGAACAACATGTGCACCTTATCCACAAAGAAGGATGTCATGCCATTCATTACTGGAGGGCACAAAAAGAACAACATGTGTACCTTATCCACAAAAAAGGATGTCATGCCATTAATTACTGGAGGGCACAAAAAACACATACTCAAATTCAAACCATGTAAATTTGAATTTAAAAATCCTATGCATGAATTTAAAAATAATTACTATTGGTAGAAGAAGTAGATTATACAATATCTAAGATAAATTATCCCCAAATAATAATGAATAATATAGTGGGGAAGGTATATATTCTTTGAAATGGATGATAGAATGAATAAAGATCTATGGAAAAGTATCTCCTCTTTGCTTCTTATGGTAAATATGCTTATGAGGTTTTGATGAACAATTCATCCTATTAAAAGAAAAAATTCAAAATATCTATGGATTTATGCCATCATCCACATAGATAGGTCCTAGTAAATATTTTAGGACTATCAATTTTGTTAAAAAAAATTTAACCAAGATGCATGGAAGCCCTGTTGAACTTCGTAATTTTCAAATATAGTTGTTCAAAATTTCAAAGGAAGCTTGATATATCCTAAATTTTACTAAGACAATAATTTTTTAGCAAATAATTAAATTCTCTCATAGGATTTTATCACAAGATCATATATGAATCACAATATCATCAATATCAACATCAATATTAATATCAAATGAATATCAATATCACATAAAATCACATTGATAAAAACACAAACAATGCATAAAGAAAAATTTATTTGAGTTACATTTTGGCTTTGTCTCCAATATAAAAATACATTAAACTCTTTAAATATTTTGCTCTTCTCAAACTTAGAAGAGAAATTGAATCTTCAAATTTCTTTATTACATAATAAGTCCCACATATTACACAAAGATACAATATCTCATGATTACATATAATTCCATACTTCTAAACTAGATACATCATGTGTGAAGAGAATGTAGAAACTCTCAACCATATTTTTATTGAGTGTATTTTAGCCTCTGAGCTATGGATGAGAATGGCCACTTTACTTGGCTTACAGTGGTCCAATTTTTTTACTTTTGAACAACTTTGAAGGGATTGGCCTAATCAAGAGGGTGTTGATAATTTTATTAGGCAGTTAGTTTGGATGGGTTCTACCATTCTTCTTTGGAATATTTGGAATGAAAGGAACAACCAAATTTTTAATCAAGATAGGAAGGATATTCACTATATTTGGAAAAATACCATAGCCAACTTAGTTGAATCAGTCCATCAACTCCTTAATCACCCCCAAAACTCCCACCAAATATGGGATCAAGTGATGCAAATATTGAAGATTAAATCTTCTAAGGGCAACCAAATTAAATGGAATGTGAGTATTAGTAATATGGATAGGAAAAGAAATTGGCAACCTCCTCCTAAGGATTTTGGAAAAGTCAATACTGATGGAGCCTCTAGAGGGAACCCTAGAAAAGCCAGTGTGGGAGGAATTGGTAGACTTTTAGATGGCTCATTGGTTTTTACTTTTGTTGAGAATTTGGGTATTCTTTCCAATAACCTTGCTGATGGGTATGGTATCCTCAGAGGCCTTCAGTAGGCTACCAAGGTTGGATGGGAAAAGGTGCTAGTTGAGTCTGACTCTCAACTTATGATTAATATCTTGAATATTCCTTCTAAGAATCATAAGGTGGATTGGAGAATAAAAATAATTATTGAGAAGATTCAATTAATCCAGATGGGATTTTTGAAAGTTGATTACAATCATGTGGTCAGAGATCAAAATAAGAGTGTTGATGCTTTAGCTAATTGGGCTTTGGATAAAGGTGATATTACTTGTTATTGCCACCCTCCTAGATGGTGGGCTTCTCAAATTAGGGAAGCTCTTCTTTCTATCATTTCTTTGGATGGGTCTAGTTCTAAAGGTACCTAGTTTCTTCTTGCTTTTTTTTTTTGCTTCTCTTTGGTTCATTCAGTTTTTTTTAGTTCCCTAGCTCATTCTATTATTTCTTTTGTTTCCTTTGTTGATTATTTCCTTTATAGTCTTCTGTTCTAGATAGGTCTTTGTTATGTAAATATTTTTTCTTTTTTCTTTTTTATTTTTTTCATTTAGTTTTTTAAGGCGGGTGGGTTCTTTTGTTTTGTTTTGTTTTTGTGTTGTTTTTTGTTGTTCTTGTGTTTTGTTGTTTTGTGTTTTTTTTTTATGTTTTTTGTTATTTTTCTTGTGTTTTTTTTCGTGTTCTTGGGTTTCTCTTTGTTTGTGTTAATTCATGTTTTTATGTGTGAGTGTTTTCTATGTTTTTTTGTTTTTTTTTATCGTCTGTTGTTGGTTGTTTTTATTTTTATTTTTATTTTATTTTTTAGGTTTTGGCTATGTTTATTTTTCATGTTCTTTTTTGGTTTATGTCTTTGTAGTGTTATGTTGTTTTTGTCTTGTTTGTGTTTTGTTATGTGGTTCTTGTGTTTTTCTATGTGGTTCGTGTTGTGGTTTATTTTATTTTATCTTATTGTGTGTGTTTGGTTGTGCTTTTTTTTTTTACACACTCAATGAGCATGTTTTTTATTTTATTTTATTATTTTTTTTGTTATTTACTTATTTATTTACTTATTTTTAAATTGGTTTTGTGTGTTTGTTTTCTCCTTGAGTATGTCAAATGTGGTAGGCAAGTTCTGAGTCCTAGGTGTTTTTGGTGGAATGGATACCCCTGCCTCCTTGGGTCTTACCCGAAAGTGGCATCCCTTTTGGGATGTTTTCCATAAATTAAAAAGAAAAAGAAAAAAAACTAGATACATCACACTCATGACATTTCACTTGTTAACTAGACACCTCACACATTTAATTACAGGACATGTTCTCACTCCTACTAAATTCTCACACACTTTATACATAAAATCAAACTCACACCCTAATACAATTTTTACAATATGACCAAATAATGTAATACCTTCAACACCCTCTCATCTTACATTATTTGGTATGAATACCTTTTGCCTTCAATCTCAAATTCTTGTCTTCATTATTTTACTTTGCCTTTCATTGGCACTATTTCATTAACTTGTTTCTTGCAATGCTTGTCAGTCAATATTTGTTTTTATCAAAACATTTTAACATGTCCATGATTTTTTTCCATTCTGATTTATTAATCCATCCATAATGTATTTCAATTTTATTTTTTGGAGATGTTTGTAGTTTGGTATTTCATTTTGGCTCATGCCTTTTATATATTTTTTTCATCATTTTTTAAACAACTCTTGCTTTGTTATAAAAAAGGTTAATGCCATTAGAAATTTTTTAATATGTTGTATTATCATGGTTATAAATTTTCTCCATATATTTATTGTCAATAATTCTTCCCATAACGGATCTTATTGCATCCTCTTCTTCATTTTCTATTTCTTCAATTTTTTGAACCATATTTTTTGTTTCATTTTATAGTTTTGGATGTTTTTGTTGTCATTATTGATATTGAGATTTTATTCTGAACTATTATATTTGAAAATGTGTATTGATTTGATTCTATTTGTTCAATAAATTTTATTTATAATACCTTGTGGTATAATCTTCCTTATTTCATATGTGATAATATCTTCTTCTCCATTCACCTAATATTGAGATGATGTAGCTGCTAGCAATATGTTTTATGTTTGTTTCTTTGACATTAGAGAGTTATTTGTCATTTAATTTCAAGCTAATTTTCTCATTTATTACTCTTGAATAATATTGACTAATTCATAAAAATATATAGTTTTGTTTAGCATTTGAATAGAAGTAACTAAAATTTTGAATGTGTCTAGCAATGCTCTTAATGTTACTTGAAGAAGAAAAATTTCTTCTACTTTCCTCTCCATAGTTTATAACATGACTTTTAATTCTACTACTCTTCGATGAAAATGTTCTACACTTTCTCCATGATGAACCTTCAAAGAATAAAATTGCAATTTTAAATGTAAAATGATTACATCATTCCCTCCCTCAAATATTTTAAATTATTTTTTCCAGTTAATTTTAGAAGTTTCTACTTCACTTATATTTGTTTGAATTTCATCATATATGCTAAATATAAATAACTTGAGAGTTTTTGCATCATCATATTTGAATTTTTATTTTTCAATTTCATCTTTTGGAATGATCTTTTTCCATTTAATACATCCCAAAGTATTTCCACAATGAGTATTGATTTCATTTTATTTTTCTATGGAGTAAAATTTGGTCCTTTTAGAAGTTGTGATTTAGAAAGGAAAATTTTAATATTTTCCATAATTCTTCAAATTCAAATGGATTTTAATTTATTTCTTCTTATAAATGTGTTCAATTTTCTATTTTAATTTATATTTGCTCAATTCAATAAAATTTCAAATCAATTCAAATCTTCAATTGTCAATTTAAAATTTTTAATCAAAAAAAATATTATATCTCCCTTTCAATTCTTAATTAATTATATCTCTAATTCAATTGGTTGTATTTTTTCCAATATTTTGGTAGCTATTGTGGAGAATGCATACTCATGTTGCATAGAATATAAAACTAAGGATTCTAAGCATCTATTGGAGATTTTTTTGGGTTTTAAACCAGCTAGGAAGTTAGCTTTATATGTTATAGTTAATTAGAGATTTTTTACTATTTCGGTTCCCTCACCTCTTTATTGGTTTAAATTAAATTTTGATGGTGCTTCCAAAGGTAACCTAGGAAGAACATGTTTCATGGGTATTATTAGAGATCACATGGGTGATATCCTATTGGCCTATTCTTAAAGGCTTGGATTCAACTCTAGTTAGTTCATGGATGTTAGGATCCTTCACCAAGGCATTCAATTGGCCATCTCACTGGGACTCCATAAAATTGGTATATAAGGGGACTCTCTCATTACCATAAATTACATGAAAGTGTGATCTTCAAGAAATTTATCAATAAAAAATATGCTTACTGAATCCAACCCTCCTTTGCGAGGATGTCACTTTTTAGCATATGTATTGGGAAGGAAATAAGTCCATGGACTTCATGGCTAACCTGGGGGTGGACCACCTGGGACACTATATTTGGCAGGAGGACTTCCCACATGACTTGAGATATCTAGAGGCAATAAATTCCTCTACTAGGGAATTGAAGCATAGTTAAATGGAAGATTCCCTGGTCCCAACACCTAAGAATATCAAATTTCTAGATAAATTAGAGTGCAATTCTTCCCCAAGAAGTGAGGATGATATGAAGGCTAAGGTGAAGATCCCTCCATATCCCCTCTACTCTCCTCTCATGACTTGAGTCTTGAATCTTTAAAATTCTTTCTTTGAGCTGATGAGGGTGGCTATTTTTGGTTTTGAAGCATCCAAAGTTGTTATTAATGATGACATTTTTACTCCTTTTGGATATTCAAGAAATGACTCTTCAGATTGTAAGCCTAAGTAAAGGCATATTTTGTGAGTTTTTATACAGCTCTTCCATCCTACTTCCCTACATGGATGTCCTTTTCAGCTTTCATTGGTCTATTTTTTGGCATTTCTCTCTATTCTCTCCTGGTGGTAGTTGGGCTAGGTCATGGAAACTCCATTGGTTTCTTGTTTGTGTGTTGGTAGTATGGTGGTGTTTGATTTTTGACCCTCGAACAATCTCTTTTTAGCCTTGGATTTCCATGTAAAAGGTTTGTGACCCTTTCAAAATACCTTCTACATTTTTTCAAAATAAAATCAATCATCAATTTACATTAATCATTAAATACTTTAACTATATCATTTTCATCATTCACCAATAAATTTTTTAATTCATTAATTCAACTAATTAAATCCATCTACTGATAACTCCCAATCATTTAATCATTTCAAATTAATTCTTCTTATCACTCCACATTAATTAATTAATCCACTTCTTATAACTCCCAAAATAAATCACATTCACTTTAATATTCCTTAGCAATAATTATGCATCCAATTTAGATGTGATAATATAAAATATAACCCAGGTTTTGTAGGTGATTTGGATAGGAGAGGGAAATCCTCCAAGAGAGGTCCCAGGTTCAAATCTCCACCCTACCAAAAATCTGAATTGGGTATCCAAAATACAATTGATAATGTTGGTGCGGGCAGCGTCAGATGTGACCCCCGGGTGACTTTGATGATGTAGAACCCCCTGTTCATGGTCTCTCAGACCAATGCGTCCACGCAAGGGGCTTTTCGCTTTAAAAAATATATATCTAAAATTTAAACTCACCTTTAGTACTCTCCCATTCTCCTCTAATATCGACAAAATAACATTCATGTACTATAAATTTCATTAGATTTTCTATTCTAAGTTTAGTGTTACTACCACAAGAATCAAATACATTAAAATTTTCTTGTTTAAAACCATTTCATAAATTCTTATAGACTCATCTTCTTCAGCTTGGTCTTCCTAACATACCTTTCTAAGTTTCTCAAATTATTTTCACTCATAGTTTACCATATATTTTCAAATATTGACACTCTCATTTTGTCTCTACTCTTCAACAAACCCAATACATTTCATTCTATGTAGCTATTACTTTATATCTTATAGCGCATTCTTCTTCTTAGTACAACATGTTATTTTATCATGTTATTATCTTCTTCAATATCCTCCAAAGCTTACACTTCAGTAAATGTCCACTCGAATAATTTATCCTCCAAAAAATGTCATTCTATACTTTTACGCTGGAAAATGTGCACCAATCAAACAATTGTTATCCACTCCAACAATATATTATTCAATACTTCTATTCCAATAGAAATAATATTAAATAGTTTCTCCTATAATTATTTAACTCTAGTAGTCATTTTTTTCACTCATGTAAATCACATATGTCCTTATTTATTGCTATGTGGCTCTGATACCATAATTAGAAAATATTATCTCATAGGATTTATTTATAAGATCATATATCAATCATAATATCATCAATATCAATATAAAATGAACATAACACAAAATCACATTAAAATATTTATTGATAAAAGACTTAAGCAATGTGTAATGCAAAGTATAATCAAGTTATATTTTATATGGCTTTGACCCCAGTATAAATATAGATGAGACTCTTCACATTACATGACTCTTGAATTTTGATCTCCTCAAAATCATGGGAGAACTTGAATCTTCATATTCATTTCTTACATAATAAATCCCTCATATTATATAAAGATAAATTATCTCATGATTACATAAATTCCTACTTCTAAAATAGATACATCACACACTTAATAACATGATACATATACATAAAATTAAACTCAAACCCATATATAAATATTTACAATAGTACCGAATAATGTAATACCTCCAACAAAAGACTTAACCACTTTAAAATCTAGAATAAGAGTGACCACAAAGTTGTGAAGGTGATGTTACCAATACCATGTTGGAGCCTCATCAAGTTCAATATAGAGAAGTTAGATAATCTAAAATGGTATGTTAGCCTAAGTCCATAAAGATACCAACCATAAGGGTTAATTTAGAGGAGAAGGTACCAAATACATGAGTAATTAAAAGCATGAGTGAGTAGGAATTATAAGTAATAATATTAGCAAGGCCTTGTAGCATCCTCATTGAATTTCTTAAGGCCCCTAGTGGTAAGTATAAGACTTGTAGTAGATGATGAAAAAAGGGTAGTTTCTCAAATAGGTATCTTTTAGTATAGATCATTTGTGTCAAAGGCATTGGCCACTTGGACACTCCTCACCTATCCCAAGTGAAGTAGTTAGATAAGAATGTAATAAGTGGTCTTTTGGAAACTACAACAATATCATCTAGTATCATAAATATAAGTGCCTACAATATTGATAGTTGGATTAATAGTAAGGCATAAAAGATAATTTGAGCATGCTCAAAAATATGAGAAATTTATTAAGACATGTGGATGTTGATGATGACGAATGATGCTAATCAAAATATTTGGCTAAGACAGAGCAAAAATGTGATACCCACTCCTTCCAAATATGTTGAACATACAAGATCTGTAAATAAGGCCAAGTTGGACCTATTCTTGTTAGGCCTATAGAAGTCCATCCTTGTAGTCATTAGCTAGGCTAGTATAGTAATCTATAAATAGCATAATTTATCTCAAAATGAGTGTCAAAAATTTGAGTATTTATCTGTTGTATAATATGTAATTTTTCTCTACACCTTTGATGAATCAACTTGTTGTTTGATTTTTGCTAGTTATGTGTTGATGAATTATTTTGTGTATGTATGCTTTGTACTCTAGATATTTTTATAAATTAATTTTGGGTGGTCTATTTTATTAAGCTTAAGTTATTATTTGGATTATCACTCGATTTTTTTTTTAAATTAGGGATGCATAGCATTAATAAATGGTTCTATTATATCCTATAATTTTTTATTAATGGTCTCTTTTTTAGGCTATAGTTTTTTTTTTTTTACTATAATTTAGGGCTATTAGAGTTGTAGATATCTTGATCTGAGTTTAATTTACATTTTACAATGCTTTCTTGGGTGACTAGTTTGTTAGGCCCTATATGTAGTTTAGATGTACTATGTTTTGCATAGGATGTGGTAGTGTTGTTATCCAAATTCCATCTATATTTAAATCCATATTTATCATCTTCATATATTACTAATAATTCTCTATTTTATATTTTTTTATTTCTTTCATTTTTTCTCTGCAATAAGGAACCAAACTTCTCTACATGTTGGTAAAAATTAATTACTAACAATACAATATTTGTCATTATCTATGACACACATATCACCACTAAGAATATTATAGAAAAATATTTTTTGCAATGCTTGGTAGGATGGACCATTTATCATTCATCTCACATCCTCGAAGGATCAAGATTTTTATGAATATGTTGACCTCTCTAGTGTACAAAATATATTCACCCAGTGACTCCATTGATTTAAGAATTTAATATTAGTGACACCACTATATGAATGAGATCCAACATAATATTTTTATGATATTAAAAGATTAAAATATCAATGAAACCATGTAGTTTATCAAACTACCTTCCTAAAGAGCTTGTAAGTTCCATTCTCTAGTCATAGTTATTTTTATTCAATATCTTATCCCTCTCTAAGCCTTTCCTAGACAGTATCATGGTAGTCCACATTTAGAAAGCATGGTCAAAAAAATTTACTTAGGGTGAAATAGTAATAAACTCATTCATCTTATAGATCTCCATGAAATACCTCAATCTACTCTTAAATATTTAGCAATACATGATGGGTTTAGTAAAATTACCTATGAGTACTATAAGGATATGGTCACTCTATCTACTATTCATAATATCCAGCATGAAGATGCCATGGTGATATTAATAACCATATCCTTTAGAGAAATTTTTTGAACCTAGTATAGACCCCTAGAGGATAAAAGTATTACTTCATATGCTCATCCAATCCATTCATATTGGAATTCAATGAGGTAAGAGATATATTTTAATTTCTTCCCTAGTTCACCTCCATTAAAATCCATGCATATTATATTTAATAGGTTATAGGAGCAGATCCCTCAAGATATTAGTCATTCCTTGCCTCAAGCATACATTTATTATATCTAAGCTTTTGATCCAAATCTAGACCTCCAAAGATATTTAGTGATTCATATGAGATTTCTTCAAGTTCTCCAAGCTATAATTGTTATAGGAAATACATTTATATCTATTGGGAAGCTTCCTCCTAAGTTAACTATGCCCAACTTTCTAGAGTTTTTATAGTTTGTATAATACACTCTAGTCACTTTAGTGCCTCAAATTGCTCTTGTTATAGAACCTAGATCTTTGCATTAGACACCTAGACCTTATCTATCTTAACTGGATATCCTAGATTCTAAATAAAATTATGATCCAATTGAGCTAGTGAAATCATTAAAAATAATAAAGTCATTGTGCTAGATATGCAAAATGCAAAGAAAATATATAAGGACTATCATCCCCAAAAAATTTCCTATGTAATAAAAGACCAAGGGGTCTCTCTAAATAATATGTCTAAAAGAAAAAATGCTACATATATTGAGCCAAGGTATGTACCATATGATTTTACTTATCAAGAAAGCTATTGGTTCTTGTCTTGTATTGATCCCCACAAAAGGACAAATACATGGTTTATCAACATCAAGCCTAGATACCAACAACAAATAAGATGGAAAGATCATAAAATACAAAGAAGTAAGTGTTGAACATATTTATGGGCCTAAAACATGACATTGTAGTTGAAGATAATATAGAAGAAGAATGATTACAATTCTTAACCAAATATAGGAAAATTCCTTTGCAGGTAGAGCCATAAAAATTTCAACCATTCAAAGTCCCTAATCAACCTTGGAAGGAATATTTAAAATAGCATCCAAGGCAAAAACCTACAAATTAAAGGCCACTCAAGAATATCCTAAAGAGCAAACACTAAAATTTTTAAAGTATCCCTTTGTGACCAAAAGGTAAAGGATGGAATCCACTAAGTAATATGGAAAGAGGTTTGAGCAACCTGATTGGAAGAATAAAAATAAATTAGAAGTGACCATTTATAGTATTGTTGAAGATATTAAGAAGAATCCTTCTAGGGAAAGCATATATGTTGCATTGATAATCCTTGGTAACATAGATTGGATCAAAATCATATTAATAAATTCCAATATTGAAGGTATAAAGCAATCAAACCTAAACTTGTCTTAGGACTAGCAAGGCCCTAGCATGGGAAAAAACCAAGCATCATAATTTTCTATTTTTTTGCCAATGGAAGGGTGTATATTTCATAAATTTTATGGTTGACTCTATAATAGCCACTATTATCTTGCTAAAGGTAGTATATGAGGCAATAAGGATGGACTATACTCACTTAAATCAAGTTATAGTTATTGAAGAAATTATCATGTTTGAGCTTTTGGCATACTTTTCTTTATGCCTTTCGAGAGAGCTCACTACTAATCTAGGAGGATGTTTATCAATGGATTTCTCTCATATGATTATTCCCTAGAGAGGAAGAAATATCAAGGTTTATGTAGGAAAATCATTAACACTCCACATAAAAAATATTGAAGGGGAATATAATAATATCATTTGAGAGAATACAAAATAGTTTTAGGAGGTAACTAAGGATCTACATATGGAGGATAATTTCCTCTCTAAATATTTCAATGATGTGATAGATATCATATTAGGGGTGGATTATGTTATAGGATAGGGAGAATAAAATCTCCTACCTATGTAAAATACAAATTTTTAAAGGAAACAAGTATGGAGGTTCTTGAAAAAATGAGATTACTCTCGTAAAAACCTATAGTAGTAGAAAAAAATTATAATGCATTGGGATGTGGAAAATTCTAGTCCTAGAAAACATAAATGTTATGAGTCCCTATGGGCTAGGACTTGTCATGGTAATAGGAAAAATAAATTCTATTTGAGATGGCTATAACTAATGGCAAAATTTTTCTATCATTAGTGAATGACAAAAAATTTAGGTATTTTACATTAAAAGGTATTGTAAATAGAAAAGTATGTATAAATAGGTATACACAATATGGTAAATATTAATAAAAATGATATTTTGTGGAATATGGAAAGTTTTAAAGTGTAAGAAGGTGATTGGTTGGTGAAATAGTGGTTGTTTAAGCTAAAATGCATTTTAAGGTACTCACACATGTCGACTACTTTAGGTAATAAAGGGAAATATGCATTAATGTTATCATTTAATAGCCCCTATCTATAAAAGTAAAACCATATAACATTATTTACACATTGAGCAATTAAGCATCTAGGATATCAAGCATATAGAAGAGAAGTCTAAAGAACAAGTGTAAGAAGGTGAGTGGTTGGTGAAATAGTGGTTGTTTAAGCTAAAATGTATTTTAAGGTACTCACACATGCTGAATAATTTAGGCTAGTAAATGGAAATATGCATTAATGTTATCATTTAATAGCCCCTATCTATAAAAGAAAACCCATATAATAGTATTTACACATTGAGTAGTTAAGCATGTAGACTATCAAGCATCTAGAAGATAAGTCTAAAGAGTAATGTTATAGTCCTTTGCCTAAAAACTACCTAAGTAATTATGGCAATGAAGAATATTGAGATTAAAGATCACATGGAAAAAATCCATGACCTAGATTTCATTATTTAAACAAAGATATTTTTGGATGCGACAGAGCTAAAAGCTATAAGTCTCTCAAGGGAAAATCCAAATCCAGCTATGTGGAGCTCTTTGTTGGCACTATACATGCCTTTATGTGTACATCATTTCCTAGAATTAGTCGAAGTAGTAGCAAATAATTATGATTCCAAAACTTAAATGTTGTGTAATAGTGAAAGTGAAGTAATTTTATCCCTCAAAACTAAAATTCTATAGTTATATTTGTAATAGGAATCCACCCTAAGAATCATTCCAAGGCTTTCTATAGTGAAAATAAAAATGTATACTATGATAACAAGATGTTTCTTTGAATCACCATGCAGTTGTGTGGGAACATCCCTATGCTCCCTAAAGACCCAATAAATATCACTAATTTTAAATACCTACAAGAGATGTTTGCTATTCTTTCCATCATTTTTATATTATAAAATTATAAATTTGTGTGTGATTATGAAGTAGTTATGGTATATACTATGGTCAATCCTCAAAACCGTATCTACTTTTATTGGGCCTAATAACTCATCTCAACCATGCATGTCCAACTATAAATCTTAAGAGAAATGAATATTGGGTATTTAGGTATGTTTTTGATTGCACACCCAAAATAAGTTTTGTGCAATGAACCTATTCCACTATGAACCATGCTCTGCTACCAAATGTCACTACAAGTTTTTTTCCCAACTCTTTACTTTTTAAATTATCCCCTTATAACAAAACTAGTAGTTCTAGGACAACTACTGATGTCACCACACTAGTTTTCTTTCTAGATTTCTTGAGGCACGCCCATTCCTTCTCTCTACATAGATCTTTGTATACAAGAGAACTAGGCATTAATTGTAAGATCAATTTATCCATCCCATATATCCAATGAGCTAGCATTAACCCTCCCTTCATTCCATTGAGGGGTACACACTTGGTTTACACTTTGCATAAGTCCATACATGCAAGTGGTATAAGCGTGTGGGATTTGTCTATCCATCTCATATTTGTTTGAGCTAGACATCCCATCAGCCTCATTCCTAATTCCTTCTTGGTGGAATCACCCACAAGCTAACTCCTTGAATTCCATTATTGGAGTTTCTAATTAAAAAGACTCTAGATTATTTCTAGTAAATCATACATTATTAGCTTGTTAGGAGCCTAATCAATTAGCCTAGTACAACATTACTTAAAATGCCAAACATTTTTTATGATAAGAAGCTTATTCCATGAAATGAGTCATTAAAAATTCTATCATAACCCATTCTTAATTGCTTCCTAAAATAGCAGGCATATATACCTCATGCTTCTCATCCATAATTTACCAAGTAGGGCTTATAACCGCTATTAAGCTAAAACATGAATAACTCAATCAATCTAGTCATCTCCACAAAGACTCATAACCTTCTCTTAGTCTTACCAAATTTGGAAATATTATAGAGTTGTTATTGTAGGAATTAACATGTAATTAACCAGCAATCTATTCAATTAAAATAACTATATCCATAAAGATCCATTGTTGGGGTAAAAACATTGGATAAATTCTACTCATGATGTCACAACCCTTTTACTAATTATCAACCCAGGGATGCTCATAAACTTGCAAAGCACCAGGTAGAGATTGATCACAATACCATTGATATGAGTCCACTAAAATCTATAGTTTGGGGGTTGTTTTTGTATAGCATTATTCCAGTCCAAACCAATTAATCTTATTGAAACTAAATTGCAAAAAATAAAATCACACCACACTTAAAGAAATTAAAGAAAGCAATAAATAAATGGAATTGCAAAAAATAATAAAATGCAGGAAAATAAGAATTAATGGATATAAAATTAATTGCAAGAAATTAAAGGACAAGGGGAGGAATACTATCCAAGAGTTGGCCTATGCTCTAGCAGATTTTGCTCAGTTAAACTATGTATGTAAACTTAAATAAGAGAAATTTGAATGATTTTATTGCAAAAATGAGTTTACAGTACAGTCTATTTATTCTATTTTTTTCTTCTTCCCTTCAAATAAGTCCTATGCATTTATATAATGCACAGGCTCCTCTATTACAATATTCATATTGCTATTACAATAATTAATTTTACGCAATTATAATAACTACACACTAAATTAAGATAATTCATCACGTTAAGATCATATTATACACACTGCATATTTTTTTGTAGTCTAATTAGTTCAAACAACTTTCATTATTCCTTAACATTTTGTTAGAAATAGTCAATTTTTATTTTATTTTATCACTGTCATTCACATTTTGCTTTATAGAATTCGTTACTCTATTTCATACAAAAATAGGGCAAGTAACGTGTCAGTTGTTGACAAGGATTAGGCACCATCTGATTGGTAGTTAGGTACCTCATTCGTATTACATGGATTTTGACTTCATCAATCAAAATAGGGTACATTTCCATTGGGATATGGGATTAAGGTGCCTTCCTATCGAAATATAGGAGTAAAACACCTTGTCGTTGAAAGATAGGAGTAAGGTATCTTTCTTTCAGAAGATAGGAGTAAGGCACCTTCTCATTGGAAGATGGGAGTAAGGTGCCTTCCCATAGGAATATGGGAGTAAGGTGTCTTTCTCCTTTAGGGTCGTACTCCTTCCACAATATTCATTTAACACCTTTGAAAATAGATAATGCTCAGTCCAAGTGGGACCTCGATGTAGTTATGCAAAAAAAATAAAAAATGATCAAATCTACATACAAAGCACACTTTTCACACAACTTAGGCAATATATGCAATTTACCATTAAATACATATAAATATTCATAAAAAGTACAAATATGTTATAATAATACCACAAAAAATATTAGAAACATATGCAAAAATATGAGCAATTTTTGTGCTCATCACCCCCCCTTGCCTAACGATTGTCACGTCCTTGTGGCATCTTGTATTGGTAGTCCCTAGTTTTGTCTAAAACCTCCTAGTAAGCATTATTCCTTTGATTCCTCTTCCTGGTAGTTCCCATATCTCTTTCCTTATCCCTAGGCTTCTAACCACATTGGGTATTAGGGGCACTAGCTTCTTTCTATGGCATATGCTAGTGTGGACTATGCCTAACTGTTCTGCTAGGCCTGACACTTGTCCTTAGTGGATCTATGATATACATTTTATATCCTTCTTATTCCTTCATGTAATACCCTATAAAAGTGATGGCCTCTTTTGGAATGTAGGCTCTAAATCCTTCTAAAAGTAGAATTATTGAGGCAAGGGCTATGCATCTGGGGTATCTAGCTTATCCCAAAAAATGGTAATAGGACTCGTCTGACACTTTGACCTTGTGAAACTAGGCTACTTCTAGGGGAATATTAGCATCTTTTGAGCCATATATTTTTGTACTTTCTTTATAAAATGACTTCTTACTAGCTACTTTGACCTAGGTTGTAGTTGTAATTGGGTTGAATACCCCCATATCCTACAATTATCTTTTCATTTTGGAGGGTTTATCTCCAACTTATCCATATATCTATTAAAACTACTTCTTATGGGTATGTTTAATATAATCCTAGGCTCTCTAACCATCTTATTGAAGGCATTTCTTACCATATTCCCCTCCTTAAGCTTAGTTTTGAGCTTGTCAAACTAATCCTATTTCCTAGCAAAACTCTTCAGGGACCCAACTCATTATTCATATGAATCAATGGTTGGTTGGGTCCTCTTTCTTGTAGTTCTAGCCCTGGTTCTAGGCCTCCACTATAGTGCCCTAGTTTCTTTTCTCTTAGGAATTAGTTACATTGAGTGCACTAAGGTTGTTATGTGTATGGGTGTATATAATTGAGAGGGAGACTTACCCTCTAGTGTAGGTGGTGTCATTTCTCTGAAACTAGAGGGTTCAGGTCCCTAATCCTCTGGTGTTTCCTCAGTAGGCATCTCTTCAACTTATTTCTTAGCCACTGGTGTTTTGACAGGTGGCTAGCCTATTGATTCTTCTACAAAGTGTGTCTATTGTTGAGATTGTGTTATCTCTACCTTGGCTCCCTGCACCATATCTTCTTTAGGTTGCTAGTTGTGAGTTGATTGCTCAATTTCATCTTCTGGGACCTCAATTATTGGGCGTTCTATTTGCAAAATATGGCCCTCCTATTCTTCATCAACTGTTCTAGTAGAGGTTGATGAAAAATCCTCTACCTTAGCTTCCTCTTTTCTAGCATATGACCTGAATGGGCTAGAAGAAGTAACTTTCTCCATAGAGTATGGAGAAGTTATGGGCACTTCCATTGCCCAATATGTTTGAGTAACACCATCTATATTGGCCATATGACAAACCTTCAGCTATTGATTTTATAGCTTAAGCTACTGCACAACTTACAAAAATGGGTGTATGGTGCTTCCTAATTCTATCTTATTTTTTGTAGTAGCTTTCATAGATGCTTTAAAAAGAGTCTCTTATTCCTTAAATTTTACTTCCTCGATGAAAGCTTGTTGCTTTAGCTTTTGCAGTTGTTCTTGTAGGTTTCCATGAGTCTCTTAGGAATGGGGTTCACCACCATATAAATTTTATAGCACTTAGGCTGCAACCTCTTCTTCTACAATAATATCTACTTCTTAATCAATGTTGGGTGGGTTATAGGTGATTGAGGATGCTAATTTCTTCATCATACTTTTGGTCCTTGGGTAGTAATTCACCTAAACATGGTTAGGAATGCTTTAACTAACTTTTTCATTAATTTTTGGAGAAGTGTGTGACAAAATTTGCCCTACCTCCCCTTCAACTAAGTCATCCTGGAAGTTAGGCACTTGTTCTATCGATGGATCCTCTACAACGGATGGCTTGTAGGAGTTAGGTGCTTATTTTGCTATTGGCTCCCCTATAGTCAATTGTTTTTTGGAGTTAGGAACATTAGCCCTCTCTTATTTTTCCACTAGCACTTCACTGTGTGCTTCTATATACAAAATTAGTACTAAAATTAGACTGTGATGTGCTAGGGTAGAGGTTGTTCCTGACTGGTACCACTTGGCTTCATATTTTAGAGCACAATCCAAGTAGAACAGGATATTAATCTTCCTTTCATGTTGTGTTTGGTTCAAGAACCTCATATGATTGGCATTCAAGTGTGTATACTTACCTATGCAAGTAAATAATCTAACCACATGGTCAAAAATCTATTGCCATAGACCTGGTAGGTAACGTTTTGGAAACCCTGAGCATTTTAAGTACATTGGTAGGTTACCTAGGAGTTGTTCTATGCATTCATTTAGAGCTTCTTATTTATAAATACAGTCACATATTTGAGGGAGACTGATAATAGCTACAAAAAACTCCTCTATGACTACAATTTCCAGTCCACGTAGTCAAGCAACATCTTCATTCATAGATGCTAGGAACTTCTTTGCTGCTTTCAAGTCCTGGTTTTGGCTAACTAGGTGGTAATAGTCCATCTACCCAATAGCTTTGAATTGGGATTGAATCTCCTCGTTGATTCTTTCCACATTGTATGTCTCACTTTTATTCTAATTGTAGTTCTTATATTCCCCTTCCATTATGGAAATCTTGATTTATGTCTTCCTGTGCAACTTTTCTCTGTTCTCTAGACTCGTTTGAAACTGGTTTATCACTTCACAATTTTTATTGTAGTTGTATGCAAGTGCCTCTTCATTTTTGGAGGTAGGAATATTATGTTTTGCATAGAGGACTATGAGGGTAGCCTTCCCAAATTAATGGTTGACATGTCACACCAGACAGACAGTGGGTGAACAATGGTTGGATGTTTTTACCAATGACATGATGACACTATTTTCAGAGATGTTCTAATTATGAAAATTATATATATCTAATGGAAAATCGTATACATACCTTATTGTTCATCCATGCGTACAAAGCATGAAGATGATAGTAGGGGGTGTTGATTCATTATTTCATGACAATTAGAACAAATGCATATTTCCCATGTGATAAATTTTTTTAGATAGTTCTTCTTGGGTATTGCAATTTTTATCCATTTAGAGTCTCATGCTGAAAATTAAGTAATATTTATGGCTTTTATGCAACATCACACATCCCCTTGCTGATTGCTTTGGAACGTGCTAAAACCTCCACAAGATTTTGTAATAATTTCCTATGAGATATCTAATTTTTTTATCATGTGACATGTTGATGTGGTTTCGATTGCTTCCCAATACCACAAAATTATTCATATTACATACAAGTTCTTAAATGGAAGGTAGGCACATTTTTTGCTGAGAAATAGGTGCTTAAAGGGAATGTAGATCATAATGGTGGATATGTTCCTTACTTCAAGTACATGGGATTCAGGTTCCTTCCTAATGGAAGTTAGATGCCTTACTCCAAATACACAGGAGTCATACCTAGGTGTTGTAGGTGAGTTGGAGAGGAGAGGGCAATCCTCCAAGAGAGGTCCCAGGTTCGAATCTCCACCCTACCAAAAATCTGAATTGGGTACCCAAAATCCAATTGATAATGTTAGTGCGGGCAGGGTCGGGTGCGACTCCCAGGTGACTTTGACGGTGTAGAACCCCCTGTTCATGGTCTCTCAGACCAAGGTGGCCCCACAAGGGATTTTTTGCTAAAAAAAATACACAGGAGTCATGCACCTTTATAGCAGAAGTTAGTTGACTAAATTCAAATACATGGGAGGTAGGTGCCTTCCTATCGAAAGTTAGTATCCTAACTCCAGTGTATCAATTGGATTTAGGAATCAACTTGCTTGATAATAAGTGCCTATATCTAGTGGTTAGGGATAGGTGCCAATATGATGCTTGACATTTTTTTTTAAACTCTTGGGTTAGGCATCTTCATGGTAATTAGGTGCCCTTCCTCATACATATACATATATGAGACTTTTAAATCGGAGTTAGGATTTATTGAAGTACTCAATAGTTATGCACATCATTACCATTAAAAATTCAGCATCTATTGGTGTATTTTTAGTCAATGCTTTCTAGTTGATCAGACCTTTCAACACATCTTCATTCATGAACTACATTAACAATTGCTTGTCCAGACATGTAGATGGATATTTTTTTTCTTCTGTAAATATTAAAAACCTGCGTATATATCCAAATTGTGACTATCCCCTATGTATGAAAACACTCAAGCTTCTACTCTAGAAAACTACAAATCATGTAGGATCATGGATCCTATGCTTGTTATGTAACAACCTACTTTACCAACAAAACCTGAGAGAGAAAAAACATTCATATTTATCATGTTAAGTTATAACCAAGTATGCTTGAATCAACACCATGGAAGGAAAGAAGTAACCGAAATAATTATGACATGGTTAGTGTCAACTCTCATGATAGGAGTGACCAAATCCTATCCAACCTTTCATCCCATCATTATATGTATGATCCCTTGGTTTAACTTTTTCTACCTCTTTTTTATTAGGAATTTTAGTTACATAATCAATTGATTGTTATGTCAATCCACCTTCCTAATTTCATTAATTTAAGTGTAATATCATGCATGTATCATCTAAACAACACATGAATATTACTTTATTCATATCAATAATTTCACTTGATTTCAAATGTAAACCATTCCATCACAATAAAAGAACCATTATTTTAGAAAGCACAAAGACATAATATATCATAATCATTAACCATAGAACATTGCTTGTTAACAAAATATTACATCATACAACATTCTAATAATCATCTTACATGAATGTAAAAGCTTTATCTCATTTAGAAAGCAAATAGCATTTACTTCTTTCATCATATTCAATATCCATGATCTATCTAGATAGCATTATACTAGAGAGTAAATACAACATCCATGCTTAACAACATTTGCAAACCACAAAATAGAAGTACACAACATATACCCTGGGAACCCTCATAGGGAATAAACCTAGCCTCCAAAATATGTTTCTCCTCTTATTTCATAAACTTGAATTGTCATAAATACAAATATAGAAAAGGCATCCTGCAGATCCTTTTTTAAATCATTATGCAATAAAAGGAACCAACTTGTTCCATGTTCTATTTATGATGTAGTTAATGAAATGCCATATTTCCTTTCTGTAAGCCATCCACAAGTAAGAATATCATAAATTCTTACATGTTTATGAAATATCATTGGTTACATATTAAGGATATTTTTCATCAGTTGCAAAGAGGTAACCTCATAATTCCCTTGAGAATGAATCCCATGTTCATTCTCCAACCTAAATTTCATTATAACTCAATATAGTATGGAAATTATCTAAAGTTTAATCTCACATGGAGATATCCCATACTCTCTCTAAGATTAGACCCCATATCTAATCTTCCACATTCATATCTCACACTTAGACAAATTCCCACCATATATTATTTATAGTTCTCATAATCCATTAATAGGATAATTCATATGGTTATATTAGAGTCCCCATAAATTTTACCTTTTAATCTATCAAACAAGATTACATCTCTTTTTCCTTACAACCTATAAAATGAGGCTACCTCATAATCATCATAAATTATCTTCTAATATATCAAACAATAGTATTTATTAAACACAATCCAACCTTGTAACCTATCATACAATATTACACCTTAATAAAAAAATAACTTTGTAATTTATCACACAAGATTATACTTTAATCACAAAACAACCTTGTAATCTATCAAACAATATTACAACCTTAATCACAATTTAACCTTGTAATCTATCCAACAATATTACAACCTTAATCACAATTTAACCTTGTAATCTATCCAACAATATTACAACCTTAATCACAATTTAACCTTGTAATCTATCCAACAAGATTACAACCTTAATATTAAAATGATATTGTGATCTATCACACAATATTACACTTTAATCACAAAAAAAACATGTAATCTACCAAGAATGCATAATAGATTTTTATAGTGGTCGAGACTGGTTTGCATAGCTCTCTACACCCCACATGGTTTTGATCAAACTATTAACAATATAGGCACCATTAGAATTCAACCATACAAATATTAAAGGTTACACCCTTAGAATATTTCACAAGGATTTTATGAATTAGTTCCTTTTTAGTTTGATATCAACCCCCATAATTTAATCCATATCACAAAGGGGGTGGAATCCATGGCCAGTTTTGTGATTCAATGGCCCTTTAATATTATGATACCATAAAATTTATAATGATCATATTATATAACCTAACATGTTTTGCTTTATGACCACTAACGGTCACCTCACATATTCTAACATGTTTTGGTATACATCTACTAAAGAGCATGCTAGATCGATCATTAACAATCACATCACAGGGTCTAGATTAGAATCTAATAGTCGGGTCTAGAATATCCTGATCTGTATCTACTAAGGGTAGGGTTATTTATTTATTTTCTAAAATATTTGGTTCTGTAGTCATCAATCAATGTCTAACACAGATATTGGTGATGATACTCAATGTCCAACACAAATACAGTCCACCCACGTAGACCCACATGGTAGTGCTAGAACAGATAGCAAAGTTTTTTTATTAGAGAAGGTGTTACTTAATAGTTTCAAAGTGTACCTCCAAATAGTATCTCCACCCATCATGGGGTTGGTCTCGAAGACCACCACTAGGTGGACAATAAATATTAAGGAGTTGGATTCTTTTTAGGATGTTCGATATCTTGAGCATATCCCATGTGGTATATTTCCTAGGGTTTCTCTTGCATTTCATTCTTCTAGGGAGGGTTTATCCAAGGTGTAAACCTCGTATAAATATTTTTAATCAAATGGCTCAACCATCGTCCCATGATAGGCTTTGATCACAAAGTAAAGAAGATATTGTACAAAATGTGCATTGTTTGATTGACTACCCACTCTACATAATGAAGTGTAACAGTAAAAAAGAAGATATTTCTAAAACATAGTGTCAAACTTGAATCTTGGACCTAATCAGTCGATCCTAGATTTTATTCAAGTTTTGGTTTAGATCCGCTCCTCCCTAGGTGTGGAAATATTGGGTGGGATCATCGATCAGACTTGCTAGATCCCTATTAATGAGTTACACATAGTGACATATATACATATAAAACCTTATTCTTATCCCAAGAGGATATGCAATAATTTGACCTTCCACATATTAATCTATCCAAAATCTAGGACAGAGGCATAATGAAATAGTGGCTACCAATGATGCAATAATTTTAGTCTATCAAATATTTCAACTGGATACTATTAGGTTTACTTAAATATTAAACACATCTTCCATGCATCTATTTTGACATTGTTACTACCTGAAGGTTATGCATAAACTTGAATAAGGTATCGAAGGCTACAATGCTAGGGGAATTTAGCCAATGACAAGGCTATGTAGTCCACTTTATGCTTAAGGAAGCCCAAAATATAGATGTAGGTCACTTCCCTCATGGCTTGAGTTTGGTCACTATATCAAGGCTAGAAAACTTATCGAGTCAGTATGTGATAACACTATCTAAATTCTCATCATAACCTGATTAGAATGGAGCTATATGGATCCTATAGTGAATTCATTACAAGGGAGGGGGTGGATGGTTTTCACTGATAGAAAAAATTTGATCATACCTCCTTTTTTAGATAGGTGATTACAATAGGGTATTTTTACCCTGTAGTCCTCATATGTCAAAACCCGACTTTGATCTTTGATTAGACTTCACAAACTGAATTTAATTCATGTAAGATCTTTAGAATGCATGGTGGGCATATCCCACATGTTTCGTACTGAGGAGAGGAAGCACAATAAATACATAAATGCACCCTATTATTAATACCCACCAAACTATGGCTATGAAGGCTTCGTTGTAGTGGTGGATTTTTAGCTATGTTTTTGGTGATTTGACGATATATCGATTTAGAGACTAATTGATTTAAATAAGGGGGTGGGTGTGTAAGCTCCTTATGGTGGCCTTATAAAACCTCTCCTTTTTGCTATGGTGGTAAGATAACATAGGGTCATAGGACTACTTTCTATGATTACTATTCCAAGGATACTAGCAACAAATTCTAATCACTATAGGTGACCATGGCAGGTGAGGGATTAACACCATATAAAATTTTGTCTGAAGCCTAGATCAAGCCTTAATTGGTATGGTTTCCTCATGCTTCAAGGGTACTTAATAAAGGTTAGAATCATAAATACTAACCACCTTTAATGATAAAATTTTCATTTAATTGAAGTTCTAAGTATGACACCAATCAACAAACATATCTTTATAAGCAATCAAGTAGAAGAATATATGTATGATCTAACCTGAGAATAATCAACCTTTGACAATTTCCTTTTTATGCTCCCTTCCATGATTTATTCCCTAAAATTTTACCTCCCAAGTGCACCCTTATTAGACAAATAACCTAAGTTGTAACTTAGTACTTTTCAAGGGCCTTTTGGTTTTTGATCTACCAGCAAGGTAGAGAGCATACTCCATAAGCCCAAGGTTTTTTTCTCCTTCACTCCATTTCTTGTCTTCCCTTTTATATATTTTTCCTAGCTCTCCTTCTCCCATAAGCAAGTTTGTGAGTTTAGTATTAAAATATTAAAAGGAACCCTTTTGGAGTTCACCCAAGTAGTAGGATTCTATTTAATTAATTTTAAAATTGGGGATAAGACAAGAGAGGCTAAGGTTGAATTACTTTACCTCTCTTTGGCCTTACCTTTCTCCCAAGAGCACTTGCAAATCCAACATTACTATTGGAGTGAATTATGTGACATGGATAATAGTGCATCCACTAGATACACATGCACATTTTTATTATTAAAATGTGACCTTGTCCTTCTTTGGGTATTTTCAGAATTAGACAATTTTAGGGGTGCACCTATTTGTAATAAATTAGGTTTATTTTAATAAATTGCTTTTGTGGAATATAATTTCCCAAATTATTATTTTTTTTACATAAGCTTTATTTTATTTTTCCCCAAACCTTATCAAAATCCCAATTTATTCAAAATACTTCCAATTAACTTGGTAGAGTGTAGATAGTTTTTAATTAGGGATTTCTATGGAATAATTTTACCATCCCCTAATTTTATTAATTAGACCCTTTTATTAATGCTTGGCAACATTAATGGGGTTTGGTCAAGGTTTAAAATTCAAGTATTAATTGATCCTTTGGATCAATTAATATCTTCTAGGAAGTCCAATGGGAGGGTTGTTACATACTCCCCCCTTGTATTAAACATAGTCCCTTGTGTTTCTCATTAGTTCCTAGTTTAGTTAATGTAGAAATCAATAAAATTGTCATTAGTCTTTTACAAATCAGATAGAATCATCATTCTTTTTCCTTATTCCCAATGTCTCTGTACTAATGGTAAGTAATATATTCCATACATGAGAGGATCTGGATCTACAAAAGTGCAAACTATCAATAGTATCATGTTCTTATAGCAATAAATAATCCATATTGCATCAAAATTAAGTAATGAAAACATTATCAATACACAATTTTCATCATGAAAATAAAGCATCAAGCATTTATTACAACATAGTCAATCATAGTAAAATATTGCAATAAAAAAGTATAGAATATTTCCATAGAAAATACATGAATTCATGTTTTAATAATAAATTAGACTCCATCTATCTAATTAAATGTATCAAAATTCTCACAAAGAAGTATCACACATGCCTTGATAGATTATTTTTAATAGTTAACCTGATATATATAGGGTTCATCAAATATAAAGACATAATTTTCATACTTCTTCCTTAAATATGCCCATATATCTTAGAACCATCTTGGAAAATCCATTTTTCATCACCAGTGCATCACTCTTGACATCCCGTGGTACTCATTTTCGATCAGTCTATTGAAATATTCATATATCAAGAGACACAAATGTCAAGTGCATTCCTAAAAAGAGTATAAGGTACACCACTTGATACCCATAGAAAATGGATGGTTTTCTTATCTCTTCCTCTCTGATTCACTAGTGGTTCAATAGTAGGAGGAAAAGAACTTGAACATGTGCAGCCTCTAAGTAATAAAATCCAATAGTAATGATCCTCTTTACTATGATTATGATGCCATATAGATATTCGTGGTCACACTTACCCTTGGTAAGGTTCCATGCAAAAGTTTCATCTTTCTTTCCATGTATAACAATCATACTATCACTCATCGACGGTATCAATGACCATACTTACTCCATGTAATGTGTCATAATAATCCTACTATCACTCATCTATAGTACTTATGACCACACTTACTCCATGTAAGGTGTCATAATAATTATCCTATCACTCATCGATAGTACCTATGACCACACTTACCCCATGTAAGGTGTCATAGAAATCATACTATCACTCATCGATAGTACCTATCACCACACTTACCCCATGTAAGGTGTCATAATAATCATACTATACCTTGTTGATAGTCCCTATGACCACGCATACTTCATGTAAGGTGTCATCACAATCATTAGAACATGATTTCTTCTATGTTAAGAGGGAACCCTGCACTCTTCACTAAGGGTATATTCCTTAACTATACCTCCTAAGAGTATTCCCATATTAAAATTTTCATGTCTAACATTGTTTATTTAAGTTTTTTTTTTTAAATCTTATCTTAGAATAATATTTTATTTCATTAAGGTTGTTATATCCATTTATATATGCATCCTAAAATACCTCTTATTACCCTCTTGGACATTATTCACTGGATATCTAGTCGTTGGAGACAACATTCAAATGATCAATATGTCAGATATGGTACTTAGTCCAAGCTTACCTGCTTAGGACCTTCCAAAAGCTAACAACTATTTGAAATGTTTTGAGCCACTACTCGAAATAAAAATAATAAGACTTAAGTATTAGGTACCATCCAATCCAACTCTTAATGAAATATAATCAAATATAATAATCCAATTTTCTTATTAGATAAAAATTGTTTTATATTACATAAGCAAAAACCTTCTTGGGTTACAATTATTATTCTTAAAATATACAATCGGTGGCTTTCAACCACTTTTGTAACCCTTAAGTTTACTTTCCTCTGGTCCTAGCACTATTCTTATGCCAGACCTAAAATCTCAATTGGTGAAGGTGGTGGAGTAGTTGTTCCAGTGGTTGCTCTTCCTCTACCCTAGGTCATTCTATGAATTTCTTGGGTGGTTCTCCCTTGCCCATGTTGTGTTCTAGATGTTGGTGGATATGGTATTATTAGCACATGGCTTATGAGTGCCACATAAAAGGTAGTAAAAAATACAATCCTATATTTATCACTTACCTAACGTAGTTTTGCATTTTATACATATAAAGTTGCCATGGTCTTGGCTTTCTTGTCACTTATTTTATGCTTCTACTACCCTGAGCCTATCATATTATGCTATGGCTACATATCTTTTAGCTTCTAATATCCTCATTTATTAGACCCATAGACTCTCTTGGACATGCTATGGTTATTTAGAATTCTCTACTCTAACAACAGCCTTGGATGTGCCTTCAATTGTCTTAACAACATATTGCATAATCACAACATTTCCAAAAACTGCATTATTTCCTTGAGTTATTTCGACACTACCACAATCTATTTTCTACTTCAGAGAGTGTGGATCAGCATATCAATAAGCACTAGTAGTATGATCACAAGGATAACTATAGGGATTTCTCCCATTGTGCCCATTAATAGAAATACTAACCCCAACATAAGTGCTATCATCTTGCATTCTATGGGTAAAAATTTTGCTTTTCAAATGCTTACAGTGTAATGTATCTTCAGTTATCCCAAATGTTTAGCTGGCTTTCAATTTTTTTTTGGTACACAAATTTTGATCAAAAATTTGATCATAAGTACCTTGATTATTCAAATTATATTTGACACCTACCATCGACCATGTCTCGATCGATGCAGATATACTATATTATCGATCCCACATAGTTCCTTTTTCCAAATTTCCCAAGGTAATAATTCTCCTCATCGAAATACTTATGGATGTATCACCTTGTTATGAGTGTTTTCATAATGCAACCTTAAGGTGTCTTATCACTACCATTTTGGAGGCTTCATCGAATGAGCGCACATTAACCCATGCATCCTTTATTGTATTATTTCTAACTTTTAATGTTGCACTTATACGTACACATGGGTACTATCACAAAAACCTTTATCACAATAATTTATTGATAATAATTCAACTTTGTACTAAGTCAAGTTTAATTATCAACTCATTTCATTGTTTGATGTAGTTTGTAATTATTCCTATGTCATACCGGAAATGTTTTTTGGTATGCATATTTACTAGATAATTTACCAAGCCAAGATGCATTTTTTCCTTATATAAGGGATTCTTACGATTTACTCTGAATTCTAAGGTAACTCTTATTTTCTAGGAATTCTTCTTGTGATTATGTAATTTCTAACAACTACTTTGTTGTTGATTCTGTAATCCTTCCTGACTAGGTTTGTCATATATAGAGTCATTTCTTATCACATTGCTTACTTCAAATCCCTTAATATTATTACTCTACTTCTCCTTTAATATCCAACAAAGGGCTCTCTATGCTTCAAACAATTGTTGAATGTTTATATGCCTATTTTAACTATGTGGGTAATAATACCATATGCATTGTATAGGGGGTAGTTCCCTATTTAAGTAGTGTAGCACACCTTACTAAACTTCACCACAACTCGTGTGGTCGAGTAGCATACTATTTCTATGAAGTTGGGGTACTTGGAGAGATTGGAAAAGTCTCTTATGGTGATGATAATTGGGGTTTCACACCAAAATTTCATATTAGAACATATCTTTGTCGATATTTGGATGATTTCCATGCATGGATATGAATTTTCACCATCCTTGCTCTCCTTCGTCATATTCAGGTTTCATGCTATAATGGTGATATGTGGGTGGTTTCCATACTAAATTTAGGTGGAATTTCTAGTGGTTACACCATTTCCTACACCATAGCCTCAAAAGGAAAAATAAAATTGTGATGCAAGTTGTGATACTTGTGATTTAGTACACAAAAAATACATACAAATTTGTTCCAATAATAGACATTACATGTGACACAAAGGTTTGCAACATGGTTCATGAAGATAAAAAATTGGTATAAATTATATACAACTATGTATATTATAATGATAATGGTGATAGAAAAATTGAGTTAGAGTTTTTGACTAGATATAAACTTTGTGCCAACTAATTAATACCTCAAACAACCAAATAACAAATATGGACATTGTGGTAGACATGGACATATGATAGAAAGATGCTAGAATCCTCATTGTTGTGAAATTTGTGGAGGTAACAATCACTCTAAAAAATATTATTGCTACAGAGCAAATAATAATGTAAATATAAATTTTGGATGGATAAGAATCATAATAAGAAAATCATTCAATGGATTTCTTCATAAATATTTTTCAAATTTTAGATATGGCCAAAAGAAATGTATGAAATTCTCCTACAACCAATTCAAAAGAAAATCACTACTAGTGGTAATGTCAATTCCCTCACATAAAATAATGTAATATAGAGGGTTTCATAGGTATTATATTATTTGTTACATTTATTATTAATATAAATGTTTAAATTAAGAGTGTGTTTAGTTATTTATGTCACTAGTTTTTTTATTGGTAAGAGGGGTTTTGAAAGGATATTGTAAAATTTTACAAAAAGGAAGTAGAATATTCCAAGGAATAACCAAGAGAAACTAACAAGGAGAAAACCTACCTTGGAGAGTCAATAAATAAGTACAAACTTAAACTAAAAACCAATAACTATATTAAAAACAGTACCTAGAACTTGTGAAAAACATCATTTGTTTTTTAAAGCTCCAGGAAACAATTTATATTAGGAAAAATCTGGATTGAATATTTTTCCCTTAGAAAAGGGCTAAGAAGGATTTCCAACACACATATTTAATAAATACTGAGATCCATTGGTTATATATGACTCTATATCCTTTTTCCTCAGAGCTTTAGTTGATGGTATCTCAAAATTACACTCTAACCCAACATCTGCTAATTCCTTTTTAAGACTTCATGGATTAGGGTAAAGTAATACCTTATCCAAGAAGGGTTTTGAGGGATATTTATGACTTATGGTTTTAGGGTTACAGGTTAGAGATCCAAGGAGGCTCTTAGAATAAAGGGGAAACTCAGAGGAGGATAAAGTATGGGATTCTCAGAAGCATCCTCAGAAGCAAAGGTGTAGTCACTATCAATAAGAGAAGAGAAATGATTTGAAACAAGTATTGAGAGGGCATACCTTAAGAGAGGAAGACAAATCATATTGTTTTGGGAGAGGAATAAAGACAACTATAACAACATCCTTGGATGCCTTGGATGTTAGGGGATGATTCAACAGATTAACAAGAGCTCCTCATGTTTTTATGGTCGATGACACCTCCCCAAAATGGCCTTGGGAATTTGAAACTTGATCTGGAGTTGGTAAGGACAAGTTAGAGAGCTTATGAGGGATCTTATATTTTTTATGCCCATTTTTAACATTGTTCAGATGCACCTTGGAAACTTTAGGGCACTAAGAATGGACATGGTCTTGCTTGGAATATTCATCATAAAACATAGGCTTATTTTCATATTCAATGGCCTAAGAAAAAGTGCAAACCTATGAAATGAGGTTGATTGAAGAAGGGAGGGTAGATTCCAGGTTTGTGTTTACACACATATGGGCATGGACCAAATGGGTCCCAATTTTTCTTGTCATATCAAAAGCAATTAAATATTTGATATTCCAAAAAATACCTTTTATAATATCCTTGTGCCAAAACAGGACAAGAAGGCTTGGGAGGTGAACCCATATGGGTGCAAAATTAATGTTTTGGGTGGTTGGATTGAATTAAAAACCTCATTTACTTAGGAAGAGTTCTCTCCTTCCCTAAAACTAAGTCCCACATGTAAGCATCCAGCTTGAATGACTAGAGTTATTAATATGGATAAGGAATAAATCCCTAGGGAGTGTAACCAAATCCAAATATTCTAAAGCATGCGATGTAGATAGAACCCACCTACATATCGACACCATGTTAGTTCATGATACCAATAATTTACCTATAAGATAAAGGGATTTATGGATAACAATAGAGGATATAAGCTTGGGTGGGATTCTCAAGGATCCATCTGAAGGGAGGAGCTCAACCCTAGGGTTTTGTGGGCTAGGTTTTGAAGGGATGGGTGGGCTAGGGTTTGAAAGAGAATTGATATTCACCATATCAACAAATGAGGAGCATGTATGTGGATCTCCTCATCATGGTCCCATTGCTTCCAATGTTAAAAGAATGATTTCTTTGGGAATCATCGATCCAAGGGATAGAAAATATTTTCCTCCAGGGTTCGCCAAACCAATATGGTTCCACATGTGATTTTCACCTAGATTTCTAGATCTAGCTCCATCAGACACATGGAAACATTTTAAAGTTTTATCATTGGTATATCCACCTACAATAAATCCACCATATCCCACCATGGAGCCATGGTAGAGTGGCCCACATTCAATAAGTGTGATAGGGCCCTTTATCATCTTATATCCCAAGAGGAACAATAAAAGCATTCCCCTTATGTACACCATCGCTACATTCACCCACATCATCTTCAAAAGTACTTTCACCTTCACCCATGCTCGTTTCTTTGCCTGTGATATCTTCACCAACACTATTGGCTTAACACATGCTTGCTTCTATTGTCACCATCACCTCCCTTCTCTCCAAAAGTAGACTAGATTTTTAATAAATTCAATTCAATTTTAAATCTTCATTTACATAGACTTCATTATTTAAGTGTTATTTATGTCAATAGTAGATGTCATGTTGTGAAGACTATTTTCAAATATGATTTATGTGTGAGTTATACGGTGTCAAGTGTGTAAGTGAAGAGTTATATGTGATGTGTCAATATCAGAAGTAGGATGTTATATAATCATGAGATGACTTGCCATAATATAATAAGTCTTGTGAAAAGTGGCATATCCTATGAATTAGAGGAGAGAAAAATTTAGGAGAGTTGAAGATTCTTTTGTAAGGTTATATATTGAATATAAATCGCCATGCTATGTAATATCATAAATTATTATTTATGCATGTAATAGAGAAGTTTTTTATGTTGCAATACTTGTGAATGTGTTTTTATATGTGTTATTTTTATCCTAGAAATATTTATATATGATATTTTTTCATATTTCCTAATAGTGGGAGCATGCATCCTCTATATGAAGAGATATGCCATGTTTAGTATAGAGGAAGAATGCCAAGGTTTTAAACACAAGGGTAATTCTAAGAAAATTAAATTTTATAGATTAAATTTTTAATTGATAACCTCCTCCTATTATTTTAGGTAATGTGCCATGTCTTCTCTATGAGGAAGAATTAATATGTGATATAGAACTTAAACCTACACAATAGAATCAATTATAACAAATAATATAATAGAAAAGGTACAATTTTCCTGTCTCTTATGACAATAAAAGCATATGAGGTTTTAAAAAGTAATTGATGCCAATTTTGAAAGAAGGATCAGAGGCTTTAAGCTAAATTTATTCATGAACATTGGATGTTGCTTCATACCTACTTTGATCACATATTAGAATTCACATATATTTCTAGACATAAACAAAAGCAACCCATCCACTCAAATTTTATACAAAATGTATAAAGGGATAAAAGAAAATAAATACGTAAAATTAACGGGTGCCTTTGATCACCATAAATATTCACCATATTATCCATAGGAAAGGATTGCAAAACCTTGATACAATGGATGTATTAGTGGGGGGTATTCATACGAATACCAAATCCCCAATTACATAATCATGTTATCCTAGCTAACAACTGGTCTTTATCTTTGTGAGAATTTATAAGATAGGTTTAAGTAGAAAAATGTTAACTACAATTTATAGGAATTATATTATTAAAAATATACGATAAACTAAATGCATTTATACAATTATTTCCAGTAGGGCTGTGCAATATTACATCATACAATGTATTCTTTGGCTATAAGTCAAATTATATTTTCAACAACCACCTTATGGAAATAAAAAATCAATCAATATTCTAGAATAGTATTGAATGAAACACTTTTCTTGGGTTTGTTGGTCTTTGAATATAGGAATGCATTTATATTTGGAGTGAATATATAAATATAAAGGTGGAACCCTCATATATAATTTTTTTGTTGTGATCTACATTATATTGATGATTGTTTATGATTGAATGTCTCTATACCTAAAGATTAATTTTTATAACTTGTGCATTTTTTATTTGGGTTGTTACTATGATTTTAATATTTATCTAATGTTGAATATTTCTTATAATGATACATTCTTTATGGTATTTTTTTATAGTGGTCTCTCCCTCTCTCTCTATGTGTGTGTGAAGTGCTTATAATGGACTATAACTAAAAGTCTACAAAAAAGGATTTTTTTTTGTTAAAATATTTGTTGGACTATAATATAATTATTATCGAAAGAAAAATGTAATTTAGATTTAAGATAATTACATAATATTTTCTAGGATAAATCATAATTTTCACTTCATAAAAAAATTTGATTGACAAAAGAGCAAAAAATATATTTTGTATTTTCTTATACATACTCAAGTGGATAATCTTTTTTCTAATTTATTATATGGTGAGTAAAATTTTTGTAATGTAATTGTTTTGGATTTAATGAACTATATATTAATAGAGATTCATAAGTAATGGAACCTTTGTAATCCTAATACCTATATATGAAATAAAGAAAACTATTAAAGTTGAATATATAATTCAAATCCTTAGTGCTAGAGCTAATATTTGTTGTTTTTGTTTTCTTTTCAACAAAAAAAGATAAAATTTTATTAAATAGAAACCATATTACATAGTTGCAAGGCCTTCCATTCATGGGCCCAAACTTGGAAGTGCCTCCAGATATACATACCTATAATCCCATGAAGGCTAAATGCCTAGTTAGAGAATAGAAAAAAATGACACAAAATAAGCATTGCTACACCAAATAACTAAACAACATATCAGAGTAGGAGGACTCCTTAGAACTACAATAAGACAAAAATATTGGTTTATTTTCCTTGTATACCACATATTATCTGAAAACCACATTCAAGACGTCTTCATTTCCAGTGGTGACTATAAATTCTTGTAGCTCCACCAACTCATATTTCTAATATCTAATTTTAATTATCTGTTATATCTCCATATTCCCATGTACACAACAATTTGAACAATTCCTAATCATGAAATACAATAGTTGTCATGTTGTTACTTACACCTTCCTCATAATTGGGGTATATCTTATCTTTCTTAACTTTTATTATTATAACCTATAAAAGAAACCATTGAGAAGATGACTTCTATATATTTCATATAGTTCACCTTCATAGATGAATAATTAAAATGAAATTAGAGATAGGATCATGGTTAAATATTTAATATACCATTTATTATCTAAATCGATATCACATGGAACTTTACAATAAAATAACTATAATACACATGTACATTTTTTTTGAATGAATACAACCTATATTACTAAAAATAATTCATAATAAATCGCAGATACAAATATTATAAAAAACTACTCAAGGACATCCAATAATTAGATTTGTACTTAGTAGAACAATCTTTAATGCCTTTCATAATCAGCCTCTTAAATGCTCTACATTGATCCTGGATATCAATATCAACCCTAGAAGCAATCACCAAAGCATGGAGTGCTTCATCCTTAAAGACCAAACTGCACCTGGTCCTCCATATAGCATTCATAGTTGTTTCTCTAATGGTAGTCCATACACCCAATAGATGCCAAGGACATCCAAAATCATCACCAAACAAAACCATTTTATAGCTAAACCGATACCCGAGAATAGGGAAATATGTCCACTCAAGGTTCTTCAAAACTTTCTTTAATTTTTTTCAGCCCCAAAAGATATGTTTGATAGTTTCCTTCCTTTCGCATCTACTGCTTTGATCTGAAATTCTCATCCATTTTGCCAATATAGACTTACAGTGAATACCCTAAAAAATTAATAACCATAAGAAGACATTGAGTTGAGGAGCCATCCTGAACTTCCATATTTGGGCAAGTCTGATTTTTCATTTCTTTTCAAGGCAAACAATCCTCCAACGCCTATTCAACACAATATACAAGGAAACATTAGGCAAAAGAGCTCTATAAATATTACCAGATTTATAAGAAGTAATAAAACCATGAAAAATCCAATGCCAGTCATGCCATATGGGACCCGACAACCCATCACTTAATTTAAAATATCTCTTAGATGGAAGAAGAGATTAAATTTACATAATAGCATCTCTTTTAGAATATTTCAGATTAAACTTACTACATAAATCAATCCAATTGATCCAACCTCCAACCCTTGAATCCCAATAATCCTACCATTTTACAATTCCTTTTTTAATCAGCCTCTTACATCTGATGTGAGGGAGTTCTAAAGCATATATCCCATTCTTCTTCCAAACCCAAATAGATCTATACGAAATAACCCATCCCCTACATTCTTGCATATAAGCCCAATAAACAACTGAACCAGTAGTCTTCCAAGCCTCCCAAATCATCTTAACAAAAATACAACCTCTAATTTTAAACTTCCTGGTATGGCCCACAATTTCCTCGATATGAAAAGCCCCTTTTAAACCTTCAACATGCTGAGCGTTTTGAATTATGAACCACAAAATACATTACCAAGCATTATTTCCTTCCATAGCCTTAACAACCAATTACGTAGCCAAAACCTTACCCTGCATATGGATATCCAACAAACCCTAACCTCCTTCATCCTTGGGAATAATACAAAAATTCCAAGAAATAGAGGGTATTTTCTATTATCCTTTCAGTTGGATGCTTTATCCCTTAATAATCTTAAAAAATGTTTGGATCAGTTTTGCAAAGCTTTGGGATCTATCATTAGTGAGGAAAAGTCTGGTTGAAAGACACATGTACATATTACTAAGAATGTCATTGTAATTCTATCTAAATTTAATAGCTATTTAATATTATTCCATAAAAATATAGGTGATATATGTAAGCGTATTTAGTTTAACTTTTTAACATTAAATGTCCTTTATATCTATATTGTATTACTCTATCAGGACAACAACAAGGACAAATGAAGAAGGCATGAACCTTGGTTTGGATCCTTCTGGTGCAGGTAAGGATGGCATAAATGTATGCAGGAACCTAGGACAAAAACAAGGATGAGGATGGCATCAATGAGGACAAAGGTGATGCACATGATGGATGGACAAATATGGCAAGACCTCATGAACAACCATTTATTTTTTGGGGAGATGAACCTCCCGACACTGGGGCCCCTCCATTAGGCTCTAAGGGACCCAACGGTGATACTACCAAGGTAGCATCTTATGCAAATATCCTTACCAATGAAGGAAGAGGTCCTCACAAGCTTCCTACCACTACGATTGTTCCTAACGGTCAAAATATTCACATCCTTGATAACATCACCAACAACTATCTATCCATGGAACGATATGCTCTGGTTGGGAAGTTTGTTGGAGGAAGACCTGATATTGAGACCATCCGTAGATGGGTTGTCACCAAATGGAATACCCTGGGAGATATGGAGTTGGTTGTTCTTTCCAAAGGATTTTTTGCTATCAGGCTAAGCAATGATGAAGACACAAACCACATCCTCATAGGGGCCCCTTGGTTTTTAGGTCGTAAAAGCCTATTTCTAAGGAAATGGGACATAGACTTCGACCTTGATACCCAGGATATTAACTATGCCCCTATATGGGTGCACATTCCCAACCTCCCCTTCCACCTGTGGCATGATGATATTCTTCTTGTCATTGCAAATGTGATAGGGGATCTGCTTGCCATTGATCCGGTCACCAGAGCTCGCAGGTGCATGAACGTGGCTAGGATCTATGTAAATGCCAATTTAGCATCAGAGCTACCAACCTATGTCAATATTTTTCACAAGTCCTACTATAGAAAGCAACCCCTGGAGTATGAAAATAAACTGGCCTTCTGCATGGAATGTCACACCCAAGGACATCTGAGATCCCAATGCCCCATCCTCAAAGCTCAAGCTACTTCATAGAAATATCAGAGGCAATATGAAGGTGCTTCCCTCTCCCAAGGAGCCCTTGCAGACCAACACAGAGGTAGAAGAAACCCACCTAATAGTGGCTTCCCCAAACCACAAAAGAAATGGCAGCACCAAAACCAGACAGGGAAAAGTTATCAGCAATAGCAAAAGTTTCCAAAACCTCAAGAAGAGTCTCAATCGCTCAAAGGCAAGGAAATGATGAACTCAGAGCACCATCAAGTAAGTTCCTCTTTTGTGACTTCCAATAGATTTAACATTTTGAATGAATTTGATAAGATCCTAGAAGGAAATGCCTTGATTTCCTCTATTTTAAAACCTCCTTATGAGGAAACCCAAAAAGGTGTCCCTAGCCCCACTCTTTCAGGGGCAAAGAGTGGTCCCCCAAATCCCAACCCTCAAAAGCCGTAGATCCCCTCGTCCAACCCTCCCCCTCAGGAAGAGAGGAATTTTTTTCCCATTCAACCCCAAGCAGAAGCCAGGTCTCCTCAAGCTCCTCAATTTCCTCCTGATCTGAACATTGACCTAAGCTTTGTCAACACCCCTTCTAAGTCTGGACCTTCTCATAGTCCTTAGGAAGAAAGTTTGGAAAAATCTAATAGGAACCTTGTGGAAGAAATGTTATCTCCCCATCTAAGTCAGGCTAATAGCAGATCCTTGAGTCCAGTTCTGGAGTAGGTTATTCCTTACAAGTTCAGTCCAAAGCAAACTAGAAGCACTACCAAATCCCCCATCGATTTTGGTAGAAAAAAAAAAAGAGGTAGGCCTTCCAAAGAGGAGATCTAGAACTGTCATGTAGCGGATGACATTGCCAATGGAATTCAGAAAACCCTTTTTCCCACCATTACCTCCCAACCCAAAGAGGAGAGTAGAAGCTCCAAACCCCCTCACCATCAGGGAAGGGGAGGCAGGAAAGCACCCAAATATTCTAAATGAAGATCCTCTCATGGAATGTGAGAGGCCTCAATGGGGCTGCTAAACAAAGACTTGTTAAGTCTATGAGGAAAGATATCAAACCCTCAATTCTCATCATGCAGGAAACTAAGATAAATGCCAATAGCTCTACAATAGTGGCTAAAGAAATTTGGAAAAAAGTAGGTGTGGTTTTCAGTGAAGCTAGAGGATCTTCTAGAGGCCTTATGTGCTTATGGGACAAACAAAAGGTTGATGGGCGTCTACTTCATTCTAGTGAAATACTTTTAAGTATTATTTTTCATGATTGCAATAACAACTTGGTTTGGATTCTTACTAATGTATATGCTCCTAACACAATTCCGGGAGAGCTCAGTTGTGGGAAACCCTGACTAGTATAAAATAATCCTTTCAAAACATCCCCTGGATTGTGGTAGGATATTTTAACACCCCCCTTTATCCTTCAAAAAAAAAGGGAGGATCTGAAACCCTAGAAAAAAGTATGGAGGATTTTAATGAATTTGTCAATGCCAATAGCTTAATGGACATAAATCTCAAAAAGGTAAAATTTACTTGGAGCAATAGAAGAGCTGGGATCCAACACATTCAAGTCAAATTAGACAGGGTTTTCCTTTCCCAGGAAGTCATTCACGTGTTTGGTGATGTTGTTCTCCATCCTCTCCCTAAAATTGGTTCAGATCATAATCCTCTTGTCCTTGAGATTGACAAATCCAAACCTTACAAAAGGCCCTTCAGATTTGAGGCTATGTGGTTACACCACCCAGATCTAAGGTAGAGAGTCTCACACTACTGGCAACAAGATTTCCAAGGACATCCTTCCTATATACTGGCTCAGAAGCTTAAGACTCTCAAGGAAGACCTAAAGATTTGGAATAGAGAAGTTTTTGGCAACCTCTTCACCAAAAAACAATCTCTCAAAGAAATACTTGAACAGATTGAAATAAAAATACAAAATGGGGCTTTGGATGATCAAATTAGAAATGAAGAGAAACAGATCCTTGTCGAGTACCATAATGTCCTTGCTTGTGAAGAGACCTTTTGGTAGTAGAAATCTAGAGCTCTCTGGCTCAAAGAAGGAGACTCTAACACAAAATATTTTCATGTGTCTACTCTAAGAAATAGAAGCAACAATCACATCAAGGAACTAACTAAAAGTGATGGCACCTCCACATCAGATTCAGAGGAAATCAAAAATGAAGCAAGTTCTTATTTCAGAAATATGCTTGAGGATGACAATTCTTGCTCGGATTTTTCCCAGGCTTCCTTGCTTCATCACATCCCTAAATCCATTTCAGACAATGTTAATTCCTGTCTCATTGCCCCTTTCCAGGATGAAGAAATCAAGTCTACCCTTTTCTCCATGAATCCTGACAAAGCCCCGGGTCCTGATGGTTATCCCCCCTACTTTTTTCAAACTTTTTGGGATATTTTTGGTTTTGATGTTTGCCTTGCCATTAGAGAATTCCAATATTTCAAAAGAATTCCAAGTGGGTTCAACTCCACTTTCATTGCCCTCATTCCTAAAAATCCCATGGCTAGATCCTTAGCTGACTTTAGACCCATTAGCCTATGCAATATCATTTACAAAATCCTCACTAAACTCATGGCTATCAGAATGAAGAGCATTTTGCCTAGAATCATTGATCCCTACCAGGGAAGTTCGGTTCAAGGTAGATCTATCCTCGATGGGGTCATCTCCATCCATGAAGCCTTGCACTCAGCCTCAAAGACTAAAAATCCCACTTGTGTCCTCAAGCTTGACATGAACAAAGCTTATGATAGAGTCAATTGGAACTTTCTCTTAGCCATCTTGCACAAGTTTGGATTCCATCCTGAATGGATTGACCTCATTAGAGCCTGCATTTCTTCTCCGTGGTTCTCTATTCTCATTAATGGCTCCACCATTGGTTATTTCAAAAGTAGTAGAGGCCTTAGGTAGGGGGACCCCATATCACCTCTTTTATTCATTATCATCGCTGAAGCCTTAGGCAGAACCATTCAAGATGCTTGTAGAGTTGGCCTCTTGTCAGGGATCAAAGCCTCTTCTCAGACTACTTCGGTCTCACACCAATAATTTGTGGATGATACCATATTGTCGACCAGTGCATCTATATTTGAAGCACAGGTGATCAAATACATCCTCAAGCTTTATGAAGTAGCTACCGGAAAAAATTCAACTTCAACAAAAGTAAATTGTATTTTTTAAATACACCTATTCAGAGACAGATCAAGATTACCAGAATTCTGGAATGTTCCATAGTTGTTCTCCCTGCTACTTACCTTGGGCTCCCTCTTTTCTGTGGCCAACCTACAACATCAATGTGGAACAATGTTATCGAGAGGATTCAAAAAAATCTTGCAGGATGGAAGGGTAATATCCTATCTCAAGCAACCAAGTGCACTTTAACTACAACTACCCTTCAAAGCATCTCGGTCTACTTTCTTTCCATTTTTTGGGCACCAGTTACAGTCTCCCTCAGGATAGAGCAAATTCAGAAAAAAATTCTATGGATGGGAGCTGAGAATAAACAAAGGATTCATCTTGTGGCCTAGGACAAGGTCTACAAACCCAAAGACAAAGGAGGATTTGGGCTCAGAAGGGTTCATTCCCTCAATACAACTTTAGTTACCAAACAAGCTTGGAGATTGGTGTCAGGAGATAGAAATGAGTGGATTTCCATTGTCAAAAGGAAGTATCTTCAAAATGGTGATTTCCTAAATGATGACAACCCCAACCGGGGGTCGGCTTTCTAGAATTCCATCATGAGTACGAGGCCTCTCCTCAAGAAAGGATTAAGGTGGAAGCTGGGAGACGGAAGCAATATTGATTTTTGGGAAGACAAATGGATCACCCAAGACCCCCTCATCAATGACCCTATTCTATCCAGACTCAAATCCTTTACTGATTCTAGGATAGGGCATAAGGTCTCTGATTTCCTTAACACTCAGAATAGTACCACCAATTGGATTCCCATTAGGAGCTCTACTTTCTCGAATGAATCAGCTACCTTGAACTCCCTTCTGATCTCAACCATCATTCCCTCAAATAATTTTGTTGATTAGCTCATTTTGGAGCCTTTCAAAAGTGGGGAATTTTCTGTCAAATCAGCCTATCTCATCCTCCTTGATAATGAGGTCATCCTATTGCCTTTTAAGCTAGTCTAGGTCAAGTCTCTCATTCCTAAGGTTTCTTTCTTCTCTTGGCTTGCCATCCAAGAGAAAATCCTAACCATAGACAACCTCATAAAAAAGGCATTACCATCCCTAATAGATGCTATCTCTGCCAAAATGCCTGGGAATCTTCTTCTCACCTTTTCCTCCACTGCCCCTTCTCCTCATCCATCCTTGACTCCATATTCCATTCCTTCCATATCCAGTGGGCCAAACCCAGCTCCATAGGTGATCTTTTCAACCACTGGCCCTCCCCCTTTCATGACCCCCACCTCAAATTCTTCTGGAAGAAATGCCTCCACCACTTCCTCTGGAAAGTCTAGCTTGAAAGAAACAACAGAGTTTTCTCCCAAAGGCCTAAGGTCCCCAAGCTCATATTTTCCAAAATCTTGGCCAATGCCTTGGAGAATACCTCTCTCATTCCCCCTTCCTCTAAGTCAACCTCCAAGTCTGAGTCCGATCTTGGTAAGGATCTTGGTCTATCCTTAGAGGAATTACGCCTACCATCCAACCTCAAAATTGTTTCTAATTGGGTTCCTCCACCGATGGGATGGTTCAAACTTAATTTTTATGGAGCTGCTAAAGGTAATCCAGGGGAAGCTAGGGTAGGAGGTGTCCTCAGAAATCACCAAGGAGAAATCATCCTTGCCTTTGCTGAAGGATTAGGTAAGCAGACTAATCATGTTGTTGAAGCCAAAAGTATGTGGAGGGGTATTTGCCTTGCAAAGAATTTTACCAACAATATGATAGTCGAAGGAGACTCCCTCAAAATTATCAATTACCTCAGGCATAGCAATTGTAGACCTTCCTAGAGAGTTAGAGACTATATTGAGGAAGCCAGGACCTTGGTCCTTAACATGCAACAAGTCATTTTTTAGCATGCTTATAGAGAAGCAAATAGGGTTGTCGATAGATTAGCCAACATTGGAGTTAATACTGTCAACTTTTAGACATGGTATGATGACATTCCTGAGGAAATCCATGCTATTGTAGATCAAGAGAAACCTCAAAGGAATCTTCCTCAGTAGGAGGCTATCCTCTAGGATATCCAACCCTCCCCTCATGCATAACAACATCATATTCTTAGGTTCTTCCATGCGCCACGTGATCATTCCTAATCAGCATGGCGAGTGGAAGATCCTTAACACCCTTCCGATTGATAAGGCCTACGTGTCTATCCATATTATTCCTTTTTACCACCAGTAGATCGTCCAGATGTCCCTTTTGTTTAACAACAATCACCACCACCAGAATTTCTAGATGTCCATCCACGTCTCCCTCCACCGCCATCAAGTCTTCCAATCTCCCATCCATGTCACCCTCCACCGAAAGGTCATTTTTATCTGGGCCATCATTTTTGGAATGTATGCTAACAATGTTTTTATTTTTTGGCATCTTTTGTCAAGTGTGTGTAGGTACCATCACGTGGTGGTTAATTTCAAATTCAGAAGATCTCCTAAATATTATCACCTTAATCAATCCATGTGCTCGATGTGGCATCAAAAACCCACTTTCTCTAGGCCACATAACCTCAATTCCCAACTCAGTGTGGATGCCCGAGGTACGTTCACCACCATAATTTATAGCCTGAGGACGTGGCACAATGCGAGGAAGACTAACGAGGCCAATGGTCATCATGAGATGGCACTCCGGTCTTTGAAATTTATTACCCTAATAAATTTTGGGGGAGAGTCTTTTCCTTTCAGAGTTCCAAGGCTGATCTTCGTCGCTAGTATTGTCAAGGGCATGTTTCCAAATTATCACTTTTTCCAAGCTGTGTGTCCTCTTCTGAGCTGGTGGGCCTTTCTCTTGTGCGAGCCTCCCAATCCCCATGAGCCATATTTCCCTTGCTCCCATGCCTACTTTTTCTTCTCCCTGCCTTGCTCGGTAATGATTTTATTTAGTATCCCCTACCTTTTTTGGTGCTTTTCCCAAGCTCCTATCCTTTTTATCGTCATCGGACCCTCCTTGCTCCGCCTTCACTTGCCAACCTATTTCTTTCTGTAGGTGCAGTCTGCTATCCCTGTCGCCCACCCCCTTTTTGCCTATCCACTCCCTCATCATCCCCCTTCCCCTATCCACCATGGCAAACAACTTCATTGAGCCCATGTCCTTTGCCTGTGACTCTATGGCAGAAAATATTCTCAATGATAGACACTTCTTCCCCTTCCTCCACATGTTTTCTGGAGTAGAACTTGATATCACACGTGCCTTCCTTGAGACCTAGGATAATGGTGTTGTTACTATGCGTGGTAGGAGCTTCAGGGTTGACGTTCACCTACTATCTTCCATTACTGGCCAAAACCCTGAAGGTCGTTCCATCCACAGGCATAAACATAATTGGGAAGTTGAGCTTACCGAGTTTAAAGGAAATGAGAAAATCCTCAAGAATGCTAAGAGCCCTGGGATATTTAGGAGTGACCTGAATTCCCCCTGGGATGTAGTGATGAAGCCCATCATGGAATTCATCATGGTTGATGACCCTGATAAACTCCTCAAAACCTATCATTTGGCTTTCGTAAACCATTTCTAGGACATTAATCCTCTCAACATTCCCCTTTTCTTATTCAATTCCATGAACAAATCCATTACCTCTTGTAGGAATAAGAAGAGCCATGACCTTCCTCACCATCAAGGTTTGTACAAGGTCATCTACACCTACGTCCTGGCTAATAGTCCCAACCCCAATCCTATTATTCCCAGCCCTGCTAAGCCTGCAGGGTCCTCGGCTCACCTCACCCTTGCTGAGAAAAAGAGAAAAGTCATTGAGGATGTCATAGTTTTGAGGGCCAAGAAGAGCATTAGCTTTGATAGCATGGAGGAACCTATTAGGAAGTCTACCCGGCTTCAAAACTTGGCAGCTAAGCACAACGTCATTGAGATCAAGAACGAGGAAGAGGAAAATGAAGATGACACCAAGCGCCTGAAAGAGTTCATCATCTTGTCCACCACTGCTATGATGAATGTGATGGTTAATTCTATGATAGACATCCAGGAAGGTCTACTGAAACTATTTTTTGGTGGGCAAACCAGCCAGGAGGATGATGGAGGGTCCAAAGTGGAGAAGTTTATTGTTAAAGAGGAGCCTAAGGATGACGAGCCCAAGAACACTGACAAAGAGGATACTAAGGATGAGGATAAGACCTCAGCTGAGGACTAATTTCCTTTTATCCATGTTTTTTGTTTCTAAGGCTACCCTGCATGGAGCCTGGTCTCTTTCAGCTATTAGGTCCTTTTTTGGTTTTATGCCTTCCCTGCGTGGAGGCCTTTACTTCTTCAGGTATAGTTTTCATGTTTTAGGTCTTGTCCTGTGTCTCAGTGTCCTCAAGTCTGAGGCTACGACCTCAATTTTTAGTTTATTCTACTGTATTTGGGTCCTTAATCCGAGGTTGCATCCTCAGTTGTGGCTCTTGATAGTCTAAGGTTTGTAGGGGGTCAAAGGTGCATCCTTCATCGCATTTCAACTTTTCTTGCTGGTTCTGTATCAAGGTTAAGGGATCCTTAAAAACATTCCAGTAATGCAAACTCCTAATTTACCAAAAAAAATATTGTATTACTCTATCTTGATAGTATTTATATATTATTATTATATAATATAGATTAGGTAGTGGATATTTTGTTAAATAAGATGTTTATGTTCGATTAGAATATTCAATTTCAAAAAAAATTATTCTTGATGAAAATAATGACACTAAAAGGGGAAAAAAATAGTACAAGATAAGAATAAGATAAAAATTAAAATAGTAGAAAATTAGAACTGCAAGTCAAAAATAAAAGGAGAAAAATATACATTTGCATTCATATCTAGAGAGAATGTGAAGCACCTAGAGATATCCTATTTTGTGTGTGTGTATATAAGTATAGAGTATTTTATTGATGTGGTATGGATAGATTTAAATACTAAAAAGTGTTTCTATTTTAAATTGTGATACTAAATGAGCCAATAATTAGAATAGGACATAATTGAAATTGTAAATGGTGTTTTTAAAGGAAAAAATATTCCCACCTACATTTGGAGAGAAAATGAAGCACCAAGAGTCTCTTTAGATAACATCATATTATGTCTATATAATTATAATGAATTAAATTGAAGTAGGATTTATAGATTAAAAATAGATAAATAATTTTTTAGAAGTATTATTTGTAGTTTTATTCTCTACTCAATTCATATTTTTTATGTTGTATTAATATATATTATAGAATACTAGCACATCTCATATACTAGTATTAGATTATGGAGTTGAGATATTGTACAAGTGGACATTTTGAGAATTTAAAACTAGAGAATCTAAAATTCATCTTTATGAAGGAAAACATTATACATTATTATTTTAGCTATCACAGATCATGGTAATACTTCACTATCCATCGTAAAATTTAAAGGAGAGAATATTGATTATTGGTGAATAAGTTTGAGGAATTTATTGATTTCCATGGAACTATGAACTAATGTTAAAATGGATAAAGGGGGACCAACATATAAGAATATTTTAGTAGCCACAAACAAAGAAAATAGACAAAGAAAAAAGAAATAATTCCTTAGCCTTGTATTATCTACAAGTAGCTCCTAATACAACCATTTTACAAAACATAATAATTTTTAGGCCTACCAAATGAATTTTTTAAACCATTGTAATAGTCTATCAAGAGTTTGTTCAAGTGAAATGAGTGAAATTAGAGATATTGAAGAAAGAATATGAAAATCTAAGAAATAATGACAATCAAAATGACATAGATTGGTGTGTAATGGTTTAATGTATTATGTATGAAATGGGTATCAATGATTAAGAACAACCATATGGATATGTTGCTAAAAAGGTGTCGAGAACATTAAAACCAAAGTGGAGTAATTGTATGACACTTTTTGAAGAATTTAAAGACATATAGAAGCTAGAGATTGAATAATTGGAGGAATCATGAGGAACTCAAATTGGAGAAAGATTTTAACTCTAAGGAAAGAGCGTCAAATAATAATCGGGATAGATAAATATCCAAATTGTAATAACAAATATAGAAGTAACAAAATAATCATTATTTAATAGAAAGTGGTTTTTATATAAAATTCATCTCTAGTGGAAGAGGTACAGGTAGATTTATGGGTGAGGTAAATATTCAGTATCACATTTGCAAAAGGTGTGGCCACATGGAAAGAGAATATAGAATAATTTAAAACAATAGAGGAAAGAGAAGAAAAATCTTTACATAAAGGTGAGAGCTGAAAAAATATTATTATAATGTAATATGGAACAAAAATTAGCTAAAGAGTCACAATACATATATTTTGGTTGTACAAACCATATGAATGTTAATAAAGATTTTTCTATGGAGTTGGATGAACCATAGAAGAGAAAGTATAAACTCGTAGATAACATATCATTAAATATTGAAGAAGGAACTGCATAAATTAAAACAAAAGATAAAAAAGAAACTAATAAAAATACTTACTCCATACAAATATTATAGCAAAATTTAATGAGTGTGGGGAAATGATGAGCAATATCATTAGATAATATTAAATAAAGAAACTTCTAGATGAATCATTTTAGCTATTTGTAAATAAAGCCACATTTTAGCTATTTGTAGTATTTACTATGTTCTTATATTATCTTACCTACATGCTCATGGTTTTGGTCTCCTAGTTTTCCCAACCATGGTTTTTTAATAGGCACACTATACCTATAAATATGTATTATTTATAAATTAAAATTCAATCTAGATATTTATATACACATAATTGGTATCATAGTGGGTTTATCTTGGCATATGAGGAGGAATTTACCTTGAGAAAATTCCTCCTCCAAAATTCCATCCCTATTTGTGGGGTTTAGAATTAATTTTTTTTGAGGAGCAGGCAAAATAAGGTTTTCCTTCTTTAGTCCATGGTATTTCCTATGGGGTATTTAAATATTCTCATCCAATGTCTTGTCGTCATTACCACATCACAATCCAAATTTTATACCACTAGTTATATATATATATATATATATATATATATATATATATAGATATAGATATATATTTACCCTATAATGTTTCACTAAATATCTTCCTTGAGGCTCACCCATCAGTACAACTTACATACAGTTGTCTATGCGAGTGTACTAGGTGTATGAATCTGATTTATTGTCTATCTCTCTCATTATCCACAATGATATAGCTTACCTTTTTACATCCTATCAAAAAGAGCACACTACTTTCCCCACATTGCTCAATTCCATCTAAGTAGGTGTGTGAGCATGAGGAATTTGACTATCAATATTATCTTACAATGAAGTAGCCAATCCCATGTTAGCCTCCATCTTATGCTAATATTTCGGTCAACATAATAATTTTTAAAATAGCTATTGCGAATCACAAGACTCTTAATTATCCAAGATACCTCTATTCCATGGATAATATATAATTATTTTTCATCTCTAATATAACCCTCTAATTTCCTTAATGAAGTGTTTGTCTATTTCCCTACACATTACTTGTAATTTCTTAATACAAGATACCACTCTAGATTAAACCATTCCATTTATTGAATAACCCAAGAATTAGAGCTTAATAATCAATGGTCCATAAATTTTGAAGATCACAAAAGAATAATATCATACACTATTTCAACATTAATATTTTTCCTATAATTTTTCCCATGTGATATTAAGGCAAACTAGTTTAACACATAACCATTTCCAAGGATCCAAATCCTATTTTTATTGTAACTAGCTAAACAACAAATCCATAAAAAATGTGAGTATACTTTAATAACAATTCATAGCACTAATCCATAGTTCCTTTACAATATTCATTAACATAATATGATATCCCCACAATAGCCACACAAAAACTCATTTACTATAAGAAAAACCCCTATGGGAAAAACCCTACATCAATCTATCTTTCTTATTAATTAATTTGGAAATTTTATTTCATACATCACTAAAGGCTCTCCTTTTTATCTTCCATATATATAATCTTCTCCCATATCATAATCTTCTCCCAGATCATAACAATATAAATATTTTGTGTCCTTCCAAACACATATACATACAACACAAAACTTAACAATCATTATACATAGTAATACCCAAAGTTAAACATGAGATATTTTCTTAACCTTATGTTACGGTAGGGATCCATGGTCATTCATAACAAAATCATGAGTTCTCCTCCATGGTTAATTGTCCATAGTGTCCTATAGCACTAATACTTTTTATCTAGCAGTTAGGATGAGAATCCCTATATCAATGCTATAATATACTCAATGTTTCCAAAAGTCACACATAATGGCTCCTTGAAAAAACAACCCATTCTAGCTTATGTTAGTTTGGTATTTGGCACACATACCATGATCTCTCAACTATTTTACTATAATTCATTTAGTCTATCTCATATAATATATGATATCTCTAATAGTATACCTACATAAAATATAAGGCATTTATTCAAGCAATGTAATTCCTAACTCATCCTAACCAAACAAAGCTCATATTTAGACATACAATATTTTGTACATTTTATCATATGTAGAGACTTTCTAGAATATACATTGAATTCTATTGAATATGAAAATGGAATTTTATGTCCCAAAAAGTTAAAAAGTTCTTCACAAACCTCATCAATAATGATGTGGTGCTTCTTAATTTACATGCAAAGTAATACTGCCCCTATCTATTGGGTTTAATAACACCAATACTCTACACTAATTGGAAGGATATTGAATCCTTTGCAACCATAAACTAAAAAAAAGACTCAACAACATTCAACACAGTAAGATAAGATTATAAATAACTCATTTGAACGTCACTTGGCCCAACAATGACATTTCACTATTACCATTGAGTATAAAAATTATCTACCCAATTAAAAATTGTAGCAAAAATAAACCTCTCTTATTTTTAAACAATATTTTCAAGTGCTACCTTGTCATTCTAAAAATAAAATAATTAATTTGGTAAAATTATTATATTCTATCATGCAAATACTAATCCACTCATAATTTTGTAGACTGGTACATACCTTCATATATGTGGTGTCTTCACAAGATATCAAATTCACAAACAATAGGATCATATCTTGAATCGAACACATCATACGATTATATTGTAACACATTTCACCATTTAATAAGATGGGTTACAAACTAAATTTCACCATACATTCCATAGTAGCATAATAACATAATACCATCATTTAGTAATATACAAAACCAAATTCCCAAAGTCTTACTCTTACTCCAGAAACAATAGGAATATAATAACCTAAATTCACTAAGGATATTTAGTATAAATATAACAATATTCTAATTCAATATTTTTGTTTGTAACATAGGTGCATCCTCTAATATAAAATATATTACCAACCCTACAACTAGAATGTAGAAATCTCTAATCACTACGATAATTTTTATTTTTAAAATATTAACCTTCCGAGTCAATCCTTTCATTCGCTACATAGGAAAAACCAATAATCACAAATATAGTATCAATCCTTCACTTAATTAAAATAAAATGAACTAAAATCAATCATCATCATTTTTAGATGAAATTAAAACCCATTATCAGTCAAAGGTTAGTTTACCACTACTAGCCATAACTTAATCCCTAATAATAATAAGCAAATGGAAAATTCAAATGATACATACTATATTCTAGCACAAGCTAGCTATATTACAATATCATATTTTACATCTCAAAATGTCTCAGACCTTCTCTGCAAGTTTTTCTATCCCTTTTTTTCAAAGAGGAACCCCCACAAAAAAAAAAAAACTCTTTTATTTCCACCTTCATTCCTCCTATTATTTGGTGGTCGAAGTCCTTTCCCCTTCCACTCAATCCATCATTCATACCCTCTATAACCTCTTAAATTTCCATTTTTTCTCTTCCTTTAATGAGCACATTCATTCAGTGGTGAAAAATATGAAACGACTCAACCATTTTATTCATGACTTTATTAGATGTTGCAATAAATCATTACTTGGATTAATAGCACGTAGAAAGTAAGTATATCGAACATGAACCACAAGCATGGTATATTAGTATATTTTAAATATGTACACAAACAACTACCATCATCTCAATATCCTTTTCTTGAGAAATCACAAGGTAATATATCAGTCCTAGTCTAAGTCAAGATACTAGAAAAGTTAGCAAGAGTTTCTAAGGTAAGTACTATATCAATTTCAAGTACCCTCCACAAATAAAATGAGGGAAGAATGTTAAATTTATAAATCATGTTTCTTTAATGGACTAACACCTAGAATCACAAGTCTTTCCATCAATAAAATACATTTTGCATAACTAGTCATGAAATAGTCCATCATTTCATAAAAAAATAATACAACATAATCTAAATTCATCCTCTTAACAAGTAGACCAAGGGAGGTCCATTCCATATACCCAACTTAGGCTTAACACAACCCTATATGTTCATAATAGTTCAAACATAACTTAGTGGTTACATAGTATTTTCAAACATAACATAACAGTTATATAGCATTTTTAAACAGATATGGAAAATATCTTTGCATATCTACTACTTTCTCCAATGTAGCATTTCTCTTGGAATACCAATCCCAATGGATATTACATTGCTCCATAATTCCTTTCGTCATTTATTTGGAATGTAATACAAGGATATTTATTGGTCAAACCTCTATAGCCTCTGGATTCACCATCTACAAATTAGAAAAGTCTCACACATGATCAAAGTTAGCTATATATATTTTCTACGTAATAAAATGTGAAATGTTTCATGAATATTTGACAAACTAGGTTGTAATGCAAGTTGGTATTCCATAGGATTGATATTTTCTATAACTTCAAAGGGCCCCACAAAATGAGAATATAGTTTCATTTAATTGATAGCGATCTTATTTGATCTCACCCTCAAAAACACTCTATCACCCATAATGAAATCTCTTGGAGACCTCTTATGGTCGGTATAATTTTTTTGATGATCCGCAACTTATTTAAGTCTTTCTCTGATCGTCCTCAATTGTTGTTCCATTTCCTTTACCATCTATTGTCCAAGCATAAATTTGTCCTCTGGATTATCCCAAGATAATGGTGTCCTACACCTCCTACCATATAGAGCTTCAAATGGTGCCATGCCTAAGATCAAATGATGACTGTTGTTGTAGGTAAATTCAACCAAGTGTAGGTAATGTTCCCATCAGGTTTTCTAATCCATACAATAAATATGAAACGTGTCCTCTAAAACCTAGTTTACCCTTTTAGTTTATCCATTGATTTCTAAGTGATATGCAGAACTTATGTTTAGTCTAATGTCAATGGCATAATGTAAATATTGTCAAAACATGGATGCGAATCTCGAGTTCCTATATAAAATAATCACTTCCAAAAAACCGTGAAGCTTCAATATTTCTTTGGTAAATATGTTAGCCACAATGATGACATCATCCTTGGTTTTTTTAGGTATAAAATGTGTAACCTTGGTTATTTTTTCGACCATGACTAGAATTGTGTCATGCTAGAATATGGTCTTTAGAAAATTTATATTAAAATCCATTAAAATCACCTTCCATTTCTATGTAGGTACATCATGAGGATATAGTAATTCTACAAGATGTTTGTTTTTTGCCTATAATTTTTGACATTTGAGACATTAGGTAATAAATTCAGTTATGTCTTTCTTCATTGTGGGCTAGTATAAGGTTTTATTCATATTCTCTCTCATAGTTTTCCCTCTTGGGTGAGTAGAATATGGAGATTTGTGTGCTTCATTCCTAATATTTTTTATTAGATCATTAGCTTCAATAATTACTACCCTATCATTAAATCCTAAAATATCATCCTTGATATTGAAATACATATTTTCATTGGGTTTCTTTTCCATCCTCTCTCAAATCTAATTGCAAAACACATCGTGTTGTTGCATTTATTTAACTTGTTCTATTAATTCTACATGGATGTGAGATAATATAACTATGTGTATTCTTCTACTAAGTGCATAAACAATCTTATTTTTCTTCCCTTTGATGTATTCAATGCCAAAATCATATTCAACAAGAAATTCCGTCCACCTTATCTACCTGGAATTTAGAAAAGGTTGAGTAAATATGTACTTCAGACTTTGATGGTCCATTCTCAACTTAAAGGATATCTCTGTCAAATAGTGTCACCAAATATTGGGAGAAAAAATCATTCCTACCAATTCTAGATCATGGATTGCATAACTAACCTCATGTCATTTCAGTTTCATGGATCTGTAGGCTATTACTACTTCATATTATAAGAGAACTCCTCAACCTTACAATTATGTATCTGTACCCTGAGGATCTGGTATCTTTATTATAGGATATGTAGTGAGTCTTTGTTTGAGAAGATCAAACACTCGCTCACATTTATCCATCCATTTGAATTCTTTCCCCCTTGTCTAAAGGTTAGTTATTGGAGTTGTTATCTTGGTATAGTCCTTCATATAATACCTATAATATCTAATCAATCCCATGAAAATTTGTGCTTTCATCACATTTATTGGTAGCAACCAATTTTTTATAGCTTCTATTTTCTTAGGATCTACTATGATCCCTTTTGTGGATAGAATATGCCCTAAGTATTACACTTTTGATACATAAAATTCATATTTTAAAAATTATCGTACAACTGATTCTTGCTTAGCAGCTATAGAATGACCTTAAGGTGTTTTTCATGCTCTAAGTTATTGTGGTAATATATCAAAATATCATCTAGGAACACAAGAACAAATCAGTCCAAAAGCTTCTTGAAAATATTATTCATCATGTTCATAAATGTTGTTGGAGCATTTGATAGACCAGAAGTTAAGATATTAAACTCATAATATTTGTAATGGGTTTTAAAGGCTATATTATGAGTATCCACTTCTCATATCCTCAATTGGTGGTATCCTAACTTTAGATAATTCTTTTAGAAGATAGTGGCATCTTTAAGTTTGATCAAAGAGGTTTTCGATTCTAGGTAGAGGATATCTATTTTTTATGGTTGCCTTGTTTAACATCTTATAATATATACATAGTCATAAGGAACCATCCTTTTTCTTGATAAATAGAATTGGTGCACCCCATGGTGACACATATGGTCTAATTAATCCCTTCTCTAGAAATCCTTGTAACTATACTTTTAGCTCTTGCATCTCAATGAGATTTATTCTTTAAGGAGCTATATGAATTGGCTTTGTTCTAGGTTGAAGTTTAATTATGAAATAAAATTCATGTTTAGGTGGTAATACAAGTAAATCCTCCATAAATACATCTCTAAACTCCTGAAGAACCGAGTGTTTTTCAAATACCCATTCCTTCTTCTCATAGTCTATATCATTTAACTTCACTAAAAAAACTATTCTTCTCTATTCATTTCCTTCTTAAGATACATTACAGAGAGAATTTGGGATTTAAAATCCCCTTGTAGGGTGTACCCTCTATAATTTCCTACCATATTTTGAGTATTCAATCCATTTATCCTAGAAATTTATTACGACCTTATGGGATTGGAACCAATCCATTCTTCGGACTACATCGAAAGCATGTAGTAGTTCTACATAAAGGTAATATATAGTTGTAACTCTAGGTAAAATTATTTCCATCATAGGGTAACACTGATCTATAGAGTAGGTATTTAAAATAATGATAATCGAATCATTCCAAGCTGCAAGGATCTCAAGTGTTAACAGAACACCACATTCAACAAAAACAAGAATCTAAAAGCAAATTGATAGCATAAGCTTACAAATGGATATGAAAAATAATGAGCATCAATATCATATATTATACATGAATAATGAACTTCCTCAATGATCACAATGAATATTTTTTTCTTATATAGACAGGGATGATCAACCATAGCGATAGGATCAAGCTAAGGACAAATATTCACCATACAAAAGGAATAAGTGATATGGTTCATATATCTATAACTTTTATGGGGAGAAAGAATATCAACCATCTAAATATACCTAAAAATATCTCCATAACTCCTAGGAAGAGTTAAACTTAAAAATATACCCATAATATCTAAGAAATAAATATGTAACATCTCATAATATCTAAATAAGATAAATGAAATATCCACACATAAGTTGGTGGGAAAAATACATGGAATAACTAAATAAAAGGAAATTAAATTATATTGGTGAACATGATCTAAGGTAAACAACTTACTCTAACACCCCCCCTCAAGTGAAGCTAGGTGCCCAAAAATAGTGGCATATCCACAATATGAGTCCCGAAAATAAGGCATGATTATGTACTCATGTACAATGTGTATCCAGAAGCTCCTGAACCAGAAGGTGGAAAACCATGTGGAAAAAAACCACACAACTAGAAATAGATAAGAAGAAGTAGGAATGGATCCAAGGAGTGCTCCCAACATCCCCCTAGGATGACGAGCTCCATGAAGAAATCCTATGAATAAGTGTATGCCTGTACGGTGAACAATGTGTCTCCCACAAGTGAAAACAAACAATTATACAAATGAATGCAATGAATTCAAGAGGAGAGATATGAATTTTCCACTTACTACGATGTTCATTAGGTATAATCAAATTAGGTCCAAATTTATTTTTAGGTGTACATGTCATTTTCATAATTATCTCATCCTTTTCTTGTCTATATCATTGTATATTTCATCGTGTGTTCATCGTGTGTTTCATGTGCATAATTTGTAGTGTATCTCATCATGAGTTTCAACATGTTGGGTCATGTAATTTATCCCACATGACTACTGCGGATAGAACATACATGCTTATTAAAAATACTTAACATTATAGCAAGTGTGACTACGATCACATATTAAGTCACTTCTCCTCGTATGCCAATCAAACGTATTTAATCCAAATTCCTTAAACACCAATTTGAATCTGGATTATCTGGGTTATGTGTCAGCCTGTCTTGTTGAAATTCATTCATGAGTCCACCTTGTGAATTAACCATGATTATCCATGTGTGTACCATGTACTATGTGTATTGAACACTCGAATCTACTTGTCTAGAGTCGTATAAACGTGTCTTGTCATCAATCCGTGTGTGTAACTTATCCTATGTATCTTTACCATTCAAATATTCTTTTTCTGAAGTCGTATACACTTGTATTATTGTGAGTAGTATTAATTCATTGTAATTTTGCCTTACAAAATTAATCGTCATAAGCTAGACATTGGGATTACCTTAAAGCCTTGTACATCCATTGATCTTGAGTCACCTGTCTTGCAAAAATAACCATTGATGTTCTTAGTCATTGGGATTACTTTAAATTCATGTACATCTTCCAATATTGAGCCACGTAAACTTGTCGTAAATAAATCATGAGAAACTAGTCATTGAAACTAGTTGTTGACATTCACAAACTAGCCATTGGAAGAAGATTTCAAAATTGCAGTTGGAGCGATAAATTCTCAGTTGGTGCAAAATTTGACCAAAGAATAACATTTTTTTTGTAAAATATTTTTGGCAAAAGAATAACCGAAATTTGGTTAACTGGATTTAAAATTTGTGATAAATTTTTTGAAGCAAGTGCATGACTGACAGGTGGAATCGAGATCCAAACGAAAGACTACATAGTGAAGATATTACAAAAAAAGGACCAATAAACCCACCAATAAGACCTCCACAAAATAAATGTACACAACATAATTATCCTTTATGCATTAACATTTTCAACCCCAACCACCATGTTATTAACCCCATGGATCCTTCGAACTCACCCAACTCATCCCAAGAAAATCTCACACATGAGGAAATAGAAATACCCAATACAGGTAACCAAGAATTACAAACATGTTTGACTCAAATAATGACTATATGAACAACATATCAATAATGCTTGGACAAATAGTGAATACAAGAAAACCAAGAAGCTCCTTCTTCCCCAAATAACTACCATAGACAAAATGATAATACAGATCAAGATATAGAGGAAGTTTATCAATATGCAAGATGGCCTACAGGTGTTAATGTTCTGCGTACTGATATGATCACCTTTGAGGGTGGGGATCCACGTGGTTGGTTAGATGAAATGGAGGGTATCCTACACTTATATCATATTCTTGAAGTCAAAAAAGTTTCTTACGCCTCTTCCAAATTGGGTACAAAAGCTTACCAATGGTTCTCTTGGCAACAACATCAACATAATCGTCCCATATTATGGCCTGAATTTAGAGATATTTTTCTTAGGATATTTGATGAAGGAATTTCTTCCTAAATTTTCCACCTACTGGATCTCAAACAAATTGGGTCTATCCAAGATTATGCTTCATAGTTCACAAGTCTTCTCGCTTACACAGAAGTAGTAGATGCCTTAGTGGTTTTTTCTACCTTTCAACATGGTTTAAAAGAAAATATTCAACTCAAAGTGGACTTACATGATCCATACACTTGGATGAAACTATAAGGGTTTCTAAACTTACTAAAAAGAAGTTTTGAAATTGGACATCTTCTAGATGAGACTCTAATATACATCCTAAAAATTACAACAATTCCTTCCGTAAAAATGAACAACCATCAAGATATTTTTTATATAAATATTACAATCATCATCAAAGAGATCAAGCATGTGTACCAAGACAAAAATTTCAAATATAATATGATCATAAGGATGAATAATATAACGTAGAATATGTCAATCATTTAGATTCACTCATAGGTGAAGAACAAATAGATAATAATGATACAATACCAGAAGAGGATACTATGGCTATCTCAGTGCATGATCTAATGGGATGAACATATCACCATATAATTAAGGTACCAATATTTATTAGAAAAAAAAAATATATATATGTTGATTGATTCAGGTAGTACTCATAACTTTATCTACATTAAGACTGCTAAAGCATTGAATTTGCACATTAATTCTTCCAACCAAGACAAGTTTCAAGATTTAGTTGCAAATGGAGGAAATGCTCAATCTATTGGTAGAACCTCTTTAGTATAAATACAAATGGGAAGTTAAACATGGTGAAGAACTCTATTCGTTACGATTTTGGGAATTTTAGATGTTATTTTGGGTGTTGAATGGCTAGAACAACTAGACATTATTAGTTTCAATTTTCAAAAGTTATTTTTGGAGTGGAAAGAAAATGGAAAGACTATTCGACTCCAAGGAATTCAAACTCCACCATCACAGGTAGTGAGTTATCACAACATGGAAAAAATACTAAGGAAAGGAGGTTGTGGATTCTTAGCTCAAATCAACTACATGGAAGTACAAGCACAAGATATGGAGGAAATTCCCTCAAAGGATCTTCAAGATATTGTGGCTAACTATGATGAAGTTTTCAAGGAACCAAAAGGTATCCCTCCCAATTTATCTCATGACCATGCCATACATCTTATCCCTAGAAGTATTCCACCTAATATACATCCTTATCTATACCCTCAACCTAAAAATATAGAAATTGAAAACATTGTCAAAGAACTATTAGAACATGAGACATTTGTCATAGCAATAGTTCTTGCTCATCACTAGTAGTGTTAGCCTATCATAAAGATAATTCTTGGTGCATGTATCCTGAATTTCGGCCCCTTAAAAAAATTATCATAAAAGACAAGTTTCCTATTTATTTCATAGATAATATATTAGATGAATTCCATGGTGCTAAATTCTTCACAAAATTGGATTTACGTGCATGTTTTCATAAAATCAGAGAAAGACATAAGGACTCATGAATATCATTATGAGTTCTTAGTCACGCCTTTTCGTCTCACCAATGCTCCCTCCATCTTTTAGGGTCTCATGAACCATGTATTTCATCCATTTCTTCACAAATTTGTCTTAGTCTTCTTCGATGATATTTTAATATATAGTAAATCATGGAAGGATCATTTGATGCGTGTGGAAAAAGTTCTTCATGTTTTTCATAAGGAGAAACTTTTCATAAAATGCTCCAAATGTTATTTTGGTGTTCAAGAAGTTGAATATTTGGGTCATATCATTTCTCATGAAGGCATTAAAGTGGGTCTTAATAAAATTATAGCTATTAGGGACTGGTCCTTACCAAAAACCATTAAGAAACTTCATGGTTTTTTGGATCTTACATATTACTATCACAAGTTTATTTACAATTATGGTGAAATTGTAGCACCTCTCACCACTCTTACAAATAAGGATGCCTTTCACTGATCAGATGTGGCCACTCAGGCATTTAGGAAACTCAAGGAAACCATGTGTACTACACCATTTTTGGCAACTCCAGACTTTTACAAACCATTTGTTATTGAATGTGATGCTTCAGTAACAAGTATTGGGGTAGTAATAATGCAATATGGTCATCCCTTGGTATTTGAAAGCAAGCAAATTTTAGGTAAGAATTTGGGAAGACATATGAGAAGGAAATATTGGCTATTTTACATGTAGTTGAGAAATGGAGACACTACTTGATCAGTAGTCATTTCATCATAAAAATAGATCATAGTAGTCTCAAGCATTTTCTAGAACAACGATTTTCATATTCAGAGCAAAAAAAGAGGCTGACAAAGTTATTAACTTATGCTTTTTTGATCGAGTATAAGAAAGGCAAAGAAAATATGGTAGCAAATGCATTGTCTCGTAAATATGAAGATGAAGTTTCCATCAATGTCATTTCATGTCTTTGTTCTCATTAGGTTTCTCAACTCCAATAATAATGGTTGGTGAACAATGAAACTACTAAAATTATTCAAGATTTGATTCTAGGATCATACAATAATCCTCATTTTTCATATAATGACAATGTGTTAAGAAAGAAATATCACATCTTGATTCCATAAAATTCCATTATTAAAACATAGGTCCTTGAAGATTTACATTCTTCTCCATCAGTATGGCACTCAAGATTTTTAAAAACATATATGCAGGTAAAACAATCCTTTTATTGGAAAGGATTGAAATCTAATGTTAAAAAATTTGTTACTGAATGTGAAGTATGCCAATGCAATAAGGGTGAAACAATCAAATCTCTAGGACTCCTTCAAAACTTACCAATTATTGACATCCAGTGGGAACACATATCAATGGATTTTATTGAAAGTCTTCCCAAATCAGAAGGAAAAATAGTTATTTTTGTGGTAGTAGATCATCTCTTCAAGTATGCTCACTTCGATGCTCTACAACACCCATACTCAACAAGCAAATTGGCTAAGGTATTTATGGATTCCATATTCAAGTTACATGAAATACCCAAAAATATTGTGAGTGATTGTGATCCCATTTTTACTAGTAATTTTTAGCGAGAATTATTTCGTATTAGTGGTACCAAATTAAACATGTCTTTTGCATACCATCCTTAGAATTATGGCCAAACTAAAATTATTAATAAATGTTTGGGTACTTATTTATGATGTTTTTCTCAAGATAAGGAATCTCATTGGAGTCATTGGCTATCATTAGTATAATTATGGTACAACACTTTGTATCATTACTCCATTAATATGTCCCCATTTGAAGCATTGTATGGGGTAAAACCACTAACAATAGCATATTATGTTCCAGGTTCTTACAAAGTAGCTCAAATAGATGATTTGTTCCATCACCGATAGATAATGCTTAACATTCTCAAAGAAAATTTAATCTAGGTATAAAATCATATGAAATAGAAACAATATTCACACTATTCAAAAATACAATTCAATATAGGAGATATGGTTTTCTTATGTCTGCAACCTTACAAAAAATTGTCATTAAATATCAAGACTAGTCAGAAGTTGACTCCAAAATTTTATGGTCCTTACAAGATAGTGTGTCACATAGGTAAAGTGGCATATCAGCTAGAGATTCCTTCCCCATTTGGTATTCTTCTAGTTTTTCATATCTCATGTCTCAAAAAGGTAATTGGACAAAGAGTGCATTCTCAGTCAAATATTTTAGTACTTGATGAATAAGGACGTATATGTCTTCAACCAGAAGTAATATTGTAGAATAGATCATGACATCTTTGATCTTGTCACATCAAATAATTTTTAATAAAATTGTAGGAACTACCATTAGAGGACACTACATGGGAAACAAAAATTATTTTTACATAATTTCCATATTTGAGAACAAAGCTTTTCGAGGAGGGGAGCCATGTTACAACACCAATATAGCTAGTTAGCTATATTTCCAAGTGTTCACCGATTTATTGATTTATCATTATATATGGTTGTAGGTTGCTTTATAATTTATCATATTTCATATTTAAATTTAATTTGTGTAATCACAAGGACTAAGACCTCCTAAAGTGGCAAGAATATATTTGAATTTTCATTCACATCTCTCCTCTCGAATATCTTGCATTCATTTATATAATTGTTTGGTTTCAAGTGGTATCAAAGCTAGCAAATTTTGTGCACAATAAAATTTTTGTTTGTTCTATCAATTAGCAAAAAATATTTTCAAGCCACCAGATTGAAGTAGCAGAAGTCTTGTAAACATATAAAATAGGTGGTATATGTTATTTAGATAAAATAACAACAATACACAGAAATAAGTACTCAACTCCAAATGAATCAGTGGTCTATAGAAACAAATATTCGGGTCAAAAAAATATTTGGCACAAAGAGGTGCATAAATGATTTGTGGTTAGCAAAGAATAGAGGTTTTCAAACACTAAACTTCATCATATTTCAATAATATCTCAATGAACAGAGATAAAAGTAACCAACACAATCATACTATGTATAGAAACTATGGGCAACCAACAAAGGAGGTAGTGTACCCTAAAATTTTATCATATTTCGAGAATCACTCTCTACAGATGGAGACGAATGTAACCAGTACAATAAGATTACATTTAGAAGGTACAAATAACTAATAAGGATATAGAAATAAGCCCTAAATCTTATCACCTTCCAAGAAGTTGGGAAACATCATATTAAACATAAGAGTTGAGCTGAAACAATTGCTTATATCAACAGTGAAAATACCTTCTTCCATGTCTCGGGTATGTAAATTTTAAGATTTATTTGCATTGTAAAAGCTAAATATGTAACAAGCCTTATTTGTATTTATACCATTACCTCAGAAACCTAATTCACGCTCATTCTGTCATATTGAATTGCCTTTACATCAATTAGCCTTACGTTGTATTCATTAAAATTTGACGTAAAAATAAAATTTTCCACTTACTATGATGTTCATAGGGTATAATCAGATTAGGTCCAAATTTATCATTAGGTGCACATATCATTTTCATAATTATCTCATCATTTACATTTCTATCTCGTTGTATATTTCATCATGTGTTCGTCGTGTGTTTCATGTGCATAATTTGTAGTGTGTCTCATCGTGTATTTGTTGTGTGTTTCATCATGTTGGATAATGCAATTTATCCCACATGACTTGTGCGGATAGAACATACATACTTATCAAAAATCCTTTATACTCCATGAAACCATAAAGCATCTGCCAAATGTCTTCCCACTCCAAGTGAGTGTGATAATATGAGAAAAAAATATAGAATCCTTCAAACTGAGTTGAAGTGAAGAAGATGTCACCAATGAATTATGAAATGAATCTCCAAGAATGTAGAAGCCCAAACCAACAACACAATAGGGTATAATACAATACAAATCAACATCCAAAATCAATGTGCACAAAATCATGAATGTGTAAAATTGAAAGAGATGTTTGAAGAGCATCCATCAGGGAAGAATCACCAATGTCCTATTGCATAAGTAATGATGAGCCCATGGAAGAAATAAGAGAAAGAATTGGAGGCTTAGAAGCCTCAAAATAATCATAATGGTCTTCACTCCAAGTGATAGTCCAACTAAAGACAAAATATTTGTATCCAACTCCTATAGGAGTGCGTCCTCCAATATGAAATAAATGGTAGAAGGAAATGGTGGACAAGGTGGCTCATTCAAAGGACACAACAAAAAAGGGTCCACAAAGGAATAAGTACATGAAGGAGATACAATGTATAAATCATTATCAAATAAATGAGTGAGCTCCTCATACATGTCAAGAAAATCGTATTTGTGACTCTCACTAAAGAGACAGGTAACACCACCCATGAAGTCATATGTATGTAAGGATGTAACATTCCATGAAATCTTTACTGTATATGTTGCAACATAAACATGATCATACATAGAAAACAATTGTGGAGATGTATCCTATAAAGTATCTAAAGCAAGTACTGTAGCATCAACCTCATCATCCAAAACATCATGAGATAGTGACTCCAAAAAGAAAGATGCAATATCACAAATCATGTCCTCCATGCAAGAAATTGTAAGAAAAGGTGCCTTGGGTAAAAAATTCTTTTAAATATATTATAAGCAAGGTGAGGTGTGTTCTTGTGAACTCCAATAAAATTTTGAAGCTCCCCATAAACTGAATAATAAAGAATTCTAGATATCCTTAAATTATTCATGAACCATGTTGTATACTACTTATCCTTCGCCATTGGTTTGGGTTTTGGAGTTCTGAACAAAGGATAAAAACATTCACTTTGACATAATGAATAAAGTAACTTAAACCATGCTTTAAAATTTTCAGCATTTGCCTCTATTCTAAGTTAAAAAAAAAAGAAGTTTCCAAGATGTCCTCAAAAGTAGAAAGCCCCTCCCAAAATAAAATGCCTTTATAATGTTAGAGGTCTAGTGTGATGTCACAAGGTAGTGCAAAATACCACAAAATCACATCAATGCACAAATGAAGCTTCTAAACTTTGAAAAAATATCCAAATGAATTACCAAAAAATATGCAAACACATCAAAGTTTTGATGACAATATACGCATATTACTAAAAAAGTGTAAGGTTTCGTAAAATAAAAATATCTTGAAGAATACTTATCGAAATGAGCTGAAATTTTAGGCACAGATCATATGAATGCATATACAGGCCTCCAAAAATTATTGTAAAAAAAAAATTATTTCTATCATGAGATACATGAAAAATATAAAAATGGGCTAGGTTGGTGACCCTACCAAAAAAGAAAATGCTCAAATAAAAAACACTTAGGATAGATCCAAGTAGGGTTATGCATAAGGATTTGGACTCAAAATGTACTTGTAAAAAAATGGTGAATCATAATCGAAATCAAGGTGAATCCTAAGCAAATCAAATCAATCATCTTCACACAAAAATTTGAGGTATTTGAAGCCCTAAAAATTAAGGTCATATTTAGATTACATTTTGACATATTAAATAACCTTATAACCTCATAGTAACACCACCATTAGATCAACCTCGAAAAGATATTTCCAACGAGTACAAATATACCTATGTTTGGATACATATTATGGCTAATTGACCCTAAGAAAAAATTGGTTCTAAAAATTTTAGGCGAATGGGCCGATGTTGAGGGTCCTAATATTCGCCAATTTTCAATTTTGAAAATCCTAATATTCACCCAATTATTGAATATTCGCCACTATGCATAACCCTGGATCCAAGGGAATGAGGCTATTTTAGTATGGGAAGAAGAGATTTAATGAGGTTGGTTATGATATGAAAATGGAAGGAGAGACACAAACTAGCCAAAAAACTCCACCAAGGATCCAATCACAAAAATTGAAGCTTCGACACCAATCTTCGAACCTGTAAGAGAAACAATTGAACAACACTCATAAATGGATGGCTGCAACACCTATTGCTCTAAATATACCTAAAATATCCCCATAATATCTAAGAAATAAATATGTAACATCTCATAATATCTAAATAAGATAATTGAAATATCCACACATAAGTGGATGGGAAAAATACATGGAATAAGTAAATAAAAGGAAAATAAATTGCCTATGTGAACATGAGCTAAGGTAAACAACCTACTCTAATAGGTCTATCCTGAGCCATACTCGACCTTCCACCCATGTGCTAATATTACTAGCCTTTCTGGTATACCTTTAATTAAATTAGTGGAAATAAAGCTATCTATGGCACCACTATCAATCAAAATTCAAAAAATTCTACCAAATATCATACCTTTTATCAGCAGTGGAGTGGCTTGTACTTCCAAATTATGACTCCCTATTGCTAAATAAATATTGTGTGTTGGTTCTTTATAAGCAGGTTTTTTCCCTTCAAACATGATCCTGCATTGAGTGGACATTTTTGGTGTAATACAAACCACCACATTCATAACATCCTATTTTAGGTCTTGGATGTATTTTTTGCTTCTATCCATCTTTTGTTTTCACTGCTAGAGGAGGATTGGTCTAGCATTATTACTGTAATATGTTGTTCCCATTGTCACAATTGTTAGGATTACAGTTCATTCCTTCAAACCTCTTTCTAAACTTCCCTTGCTTTCTATCATTTATTCTATCACACTTAGAGAAGATTTTGTTTCCCTACTTGCTCTTCCACTTCATATATAATATTCCTAAATCTAGAAAATTTTCTTATACCTCTTCCAAATTGGGTACATAAACTTACAAATTATTCTCTTGGCAACAATGTCAACATAATCATCCCATATTATGGCCCGAATTTAGAGATATTTTTCTCAAGACATTCAAAATAGGTAGTTATTATTCCTACATTGTTTGCCTATTATATCTCAAACAAACTTGGTCTATCCAAGATTATGTTTTAGAGTTAACAAGTCTTCTCGCTTACATAGAAGCAGTAGATCCCTCAGTGGTGGTTTCTACTTTTTGACATGGTTTAAAAGAAAATATTCAACTCGAAGTGGAATTACATGATCCATACACTTTGGATGAAACTATAAGGATTGCTAAACTTACTAAAAAGAAGTTTCAAAATTGGACATCTTCTAGACAAGACTCTAATACACATCCTCAATATCGCAACAATTCCTTCCACAAAAATTAACAACCATCAAGATATTTTTTTATAAATATCACAATAATCATCCAAGATATCAATAATGTGTACCAAGATAAACATTTCAAATAGAATGTGATCATAAGGATGAAGAATATGAAGTAGAATATGTCAATCAGCCATAATCACTCATAGATGAAGAATAAATATATAATAATGACACAATACCAGAAGAAGATACTATGGCTATATCTGTGTATGCTCTCATGGGATTAATTTCTCACCATAAAATTAAGGTAGAAATATTTATTAGGCAAAAAAAAATAAATGTGTTGATTGATTCAGGTAGTACTCGTAACTTTATCAACATCAAGATTGCTAAAGCATTGAATTTGCACATTAATTATTCCAACCAAGATAAGTTTCAATTTTTAGTTGCAAATGGAGGAAATTCTCAATGTATTCGTAGAACCTCTTTAGTATCAATACAAATGGGAAGTTACACATGGAAAATAAATCTATTTGTTATGATTTTGGGAAGTTTATATGTTATTTTGTGTGTTGAATGGCTAGAACAACTCGACACTATTAGTTTCAATTTTCAAAAATTATTTGTGGAATGGAAAGAAAATGGAAAGACTATTTGAATCCAAGAAATTCAAACTCTACCATCACAGGTAGTGAGTTCTCATAGCATGGAAAAAATACTAAGGAAAGGAGGTTATGGATTCTTAGCTCAAATCAACTACATGGAAGTACAAGCACAAGATATAGTGTAAATTCCCTCAAAGGATATTCAAGATATTATGGCTAACTATAATGAAGTTTTCAAAGAACCAAAAGATCTCCCTCTCAATTAATCTCATGACAATGCCATACATCTTATACTTAGAATTATTCCACCTAATTTACGTCCTTATCGATAACCTCAACCTCAAAAAATAGAAATTGAAAACATTGTCCAAGAAATATTAGAACATGGATTCATTCATCATAGCAATAGTCCTTACTCATCACGAGTAGTGTTGGCCTATCGTAAAGGTAATTCTTGGTGCATGTGTCTTCACTTTCATCCCCTTAACAAAATAACCATAAAAGACAAGTTCCCTATTCTTGTCATAGATGATCCATTAGATGGATTACATGGTGCTAAATTCTTCACAAAATTGGATTTACATTCAAGTTTTCATCAAATAAGACTAAGATATGAGGACATACCCAAAACAATATTTTGTACTCATGAAGCTCATTATGAGTTCTTAGTCATACCTTTTGGTCTCAACAATGCTCCCTCCACCTTCTATAGTCTCATGAACCATGTATTTCATCCATTTATTTGCAAATTTATCTTAGTCGTCTTCAATGATATTATAATATATAGTAAATCATGGAAGGATCATTTGATGCATGTGGGGAAAGTTATTCATGTTTTGCATAAGAAGAAAATTTTCATAAAATGCTCCAAGTGTTCTTTTTGTGTTCAATAAGTTGAATATTTGGGTCATATTATTTCTTATGAAGGCGTTAAAGTGGGTCCTAATAAAATTAAAGCCATTAGGGACTGGTCCTTACCAAAAATCATCAAGAAACTTCATGGTTTTTTGGGTTTTATAGGTTACTATCACAATTTTGTTTGCAATTATGGTAAAATTACAACACCTCTCCCTATTCTTACAAAAAAGGATACCTTTCACTGGTCGGATGTGGCCACTCAGGCATTCAGGACACTCAAGGAAGCCATGTGTACTACTCTAGTTTTGGAAATATTAGATTTTCATAAACCATTTGTTATTGAATGTGATGCTTCAGGAAGAGGTATTGGGGTAGTACTAATGCAATATTGTCATCCCTTGGCATTCGAAAGCAAGCAAATTTTAGGTAAAAATTTGGGAAGATCCACATATGAGAAGGAAATATTAGCTATTTTACATGCAGCCTAGAAATGGAGACACTACTTTATTAGTAGTTGTTTCATCATAAAATAGATCATGGTAGTCTCAAACATTTTCTAGAACAACATTTTTCATATTCAAAGAAAAACAAGAGGTTGAAAACATTATTGGGCTATGATTTTGTTATCGAGTATAAGAAAGACAAAGAAAATGTGGTAGCAAATGCATTGTATCATAAATATGAATATGAAGTTTCCATCAACACCATTTCAGGTCCTTGTTCTCATTGGGTTTCTCAGATCCAAGAAGAATGGTTGGTGAACAATGAAACTAGTCAAATTATTTAATATTTTATTCTAGGATCATCCAAGCATCCTCATTTTCATATAATGACAATGTGTTAAGAAATAAATATCGCATATTCATTCCATAAAATTCTATTAATAAAACATGGGTCCTTGAGGAATCACATACTTCTCCATAAGTAGGGCACTCAGGATTTTTGAAAACATATATGCGGGTAAAACAATTCTTTTATTGTAAAATATTGAAATCTAATGTTAAAACATTTATTGCCAAATGTGAAGTATACCAACACAATAAGGGTGAAATAATAAAATCTCCAAGACTTCTTCAACCCTTACCAATTCCTGACCACCGGTGGGAACACATATCAATGGATTTTATTGAAGTTCTTCCCAAATCATAAGGAAAAATAGTGATTTTTATGGTATTAGATCGTCTCTCCAAGTATGCTTACTTCAATGCTCTACAAGTATTATGGATTATATTTTAAGCAAGCAAAGCGGCTAAGGTATTTATGGATTCCATTTTCAAGTTACATGGAATGCCCATCGTGATCCCATTCTTACTAGTAATTTTTTGTGAGAATTATTTCATCTTAGTGGTACCAAATTAAACATATCTCCTGCATACCATCCTCAGACTGATGGCCAAACTAAAATTTTTAACAAATGTTTGGGTACTTATTTATGATGTTTTGCTCAAGATAACCAGTATTATTGGAGTCACTGGCTATCATTAGCATAATGGTGGTACCACACTTTGTACCATTACTCCATCAATATGTCCTCATTTGAAGTATTGTATGGGGTAAAACCACCAACAATAGCATATTATGTTCCAGGTTCTTCCAAAGTAGCTCAAATAGATGATTGGATCCAGCACCGATAAATAATGCTTAACATTCTCAAATATAATTTGATCCAAGCACAAAATAATATGAAACAACAACAAGATTTACACCATTCAAAAAAACAATTTAATATAGGAGATATGATTTTCTTACATCTACAAACTTACAAATAGTTGTCATTAAAGATCAAGACTAGTCAAAAGTTGGCTCTAAAATTTTATGGTGCTGAAAAGATAGTGCATTGCATAGGTGAAGTGGCATATCAGCTAGAGCTTCCTTCATCATCCCATATTCATCTAGTTTTTGATCTCTCATGTCTCAAAAATGTAATTGGACAAAGAGTACATTCTAAGTCAGAGCTTCCAGTACTTGACAAAGAAAGATGTATATATCTTCAATCAAAAGAAATATTATAGAGCCTATATTGACATCTTCGATCTCACCACATCAAATAATTTCTAATAAAATGGCAATACCTACCAGTAGAGGATGCTACATGGGAAAAAATAAATATTTTTGAGTCATTTCCAGCTTTGAGGACAAATATTTTCGAGGAGGGGAGCCATGTTACAACACCAATATAGCTAGTCGGCTATATTTCCAAGTGTTCATTGATTTATTGATTTATTATTATATATGTTTTTAGGTTGATTTATAATTTATCATCTTTCATATTTAAATTAATTTGTGTAATCACAAATACTAAGCCCTTCTTAGTGGTGAAGGACTTAGCCCTCCTAAAGTGGTAAGAATATATTTGAATTTTTATTCACATCTCTCATCTCGAATTTGTTGCATTCATTTGTATAATTTTTTGGTTTCAAGTGGTATCATAGTTGGTGAAAATGATTTATGGATAACCAATAAGGGAGGCAGTAAAATCTAAACTTCATCCTATTTTGAGAATCTCTCTACGGATGGAGACAAAAGTAACCAGCACAATAAGACTACATAGAGAAACCATGGGTAGCCAAGAAAGGAGGTAGTGTACCCTAAAAAATTATCATCTTCAAAGAATCATTCTCTATGTATGGAGATGAACATAACTGGCACAAGTAGATTCATAGAGAAGTCATAGAAAACCAAGAAGGATAGAGCAATGAGCCCTAAATATTATCACCTTCCAAGGAGTTTGAAATGTCAAATTAAACGTAATATTTAGGCAGAAATAGTCGCTTATATCAATGACAAAAATACCTTCTGCCATATCTCGGGTATGTACATTTTAAGGTTTATTTGCATTGTAAAAGCTAAATACGTAACAAGATTTCTTTGTTTTTATCTCATTACCTTAGAAACCTAAGTCACGTGCATTCGTCATATTGATAAGCCTTTTCATTAATTAGGCTTACATTGTATTCATTAAAATTTGATGTCAAAATAAAATTTTCCACTTACTATGATGTTCGTCAGGTATAATAAAATTAGGTCCAAATTTATCATAAGGTGCACATATCATTTTAATTATTATATTATCCTTTGTGTGTCTATCTCATTGTATATTTCATCGTGTTATCATCATGTGTTTTGTGTGCATAGTTCAGAGTGTGTCTCGTTGTGTATTTGTCATGTATTTTTTCATGTTGGCTCATGCAATTTATCCCACATGACTGGTGTGAATAGAACATACATGCGTATTAAAAATCCTTGACACTCCATGAAGCCATGAAACATCCACTAAAAATCTTCCCACTCCAAGTGAGTGTGATAAGATGGGGAAAAAATGTAGAATGATGACGTAGAATCCTTCAAACTGAGTTGAAGTGAAGAGGTCACCAATGAATTATGAAATTAATCTCCAAGAATGTATAAGACCAAACCAACACCAAAATAGGGTAGAATACAGTCCAAATCAACATCTAAAATATCAATATGCAAAAAACCATGAGTGTGCAAAAGTGGAAAAGATTTCTGAAGAGCACTCATCAAGGAAGAATCACCAATGTCCTATTGCATAAGTAATGATGATCCCATTTAAGAAGTAAGAGAAATAAGTGAAGACTTAGAAGCCTCAAAAGAATCAACATGGTCTTTAGTATCTCCAAGTGAGAGTTCAACTAAAGACAAAATATTTATATCCAACCTCCTGTAGGAGTACATCATCTAATATAAAATAAATGAGAGAAGGAAATGGTGGACAAGGTGGCTCACTCAAATAAGTGCACACCAAAAAAGGGTCCACAAAGGAAGAATTACATGGATGAGATACAATGTATACATCATCATTAAATAAATGAGTGAGCTCCTCATACATGTCAAGAAAATTACATGTGTGACTCTCACTTAAGAGAGAGGTAACACCATCCAAGAAGTCATATGTATGTAACTATGTAACATGCCATGAAAATTGTGTTGTATATGTTGCATCATCAACATGATCATCCATTGAAAACAAGTGTGGAGATGTATCTTGTAAAATATCTTAGGTAAGTATTGTAGCATCAACCTCATAATCCAAAACATCATGAGATAGTGATTCCAAACACAAATATGCAATGTCACAAATGATGTCCTCCATGCAAGAAATTGTAAGAGAATGTGCCTTGGGTAAAAAATTTCTTTTCAAAATATTATAAGCAAGGTGAGGTGTGTTCTTGTGAACTCCAATAAAATTTTTAAGCTCCTCATAAACTAAATAATAAACCATTCTAGAGATCCTTAAATTGTTCATGAACAATCTCCTATACTCCTTATCCTTCACCATTGGTTTGGGTTTTGGATTTATGAACAAAGGATAAAAACCTTCACTTTGACATAATAAACAAAGTACCTTAAACCATTCTTCAAAATTTTTAGAATTTGCCTCTATGCTAAGTTAAAAAAAAAATAAGTTTCCAAGATATCCTCAAAAGTAGAAGAGCCGCTCTCAAAATTAAATGCCTTTATAATGTGAGAGGTCTAGTGTGATATCACAAGGTAGTGCAAAATACCACAAAATTACATCAATGCACAAATGAAGCTTCTAAACTTTGAAAAATCTCCAAAGGAATTCCCAAAAGAATCCCCTCCTTCAAACTATGTATCTTAATGAGGAAGATGAGCACAAGAGGATGCACCACAACAAAGCAAGGGAAGTCAAAGACAAAGGATACCTCAAGCACAACAACATATAGGCTCCACCAATACTAAACAAAAAGTAATCTGATCATAAAGTTCCAAACTAAGTGGACAAACAACAAATGAAGGAATATGGGACTTTATAACAATAGTCCATATACTGGTTCAAGTGCAAAAACCTTTTTTACAATGTAGTATTGAGAGTGCAGTCATAAAATAATCACAAATGTCCAAATATAGATTGAAACTATCTAAAATTTTAGAGATATATCAACAACATGATTTTACAGGCCTGGAAAAATATTTCACTGAGCAACTCCCAATATTTCTCCCGAAAGAACAATTTTACTAAACATCGTAAAATCATTGTAATAGTATGAATACAACTCCCAATGCTCTAAAATTTTATGATAAGGTCTATCATATGATTTTATACAGTCTATAAAACAGTCTGAACAAAATTCAAAATTTTGATGAAAATATACACAGATTACTAAAAAAGCGTAGGTTTTTGTAATATCAAGATGTCTTGAAGAATACTTATCCAAATGAAATGAAATTTTGGGCATACCTCATATGAATAAATATAAATATCTCCAAAAAAATTTGTGAATTTTTTTTATTTTTATCAGGAGATAAATGCAAAATATAAAAATAATCTAGGTTGGTGACCCTTCCAAAAAAGGAAATGCTCAAGGAAAAATGCTTAGGACAGATCCAAGGGAATGAGGCTATTTTATTATGGGAAGAAGAGATTTCAGGAGGCTGGTGATGATATGAAAATGGAAGGAGAGACACAAAATGGCCAAAAAACTCAACCAAGTACCCAATCACAAAAACTAAAGCTTCCATAATGAAAGTGAAACAACTGCACAACACTCACAAATGGATGACTGCAACACCTATTTATATGATGCCATGAAAATAATGATATTCAGATAATTCCAAGTTGTAAAGATCTCAAGTGTTAACAGAACACCACATTCAACCAAAACAAGAATCTGAAAGTAAATTGATAACATAAGCTTACAAATGGATATGCAAAATAATGAGCAACAATATCATATATTATACATGAATAATGAACTTCCTCAATGAGTACAATGAAGGTGCCTTGCTTATATAGGTAAGGATGATCAACCATAGCGGTAGGATCAAGCTAAGGATAAATATCCACCGTACAAAAAGAATAAGTGACATTGTCCATAGATCTATAACCGCTATGGGGAGAATGAATATCAACCCTCCAGATATACCTAAAAATATCTCCATAACTCCTAAGAATATTCAAACCTAAAAATATCCCCATAATATCTAAGAAACAAATATGTAACATCTCATAATATCTACATAAGATAAATGAAATATCCACACATAAGTGGGTGGGAAAAATAGATGGAATAACTAAATAAAAGAAAAATAAATTACCTAGGTGAACATGAGCTAAGGTAAAAAACCTACTCTAATAGGTCTATCCCGAGCCATACTTGAACTTCCATCCATGTGCCAATTTTCCTAACCTTTCTAGTATATCTTTAATTAAGTTAGTGGAAATAAAGCAATATGTGACACCACTATCAATCAAAATTTAAACATTTCTACCAAATATCAAATATTTTATTAGTAGTGGAGTGGCTTGTCCTTATAAATTGTAACTCTCTATTGCTACATAAATCTTGTGTGTTGGTTATTTATAAGCAGGTTCTTTTCTCTTCAAACTTGATCCTGCATTGAGTGGACATTTTTTGCTGTAATACATACCACCACATTCATAACATCCTATTTTTGGCCTTGGATGTATTTTTTGAATTTATCCATCTTTTGCTTTCATTGCTAGTTGGGGATTGGCCTTTCCACATCATGAATCTTGAACTTTTTCTTTTCCTTAAATGCCTCTTTATCCGACTCAGATTCCCCTTTGTAATTTAAATAAGGTTTGATATAAGTTTCAGCTTTCCTATCTAGATCATAGGCCTTCTAAAGAGTACTAGGTTCTTGTATGTTCACCTCATGCCCTACTCTAGGATCTACTCCTAGAATGAACTTATGAATTTTCATCTTCCTATTATACATGGGCACATATTTCAATAGCTTGAAAAAATTCTAGTAATATAATTCCACCATCTTGTTCTCTTGTCTAAGGTTGGTGAAATCGTCAAATTTCTTGGTGTAGAAATGTTTGTTGAGGAATATTTCTTTGAATTCTACTATAAATTATTCCCATTTCAGATCAACTACCAGTGAAATTTGTTTTTCCTTCATAAATTTTTCCCACCAATTCAAGACAACACCCTATAGGTTTAGAGTGGCATAGGACATTTTGGTGCTAGTGAAATAGTTCTTCATGTTATAAAAATTCTCTATCTCATTCAAAAAAGCTTTGGATTTATCATCATATTCCTCTGCATTGAACTTGGAGGAGTTTAGTTGTTTTATGACCTTACCCAATTTTACCTAAATTCAAATTCTAGCCTATTGTACCTCTGAATGGGTCTCATTCGCTCATTTTAATCTAGGAATTCTAGCTTGTGAATCTTGGTTCACTATAGCATCCAACAATTACTTTTGTGTTTCCATATGTTCCCTTAGTAAGGAAACTATAGAAAAAAGATCATCCCTCTCATTATTAAGAGCATATGTACCTATCTATGTTGTGCTAACCTCTACATTATTTTTTCGTATCTACCTCATCGATGGAGCAACATCCCCTCTGCTTTTCTTTGGTGGCATTGTCGCTAGCCACACACAAGAGAGATAGTAGGAATCAGTTAACAATTTCATCCTTGAATTATTTCTCTTACTACCCTAGCTAGATAATTGAGGTCTACTTTTAAAAAATACACTAAATTATAGGTATAATATTTTCATGGTGTACATCTTGTTACACTCCATATATTCTTATGCAAGAAAAATTGTATTCCTACGAACCTAGTGCTCTCATACCATATGTCACAATCCAAAATTTCTACCACTATTTTTTATATATTTACCCTATAATATTTCACTAAATATATTCCTTGAGGATCACCCATAACTATCACTTACATATATTTATCTATGCAAGTGTACCAGGTGTATGAATTCAATATATTGTCTATCTCTCTCATTATCCACAATGATATAGCTTACCTCTTTTCATCCTGTTGAAAATAACACACTACTTACCCCACACTACTGAAGTCCATCTAAGTAGGTTTATTAGCATGAGGAATTCTACTGTCAATCTCATATTACAATGAGCTAGTCAATCCTATGTTAGCCTCCACCCTATCCTGATTTATAGGTCAACATCATAATTTCCAAATAGCTATTGTGAATCACAAGACTCATAATCATCCAATATACCTCTGTTCCATGCAGAATATATAATTATTTTTTATCTCTAACATAACCCTCTAATTTACTTAATAAAGTATTTGGCTAATTCCCTACACATTACTTAAAATTGCTTAATACTAGATATCACTCTAGATTAAACCATTCCATTTATTGAATAACCCAAGAATTAGAGCTTAATAATAAATGGCCCATAAATTTTGAGGAACATAAAAGAATAATATCATCCACTATTTTTACATTAATCTTTTGCCTACAATTTTTTGCATGTGATATAAAGGCATAAAATTTTTATACATAACCATTTCAAAGGACCCAAATCCTATTTTTATTGTAACTAGCTATAAAAAAATCCATAAACAATGTGAGCATACTTTAATAACAATTCATAGCACTAATCCATAGTTCCATTAAAACATTCATTAACATAATATAAGGTCCTCACAATAGCCACACAAAAACTCATTTACCCTAGAAAAAAACCCTATGGGGAAAACCCAACCTCAATTCAGCTTTGTTATTAATTTATATGGAAAATTTATACCTTACATCACTAAAGACTCTCCTTTTTGCCTTCCATATATATATAGATCTTATCCTAGATCATAATAATATAAATACTTTACATCCTTTCAATCACATATACATACAACACAAAACTTAACAATCATTACACATAGTAATGTCCAAAGTTAAAAATAAGATATTTTCTTAACTTTATGTCATGATAGAGATTCATGGTTCTTTGTAACCACATCATGAGTTCTTAATTATGGTTAACTATCCATAGTGTCCTATAGTAATAATATATCTTTATCTATAGGTTAGGTGTAGACACCTAAAACATGTCCTATTTAGGATACTACTCATATGGGCACCTTTGTAGACCATATGAATGAGCTTGGACCTTTCCAAGACCCAGTACTGGTTCTAACCACTCATTTAGGGCAGCCTAGTCTTATGCAACTCAAAACACTGATGGCATCAACAACTATAATCTCAACTGCTAATAATCATAACAACTAAGAGCTAGTTGTGCCTATCGATAGTGGCTAACGGAAGCTTACCTCTAGCCATCATGAGTGAGAGTGGCTAACCCTATAACAAACTTGGGTTGCCTGAGGCCAAGAAAAATTAGTTGCATTTAACCAATTTGAAATGGTTCTTGGATGGTTTTGTCTGTGAAGCTTCCATAACCATCACCCTAAATACTCCATGTCAGTTCTTGACCTTAGTTTCCTTGAGAAGCCAAGGTAAGGATTTGGTAAGTCTATTTATAGGCCTTCCAAAGAGAGCTATTGATACTAAATTCATTGTAGTGAAGCCCTATTAGATTGGAGAGGGACTTCAGATCCCATTGAGGAGTAACAAAGTACTATCCAATTGAGAAATGATAATTATTCACTCCTCAATGGAGCTTCCAAATGCTTGAGAAGAAACCCTGCTATGTTCCTCATAAATCCATCATGAATCTAAGACAATCCACCACCAAACTATGTCTTGAGACACAACCAACCTTGTGAACACCAATTTAGTAGAGAAATTGTTCATTTTAGACCGGGATTTAGAGAACAGAGCCCTCATATTGTAGCCACTATTTTCAATAGTGGTTTGTAGGTGCAACCATCGATGTTTATAGCAGCTATCAGATTTAGTTGCTCTGATTGACAACAACTAGGGTTTAGAATGACTATTCCTCAGTTTTAGCATAGGTTTTACATGAGATATAGTTCATTTTATTTCTAACCTAGTGTAGAAGCATTTACATTCTTTGCATTATGTCTTTGAGCATTATTTCTAGTTTTCAACCATATATTTATTATTTCATGTATTTGCTCTTTTCCTTGCATTCATTTTGATACTAGCCTCATCTTGAGAGGCATCATGTGCTATTGATGTGTCTTGCAGTTTTTGTTTGTGTAGGTGACAGATCCATTTAAGGACAAAGAATAATCGATATCATACTTCTTGATATAAAATAAGGAAGCAACTAATAAGCCCACTTATAACTAAATTACTAGAGTGAAAATAATTGGAGTGCCTTTCTACCTTTTGAGGGACCACAATATTTGTAATAATTGTATCAAATTGAGGGATTCCCTAAGAGGGAAATATTGTAATAAAGACTTTGTGATTAAAAAAGAGCATCCCATTTTTTATCATCTTTTATCTTGCAATGGTTACATGATTTATTAATTTCAATTTATTATATGTTTACAAATAGATTAGATGCATGATTTTTATTTCTTACAATTGTTGATCAGGATTGGATTGACCTATTTTTTGGCTATTTATTGATGTATTATGTTGTTTTCTTGTTGTAAGTATAGCTACTTTGAGTGATAGTGGCTAGCAATCCCAGCCACCATTAGCTTCAATAGCTAGCATCATAGCCACCCTGATTGAAAATGACCACGAAAAAACACAAACAAAATCAATTGTTGCATCTTCATCATATTTGGATTCACTTGTAAGTGGTCCTATCATTTTTTTTTGCTTTATGGATTTTGATGTATTTTTGAAAAAGCAGAAGGTTTAATTAAGTCACATAGAAAAATTGAACAAGGTAAAACCATATTTTCTTCTATGTTTCTACTAGCTGCTATTGGAACAATTGTTGTCTCTGCTATCCGCCCCAGAAGCTAGCAGCTAGAAATTCTAGCTGCTATTGTGTATAGCAACCACGTCTATGCACCACTGATTTTAGTAGCAGCTACTATTAGAACTGGTTGTAGGTATGTTTGCTTGGGACCTTTTCAAAGGATACTTCATTTTTAAATTTGTATTGCATTTTATTAATATAAACTATTCTTTTCACATTGCATTTCTAAAAATGAAATGTACATCTTTATACATATAGTGAAAAAGTCATCAAATGTTTTATTATGCATTTATTTTTATGTAAATTTAAAATGAACACACCACACACCATGATCCAAGTATAAAAATCAGTGGCATTGGACTCACATCCAACCCACTTGATGAGCACCAAAAATGCTCATTTTATATACACTTTTAAGGACATCATTATTGGTTTAAATTAGCATTTGAAATGTATTTTTATATAGCTTTTGCATATAATTGATAGAAAATGAAGTATTATGTTTGACTAGTGTTTTTAGTGGAAAGTGTGTGTAAATGTAGGTTTTTGCTACTAATCTGGTGTTTTGAGTCTACATCCCATTTGGGCTTGGCAATGCACAAAGACATCTTGAAAATAACAACGGTAAATGGCGAAGGCAGGCACCTGATACCTAACTATTGACGGTGCCTGCTTCTTGACTATTTTTGGTGTCTACTTCTTGACTATTTTTGGTGCCTACTTCTCAACCTATTTTTTGGTGCCCGACTCCCATTGATGAATTGATCGGTTGACCAAGTCAAAGTTGAATGGTTGACCAATTCAACATTGACCGGTTGACCAATTGACCATGCACTTTTGAAGGAGGTTGTTGCACAAAAGATAAAGGAGAAATATCATATTATTATGTATATTAGATTTTTATAGAATAAAGCACTTTTAGTTTAAAGTTGACTATGTAAGATTTTTAAAGGTATTATTTTAGGATGCATTATTCTAGGATTAGTTGTTACGTACACCTAAGGATTATTATATTGATTCCTTTGGTGAACAAACATGCTTGTAAATAGGAGAATAATATCTAATATTATAGGATTAGTATTTACATACACCTAAGAATTATTATATTTATTCCTTTGGTGAATGAACATGATTGTAAATAGGGAGAATAATATTTGTGTACAAACATATTGTAATAAATCACGTTACATGATTAAAGGAGACCATTTTATTATTGTAACAGGATCTGGCTATGTTCTATATAAGAACATAGGCCAGATAGATATAGAGATGGGATTGGAGAATTATAGGATCATTTTACACAGTAAATAAAATAATTATATTTCTATTATTCTACAGAGTTGTAAATACACTTATTTTTCTTGAAGCAATCTTCATGTAATTAGTTGAGCATACTACATATGGGAGTCTGGGTCCATTCCTTGTAGTCCTCCCCATTTTAATTTATGTTATTTATTTTCATTAGTTAGATTTCCTATTTTATTTACAACTTTATTTTAATTTAGTCATGTGTTTATTTTTCTATACTTTTATTTCCTGCACTTTTATTTTTGCATTTTAATTTTAGTTTTAGTTTTAGTTTATAGTTTATTTTTCTGCACTTACTTTATTTGGTTTGGCTGAAATGAAAATACACGAACAACACCCCCCACCAAACCAATAGGTATAGAGGATTAATTCCCCACACTACAGGCATATACTGTGCATGACACTCACAAGTTTATGAGTTGTCCCAGGTTGAAAAATTAAATGGATGTAAGAAATTAAATCGTAGATTAACCAATATTTTACCCAATATTTTGGCACCGTTTTCAAGTAGTGTCTAAACTGTAGTGTTTGGATCCATATGTTAGTTAGTTTGAAAATCACATTCAGATTACCTTACCTGTAGATCCTTTACCTAAAAAGCATGATTCCACCAAGGGCCTTTTTACAAGGCCAAAACAGTTTCCAGCACAACCAAAGTCGAATCCCATAGACAATAGTTTAAATTTACCAACTTATTAGGTAAATATGGGAATGAACCCGATATACCATATTAAGTGTATAAATAGGAATAAATTATGTTGTTGAAAAAAATAGAAAATTAGGCAATGAAGGATTTCCACTGTATTTTCAATGGTTTCATGAAATTAGAGAGAGATGACACAACCTGCGTTTGATATTATAAAACAATTGAAAATTTTTATTGTCAAACTATTAGGGAGTGTTTATTTACACATAACCATTAGGGAATTATGCCTCAAGAAGCCTAGTTTTAACGATGAAAAAAATTACAGGCTTAAAATTTCTCAACATATTGGTAAATTTTAATGATGACATTAGTAGTAGGAAAATGACATTAAAAAAAAAAAAAATAGAATTTAAAAAGAACATATTGCTAGGAGTATGCTCTTCACTTGCACTTAAGGTGACATGGTGAATCAGAAACTAACACACGTTTTTTTCAAATACTGCTACACATTAAAAAAAAAGAGAGAGAAAAATCAGAATTTTAAAAGAACAACTTGCTAGGAGTATACTCTTCACTTGCACTTAAGGTGATCTATTGAATCAGAAACTAGCATGTATTTTTTAGAATATTGCTATATTTTTTTATTTATTTTAAAAAAATAATAGTATTCATTTATCTATCTGCACAAATTTACCAATGGGTTGGAAGAATTTAGTTTTGAGGTCATAAAGGAAAATATTTTTCTCATGCTGTAAAATATCATGCTAGTTGATGAAGTAGAGGATAAGAACAAATGAAAATTTAGTCATATCAAATTTTTGACAGACTAAAAAAACTTATCATAGTCCTCAATTTTTAGAGACTAGTTCAATTGTAGGCATGGGGGAGACCCCAACTTCATTATGGCCACCAACAACACTAAAATTAAAAAAATTAAAAAATAAGTTAAAATTTTATTTTAATGTTATTAGTTTAAAATTTTATTTTAATTTATATTTTTTGTATTTTGCAAGACATCATGAAGTACGATGTATATGAATAAGGAGATGTTTATAAATATCTCATAAAGTGAGATTTATACGTGGAGTTGATAATAGTACTATACAATCTGTCTTGTGTACCTTGATTGTGTAGCATGCAGTCCAAACAAGTGAAGCAAGCAGATTTTACCTTGACAACATAGGTGCCCGAAGGTAGGCTAAGTAACCTTGATCAAGTAAAATGCTTCCATCCCAAGGTGTTTGTGACACTTGAGAAAAGGTTTGTTGTAAAGTGCACAACTATTACAGCTTGAGAAGATGGTGGACAAAAAGTTAAGAGATGCTACACGAACAACAAAGTAGAGTACCAAGATGATGCTTGAGTAATAGTCAATGGGCTTCACTTACAACCAGTTCATATTTACGATATTGAATCAAACATTGGCATGGGAGGAACCTCATACCATACCAATAGTTTTGATGAATTTTTATACATTCGTCCAAAAAAAAGTGTGGGGAGGTGCCTGACTCCCATATACAGGCACCTACTTCCCATATACAGGTGCCTAATTCCCATGTACATGTCATATACAAGTGTCTGCTTCCCATATACAGGATTGACTCCCATGTAAAGGTGCCTATATCCCCCAAAAAAATTAGAATCTGAAAAAAAATTGGAAAATTTTAGAATGTGAAAAGTTCTGGAAAATTCCAAAATCTAGAGAATCATGTTTTTTTTTTGAAAAATTCTAGACTCTGAAAAAATTCTGGAAAATTCCATAAACTAAAACAATTCTGGAAAATTCCATAATTATGAATTTTTTTGAAAAAACATTTCAGAATCTAAAAATTATGGAAAATTCCAGAAACTAAAAAAACTTTTGGAAAATTTTAGAATTTGGAAAAATTATGAAAAATTCTGGAAAATTCTAGAATCTGGAAAATTATGAAAAATTCCAGAATCTAAAAATTTCTAGCAAATTCTAGAATTTGAAAAGAAAAAAAACAACATGGAAATTATTCTTCTTAACATAGTTTTTCTTTTTGTTTTGCAAGAAATCATGCCCTGAATGCAATCTATAGGCAGCTTGGGAAACCTAAGCCTATCAGGCACAGGTTCCATGATTCTTATTTTTCTACTTTTGTATGGTTAGTTTTGTATAAAACGATATTAAACAATCTATAGGCAGGCGACTGACTTAAACTAGGCCTCACATATACAAGCATCTCATGCCCTGCTAGGAGAGCAACAATGCAAACAAAATACACTTATTTTCCACCAGGAAGATAGTGCCTACAATCAGAACAAGTGTATAAGTGCCTTCTTCCCACTAGGAGGAAGGCACCAATAAGCGGTGCCAATATTCCACCAGGAAGAGCGATGCCCAAAAAAATTTTTCTCCAAGATACATCATGTCACAACAACTTCATTTTTCAAAACATCATGATTCCAAGCCGTATGTAGATGTTTTGCACCATCTAAAATTGTACATATCATGATCTACAAAATTCTCCTAAGTATGTACTAAGGTTTTTATTAATTAGATGCATAGTTAGTTTAAAAATTATTTCTATGTTAATACTAGTAGATGCCCCCATATTTCTCTTTATTAATGATCCCATCAGATATTAGCCATATGGCATGCCTCAGATAGGAGAATAATTTCATTACCCCAGGAATATTTTCAAAAATAATTACTCTCATATTCAAGCGCATGCTTCCCATATACAGGCCATATACAGGCGTATACTTCTCATATACAAGAGTCTGCTTCCCATATACAGGCCTGACTCCCAGATATAGGCACCTGCTTCCTATATACAGGTCATATACAAGCACCTGCTTCCCATATACAAGAGCCTGACTTCCACATATACAGGTGCCTCCTTCCCATATACAAGGAGGTGCCTACTTACCATATATGTTTGCTTCACATATATAAAAAAAAACCATATCGAGGGGCTGTGACATGAGGACATGTCAATTATTTTGGCATGGGGGAATGATGAGCACAAAAAATGCTCATTTTATATACACTTTTAAGGGCATCATTATTGGTTTAAATTAGCATTTGAAATATATTTTTATATATATTTTGCATATAATTGATAGAAAATTAAGTATTATACTTGACTAGTGTTTTTAGTGGAAAGTGTTTGTAAATGTAGGTTTTTGCTACTAATTTGTTGTTTTGATTCTACATCCCATTTGGTCTTGGCAATGCATGAAGATATATTGAAAAGAAAAACAGTAAATGGCGAAGGTAGGCACCTGATTCCTACCTATTTTCTTGCACCTACTTCCCGACTATTTTTTGGCACCTTCCTCCCAACTATTTTCTGGCACCTGCTTCTCAAGTAGGTGCCTACTTCTTGATTATTTTTGATGCCTGTTTCCTGACTAGTTTTTTGGTGCCCCACTCCCATTGATGAATTGATCGGTTGACCAAGTCAAAGTTGACTGGTTGACCAAGTTAACATTGACGGATTAACCAATTGACCATGCACTTTTAAAGGAGGTTGTTCTAAAAAAGATAAAGGATAAATATCATATTCTTATGCATATTATATTTTTATAGAATAAAGCACTTTTATTCTAAAATTGACTATGTAATATTTTTAAAGGCATTATTTTAGAATGCATTATTCTAGGATTAGTTGTTACGTACACCTAAGGATTATTATATTGATTCCTTTGGTGAACGAACATGCTTATAAATAGGAGAATAATATCTATTATTCTAGGATTAGTATTTACATACACCTAAGGATTATTATATTTATTCCTTTGGTGAACGAACATGCTTGTAAATAAGGAGAATAATATCTATGTACAAACGTATTGTAAGAAATCATGTTATGTGATTAAAGGAAATGATGTTATTATTATAACAAGATCTGGCTACGTTCTATATAATAACACAAACCAGACAAATATAGAGGTGGAATCAAAGAATCAAAGGATCGTTTTACATAATCAATAAAATAATTCTATTTCTATTATTCTACAGAGTTGCAAATACTCTTATTTTTCTTGAAGCAATCTTCATGTAATTAGTCGGGCGGACTATCTGTAGGATTTTGGGACCACTCCCTGCAGTAGTCCTCCCCATTTTAATTTATGTTATTTATTTTCATTAGTTAGATTTTATCATTTATTTACAACTTTATTCTAATTTAGTCTGTGTTTTTATCTTTTTGTACTTTTATTTCTTGCACTTTTTTTTTGCATTTTAATTTTAGCTTTAGTTTTAGTTTATAGTTTATTTTTCTGCACTTACTTTATTTGGCTTGGATAAAATAAAAATACACAAACAATACCCTCACCAAACCAATTGTTATAGAGATTAATTCCCCACACTATAGGCATGTATTGTGTTATGAGCTATCCCGGGTTGACAAATTAAATGGAGGTAAGAAATTGAACTGCAAATTAACCAATGTTTTGCCCAACACCACTGATCAAGACTAATTATGAAATTCATTATCACTTGGTTGGCTTTTTTATTGAGAATTATTATTCATTTACTTTCTATGGCCAAGGTCGATTCAAGAAGTGTTCTCCATAGAAAATAGCACATAATATTCCTTAGAAGGTATATCACTGCCTACGGTGTGTTGGGTCAGAATCAGTAGTACCTATGCTCCTTGATCAAATATGGATATCATCTCCATATCTTGGTGGGTAGGCATCTTGGATTTCATTACTAGGTTTATCACTGCGATTGTATAGGTGAAAAACTTAAACAATATAAGAATTACATCAACTATTGCAAACACGATAAGAGTTTAGATTATATTAACAACAAATAAAAACACACGAAATGAGTTTTAGGAACACAACAAAAACTTAAAATACACAAACATAATATTTACTTTTTGTATCTTAAAATTTACAAAAGAGATAATTCACAATATTATGGTCACCACACAGAACCGTCCTCGATCCATTATTGAGGTGGTACCCAATGCACTAGAGGGCCTAGATCACCCTAGAGGCAACAAACATACCCCTAACATACTTTATTGAACTTTAGGTAGTATCGGAGGATACAACACCATTCATGGTGTATCTCACCAAGAAACTCCACATAGGAGAACTAACACTAGATCTTATCATGATCCAAACAAGAATATTTCTAGGTCTAATTCATTTCATCACATCGAGAGGTCAAATCTACCTAATAAGGGGTAATAAAAGGAGATTGCAACCATTTGCATGTCCATCATAATGCCAAATACTTATGAGCATGGAGGGTGTCATTTATCCTACTGCAATATTAGCGAAGGAGGTATATATCTCGACCAACTATGGAAGACCCATCACCTTGAATTATTAAATCAAGGTGTTGGATGATTAGAACATAGGACATTTGAGCATGGAAGCATACATCACAATCATACTCCTAGGATATTGATTGAATATACTAATAAATACATCATGGAAGAAGAAATTAAAACCCAATTGTGTCCTGTATTTACCCATGGTGACTATTTCAGGTGAACACACGACACCCCTACAACATCCTTACATGGGGATGATAACCCTAGGGAAGAGCTTAATGTTAATGCAACCTCGATTAATCAAGGAAATAGAGTTGCCAACCTTGTTGCATGATTTAAGTTAAATAAAGTCCCTCACATGGAGTTGCGAAGCTAAATACCTTATACGACAAATTGATTAGATCGGTCACATAGGTCAAACACAATTTAGAGATAAAAAATGCTCCAATATCAATTAGAGGATTTGTGTGTGGAGTGTGAATGGTTAGAGAAGCTAGAACAAGAAAATATAAAATAATAATGGTTGCATCAACAATGGTTATATGAATACTAACTAGAAGAACAACACATCCATGATCAAAAGGAGCGTGAAGAGAAATAAAATAGATTGGTTTGATCATAATTACATTCCTGTAGTGAGTATAGGTAGCTACGCAATGAGATACATGCTAAATTGCACCCTGAGCTGCATACTAGGTGAGTAGACAATCATATTCACCATACTTCTCAACATGCTTCTTGACCATATTAGCATTTAGAACTAAAATGACCAAAGCATAGAAAGTATGAAGAATCAAAATGGGATGACCAGGATAATTAGTATCCTAAACCATATTTGGTAGATGTACCCGATAAATATAATAAACCACCTTAAACTCAAAGGAACCTACCACCTATTGTTCCCTGAAGATCCCTTTGAAAGGAAAAGATCATCTCTTCTTAGGCATACAAAGTGCTTACCGAGAGAGTCAAATATCTCAAGAAACAATATATGATTGGTCAAAAGCCCACCTTAAGTAATATTCACAATAAAACCTTGTGTCCATCAATACCAAGCCTTTATTATCCTAAAAATTTCAAAATCCCTATATTTGATAAGTTTAAGATGATGAATATGCATAGGAACATATAACAAGCTTAATAAATTCATAAATCCAACTACAACATGATGATGCCTTGCTATTAATAACTTTCATGATTACCCTTTCAGGTGTAACCATCAAATGGTATAATAAATTACCTAGACACAACATCACCAAATTTGAACAGTTAGCGAATGCTTTTCTTGAATGCTTCTCATTTAGTATCAAGAAGAAAACTAATCTATCTAACCTGGATAATCTGTGATAGTATTATGATGATCCAATGATGGATTATGGGAATAGATAGAGAAAACTAATTGCAAAGCTTTCATTTTCCATATCCACCATAGAACTTACTCATATGTTTAGAAAAATTTGTGCAAAACATATATTGCTATTGCTCTAACTATAGTAATATTTGAAATTCGAGGAGGATTTGGTGTAGGCCAAAGTAATTGAATAAATTAAATTAAAATAAGGAGATCTAAATCTCCATACAAATAAATATTGGAACAACAAAAACACACACCATCAACCATAGCATAAGACTGAACCTGCACCTATCAACTAGGTTATGTTAAATATTCCTAATGCATAGAAGAGCCAACAACCATAGAATTATCAAGATCAACCTCCCCTAGCACACTAAAAATAGTGCAATGATAATCAGGCACAAAAACAACAATCTAAAACACCTCATAATTACAGGACATTGTCTAAACCTTTGGCATTTATTTTCAACTGCCTATTCAAGTCTAAGGCTTTGATCTTACCCAAGATACGTACCCTAGATCCTAGTTTCTCCAAATGTAAGGGGTATAGGGAATATTTGTACTACATATATCGTCGAAAAAATAACCATGACATCCAAGATTGCGTTGCATTCAAAAATGTGGTGTAGAATATGTTGGATATAAACAACATGCAAATAGATAGCCCCTAAGCTATTGATAATTAAAATATGAACATATTCAAAGACCCTCTACCCAACCATGGGGGCCAAGAATGATCAATTTGAGCATGTCATTGAGGTGCATATAGCCCCACACGATGAGGGATTTATCGATATGATTAACACTACAACAGTAAGCAAAACATACCTTGATCATTTCAACATACCAAAAAATCCTACTAAAGCTGATAATGTATTATGGTCCTTGCCAACATTGAATTCAATTCACCTACACAAGGACCCTATGATTACCTTTCACAGATAAGAGATCAAACAAATCTCTAAAGATGAAATCAATCCGCCTTTGCATATCATAGCTAGCATCAATCATATTCCATACAAGAGAGTTTTTATTGACACCAGACCATCTATTAACATCATCACGACTATAGTTTTGGAAATTTTAAATTTTCCACCTTCACACATTAAGGAATCAACGTTCACATTGAGGGCCTTCAATGATGCCACCTTATCGATAATAGGCACAATAATCCTACCTATCCAGGTTAGGATAAATAACATGCCTACATTGTGTCATATACTGGAGGTGAGAGGTAATAATATATATTGTTAGGCAGACCATGTATGAGGGAAATGGAATGCATACCTTCCATAGTGCACCAAAACCTAAATTTCATACATCAAGGACAAGTGTATGTGGTCCCCAATCATCCCAAACCTTTCAAATATTACAAAGTTATCAAAGAGCCATATGAAACTCTTGTGACATGCAATATTGAAAAGTTTCACTCAGATGAAATTGAAAAATATTTGATCAAATATTACATAGAGCTATCACTACCTTCTCCCATCAACAAAACTCATATTATCACCTTATCTGATGAGGATAATAAAACATCAGTTGACATAACTGGTACAAAATCATCTTGGTGAGTTGATGATCCATTCACAATTGGTTCACAAGCCAAAAATCCTTCTCACAAGTTTGTGGGAGTGGTCAACATCAAAATGGAAAGTTGAGTGACTCTAAATTAGTTAAAATAATAGAAATTGGTCAACATCATATGTTGCTTCCACATAAAAGGTACAAAAACCATTGAAACTGGTCACACCTTATTCATTTCCCATGGTACCTCCTCAAGAACAACAACATGTACCTCCCCCACATCAAACTGGGTGTACTCAAGCTCGCACAGTTTAACACTACAAAGTGAAACATAAATATGAACTGAGTAACAAACCAGAGCATGTAGACACCACTATCAAAGTGGATCATCAAGAAGCATCCATATCATCTCTAATGAAGGAAATTGGTTATTTGTATTTACCTAAGATATTTTTAGAATCTATTATTTTGCCTCCTTCAGTCGATGATGGTATTCCAAAATCATAACTAGTAATACACATGAAAGCCTTATAATTCTTGTAATGTATGCAAGACTACCTATATAATATAGAGGTGTGGATGGAACAATAAAATGATATGTTACAATTTATCATGTACCATATCAAGACTCACTTTAAGCTACAAAAGCAACCTTCATCCAAGGTCAAATCACCTCCCATGCAACCACATAAAAAACCTCAGTAAGAGCAATCACCAATTTGTTTGTGCCAACAACCTAGCACATATCCATTGTTACCTGAGCCTACGATATTCGCTTTCAATTCATTATGTGTCATAAATGCCATCACCTTGCCTGAGGTTTGACATTTAGATATGAATCATCTAAAATCCTAGGGATATTAGGAGAATGAGTATCACTTATACCATAGACAAAATAGACATGTCATTCATGAATGTTACAATTTTAGAGATACAATATACAACATGCTCGAAAAGAGGCAAATTTGTTTTGTTAACTGATAAATGACCATAATTAGTAATCCATTCCTTACACCAAAAAAGCAAGAAGAGCCTCCTAAGCCAACAATAAAAATACCTAGGGCTCAACCTGGTCATCAAACTATGCAAGTAAATGCTACACGCCTAAAACACCAACAACACAATTTGACACCTTTACACAAGTCTACATCAGTCATTTTCACAAGATGCAAGAAGCTAAGGTCATCATCTTACCTGACATAAACACTTATGACCTGTATAGAGCCAAATATAAATGTTATAGGGAGGATCACTTTTATCTTTATCATTGAATAAAGGGCCATGACATTCACAATTGTTATGGGTTCAAAAATGTGGTTCAAGATTTCATTGATAGTGAGGTTTTATCCATATACGGTCCACACATAGTGTCTCAGCCTATTTTAGTTTAGGACACATCATCCCATTTGTGACCCCTATATCATTCACATCATTTTATGCCTAGAAATACAACTCACTGAGTAGTCACTTTTGATATGACTATTGTGACCTTATTTAAAAATATATATGAGGTAAATGCATTCATATTACTAGAGTCCAAAGAAAGAACACCCAAACCTAAGTCACCTGATGAAATACTCTACTATATGTATCATCGTATACATGGGCATGATATCTACAGCTACCATTCTTTCAAGAATTTATTTGAAGGCCTACTAGAATGGTATGAGCTCCATGTAGACAATTTTATTGTTTTATCCCATTAGAACATGAGAACCTCATAGAAGTTCATACCTCAACAGGGAGAATTAATTTATGTATCTCTTCCTAGGAAATTTGATTATATTGTAGTGAGTGATATGTATAATGGGGATCCACAAGGTAACACACCTTCACCATCATCCACATCAAGGGCAGTGAACCAAAGTGAGGATCCTAAAGGTATCGCATCTTCCTCTCTTTCATTCAGTGGCACACACACTCGGGGTACCTAAGGTATCACACCTTTCCCCATAAAAACTCAAAATCCCCCAAAATCATAAAATCATTTAAAATCCAAACAAAATTGAAAATTCAAAAATTCAAAAACAACTTAAAATGGCAAAAACACAAGAACATTTACAGTTTCTATTGCATCATATGCATTTATTTAATTGCACTGTATTAGGCATTTTCATCCATTGCAGTTGCATTAGGATAGGTTGTATTTGTAATCCTACAAAAGATGCCATATTTGTATGCTAATCATGCATCCTTACATTCATCATCATCCATCACCCTTGTGAGTAATTGTGTTATTCAACGCAACCCCATCAGTTACTATAAGGAATATATTAGGGGTTTCTAGTTTTTTAGCCATACCTAGTGTATTACCTAGTACACTAATGCAAATGCATCCAAATTTAGGATCATGATGAACATAGGATAATCCTCATTACAGCAATGGGCTGAATGAATCCCACTTGGAAATGAGGTAGTCTTATGTTTCATCTAATATATTCATTTGCACACACAAGGATACTGAATAACTTGGTCTTTATAACCAAAGATTCTATCTTTTAGGAGTCTTGTGTAGTCATTATACAAATTTTGATTAATCAACTAGGGTGTTTGAGTCTCATGGAAAACCTCAAAAATACCTTACAGCACCAAATCATCTCATCAATCAATCACAATTTTCCTTATGAGGTTTTGTTTATTAAGGGGTGTTCATAAAATACAATAGATACCAGATGGATATCAACAATGATATTTAGATGACCAATGACTATTTTGTGTATATATTTTAATTTATAGAAGCTTATAGAGAAAACCCATACATATCATATCATCTCATTTCACATATGGATTCCTAAATGATTAATTCTCATGATAAGAGTTACCATTTTTATACATAATTTACATACATTTTGTGGTGTCTTCCATTAGTTTGTTAAACACATATTATATTTATTCATTATTTTTTAAGTTATTAAAGCATACATGTTCATTTGTATTAGATCAATCATGTAATTAATGCATTACATACATTATATTTATCATGTCATATCACTTAGATTAAATGCATAAAAAATTGAAACAAAACTAAAAGTGCATTAACATACATTATTGCATCCATATAAGCATACATAATAATGCATATACAAATATAGATCACAAAACCTACTCATATATCTATCATCTAGCTAGTGCATATCATTAGTACATCGCATACATATAACATAATCAAAGCATCACATTCATAACTGCATCACATGAACATAAAGCACAGACATAATACACATAATGAGAGATAAGTAGAGTATCATCTATATTTGTGTGAGTGCTAAAAAGTACATGATGTACATAAATACCCATAGGCTACAATAGTGTAGGTCCTCATACCTTACACTAAAAAATAGTATAAGTCATCGTGATGTATCAAATAGGGTATGCACCCCGTAGGTCACGTACACCTTCAGATCCATTTATTAGAGTCTGTCTAGATCTAGTACATGTTGATCTCTCAAATCAAGCACCTAACCTGTGATTGGGCCACACTTATGACTGCCCAGAATCACTCAACATACTATGTTGAGAGCCCCCTGCTGTAGACCTCTCTGGTAAAGTGTCACCTAGTATCCCAATATAATACTCTAGAGAGACAATGTACACAACATATGCTACCATCTAAGATGTATTATGCTCTAAGAGACATCATAGTCACCTAATATATGTATCTACATCTAAGCCTATCCATACTTTATAGACTAGGATTAATAGAATAATTGGAGCAATAGGAGAAGTCCCTAGCTGTATCCTGAGAGCATCTCTCTTAGCAGTCCTGGCATCTAATTGTACCTACAAAAGTTCCCTCTACACAATGACATAATCTATAATGGTCTATACTGAGTCGACTTGATCTTGTATAGTGGTCATATCCTATGCAAACCCCCATCACTATGCCCTACATGTAGCGAGAGATGTATCTTGCTCCATGATATACCTCTAGGCCATATGCAAATATACCTATAAACTATGAACCTATACCCATAGCTAGGATACCTCATCATCTATGAATCCTCATCCCCCTCCTTGTCATCATGAGGCTTCTCCACCTACTCTATAGCCTGTACCCATGCCTCATCCATCCTATGATAAACTCATCACCCATCATCTCCACTACATCTACTATTGAATCATCTCTAGTGTGGCCTAAGCTACCACCACCCTACCATAACTGAGTAGTCCACTAAGTGTTTTACTCTACTATGACCCCTAAATTTGTTGCACCTATATCAATTATAGGTATGTCAACCTCCTCAGATAATGCTATCACCTGTTGTGCAGGAAGTTATTTCTCCACCTGTAGGCTGCAATAGAGTACTAGCTCCTCTATCATATCCTATGCTATACCAAACTTCCTAGTCACCTAAGAGAAGTGGAAGAACTCCCTCACTCCTCTACAACACCCAATGATCCATCTCTCGTACCTCACTCAAGCCAGGTACCTGTCTACCTCCTCCCATATAGGGAAATATAGATAAGGCATCCATATCACTTGTTCCACCTATAAGCTTATTACTGACCCACTCTAATGGTGTATATCCCTAGCATGATATCAAATCTATCGTGTCTCTAACTCACATGACAATCATGCAACATAATATTGGGTAACTACTGCTACAACTATGATCCTTAGAGGTAATACACCAGGTCTATCTACTTGGATGTGCTCCCTCCCCAAGATCTAAAGTAGTAGGTTGCATCCAACACCTACTCATCCTTATTATGTGATTAAATACAACTCATCATAGATCTGAGATAGTAATGCACTCTCCCATTCCATGATTAGTGACTGCTCTATAGTGATCTCTAGCAGGTCTTGTAGTATATCTAGGAGGTTCCATGGGAACCTCACACTTGAAGTATATGGAAGTAGACAATTATGAATAATGTATATATAAACTACCTGGCATCAGAATAAAACATTCACTCTATACCATTGCTTGATAGGTACCCCTCCATGTTCAATATCTACTAGTTCCATAGTTTATCGGCCCTAAAAAACCCATTGGAAGATAGCCTCCCTAGCTATCCTTAAAGAAGAAGTGATAGTCTAACCATCGATAGGGAACCTAAATATATGGTAGATGTCCTTCAACATCACTATCATATCACCAATAGGGATATGAAAGTTATTAGTCCTATAATATAATTGTAAGACTAAGACTATCAGGTAAGCCTGATCCGATATAATTATCGGTAATCAAATAATATAATTGGGTCCAATCATCCTAAACAAATCCCAGTATGCATCATCTAATTGGGGTAGTAGTGATATTAAAATATTAGGTTCTTGCACCCATGTTTTCAAGTTCTATGTGCAATTTAAAGAGAATAATCAACCTCAAATTCAAAATACAAAAAAAAAATAAAAAATCCTAAAAAAATTACCTAAGGTTCCCTAGTTGTCCACGTCGATAGTAGCCACCATGGCCATCACCAATGTCATCAGTGGCTAGTACCAATGATAATTTTATGACTATTGGAGTTTTAACCTAGACGTTCTCAGTGACAATGGCCCTCGTTTGACAAATTAGGAGCTGATCTAAGCGACAGTGGATACGGGATTGACCCCGCATGAGATCATTTCCAGCTCTAAAAATACCCAAAACATAAATCACACCCATATAAGCTAACCTAATGCTAAATATAACTAGGGTGAGGTTAATTTACTATAGTTAATGAGGTTCATTTTATAATGCATAATTCACTAGAGAGATATGAAAAACCTACCTTAGGAGTTTTGGCTCTACCACTAGTAGATGCCTAAGGCTGATTTGCCATAGTGGTGAGCGATAATTTAGCAAGCATTCCATATCAATTTTCTCCTTATCTCCCTTAGAGCTCTCACTTTCTCTACTACCAACTAGAAATAATGAATTGCAAAAACTCTAATATACATATATACATACATACACATATATATATATATATTGAAATTTTACTAGCCACCCACGTAAATAGCAGGAACAAATTATGGCAACCTCGGTCACTGATGTCAACAACAGCTACGAGATTTTTAAATCCTAGTCATGGGTTTCAATAGCAGTTAGAAAACAACAATAAATATCCCTAATTTTTCACCATAAGGAGCTTTAAAATGGATATTTATGCATATATATTGGTCCATAATAATCAAAAATCACAATAATAATAAAAAAATCAAATAAAAATCAAAATTTCAAATGCACCTCATATTCAGTTGTTTACTCTATACACTTGGCAGTTGCAATGACTTGTGCTCCATGTAATCCGGTAGGATGAGTAAATTACCATAAGGTATTTGAACTAAATTATTCATTTATGAATTGAAATGTCTCCTATTCACTCCTGAAGAAGGCCATTACGACTGGATTACTCCACAGGAATGAGGTATTCATTTTATTTATTCTATGATACTTCATAAAATAATTGAACATAGTGATTCATAATATGCTTTATTGAATTGCTAACATCTTGATTCCCTAAGAAGGCCATGGCAACTGAATTGATCCATGATATAGATATGTATAATTACTATTAATGGTTGAAATCATAGCTGTAATAGGACCTACCTTACAACAACTTTAATCGTCTTGAACTATCCAAATAAGTCATCTTGGTATAGTGACTCGTCACATTCATCACTTGTCCTTTTTATCATCAACTAATTACTTTAGGGGGTAGTCATTATAATAACATTCATAATAAAAATCAATAATTAAGTACTTAATCATGTGAATCACATTCATCTTACGAATCATAACTAATAACTATCACAAGCTTACCATTTTTTTGGGGAAAAAGAAAATGTTCTAATTTAAAACTTTTAGCGATCTATATATCAGACCTATTGTAGCCCAAATTCTTATTGATTGAATCTGAATACACCTTAATTTTTACAAAATTTAAATCTTCCATATCGTTGAAAGCAATGATTCTGAGATGTGCATCCTTTCCAAAATTGGGGTATCTAATGTTGACTAGATTAATGAACACCAATTAACCTATAGTATGGATTTAGGTTGTTTATTTTTACTCAACATCGTGTTTTCCCATAATGCATCCCAAAAGGGTCATCTACTCATATGAACACCTTTGTAGACCATATGAATGAGCTTGGACCTTTCCACGATCTAGTAGTGGTTCTAACCACTCATTTAGTGTAGCCTACTCCTATGCAACTTTATCCGCTAACAACATCAACAATTGCGATCCCAAACACTAATGATCAGAGTGGCTAAGAGATAGCCATACTTATAGATAGTGACTAAGGGAAACTTACCCCTAACCACACTGAGTGAGAGTGGATAATCCTATAACCAAATTGCGCTCCCTAAGTTAAGAAAAAATAGTTGCATTTAACCAAGTTGCAATGGTTCTTAGGTAATTTTATATACAAATCTCCAAAAGCCTCACCCTAACTGTTCCATGCCAACTGTTTCTTTATCTTGGATTCCTTGAGAAGCCAAGGTGAGGATTTGGGAAGTCTATTTAAAGGCCTACCAAAGAGAGCTAGATCCTAAAATTATTGTAGTGAAGCCCTATTGGATTGGTGAGTGACTTGACATCCCCTTGAGGAGTAATGAAGTGCTATCCAATTGAGCAATGATAACTTTTCATGCCTCAATGAATATTCCAAAGGCTTGAGGAGTGACCCTATTATGTTCCTCATTAATACATCATGAATCTGAGACAATCCACCACCAAACTATGTATTAAGACACAACCAACCTTGGGAATAATAATTTAGCAGAGAAATTGTTCATCCTAGGATAGGATTTAGGGAACAAAGTCATTGTCCTATAGTTGCTATTTTCAATAGCGGCCCGTAGGCGTAGCCATCGACATTGAAAGAATCTAGCAAATCCAAATAATATAATTGACAATAGCTAGGATTTGGAATGACTATTCCTTAGTTTTAGCATAGGTTTTACATTAGTTGTAGTTCATTTTCTTTCTAACCTAGTGTAGCAGCATTTATGTTCTTGGCATTCTGTCTCTATGTATTATTTCTAGTTTTTAAGCATATCTTTATTATTGCATGTATTTGCTCTTTTTCTTGAATTGATTTTAAAACTAGCCTCATATTGAGAGGTATCATGTACTATTCATGTGTCTTGTAGTTTATTTGTATGTAGGGTACAAATCCATTCAAGGACAAACTATCATCGAGATCATACTTCTTGATATCAAAGAAGGAGGCAGCTAATAAGCCCTCTTATAAGCAAAGTAGTGGAGGAGTAAAAATCATTGGAGTGTATTTCTCCTCTTTGAGGGGCCACAATATTTGTAATAATTATATCAAATTGAGGGATTACCTAATAGGGAAATATTGTATTCAATACTTTGTGATTAATAAAGAGCACCCCATTTTTATCATATTTTATCTTGCAATGGTTACATGACTTCTTAATTTCAATTTGTTATATGTTTACAAATAGATTAGATGCATGATATTTATTGCTTACATTAAGGTGTGAATCCCTATGTCAATGTTGCAATATACTCAATGTTTCTAAAAGTTACACTTAAAGTCTTCTTGGGAAAATAACCCATTCCTTCTTACGTTAGTTTGTTATTTAACACACATACCACTATATTTCAACTATTTAACTATAATTCATTTTAGTATATCTCCTGTAATCTATGTTGTATCCAAAAATATACCTACTTAAAATATAAGGCATTTATTCAAGCAATGTAATTTCTAAATTATCCTAACCAAACCAAGCTCATATTTAGACATACAAAATTTTGTACATTTAATCATATGTAGATACTTGCTAGCATATACATTGAATTCTATTTTAGATGGAAATGGAAGTTGGCATCCCAAAAAGTTAATAATTCCTCCACAACCCTCATCAATAATGATGTGGCACTTCTTAATTCACGTGCAAATTAATACTACTCATATTTATTGGGTTGAATAGCACCAAAACTACACTAATTGGAAGGATCTTGACTTATTTCTAACCACAAACTACAATAGAGACTCAATGACATTGAACACAATGAGGTGATATAAATAACTCATTTGGATGCCACTTGGTCCAATGACAACATTTCACTATTACCATTGAGTACAAAAATTATCTACCCAATTAAAAATTGGAGCAAAAATAAACTTCTCTTATTTTTAAAAAATACCCTCAAGTGCTACCTTGTCATTCTAAAACTAAAATAATTAATTTGACAAAAGTACTATATTCTATCATGCAAATACGAATCGACCCATGATTCTATAGATTGGTACAAACCATATCTACGTCATCTTCACAAGACATCAAATTCATGAATAGTAGGATCATATCTTGAATCAAACTGTGATGACCCACCCTTTGTAGACTTTTTATTTTGATATTATTATGTTTTACTGTGCTGTTTTTTGGAGTAAATGATAGACTATTTCATATGTTTATGCAAAATAGTTGTCTTTTTGGAAAGTATGGAAATATGGACCTTATAGTGGAATATAGGATAATTCCATGTTTAAGTTTTGTGAGACATACATGTTTATATGTGAATGTAATGTTGCTAATGAATTGCATGGTTCCAGGAGAAAAAAAAATTCCTTGAAGGTCGAAGAAAAAAACAACCATTGAGAATGATATACCTTGAGGGAAATGATGTGATGGATTAGTAGTCAGAATGATATTTGGGGCAAAATGAATGAATATCCCATTCATGGAGATGCATATCATGATCTGATTACTTTTTTGCTGCATAATGATCTTTTCCATATTAAAATTGTATTTGACTTGAAATATTTTATTGGAAAAAGAAATGAGAGCTAGTTTTATTATGTTATCTTTTAAATTGATATATATATATATATATATATTATATTGTGAAAAATATCCTTTGAATGAAGAAATTATTGTTTGAGATAATAATTATTTTGTGTTGATCGTAGTGCTCATTGTTTTTGCAAGAGATTAATGAATGAAATATTGTTAACTAGCATTGGTCGTACGAAGAATGTGATTGTAGTATGCTAGGTGTTTTGGTATTTTATAAGTGAACACCTATTGGTTTAGATTCTTCTCTATTTGTGTAAAACTAAACTAAGAGAAATGATCATCATGTCACAAACATGGGCCATGAAATATATACACTAGAATGATCAGAGGGCATTGGTAATTACAAAGGAGGATCCCTAATTGAAAAAAATGAGGAGAGGGAAAATTTGGTGTGGAAGACCATATTTGAGATGGGGAAAAAGCTATCTTTAAGTCAAAAATCGTAATCAGGTAACTCTATAGCATATTCATTTTATTGGATGATTTGAGCATAGTTGATTGACGTATTATTTCTTAAGAATTAATCTTTCTAGAAAATTTTCAAAATTATGTTTGACTATATTTTATGATATTATTGGGATAAAGTATGCTCCAAATTTTCTCCATCAATGTATTCTATGACATTCCATTGCATTGAGAGTCGAATACTTCGAAAAATTAATCTAGCTATTATTGATTGGTTTAAGCCCTGGTAAAACTTAGAAATAATTTTTTTAATTTTAAACAATTAGGACTTAAACAAGAACTAGTTGTTCCTTGTAGTTGTTTAAAGAGAAAAGGAAAATGAAATTAGATTTTAGGCATGTCCCATGATGAGCACCAGAAATGCTCATATTTTGTACATATTTCTTTGATGAATATGCGGCTATATAATAAGGATTGCGTACTTTTATAAATGATTATATAGATATTTGATATAATTATGCGTGTTATCTAATTTGTGTACTTTTAGTATGTTTTGTGGAATTGTAGTTGATTTAGTTAGATTTGGAACAGTCAAGGTCCTTTTGATGGACATGGCACTTTATTTCATTGGGGGTCAACGTAGAGAACATAGGCGTATCCATACAACCGGAAGGCACCAAGGGAATAAGCGCCTCCCTACAGTCAGAAGTAGCCAAATGAATATTAGTGCCTCCCTGCAGTCGAAAGGCACCAATTGATATCAGCGCCTCCCTACAGTCGAAAGGTGCCAAACAAAATATGACCACATCCCTGCAGTCGGAAGGCACCAACTGAATATCAGCACCTCCCTATAGTCGAAAGGCACCAATAGAATATTAGCACATCCCTACAGTTGGAAGGTGCCAACTGAATATCAGTGCCTCCCTGCATTCGTAAGGTGCCAACTGAATATCAGTGCCTCCCTGCATTCGTAAGGTGCCAACTGAATATCAGTGCCTCCCTGCAGTCGAAAGGCACCAACTGAATGCGAGCGCCTCCCTATAGTCGGAAGGTGCCAACTGAATGCGAGCGCCTCCCTGCAGTCGAAAGGTGCCATTAATTCTTTTCCTATTGACCAGACTCAAACAACGTGGACAACAACGACTGGTGCAGTTTTAGCTCTGCATCATGCAGAGCTAAATTGGAGATAGCACCAACGTATCAAAACATCTTACGGATTCCAGACAAAGCACGAATCAAAATGAACATGCTGCCATCAAAACAGAATGCCAGACGTCGATTGCATTCGCTAGACTGTTCTAATTTAGTCTGGGAAGAATCGACTGTTGTAACCACTTTTGTAATAGAAGTTTTGCGGGTGTGTTATATAAACACACGCAGATCGTTCTGAAAGGGATATAGAAAATATATGTGGAGATAGAGAGATATTTAATAAAGATCCATTTTAGAGTTACATTGTAATGCGTTGATAAATATACTACAATTACAGAAGTTCTAAAGCGCGTGTTCGATCGGGAAGAAGCTGCTGGAGCCTGGGCCCACTCCAAGCCAGTATTTCTTCCCAATTTCCTTCTTGTTTATTTATTTTAATTAGTTTATTGCTTTCATAGGAATGTTTATTGGTTTGCTAGTTCTAGTATTTGCAGTAGACTTAGTTTCAGGAATATGTACATGATTTATTTCTGTAGATTTAATTTTGTTCTTCTTACGTAATTTATTGAGGAGTACGAGAATGATTGAAAACCATCTCAAGAACACCCCCCAAATGTAGGATTAGCATATTCACCTCCAGTGGTATTGTAGTAACCTAATTCTGACTCTTCGTAAGTTTACGAAGCTCCCTGGGTTGATAATTAAATGCACGGGCATGTGACAAAAATAGGAAACCATTCACCTTGTTTGGCCCGCAACATTTTGGTGCCATTATCGGGGAAGCGTCTTAATTAGATTACTTACAATACCCCAAAACCTTCTATCTGACCTTGTATGAGTTCTTCGAGAAGAAGAGGACCTAACGGTCGCTTTATAAGAACTAATCCATCAGGACTTGAGTCAGCCGAGCATTTTGGATTTGAGTTAAACCTGCCCGACCTACCAACAATCCATTCGAGTGAGGAACCGCACTTTGTGCAAAGTGTCACCTCATCCCATCAACAAGGGGACAAACGCATCATCACAAATCTCCTATTTAATAGGACTCCTCTAGAGGAAGCCCTATTGTGGAAGGCTGTGGAGGATCAGACGATCTCGCCAAACAACCTTAGAGAATTGACTCAAAAAGTTTTAAATGACCGAAAGGCCATAAATGCTACATTAGAAACCACATTTCCTGAAAAAATGGTAGATAATGATGAAGTATCATCTGGATTTATTTTCCCAATAGAGGAGGGAGTAGGAGATACCAAAATGAAAAACATATCCCCTGCTCACATTTTGTCCTTCAGAGGACACCCGACTGAGGACCCTGACCTATTTTTATTCAAATTTGATGTTTTGTGCAGGTCTGTGGATTACAAATCAAATGCGCAGAAGTTGAAATTATTTCCTCCTACATTAGATGATGCAGCTCTGTGATGGTTCATCGGTCTGGGAGACAAACACATCACCACCTAGGACCAGATGAAGACGCTCTTTCTAGAGCAATATCAAGATTTCAGGAGAGCAAGAGACTCCAAGGAGGAGGTCCTGAGCATGACATAAAGAGAAGATGAGTCTCTCGAGGAGTATTGGGAGAGATTCACCTTTAATCTTCAACGGTCCCCTCACTCGAAGCTATCTGATAAGTCCCTCAAAAGCATCTTCTTAAGGGGACTTACCAATGAGTCACTGGAGGCTCTCAACATGATCTCTAGAGGTGATGTCTATCAGCATGCTATGGATGACATCCATCAATTATGCTGGAACTACTCGAGAAGGCAAGGCAAAATCATCTCCAGGACCATGAAGGCGATTGCTTCAGTCACCAAAACAAAAATAGGCAACATGCTGGAGGATTTGAAGAGTGAAATGCTCTCATATCTAGCACTGCAGATGGATACGCTACTATTAGAAAAGAAGAAACAAGAAAATGACACAGAATTAGCCTATTTCTGCCCAAAATGCAGAGGAAGTCATGCAAAGAATGCATGCCCAGAAAACAAGGTCAGAATATGCATAGTTTGTAGGCTGAATCATAAAACTCGATTACGCCCACAACTGCCCAGTAACTAGGAAGCGGCTGAGAGCACGGAAGCCTACTTCATAGGCAATAGGAAGAGTTGGACATAGCCCCCCATGGGGAATATACCAACCGGCATGCCATCATATGGGGGAGGGTCATACATGCACCAAGGACCCCCTCAACCACCCAATATGGGGTGGTGGGGACCATCACCCTGGACTAACGCACCTCCAACAGTATTTCCGAATCAGCAGCCATGGATGCCATATCCATATCCTAGGCAGTAGTGGAGAGGCCACAATGCATGGAATCCGACTCCACAGAGTGCAGCTCCTGCTTACATCCAACAGAACTTACTAGCATTTCCAGCAGCAAGACCTGTGCAGCTACCAACACAATAGATAGCAAACTCGAACAACAGAGTAAATCATTTGGCATACAACGTAGAAGGTGAGATGTATCATATGTATAATATTTAGCTTAGATAAGGTAGAAAGCTAGGAGTAGAGACATCGCCTTTGGTAGAAGAGGAGGAAGATATGGTAGAAACACCTCCACTGGTAGAAGAGGAGGAAGAAATAGAGGAGACACCTCTAGTAGAAGAGGGAAAAGCACTTGAGAGAGTGGAGCCTCCATTTCATAGCCAGCTGTAGGAACAGAGAAAAACAACACAGCCAAAATTCAACATCTTGTCGAGCTTGAAGAATCTCACGATGACAATCCCATTATTTCAAGCAATTCAAGATGTCCCCATTCAAACCAAGGCAATTAAAGAAATGTGTCTAAGGATACCAGGATGAAAAGCTATCGAGACTATCAACGTCATGGGTAAACTGGCAGATCTAATGATGGGTAGAACACGTCATCCAAAGTATGCAGATCTAGGCAGCCCAGTGCTGACCGTAAAAATTGGAGGACATTTCCTATCCAACACATTGGTTGACCTCGGGGCAGCCATCAATGTGATGCCTCAAGAGACCATGCAGAGGCTCCAGCTCACGAACCTGAAGCCAACCATGACAGTGTTGCAATTAGCTAATAGATCAACTGTGTCGCCAAAAGGGATGTTGGAAGATGTGATCGTAACAGTCAGTGCATGGGAATATCCAGTCAATTTTTTAGTTTTGCAAACCAAGACCATGTCGGGCGGTTACCCGCTCATTTTGGGGAGGCCATGGCTGGCAACAGCTAATGCTTACATCAGCTGTCGGGATGGGCTAATGACCATCTCCAACGGGCAAAACGTCAAAAGGCTGACCATTTCACTACTAGCTCAGTCTATGGACTCGGCAAAAGAACCCAAGATCACCGAGCATGGAACTGTGGAGTTGTCCATAATCCAGTCGGTGATGACCTTGAAGGAGGTGGTAGAAGAGGATGAGGACGGTGCTATCATGGAGTTTCCCCATGGAGAATCGTCCACCCCCACACCTGGATCACCATTGACTGGCGCCCAAGATTAGCACATCCAAAAAATACATGTTGGGCCAGGGAGGACATTAATTGTCAACAGCAGGTTGACATCCACATAGCTAGAAAAATTGGAGGAGCTTCTGGTAAAACACCAGCAAGCATTTGCATGGGACTACACAGATATGCATGACATCAACCCGGAAATATGTACCCATCGGATTTATTTAGATGACCAAGCAACTCCTAGTTGGTAGCCATAGAGAAGGATGAACCCAACAATGAAAGACATTGTCAAAGAAGAACTATACAACCTTTTGGCTGTCGAACTCATATATCCAATTTTTGATAGTGAATGGGTATCACCATTAGTGGTGGTCCCCAAGAAGAACGGGAAATGGTGGATCTACGAGGACTACCGGGCGTTGAACAAGGCGACTAAGAAAGACCACTTCCCGCTCCCATTCATCGATCAGGTCTTGGACACACTCTTAGGAAGAAAATACTTCTCCTTTCTGGATGGTTTCGGCGGTTACAACTAGATCCAGATAGGGGAAGAAGATCAAGATAAAACAATGTTCACCTGTCCATGGAAAATGTTTGCCTATAAGGTATTGCCTTTTGGACTATGCAATGCACCGACCACCTTTCAAATGGCGGTGCTTAGCATATTCTCTAATATGATAGGAGACGGGGTGGAAGTATACATGGACGAATTCACTGCCTATGGAGAAACCTTCGAAGATGCAATGACAAATCTGGAAAGAGTGCTCGACAGGAGCAAGGAGAATCATTTGTCCCTAAGTAATGAAAAATGTTTTATGATGATGCAGGAAGGCATCATGTTGGGACACCACCTCTCTATGAAAGGAATAAAAGTAGACAAGAGGAAGATTGAGGTCATCAGAGACCTACCTAGCCCTAGAACGCAGAAGGAGGTAAGAAGTTTCCTTGGATCAGCCGGGTACTATCGACAATTTATCACCGAATTTAGTAAGATTGCCAAACCACTGCACACCCTACTTTCTAAGGATGTAGAGTTCAATTGGACGGGAGACTGCAAAGAAGTGTTCCAATTGCTAAAAGAAAAACTGATATCTACACCAGTCTTGAGAGGACGGAATTGGGCCATACCATTCCATATTTACTGCGATGCATCTAACGGTGCTATCGGAGCAGTCCTCGGGCAGAAAGACGGTGAAGAATTTTACACCATCTATTATGTGAGTAAAAACTTGGCGAGAGCAGAGCTCAACTACACAGTCACAGAAAAAGAATTCCTCGTAGTTGTCCATGCAATAAACAAATTCTGCCACTATATAACGGGATACAAGGTCTTCATCCATACGGACCACGCGACTATCAGGTATCTGATGAGCAAGCTAGCCATTGGTGATAGAATTATCAGATGGCTATTGCTATTGCATGAATTCGACATCACTATAGTAAATAAACCGAGAAAGAACAACGTCGTGGTGGATTTTTTCTCCAGATTCATACCAGCAGATCATCAAGCAGTGGAAGATCAGTTTTTGGATGAACATCTGTTCGCTATTAGTGAACAAACTCCGTGGTATGCAGACATAGCCAATTACTTGGCCACCGGAAGGACCTCACCTGCTCTCTCCTATTGAGAAAAGTAGGTAGTCATAGAGAAGAGTGCATCATTCCTTTGGATGGATGGTCTCCTATTTAAAATAGGATGGGACCAAATAATAAGAAGATGCATAGCAGAATAGGAGTTTTTAGAAGTGCTCAAGGCATGTCACGATGAGCCATGCAGAGGACACTTTGTAGGGAAATGAACTGCCTACAAAATCCTACAGGCTGGGTATTTTTGGCCCACTCTGTTCAAGGACGCGACAGTGTATACCAGCAAGTGTGACGAGTGCCAGAGGATGGGTAGACCAACCCACCGAGATGAAATGCCCCTACAACCCCAGTTACACCTGGAACATTTCGATAAATGGGGCATGGATTTCATGGGACCATTCAATCCACCTTCAATGGGAAGGAGGTTTATTATGGTCTGCATGGATTACGTCACCAAATGGGTGGAAGTGCAGGCATTAAGGGACTCAAAGGAAAGAACGGTCGCTGATTTCTTATTTTCCCATATTTTCACATGATTTGGGGTTCCTCGAGAGATAACAACAGACCAAGGGCCCCAATTCACCTCCAAATTGATTGAGGAGCTGATGGAGCAGTATAGAGTTCAGCACAATAAAACCACGCCCTACCATCCGTAGGAAAATGAGCAAGTAGAAGTGACAAACAGGGAGATAGAAAACATCTTGACCAAAACCGTGCAACAACACAAGAAATATTGGGCCACACGGTTTCGGAGGTAGTTTGGGCATACAACACCACGTGGAAATCCACCACAGGATGCACACCTTTCCAACTGGTCTATGGGAAAAATGCAATGATGCCCATCGAGTTCGAAATCAAAACTCTGAGGATGGATTCAGAATTAAATTTGAGCTTGGATGAAGCTCAAAAACAGAGGATTCGCTAGCTATATCAGCTGGATGAAATTCGACTGGATGCTTTACAGAGGACAGAGATTATATAGAAGTAGAGAAAGAAGTGGCATGATAACCACATCAAGCTAAAGAAGTTCCAGGTAGGGGAATGGGTACTGTTGTATGATTCTCGATTTCAGGAAAGGAAGGGCAAACTTATGCAAATGTGGATGGGGTAGTATGAGGTGGCAGAGCTCATTAGGAATGGGGCGGTGCACGTTAATACAATTGACGGTAGAAACACCATGTTCACAGTCAATGGCCACCGACTACGCCCCTATAATACATCCGAAATGTTACAGGTGGAATCCAAAGTAGGCATGGGGGAGGCCCCATCTTGCTAGATCTGGATCAAATTCTCACAGGTGAAATGGTGGGAACGAAAGTGCTCACCCAAATTTTTTAGTTAATATAGTTTTTTTTGTAATGTGTGTTTTTGCAAGGACGACGCCCGCATGCAAGCTGCAGGCATCCTAATCCAGGGCCTAAAAGGCATGGAACGATTCTAACTGCATTTATTTTACTTTATTTTTTGGTTGCTTTTTTTAGGTGGAGGACCTGACAGCACGAGGGGTAGGTATCTGGGAAACCAGGCCTGATTCGGCTCAGCATTCCGACATCGGCTCGTAGGTAGAATCTAGGTAGCATGAAAAACTTGGAAGGCTTGATCACCCTTTTTTTCAATCAAATTGCCAAGTCTAGAAGAAGGTGCCTTACGACATCTAGAATGTGCCAAGTCCAAAAGAAGGCATCTTACGACAGTCAAAAGGCGCCAAGTCCAGAAGAATGTGCCTTACAGCATCCAGAAGGTGCCAAGTCCAGAAGAAGGTGCCTTACGGTAGTCAGAAGGTGCCAAGTCCAGAAGAAGGCGCCTTACTGCATCCAGAAGGTGCCAAGTCCACAAGAATGCACCTTACCGCACCCGTCTAGAAGAAGGCACCTTACTGCATCTGGAAGGCGCCAAATCAGAAGATAGCACCTTCCACCTATAAAGTTCAAAAAATAATAATAATAATAATAAAATAAAAAATAAAAATAAAAAAATAAAATACATATGTAGGCGCCTTCCGTGGCAGGAAGGCACCAAATCTTAAAAAAAAAAAAAAAGAGCCAACCGAAGGTGCCTTCCAACATCAGGAATGCGCATTCATCTAGCAGAGGTGCCTTCCAACATCAGGAAGGCGCATTCACCGAATACGCCTTCCAACATCAGGAAGGCGCATTCATCAAGACAAACACCTTCCAACATCGGGAAGGCACGAACCAGAAGGAGGCGCCTCCCACATTGGGAAGATGCATGCAGGCAAAAGCACCTCCCAGCCAATCATAACCGCCTCCATACAACCGAAATGCGCATTCGTTCGATGAAGAGCACCGACAGTGTTGGAAAGGCGCTACAAGGGCACCATCCACATGGGGAAGGTATCAGACGCCTCGGGCAGAACAAAGCATCGCACGAATCAGCGACATCAAATGACCACCCCCATCCCTCATGTCACAAGTCAGCAAATCAGTGGCTACCATGACAACTGGAACGCCAAATCAGGTACACGCATACTAAATCAAATCATTTATATAATTATTTATAAATACGCAGTACCAAAAAATACCACCGTCATAGAGATCGTATCCCCCCAAAGCCGAAAATGCGTGCAAATGATAGGGCACCTTCCATAACTGCTAGGGTTAGGCGTATTTTCTATAATAAGGCTCCTTCCTACAGAAGGAAGGACAAAAAAAAAAATACAGCACCGGAAGGCGCCATGGGAGGAAGGTCCAAGAACCACGCGATCAAGAAGAATGAATCCAGTGATACTGATGGAATTAAAGGGGCAGTGAAGAACCAATTTGAAGTCGAGAGGTGGCTCGAATACTGCACCCTGGTCAGTGAAGGCCAGGATGTGGAGGTAGCTAGAGAATCGCCACCTCTTTGAGGGGCGATGCAGCCCAAGTACGAGGGGTGGAAATTCCAGTCACCCCTGAGTTCATCTAACAGGCGACTGGATTGCCTCTCACGGGGGAATGTGCATACAAGGGCGGAGTGCTAAAGCTATACACCGAAATAATATTTCGAAGAGGAAATGTGTAGATAGATAGGGAGGGGTTACTCAAAAATAGTCTCCCCATGAATATACGAAAGATGTTCGAGCAGATTTCTTGATTCTTCACATGCATAGGGAAGTATATGCATCTGAACATTAATCATGTGCACTTCCTCAATCACCTAGTGCATGGGAGGAAATTAAATATACCTCTCTACCTGGCGATTGCTCTGAAGGATGAAGCAACTTGGTACCAGAAGGGGGCACCATCCGCCTTAGCCCACCATGGGCTGATATCGGCATTGGTCCGCCACGCAAAAGCACAAAGACAGAACCGCAACGTAGAGGGAGATGGTGGCCAAATAGAGCAACATAATGCGGTTGTTGAATTAGGGCTAGGTGACGCATCCCCTGTAGAGGAGACAACAAACATCGGCCAATTGGCATCGCTCTATTTTCTAGGAAGGGCAGAGCAGTCACCGGTGCCCAAAGACGTAGAGGACAGAGGGCATTCCCTAGTGCGCGAGTATGAGGAGGAAGGAGCGCCACTCGCTGGTGGTGAGGATGAACCAATCCCCAAGAGGAAATGTTTGCAACAATTCCTCTCGATAGAGGAAGGACAGAGTGACCCGAAGATAGACGTTGCCGCCCAAACCCTCAAAGAATTAATGAACCAGAGCCCACGGAATGAAGGAACTTTCGGGAGTAACGACCAGATCGATGCGGCCTTGGAGGAGGCGCTCGAATGGAAAACCGATTTCTGGATGGCATAGCAGACTCTAGAAGATTGCCAGAACCAACATAAAAGGGAATTGGAGGAAAGGGATAGACGAATCGCTCAGCTCGAGCAGCTGGTTCGACAATTGAAGGAGGCAAATCAAATGCTCCAGGACAGAGGAACAACAAGATAGGAGGCGGCCACTCAGACTGATTGGGCAGAAGAAGTGCCGACGAACTCTGCCACATCCGTAGAACAAGTATTCTCTTCGGGGGAGATTCGATCAGATGCCCAACAAAGCAACCCGGAGGTAGGGGAGGATTCCTCTGTTTTCAGGGGTGAAAAGGAAAGAAGTCCTACGATGCCCCCTGTCATTGTCCTGAGTGACATAGAGCAGGATGAAGGTCTCCAATAGCAAATAAGACTAGAGGATACGGAGGACCTCCCCAGGCCTGACGAAGGAGAAGAGCCTGAGGGGTCAACACCAGGTAGACAGGAGAACAAAGGATCACCCCCGGAGATAGCAGCACAGCCGATCCTTCGGAGTAAAGAGAAGTCCCCAAAGAAAGAAGAGACCCCGGTCCGAGCTGCCACATTTTCTACAGAGGCCAAGGCAAAGAGGCCCAGGACAACTCGATAGAAGGCGAAAGTGACCTTCATTGAGTCAGAGGAGGATGAATGGGACATGCAGCCATTCGCTGAAAGGCAAAAATATTTTGAGCGACTGCACAACGAAATGAAAGCAGCCAAGGAGGCCAAGAAGGCATCCTCGAGGGTAAAAGGAGATTCTGGCATCTACGTCAATTCGGCAGAAGACAACCAATTTTGGGACATCTATGGTTCATCCCGAGGGCGATCTTCCATGATGAGGAGGTACTTGGAATGGTGGGGAGTATATGGCCCACAATTGGAGGTCGTTGCAATTGCAAAGGAGAATGCAGGGCTTACCCCTGAAGTGGCTGGATTATACAAAGCCCAAGTAGTGCCTTCCAGAGAGGATAACTCAGATATCCCTCTGGCAGTGTTCAAAACTACAGACACCGACCTCTGGCAAGCTACCGAAGCTACATTTCATTCAGCAGGAACAACACTGGATAGGCCACCAGCAGTAGCGTCCAGAACAATAAGGGGACAATTGACAGCCATAGTTTTCCATAGGCATAGATGAACCACACCTTCACATGCCGACACGAAAATACAGACTCGGGCCGCAGGGGCAGCCGAATCCCCCAAGAGATGGCGACGATGAAAAGTCAAAGGGCTACCTGCAGTTGGATGCATGACGGTGTGGCATATGTTAGGCGTGGGGGGATGATGAACACCAGAAATGCTCATATTTTGTACATATTTCTTTGATCAATATGCAGCTATATAATAAGGATTGCGTACTTTTATAAATGATTATATAGATATTTGATATAATTATGCATGTTATCTAATTTGTGTGCTTTTAGTATGTTTTGTGGAATTGCAGTTGATTTAGTTAGATTTGGAATAGTCGAGGTCCTTTTGATGGACCTGGCACTTTATTTCATTGGGGGTCAATGTAGATAACATAGGTGCCTCCATGCAATCAGAAGGTGCCAAGGGAATAAGCACCTCCCTGCAGTCGGAAGGCTCCAACTGAATATCAGCGCCTCTCTGCAGTCGGAAGGCGCCAACTGAATATCAGTGCCTCCTTGCAGTCGAAAGGTGCCAAACCAAAGATGAGCGCCTCCTTGTAGTTGAAAGGCACCAACTGAATATCAGTGCCTCCCTGTAGTCGAAAGGCGCTAATGAAATATTAACACCTCCCTATAGTCAAAATGTGCCAACTGAATATTAGCGCCTCCATGCAGTCAAAATGCGCTAACTGCATATCAGCGCCTCCCTGCAGTTGAAAGGCACCAACTGAATGCGAGTGCCTCCCTGCAGTCAGAAGGTGCCACTGATTCTTTGCTCATTGACCAGACTCAAAGGACGTGGATAGCAGCGGCTGGTGCAGTTCTAGCTCTGCGTCATGCAAAGCTAAATTCGAGATAGCACCAACGTATCAAAACCTCTTACGGATGCCAGGAAAAGCACAAACCAGAATGAACACGTCGCCATAAAAATAGAATGCCAGACATCGATTACATTCACCAGAATGTTCTAATTTAGTCTGGGAAGAATCGACTGTTGTAACCACTTCTGTAACAAAAGATCTACAGGTGTATTATATAAACACACGCAGATCGTTCTGAAGGGGATATAAAAAATATATGTGGAGATATAGAGATATTTAATAAAGATCCATTTTAGAGTTACATTGTAATGCGTTGATAAATATACTATAGTTACAAAAGTTCTAAAACGCGTGTTCGATCAAGAAGAAGCTGCTGGAGCCTGGGCCCACTCCAAGCCAGTATTTCTTCCCCATTTCCTTCTTGTTTATTTATTTTAATTAGTTTATTGCTTTCATAGGAATGTTCATTGGTTTGCTAGTTCTAGTATTTGCAGTAGACTTATTTTCGGGAATATGTACATGATTTATTTCTGTAGATTTAATTATGTTCTTCTTACGTAATTTATTGAGGAGTGTAGGAATGATTGACAACCATCTCAAGAACACCCCCCAAACGTAGGATTAGCAGATTCACCTCCAGTGGTATTGTAGTAACCTAATTTCGACTCTTCACAAGTTTACGAAGCTCCCTGGGTTGATAATTAAATGCACGGGCATGTGACAAAAATAGGAAACCATTCACCTTGTTTGTCCCGCAACATCCCAGTTGAAGTGTAGTGTAACAGACCATAGAATTACATAGAGATACTGGTCTTGGATTATGCCTTACGATTCAAAATGTTAATTATGAGCTGATTTGGGTATACTAATATATGAGTATTGCTATATTATGTGAACTTGAAATCCATACTTGAGTATTGTGTTAGATATTTTCTCTTCTAATTAATGAATAGCTAATTTATAGAATGTAAAAAAAGAGTGTTACTGAATTCGTAGTTACCATAGTTTAAACTAGAAGCTCTTCATTACCATTTTTAAAGGAGAATTAGATTTTTGAATTGCCAATTTTGTTTTAATGGCTGAATGTTATTATTCAAAATACTTGAATTAATGATTTGATAGTAATGAAGATAAGTTTTAGTGTTAGTTGTATTGGAATGCTGAAACAATTCCGTGGAATTAAAGTTTAAATTGGACTCTTGAATTTTCATTATTATTAGTAGATAGAAGATCAAATCATGTAGATTATGCTATTGATAATAGATCTTTTGTTGGGTTGTTTATCTCTGAGTTTCAACTGGCTAAAATGGTATGCTGAAAGAAGGAAATGAATCATTGTCTTTTTTGTTATATCTTATCATTTTGGGTGAAATGAATAATATTAGTGGAATGACTATGAATAGGTTGTATGGATTCAATCTGGTAGTGAAAATGTATGTTAAATTGGGTATGAGAGCATGCTTGTTATAAAATAGAATTGAAACTAGTTTATGCTAAGATGTGTTACCCAGAAAGAATGTGGATTGGGCTATATCACCCGTAAGAGGGATCTTGCATATTATTAAAGGAGTCGTATCTAATCTCTATAAAAGGTATCTCTTCTTGGTGGGGCTGAAGGACATGCTTAGTGAGAGAAGATGATGATGGTGGATCACACAATGATATAACTATCAATTGCCTATCAGTTATGGAAAATATGGTGTAATGAAGAGATCGATCTAAACTTTACTTGGTGATTTGGTTATGACTTTGTAAATCAATTTTTTCAAAAGATATATTTTGAACAAGGATCAAAAAGAGGAAATTTTAAGTTTTTGACATGTTTGGGGAATGAATTAAGTGATAGTTCTCAAACACCTTGTAACATGTTTGGTGCTACTTATGTAATAGTTGATTATATGTTAACTAATGCTTATTGTGATTTTAAATGGATGGTTAATCTTGTGAATGTGCATTTTTCTGATTCACATCATTATGAAAAAATAATATAGGTTATTTCGGTCAAGCAATCCAAATATGTTTGCTTGTAGAGATAGAGTTTTTTTCCTAAAGTCACATATTTGAAATACATTAAGGATGTACTTAAATGTATTCCTTTTTACAATTGAATCAAAGCAATTTTAAGGATTTTTGTTAATGCATTTATTAACCGTGATGCTTAGGTTCAATCCATGGAAGAAATAGTTAAGGGATTTTATTATTATAATCCTTACTCTATGTGAGTAAGATGGTGGCCTTGATGATGTCATTCTGCAACCTAGTATCTTCGATTAAATAATATTAAAATATTTGGATGGGTAAAAATATGGTGATAATTTAAATATTACTTGGTTTCTGTGATAGGGGTATCTCAAGAAATTAAAATGAGTAATCCTCTAAAAGAAAACTAAGAAATTTTAAATTTAAGAGATTATTATTGAGGAAGGAGAAATCGGTTAGACAAAACTTGGTTGGATATGGAAAGGGACCATTGTAAATAAATGAGTAAACTAGCCTTTGATAACATGGCTTAGTACCCTTTCACAAAGGAACTTGTATAAAGAGTAGAGATTTGTTTGTAGTTTTCTTACTTATGCACTAAATGACTTATGTATTTGATTAAAGGATAAGTCACTCCTTTCAATTGAATGAAGGGATGGATCAACCTACTCACTAAAGAATGGTAGAGAAAGTTGATAAAGTAAGATGCTTTCACTTAGTACTTATTCATAGATAGACTTGTAAAGAAGTAGGGATGAGTGTAAGAAAACCTAGAGAATTAATTCTAGGGAAGATTTTTTTCATGCGAAATAATGCATGAAACTTGATCTAGTAAACTAGTGGAGATAGGTTTTCCATTGAACTCCTTATATGTATTTAAAAAGAAATATTAGTAAATTAGGTTGGAAAATTTATGGGTATTGACATTTGCTATCAGAGCATGGTTTGTAGGAAAATCGGCTCACTACGTGACTTTGTGCTTTATAGGGAAACTTAAAAAAAAAATATCTTGATAAATAGGATAATTACTAGAACATATTTGTGTAGTATGGAAATAATATTAGTAGGTGGAGCAACCCAAAGATGTGATTGTGAATTAATAACCACTATCCCTTCTCTATATGGTTTAGAAACAAGGCCACCAAAGAGAAGAAGAGGAAGTGTCACCCTAATGACAAGGTAGACACAACAAACCAATGTGGGGGATATAATACATATGTAAGTTTAGATAATCCTGGAAATGAGATAGAGAATCTCAGTAATGAAGGAGAGAATCTCATGGTAATAGTGGACCTACTTTGGGAATAGGTAGAAACACAAAAATAGTTTCTAGAAGTCATGTTGAATCAGGAAACACTGGCTAGGAATTCACATAGGAGACAAGAAGATGAATCCCTTATTGAGGTATAACTTGCTAGGATTCAACTTGAGACTAAGTTGAGCAAAGAGATAAAACAGTTGAAATATTCCAAGTTTAATGGAGAGGAAGATGGTGATAAGGCCAAGGTATGGTTGAAGGAAATATAAACTTATTTTAATACAAATAATTTTTCCTTGGGTACTCATACATCCTATGCCACATTGCATCTACAAGGAGATGGTTTATATTGGTGGGAAAATTTTAGTACAGATCAAAAACAAGAAACAAAAGTTGATCTAAAATGGGATGAATTTATAAAAACTTTCAAAGATAGATTTATCACAAAATAATTCTATACCTAGAATTTTTAGGAATTCACTAAGCTTCGACAAGAAACTAGAATAATGAAGAAATGCTATCAAAGATTTATCAAGTTGCTAAAATATGTACCTTCTTATAACGAGAAAATAAAGATTCGTAACTTTATACTAGGAGAAAATCCTAGAATAGGATAAGAAGTGGATATGAGGGAACCTACTACTTTGCAAAAGGCCTATGATTTGGCAAGGATAGCTAAAACATATATCAAACCCTATTTTAACTATGAAGGGTTTGATTATTAGGGTAGGGAAGCATTAAGGAAAAGGAATAACACAGGTTTTGTTAAGTGGGAAAAAGAATAGAAAAACAAAGAATCCTATAAACATGATAGAAGGAATTACAAAAAATAGGGGAAGTTTAGAATAATATTTCATAGAAAGGTTTTAATTCTAACAACCATGATAAAGGAAATAATAGACCATCATATGGATAGATTAATTCTTCACATGCAGATAAAGTTGAATAGGAGTGGTGAAGATCAAACAACACAAAAAAATGATACATAGGTGTTATTCCTTTGTTCCTGTAAGAGAACCAAACATTTCATTACTTTCATTCCCAAAATGAGGATACAAAAGAAAGATCCCTTTTACAATTTCAAAAATTCCCTCAAATACCCTGCTTTTCCTTTTTCCTACCTAAAACCATCTATTTCAAATTTTAAATTTGGAGGCAACTTGTCGAGGTTGTAACTTCGCGCTCGTTGACCTGATTGACTATTACAATATATTTTTGAAAATGGCATGAAATGAGCTAAGCAATGTTTTGGAACTTCGTGCCAAGGACTGCATCTAGCCAAAAATCCTCAAATTTGACCTCTAACACCTTCAAAAATTTCCTACAAGTTAAACTAGTTTTATTAGTTCTACAAAATTAAACAATTATAATTTTTTTTGGGTGATGCAAGACCACTCTTACACCACTGGATGCTCCTACATCAGACACCTAGGGTAATTTTGAGAAGTGACCTTCACTTCTCTATTGTTGGAAGAAAACTAAGGCATTCAACCTCAGCCTTTAACAACCAAGATGAATCTTCAACCGGTTTGCTCTTCCACTTAACCAGATATTCTGCATACTACCTATTTCTGGTACTTTTGCCAATGTGGGTATCCAATATCTCTTTTATCTCTTTCATATATGGAGTATATGCTAGAATATTCCATAGTTTTGCTATTGGTCCCTCACCATTGTCTCCTTCATGGTATTCTGCCAAATCTAAAATGTTAAAAATATGTGATATGTTAATCCCACTTGGCAATTCCACTTCATACGCATTGCCTAAATCCCATTTTTCTATGATTCTGCATGGTCCAAAATTCATTTTCAGCTTGTTATAGGTTTTAGCAGGAAACCTTTCTTTTCTCAGATGGACCATAAATTCATCTTCGACTTCAAATTCCTTAAACCATCACTTCTGGTCTGCCCTTGTATTATACTGAGTATTCATCTTAGTAATATGCTTCTTCGCTTATTCATGCAAGCTCTTCAGATGATCTGCAAAGTGCTTAGACTCAGCACTACACTTTTCCCCTGTATCCATATTTCTCAACCCAGAAGCATTTCTTGGACTGCTCCCATATATTATCTAGAATGGAGTTTTGTTAGTAATCTTATTGACAGAATTGTTGTATGCAAATTTTTCCTGTGGAAAAACCAAATCCCATCCCTTGGGCTTATCTCCTACCAAGCATCTTAGTAGATTGCCCAAACTTCTATTCACCACCTCTATTTTTCCATCATTTTGTGGATGGTATGCATAACTGAATTTCAACTCGGTCTTCAATTTCTTCCATAAGGTTCTCCAGAAATACCCAACAAAATTGGTATCTCTATCAAAAACTATACTATTTGGTAGACCATGAAGTCGTACCACCTCTTTGAAAAATAAACCTACAACATGAAATACATCATTAATTTTTGGTAGGGAATAAAATGTGCCATATTTGAAAACCTGTCAACCACCACAAATATAGAGTCATTTCCCCTCTATGTCCTTGGTAGGCCAAGAACAAAATCCATGTTGATTTCCTCCCATGGTCTCTCTGGTATAGTTAATGGCTGATATAATCCAGTGTTCTATCTCACACCCTTGGCCATCTGGCATACTCTGCAACTTTGCACAAATATCTTCACATATTTTTGCAATTGTGGTCAATAGTAGTTATCACTAACGAGGGCAATGGTATTATCTCAACCAGAGTGTCCATATAACCCTCCATTGTGCTTCTCTTTGACAAGATTCTCCCTCATTGAACTCCTTGGAATGCATAATTAGTTTCCTCTGAACAACATTTTATATTGGATTAGAAAATACAACCACTTAATCATGTCCAAAGTAATAGGTGCTAAGGAAGCTCTCTAAGCCTCTAAAAAATGAAGATCTTCAGGATACAAACCCTTATGTTTGTCAAACCCTACAACTTCAACCTTCATTTTTTTCAATAAACACTACCTTATACTTAAGGCATCTACAACTCTGTTTTATTTTCCACTCCTATGCTTCAATACAAAGGTATAAATCTATAGAAACTCAACCCACTTCAAGTGCATCTGATTTATCTTACCTTGGCTATTAATATACTGTAAGGCCTGATGATCAATATATAGAAAAAAATATTTTGGTAACAAATAATGCCTCCACTTCTTCAGATCCTGAACTATAGCATAAAAATCTTGATCATAAACTGAATACTTCTTCCTAGCATCATTGAGTTTCTCACTAAAATAAGCAACATGTTTACCTTCTTGACTCAATATAGCTCCTATGGCACTACCACTAGCATCACAATCTACCTGAAATACCTTATTAAAATATGGAAGTGCCAAAATAGATTCCTTTGTGACCTTTTTCTTCAATATATAAAATCTATTATTTTCTCCTAAGGTCCACTTAAATTATTTCTTATCCCCTCTCATTGTTTCTGTAATGGGTGCACAAATACTGCTGAAATTTCTAATGAATTTTTTGTAAAAACTTGCTAGACCATGAAATGATCTTACCTCATGCTCCTTAGAGTAGGTCATTCAATGATAGCACTCACCTTTTCTGGGTCCATTTTTAGACCTTCGACTAAGATGACAAATCCTAGATACACTAACTCCTTCTTCACAAAAATGCACTTCTTCAAATTAATAAAAAACTAATCCTCCCTCAGCTTCTCAAAAACCCTTCTAATGTGCAACAGGTGCTCTTCTAGGGTCTTGCTAAATATTAAAATTTCATCCAAATAGATAATGGCAAATTTTCCTAAAAAATCCTTCAATACCTCATTCATCAGTCGCATGAATGTGCTTGGTGCATTGGTTAGCCCAAATGGCATGACCAACCACTCATACAAACCCTCTCTGGTCTTGAATACTGTCTTCCACTCATATCCTTCTCTAACATGAATCTAATGGTACCCACTCTTTAGGTCAATATTTGTGAAGTACTTGGCTCCACTCAAACAGTCCATAATGTCATCCATCCTTGGTAATGGGAATCTATATTTTATGGTGATCTTGTTAATAGCTTGGGAGTCTGTACACATTCTCCACTCTCCATATTTATTTGGTGCTAGTACTATAGGTACTACACATGGACTCAGGCTCTCCCAAATCAGTCCTTTTTTTAGCAACTCTTGGACTTGCCTGTTTAGCTTATCACTTTCTACAGGAGTCATTCTGTGCGCTGCCTTATTGGGTAAACTAGATCCTGGTACCAAATATATATGGTGACTAATATTCCTCACTGGTGGCAAACCCTCAAGCACATTATCTGATATAATATCTAGAAATTGTTCTAAAAGACCTGAGACTTCTACTAGGTTATATTTGCATTCTTCTTTCCTAACTCTAGGAATTAATGCATAGCACATATGCTCATGCTTCAAACCATCCAAAAACCTTCTACCTTCAACTAAAAAAATTCTAGCACTACTACATACCTTTTCGTCCACATCCTTCAAGGGCTTCAGCTTATGGTGCACTTCATTCTTTGTCAGGGAGTAAGTGTTGGCATGACCATCATGCACTGCACATCGATAAAGCTGCCATGGCCTTCCAAACAATAAATGGCAAGCATCCATAGGCAGGATATCACACAGGACCTCATCATGGTACTTCCCAATATTAAATTTTACCAACAATTGCTCACTAACAAAAGCCCTATGGTCCTTCTGCAACAACACAATCCGATATGGATGCAGGTGTCTCTTCCTCTCTAATTACAATTTGGTAACCATTCATTTTGAAACTAGGTTATATGTGCTACCATTGTATATGATAATATTATAGACCTTACCTGCACATTTACACCTTGTGTGAAATAAGATCTTCCTCTAATATATATCTCTCTCCTCGTTCAACAAGGCTCTCCTTGTGATCAACACTTCTCCTCTTTCTACTTCTTCAGAGTGCTCAAATTCAGCATCTTCATCAACAACAACAACTCAAGCATTACCTTTAGGTATCTTATTTGTCCTCTCTTGGTGTTGTGGACACTCGTATGCTCGATGTACTTCTTCCGCATAGTGGAAAAAGGTTACATGAAATCCTCCTCTTCCAATCCCTCATCTAGACCTTCCTCTTCCTCTCTAGTAACCATTGTTCTGATCACAGAGGTGGTAAGAATTATCTCCCTTTTGGTCTTGACTATTGCTAGCTTCTCCATTCTTCTTATGATTTTCATTTTGTCCTCCATTTGTTCTTCCAATAGTTCTTCCACCATGACCTCTTCCTCTTTGCTTACTCTCAAACCTTTTGTTCAGCTTCTCTTCAACCCTCATGGCAAACTGGTAAGCATCCTCTATGGTGGTCATCCTAACCAGACTTAACTCCTCTTGAATACTTGCTCTTAACCCATTAATATAATGGGCTACCTTCTCCTTGTTGGCCTCAGAATGACCTATTCTAGTTAAAATTTTATAAAAATCCTTTGTGTATTCATTGATAGACTTACTTGACTGCCTCAAAACTCACATTTTCTTTAGTAGATCCAACTCGTAGTCAACTGGAATGAACCGCCTCTTCAAATTCTCCAAAATATGCTCTCATTTTGTTATCCTTTATTTTCCTCTTTTATTTTTGTCTAGCTGCACTCCCTTCCACCATATGTTGGCATGACCCTTCAACTTGGTCTTAGCAAACTTGACCCTATGAGGATATTCAACCTCCTCATACTCAAAGTATTCTTCCAAATCATTTATCTAGTTAATCAACTCCTCTAGATCAAGATTTCCAAAATACGTAGAAACCTCCATCTTTGGTCTCTTTTCAATTTGAGATATGGCTCTATATAACCTGGATTATGCAAGATATACTACCTCTTATTATTCCTCGAACTGGTCCTCTTCTTCTTCAACTTCATCTTCACTGCCATCTTCTCTCCTTGGCTCAAACCCTCTACACAGATCCTCTTGCAGATCCTAAACTTACCTCTACAAAGCTTTGAAATATTCTTCTAGCACTACCTTTCTCCCACCACCATGGTTTCTTCATGGAGGCATTCTTCTCACTTATCTCACAAACCCTAACCACAGATCCTGGTGTAAACTGCCTCACGTCCGACGATCTGTTTACACACTCAGGAATTCTTGCTCTAATACCACTTGGTGAATATCAAACAACATAAACAAATGATACACATGTGTTATTCCTTTGTTCTTGTAAGAGAACCAAAAATTTCATTACTTTCATTCCCAAAATGAGGATACAAAAGAAAGAGCCCTTTTACAATTTCGAAAATTCCCTCAAATACCTTGTGTTTCCTTTTCCCCATCTAAAACCATCTATTTCAAATTTGAAATTTGGGGGCAAGTTATCGAGGTCATAACTTCACGCTCGTTGACCCGATTGACTATTACAACATATTTTTGGAAATGACATGAAAAGAGCTAAGTGGGGTCTTGGCTCTTTGTAACAGGCCCACGTCTAGAGAAAAATCCTCAAATTTGACCTCTAAGACCTTCAAAAATCTCCTACAAGTTAAACTAGTTTTACTAGTTTTACAAACTTAAACAATTACAATTTTTTTTCGGGTGATGCAAGATCACTCTTACACCACTTGATGCTCCTGCATCAAGGAGTAGAAATAAAAAGAACATCCAGGACCAATAGATGTATGTTACCTTTGTAGAGGACCACATTATGCCAACAATTATCCACAAAGAGGAGGGATGAGTTGAAAAGGAAAAAACCAATGTACAAATAAATTGCACCTAAATATCCCACACACAAGATTTATGTAGCTACAAGAAACTATAATATTGATGGTCAAACCACACCACTATTGATTAAAAATAATATTTTTGGTAGGAATGTTAAAATATTGATTGATAGCGGTGTTAAAGATAGTTTTATTTCCACTAGTTTAGCTAAATTTATTTCAGAAAGACAAGGAATCTTGGTTCATGGGTGGAAGTTCAAGTATGGTTCAAGACAAACCTACTATGTTAATCAATGCTACCCTATGAAAAAAATCACCTTACCTAGTGGGAAAACTATAGGATATTTATATATAGTGCCTTTGCATTCTTTTGCCATAATACTAGGAATGGATTGGTTGCAAGAAAATAAGGCAATACTCAACTTTTAGGATCGATGAATTAAGTATACAAAAGATAGGGGTTTTGTAAGAAGAGTGTATATCCTACAAGGGACTTTTCAACCTTAAATCCTGTTGGAAATGGAACTTAAGAAGGCCATAAATAAAGAAGAAATGGTCTATGTAGATAAGATAAATAAAATTGATAAAGAAAAGAAGGAATAAGTATTTGAAAAACACCTAATTATTTAGGAATTTAGAGGTGTCTTTCCAGAGGACTTACCTGTATTACCCCCTAAATAAGAATTTGAATTTACTATTAAGCTTCAACCTCAGACATAACCCATACATAGAGCTTATTACAGAATGAATCCCATAGAAATACAAGAGTCGAAGGTGCAATTGCAAGGGTTACTAGAGAAAGGAATGATCAAACCAAATGTATCACCCTAGGGTGCACCAATGCTATTTATAATGAAAAAGGATGGTTCCTTGATATTATGTATATATTATAGAATTTTGAACAAGGTAACTATCAAAAATAAATATCCTCTACTAATAATCGAAGACCTCTTCGATAAAATAAAGGATGTCATAGTATTTTAAAAGATTGATTTTAAATAAGAATATCACCAATTGAGAATCCCTGAGGATGATACTCACAACAAAAACTTCAAAACTCATTATAGATATTATGAGTTTGTTGTCTTACCATTTGGTTTAACAAATGGTCTAGAAATATTTATGAATTTGATGAATAGAATCTTTAGGAAGTACATGGATAAATTTATTCTGGTATTTCTGGATGATATCTTGATATATTTAAAAAATAAGATAGAGCTCGACGAGCACCTTAGGATTGTGCTAGAGTTGTTAAGGAAAAATTAGTTGTATGGGAGTTTATCCAAGTGTGAATTTTATATATCATAAGTACAATATTTAGGACACATTATTTTAGAAAGAGGTATTGCAGTGGATCCTAAGAAAAAAAAGCAATTTGAATTGGCCACCATCTACTAATGTTATAGAGGTCCAAATTTTCATGGGCTTAACTGAATGCTATAAGTGTTATGTGAAGGATTACACAAATATTACCTCCCCAATAACTAAACTTCAAATTTATATGGATAGATAAATGCAAGGTAGCCTTTGAACTCCTAAAACAAAATTATACTATGCCTCCTATACTAAAGATACACGATCTTCAGGGAAATTTCTTTGTTTCTATAGGTGTATCATTAGAAGGTCTGGGATGATTACTCTCATAGGAATAATAAGTGATAGCCTATGGACCTAGAGAACTAAAAATATATGAGGTTAATTATGCAACTCATGATTTAGGTATGGAAGTTGTAGTGTTTGGTCTCAACAGTTAGCAACATTATCGGGTTTGTAGACTCTTTGAGCTAAGGATAAATCATTAGAGTCTACAATACATATTTACTCAACCTTTCCTCAATTATAGGTAGTCGAGGTGGATGGAATTCCTTACCAAATAAAAATTTAACATTGAGCATTTTAAGGGAAAGAAGAATAAAGTCATTGATGTTCTGATTAGAATGATACATATAATAGTTGTGTCTCACATCAACGCCGACTTGATGAAATAAGTCAATAAAAATAAAATTTAGGATGCATACTACAATCAAATTCAGGAAATAATGGAAATGGAAATAGATTAAAACAAGAATTTTTACTTTAAGGATGGTTATGTATGTTTTAAAGATACGATAGTAATCCCTAATACTAGAAATTTGAGGAAGATGATCATGAATGAAGCACATATATCTCCATATTTTTCTCATAGAGGAGGATCAAACATGAGGAAAATTTGAGTTTATCGCTCAATACCTCGAGTTCCAAAAGGTAAAATAAGAACATAGGCATCATGTTGGATTTTTGTATCTACATGATGTACCTATGTAAAAATGGTAGGATATTTCTATGGATTTCATCGTAGGGTTACCCAAGAATACGTTCCAACATGACGTAATTCTAGTAGTGGTCAATAGACTAACCAAAATTGTGCACTTTATACTCAAAAATACCAAGGATGATGTCGTGGCTATGGTTAACAGATTTTACAAAGAAATATTTTGGCTTCATGGTTTTTTGAAGGTAATCAAATCAGATTGGGACCTAAAATTCACGTCTAAATTTTCGTAACCCTTGCATAGTGCCATTGGTATTATATTGAATATCATTTCAGCTTACCATCCAAAAACTGATGGGAAAACCAAAATATTGAATCAGGTGCTAGAAGATATTCTTCGCATGTATTATATGGATCAGAAAACTAATTGGGAGGATTACTTACATTTGGTAGACTTTATCTACATTTGGTAGACTTTACCTATATTAATGTTTACCATTCGACCATAGGCATGTCTTCATTCGAAGCTTTGTATGGTAGAAATTGCATAACACCATTGTATTAGGAAAATCTAGAATACCGGATTATTCTTGGACCAAACATGATCAAAAAAATGTAGCAACAATTGAGATTGATAAAATAGAGGTTGAAGGAAGCGGTATACCATTAGAAAATCTATTTCAATCTTAAGAGATAACCAAAAGAGTTATTTCTAAGGGTTAAGCCAAGGAAGAGTGTAATTAAATACATAAAGCTAGATCCTTGCTTTATCAGACCCTTTGAGTTCATAAAGAATATTAGTCCTATGGCATATCGACTAGCCTTACCACCCAATCTATCCAAGATTCACAATACTTTTCACATATATTTACTTGAGAAATATGTTGCTAATCCTAAGCATATGTGGGACTTTTCTAATTTGCATATGGTGAATCCTGAGGCTATAGAGGCTTGACTAGTAAAGATCCTTGAGTTTTGATCCAAATCGGTGAGGAAGAGAACCTTAGAGTAGTGCAAGGTTCAATGGAACCATTACATTGAAAGAAATGCTACTTGGAAAAAAGTAGCAGATATGCAAAAACTTCTGTTTGAAAATATTGTGTAAATATTATTTTATTGGTTTATTTTTTTAAAACAAAGAGGACTATGTTAAGCCTAAGGGAGGATGATGTTATTACCCACCCTTGGTAGAATTTTTATTTTAATAATATTATGTTTTGTTGTGGTGCTTTTTTAATGAAATGATACACTATTTCATATGTTTATGCAAAATACTTGTTTCTTTTTGGAAAATATGGAAATATGGATCTTATAATGGAATATAGAATAATTCCATGTTTAAGTTTTGTGAGACATACATGTTTATATGTTAACATGATGTTGCTAATGAATTGCATGGTTGTAGGAAAAAATGATTCCTTAAAGGTGGAAGAAAGAAACAACCACCGAGAATGAGATGCCTTGATGCAAATGATGTGATGGTTGAGTAGTCAAAATGATATATGGGCGAACCCAGATGAATACCCAAGTCATGGAGATGCATATCATCATTTGATTACTTGTTGCTGCATAATTATCTTTTCCATATTAAAACTGCATTTGGCTTGAAAGCTTTTATTGGAAAAATAAATGACTGATGGTTTTATTATGTGTTCTTTAAAATAAAATTATATATATATATATATATATATATATATATATATATATATTATATTCTGAAAAATATTCTTTGAATGAAGAAATTATTAATTGATATTATTATTAATTTTATTTGATTGTAGTGCTTCTTTATTTGTACAAGATATTAATGAATGAAATCTTATTAATGAGCATCGGTCTTGCAAATAGTGTGACTATAGTATGCTAGGTGTTTTGGAATTTTAGAAGTAAACACCTATTGGTTTATATTCTTCTCTATATGTGCAAAACTAAAATAAGAGAAATAATCATCATGTCACAAACATGGGCCATGAAAGACGTGCACTAGAATGACCAAAGAGCACTCATAATTATAATGGAGGATCTCAAATCAAAAAAATGAGAGAGAGAAAAATTGATGTGAAGGACCAGAGCTGAGGTGGGGAAGAATTTATCTTGAAGTTGATGATTGTAACTAGGTAACTTCGTAGAATATTTATTTTGTTGGATGATTTGAGCATGGTTTATTGATGTATTATTTCCTAAGAATTAGGCTTGCTTCAACCTTGTCAAATTTGACTATATCTGTGAGAGTATTGGGATCAAGGATGCTCTAGCTCTTCTATGTTTCAATGTATTATGTGACTTTCCATTACATTTAGAGTCAAATACATGGAAAAAATAATTTTGTTGTCATTGATTGGTTTAATCCTTGGTAAAAATTAGAAAGAAGTTTTTTTATTTTAAAAATTAGGACTTGAACTAGAACTAGTTGTTCCTCATAGTTGGTTAAAGAGAAAAGAAAAAGGAAATTAGATTTTAGGCATGTTCTAGTTGAAGTGTAGTGTAACAAGCCCTAGAAGTAATCAGAGAGATTGGTATTGGATTATGCCTTGTGATTTGAAAAGTTAATTATGATATGATTTGGGTATACTAATATATGAACATTATTGCATTCTGTGAAGTTGAAATCCATACTTGAGCAGTGTGTTAGATATTTTCTCTTCTAATTAATGAATAACCAATTTATAAAATGGAAAACAAGAGTGTTACTTAATTCATAGTTACCACAGTTTAAACTAGAAGCTCTTCATTGCCATTTTTTTACAGGAGACTAGATTTTTGAATTGACAATTTTTTTTTTGATGGCTGAATGTTATTCTTTAGAATACTCAAGTGAATGATTTGATAGTAATGAAGATAATTTTCAGTGTTAGTTGTATTGTAATGTTAAATTAATACCTTGGAATTCGAGTTTAAATTGGACTCTTGATTTTTCATTATTATGAGTATATAAAACAATGGCTCATATATATTATGCTATTGAGAATAGATATTTTGTTGGGTTGTTTGAATCTATGTTTCAACTAGCTAAAATAGTGTGTTGAAAGAAAGAAATGAATCATTGTATTTTTGGTTACGTCTTATCCTTTCAGATGAAATGAATAATGTTTACAGAATGACTATGTATAGGTTGTATGGATACAACATGGTAGTGAAAATTCATGTTAAATCGGGTGTGAGATATATTCGTATGATTATAGTGCATGCTTGTTATGAAATAGAATTGAAACTGGTTTGTGCTAATATGTGTAACCTGGAAAAAATATGGATTGGATTATATTACCTACAAGAGGTATCTTGCATATTATTAAAGGAGTCATCTTTGATCCCTATAAAATACATATTTTCTCATTGGGACTGAAGGACACGTACAATGAGATAATATAATGGTGGTGGATCATGGTAGTTATACGATTGTCAATTGCCTACCAATTATGGAAACAATGGTGTAATCGAGAGCTTGATCCAAAATTTAATTGGTGATTTGGTTATGAATTTGTAAATCTATCTGTTGGGAAGATTTATTTTGAACATATATCAAAAAAGAGGAAATTATGAGTTATTTATATTTTTTAGGAATGAATTAAATGATAGTTATCAAATGCCTTGTAACATTTTTGGTACCACTTATGTAATAGTTAAACTCAAAATTGTATGTTGACTAATGATTACTATGCTTTTAAATGGATGGTTAATCTTGTGAACATGCATTGTTCATATTCACGTCATTATGAAAAATAATCTAGTTTATTTGGGTTAAGAAATCCAGAGATTTTTTCTTGTAGACATAGAGTTTTGTTTCCTAAAGTCAAGTCTTTGAAATATGTTAAAGATGTAATTGAATGTATTTCTTTTTGCAAATCGAATTGAAGCATTTTTAAGGCTTTTTGTTAATACGTTTGTTAACTTTGATGCTTACGTTCAATCCATGGAAGAAATAGTTAAGAAATTTTATTATTATAATCCTTACTCTATGCTAGTAATACAGTTCCCTTTATGATGCCATTCAACCACCTAGTCTCTTCGATTAAATAATATTGAAAGGTTTGGGTTGGTATATAGATGGTAATAATTTCAATATTACTTATATTCCATGATAAGGGTATCTCATGAGAATTAAAATGAGTAATACTCTAAAAATAAACCTAAGAAATTTTAAATTTAATAGATTATTATTGAGTAAGGAGAAATTGGTTAGAAAAAACTTGGTTGTTTATGGAAAGGAACCATTCTCAGATAAGTGAGTAGACTAGCCTTTGGTAACATCACCTAGTACTCTTTCACAAAGGAACTTGTATAAATAGTAGATATTTGCATGTAGTTTTCTTACTTATGCACTAAATGACTTGCATATTTGATTAAAGGATTAGTCACTCCTTTAAAATGAATGAAGGGATGGATCAACCTACTTGCTAAAGAATCCTAGAGAAAGTTGATAAAGTAAGATGTTTTAACTTAGTAATTATTCACATATAGACTTGTGTAGAAGTATGGATGAGTGTAAGAAAACCTAGAGAACGACTTCTAGAGAATATTTTTGCCATGAAAAAGAATGCATGAAACCTGATCTAGTAAACTTGTGGAGATAGGTTTTCCATTGAACTCCTCATATGTATTTGTTAAAAAAAATATTTTAAATTATAATGGAAAAATTTTGGGCGTTGATATAACACATCAAACCGTTATACCAGTAACATGTTTCACCATTTAATAATATGGGTTAAAAACCAAATTTTATCATAAATTATATAGCATAATTATATCATAATACCATCATTTAGTAATATATAAAACTAGGTTCCCAAACTATTAAATTTACTCTATAAATACTAAGAATATAATAACCTCAATTCACTAAGGGTTTTTAGTATAAATATAACAATTTTCTAATTCAATATTTTCATTTGCAACACATGCACATCCTCTAATATTGAATATATTACCAACCCTACAACTAGAATGTAGCAATCTCTAATCACTATGAGCATTTTTATTTTAAAAATATCAACCTTCTAGCTCAATGCTTTCATTCACTTGATTGGTGAAACCAATAGTCACAAATATATTATCAATCCTTTACTAAATTAAAAGCAGACGAATTGAAAATAATTGTCATTATTTTTAGACAAAATCAAAACCCATTATTAGTCAAGGTTAATTTATCACTACTAGCCATAACTTAATCCCTAATTACAAGAATTGAATGGAAAATATCAAATTATACATACCATTTTCTGATGCAAACTACCTAAACAAACTGTCTAAACTGTAATATCATCTTTCATGTCTCAAAAATCTCAAACCTTCTTTGCAATCTTGTCCATCCATTTTTTTCAAAAATAATCCCCTAAAAAAAACTACTTCCTTTCCTCATTTCCTCCTATTATTTGACGGTCGAAGTCCTCTCTCCTTCCACTCTATCCATAATTCATATCGTCTCTAATCTTCTAACTTCCCATTATATATCTTCAATTAATGAGCACATTCATTCAATGGTGGCAAACATGAAAAGACTCAACCATTTCATTGATGACTTTACTGGACATGGAAATAAATCATTACTTGGATTAATAGCACGTAGAAAGTAAGTGTCTCCACCATGAACCACAAGCATAGTACATTAGTATATTTTAAGGATGTGAAAAAAAATTTACCATCATCTCAGTATCCTTTTCCTGAGAAATCACAGTGTAATATATCAATCCTAGTCTAAGTCAAAATACTAAAAAAGTTAACAAGAGTTTATAAGGTAAGTACTATGTCAGTTTAAAATACCCTACAAAACTCAAATGAGAGAAAAATATTAAATTTATACATCATATGTCTTTCATATACTAGCACCTAGAATCATCAGTCTTTCTGTTATTAAAATACATTTTGCATAACTAGTCATGAAATAGTCCATCATTTCATAAAAAAATACAACATAATCTAAATTCATCCTCATAACAAGTCTGCCAAGGGAAGGTCATGATAACTTACCTATTGGGCTTCATCAAAAGCAATGTTTTTTGGCTACTTTCCTCTATGGGATTTACTGATTTTATTGAACCCAAGAGCTTGTGCCCCAACCATCGTGAGTCATTCAAAGTAGCTTACTCTTCAATGTCTGCAACCAATATTATAGTTTGTCTTCCTATTATTCACTTCAATAAAATGGTATATGATGATGTTATATGTGATGTTTGCTTATACAACGTGAATATATTTACTACATATCATATCCACCTTTGTGTTCAAGAAAATACCATAAAATTTTGTTTTGATTGAGTCTAATTTGTTATAGTTTTACCACATTTTCCATGGTAACATCATCCTTGCATAAATGGTTTTTGTTCCTAGTATTTATTAGTATGAATTTAGTCATTTAGTCCATATAGACTAGATCACTGACATGTGTCCACCATATTTCAAATCCATATATTGTTGTAAAATACCTATTACCTTCATCGTCTACCATGAGGAAAATTAATGGCAACATGTTTTCTTACTCATGAGAATATTGACATTCATTATAAATCCATTATCCCATATGTACCATGGGAGGTCTCCTTGATACCTTTATATTTGATTTTTCTTTATCATTAAATGTAAGTGAAAACAAAGGTGTTCTACTATTTTAAAATATAAAAATATCATTAGAAATATTATTAGGATATTATCCTTAAAGGAAAATGATGTGAAATGTTCTACAAATATTTCACTTGAGGGAAAATAAACTCCCTCTTTATTTTTGCCTAGTGAGCACTATTTTTGTTTTTGGTAGATAATATACTATAGAATTAATACCGAGTTTTACAGGTTGACCCTAAACCTTTTACAAAAATCAGCCCAGGGTTGTTGATGAACATATCCTTACTAAGGATCCTATATTCTTAAAATCTACATACCGCCAAAGCCATTACATCTGGTAAGACATATAGCCTATTATCAAAAAGAAACTTCCCATACAACATTTTGGGTATACCTCGATAAAACACACATGCATCATAATTACAAAAAGAAACAGACACAGATCCCTTCCTTGAGACAATGGAGAAATAAAAAGTTGCAGACACACATAGCAGAGTACTGAAAAAACTCCCACAAGCTCTATATTGACAGTTGCTCTTAATAATTCTTTGGTCATTGCTTTCTTCTGTATATGACATGCTTTGGTACCACATACTATCTTGGCAAAAAAACCTTGGAGAAGTGAACTTGCTGGCTAGATTTATGGCGGTGGCTATCTGGTGGTCCACGTGGCTTTGGTTCGAAGTCTTATATTGTCTTTTCTTTCCTTCCCTATGATTATCAACCAACCTCAAATTAGTAAGACGCCTAGGAGCCATGTTATCTGACATGTGACTGCCCCCATTAGTCTTTGTGGTATTTCCCTGTGATTTGTTAGAAGTATGAATTAGATCACATTTTGTTACAAAATGAAAGGTTATGATAGTTTAATTGTTTGCTTATATGTTGATGATCTCATTTCCACAAATTCATCAAGAATGAAAGAAGAGATCAAGCAATCCATAATAAAAGAATTTGACATAAGCAATTTTGGTTTTATACATTAATTCTTTACCATTGAGGTACATCAAACACAAAATGAGACCTTTATTTGCTAATATCAATATGAAAGTCATATGATGAAAAGGTTTTACATGAAATATTATAAATATTTTACTATCCTATATGTACAAGGTCAAAGAATGTACAATGTTGACAAATATGGAACAATGGATGAGATGACGTCTCAATTAATGATAGAAAATCTACATCATAAAAATATTTATCAATAGGAATGGATTTGTAGCATGTAGTTTAGAGAAATAAGAAACCATTACACTAAACAATAGAGACATAGTATATAGTAGCTATACTTGTAAGCACATAAATTGTATGGTTGAGGTAGATCCTAGAATACCTTGGTGAAAATCATGAAAGACCTACTAGTGTTTAATATGAGAGCATTTCAAATGTCTAAAAGTTATGCTTTTTTTATACAATGTCAAACAACATTATGTTGAGAGTTAATTTTACTAAAGTCTTAGTTTAGAAAAGGGAAGTTAAATTGAAGCACTCTACATTATAATATTAACATCTAAACATTTTTAAAATGGTAATGGTAAAAAATAAACTTATTTCACTAACACATAGAATGAAAATCATCCATTCAATCTCAAGGGAAAGAATGTTGGAAATTGTGATAGTGTGCGAGATAATTTAATAAAACATGAGAAAAATAAGACAAAAACAAGAAGAATATAAAATTGAAATTACAAATAAATGTAATGAAAAGAAAAAAAAATATGTTCTCAACTATATGTTGAATAATCACCAAGTAAATCATAAAATTTTAAGACACATGAATTTTTTTTTAAAGAATTATGTGTAATTCTATTTTCTATTTATTTTTTTACTTTTTTATATGTTGGGTTAATATTTGCTTTATACTTCCATGACATCTCATAGTATTGTCTTTTTATTAAACAAACCTTTTATATATATATATATATATATATATATATATATATATATATATATATATTGCAAGCCTGTTGAGAGGAGTACAATACACCCACACCTGGCATGAAGGAAACAAGGTGGCTGACTTCTTGGTAAATTGGGGAGTTGGTGTTGAATGAAGACTACCCATGATCTGAAAAAGGAGAGCCTCAGTCTGGCGACTTGTTGTCAGGTGGACAATTTTCCAAGATACTTTGACCAGTGGATCACCTACCCTTTATCCTGGTTGGTTCAGTGTGCAATTATAAAAAGCTTTTCTTCCTAGGAACTGACCACTAGTGTATGTCTCGTTATGGAGCTCTTTTCAAGCTTCTATGATTCCTAGAGAGTCTTTGGGACTGGATATGATTTCACTCATGATACCATTCTTATGCAGATAGTTAGGGTGACATTTTTATAAAAATGGTGCCCAATTAGTTCCTGGATAAGTTTCAAGTGGAATCCTATTGATCTAAGTGAAGTGGTAAGTCGAAGGACCACTTACCATAATCTTTCTTTCACAGACTAGTTGGAAACCATGGGGAAAGAAAAACATTGGAAACATAAGGTATTTTTTCCCAATCTAAGACTGGAACCCATGACCTTGGTAGTGGACAAGGAGGTCCTAGGTATACTGAGTAGAGGAGGTTTGATTGAGTGCATCAACAAGTTCCATGGCCAAAATATTCTACTATCCAAATGGGTGGCCTACTATTGGAAGGATAATTTTGTTTTAGTGGTAAAATTAAGCTTCAAGATTAATGAAGACTTGATTTCGAAGGTGACAGGCTTACTAGAAGATAAGAATTCTCACAACCGGGATTGGCACTTGATGCTAATAGAAATTAGTTATTTCCTTGACCATGGCGAAGTCCTCCCAAAAGAAAAATGTCATTTCATGGTGAAGGACCTTCTTCCTCCTTGACACAGGGTAATAAAAGTTATTATGGACTATTTCTCTTTAGACCCTTCCTGGGAGATTATTAGAAACTATCACGTTATGTTCCTCAATCAGCTTAGGAGGCCAAAGCGTATGAATGTAACAACTTTCTTATGCCATTTGTTGAAGAAATCACTTTCAGATGTGTGCAATGGTAAGGGTTTCTATCCATTACGTCAAGGTCTTATCCTTCTAATTATGGAATTCAAGGCAGATGAAATTGGTATGGATATGGCAAATATAATTAATTTTGTGGAATCCAATCCCCTAGTTCACTCAAAAAAACTCACCCTTAATTATTCCCTCTTTGCGTACGAAGTTTCATATGGTTCAAAGTTTTGGTGGAACTCAGGGCCTCAGGTTAAGAGGCATGCTAGAGTCCTTTCAGACTCTTCCTTGGGTGTTGGTGAAGGGGACTTTAACTGGTCTCAGAAGCCTGAGAAATCAGACTCCATGGATGGGAGTTGGAATTCTACCGGACTGTCTATTACTTCCATGGGGGTTAGGGGCAGTAAGAAGCGTAGATCCAAAAGAATCTCAGAGAAATCTGCGAAACTGGATCAAAGTGGAATTGCTCCTTTAGTTTCAATAGAGGTAGTTCAAGAGGATCAATGGGCGGAGCAGTCTACAAAAAAACTGTGGATGTGAAAGTAGATTCTACCCTAGCGCACCAGATCAAGATGGTATTGGAGAAACAGGCATTGGTGCGAGGAACGCTTAAAATGGCTACTAAATTCCTGGAAGACACAAACAACTTTATGAAAGATTTTTTTGAAAGGGCTTGCTTGGCATACGTTCATCCAGGATTAATTTTTTCTTTATCTTAATGTAAGACTCTCATTTTCGTAAGGTTTATTGAATGTCCACTACTAAGTCTGTTTTTTGTGATGTTGTATAAAGCTTTCTCTGATAAGATGAATTGTCAAATCAGTTTCTGGGGTGGTCCTTGACCCCATTGTTATCGTTTGCTCTCTTTTTTCCTGTGTAAGCCTCTGTTTTCCTGCCGTTTTACAAGTTTCTTGTATCATGTTATGGGAAACTCAAACCTTCACCCATAAATACCAATATATAATATTATATAATATTATATAATATAATATAATATAATATAATATACTCAAATCAAACATCATGAAATTGTATAACATACCAATAAAGTAAAAATCATATATAAAGTAAACATAGGTATAATATTTTGTATTGTTTCTCTTTAGAAAAGCGTCTCGCTTTTCCTTATCCATTATCCAGATTATTCCTGTCGATACATTTTCATTCGCTATGTTCCAAGTTTTAAGAACACTTGATTCTCCTTGCCGCAGAAAAATATGAATGATTCTAACGAAATGCGGTAAAGGTGTCATTCTCGTCTCAGTCCCCACAGATGACGATGCCTTGCAATTATTTTCTATGTCCTTGGCAATAAAGACCCTTTCTGAGTTAAATCATACAATGGTTAGACGGTAACCATAGACAACCACAAACACGTGGGTCAATCATGTACCCATAACAACTTAAAGAAACAGATATAGTCTTCTATTTATCCTCTTTGTTTCAGGTCGCTGGGTGGATATGCTATACTGTTTGCAACTAAATTTTTTTTCAATATTTACATCTCACAAGAGAGCTAAAACATTCATTTTTTTTTTTTTACTTTTTGCAAAACCACAAATATTCTATGTAGTACCCTTGCAGTTTGATGGGACATCATAAACCTGAGGGTTGCTAGGCACCATGGGCGCCAATAATTCATTGTTTTTGATAGTGCGCTAAGGCATCTTTGTGTAGGACCCGTCTTCGACTTTACATGGTTCCATGCTCATGCTTATCTGTTTCTCCTTAGCTCATTTGAGGAGGACGTTATGAACATGATATGAATCAAATAGACTATATGATCCTCAGTATCATTTTCGGTATGTTGATTGTTCATTATGCAACTAGCATTTACAGAATCGTTTTGATGCGCTGCTATTATTTGAAGACCATAGGTTGTTGCACTTTAAATTGGGAAAGGTAAAAGGATCAGTGTCTCATATATCAACTGTTTAGGAAAAGTCCATAGACAAGAAAACAACAAAGTATCAAAAATGTTCCAGAGATGTAGGTTGATGGTCCTGTGCAGCAATTAAAACGAGAGAAGAGTAGTACCATTCTGTTATCTTCTTTTGAATATCCAAGAGACGGGTTTGGCTCTGAGGTAAAAGTTCATAGAGTTGAGACCAAGCCGAAAAGAAAATGAGAGAAGAGGCTACAAACGCTTTGGCTAATGGTGGAATAGCTAATGGCACTACGTCGTCAAGTAAAGTCGTGCGTTACGGAGAATGTACGAAGAACCACGCAGCCAGTATTGGCGGCCATGCATTGGATGGATGTGGAGAGTTCATGGCCAGCGGGGCAGAGGGAACGAATGGAGCCATGAAATGTGCTGCCTGTAATTGCCACCGCAATTTCCATAGGCGAGAAGTCGATAATGAACCCTTATGCGAACGTCATCGTTCCTATAGGTGATCTTCCTCACATCCAAACTTTTTTTTGGAAACACAGCATTCATCGACTGTACTGTAGAAGGTTTTAGCTTATTAACAGTTATCTGAGTAGTCCAGTCTTACTTATGTGGTAATTGCTTCTAATAAATTTATGGTGATACATATTTTATGTTGTTTGGGAGGGCTTTTTTTTTCATATTTTTGTAGAGTAATGGACTTTTTTTTTAATCATTTTCTTATAGATGTTATTTGTTTTCTCAGTTTTTTTTTTTTTGGGTGCGCACTCCGGATTTGTGCAGATAATAGTTCTATGTACAACGGACCAGACAGACCAAATGTCTAATGGCCTAAAATTACCCGATTCTATGTAGAAAGTTACGCTATCTATGTAGAAAGTTGTATCGGAAGATGACGAGTTGTTAAGAGAGGAGGAGAGGTATTATAGTGGAACAATATTTTATGACAGGAATATATTATTAGATATAAATAGAGTAATTTAATGAAACATATTATTTGAATTAATATTTTAAATAATATTTATATGAACCGTTGTCGACAATTATGCAGATAACTTATATTAGAAAATAATTTCAAAATACTTTTTAAAAATAATTACATAAATTTTTCTTATAAATTATATTTAATTTAATTTATTATTATTATTTTTAATTGATAAATTATGGTTTTTGAAAAGGTTTGATATTTTACAAATTTAGATTGGTTTATCCAATCATATATTTATTTTCTTCCTTTTACCAAAAGGTTCATTTTTTTCCTTTTACCAAAAGGTTCAATACATAGTGAAATCTTCATATACATTTATACAACATCTCATAACTAATATTCTTTTTATTTCATTTACATCAAAACTACAAAAATATAGATACATTTATCACATCAGATCTTTAATTTAATTTCACACCTATACATGCAATATAATCCAACACAACAATAAAATGCAATCTCATTACATTCAAGAAGATGGGACCCTTAGTAGACAAGTCCATATATCTTCAAAAAATGGATCCCTCACACAAATCTATAGATTTTTAAAAAATAGAACCCTAAATAGACAAATCTATAGATATCCAAAAAATAGAACCCTTCTTGCTCAAGCTCACAATGCTTCCAAAAAGTCACAAGTTCACAGAACTCTATTAAATGAGACCCTCAATATAAAGATCCACATATTGAACGTTCAGTTGTATAGTCCATAAATCTTCAGAAGATGGAACCCCCAACAAACAAATCCATAGGTCTTTGAGAAAATGTTCTCCTAGTAGACGAGTTTGCAACTCTCTAGACAATGGGTCCCTCTATAGACAAATATATTACAAAAATGAAAGCCTCAAGAAACAAATCCTATAGAATTCTTCCAACTTCATTCTGACCAATCTCATAAATCTCCAAAGTAAAGGATCCTGAAATATGTAATTCTACAAATATTCAAAAAGCAACTTACTATGGACATTCTTAAAATTGGTAATTTCACCCATTGACTTGACTTTCTAAATGTTCTCCCTTCCTCTCCACTAAATGAAGCATATCTGGATGAATCCCATCTAGTGGTATCCATATTTTATCATACTCTCTAAAATATCCCCAATTGGATATCCAAGTAGCTACCCCATTTCCCTCTATACAAATCCACCACTTGAAATTATTCCATTAAATTCAATGATCTTAGTGTATCTATTACTATTTCTACTACTCTCCATCTCTCCACCAACCTATTAGTTAGGTAATTACCAATATTCAGTGAGTCTCCCTCAATTACTAATCTCTTAACCTCCAATTAAACAATCATTTTTACTCCTACTAACATCGATCTAACTTCAGCTTGATGACTAGTCATATTATCCAAGTACTTACTTATTTATTTAATCACCATTCCATGGTTATCCCTTAGCACTTCAACTCCTCTAGCCTTCCCTATATTTCCTTTAGAAGCCCCATAAAATTTTTATCTCATCCATCCTTATTTTGGTGGCTTCCACTTGGTCATGCTTCATAAGCCTCCTCAAAGATTGTCATTCATCCCAACTAGACCTTGGTTCCTATTTTTAATTAATTTAATCTCCTCCAGTGCTTCTAGATTCTCATGCATTTTCATTAAGATTCTCCACTATGGGAACTATGATGTGTTCTCTATTCTTGGCTATAAATATATTCTCCTCATTAAAACTTCTTTAGTTTCTCTTCAACCAAACTTCACAAGCATAATAAAAAGGAATTAGATATCAACTTTTATTTTGTATTATTATTTTAAAAGGATTTTCCTAGTGTTCTATCTATATTTCCTTGTTATTAGGCAATACCCACTACATCCCAATTTTATTTATTATATCATACAATATTTTGAGGGAGTAATTACATTCTAGTAATATGTGACTCATTGATTCCTAAAGAGGTTCACATAAGTAACATATGTTAGGGAATTGAAAATCCCAGTTATAAAGGTTATCTATTGTTAAAATATTATTTTAGATTACCAACCAAAGAAAATTTGTTAGATTTGGAGTTGCTTTCCTACCCCATATTTGTTCTCACTTAAGGCCCTCCTTAAGAGCCACATGAGAAGGATCATAGGATGCTTTAATAGTGAAGGAGCATTCTTGAGTTGTTAGCTTTTAGAGATCATTATCATACTAATTATAAATTTTAGCTCCTTTCATATTACCTACCTCCTTCTATAGCCCTATAATCATTCATCATTCCTATAATTATGTTCTATCTCTACTATGATACCTGTAATTCTTTATCCTTCACTAATATGTATTTTTCTAGCCATGCATCTTCTCAAAATTAGACTGACCTACCTTTTCCTATATTTTATTGGGTGTTTTTCCATAGCATATCTCTACCCTTTACTATATGGTTCTATAATGAAGATCCTTGATATGGCTCTAGAGTGGTCAAAATCCACTTTCCTCTTAGTTGTCAAGGTATTTATCTCTTACAATTCTTTCCTATAAGGTATGACTCCCCTTCAATAGTATACATCCCATATTTGCTACTAGTGTCTTGTTCATATACCTTATTCTTAAAATCCCAAGTCCTTCACTTGATTTATATTTGCATACTCTCTCCCAAGATACAAGTGGAATTCTACTATTCTCTATTCTTGACGATAGAAAATTTCTTTAAATACATTTAACTATATTAGCTACTTTGAGTGGGACATAAAATACTAATAATAAATATATATAAATTGATTTAAGGGTACTCTTAATAAGTTGTAACTTAATTTTATAACTCAGGAAATTCCTCTTCCAACTAGATAATTGAATTTACACCTTGTCAATCAACACATTCCACATCTAATACTTACATGTCCCAGTTAACATTGGCTTTCACAAGTAAACATAAGGGAGATTTGAAGCACTACACCCAAGCTACAATGCTATTATTCTCTATTGATTATTTGAAGTGTTTATGAAAACATCTTGCTCTTATCCATGTTTATCATTTATTGGGATGCTTTTTCATAGATATTTAGTATCCTCCCAAAGTCCTTTGACTTAGCTATAGATGATTTCTTAAAACAAATTATGTCATCCACAAATTTTTGGTGAGTAATACCTTTCGTGGATATAGAGGGTTTCATGCCACTTAATGTGTATGCTTGTGTTGTTGCTCCTATGCACCTTTCCAAATTTTCTATCATCATCATGAAAATATATGGGGACAAAGGGTCCCCTTTCCTTAATCCCATGTTACTTTCAAAGAATGTAGCCAAATAATTATTCATTATAATGGATAATTTAAGACCTCCATAGTAGTAATTTTTGTTAAAGCTAAAATTTTTTAGGACTCTCTCTAGGAAACGCCATGAGACCCAATCATAAGATTTATTCATGTCAAGATTTAACACCATTTCCTCCCTTTTTCTAATTTTAACCTAATGTATGGTCTCATGGAGTGTGACTACTCCACCCAAAATATGCATACCATTCACAAAGCCCCCTTGCTAATTAGTTTTAATCTTTAGGAGAATAGATTTTAATATTAATGCAATGACTTTTAATATCATCTCATAAATGACATTACATAGACTCATTTTCCTAGATTCTTTAAATCCTTTTAGTCCAAACTTCTTAGGAATGAGTACTAGGAAAGTATTATTGTATTATTTTAACACTTTACCTAAATGGTGCAACTTTATTCTTGCAACTACTACATCATTTCTTACTATATTCTAGAATGGTTGGATGAAACCTACTTGAAATTATATTTAATTTTAATAAGTGAAGTTTTATGAAAAAAATATACTCTCTACCACTTGAAACCCCATGAAACAATTTCTAAATAGTCATGATATTTATCAATCAACCACATGTCAAACTAGTGTTTAATAACTTGTACAACTATTATTGATGCCTTGATCAAAAATATGCATTGATTTTTGCTTCCATCCACCATCCATTTCTCAAAATAAATGCTATATTTTATTTTTACTTGGAGTATATGGTTTCTAATACCACATATAGTACTTTAAATATTGTTCTTAAATTTATACTAAAAATGATAAATTTCATTAAACATCTCTTGTTCACCGAAGAGGAAATCACAAAATCATTTTCTAATGTTATAAATGGTTGATGTTTTACAATATATCTCTCTATCATCATTGAATTTGTTTTTTAAATCTAAAATTTCTTTTAATTTATAGTATTCACCATAAGTAAAATAATTTTCAAAATCTTTCCTTCTAATGATAAGATATTTATTGAACATTACAATTGGATAAAGTAATGGGGAATGAGGAGGATGATTCCCTCAACATAGTTTTCAATCCCATATGTGAGTATTAATATTTTAGTCCATTGGATTAGAGAAAGTAGTATAGAATAATAAATCTTACATCATAAAATCAATGTTTAAATCACATGGCTCAACCATAACATTTTGCTTATGCAGTTTTGAAAAATTAGTATGGAGTTGGTATTTTCACACTATATGTAACTAATGGTTCTAATGTTATGGATTAACCTTAACATATAAACCCATGTATTTGGGGCAAGTGATAAGTAGTAAGGATTTTTACCTCCTGAACAAGGGTGCAAATACCATATGTGAATCTTATATTTTAATAAAATGAAATTATCTTAGGTGGTTGAAAATGTGAGATTCCAATGAAGAGACCAAGATTCAAATATTGCTATATGGTATAATACCAGTATGTAGTTCATCAAAATAGCATAGAATCATAGTTATGATATAGTATATATAGGGATTATATCTATCCCATATAATAAAATTAGAAAATAATAATATATTTATCAAATAATTAATGCTTCAAGTAGAAATATGTTCTAAATGATATTTAAATGCTCATTTTGTACCTAGATTTCTTTGCTTCTAAAATACAACTTGTTCAAATTTTATTATATTTTTATAGATTCAATAGTATTATAAAAATAGTAAGCATTTATGATTTAATCTATATTCTCAACTTAATTTTATTGCTTCAAATCTAGGTAATGATCTTGTCAAGCCACAATTCATTTATATTATTTTTATTTTGGAAGGATCATTACATTGAATTTTGATTCTAGTCTTGTAATAATTCTTTTTTGAAGCATAACTGATATAACACATAAAATTTCACACAAATTTCATTTAACAGAGGTTTCAAATTCGGAAATATAGCAGTTATATTCAAAATGGCCAAGAAGCTTTTACAATGTATGCATTCCTTTTATAACAGACCCGAACCCCTTCGGACATCATTACACAAAATGCAGGATTCCCTGTAACCGCCCGCACGAGTGTTCTGTCATCGCATGCATGTTGTGGCCAGGTATCTTCCATCATCATGGCATGGGATGGCGAAGTGCCCTATAGCCGCCTGTCCATCCACCTGTCGAGTCATCATTCATAGGAATGTGCCATAGCCATCTGTAATCTTCTACCATGTGCCCTTCTGCAATGGCCTCTATAACTGCCTAGTGCTCTATGGCCACCTGTAATTTGATGCCACGTTCTCTTCTACAATGGCCTCTACAATCGTCGGCTGGTCTGGAGTCATGAGAGTTTTGTTGTGATATCGCGACATGTTTGCTTCCTTACACCCTCTCTCCTCTTTGGTCGCGATATCATGACATTTTGGCATTCGGCCTCTGTTTTCTCCTTCGGGCCGCGAAACCGCGACATGTCATGATTTCGCGACCATTTTATCCCTTGGTGCCTTTGCCCCAAAAGTGTCGCGATTTCATGACCACTTTGCACCCTGTCACCTTGCTTCCGAAAGTGTCACGATTTCGCGACCACTTTGTGCCTTTGAGCCCTCGCTCCGGAAGTGTCACGATTTCACGACCACTTCGGCCTTTGAGCCTTCGCTCCGAAAGTGTCACGATTTTGTGACCACTTCGCACCTTTGAGCCTTCACTCCGAAAGTGTCACTATTTCACGACCACTTTGCGCCTTTGAGCCTTTGGTCCGGAAGTGTCGCGATTTCGTGACCACTTTGCGCCTTTGAGCCTTTGCTCCGAAAGTGTCATGATTTCGTGACCACTTTGTGCCTTTGAGCCTTTGGTCCAAAAGTGTCACAATTTCGCGACCACTTTGCGCCTTTGAGCCTTTGCTCCGAAAGTGTCGCGAAATCGTGACCATTTTGTGCCTTGGCTCCTGTGCTTCGAAAATGTCACGATTTCATGACCATTTTGCGCCTTGGCTTCTTTGCTTTGAAAATGTCGTGATTTCACGACCATTTTGCGCCTTGGCTTCTTTGCTTTGAAAATGTCGCGATTTCGTGACCATTTTGCGCCTTGGCTTCTTTGCTTTGAAAATGTTGCGATTTTGCGACCATTTTGCGCCTTGGCTTCTTTGCTTTGAAAATGTCACGATTTCGCAACCATTTTGCGCCTTGGCTTCTTTGCTTTGAAAATGTCACGATTTCGTGACCATTTTGTGCCTTGGCCCCTTTTCTCAAAAAGTGTCGCGATATCGTGACAGTTTGACCCTTTGGCGCCCTTTCTCAAAAAGGTGTCGTGATATCGCGACAGCTTTGGCACTTAAAGAAAAAAATATTTTTGTGTGATGCAAGATTGCTTTTCCACCACTAGATGCTCCTGCATCAGACACCCGGGATTAATTGAGAAGTGACCTTCACTTCTAATCTGTCTGAGGTAGACCCAGGCATTCAACCTCTGCCTTTGACAACCAAGTCGCATCTTCTATGGGCCTGCCCTTCCACTTGATTAAGTACTCAGAATAACACCTATTTTGAGTACTTTGGCCCTCACGCATATCAAGGACTTCTTCTATCTCATCTGCGACTGGAGTAACCGTGGGAATGCTCCACAAATCCAGGCTTGGTGTTGCACTGCTATCTCCTTCATGAAACTTGACCAAATCCGAAATGTTAAAAATCGATGAGATGTTAAGTTCACTCGGCAACTCCACCTCATATGCATTACCCGAATCCCGTTTTCCAATGATCCTGCATGGCCCAAAATTCTTCATCTTTAGCTTGTTATAGGTCTTGGTAGGAAACCTCTCTTTTCTTAGATGGACCATGACATAATCTCCTACTTCAAACTCCTTAGCCTGACGCCTCTAGTCTGCCCTGGCATTATATTGAGTGTTCATCTTAGCAATGTGCCTTGTCACCTCCTCATCTACTCCCTTCAGGTGTTCAGCAAAGTCTTCAACTTTAGCACTGCATTTTTCTCTTGTATCCATCCTTCTCAACTCTGAAGCATTTCTTGGGCTACTCCCATAGATTATATGGAATGGCGATTTATTGGTACTCCTGTTAACAGAGCTGTTGTAAGCGAATTCTTCCTGTGGCATAACTAAATCCCATCCCTTGGGCTTGTATCTGACCAAGCATCTTAGTAGATTGCCCAGGCTCCTATTTACCACCTCTGTTTGGCCATCTGTTTGGGGGTGATATGCAAAACTAAATTTTAGATCCGTCTTCAGTTTCTTCCATAGGGTTCTCCAAAAATACCCTACAAACTTGGTATCCCTATCCGACACAATGCTCCTTGGCAGCCCATGAAGGCGTACCACTTCCTTGAAGAATAGACCAGCCACATGGACCGCATCGCTAGTCTTCTAGCAGGGAATGAAATGAGCCATTTTTGAAAACCTGTCCACTACCACAAATATGGAGTCGTGCCCCCTCTTCATCCTGGGCAAACCAAGCACAAAATCCATACTAATGTCCTCCCATGGCATTTTGGGTAGAGGTAGTGGTTGATATAAACCAGTAGGCTACCTCACACCTTTTGGCATCTGGCATATCCTACAACTTTGCACAAATTTTGCCACATCTTGTTGCAATTGCAGCCAGTAGTAATTTTCACTAACAAGGGAAATGGTGTTATCTCGACCAAAGTGTCCAGCTAAACCTCCACTCTGCTTCTCCTTGATCAGATTCTCTCTCATCGAGCTCCTCAGAATGCATAATTGGTTCCCCCTAAATAGCATTCCATCTTGAATCAAAAAATTTAACCACTTAGTCCTGTCTACAGTAACAGGCGCAGTGCAGGCTTTCCAAGCTTTTGCGAAGTCGGGGTCTGCAGGGTATAAACCCTTGAGCTCAGCAAACCCTAAAACCTCCACTTTCATTTCCATCAATAGGCATTGCCTCCTACTCAAGGCATCTGCCACTCGGTTGGACCTCCCACTTTGGTGCTTTAGCACAAAGGTGTAGCTTTGCAGGAACTCGACCCATTTTAGGTGCCTCTGATTCAATTTCCCTTGACTGTTAATATACTACGGTGTTTGATGATCAGTATACAAAACAAAGTCCTTTGGAAACAAATAATGTCTCCATTTCTTCAAAGACTAAACTATGGCATAGAATTCCTGATCATATACTGAATACTTCTTCCTGGCATCATTGAGCTTCTCGCTAAAATAAGCAACAAGCTTACCCTCTTGGCTCAATACGGCCCCTATGGCACTGCCACTCACATCATAGTCTACCTGAAATACCTTATTGAAATCTGGAAGTGCTAAGACAGGCTGCTCGATGACCTTCTTTAGCATTGCAAAGATTTTGTCTGCTCTAGCTGTCCACTTGAATTCCTTCTTGTTCCCCCTCATTGTCTCAGTAAGGGATGCACAAATACTGCTGAAATATCTGATGAAATTATGGTAAAAACTGGCTAGGCCATGAAACGATCTCACCTCGGTCACACTTCTTAGAGCAGGCCATTCTAAGATAGCCCTCACCTTTTCTGGGTCCATTTTGAGACCATCCGTTGAGATGACAAATCCCAGGTATACTAACTCCCTCTTCACAAAGTTGCACTTCTTCAGATTGATCAGCAACTGCTCCTCCCGTAGTTTCTCAAAAACCCTCCTGATGTGCATCAGGTGTTCCTCCAAGGATCTTCTGAAAATCAAGATATCATCCAGGTAGACAATAACAAATTTGCCTAAAAACTCCTTCAGGACTTCATTCATTATCCGCATGAAGGTACTCGGTGCATTGGTTAGCCCAAATGGCATGACCAACCACTCATACAACCCTTCTCTGGTTTTTAAGGTTGTCTTCCACTCATCCCCTTCTCTAATGCGGATCTGATGGTAACCACTTTTTAGATCAATTTTCGTGAAGTACTCAGCTCCACTTAAACAGTCCATGTTATCATCCATCCTTGGCAGTGGGAATCTGTATTTGATGGTGATCTTGTTGATTACTTGAGAGTCTATGCACATTCTCCACTCTTCATCCTTCTTGGGTGCCAGTACTGTAGGTACTGCACATGGACTAAGAATCTCCCTAATCAAACCCTTCTTTAGAAGATCTTGAACCTGTCGGTTTAACTCCTCAGATTCTACAGGTGTCATTTTGTGTGCAGCCTTGTTTGGCAAGCTCGATCCAGGCACCAAATCTATGTGGTGACTGATCTTCCTAACAGGTGGTAAACCTTCAGGAACATTATCAAAAATGATATCTAGAAACTCCTCTAACGTACCCCATGACTTCCACTCGGAGTTTCCTTGCATTCTTCTTCCCTAACCCTAGGGATTATTACATAGCACATATGATCTTGCTTCAGGCCATCTAAAAATTTTCTTCCATCAACTAGACAGACTCGTGCACTGCTGCATACCTTCTCATCCACCTCCTTTAGGGGTTTCAACTTATGCCGAACTCCATTTTTCGACAAGGAGTATGTATTGGCTCGACCATCATGTACAACACTTCGATCAAACTGCCATGGTCTCCCCAGCAACAAGTGACATGCATCCATAGGCAAGATGTCACATAAGACCTCATCTCGGTAAGTTCCAATGTTGAACTTCACCAGGCATTGCTCACTGACCAGCACCCTATGGTATTTTTGTAACCATGCAATCCGATAAGTATGCGGGTGTTTTCTTCTCTCTAGCTGCAATTTGGCAACCATCTCATCAGAGACCAAGTTGTCAGTGCTTCCATTATCGATGATGATGTTATAGACCTTGCCTGCGCACTTGCATCTTGTTCAAAACAGGCTGTTCCTCTAGTCTACCTTATTTTCTTCATTCAACAAGACTCTTCTGATGATCATCACCTCTCCTCATTCTACCTCCTCAGAGTGCTCAGATTCTACACCTTTGTCTGCTACAATAGCTCGGGCCTGACCCTCAGGTCTTCAATTTGGCATTTCTTGATGCTGTGGGCAGTTGTATGACCGATGTACTTCTTCTTCATAGTTGAAGCAGGTTCCTCGAAAGACACCTCTTCCAAACCCTCGCCCAGACCTACCTCTTCCCCTCAGGTAGTTGTTGTTCTGATTACGTGGGTGTTGGTTATTCTCCTCCTTCTCTTCTTTCTATTTTTGGCTACTGCTTGCTTCACTAGCTTTCCCCAAATCTCTGTATCTTCCTCCACTGGTCCTTCCACCAGCTCTTCCTCCACGATCCTTTCCTCTTTGCTTACCATAAAATCTCCTATTCAGCTTCTCCTCCACTTTTAATGCAAACTGGTATGCATCTTCAACCGTGCTCATTCGAACCAGACTTAGCTCTTCTTGGATGCTGGTTCTCAATCCATTGATGTATCGTGCGACTTTATCCTTATTCACCTCAGAATAGCCGATTCTAATCGAAATCTGGTAGAACTCCTCCGTATACTCCTTGATAGATTTACTTTCCTGTCTAAGACTCTGCATCTTTCTCAACAAATCCAACTCATAATCCGTAGGGATGAATTGCCTCTTCAATTTCTCCACCATCCTATCCCACCTGGTGATATTTTCCTTTCCCCTCCTGTTCCTTTCTAGCTGCACTCCTTTCCACCAGATGCTGGCATGTCCCTTCAACTTTGTTTTTGCAAATCTGATCTGATTTGGATCGGAGATCTCTTCATACTCAAAATATTACTCCATGTCGTTGATCCAATCTATCAACTCCTCGGGATTGAGATTCCCAGAATAGGTAGAGACGTCAAACTTCGGCTTCTTCCTGATCTGGGATATGGCCCTATACAGCCTAGCCTCTGTTGGATCCAACGCTTCTTCCTCATCAGATGGACCCTCTTCTTCCCAAACTTCATCTTCACTAGGTTCCTCCCTTCTTGGCTCAACTTCTCTTCAGATTTCCTCCTACAGGGCTTCAACTTGCCTCTGTAAGGCTCTAAGATCGACCTCTACTCCTCTATTTCTCACACCACCATGGTTCCTTTGCGGAGGCATCTTGCTTATCTTCTCACAACCCACAACCATAATCCTGGCGCAAACTGACTCACTATCGGTGATCGGTTCACACACTCAGAACCTTCTGGATCTGATACCACTTGAAGCAGAACTAATATAACACAAAAAATTTCACACAAATTTCATTTAATAGAGGTTTCAAATTCAAAAATATAGCAGTTATATTCAAAATGACCAAGAAGCTTTTACAATGTATGCATTCCTTTTATAACAGACTCGACCCCCTTCGGACATCATTACACAGAATGCAGGATTCCTTGTAACCACCCACACGAGTGTTCTGTCGCCACATGCATGTTGTAGCCAGGTATCTTCCATCATCATGGCATGGGATGGCGGAGTGCCCTGCAGCCGCCTGTCCATCCACCCGTCGAGTCATCATTCATAGGAATGCGCCATAGCCATCTGTAATCTGCTACCATGTGCCCTTATGCAATGGCCTCTATAACTGCCTAGTGCTCTATGGCCACCTATAATTTGATGCCACGTGCCCTTCTGCAATGGCCTCTGTAATCATCGACTGGTCTAGAGTCGTGAGCATTTTGTCATGATATTGCGACGTGTTTGCTTCCTTACGCCCTCTCCTCTTCGATCATGATATCATGATGTTTTGGTGTTCGGCATCTGTTTTCTCCTTCGGGCCGTGAAACTGTGACATGTTGCGATTTCGTGACCATTTTATCCCTTGGTGCCTTTGCTCCAAAAGTGTCACGATTTTGCGACCACTTTGCACCCTGTCACCTTGCTTCCAAAAGTGTCACGATTTTGCAACCACTTTGCGCCTTTGAGCCCTCGCTCTGGACATCGCCTTTGAGCCTTCGCTCCGAAAGTGTCATGATTTCAGGACCACTTCGTGCCTTTGAGCCTTCGCTCTGAAAGTGTCATCATTTCGTGACCACTTTGCGCCTTTAAGCCTTTGGTCTGGAAGTGTCGTGATTTCATGACCACTTTGCGCCTTTGAGCCTTCGCTCCAAAAGTGTCGTGATTTCGCAACCACTTTGTGCATTTGAGCCTTTGTTCCGGAAGTGTCGCTATTTCGTGACCACTTTGCGCCTTTGAGCCTTCACTCCGAAAGTGTCGCGAAATCGCGACCATTTTGCGCCTTGGCTCCTGTGCTTCGAAAATGTCACGATTTCACGACCATTTTGCACCTTGGCCTCTTTGCCTTGAAAATGTCACGATTTCGCGACCATTTTGCACCTTGGCTTCTTTGCTTTGAAAATGTCATGATTTCACGACCATTTTGCGCCTTGGCTTCTTTGCTTTGAAAATGTCGTGATTTCATGACCATTTTGCGCCTTGGCTTCTTTGCTTTGAAAATGTCACGATTTCATGACCATTTTGTGCCTTGGCCCCTTTTCTCAAAAAGCGTCGCGATATCGCGACAGTTTGACCCTTTGGCGCCCTTCCTCAAAAAGGTATCGCGATATCGCGACAGCTTTGGCACTTAAAGAAAAAAATATTTTTGGGTGATGCAAGACTGCTTTTCCACCTCCGGATGCTCCTGCATCATTTTTGATACGTGTATCATTATTCATTTAATGCCCATGACCTATTCATATTATTTTTATTGGTTTTATTATTAATTAAAAAATACTCAAATTAGAAATAATATTCATTACACTATTTACATAGATTCAATATTTGTTAAAACTATCAATTTTGAAATTCCATTTTACCAACTAATTGTCTTTAATAATACTTTTGAATTATATTAGACTATAAGTTAATAAACATGTAGGATATTTATTATGTGAATTTAAGTGAATAGACCTCTTAAATAGTCATATTCTACATGTGTCTTATGTAGCAAGTTAATATGTGAATGAATAGAAATGACATTTTGATCCTAACATGTACTTTCAAATGAATTGATAAGTTGTGTTAAAGACAATAGTTATAATCACTTATTATAAATCATTTCTATTCCTTCCAATGTATCATTTGATTTAGATGTTTAAAAAAATCAAGAGTCAATTATTATTATTATATTTGCTCAAAAGTAAATATCATAGAAAGTATTATCTTTGATTACAAAAAGGGTGGAAATCATGGTGAAAATGATCCTTGGTAGGATTTCATATATGTAAGTCACTAGATAATCCAAATCAAGATTAACTCTATTTTTGAAATCAAACAATTAGAGGGAGAAAAACAATTCATGTGGTATTTTCTTTTCTGGAAAACATCCCAGAAGGGATGCCACTTTCGGGTAAGACCCAAGGAGGCATGGATATCTCTTTCACAAAAATTGCCTAGGGCTCGCACCTGGCCTACCACATTTTACATACTAAAGTAGTAAACCTAAAACAAGATAAATCAAGAACATACAAACACACAAAAATATTAAAAAACAAAAAAAAAAAACATGCTCCTTGAGTGTGTCAAAAAGATAAAGCACAACCAAACACACATACCATAAGATTAAAAAACACAAAACGAACCACATGACAAAATACTATAACAACATAATAAAACACAAATATAACAAAAAAAAAACAGAACACTACAAAGACACAACCAAAAAAAACATGAAAAAAAACAACCAAAACCTAAAAAATAATTAATAAAAAAACCAACAACAGACAACAGAGAAAAAAAATAGAAAAACTCACACACAAAAAAACAAAAACACCATTTAACATAAACATACATAAACACAAGCATAAGAACAACAACAAAAAAATAACAACAACAAGAGACACAAAACCACAAAAACACAAGAAGAACACAAAAAACACAAAAAAAAAAAACAAAAAAAAAAATACACACATAAATAGAAAAGAAAAAATAAAAAATAGAACACAACAATGAAATTTATAGACAAAATTACTATTAAGGCAAGAATCAATAGAGGAAACAAAATAAATATTAGTTTAAGGTAGGGAACTAAATACCCTGAACAAACCAAAGAGAAGCAAAAATAAAGCAAGGAGAAACTAGGTACCTCCATAACTATAGCCATCCAAATAAATTATGGAAAGAAGAGCTTCCCTTATTTGTGAAGCCCACCATCTACGAGGGTGCCCTTAGCAAGTAAGATCAACTTTATCCAAATTCCAATTAGCTAAATCATCATCACTCTTATTTTGATCTTTGACCACATGATTGTAATCAACTTTCAAAAATCCCATCTGGATTAACTGAATCTTCTCAATAATTATTTTTATTCTCCAATCAACCTTATGATTCTTAGAAGGAGTCTTCAAAATATTATTCATGAGTTGACAGTTAAACTCAACTAGTACCTTTTCCAATCCAACGATAGTAGCCTCTTAAAGTCCTCTAAGGATACCATACCCCCCAACAAGGTTATTGGATAGAATACACAAATTCTCAACAAAAGTAAAAACTAGGGAGCCATCTGAAAGTCTACCAATTCCTTCCACACTATCTTTTCTAGGATTCCCTCTAGAGGCTCCATCAGTATTTACTTTTCCAAAATCCTTAGGAGGAGGTTATCAATTCCTTGTTCTATCCATCTTGTAATTAATCACATTCCCTTTAAGTTGGTTGATCTTAAAAGAGTTAATATTCAATATTTGCATCACTTGATCCCATATTTAGTGGGAGTTTTGAGGGTGATTAAGGATATGATGGACTGATTCAACTAAGCTAGAAATGGCCTTTTTCTAGATATAGTGAATATTCTTCCTTTCTTGATTAAAAATTCAATTGTTCCTTTCATTCCAGATATTCCAAAGAATAAAGGTAGAACCCATATAAACTAAATGCCTAATAAAATGATCAACACCATATTGATTAGGCCAATCCCTCCAAAGTTTTTCAAAAGTAAAAAATTAAACCACTATAAACCAAGTAAAGTGGCCATTCTTCTCCAAATATCAGAAGCTAAATTACACTAAATAAAAATATGGCTAATATTCTTCACATTCTCTCCACACATTTCACATCTAAAAGGGCCATGAAAACCACACTTCATAATATGCTCCCTAGTAAGCACCCTGCAATGCAATAAAAGGTAAGTAAAGAACCTCACCTTAGGCTAGAACCTTTGAGCCCAATTTATGTGGTATTGAATTAGAATGCAAATGATATATAAATATACCATGTTTTTTTTCTTTTATTTAGACAATCGAATGAGTTGAGGAAATATGACTTACATGTATAACCCATAAGAAAAGAATTTATTTTGTTATATTGGTGTATATTGTATGAACTTGAGAGGACCCACCTTATTCAACTACAACTAAATATGAATAATTTAATCTACTATATACTTTAATACTTGGGTTTATAACAAGATTTGAACATCATCTATGGAGAAGAAAATATAAATTCCCTTTGAAAGTAATCCCTAGCATAGGTCATCCATCAAGCATTGTAGTGGGTAGGGTTGAAAAATAGAATGTAGTACATAAAAAATTGGTATAGGAAATGAATAATACATATTAATTTGGGATGAGTCTTTATGTTCATATAAGAAATTTAACTCTAGTAAAAATGATATATTTAATTTTGGGATATGTAAAGATGGGGATTATGGGTACAATAGATAATTAAGGTAGAGAAGGGTGACAAAATTACTATAGGTATCAATGGAATTCAATAATATATTAACAAGTTATAATGGTTTAATAAATAGAAGTGGGTACTTATCTAAAGATACCAATGTTTATTATGGAATATTTTATGTAAATCAATTAGAGGGTTTATGTAATTGTCTCTCTTGAGTTGAGAAATTTTTATAGGATGTTAAAATTGAAGTATAACACCTAAGGATAAACCTTAGAGATATTTTATCAAAGTTATATTAATAATAGTTGAACTTGTTGTCTCATATTTCATATTTTAGGGCCTCAAATAGTGAATGGGGAAATTATCTCCGATATTCTCTAGGTGTTAGATTTTATGCCTTGGATTGATTTTAGTATTTTTTCATTATTAATTCTTTGATATGTTTTTGGATATTATTGTATCTATATATCTATATATCACTCTCTCTCTTTCTATGTATGTATGTATGTATTTATAAAATTATGCAATAAGTATATACTTTAGAAAATAAATAGTGCATACTAGTTCACAAAAAATATGGGTGGATATAAAATCACACTAGAAAGTTTATGCTAGGCAAAGCCATTAAACTAGAATTATCGAATAAAATTAGACATAGTGGATAAACTATGAGTTATTTATGTAGAAAGAGCTACAGATCTAGAAGGATTTGGTTGATTATTGTTCTATGAGCCTCACCATCTAAAAGGTATATCTTGATTATCTAGTGGAGGATCCCAACCTGAATTGGCACCTTCACAAGTTGGTTCATCTACCTACTTGTCTTCTACATCCCACCTTGAGGATATGGAGAGGATAATATGGGGAAACTTATCATTGTTGTTACATCCTTGAGATACCTAGTTACAAGCCTTAGAGAGACAAGGTAGTGAATGATTACAATCCCTAACTTTATGTTAAGGACTCTAGTAGGGAGTTTGCAAAACTTAACTATGGTGATTATGGTACCAATTATTACACGAAGAAGAGCTTGGAAAGATAAAATTCACCATGCATAGATAATTAACCCAATGTTCCATAAGAGTCTCTAAATGAGGTACTTTCAATTGTTAGCTTTTGAAGCTAAATACTTAATATAAAATAACCACAAGATCTAAAATAAAGTTATAATATGAAATATATGATAATGGAAAACTACTAAGCATATAAAACTCATAAATAACTTTAGAAATAACTTATATAGATGCCACTAGAAAATTTGCATGAAAATTTGAACTCAATTGAATAAAGACCTCAAATACATCATACTTCTTCACTCTCCATTGTATATGTCACTCTGTCTATCACTCTATGTATCAATTTATGCATCATACTCTATGTTTTTGACAACCACATAGACACATATATAATAGAATGTGACTCTTCATATGGAGAACTCTTGGCCTTCACTATTCTAGTGACTCTTCATATTTATATTCTATAGACTCATGTGCACATGGACTAATAATCACATTTACATTGCCAAAATACTTTGCACACTTGTGTATTTATTAAATTGCATAAAGTAAATACTCATACTCTAATATAGGACTTTCTTTCCTAATATAAATATGTACCAAAGGTGGTACATTAGAATGTACCAAATAATGTAATATATTCTAACACCTCCTTGTATTACATCATTTTGTTATTGAAGAATTTATTCTTCAATATGATATTCATAATCTTTTTGGAACTTGTGCTCTTATTTTCTACTTTCTTCATTTGGCTTTGTGCTTGTATCGTAATCACATAAATGATTACTATTTTCATAAAATACAATATTTACTGAAAGTACTTTAGCTCCATGTTATTCTATAGTTTCTTCTAGTTCTTGAATTTATTGCATCTCTTGGGCTAAGTGCGCATTTTGATTTCCTTCTCTATATTGTAGTTGAGGTTGATTGTATTTATGCTAAAAATATTGTTGATGTGGTTTATATTGACTTTGATACTGTCTTGGTTGAGATAACCTATTTGATTGGCTTCCTGAATGTGTTTAAGTCCCTTGATAATCATTTCATAGATTTAATAGACAATAATTTATACTATGTGATAATTTTTGTAAACTTTACAATATCTATCATTCCATTTTGATTTGTTCCTTGAAAATGAAGCAACATTTCGTTGTGAATTATCTTTTGAGACTAATGCATTCTTAGTTATTTAATATTTAGTTGAATTCCCCTCTTCATATTCCTATAGCATATCGGTTAACTCATCAAATGATATATATTTACTTAAAATTTGTAAATATGTGACTAAATACTTATAGCTTTCTGGAAGCACTCTCAAAATAACTTGAACAAGAAATTTATCTTCTACTGCCTCTCCTAGAGTTAATAACTTCCCTTTTATATCTTCTACTTTTCTTAAAAACAATTTTATTCTTTCACCAATATTGAATTTTAGAGAATACAATTGAGTTTATAGATTTAGAATAGCAACTTTATTCTTTCCTTCAAATATCTTGTCTAAAGTATTCCATGCTTCTATAGAAGTTACTACTGAACTGATGTATGGATGTATATCATCTATAATTGTAAAATTTATTATCAAGAGAGATTTTTCTTCATCTTCTTCATATTTTTTTATTTTTCTATCATCTTCAATAGGCTTAGTACTCCTTTAATAATGTCCCAAATATTTACTACTACCAATATTGATCTTACTATATTTTTCCATGAGGTGTAAAAATGATCTTTGAGCAATTGATATTATGAGAGAAATAATTTATTTGTTATCATGTGTAGACTACCTTATAACTCCCTAGCTTAGTTTATCAAATAAGTATTTGATGCTATCTCAAATTCTATTCTTAATTTCTCCTTAGTTTTGAATGATAGACTAAGGACAATTTCCAATCTTGACTTTATGTTGACAACCTTTTATCTCCCTAGTTTCAATACAATTCTTCAATTTTATATTTTGTAGAACTCCTTGTATCTCCCTAATGATTGAATATGACAATATAAATTTTTAACTTTTATTCTTTAAAACTAACTACTTTACTTTCTCATTTTCAATCAATGATTTTAATGCAATCTCAATCTTGTAAGTCTTAAAATTTATATCTCTAATAATTTTGAATAAGAGACTAAACTGTAAATGCAATTTTCCTTTTTCAAGAATTCTATATTAAACTCCTTTTATCTCCCAAATTCAAGAATGTATATCTCATTTCTAAATTTTTGAAAACTATGTTCATGTTGAATTCCTTATAACTCTAAAGTCTATAAATTTAGAAAATTTACAAAATAATATTTGCATGTTTTTTATTCCTAATTTTCATGTAGGATACCTTATTTATCCAAACTTATTATATTGCAAATATTTCAACTTGTTTTGTAAACTCAAATGTTCAAATTACAAAACTTCAAAAATAAATGCTTCAATCCTTAAATAAATATTCAATACTTTATAAAATATTTCAAATTGTCATATTTAGATTTCTAAGGTTTAAATAATACTTCAAAAATATATCTCTCCAATAAAATACTTTCAATCTTAACCTTAGACAATAATATTTTTTAGTCCTTATAACTCCTAATCTTCAATATTTCAGGCACTCCATCCTTGACTCTATATTTGAACTTGCTTTAAAAATTGGTGTGCTTACTCCACTTTGGTTGGTCAACTATGTTTCAATCTAGTCAAGGCACTCCAACCTTCAACGTATGTCCTCCATACTGTAGTAATTGAGACTATGCCAATGTATTTCCATCTCATGCAATAAATAGGTGCTACAAAAATATTTTGTCTTCCTTAGTAATGTTTGTATTTTTGAAAAATAAGTGATAAGTGTGACCAAAATGTTTCACTGCTTTTTTCCAGCATAACCTGTAATTTTTCAATACTTGTAGTGCTCCTCATTTCTTGTGACAAGTGGTATAAAAAATATTATAATTTTTTTCAATATTACAAATGAATCTTTAATGCTTCTTGACGTTCTATTTTTTTGGCTACATTCTTATTCTTCTCTTGACACTTGGTTGTGCATGTAATATACTCGATAGACTAATGCAACATTGTAAGGAATATTATGCATACCTTATCTTAGCTTCCTTTCTTGGTGGTTGAAAAAACCTAGACCTTTGGTCTTCCTTAATGCCTTTTTCAATATTAAAATAATTGTATTCTTTTTTGAACTTGCAAACAACACTTCAAATTCCCAAATGATGGCTCTTCTCCACTTAGGTGCTCCTCTATAGATGGCTCTCCATAGTGGCTCTTCTTCACTTAGGCGTTCCTCTACAAGTGACTCTTCTATGGTGGGTATTCTTCTTTAGGTTGTGGCTCCTATATTCTGTCTGATGGTTATTCTTATATGTAGTTTTTGGATTCTTTCCCCCCTATGCTTCAATGTCACCTTTGCTCTTTTTATGTGGTGCTCAACCTGTGCTACTCAGTGGTGCTCTACTTGGTGGATTTACCACTCTTTTTTGGTGGATTTTCTTTATCAATATTTTCTATATATTGATACTCCTCTTGGTGTCTTTAGATACCTTATATCTTCTTTAGTTTTTATCACTATTCATCCTCAATTAAGCTTAGAATAATTCTGCACTTTTACTATATAAAAAAACCATATAATATTTTCTTATCACTCCTTTTTAGCACTTTTTTTAACTCTAACTCTTCCTATTATATTTTGCAGATTTTATAATAATAATGGTGTCTCTTTTCTTGGATTTGAGACACTTTACTCAGACTTACATTTTCTACCTTTTACCAGCTCCAAAAATGATGCTTTCAAAAATTTATAATAACAACTTTCAATATTTGTAAAAGAATACTTTTTATGGCATCATTATTACACACCTTTTATAGTCTCCTTTATGGATTGCCTCCTTGATACCTATATGTCTTGAATTTATGTAATTTTGTGGATACACTCGCTTTTATTTTTCTGCTCTAGAATCATTAACTTGCAGCTCTAGTTGATGCCCAAAAATCAGCTTTCTTGCTATAAATATTTATTCCCATTTATGATATCAACTTCTGAAATTTACAGCTACAAATTCTGCCTTCATGCTGTCCAAATATACAGCAATTATCCTTGTTCATCTGTTGTTAAATCCTCATGTGCTTTTCTGTCCAAAACTCTTCCAAAAATATCCCTAAACTCTTCTAAAATTCACCACACTTTTCTCTTTCTAATGCTGTCCTAATTCGCAGCTCAAACCTCTCAAATTACTGCTTACAAAATCTGATTTTTTTATGTCTAATAATCTTCAAATTTACTGTCCTTTTTTTGCTGTCAAGCTTTCCTTCAATTGGATGTCCAAAAATACTTCAAACACTTTTCAAATATCCTCCAAATCGTAGCTCTATGCTTTATTCAATTTGTTGTTCTATGTCCTTTCAACTTCTTCCTCGAAAATGAGCAATTTTCTTCTTTTCAAATAAGCCTCCAAAATATTCATGGTTGTCCTCAAACTTTTAAAAAATGTGACCTTTTCAATTCCTCTTCCTTATTCAATCTTCTTGTTGAATTCTGAATTCAAATATGATCTCATTCATTGTCCTGTTCCTAAATCATTTATATTCTTGAGGTCTTCAAAAACCTTCTCAAATTTTAGCAATATTCTTGTCAAATCCTTCTTCCTTTTGGTCTTGTTGTCATATAGCTACAAATTTTCCAAATTCTTCTTTTCAGGAGCCTCTCCTGATTGCAATATTTTTTCATGAAATTTTCTTAAAATATCCTCTAATGGCCACTACTTCAAATTTACAATCAGGATTTCTCTAGTCTTCTACTTATTCTCAAAATTCTTCTTGAGATATCTTCTCTTGGGTCTTCTAATTTTGCAGCTACTCAACTCTCTCTATGAAGACTTCAATGAAACATTACCTTGATTTCTGCAATCTTCCAACTATGGAAACTCTACAATGAGATCTCTTTTTTGGATCTCCAAATTTTGTTGCTTCTCAACTCTATAATAGTACCTTTTTTAGTCCTTCTCTATATTCAATATTCAATCTTCAATCTTATATATTTCAAATCTGGGAGTTCTTCAATGTGACCTCTTTCTTGGGTCTCTTCAAGTTTCAATCTATATTATTCAATATTCAATGAGGATCTCCTTCTTGGTTATCCTAAATATTTAATGGGGTTTTATTTATTGGATCTCCTGAATATTCAATATCTAATTTTTATGCAACAAATAATTAATTCCTACACGAGGAAAACAAAGACTTTTAGGCAATCAAATGTGAAGTTCTTATCTATCTATTGTAGAAAGCATCTCAAATTCTAAGAACTAATCTTCTAAAAAAAAAACTTAGACAATAGTAACCAATTACATTCAAATTCCATAATTCTAAAATCAATAAACTTCACTAACTATTCTCAAAACTAGTGGAAACCAATCTATATTGAGTCCTAGTCTTCCTGAGTTTTCCTTCAATATTGTGGAAAGACTCTAGATAAATATTAATCTAGAATTTTATTTTCTTTATCAAAATTTTCAATAGGATATTATTCTAGGGTCTCTTAATCTCATAAATATCAAGGTTTACCTTGAAGACCTATAAATTTCCTTCTATTCTGAATTTGTTCTTTGAATAGGTAACTCTTCAACCTTCATTGGTTTTTCTTCAACATAGTGAGAAATACTATCTTCTCTAGTTTTATTTTCTAGTGATAATTTCTTCAACTTCACTAGGTTTTCCTTAACAACTGGAAATATATTTTGCAACTTAAAAACCTATGCAAGATAAAACCTTGTTATGGATCTTATACCACTGTTAGCTTTTGAAGCTAAATACTTAAGAAAGTAACCACAAGATCTAAAATAAAGTTACAATATGAAATATATGATAATGAAAAACTACTAAGAATATAAAATTCATAAATAACTTCAAAAATAGCTCATGTAAATGCTACTAATAAATGATCATAAAACTTGGAACTAAATTGAATAAAGACCTCAAATACATCATACTTCTTTACTATACATTGTATATGTTACTCTATGTATCACTCTATGTTTCACTCTATTTATCACACTCTATATTTTTCACACCTACATAGACACATATATAATTGGATGTGACACTTAATATGAAGCACTCTTGTCCTTCACTCTTCCAATGACTCTTCATCTTCCTATTCCATGGACTCATATGCACATGGACTAATATGCATAATTAAATTACTAAAATACTTTGCACACTTGTGCAATTATTACATTGCATAAATTAAATACTCACACTTAATCTAGGACTCTCTTTCCCAAGGTGATACATTAGCATATACCAAATATTGTAATATATTCCAACATCAATATCATCTTATTTGGTAAATTAGAACTATAAAAATGCATTGGAATAGATTTTAGCTTTAGTAGTCAATATATTGTCTAGAAAGAATAGTTATATTTTTGCATTTCTAGATATAAAATAAAATCTCCACTCTTAAAGAATACCATAGGTAGGTGTATTTTCCTAGCACATTAGGTCAATAACCCAAAATAATTATGTGCTAGGAGAAAGGCTCAAGTATAAAAGTCCTAAAGAAATCATGAATCCATGTCCATGTAGTTTGACCTTTGGAACAAAACCAAAATAGATGTTTGATGTTTTCACATCACCCCCAAAATGGGCATCATGGGTTGGAGACCCCTAAATGAGATAATTTATCTCTATGGGGGAGATCCTAATATAGAATACACTATGTTAAATGATTAATCTTAGGTTCCACCATGGTGGACCAAATAGTTTGAAATATATATTACCAAAATTTTGTTAGTAGCCTATAGTCTCCATGTTTCATTGAGTTTTTGTACCATCAATAAATGAGAAAAAAATGCATTTGTTTCCTTTGGTTGGCTTGTACTTATATATTAGGGTATTCAGAAAATATTCTAGTATTTCTAATATAGTTGGGAGGATCTAATACCAATTTTATGAAGCATTTATGGATAGACAAAGCCCACAAATACTTGGAACAATTATGTATCTTGATTAGTCAAACTGAATTTAGCTTTGGTTTCAAGCTAGGAAAACTAGTTTCTTATCACTCTAGAAAAGATATCTAAAACTACTTAAGTTCCTAAATGAAAGAATTTTAATGCATGAATATTTAGGACCTTAGCAAGGGATTGGTCCCAATGAGTGACTATAAATGACCACCACAAATATTTTCAATTAACTTAGAGTCAAGTACTGAATCTATTTTCATTCCAAATTAGATGAGGTTTAATGGCTTCCTAGGATTTTTAGATGATTTTAGCCACAAATATGTCATTAATATGGATTAGCATATTGATATTAAGTATGGTATAAGGACTAAAATCCTTCTAGGCCTATCAACCATATGGAAGGCCTAAAGCAATGTAGTGACAAAGGAAAACTTTCTAGGCTTTGTTGCCTTCCAAGGCTTGAATGACCAATTTTAGATAGAGGGAAATCCTAGGGGGATGGATTTACAAGAGTCCATGGCCTCTAGAGTCACATGAAAGATGATAAAATTTCTAAATGACTTGATGAAATCCTTTCCATTGCTTATAAAAAACCCATAAAAAATATAAGAAGTTTTTCAAGCTTCTAGTAGAAAGCTTTGGAGGGATCCCAACAAAAGGAGTGGAAAACATGGATTATAGCAAGCATTATGAAAAAAAATTAGAATTTTCTTGCTAAATATTTCTAAAATATAGCTCTATAACTTCTCACCATTGGCAATTACAAATTTCCAAATAGTAGCAAAAGAAGAGTCAAAGGAATAGACGATTTCGATAAACCCAAACATTTCACCATGGGAAGTCTATTTCCAACCAATTTTTTTAAGACATGAAGTCTTGGGAATGAAGGATTGAAAAGAAATGGCTACTAAGCCATATGCTAGGTAGAATATATCCAAGCATTGTAATTTCTATTTGATGCTATTTTCTTCCTCTAGTGAGTAAGAAAAGATTTAATTATGAAGTGGCCATTTACTAGCTACTAAGTAGTGTCAAGAAGGAATATGCCCTCAACCTAACCTTGAGGAATGTGGTCAAGTAAATACCTAAATCCCTTAGTATCTATCATATGAGTACTAGAGGAGGTGTACAACATTTTTGAATAGACTTGAAGAGGCCATAGGAAGAGAATTACTTACCACTTATGATAAAAAAAAGTACATGCATATGCAAAATATATTTTGATAGAGTGAACGAAGGCTGACCCCCCAAAAAAAGCTTGTAACATTGTAATGATGAAGGTCACTTGATACAATCATAAATATTGATAAAATCAATTTTAATAAACAATATTTTATATAGAGAGGTTCGTGACCATTCAATACCTATCCATACAACAATTATGTTATCTAGAATGTACCTACTTTTTATTAATCATATCTATTCAAGACAAAAAATTAGTAGAAGCAAGGTTTTTAGATGTAATGCCAAAGCTATAGTGATGATTTTGTCATAAATGTTCAATAAGATAATAGGTCTCTAACTGCGTATTTTCTCTATATCTTTAGTATTACATATGAATTTACTATTACCATTGTTGATGAAATTGCCTAATGTAATTGTATGGAATACTTCCAAATATACCTAAAATAAATCCTAACCAATATTTTTCTATAAGGATTTATAAAATTTATAGGAAAATCCATGACAGCTAAGGGATTTATCGTTGGCCATGGATAAGATGACCTATATTAGTTCATATTTAGTGACCAGTTGATCAGATAATACCCATTGTGAAGTGAATTGTTTAAAGGACACCATATTTATATATATTTTTAGAGCAATATTCTACTAAGGAGAAGGATATTTCTCCTTTAAAATATATTGATAATATCAAACAATGGATTGTATGAGTTTCGATAAAAATATGTTGACCTTCCATAATGTGTTTGATCATTTGGGAAACTTGAGAAACTTCCAAGGCTTGAAATATTTCTTTGGAAAGTTGATCTCCTACCTAAAGCCAATAAAAATGGGTCTTCATTTGGGCTCCCCAGGTTGTTTCTAGCTTAGTAGTAGCATAGTTCATGCTCTAAGGTGGTAGCCTTGTAGGAGTGGTGGTGAAGAAGAGGTACTTGATGGACATATATGAAAAATTATTTATGATGTATGTTCTATTGAACTATTACACCATTATATCCAACTAATCCCATTATAAGGGTTAGGCTAAATATTCCAAACATGTTATATGTGGACTAGCATAGGTGTATATTCTAGCTATGATGTGTTTAGGAAAACCTAAGTTTTTTTTCTTAGGGGTTCCACTTAATCATTAAATGGAGAATAAAATAGGAAAGTGGTCAGAGAAGACAACATCCAACATAGCCTCCACTAACATAGAGAAATAGTTAGAGAAGGAGAAAATGGATGACCTATCAAAATAAATCTATGAAGTAATTTGAGAAGTCTTTTTGTGCTAGACTACATGTTATTCAACATGTAAAAAAAGGAATTAGAATGTCAACAACTAGTATTAGGGTAAAAAAATCCTAACTTATTACATATTTATTACCATGAATCCCTTTTACCAATTGTTCAATGCATTGGGAAGTTGCCATGTTTATCTAACACATTCAATCATATTTAAATCTCCACAAAATACCAATGATACACTAGGAAATGCATCTATGATTTAACACTAGAGGTGAAATAATTTGAAAACATCATTAGAGACATAAACATTAATAATCCCAAATGAATTATTATAAATGTTGAAAAGCAACCATCAAGATGGGTATGTGGGGTCACATATATGGTTACTTAAATGTGGGTGCCACCTAGTAGATATGAAGGTGGTAACTCCACCACATCCTAGATCATGATTATTATAGAAGAAAAAATTGATTGGTCATTTGGCATGATAGAATGTAGAGTGAAAAAAGCCTAAGATATTTAATTCATATAAACAAAGAATATTGAAATTGGAATACATTTAGCAATTTTCTCACTTGATATACTTCATTTTGGAATTTTTTAGATACCTAAAATTCATGAAATATGTTCATAAATCAATATATCCTTGCTATAGAGATCATTCATAACTTCATAGCTATTTTATGTCTACATAGACTTGTCGTCAAGCCCATAATATTTTGACTAAATAGTTGGAGTGAAATGTGAGTGTTTGTTTGGAAAAATCTTGTTAGCTTTCTTCTTGTTTCTTGGGCTATGTGAGCACCTACTATTTATTGTAGGATATGAAAAAGAACTTATATGAGTGGCTTCTTACTTAGATATTACACTAACATCCTAGGAAGTTTTGATATTACAAGGCTAAACTACCTCTTTGAGCTTATTTTTAGAAGGGGTTGGTGGAGAAACTTCCTTCCTCTTCTTATCTTGCATGGAAGCTTGGATAGGAACTTTGATATAAGTCCTAACAAGTGTAGATTCCATGGAATCATTATTACAATTATTTATTCAGTTTCTCATAGTTGTATGTCCCTCAATTAATTAGGGAGTGGTTGTGTTATCATGCTTTGGAGTCAATTTAGCTCTCTAGGTGGCTAAATGAAAATATTATATCTTATGCTTAGAATATTTACATATAAAGCATGCATTAGTAAGATTCATGTACAAAGACCTCTGATATATGCATTATGTATCAATCTAGATATCAATGCTATCTTTGAGATCCTTGGAGATATCTATCTCAACACAAACACTTTTATAAGGGTGAGATACAAAGAATTATTTTGGCTCGACACAAACAAAATTACTTACGGATGTTATAATGTTACTAAGACAGGCCATCAAGGTAATGAAAGTATAGGGAACTTGACTCAAACTAAGACCCATTTGGCATATTCCTCAAATACGATAAAATTCTAGGTCTAAGTGATAAAACAATGAGACGGACATACCATGTGCCATGTTTCTAAATGGCATAAGTATGCTTTAGTTTAAATAATAAGAAACCTTTGATAAGGTTTTGAATACCTTCTAGTCGGATCCCATAGGAGACCTAGCCAGAATTGATCCAACCCTTACTAACACTTTCTAGTGGGATTCTACCCATAAAATACCCAACTATGATATAAATATCAAGCCACTTGCATGCAGTATCACACTTAGGAATGAGGATAACATTAAGAGAAAAGGGTTTAACTTGTGTACCACTTTTAGTATGAGTTTTTTCAACTGCTTGAAAGACACCATTTATACATACCTCCACACCAATGATACTGAGTATAAACTGCTAGCTTGTTAAGGATGAAGGCCACAATAAGGAAACTTACAGAAGGTGAAGAAAATACATAGAAGGGGATCTAAAAAAAATAGGAAACTAAATTTTCATGCTGAAAGATAATGTAACAAGATAAATATGACCATTCAAACACTCAGTAGATTTTCACTCGAGCTCTCCGAATACAATATATATTAGTTTGGCTTCTTATGTAAATTTTTACTTTGTTAAGTTTTCACTTATCTACAATGCTCAATTTCTACAATTGATAGTTATGCATACTGAAATCAAGCATGCATGATTTCAATTGGCATGTATCATTTGGTGCTATGTGAGATGACAATGTGTTATATATATGTATATATAAAATATAAGCAACATCAACAAAGGTGATTGAAGGCAATGACTTCAGAGGAAATGATCATGGCATCATAATTACCTCTGATGATGATATAGGTGGTATCATGAATAGTGACAGGCCATAAGGAGTTGGTATGTATAAAAATATTGAGGAACTATTTGTCCACCTAAAATTTTTCAAAGGAATCTTTGCGGAGGTCCATAAGCAAAAAAATGATTCCAGACACACTATCTTTTTCACTAGTGGATCAATATATCATGGGGTGGTAACTGAGACAACTACCTCAGGATCTACCATCTATGGCGTAGTGGTAGGATCTGACACATCGACGGATTTAGAATCCCTTTTGTACTAAGAGAAAAATGACTTATCATCAAAGTAAGTTGTTCCTTCAGTAACAAGAGATGTGACGAGTGGATCGAGAGAGGCTGCTCCTAGGTCCTTTGTAGATATGGTCAAATTAAACCCAAACCCTAGTCAACCCAAAATGAATAGGGTTGATCAATATTTTTCTAATGATAATCTTGAGATCCCTTGCAAATGCATTCCATCCATGGTCACCTGTAACTCCAACTCACTGATAGGTAAATTCTTAGGTTCCCTACTGGATATAGAATCTATTCATAAATGGTCACACTCCTCTTGGAAGCCCTTAGAATATATGGATCTAGTTGCACTTCCCAGAGGCTTCTTTTTTATTCGGTTAAACATATTTTTGATTCTCGTTGAATCCTCATACGAGGATCCTAGTTCTTTGATTGAAGAGGATTATTCCTATGGAAATAGGGTGTGTATTTTGATCCATCTACTCAGAATATCAACTCTGATCCAATTTGGTTTAAATGAAGATATTCTTTAGGTTATTGTGAGGAACATTGGAGATCTCATATATTTTGATCCCCCCACTCAAGAAGGGTCCCACATGATCTAGGTTTGTATGTGCATCAATGCAAATTTGAATTCAGTCCTCCCATATTTGATCAATCTTATCTCAAAGGTTTATACCTTCTCCCAAGTTATTGAAAATGAAAATAAACCTACTTTTTGTGATTTTTTTCCAATAAAAGCCATATTAATTCCCAATGCCCTAAGGTTCCAAAACCACATTCTAATGAAGGTTGTCATTTTCCTAAATTTTCTCCTCACCACTCCTCTTTTTATGTTGTGCTGCTTCCCCCTTCTCATCCCTATTTTGAAACTTGTCCTTTCTTTGGTATAGTTGGTCAACCTCAGGCTAAGGATTTCACTGCTCCTTTGCCAACTCCCATTTTCTCTCTTCCTCACAGTCCACCCATTCCTATTTACAAATATTTTCCCCTTTTCCACCATTGATGCCACCACATATATCATTAATCCCACATTTATCCATCACCATAGCCCTCCTCCTTCCCCTAAGAGTCTCCCTAGCTCCCCTAGTGGCATCCATTTCTCCTCTAGTACTTTCTCCGTAAGCCCTCCCCCTAACCGAATCTAAAGGAATTTCTATGTTGATGTGGATTTCAGGAAAAAATGAGGTCATATCTCTTTCCAAGATACAAGAATAGAGTAGCTTTGGATGATATTGTGAATGGCACTCAGCTCACCCTTAGGGGCAAAGTTTCAAAAACACTAGTTGAAAATAGATCCAAAATTCCTCCTCCTCTTTGGAGAGCGAAGAGAACATCTTCAAGAGTTTCTAAATGAAGATACTCTCATGGAATATGAGAGTCCTTAATAGTCAAAATAAACAATACTTGGTTAAGTCTATGAGGAGAGACTTAAGGCCCACCATATTTTTGCTACAAGAAACTAAGCTAGATTCTCAGAGTGCCACTTGCATCTCAACATTTATTTGGAGATATTATTAATATTTTTTTAGTCTGGCCAACGGAGGTTCAGGTGGACTGTTATGTATGTTGATCCTACGAAATTTAAAGGGATCCTATTATCTATAGCAAAAAAGTACATGAATGTTATGTTATTCAACAAAGAGGATAGTTACCATTGGATCCTTTAAAACATCTATGCTCCCAATTCTCCATCCAAGAGGAATCTCTTATGGAATTTTCTTATCCAAATTAGAGAAGTTTTCTCTTTAGAGGTATAGATTCTAGCAAGGGATTTCAACTCCCGTCTATTCCCCACTGACAAAAAAAGGGTATCCCAAGTCATAGCTAATTTTTATGAACAATTTTTAGAATTTATGGATGATAATGAACTTATGTTTAACAATATCAGGGGGCCAAGATTCACTTGGACCAACCACAAAAAAGGGGACCAGGTCATATATATTCGCCTCAACCACTTTCTCATCTCAATCAATGCTATTCCTAAGTTTGGTGATGCTATCCTTAGATCGTTGCCTAATATTGGATATAATAATAATCACCTACTTCTGGATAGCTCCTCTAGGGTTTCTCCCTTCAAGTCACCCTTCATATTTGAATCTATGTGGCTTCAAGATCAAAATATTAAATCTTTGATTTCCTTATGGTGGTTTCATAAGTTTTTCGTATCTCTAGTCTCCTAGTTTAGAAATAAGCTTTGGTATATTGAAATCAAGATGAAACACTAGAACAAAGAAGTATTTGAAAACATCTTCTACAAAAATCACTAGATCCAATATCAAATCACTAGCATAGATATTTAAATGCATCAAGTAACCTTGAACCCACCCTTAAGGTTACAGGAAATACCCTTATGACCGAATTTCACAACATCCTCAGAAGTGAAGAATATTTCTAGAAATAAAAATCTCAAGTCACCTGGCTCAAAGAAGGAGATTTAAATACATATATTTTTATGCCACCACCATAATACATACAAGGTGCAACAAAATAAAGGAGCTTGTCCAACAGAATGGGGACGTAATGACTGATATCTCTAGAATCAGAGAAGAAGTCGATAAGTTCTTTGAAGAATTTCTAGCCCTAGTCTTGGGTGTGATCACCAAACATCTGAGGCCATCCTCCAAAACATCCCAAGGTTGGTCATGTCTGATCATAATCAAAATTTTCTCAAAACGATCTCAGCTGAGGAAGTCCATGCTACTATTTTTTCCATGCAAGGCAAGAAATCCCTAGGGCCTGATAGCCTTCCCCCATTTTTTTCCATCAGTTCTAGGAAATTATGGGTCAATATTTAGTTTTTTATAGCATATGCAAATTTTCAAGGAGATTCTCGAAGATGTCAACTCCACCTTCCTAGCCCTCATTCATAAAGTCAACAAGGCTCGTACTCTTACCGATATCCACCCGTTAGCCTTTGTAACATCCTCTATAATATCCTAACTAAAGCCTTGGTCAACAGACTCAAATCCATCCTCCCCCACATCATTTCTCCTAACAAAGGTATATTTTTCCAAGGGAGGCTCATCACAGACAATATTAACACCATCCATGAAATTATTCATTTTTTGTCTAAAAGTGGTAAGGCTAGGTTTCTTCTAAAAATTGACATGAACAAGGCTTGCAACAGAGTTTTCTATTCTATGTCTTATCCAGGTTTGGCTTCCATATTGAATGGATTTCTCTCATCAAGGAATGTATTACTACTACCAATTTCTCTAATTTTTTCAATGAATCTCCTATAGGCTATTTCAAGAGCTTCAAAGGCTTAAGACAAGGTGACCCCCTCTCTCTATTCTATTTTATCATTGTTGTTGAAGCCTTAGGTATAATCCTTACCTATGTGTGTTCCAAAGTAGATATTTTTGGTTTCAAGATTACATCCTCCATTCAACCCATCTCTCACCAATAGTTCTTTGATTTCACCATCCATTCCACCTTGGCCTCTATCTCCCAATCCCATTTTATCAAGTCGATCATGCTATCCTCTGAGGCTATTGTTGGTCAAAAAAAGAACTTCTATAAAAGTAATATTTACTTGATCAACACCCCTACTAGATGCCAAGCCCACATTGCTACTATCCTTGAGTTTACCATTATATAGCTCCCTACCACTTATTTAGGTTTTCCTCTCTTTTAAGTTCCCTCCAAAAAGTCTCTTTGGAATTTTGTCATTGATTGCATCTAGAAAAACATGACTAGCTAAAAAGGAAGCCTTCTCAATTAGGTAGGCAAAGCCATCCTCGTGAAAGCTACCCTCCAAAGCATCCAAATTTTATTCTTCTCAATATTTTAGATCATGATCGATGTTTGCAATAAAATTGAGCAACTCTAAAGGAATTTTCCATGGTATGGGTTAGAAATGAAATAGCGTATACACTTGGTTGCTTGGGACGAGGTCTGCTCTTCAAACAATCATGGTGGCATTAGACTTCAAAAGGTTCGTAATATGAATCTAGGATGTATAGATAAACAAGGATGGCAAGTTTTTACCAATGAGAACTATTTATGGGTCTCCATAATGAAAGCTAAATACCTCTAGCACAACACCAATTTCTTGGAGGACCCTTCTCCCATATATGGGTCGACAACATTGAATTCAATACTCAAAACTAAGGAGATTATTAGGAAGGGAATTCATTGGAAATTAGGCGATGGTAAGAAGATCAAATTTTGGGAGAATCTTTGGCTTGGTGATTAACCTCTATAGAATCATGCAGACCTTATTTTACTTAAACTAGTCACTGAATATTTATTCGGTTCTAAGGTATGTTATTTATTTCACTCTAGATTTCAATACTGTAAGTTGGTCCCTATTGTTGGTCTATCTAGTGAGCAGAGTCATTTTGGCTTCATCTTGTTTAATATGTCATTCCCAGTTCCCCCTCAAAGGATTCGATTATTTGGGACCCCACTTCCAATGGCCTTTTTATTGTCAATTCCACCTACACCCTCACTGAGAACCCTTGCCCTCAGTTTCCTTCCAAGATCATCTGTAAGAAATATCTCACCTCCAAAGTAAGTTTATTATTCTGGTTTGTCATTCAAGATAGGATCCTTACCATCCCGAAACTCCATCATCATGGATTTTCTTTACCCAATTGATGTTACTTGTATCTCTAGGATTACAAGTCTACCCACCACATCTTCCTATCTTACCCCTTCTCCCATTCCATCCTGTCATCCCTATTCTGCTCCATTAGTGTAGCCTAGATACCTCCGACACTCCTTAGTGACTTGTGTGTTCAGTGGCCCAATAATTTCAATGGCTTTCACCTAAAAATATTTGGGTCCTTCTATATTCCTCACTTTATTTAGAATATTTGGCATGAATGCAATTCTCATACTTTTAATGATTTAAAACATGATGCCCGATATGTGCTAGCTCGTATCCTTTATGTTCTTGTTGAGAAATTTTCCATTACTAATGTGATGGTAACTTTCAACCTAGTTCCAAATATTTTCTTACCTCTTCTCTCAATATTCCTAGATGCAACCTCTGCACCTAGTCATCTAAGTCTGATTGGTTATTGGTCAAGTGGTCTCCTCATCCTATAGGTTTCCTCAAACTAAATTTTTATTGAGCCATCAAAGTAAATCCTAGACCCACTGGCACTGGAGGAATTGTCAAATATCACAAAGGCAATATCATTTTGGCTTATGCTAAGAATCTAGGACATCAATCTAGTTACTTTGTAGAAGCCAGGGCATTTGATCATGTCATTGTTCTCCTCCACATCATTTAGGTTTCTAATGTATTGGTCGAAGGTGACTCCAAAAACATCATCCAATGTTTTCTCTCGAGAACCCAATCTATTTCTTAGAATATTTCAAATATGATCTCTGAAATCAAGTGTCTCATGCAATATTTCTCGAGTGTCACCACCAATCATGTTTGCCATGAAGGAAATCATGTTGCCAATCTCCTCGTGAATATGGAGATCTATTTGGAAAAGAGATTTCCCTCTATCTCTAATTGGCATCAATGTTATTGAAGTTTGTAAGTAGTAAGATTAAAGATATTTGGTGATGGAGCCTCATGGACTCCATGTGTAATAATGTAAATATTTTTCATCATTTTACCAATCATTCCAAGGGGAACCATGATTCTAGGAGCACTCATATGAAAATTAACCACATCATCAATGTGGTATTATAGACCAACGGTGTTGACATCTTCCATAAGGTGAACCTTCACATGGTAGAAAAAGATCAAGTTTGGGGTGGCTGAATCCCTAATGGGAGCTATGTATTAGGACATATCACTAGTAAATATACCATAATTATAGAATTTGGTGGGACCACTTAGCACATCCACAACTAGATGATGACGAGGCAGCTTTGACACTTTGGTTTTTCTTGTCATCACCATGATGCTTCATCTAATCGATCACATGTAGCAACCTCCATGGTGTTTTTATCCTCATTCACCATCTTCATTGGTGGTGCTCTTCTCGATCTCCTAATTCTCTTTGATCATTGTGCCAAGAGTTTCAATAATCATCAATCGGTTACCTCGAGTAACTATGTTTCTAGCCTTCGAAACTACCAGTGGATCTTTTTGCAATGGTTTTGACAACTAATAATCCCAATTCGGTGTTGAATTATAGAGCGAAGTTTTTTCTCCGTCCAGTGCTTACTATTTTTTGTCTAGCTTTCCTATTGGGTCTTTGTGGCTAGCATCAACCCATTCATGTCATTTGCCTCCACTACATTTTTAATAATGATTCATGTTTTCCTTGAGTGTGGCAAGTGTTTTTTGTGTCATGGCTCATGGAATTGGATCGAGGTAGGATCCCCTATATTTTAAATTATTTTTTCTCAATGCCTTGTTGTGTTATCTCCTATCTAAAGTAATCCTGCTCTGGTGCTTTCTCTTACCATTACCTTCCTTTGGCCTAGCCTTGTTATGATGGTTGAAGTTGAACTTGCTATCCTCCACTTAACCGTATTGGTCGAGGATATTTTCTCAATTTCCTCCAATTTTTTCAATTCCATGACCGCGACCTATCCCTAGAGTTTGTTCGTACATTGGATGGTGGGAATGTTTTTACCCATGGCCTAAGATTTACTGTAACAATCGATCTCCTTGCAAAAATAATGAGGATTTTGAACAAGTGAGAAATCATTAATCATGAGAAGCACTCACTCCAGGGCGAGTTGAACCTCTTCCAACACCATAGAGAATCATTGGGTAGGGATAAAGGTGACATCTTACGAGATACCCTTTCGAAGCTCTTGGATATGGTAATGGTGATTGTCCTTCAATATTTCACTTTAGACAGTCCTAATATAGTGCTCTGAAGTTTCCACTTTGCTTTCCTCAACCATTTACAAGGAAAGAAGGTGATTAACATATTGGAGAATCTCTTCCAATTGAGAGATTGGTTCTCAATGTCAACAGAGAAGTCTCTTCTCTCCCTGTACACCAATGCTTGCATTTGTTGATGTACTGCTATGTTCTAAAGCATCAAACTTGGAGAGCCATAGGAGCAGTGGTTTTGGGATATGCAGACGACACTAAAGCAACTTGCGGAGACACTTTTGCATCCCCAAGAACTAATCGGATGTTGGATTTTTATGCCAATATGGATGGCACCCCGTGAACCTATCGCTCCTTTAGAGCCAAAGCTAGTAGTGGTAAGTTCTAGGTCCCTATTGTAGTTGACAACCATACTTCTGACGAGTCTTTATATTTTCTAGTTAAGCAGGAGAATGGACCCAAGAGAGTCATCTTCTTGAGGGGACCTCCAACAAATCACCTCCACTTTTAGCTTCTAGGGTGTCCTGATCAAATCTGTCTGAAAGAGGTCACCTCCAAGACTTCCACGATATCATGAAGACCCTAGGGAGGGCGGACAAGATGACTTCCTCCATGCTTTCTTAGGTACAGACCCTCCTGGATGATTACAAGGATGAATTTGAGATCCTAGAGGAGTTCAAAAGCCTGGTGGGGGCTAGTGGGGGCTAATAGATGTGATGCAGTCGATCTTTGCAGTTCTATGGTGGATCTTTTTTCTTTGTTTCTTCAACGTGGAATTTACTTTTTTGGTTTCTTTTGTTGTTGCCCCTATGTAGGTTTTTTAGATTTTTTATGGCCCCTATGTGGACTCTTTGTCCCTCGTTTGTGGCCCCTACGAGGGCATATTTTTCCTTCAGGTGGTCTACGTTTTTGTTTCCATGTTGTTTTTTGCCCGGGTTTCTGAGACCTATTCTTTTTCCAACCCCTGTGTGGGCCCTTGTCTCCTCCTCGATGGCCCTGAAAAGACTTCCTTTTTGCTTCAAAAGGTTTAAATTTTGGATGTTATTTAAATTTGATACATCTACTATAAAAAGGTTACGGACCCTTCCAAAACCCTATACCAGCTAATATATATATATCTCGACGCAAGAGGTTAATAAAACAATTTTTCACGCCAATTTTGTTGTATAACATAGCAGCATCCTAGAAGATATTCTTCCTTAAATAATAAGAATATTAATTTATTGATAAAATTGTTTCAAACTTAATACTATAGGTCCTTTGTCCCCAATACTTATGTACTATATCTTAGTATTGTCAATTTCAATAATATATTTTATTATTTTATATACTCTCACTTAAATTCATTTGTATGATCAATGGTGATGCACTTCCGGAGAAGGGAAACACGTAGAATAGTCTTGAAGGTGCAATTTACAAATAAGTATAGACAATTTCATATTCCACTTATTGTTTTATTTATTTATAATAAAAAAGATAATATATATCTTCAAGAGCATATGTTTGTAGAAACAGAAAATAATAACTTAACCCAGCAAATGTATCATTTTCGACACTGGACTACAACGAAAAAAATAATTTCAATGACTATTATGAAACTAACAAATTCCTCAAGATTTACCAATGTAATAATCTTAAAAAATATATAATAAAATAAATATAATAATATAAATGATTTTTAATTAAAAGTTATTGGTCAGTATAAATAAATATAAATATATATGGGATATTTTTGACATTCGTGTAGAACTATATATCCATAATAAAATTTCCCTTTATGATAAGGAGTTCAAAATATATAAGTACTTAGGATTATTTTTTACATTGAAATTCAGCTATATATTCATAATAAATTTTGCTGGCCTCTTTTGCAGAGAAGCAAGGAATGGTGTCATGGGCTATTTATGTTACTGATTATGTTTCAGTTCTGCATAATCGAAACTAAATATTAGACAGCAAACTCCTAATATATTAGGTTTCAAAACAGCCTTAACTTGGAGGTTTTTCTTTCATGTAACGATGACTAAAAGTTAAAAACACCTGTCCATGCTAACTTGGAAAACATTCTAGGAGTAATGCTCCTTGTATACATTCATTTATCTTAGTTTTCGCATCTGATTGGGAATTAGAAATATTCATATACCTGTATTGAAGATGTCGAGTTGAGAATTTGATTTGTAAGTATTTTGCATTATATTTGTAGTTTATCCTGGCTTCATTAGAAACATGTATTGAGTGCTTTAATCATCTTCGTTTTTCTTCACGATTAATGATATCTGGCTTATCTCAGGTCGCCTCAGTTAGTTCTTGTCATTTCCTTTCCTGTTTCTTGCAGATGTGTCCTCGAAGGATAAATGTTCTACGGGACTACATGTGCTGCAGCATCTCCAAAGAATACATATTTTCACTAAACTATGTTATGCACTTAAGAGCTACAATCAAATACACTGTAGGAATCATGCAAGTTTTAAGATCTAATTTTTAGAGACATCGTTTATTTAGTAGAGATTGTATGATCTTCCAGACAGTTATGCACTCAGGATATTTCGGTTTCCTTCACCGAAAAAAAACTCTTTTTACTGGATATATATAAATAATAATAACATACATTTATTATTTTAAATATTTTAACATGACTATTATATTTTTGTTGAAGTGTAACTTGGATTACAGTAGATTAAATAAAAAATCGTTGATTCATATTAAATTGTTTGATTTCATACTAAATAAAAAACTTTTATGGTTTAAAAAAAAATATATAGTCTAATAATTTTGTAGTTATTTTTAAATACTCATTTTAACGTGTAGTTTACCATTGCTAGGTAGTTGATCAAGTATTGCAATAATGTAATCAAGTATTCTCCTAAGTAAAAAAAACCCAATGGATATGTTTTCTAGAACCATAAGTACGTTATCAGTTACACAGGAAAAATAAGGTATGTGGCCATAGTGGTCGGTTCCACCTATCCCAATTGAATAATATTTTGTTTATGTGAAGCTAGTTAGGAACTTTTAAATATATATTAAATAGTCAAGCAATTTTTTTAAAACTTCTAGAGGTGAATGTGTATAAGAACCTTGATGTGTGAGCAAATTAAACCAGCAGAAATAAAGCATGCAGACAAAGAAAGGACACCAAATTTATGAGGTTCACTCAACAATGTGTTGAGCTACATCCCCGGAGAAGCATCAACATTAACATCTTTGTTTTCTTGAACAATACAATGTACAAAGGAAAGGTGGAACCGTGCAACACTCCTTGTTGCAGCACCCTCTCTAACTCCATACAATACATTATGCACACCAACATCTCCTCAACATGAGTTCTCCTCATCCACAACCATGTAATCTCCATCAAAGCTATAGACTGTTGTGCTATTGTTCACAATGACTAATCTGCCACATTGGGTCATTGTGAACTCTTCCCAATACCTCCCTGTACTGCCACTACAGAATTACAATCTTGAGAGCTTTGCTCTCTACAAGCTTACAAAGGAGCATTACATTCCGTATGCCAAAACCGGCATTACATAGACCCTATATGCCAATCCGGCATCACCTACTTCATAGGCATTACCGCCTCTCACACTAACTCAGGAATTACATCCTGACATTACACAACAGATTTATTTATAGTTTACACAACAACTATTATAGGCACCTATTATTATTGTTTGTTATAACAATAACAATCACACTTACTATTGTTGTAACAACATTTGTCCACAATAACACTAAATGCTAATCTGTTGCCAAAGACCTCCATGTGGTTTACGAACTGCGTCTCCTTTCGAATCCAAACAAAGCACCTCAAGTGCCATGCAATACTTTCCAGCACATCACATTATTGCCATCAATGCCCGGAGACTTGCAACACGGATTTTCTCAACAATACATAGTCATCCGTCTATTTATGGAGAATCGGGCTCCATCCCAACAATCTCCCACTTGGAGACCGATTCACAACAGCCCACTACACTTTCGCTGCTGCACCACACCGAGGATATTCACCTCCTCCAGATTGTCTCATCATGTTCTGCACCATCAGATTTTTGGATTGATGTCAACCTCGCATCTCCTCCTCTGATCAACGAACAGACTGACAATCCACCATTGTTGCAAGTTGAAGATAACCCTTCAACCAACCAAGGATTTTTACCTCCTCCAGATTGTTATATCTAATGCTTTGAACCATCACAACGGATTAGTGTCAACCTTGCACCTTCTCCTTGTGATCACCAAGCAACCTAACAATATCCAACATCATTGCTCCCATTGCTTCGTCATTCTCCTGCTCTTCCGCAGTCAGGAACAATACATTGGAAACTCCACCTTTCCAATTACAAGCTTCCATATATAGAACCCAGGAAGGGATAAGGGCAAGAGAGGTGGCCAGTCTCATCTTGCAACATATCCGATTTCCTAAGTTCTGAATACAAGCTTAAACCGATTGCTCACACCAGCAATCTATTTCAGCCTTAGCTTCCAGCTCCCACTCAAACAGGAATCCTCCCAACATTAAGCTCTGATACCACTTGTTGGGTTCATTCCATTCAGATTAACGTGTGAGCAAATTAAACCAGCAGAAATAAAGCATGCAGACAAAGAAAGGACACCAAATTTACGAGGTTCACTCAACAATGTGTTGAGCTACATCCCCGGAGAAGCACCAGCATGTGCATCTTTGTTTTCTTGAGCAATACAATGTACAAAGGAAAGGTGGAACCGTGCAACACTCCTTGTTGCAGCACCCTCTCTAACTCCATACAGTACATTATGCACACCAGCATCTCCTCAACATGAGTTCTCCTCACCCACAACCATGTAATCTCCATCAAAGCTACAGACTGTTGTGCTATTGTTCACAATGACCAATCTGCCACATTGGGTCATTGTGAACTCTTCCCAGCACCTCCCTGTACTGCCACTACAAAATTACAATCTTGAGAGCTTTGCTCTCTACAAGCTTACAAAGGAGCATTACATTCCGTATGCCAAAACCGGCATTACACAGACCCTATATGTCAATCCGGCATCACCTACTTCACAGGCATTACCGCCTCTCACACTAACTTAGGAATTACATCCTGACAAATTTATTTATAATTTAAACAACAACTATTACAGACACCAATTATTATTGTTTGTTATAACAATAACAATCACATTTACTATTACAGACACCTATATTAATAATGTTTAGAATGAAAGTTTTAATTAAATTCGCGCGGAACACAGCACGCCGAACACAGAACGCCGCGCGGGCTGCGCGGGATACAGCAGGTCGCGGGCGAAACAAGATGATGGAATTTTGAGTGGCATATGTTTATATTGGAATTTCTTTTCACTTTAATACATCTTCTAGCCTGCCTGTGAAATTTCTAAATACTTTCACGTCGTTTGGGAGTGGGTGGGAGCACGTCAATATGCCGCCAGATGCAACAAGACAAACTTCGTGGGCTGGAGCATAATAGAGTCGCAGACTTAATTACGGAATAAATCTGCGGGGTAGAGCTGCGATTTGAAATCGCTGGTATGTCTTCCAATATTTTAGCCAAGCGGGCTGCAGCATGCACGGGTACGAAAAGACTTTTATCTTATTAAGTGTGTTCTAATTCGCGAGCTATAACAAAGGATGCTTAGCGGGATGGAACATGTTCTAGACCGCGAGATACTAAGTGGGACGGAACACGAACTGCAAGTATAATCCAACTTTGTTAAGTTGGTTAATCAATACGAAGAATATTTCACAAAGGCAGAAATACACAGAAATATTAAATATTGTTTAAGCTTGGAAATACATTCACATACATGCTTGGAAATACATCTACAGATAACTCCATATTAGAAATATGGAGGAGTTTCTGAAGGCTACGATTTCAATTTTTGGCTTTGTTCCACATTTTTGCTGTGCTGCTCTAATTTGCTCACGCTCTTCTACTTTACTGTTTGGCTCTCTTGCTCTATGGTTTGAAATATGACATCGAATTAAATAGCTGGATATAGGAGGGAAATGCTTACGAGCCTTCTGACATGCATTGAATTGAAAAGTAGGGTTTCCATCCAACGGCTGAACAACTGCAACTCCCGATAATATTTAAGGACACTTTTAAAATATAGCGATCGAATTTGGAAGATAAGATTTGTGAGAGATCTATCAGGTGTAAAATATGGTTTAATTTCTAACATCCTCCTTTAAATGATATTTCACAAAGACTTTTAAACCTAGCATTTCCCTTAACCTTTTAAAATCTTCCTTCTTCAAAGATTTAGTGAAACCAATTTGAAATATTTGCCACCATGTGGGACAGCAGCCGTGGGGTGGAACACTCCGTAGACTGGAACAAATGCAGGCTAGAGCACGTTGCAGGTTGGAGCAGAATTTTATGGACTATGATTTAGAAAAAAATTGCACGTTTTTCAATACTTAGCGAGAGCAAGCTAGAGCATGGAAATACGCCGAGGGATACAACACAAAAAATATTGCAAGGTGCAGCAAGCAGTTTGATATGAGCCATGACAATTGACTAAATAAAGTGCATGGGCTATGAGAAGGACAAAAAAGTGTCCTACGCTGTGATTCTAAATCATGAGCACACTTTACAATGCAAACTAATGTGTGGGCTAGAACATGGTTGTTCTATCCTATGAAATCAAATGGCTGACATGCTTTACAATATGTAAGACGAGCATGATAGAGCACAAGTTTGGCAAGCAGAATATACAAAGGTTTTGTGAAGATATCCACAACCTTGTCTTTGGACCTACAAAACAATAACACAACTTCATTAAATTTTACCATATCTCTGATGAATTGGTAGTGGATATTGATGTGATTGCTCCTACCATGAAACACTGGATCCTTCGATAGTGTTATGACCAAATTGTTGTCACAATATATTGTTGTTGCCCCTTCATGGTGATGATTGAGCTTACCCTAAATTCTTCACAGCCAAATTTCCTGGTATGCGACTGAAGTGACGGTAAGATACTCTGCCTTAGCAATAGATAATGCAATAATTGGTTACTTCTTTGATGACCATGAAACTACACCCGATCTAAGATGGAATGCATAACCGAAAGTACTCTTCCTATCATCTATACTACCAGCCCAATCACTATTTGTGTAGCCAACAAGTTCAAGCTAGTATTTTCTTGCATAAAATATTCCATGGTTCTTGGTTCCATTGACATAACATAGAATTCTCTTGCCTACCTGCAAATGAGTGTTCTTTGGTGCTTCAATAAATATTCTAATCAGACTCACAACAAACATAAGATATGGTATGGTTGTTTTCAAGTACATGAGACTTCCAACTAGCCTTTTGTAGAAAGTTGGATCAATATTGCTACTATAATATGTCTTGCTCAATTTTAGTTCTATTGCAATTGGCATGATCGTTGGTTTGCTATCCTCCATTCTGAACCTCTTCAAGACATCTACTACATACTTACCTTGAAATATGAATATACCATCCGCAAATTGGTCAACTTTAATGCCAAGAAAATATTTCATTAGGCCTAAATTTTTCATCTCAAACTCTTTCTTCATGGTACTTCTAAATTGGTCTAAAAATATATTGATGTTTTCAGTATAGATCAAACCATCTACATAGAAGCAGAGTATTATAATATTCCCCCTTGCATTTGTCTTCATGTAGAGAGTGTGCTCATATGGGCATTTGATGAACCCATTATTCTAAAAAATATACATCAATATGGCTATACCAAGCCCTGGCTACTTGCTTCAACTTATACAATGCCTTCTTCAATTTTAGGACCTTGCCTTCTTACCCTTTCAGGTCATACCTAGGTGGCTGGTCTATGTAGACTTCTTCTTCCAACACTCCATTGAGGAAGGTAGACTTGACATCCATTTGGTATACATTCCAACCTTTCTGGGCTGCCAATACTAAGATTATTTTCACTATGTCAAGTCTTGCTATAGGTGCATATACCTCATGATAGTCAATCCCTAACTTTTTGTAGCCTTTTGCCACCAATATGACCTTATGTCTGTCAATATCACCTTGGGTATTTAACATGGTTTTATATACCAATTTTACTCCAATGGTCTTCTTACCTGCTAGAAGATCCATTAATTTCCAGGTCTGGTTCTTCTCTGTGGCTTCTGTCTCATCATCCATAGTTTTCACCCATTTTCTATTTTTAATTGCATCTTCAAATGAAATTAGATCACACTTGGAAAATTAAGCAAAATCAAAATGTTCTGCTTTGTCAATTTTATTTCTAGTTACCTCATATATATCTTGCAAGCTCCTTATATTTGATGATATCTTCAAGTTGGATATCCTGCTTGTAAATGGAGGTGAGTGTGATGATGAGGTAGTGTTGCTACTAGCACTAGTATTTTTACCTAAAACTATAGGTGGATGCACTCTGTTTTCATTCAATTCCTCAAAATCAATTATTGTTGGCTCTTTCTAATCAGTATTAGATTTCCAATTACAAGTTTCATCATCAGCTTATAATCAACTTCTTTATGACAGGGTTATACAACCTATGAACCTTTGATTCTTCACTATAACCAATGAAGATGTATTTTTCTACATTGTCATCCAATTTCTTTCTTTTATCATCTAGAATGTGTTCATATGCTATGCATCCAAAAACTCTTAAGTGAGCAACACTGAACTTTTGGTTCCTCCATGCCTCTTGAGGAATCTTGTCCTTCACACTCTTTGTGGGATGCCTATTCAACTTATAAACTGCATAAACTACAACTTTCACCCAGAACTCATGTGGCAAACCTTTTACCTTTAGCATACTTCGTGCCATCTCCATTATTTTTTTGTTCTTCCTCTTTGCAACACCATTTTGTTGTGGTGTGTATCTAGCTATGAACTACCTTTAAATTCCATTTGCCTTGTAGAAATTATGGAATCCATTAGAGACGTATTCACCTCCTCCATCTTCTTTGAGAGTCTTCACATAGTAGCCACTTTGTTTTTCAACTAAAGCCTTGAACTATTTAAATTTATTGAAAGCTTTTGACTTTTTCTTGATGGGATATACCCATGTCCTTTGACTAAAATCATCTATAAAAGTCAAGAAATGCTTGTTAGAAAATGTTATGGTTTGCATAGGACCGCAAATATCTGAATGCACCAACTCCAATGGTTGTGAGGATCTCCAAGACTATCCTATAGGGAACACATACCTATATTTCTTTCCAACCAGACAACCTTCACATGATTGATTGGGTTGTTCTATGAGGGGTAAACCCTTCACCATCTATTTCTTGTAGAACATATTCAAGCCATTTAAACTCAGGTGACCATATCTGAGATGCCACAACCATGTAGCATCATTCACAATTGCACTAAATGAAACTAGTAATTCATTTTGAATATATAGGTGAAACATATTATTCTTTTTCATGGCTATAGTTGCTATGAGCCCATTCTCTTTGTCATGAATGATACAAGCTCCATTTGTAAATTGTACAGTGTGCCCATTCTACACGAGTTATCTAACATTCAACAAGTTATGTTTCAATCTAAGAAAATAATACACATCAGATACGTACTTCCTTTTACCTTTCCTGATACTACCTTTGCCCATGATAGGTACCTTTCTATTGTTCTCCATCTTCACCTCAAATTTTATGGTTTTATCCAACTATGAGAACATTTCTTTATTCTCGAACATCTGGTTACTGCATATACTATCAAGATACCAAGTATTCCTCTGGCTCTCTTCATCTATACTACAATTTAACAATAGATTCCCACATGCATATCTATTTTTTGTATTTTTATTTTTATTTGTATAGTGGGGTTACTGATTATTATCTTTGGCAAAAAATTTTCTACAATCATAGCTATAATGACCAAATTTCTTGTAGTAATAACATTGGATATTTAATTTATCATACCTATGATTTGATCCTCCTTGTTGATTTTTGACATTGCCTCTTCCTCCTGCTTGATGAAAATTATAGATGGTCTCTCCTTCACTGGAGTTTGACCTTCCTCCTCAGCTTTTACCTCTTCCACGCTTACCTCTATTGCTCTGTCCTCTTCCTCCTTGATAACTGGAGGTACTTTGGTGGGATTCTTATCTTCTACTATTATATTGGAATGAGAGTTGTGTCTTAAACACTTGCTCTAATGAGGATAGAGACGATCAGCTCAACTTATACTCATGTGTTTGCAGAGAACCCATGAGCTCATCTATAGAGAGGATTTTTAAATCCCTCGATTCTTTAATTGCAATCACTTGGCTGGTAGGCTCCTTAGTATCTTCTCCATAATTCTCTGGTTCTCAACATTCTCACCATTCAACCTCATCTAGTTGATGATACCTATTTTATGGGTAAAGAAATCATTCATGGACTCTGAATCACTCATCTGCAAGTTCTCAAACTCCCTTCTCAATATTTGCAACCTTACCAACTTCACTTTATTTATTCCTTGGAAAGAGCTAGAAAGAATTTCCCATGCCTCCTTTGATTTGGTTTCTGCTACAATTCTTAGGAAAATGGTTTCCTCAAATATGTGTATTATGTAAAATAAAACATTCAAATCCTTCTTTTGATTGTCTTTCAACAAATCTAACTTTTCTTGGGAGAGAGTGCTCAATGTTAATGCACCTACTGGTTTTGGATAATTTTTCTCCACCAGGTCCCATAGCTCTTGAGACCCAAATAGGATCTTTATCTAGATGCTCCAATAATCATAGTTATTTCCATTAAAACATGGGATCTGCAACCACAATGAGTTACCACTAGATTCTATTGCTTCTTATATTTCACAAATTGGTGCTAGATCTGATACCAATTTTAAAATTTTAATTAAATCCACACGGGACTCAGCACGCTACAAGCTAGAACACACTACAGGCTATAACACCACTTTGGATGCAACACATCATGGATAGAATATGATGTTCTATCCCATGATTTATAAATGGTTGCACACCTTTGTAGGTGCAGCAGGAGTGGGCGTGAGCACGTCAATACGTCGGGAGACACAACAAGATAAAATTTACGAGGTGGAGCATAATAGAGTCATGGACTTAATCACAAAATAAATCTATAGCGTATGACAAACAAAAGAAATGTATTCTATACCATGATTTGAAATTGTTGGTATAGCTTCCAATATTTTAGCTGAGTGGGCTACAGGACGTGCGGGCTATGGCAAGACTTTATCTTATCAAGTGTGTTCTAATTTGTGAGCTATATCAAAGGATGCTCAGCTAGAAGGAACATGTTCTAGACTGCAAGATATAACAAAGGATACTTAGTGGGATGGAATATGAACTAGAACAAAATATAACCTAACTTTGCTAAGTTGGTTAATCAACATGCAAAATATTACATGAAGGCATAAATACATAGAAGTATTATATATTGCTTAAACTTGGAAATACATCCACATACATGTGCTAGAAATACATCCATAGATAACTGCAAGTTAGAAATATGTAGTGTATATTCACATAGAAGTTTCAAAAGGCTACGACTTCAACTCTTGGCTTTGCTCCATGTTTTTTTTGCGCTACTATAATCTACTCTTACTTTTCTACTTAACTACTTCACTCTCTTGTTCTATTGTTTGAAATATGACATGAACTTATATAGTTCGATATAGGAGGTAAAGGCTTACTAGCCTTCTAACATGCATTGAATTCAAAAGTAGGTTTTCCATATAATCATTGAATAATTGCAACTGTCGATCATAACTACGTATACTTATAAAATAAAGTGATTGAAATTGGAAGATAAAATCTATTATAGATCTATTAGGTGTGAAATATGGTTTAATTTCTAACATAGAAGATGACAAACAGTATCATCATAATTTAAAATATGACAAAAGGCAACTATATATAATGGTTAGTACATTATAAATTAGTTTGAATGGCAAGTAAGTTTATTATATAAAAACCACTGAACAAAAAATATTATCATTCTATGTGAATGAAAGGTTTGTACTCAAATGATGCCATAGCTATTAGATACAAAACCCTTGTCATGATAATCTACTTTTGATTTTTCTTTCTAACTTAACACCTATTATGCTAAGCAATGCTAACATTGCTTCTTCTCTCAAATAAAGGAATAGCTTAGTTTTAAATTCAAAAACATTACATTTTTTAATATTTTATATTATTATTGTATATTTATTTAATATTTATTTAATTTTTGTATGAGTTTTTTATTCATTATTAATATATCTAATTTAATTAAAACCTAAATTCATGATTTATCCAATAGAAGGACTTCAATGCTCTTGGTTAGGAGTTACTTTGTATATTAATATTTTTAAATATTCTCCTAATATATATTTATAATTATTATTTCAATTCACATATTTACTCCAAGGACACAAATGTTATGGGAGGCTTCCACTTCATTCATTTTTTTAATATCTTGTGGATCCATTGTGTAATGATAAGAATGTTGTCAATTTGATTTTTTTTACATGATGACAATAGTCAAAATTAAAATATAAGTCACATATTTCTTCAGATGATGACTTGCATTATAAAGTTATATATATATATATATATATATATATATATATATTTAAACACATAGAATGCATATTTTAGGTGTAACAAACTTCTAACCAAACTTGTAACTACCTCTATTCTATAGTACACACATACACCTTGTGAAGGGTGGTTATACCACTTTCCACTTCAAAATTAACCCCTGTATACATCATAGTTATATCTATCTTTCTAGCTTATGACTAGAAATAATTTCTAGGGTGATGGTAGAATATATAGATTTGAGAGAGAAATTACCCCCTACTCAATTAGACTGTATGTGGTAATACTTAAGAGTGTTGGGTTCCATTGATCATGCCCTCCAAAAATATATTTATTATAAAAACTCATTCAATAATTTCTAGTACTTATAGAATTCAATGCAAGAATTATGTCTCTTCCAATATCTTCATGAGTGGATCTTCATCAAATATATTACGTTTAGATGAGATCAAATGCTTTCCTACCAAGTAGATTTGTTGCCAAATCTCATCTTGATCAATATCTTCTACTATGGTGAGGTCAATTACCTTATGTCTTTTCTTATTCATTATGACTTCATTTATTTGATTAAGCCTTTCCTTTTCATAGGTGATATAGTCCTACTTCCTTTGACATTTGGTATGATGTGCCACCATGCGTATTAATTTAATTATTTAATTGATTGGTTGTCAATATTATTTATTTGTTGCTATATCATATATGTGGATAAAATTATATTTTATGGTTTGATCATTACTAGATGTAGTAAGATCAATCATCTTGTACTTTTCCATTATTTTTATCATTATTCCTTTGAAGGAGGTATTTTTTTGTGAAATGTGATAAATTTATGTCTTCTTTGATATACTATTGTTGGTTGAATATTGAATGATTGTTGCATTGATTTCTCAATTTATTTTTTACCTTCTACTTGAAATTATTCTATGTATGGTGAAGAATCACATTTAGAATGCATATCTTCACTATGATATGCTTGAATTATGTTTTCCTACTTAACTTGTCTCTTTATGTCCTTGGTCATATTTGAATAGAACTAATTTTCTTGACATATTATTTGTTAAAAGCATACCAAACATTATTGTGTTGTTTTAGCTATACTTATGCAATAAACACATGTTCTTATTTATCTTCCTTTTTTTTTATCTTAATTTTTGTTAGCTATATTATTTTGTTATGTCTTTATTCAATTTTATTTTTTCTCATTTAAAAATGACCTATAATGCTATTGGTTCATATCTTATGAAGGATATTTGTTTTTTGAATAGATTATGCCAAAATTTCTTCACATTATGGCCATTTCTACCACAATGTTCACATCATCTTTATGTATAAAAAATATTTATTTGAGAATAATTTCTCTTATTATATTATCCTTAAGAGTTGTTTCTCTATTGGAAGGATTGTGGAGGTCTTATGCCTATTCTAAATGGTTTCTTCCTCATTTGATTTGTAAGAAGTAATTATTGTTCTCCATTTATTGTTTATGATGATTCTACTTTTTGAAGTAGGTTCACCAGCTTTTCAAAAAAATTTGTTCATTCAATGATTTTTAATGTTGTCATGAATACATTATTTTTTAATGGGAGAGATTTCAAAATGATTCATTAGATACCTGATTTCTTGGTTCTTGTAATGATGCTCGTAACTCAATAATTATCTCCATAAAAGACTCTAGTTTCTCTTCCCTCACTATTTTTATGTAGTGGATCCAAATTTGGGGGAATATAATTTCATTTTAATTCTTTGATTAAAAGACTATTTGGTTGTTTATGAATATTTAATGTATGCTTAAACTTCATCTTCCAATCCAAACATAATTATTAATTTTACCTTTCTCTATACCTTGTTGAACTGTATTTTTTCTTCTCTTTCTATAGTATGATAGGTAATGGTCCTATCTACTACTTGCCATACTTCTGAATACTCAAGTTGCATTCTATGTTTGGTTTATTATGTAGCATAATTATTCCCTCTTAGTAGTTGGAAATTGGGCATAAAGAATTTCCATGTTCCACTAGCCATAGTAAACATTCAAAAAATTTAAATAATTTTATTACATTGAATTGGCCACAAACAAATTGTTTTTTTATGAATATGTATAAGACTGTATTTATTGCTTAAAAAACACAAATAAAATATTTGTTTTTTGGAGCAAAAATATAAGAGTTGTCATTTTCTTTTAAAATGTCCTTTGGAATATTCTTATTAAAAATATATTCACCTTTCATTTTCTCTTAAAAACATTAAAATGAAATAAGTGAAATTTATGCAATAATTTTTCTAACCCACTTATCAATGTGGGATTATCATCCTTTAGCTTCTTGAAATTTACATGATTTTTTATTTTAGTTATTGATTTTTGGATTATTTTACCCATACCATTTTGGAATTTAATTTATGCATTTGTGCATAAAAAAACCTTTGAACTCCTTTGAAAATGACTTTGATTTGGCTAAATATGTCCATGTGTCAATGATCCAATCTTCTAGGCATTTAAACATGCTTATATTATTTTTGTTGCCTATCAAAGTCTTGGATATTTTGATTGCATTGTGGAAATATTCTTACATGCATTCATTAATGCACTCTTTTCTCTTCAATTTGCTTTGGATATCCTACCCAATCTTGCTTCTTTTTGCTGGAATTTTTACATTTGAAGGTCTCGAATCCCTTGATGTTTTTCTTTTACCACCAAATTACTTTTAAAGGAGTATGTCATATTTCATCTAAATATGTGAATCTATGTGATACAAATATTGCTTTGTTGTATGTTTTCTTTTTTTGGATTTTTTAATTTCTCACTCATATTCTTTACTCCAAAGGGTGATAAGTATTAGGGCTAAATTAGTATGGGTTATTTAGTCTATGTCTAAGAAGGTTGGGCATCAATTGAGATTTTAGCTATAGTGATAAGGTGATTGGTATATATTTATATATATATATATATATATATATATATATATATATATATATATATATATATATATATATATATATATATATTAATACCTTGAGTAATGTGATGAAAATTTGACCTCCAACTAAAAATTGTAACTTCTATAAACCATGTCATCCAACTATGAAGTATTTTGGATATCCTAGGTTTTCCAAATAGAGGTGCACTTTTACAAAGACGATGATATTCCTTTCTTAACTCCATTGTTATATATAGGTTTGAATTCCATTATTTTTAATCAGATTATGCATGAAAATTAGGTTTTTACCAAGTTTGAATCTATATGAACCTTGGTTGTTATAATGAAGTCTCACAATTGTTCTAATATTAGAACATTCATTAGATATCCTCTAATTCATGTTTCATATATTTTTATTGGTGCTCCTTTATTATTTCCTTTTTATTCATAGGTTTGTTATGTTTCTTTGGAGCATAATATTATCCTCTTGGGATATGCTTCAGTCTATTCTTGCACTTGTATTCCTAGATTGAGCTTTAAGTTGTGATGGTTGTTCTAGATCAAAATTTCTTTTTAATAGAAAATTCAATATTGCTTGGATGAATTGTATCCACTTTACCATGTTCCCTTGGAACATTTATCTTGGTGGTTAGTTCCTTTGCTTTTGTTTTGACTTAACAATTTTCTTCAACTTGATTTACTCAAGTTGCCTATTTAATACTACCCTTATTACTTGTAATTTGATGTTGTTTTTTAAACTTGATTTTTTTGAATTTTAATAAGATTTAATAGCTTTCTTAGTGGCTTTAAAATGGAAAATAATTATATATGGGATACCTTGCAATATTGTTTCCTTTTAGGTGAACATGACTTTCTTATTGTTTGTTAATCATGACCTTTTTTGGTCCTTTTAATAAAGTTGAAACTCTTTTTTTGCTAAAAGGGTTTATGCCTCTTTGATCTTTGTCATGGTTTTATCACCTTCATACCTTTGAATTCATAGTTTAATTTTGCTCCATGGAGATGATTACCTCTCTTTTTGGGTTCATCTTAAAAATCGTTATACATAGTAATTTTACCCTTAAAATATTTTTTTTAAATAGAGAGATTTTATGGCTTATTTGTGTTGAAGCTACGGGAGGATTAGAAGATGAGGTTTTCTTCCTTCTAGCTACTTTGATACACATGTTACAATGTAATTATTTGATTACTTGCATTATAAAGTGATACATATTTAAATACATAGGATGGCTATTTTATGCATAATGAACTTTTAACCAAACATGTAACTACCTATGTCATATAGTACATGCATAGACCTTGTGAATGGTGGTTAGACCACTTGATACTTCACATGGACTATGATGTAATAATTTTTTTCAACTTTTAGAAAACATAAATAATTACTATAGTATCCATAGATAAGTATCGTAACACTTTTTTGTAATGATTAGTGTGGTGGGGGCCATTTATACCAATAAAAATTTTCAATTATGTAAACAACTTAGTCTAAGGTAACATAAAAAAGGATTATATCTTAATTATAACTTATAAGGTGTGTTTAACCATAAAAATCTAGGTTTATTCCATAGGGCTTATATAATAAATTAAATAGATGTATATAATTTTACCATATGGCTATTTAATAATGCATCATACAATGTCATCCTTGATATTTTCAACATCCTCTTATATTCTAAACTAAAATGCCAAGGAGATAATATGCTAGTGATAATATTACCCTTGCTTCCATAATATAATATCTTATGGGCCTTTGCATTTGAGGAAGTCTCATCTAGGTCCCTCTTCTCATATAGAAATTTTTTGATGCAAAAATACCTCTATACAAGATTCCTCTTAAAATGGATGATAGTAATCACAACTAATATTAGCTACTCTACACATATCCAAAGAAAACTTTCTCTATGACTCCATATTAGAAATATAATCCAAGAATATTTTTTCTTAAATGTTGCTTCAATATTTTATAGTCAAATAAGGTAAGGATTGAAAATGCAACACTCCCTTTTGCAATATACATTACATTTTTTGGAATATTTAGCATGCCTTTGGGTAACCTAATTTATATTACTAAAATATCCTTTGGGTTCCATTACAATATTCCAAGAGCACCTAGACATAATTTAGAATAAAAAAAAGATTATGAAGTATTAGATTTTCATGAATAATATGAATCAATATTCCAAAGGAGGAAGAGGGATTAACTAAATCATATGCTAATTCCTTTTGTGATATACCTCCAAGGTACATAAAAATTACTATAACTATGATAAATACAACTATATATCCAATACAAGTAGACCAAATATGTTGATTATATAACATATGATAAATGTTCTATTTTAAAATAGGGCAATAGCATACTATCATACATATTTTACCAAAAAAAATATAACAAATACTTGAACTAGCATCACCAACATGAAATGCTAAAACAATCACCATATTTAAAGAAAACATGGATTGAAAATACATTTTTATGTAAAATTTATGCCCTTTAGAATATTTACCTAATAGCACTCAAAATTATTAAAAATTAAGCTCAAAAAAATTATAAAAGTAGTGTTCAATCCCACATTACTACTTGGTGTTTTCTTAGTTACTAGTGACTATCACTCAATTTGTACCACATGGTTAACCTTCAAATGCTAGAACTGTGACACATGTTGGAATTCTATTGGTCATGGATGTATTAGTAGGGAAAAATGTATTTTGGTGGAAATAAAGGTTCTACATGAACCACCACATTCGAAAAAATATCCACATCATCATGAATCCTACAAGCATGCTTAAGGGTATTTAAAATTGTGTATATTAGATCCTAATAGCCTTTCACTAGCTAGGCATTCATCTCATATTATGAAGATAAGAATGAACATCTCTTTGAAGGAATCAAAGGATGTATTAGACCATGGGAAAGTTACAATTGAATACATAATACCGTAATGCTAACATTATATAGCTATCTACCATGATACCTATTGCTAACAAGTTAATAATGCAACCACTTTCTTTAATATGGTTTATTCCTCAACCAAGTAGAACTCTATCTTGTAAAATAGTTTTTTTTATTATTTAAAATCATAACTTCCTTCCTAAAACACATAAAATATGGATTTCTTGACTAGATTGTAAATGCTCTAGAGTTACCAAAAAATTCCATAGCATAAGATTTGATTTTTCTTTTTAGAGATAGAAGGTAAAAGTTAAAAATTATAGTTCAATATCATGACCATCCTCTTCCAATAACTTTAAGTATAGTTCATTAGACATTGTAGCATCTCTTTTGGATAGAACAACATGTGCACCTTCTCCACAAGAAAGATGTCATGTCATTCCTTGTTGGAGGGCACCAAAAATACATACTCAAATTCAAACCATGAAAATTTGAATTTAAAAATCCTATGCATGAATTTAAAAATAATTACTATTGGTAGGAGATGTAGATTCTACAAAATATAAGATATATTCTTCCTCAATAATAATGAATAATGTAGTGAGGAAGGTATATATTCTTGGAAATAGATGGAAGCATGAATAAAGCTCTATGGAAGATTATATCCTCTTTGCTTCTTATGGTAAATATACTTATGAGGTTTTGATGAGCGATTCACCCTAATAAAATAAAAAAATCAAAATCTCTATGGGTTTATGCCATCATCCACATAGATAGGTCCTAGCAAATTTTGTTGGACTATCAATTTTGTTAAAGTTTTGTTAACCAAGATGCATGGAAGCCCTATTGAACTTGGTAATTTCTGCATATGGTTGTTTGAAATTTCAAAGGAAGCTTTATATATCCTAAATTTGACTAAGGTAATAAAGTTTTAGTAAATAATTAATATTATATCATAGGATTTAATCACAAGATCGTATATGAATCACAATATCGATATAAATATTAATATTAAATGAACATCAATCTCACATACAATCACATTGATACAAAATACAAACAATGCATAAAGAAAAACTTATTTGAGTTACATTTTGGCTTTGTCTTCAATATAGAAATACATGAAACTATTCACATCTTTTTATCTTATTAAACTTAGAAGAGGACTTGAATCTTCATATTTCTTTATTACATAATAAGTCCCACATACTACATAGAGATACAATATCTCATGATTACATATAAGTCCCTTCTTCTAAACTAGATACATCACACTCATGAATTTTCACTTGCTAACTAGACACCTAACACATTTAATTACATGACATGTTCTCACTCCTACTAAATTCACACACACTTTATACATAAAATCAAACTCACACTCATTCAAATTTTTACAATATGACCAAATAATGTAATACCTCAAACACCCTCTCATCTTACATTATTTGGTATGAAGACCTTTTACCTTAAATCTCTAATTCTTATCTTCATTCTTTGAATTTGGCTTTCATTGGAACTATTTCATTAACTTATTTCCTGTAATGCTTGTTAGACAATCTTTATTTATATCAAAACAATTTAACATGTTCATGATTTTGTTCCATTATGATTTATTAATCCATCCATAATGTATTTAAATTTTAACTTTTTGACATGTTTGTGGTTTGGTCCTTCATTTTTGCTCATCTTTTATATTTTATTTTCATCCTTTTTTTAACAACTCTTGCTTTGTTATCAAAAAGGTTAATGCCATTAGAAATTTTTAAATATGTTGTATTATCATGTTTATCAATTTGATCCATATCTTTATTGTATATAATTCATCCCATAAGGGCTATTATCTCATTGTAGCTCTAAAATTCTCGTACTCATTTTCTTCGAACTAATGGATCCACGCCTTGAAGGGGAATGGAAGAATAGTATATCTACACCTCGTAGAAATGCACTTGAGATCGTGCCTTCTTTGGTGATTTTTTGATGAATTGGGTGGGTTCACTAGGAAATATTTTATGGTAGTTTCCACACCTAAGTTTTGAAGTATGTTTAATGTATTCTTTTGGATAGTCTCACACACACCTAGTTTGGCCAATATGTAACTATACTAAACTATATGCATTTTTAATTCACATGCAACCAGAAAACAATAGAAAACATGAAGTAATGAACAGTGCAATTCTTATAAACTAATTTGAAATTCTAACCCAGATATGGATGGTTGATTTCCACACTTCTATATTTGTTGTAGATAATATTGGTCAAAATCGAATGAGATCAGGTGGTATGATTTGATGATCGGTCGGCCTGATCTATGATCGGATGAGCCGATCAATGTAGAAGCCTACAGTTTGATAATTTGACACAAAAAATAGTAGATTTACAAATTAATATTCATTTATCGAGGTGGATTAGATTAAATTATAATCTTAAGAGGATAATTATTAAATGAACGAATGCAAATCTATGCTAGACACATGAACATTCATAAAAAATGATAAAATATGAGTATAAAATATAATGTATCAATGATAATGGATTTAAAATGATCTAAAAAATAATAAATATGATCTAATACAGGAGAAATATGGAAAGAGAATGCAAAAAAAGAGGTATGGATTCCCCCAAGCAGCTTAATAGTAGAAATGTTTGATGCAAACTAGATCAATCATTTTTGTCTGAGATCGAGCAGTTTTCTTTCCGATCAGACGGTATGATCTAAAGATCAGGTGGTACGATCATGCACAAATCCAACCGAAAAATCATAGTAAAAATACGAAATAAAAGAGTGAAAGTATGTAAATTTTCTAAGGGGAATCTAGGCTGAGGAGCCTCGATTAAATAGAATAGGATTAACTGAGGGGTTGGGCAAAAAATGAAGGGGGTTACAACTTACCCTATTCTGTGTGAGATCATTCAAGTCGATAACATAACTTTCATAAAGTTGGTTAGGTAAGGACAAAGGAGTTGTAATAATTTTTGTCACCTTGCTAAAAAAGATTTTCAGTTTTGGATGAGACCGGGTGGTCCGGGGTGGTCCGATCTCATACAAAATCATCCAATCTCATACAAAATCATACGATATTGTACAATGGTTAAAATTAAATTTGTAATAGGTCCAAAAACCAAGGCAACAAGTTAGAGGATAGTTTAATTTGATTTTTCTAATGTTTTAAACTTAGGCTTGATTAATGTGGGTCAATTTTAACCCACTACATTTTACCCCTTCTTTAGTGTATTTTTGAAAAAAATGCTTTAAAGATAAGATGGTACGCTTTACGAGAAAATAAAAAATTTATATTGGAAATTTTGTTCATGATTTCAAGTTTTTCTTGTCAAACTATTTTAGGTATGACACCCCCTTCGATTTTTTACACCAAATTCCAAGTTTGGTGAACAACTCAAAAGTTGCATTTTTAGGGTAGTTTTTAATAAAATTAGAAAAATTAGGGTAAAACCTAATTCATTTTTACTTTGTAGTTATTCTGAATTGATCTCTGGAGAAAATGGTAGAAGTTCCACACCGACCCAATTTGGTACGAACAAGAGCCGACTAGATACTGGTAAGGATATTAAACTAGTTTTCACTTAAATTTTTTTATTTTTTGTTTGAAATTTAATTAAATATTTTAAATTTAGGGCACAAACACTGTCATGTGGTCGTGTCTACAACATCAGGTTGATTTTTGCAAAATCATCTCAATTTTGGTGATATCAGCCGATATCAGATGAAATCGATTGATATTAGGTAAATCACCTGATATTACAGAAAACTGACTGATATCAGACAATAGCACCCGATATCACACGAAACTATTTGATATTAGATAAAATTGTCTGATTTGCTCAAAACCGAATTATATCAGACAAAACTGATCAATGTCGGATAAAATTTCCTGATATAAAACAAAATTGTTTATTTGAAAAATTACTAATTAAATTTTTTGTTTTCTTGTTTTGTTAACAGAAAAAAAGAACTAAAGAACTGGGAATGGAGGTATGGTGGATTTCAGGCTAACTTGAATGCCCTTACACCAAGATAGCTACCAGTTATAGGCATGTGGCAGAAATACCAAATGTTTTAGTAAACATGTGACTGTTAACTGCTTTGGCTAAGCAGTGGTACCTGAGTTTGTCTTGCTTTTGGTTACCTATCGGAGAGATGACCCTACATTGGAGGATAGCTGGAGGTTTCATAGAGTGCTTATCAAATACATATACATTGCTTCTTCTAGTAATTAGATTCAGGTTCTCCAAATATTATCAGGTGACTTTAGCTTCCCTATAAATAAGGGAGGCATTGGGATTAATATTTTAATTCAAAGAGATGGGGTTTCTCGGCTGATAGTTTTGCTCGGTGGGATTTTTGGGGGACTAATTTTGAGCCACTTCAGTGGCTGCTATATACCATGGACTATGGAAGAGGTTGTGGTAGACATGAGGGATCAGGGGATATAGTTTTCATAGGGGCCTTTTATGTTATGCCATTTTTATATAACTCTTTTCAGGGCCATATACAAGGATGGCACAACATTATCCCTTACTTCCTTTCTATAGGTTTGGTCATGGGAGAACATAGTCATTCGAAGGCTAGCAAGGCTTCCATTGGTAGAGGTGGATGCAGAGAGACCTAGGGCTTTCTATTGGTGTCCACGTAGAGCTCCTAGGAGTTTTATTACTCTGGATACAGCTAGGATCCTACTAGATGAGTTGATACCAGACAACATCACATGGAGGTCTTACAAAGAGCATCCAAGCTAGAGAGAGGATGGTTATCAGCTAGCTCACATGAGGAGATTTATTTTGTTGAGGATGGACTAGGGTGATGTGGAGCTACACTACATCAACCAAGTTATGCAATAGTTCATATTGTAGTAGGACATTCCTATGACTAGGGATGTCTACTTTTCTAGGGCAACTCGGGATGCTACCACAGTAATTGGTGCTCCCAATATGACTCAGTTTACGAATTTTGAGCAAGATGATGAGGTGGTTGCTACGATCGAAAGTGATGATGTTGGGGTGATAGATGGATACAAAGAGTGGTATGCTAGGATTCAACCTACAAGAATTACTAAATAGAGAACTGTAGTAGAGTAGGTAGCTAAGTGGGTTCAGTAGTAGTGATGCCTAGCTATCGAGTAGTAGTGATAGAGGTCACATGTACCATATAGGACAGAGGGGCCTCATACTAGGGGCGGGCATCAGCACCATCTAGAGCAAAAGACTGCATATGGGGTTGGCAATAGGTCTAGGAGTACTAGGGGAGAGGGGAGTGAGGGTGAGAGGAAAGCATCTCCTCAGTAGGAGAGGATACCCGAATTTCTTGAGAAGGGCATCATGATAGAGGAGATAGGGAAGAGAAGTAATATGGTGACTCTACGGGTGGAGCTCACTGGTTTGAGGGAGGATACTATGACTCAGAAGGCCAATATCAAGACTCTAGAGAGAGAGCATTTGAGTCTGAGGGCTAGGATTCAGAATCTAAAGGTAGAGCTTGCACAGGCACAAGCTCAGGCAAATGTGGGAAAGGGAACTAGGGATCCAAATCCTACGTATTCTCAATCAGTTCACTCAAGGAGTGACTTAGGGAGAGTGCTAGCTCAATATCTCCAGTTGATGGATTTTTATTAGGGTTTATACTTTGCATTGGTGCTTATGGGATAGAGGCAGCTGGAGCCTTCGATGCTTGAGATCTCTCTCGACTTCTAGGATAGCCACTACTATGGGAGAAGGAGGATTCAGACCACCACAACCTCCTGGTGTGGATGACAATGCTCAGATATCTAGGGCTTCTATAGGGTGATCTATATGGAGATTATTTTTGTACTATTATCCCTTAGTGACTGAGTATGTCGAGTTGGAGATTGTGGCATACCGATTCGACTCTATTTTTGTATATAGATTTCAATATATATATATATATATATATATATATATATATATATATATATGTATATATATATATATATTAGTCTTCTTGTATTATGTTATTTTTATTGATTTGATTTGTTTTTTATTTATATTTATTTTATGATGTTTAAATTTCTTTATAATCATGCTTTCTATTTTAAATATGTTGATCATGCTTAAGAAAAATGGTTTGATTTTTGATAAAATATATTTTGAAAAGGGTATTTTTGAACGATGATAAATTTGATGAATTAGAAATGAACCTCAAAGTATGTTGTGATGTTATATTACTGTTGGTGGAGATCAGTGCTCACTAAGTCATGAAGGGAATCATGTTACAAGGCAGTTTTAAATTTCTAATAACAAATGTTTTTGTGGGGATCAAGAGTGATCTTGAGGCTTTTGATGATTAAAGAAGATGGTTGATTTTGTTTTTGAAAATTTTTTATTTTTAAGAAATATTTTGATAAATATGACGTGATTTAAGCATGAAAATTTGGAAAGGATGATTTGCGCTAGGCATAGAATTCCTAGTGTGAAAATTTTGAGGACAATAGTTACTAGGAATTATACCATCATCGTGAACTCAAAATGCAATGCATGATAATATGAAATTGTTTGTTCTTAAAATAAAAATTGATATGAAGAAAATCATTGTACCACATGTTTAATAATATTGAGAAATATGAAATGATTTAGACCTAAAAATTTAGAAAGAAGACTTGCACTAGGCATAGAATTCCTAGTGTAAAATTTTGAGAAACAACTTACTAGGAATTATACCATCATCGCGAAGTCATGATGTAATGCATGATTACTAGGAATTATACCATCATCGCGAAGTCATGATGTAATGCATGATAAATGATTTAGGACTATGAGTAGTTTTGGAATAAGTTATTTTTTAAGTTTTTGGAAATATATAATGATAGACGAATGTTGTCCCACAAATTTCAAAAAATATTTTAAATTATTTCTAAGACAAAGTCAAATTTATCAAGAACCAATGTGTGATGTGTGAGTTCATTATCCATATTGATTTATCATAATGATACAAAAATTTTCAAGGGTCAAATGTGTGTGCTTGTGAGATTTATTTACCGATTTGAGTGAGGTAGTGATACTAGCCAACTTATATGAACCAATATGTGTGCAAGTGAAATATTTGTTAACCATTATTTTGTGCATGCCATTGTACCGAACTACTATGTAAATTAGGTTACCAAAATCTATCTAATCCACAAGTGTACATTGGTCTATACAAAATAAGATCGCTAATGTGATAAACATATCACCATGCAAAAGGCTTACCCAAGGCCAAGCGGGTTGGGCACAAACCATGAGTTATGGGACTCACCTCATGGATTTCGAATAATTGAGTAATTCTAGCAATTCAAGCTATTTACCCCCTTATTTTATTTTGATTTTTGGAGTAGGGATTCTTGTCCATTTTTGAACAAGGGGGAGTTTATTGCTTTTATTTTTCTTTGCTTTTCATTCTCTTTTTATTTTTGCTTTTTTCTTTTTATTTTTCGGGATACTTGCCCAGATTATATGTAGAGCAAGGAATTTTATTCAGGTAGGGGTCAGCTTGTCCTTTTGCCAATTCTCAGTATTCTATACCATGCGCATAATAGGATAGCAAGGGAAAATTTTCGCTTAAGGAACTAAGACTGCTATGTACTATCCTTTTCGAATTTTCAACAAATCATTTTTAATATGTTAGAATGTGTTCTTGGTTCAAGAAGTAGAAAGATCATTTCCCAAAACTCAAAATTTTATTTATTAAAGTAATAGTGCTTTTCAATTCAAGAGAGATTTATAATCAAGGTGACGAAATCAAAATTAAGTAAATATACATTAAGTGAGTGGTTCAAGATAGCTTTTGAGTTTATCTGAAATAAAATAAAATATAACATGAATTTTTGAAAACAACACACACTGATGTAAAGAATGAGAGCTTAACAATTTGAAATATTTTTGGAAAATGTTCATGTTTTTCTATATTTTTTTTGTTGTTTTGATTGTAACTTGAATTATGAAGACGTTATTTACAAATATATATAGATATGGAATTTTAACTTTATGCATAATATCTTTTGAGATGCATGACATTCATTGGCTCCTTAAGATATTTTCCCTCCAAAGTAGCCAAGCGATATGCACCTAATCCAAATTTAGCAGTGATGACAAATGGTTTGAGCCAATTACATTGAAATTTACCTTTTAAATATTTTCTAGCATTAGTATTTTTTTATTTTATTTGATTACTAAATAACCAATTTCAAAATATCGACTATGAACCTTTTTGGCATATGATCTTTTGAGTTTGTCTTTGTAAGAGCGAAGATGCTCTAGAGCATGAATACGCTTCTCATATAGAAGTTCCAAATGACTTAGTCTACCAACACGATATTCATCTCCTACTTTAGCATATTGAAATAGGAGAGTTAGAGAAGGAACTTCTAACTCAAATAGAAAAATGACTTCAGCACCATAGACCAACACAAAATGTGAAGTGCCTGTAGGGGTACGAATACTAGTTCGATAAACCCAAAAGGCGGGATATAATTGCATATGCCAGTTGCAGCCTGATTTATTAACCAATATTTTTAGGATTTTTATCAAGGTTTTATTAGAAGATTTAGCCTAGCCATTGCCTTATGGATAATAAGGAGGAGATCAGCGATGTTAAATTTTATATTTTTGACATAATTGTTGAACATATTTTTCTTAAAGCATGTACCATTATCAGAAATGAGAGTTGATAGAATTCAAAATCTACATATGATTTGATTAAAGATGAATTTAGACACTTGAACTCATGTGTAATAGGCTAATGGTATAACTTCTACCCATTTTGTAAAATACTCTATTGCTATTATGATAAATTTATGATCATCAGAAGAAATAGGATTAATTTTACCAATAATGTCTAAACCTCATTTAGAGAAGGGCCAAGGAGAAGAAATAGCTTGGAGTTCCCGAGCAGGAGCATGAACAAGGTCTACATATCTTTGACACTTGTCACATTGATGAACATAATAATTAGCATAATTTTCCTTAGAAGACCAAAAATATCCCATACGAAGGAGTTTCTAAGCAATGGCACTTCCACTAAAGTGTCCTCCACAAGATCCATCATGGGATTCACTTAAGGATTTCTTAGAATCTTCTAGATTAAGACATCTTAATAGGATACCTTCAAAAGATATTTTGTATAGGGTATTACCAACATTTACAAAGTGAATAGCTCACTTAAAAAATATCCTATGTTGCTTTCTATCTAATCCTTCTGGAAAGGTTCCTGTAGACACCAAAATAGCACCAATCCGATTATGTGGCTGCAAACATTGATTGCTTTGACACACACAGCCCCAAGGGCAGCCCCCAGAGGTTAAACAGTGGTCCTAACCACTCTCATAGTAGTTTTGGAAGGTCAGAGATCAATTTGGCACCTTCAGGCACTTTTCTCAATATCTGTTCCACCCCGGGATGGATTCAAACTAGGATCCACCCCACCTCGGGATGAATTCCATATTCGCTCCAGGGTGGGGCGAATTTCAGGTTTGATGGGCAAAAAGTCAAATCTTGACAAATGGCAGCTCAGATCCACCACTTAATGCTTCCTTCATCGCAGGGGAGTGTGGGTGAGTGTTTTCGATCATTAGAGGCTGTTACAAGGGTAGTCATGAAGTCCCTATTCAGGGAGGAATCTCCTTCCCCTTGGGAAGGCATGATTGCCAAGCGGCGCCTCTGCATGCCCATTTTAAGAGACCTCCAGGTCTATAAATTGGTGATTTTTCTCACCCCAAAAAGAGGAGAAGAGGGGCATTTTAGAGCAACAAAGTGCTATCATTTTATTGTCATACCTCACACCTTTTTGATTTGCACCTTCCACATCCTTGATTTTATTTAGAGGGGAGGTCATTGGGTGACTATTGGGAGGACAAATCTTGGACCCAAAACCCAACATTTGGCCACAATATCCCACCAAATTTACCGACAATACCATACAATAGGTTTTGGACCCATCCCAAGTGGATTGGTGTCGAGATCAAGCCTCAAACAGTGGGCGGACTACCCCATGGGCGCCCCCTCCCACACTGCCACAATCCTAATGGCCCCCTTTCTGAGCGATGGGAATTCCATGGTATATTTGCTTTATTTAATTTTTGCATTCAATTATTTGATGCTTAGATAGGTTGTCATTTGGATTTCATCTTGTTTTTGAACAATTTTGATCATATTTCTAGCATTGCTCGCTTCCACTAACCTACATGTAGCATCATCAAATTCCTATTGATGGAGGAAAATTTGGGAAAATATGACCATCTAGGTCTTCCCAAAATTCCCCCAATTAGCTAACCCCAAGTTTGCAGGTCTTTTGGAGCTTCCTAGGAAGGACATTGGGACAGTACATTTTCAGCGTTTTGTTGTAGGTGAATTCGTCCCGCCCCAAAGCGAATTCAAATCGGCGAGGAATTTCTTGATTGTTCTTTTTGTAGGACCTTCTTGGTGGTATCTTGATGCTCCTATCAAAATTTTAGAGCATTTGGACCTGTTTTAATCATATTTTAATTCAATTTTCTCATTCACTTATCCTAGGCTTGGGGATCGCATGCTTTGTTTTATCCGTAGGTGCTACTGACCATTTCTTGTTCCTTTGAATGTAGGGTTCAGACATCAGAGGGGTAGGGAGGAGTCAAGACTCATCAACGCAAGTGATTGCGATGTCTGGTCTGCCCATTTTACATGTGGGCACGCGGAAGAAGGAAAGGCTATCCATGGATGTAACCAAGAGATGGATTTAACACTCCTCGCCCCTGAAAATGGAGGATGCGAATTGTAACCGAGTTGTGAAATACATAAATAAAAGAAAAGGGCTGTTATTTCATTTGGTTTTCAATTCATGCTTTTTCCATTTCATGCATTTCAAATTCCTAGGAATTAGCGTTAAGTCTAAGTTTAATTTGCATCGCATGTTCACTTTCCTTTTTTCTTCCGTATCCTCATGCTTCCAGTGGCGATCACGGTGGGACTCTGTCCTCTACCTTTTTGGATAAGAAATTTGATCAAAATTTACCTTACTTATAGGTATCTTTCTTTTTTTGAACGCGAGACTGTTGTTTGTTCCAGTCTGTGGTGAACACAAAACTGTAATTCGTCTCACCCAGGGAGGAATTGGAATGCGCCCCACCCTGGGATGAATACAGTACTATAATTCATTCCACCCCAAGATGAATTCCTATCTGTGAAGTTTTTGTGTAGAAACTCAGGACCGACAGATGCGGGCAGATAAGAGGTAAGGATTCTATGTTTTCCCTATCATTTTTTATTTTCAGTGTTCCTTTTTTTTTGGGGTTATTTGTTTGCTTAGGGAAAGTTTTTCTTTTTGATGTTTGCTTGTTTCATTTTGCAAAATAAAAATAACCCCACACACCACACGACAACTTAAAAACCAAGGCACTGGTTGTAAAACCCTAGCCCTTGATCAAGACCAACGATGGATTTCATCACCACCTTGGCTTGATTTTTGCATCTATTACCCCGATCACAACTGTTGCTAGACGTAAATCCTAATGAAATCTGACCGAGTGTAGCTAGGGTGATTCCCAGCACAAGAGGATAAGTCTTCTATGGTAGGTGTCATAAATAGGGTGATTCCCATTTTGTACCGCCTATGTTCCATGTACCATCTGCTCTCACGTACCTATAGTTTCCCTCACGTAAGGGCGGGTATATAGAGAGGTTGGTATATCAGCCTGGCAATGGTATATCGAAGGGGCGACCAATTTTGGGAGTCATAAGAGCCCTCATTTTGCATTTAAACGTTCTTTACAAAAACCTTCAAAAAAAAAAAACAAAAACAAAAACCAAAAACACACTAAACCAAGTCTAGGACACACTCTCAACCTTTAAACGAGTTAATCACTGCTTGTATGTGTGTGTGTTCATTTCTATTTAGTGTAGCAAATAAAAATCATAAACGAGATAAAAATTTACATAGCTTGTAGGAAAGCACCACCATGGTGTACACATGTAGCCAAGCCCAATCAAGGGCAGAAGCTGTGGAAAGTGTACAAGGGGGCAAAATTTGCCTCCGCTACAACACCAAGGACTTGGTCATACCTTGCACAACCTCCTTCGCCTAATCCGGTGGCCACACTTCGGACCAAACTCACTCAAATTTTGAGGACCACATCAGCTAGGCTCTCCATATATGAGCTTATACAACAATCTATACCCCATCGGGAAGCTCTAATGGAGATTTTGAAAGCCATCAAGTTGTAGCCCCATGAGACAAATTCTTTCAACAACTTCGTGGGGCATGTAAAATGATGCACTGAGCCGGTCATCACATTTCGAGAAGACGAATTGAGATCAGTGACTGATGACATGGCGGATCCACCCCTACATGTTATCACGCGGGTCAACGGGATCCCATACAAGAGGGTGTTGATAGACACTGGCTCGTCCAGTAATATCATCACAACTATGGCCTTAAAGCATCTAAATTTTCCCACATCTCACATCACAACTTCCACCTACACCCTACGAGCATTCAATGATGCAATCTGCTCGACAGTTGGCACAATAGTCCTGCCAATCCAAGTGGGAGAAAATACCATACCTACATTGTACCACATATTGGAGGGTGATATGGCCTACAACATCTTGCTGGACTGGTCATGGATCAGGGACATGAAGTGTGTCCCTTCGATAGCTCACCAATGTTTAAAGTATACATTTGAAGGGGAGGTGCATGTAGTCCCGACGGACTTAGAACCCTTCAACTATTGTAATGCAGTGCAGCTGATGTTGCAATCGGCCCTGCCATCAACACATTTGGATTTCCAGTTAAATCCATCTAAACAGGGTTCGATTCTACAGGCATCCCCATTAGCAAGTTCTTCAAAACCCCAAATGGGTTCATCTTCATCGTCTGGTCCTCCACCAACGACGCCATCTATGGAGACCAAACAAAAGGACAAAGGGAAGAAACCCCTGGAAGAGGCAAAACCTTTGGAAGAGACACTGCCATCAGTATCAACTATCTCTACGAAGGAAATGCCTAGCCGAATGGAAGTCGAGGCTCCTAGTCCACCCGACATGGAGTGGACTCAAGGATAACTTCCATTCCCTCCCCCTCAACCGCCAATGATCAACGTTGAAATGGCCAATACGGGCCTGGGGGAGTATCTGGTGTGAAATATCATAGCAACACCCACACTAGAGTCCATGCAGGACATGGGGAGACCTCGCCTTCCCATTGGCACTATTGTCCCCCTAGGCTACCCGCCGAACCAGAAAAATTTTGTGTATGGGGGCCTTGATCATGGCGTTGCACCATGCATGCAAGAGGACGAGGATGAAGAGCCTTTTGCTAAAAATGTAAATTATTTGTCTAACCCAGAATTTGCTCTGAGATACCTTGGCCAATGCAATTGGCACGGATATGGGTTAGGCAGATATGAGCAGGGGGTACGTGTTCTTTGCCAACCAAGATACCAAATGTCGTATGACAAGTCAGGAGTAGGGTTCAACCACCCCCTACCCCTGGACATCTTGGTAGAGAACATGCAAGGCCTAGGGATAGGCAACAATGGGGGATTGGCATTAGATCCATATGCCAACCCTAATACCATATATACATTGAGGGATTATCTTCCATTAACGGAAATCAACCTTGTTGGCCATAGCAATCCCTTCCCTTCGCTCGAGAGAGGAGAGAGCTCAAGAGCTCATTTTTAGGGAGAGTCTAGACAATGGCAAGAAGGGTCCTTAGAGGATGAATTGGAATATGAGGTAGCACCATGGGACCCCTTCGAATCAGATAACAATCACTCACAGGTGATCCCCATGGATGATTATCAAGAAAACCTCTTGACAATGTTCCCCTTGGATGCTCTTATCAAGCAAGTGCCACTCCAAGGAAATCAAGTCCCCCCGCAGAGAGCGAAACAACCCCAATGGGGCCAGATCAATTTGCTTGAGCAAGGCGAGCCTTCAATGCCACAAGCAGTTGGAGCCAATGAAGGCCTTTGGATCTCCGATAGTGATTATGAAGACGAAACCAAAATGACGTATCTTAATCACATGCGGCAAATGCGGTGACCATACCCCTTGGAGATTAACGACTTGTTCGAGCAATTAAACATAAGGCTTGGGCATGAATGGTACGTAGACCCAGCATGGTGGGACCAAGTGTTGGATCCGCTACTCTGGGCATACGAAGCATACCTTCCACCCAGAGACCCTATAGTGCCATCCATGCCGAGGGTAGACCCTGTATTCTTATCCACACATAGGGCCGATCCATTCGTGCCCGTCCCCCTAGAGCCAGATCTAGAGCATAGAGAGCATCCAAGATGTCCAAGCGCCCACACCCATGGTAATGGAGACCAAAATCATTCCATCAACATGATCTCCATTGATTTAACCACCCCCATCCATAATCCGGCCGATCTAGCATAGTCATTGTCTCTAGACATAGATGCCATCGACTGGGATCACGTCAATTCCCCTCCATCCCCATCCGAGTACTGGCATTTTGGTGAAATGCTTCATTTTACCCCTGGGCCAACTCAAGATATCTGCCATGCTGAAGAGGGACCCGAGGTTCCTAACGATGATCTAAACTCAACAAATGATATCCACTTGATCCCAACTCCACATCAGTTGGAAGACGGATCCCACATGTCAGTCGAGGAAACGACTGATGTAGACATCGGCTCAGATCCAATGAATCAACAGATCATCAAGATGGGGGTAAGTTTATCCCTCGAAGAGCAAGCCGACTACATTGCCCTTCTCAAAGAGAAGAAGGAGGTTTTTGCATGGTCATACAAAGACATGCCGGGACTAGACCCATAGCTAGTCACGCATAATCTAACGCTTGATCCGACAATCAAGCCAGTTAAGCAAAAACTACGTAAGATGCACCCAAAAGTGGCCTTGATGGTCAAATATGAATTGCAAAAGTTGTTGGATGCACAATTTGTCATCTACATGGATTATCCGCCATGGCTGTCCAACATGGTGCCCATCAAAAAGCCCGATGGGAGGATTCGCATATGCACTAATTTTTGAGATCTAAACAAAGTGAGTCCTAAGGATGATTTTCCCTTGCCAAGCATCGACGCATTGGTAGACGCTATAGCGGGTCATGAAATGCTTTCCCTCATGGATGGTTTCTCGGGATACAATCAGATTTGTATCAATCTCGAGGACCAACTAAAAACGGCGTTCACAATGCCTTGGGGAACATTTTGTTATAAGGTCATGCCTTTTGGCCTTAAAAATGTTGGCGCCACCTACCAACGTGCCATGACATACATCTTCCATGACTACATGCACAAGACTTTGGAAGATTACATGGATGATTTGTTGGCCAAATCTCTTTTGCGCCCAGATCATCTCGATGACTTAAGCAAGATCCTCGATCGCCTCATGGAACATAAAGTCATACTGAATCCCAAGAAGTGCATTTTTGGCATCACATCTGGAAAGCTCTTGGGTTTCATAGTCTCAAAATGAGGCATCGAGGTGGACCCAAACAAAGTCAAGGCAATCCTTGAAATGCATCCCCCAACTACCATCAAGCAGCTCAAAAGCCTGTAGGGAAAGGTCATGTCGATCAAGCGCTTCATAGCGCAACTATCTGACAAGTGCCGACCAATGAACAAATTATTGCACAAGGGGGTAGCATTTCACTGGGATGACGAGTGCCAGTTAGCCTTTGACGACATCAAACGATACTTGGCTTCGCCACCAGTATTGGCACCACCTAGACCAGGAGTGTCATTCTACTTATACATCTCAACTATCGAGGTGGCACTGGGAGCCATGCTAGCCTAGAAGAATGAACTTCACAAAGAACAGGCTACTTACTATCTTAGCCGCACCCTGGTCAGCTATGAACTTAACTATGCATACGTCGAGAAACTCTGCTTGGCAGTGGTGTTCGCTACCAAAAAGCTATGCCACTACATGTTGAGCAACACTACGTATGTTGTGTCTAAGGAGAATCCATTGCGGTACATGATGAGTCGTACTTATCATAGTAGTCGCACGACGAAATGGATCATGTTGTTGATGGAATTTGACATAGATTTTATTGGACAAAAATCCATCAAAGGACAGGTCATAGCCGATCAACTAGCAGAGGCTCCTCTCGAAGACGATCAGCCTCTGGTCATAGAACTACCCGATGATGGGGTCTTCCATGTCTCAGAATCGCCAGATTCTGATGAGCCTGAGTCATAGGCCGACATAACCCTATTTTTTGATGGTTCTAAATGTGAGCAAGGTGGTGGCACGGGAATAGTATTCTTCACACCGCAAGGTGCTCCAATGCCTCTGTCATTTAAATTAAATTTCCCATGCACCAACAATAATGCAGAGTATGAAGCCTTGCTCATAGGTCTTCAGACAACAATCACCATGAACATCAAATGACTGAACATCTTTGGTGATTCGTTGTTAATTGTCAACCAAGTCAAAGGGGTATTCCAATGCAAATGCCCAGTTCTGTAGGCCTACAAAGCCCTTGTGGACAAATTCTTGGCAAAGCTTGAGTGGTACGACATCGAGGCACTCCCTCGGTCATCGAATCATTTTGCGGACACTATGGCCTCCTTGGGGTCACTAATCCCGCAAGACCTTTTTGGTGATATGACAACCATCCAAGTCAAAACACTATCGCAATCCATGATGGACCGTGCAAGTTCTGACTTGACGCCAGGAATCCACATGATCCAGATTGAACCATCCTCGGATAAGTTCTCTTGAATCCATGATCATCTAAAACATGCCAACTAGGGGTCCTTGTTCTCCCCTACTCCCATTAATAGCAACACAATGCTATTCTTACAAGTTCTTTCCCGCTCAACGTTTGCTAGGGATGAACTTCAAGAGGGATTGGCTGTTCATACCATCGAGGCTTCTGATCAGCAGGATTGGTATTCACCCTTAAGGGACTACCTCAAGTTAGGTAACCTCCCGCTTGGATTGACGCATGCCACAAAACGAGCATTCAAGCAGAAAGCGGCCAAGTATGTCTTGTTAGGAGACATTTTGTACCATCGTAGCTACGAAGGAATCCTCCTTCGTTGCTTGGACCAGCAAGAGTCCACTTGGGCGATCGCCCAAGCGCACGATGGTACGTGTGGTGGCCACTTTAGTGGTATGGCCATCGCAAAGCGCATTCTTCGCATGGGCTATTATTGGCCATCTTTAGAGCGAGATTGTTGCACATATGTCAGGAAGTGCGTGAAGTGTCAACATCATGCCAATTTGATGCACGTACCTTCCCAGGCCTTGCAGACAGTCCAGTCAGCTTGGCCATTTTTGTAGTGGGGCTTAGATCTAATCGAAAAGATCTCCCCTACGTCATCAGGTCATCACACATTTATCATAACGGCCACAGAGTATTTCACCAAGTGGGTGGAAGCAGTTCCGCTTACCTCTACGACTGGACCCCGCATTGTGGAGTTCATTTTGCATAACATCATATGTCATTTTGGTATTCCATCCAAAATAATCTCGGATAATGGGACGTCATTCAAGAACAAAGACGTGCATGCTTTGACCACAAAGTACAAAATTTAGCATAGTTTTTTGACACCCTATTATCCGTAGGCAAATGGGCAAGCAGAGGCATCAAACAAAATGCTAGTTGCTATCCTCAAAAAGACCATCGCGGATAGTCATAAGGATTGGCACATTCAGATCCCACTTGCCCTGTGGGCCTATCGCACTAGCATTCGGACACCCATTGGGGCAACTCCATTTTCATTGGTGTATGGCTCCGAGGCAGTCATGCCTCTCGAGTTGGAAATTCCTTCCCTGCGCATATCAATGCAAGAGTTCATCGATGATGACACTGCATGGTAGGCCCGGTTAGACTAGCTTACGTTGCTTGATGAACGACATGTTAATGCTCTCGAGCATTTACGTATCTATCAAGAGCGACTTAAGAAAGCTTACAACATGAAATTTCACCTGAGGGACTTTCGGATTGGTGACTTGGTCTTGAAAGAAAACCAACAGAACTCTAGTTTGCCGTCCCATCTAAGGGACAAGTTCATGGCAAATTGGTTAGGTCCATATGTCATTGATAGCAAAATAGGACCCGGGACATACCGGCTAGCCTCTCTTGATGGAATCAAGGAACTAGAACCCTTGAACATCAGTCATTTGTGGCCATTCCACATTTAAACGAGCCATAGCCCAAACCCCAAAAGGCTCCAAGGATTCTAACCGCTCCAAGGATTCCTACAATCGCTTGGTCAATCCCCAAAATGCTCCAAGGATTCCTACAATCGCTTGGTCAATCCCAAAATGCTCCAAGGATTTCCACAATCGCTTGGTCAATCCCCAAAATGCTCCAAGGATTCCTACAATCGCTTGGTCAATCCCAAAATGCTCCAAGGATTCCTACAATCGCTTGGTCAATCCCAAAAGGCTCCAAGGATTTCCACAATCGCTTGGTCAATCCCAAAATGCTCCAAGGATTCCTACAATCGCTTGGTCAAAAATAAGAAAATTCAAAAACAACAAAATCATCAAAAATAACAAAAAAATTGCATCTCATTTCCATGCATACTCAAAATCATCACAACAATACAAAACTCCATTGCATCTCATCCTCATACTCACAAAAATAAGCAAATCCAAAAAAAAAAACAACAAAACAACAAAATCATCAAAAAATAACAAAATTTGCATCTCATTCCCATGCATACGCAAAATCATCATAACAACATAGAGCTCCTTTCTGCATCTCACCTTCATATTCACAAAAATCAATCCCTCAAAAATACAAAAATATATAGCTGCATTCAGCATCAAACCCATACATTGCATATTTGTGGTCATAAAGGTCGAAGCACCATAGACTGTCATTACTTGGCAAAACCATCATTTTCACATTTTGTTTTCCCACTTTGTCAATAGCTCATCGCCTATAACCGCCATTCACGATATTCTCCCACATCATAGTCAGTTATTTTGTATCGAGAGTTTTCGTCATTCAGTCGTCATTAGCTTTCTAGCCACATACTGTACCAAGTCAGACAAATTTTACGAAGGTAGAGTTCTACTTGGATCACACCTTGTTACGTAGCATCCCAACACAAATTAAAACACATAAAAATTCCCAAGTTGTGTGAATGAAAGATGAAACCCGCAAAGCAATCCAGGTCACCATAAGCGAAACGGTTATCTTGCTCATCCCCCTGTGCGAATGACCCCAAGAATGCTGAGAGTTGGCAAAAGGACAAGCATCTTCCCTACCCAATTCCCTAAGAATCCCAAGTTCTCAAAAGTTGCAAACATCAAAATTTTGCAAACAGTCAAAACTCCAAAAAAAATTTGACATCACCACCAGAGTGCATACATCAAAAGGCACAGACAATAGTGATTCTCATCACTCAAAATTCAAATCCCTTGCTCAAAATATATATATATATATATAAATATATATATAAACAGTGATTTTTATCACTACAAAAGAGCAAGTATCCCAATACAATTGAAGAAAAGAAGGGAGTCGAACTTGAATCCCTGGAACTCTCAAGCATTTCCGATAGGTCATGAGGTGAACCTCAGTACCGGTTTGGTTGATAGCCTATCGGTCACTCGTGGCAAACCTCCCGCATGACGATATATCTGTCGCATTAACTTGTGTGCAGATCAATGTTTGCATGTGGATGAGCTAGCTTATGGTATCCTGGATCGCACCGCAGATTAATCTGACTAAATACAACAAAGGAGTCAGTGGAGCTAATTAGGTGATCCTCAGTACAGGTTTGGTTGACAGCCTATTTGGCACTGGCGGTATCCTGACAAATACCACATAAATGAACTCAATTGCACACAAAGGGATGTGAAATAACTTGGTCAAAGACAAGTCCGATTCATACCTCGTCCAGAAATCTCGTAAGATAAAGTACAGTCATGGCTAGTGAGTTAAAACCATCTGAGTCTCAGAAAACCTTAGCTACATTTCTAAAACCAACCGCGCTATCTTTCATCCTCGCATTGCCATCAGCAATCACCAAAAAAAAAAAAAACCCCACAAAGGTCTAAACAGTCTATGGTGCTCTCGCCAAACAACACAAATTCAATTCATCCATTACATTTGCATATCCAAAAATTTAGAAACATTTGCATTCATCATAACATATGCATCCATCAAAATAAATTAACATGCATAAAATCAAATCATCACTCGCATAAACAAAATAAAGTCATCTGTATATATCATCAAAAATGCCCATAGGCTACAATGAACTGGTCCTGTGACCCCGCAACAAAATCCAAAAGCTCAAAACCCCCAAGCCTAAGGCGTCGGCCACCATGATCACGTAGGATCGGTGCGACGAGAACTACCCCCCATGGTGTGGGTCCTATGAGACCCCTCAGGGCGGCTACTACTAGCCCCCGCATCATGCCTACTCGCCCCCCTCATCCAGTCGCCTGCTGAGAGGATGCTGACTGCTCAGTCTCACTCCCTCTCGAGCGGCATGATGATCCACCTCCCGAGGGCTCAGGTAACCGCCCACCGAGGTGGAGAATCTCTCCCTCCATATCCATCCGATGTCGAGACCAATCTGTCTCCCATCACAACCACTCTGCCTCCCACCGATGGTAATAAGCTACTCGTCATCATTGCCAAAGCCCTATCCCTCTCTCCAGCTACGTCCGTAGGAGATCCCTCTCCCATGCAACATCAGTACCCCCATCCTACCGGTGGTAGGCAGCCAATGCATTCTCTCGCTCTGCCAACTGCATGCGCAAGAGATCCCTCTCCTGTAATGCATCCCCCAGCTCCTCATCTGCCATCGCAATAGCCCCTCCAACCATGCAATCTCAGCATGTAGCCCAGACTTCATGTCCTCCACTTCCACCCGAGGCATAGGCATCTCTGGAACAATAGCCTGCTCTAGCTCCCACTACTCCGAGATGTCCTGCATCTCCGGCTGATTTCGAACCCCTGCATCCTCATCCTCATCCTCCACCTCCACCATGTCTGCATCCTCCCGAGGAGCTCCCCAATCATCTCCTGGTGCCTCGGCACCCTCCCCGCCCACTACTACTACCTCCGTGCCTCCTAGTGGCCCCTCTCCCCACCATCGCCATAGTACCCACCACTGGTCATACTCTACGGTAGTCCCGACGTCATCCATGTCTGGGACGTCGATCACCGCATCTGAATCCTCGCCTAGTGGCGCGATGACCGGTCGATCCAGAGTCCTCTCGTCCCCTCGACGTCGATAGACCATGGGCTCACCAGGCAACCCCTGGCGTACCCCAAACTGTCGAGTCACCCGACTAAAAGGGAAGAACTCATGCTCGGTCCCATGCCGCCCAATCAGCCACCGCTCCCTATGTACCCATCGAAGCCACTCTCCAGCCTCCGGCCAGGCTGGATAGTCCCGATAAGGGCACCGGGAACACCTCCTCTGGAGTAAGTCGAGCGAGGGCATCGACATAGTGCCCTACGACACCTGCCCATCATCGACTCTGTCCCTGCTCCTCAGACCACCGCCACAGAACCGCATAGCCTATATCCTTATCCTCCATCTCCGTCTGAGTCATCCACGGTAACCCGCTGGCCTCTCCACCGCTATGTGTTGCCAAGCCCAGCTCTGCAATAGATAGCTGTAGCTAATCCCCTTTCGCCTCCGATAGCGGACCTCGTACAACTCACCATAGAGCTGTGCCAGCAGCGTCTGCCCCCACCTCATGATCAACGATGCCTCCGTCGGGCACTCTACCAGCCGCTAGACCAAATCCAGCAGGTTCCATGGGAACCTAGCACCTGACGAGTTAGGTAGCAGCATGTTGGAAATGAGGCCCATAAGTACTGCGTGCCTCACTCCCAACACCCCTCTCTCAAGCCACCATCGGACCAGAATCTCGCCAATCTGGCAGTCACCCTCTGCCCTCTCCACTGGGCTCTCCACACCCAACTCCTCCCCATGCCCGAAGCATCGTATCAGTATAACTGTCCGCTGATCACGCGATGACGTTCTGATCGGCAGTCCATCTATCGAAATCCGTAGAAGCTGATAGACATCCTCCAAGGTCACTGTCATCTCCCCTATTGGGAGATGGAAGGTGTTGGTCTGGGGATCCCACAGGTTGATCAAGGCCATCAGATAGGCCCGATCCCCGACCATAGGCTCCAGTCGAGCCACCTGCTTGAGCCCAAGGGCATCAAGCCACTCCCAGTCAGCCACAGTTAGCGCCCCTCGTGCTTCAACAAAAGCAGTAGGTACACGATATCGGCTCTTCACAACCTGCAAAAGAAAATAACACAAAAACATTAAAATCATGAAAAAATGTACAACAATAACATGGATATACAACACTGCCTACCAATGTACAGCTCAAAAACAACAAAATTCACAAAAATTCATAACAAAGAAAAACAAACAAATAACTTGCAGTTTTAAAACATTTAACAAACAAAAGCAATAATGCTAAGGAGCACTTACTGGTCTCGCTCCGGCTCTTCCGCTCGATCCGGTTTGTGCACTCATGATGTCAGGAGAAATTCGGTAGCGCTTCGCTTCGTAGAATTGACCTCCTCCTCCTCAGAGCTCCAAATCGCCATAAAAACAAGTGCAAATGAGCCCAAACCCTAGTTTTGGCCTTTAAATAGGCTTTTTGAGCTCATATTCGTTCCTCCCTGGGATGAGCACTCTAGTTAGCACTCGTCCCACCCTGGGATGAATACTGGAATTCGTCCCACCCCGGAATGAATTCAAGACAAAAATTTCAAAAACAACAAAAATTGAACAAAAATGCACCAAAACAGCTAATAAACTTGCCCGATGAGAGTGCTTTGGCACTTGACATTTCGGGCATGCAAAATAGATGTCGGGGTCACAAATCCTCACTATCCTACTCCCTAAGAAGGCTACCATAGCCGGACCGCTCCACGGGAAGACGGATTTTCGAGAATTTCATCCCCAAACGACGTCGCCAAAAGGGCCAAAACCCAACCAAAAATAGCAATAACATTGCCGAACGAAGGCGCCTTCATGCCTGACATTCTTGGCATCCAAAATAGATGTTGGGGTTACAAATTGTCACTATCCTACTCCCTAAGAAGGCTACCATAGCCGGACCGCTCCACGGGAAGACGGATTTCTGCCAATTTCAGCTCCAAAAAGCATCGCAAAAAGGGTTAACACCCACCAAAAATAGGTCTAAATGTCAAAAAATTGCACACGCTTAATGCTAAACCATCTAAAGGCACCCTTGCACAAGTCATCTTGGGTCAAGCGACTCATCACTTTTCTCATGAAGGTCATTCCCTCATCGATTCGTCGCTTGAGGGGGTAGTCACACTTAGTCACCAATCAACAAATACACACCCAATTAAGGAATGGCATGCATTCAAAGAATCATTGACAAAGACAAATCACGCTCCTGCTTGGGGCAGTAAACAAGCAATAATCACAAGCTGATCAAATCACTTGGCATTTCATGAATCATGAACTCAAGGTTCTCACAGACAAAAGGTTGCGCCCTTTGCCTATTCATGACTGATCAATGTCCAAGATCAAGTAACACCTCACCGAAAAAGGTTAACACTTGAATTGAGTTCCTTCGCTCGTCAGAAGCAAGGATTCAAGAATGCATGCCCTTTCCATACTTGGGGCATCAAAATTTGGTTAGGTTACTGAGAAACCCTAATCATTAGTGCTTTGGTTATCTATTTTTTGCTCGATGTTGTGCCATGCATAGCGCATCCCAAAAAGGGGCATCTGTAGACACCAAAACAACACCAATCTGATTATGTGACTGCAAACACTGATCACTTTGACACACACAGCCCCAAGGGCAGCCCCTAGAGGTTAAACAGTGGTCCTAACCACTCTCACAATAGTTTTGGAAGGTCAGAGATCAATTTGGCACCTTCAGGCACTTTGCTCAATATCCGTTCCACCCCGGGATGGATTCAAACTAGGATCCGCCCCACCCCGGGATGAATTCCAGATTCGCTCCAGGGTGGGGCGAATTTCAGGTTTGATGGGCAAAAAGTCAAATCTTGACAAATGGCAGCTCAGATCCGCCACTTAACGCTTCCTTCATCGCAGGGGAGTGTGGGTGAGCGTTTTCGAGCGTTAGAGGCTGTTACAAGGGCAGTCATGAAGTCCCTATTCAGGGAGGAATCTCCTTCCCCCTGGGAAGGCATGATTGCCAAGTGGCGCCTCTGCATGCCCATTTCAAGAGACCTCTAGGTCTATAAATTGGTGAGTTTCCTCACCCCAAAACATGGAGAAGAGGAGCATTTTAGAGCAACGAAGTGCTGTCATTTTATTGTCATACCTCACACCTTTTTGATTTGCACCTTCCACATCCTTGATTTCCTTTAGAGGGGAGGTCATTGGGTGACTATTGGGAGGATGAATATTGGACCCAAAACCTGACATTTGGCCACAATATCCCACCAAATTTTTCGACAATACCACACAAGAGGTTTTGGACCCATCCCAAGTGGATTGGTGCCGAAATCAAGCCTCAAACGACGGGCGGCCTGCCCCATGGGCGCCCCCTCCCACACTACCACAATCCTAATCGCCCCCTTTCGGAGCGATGGGAATTCCATGGCAGATTTGCTTTCTTTCATTTTTGCATTCAATTCTATGATGCTTAGATAGGTTGTCATTTGAATTTCATCTTGTTTTGAACAATTTTGATCATATTTCTAGCATTGCTCGCTTCCACTAACCTACAGGTAGCATCATCAAATTCCCATTGATGGAGGCCAAATTGGGAAAATCTGACCATCTGGGTCTTCCCAAAATGCCCCCAATTAGCTAACCCCAAGTTTGTAGGTCTTTTGGAGCTTCCTAGGTAGGACATTGGGACAGTACCTTTTCGGCATTTTGTTGTAGGTGAATTCGTCCCGCCCCAGAGCGAATTCAAATCGGCGAGGAATTTCCCGACTATTCTTTTTGTAGGACCTTCCTGGTGGTATCTTGATGCCCCTATCAAAATTTTAGAGCATTTGGACCTGTTTTAGTCATAGTTTAATTCAATTTTCTCATTCACTTATCCTAGGCTTGGGGATTGCATGCTTTGTTTTATCCGTAGGTGCTACTGACCATTTCTTGTTCCTTTGAACGTAGGGTTCGGACATCGGAGGAGCAGCGAGGAGTCAAGACTCATCAACGCAAGCGGCGGCGACGTTTGGTCCGCCCATTTTACATGTGGGCACGCGGAAGAAGGAAAGGCTATCCATGGATGTAACCAAGAGATGGATTTAACGCTCCTCGCCCCTGAAAAGGGAGGATGCGAATTGTAACCGAGTTGTGAAATACATCAATAAAAGAGAAGGGCTGTTATTTCATTTGGGTTTCAATTCATGCTTTCTCCATTTCATGCATTTCAAATTCCTAGGAATTAGCGTTAAGTCTAAGTTTAATTTGCATCGCATCTTCGCTTTCCTTTTTGCTTCCGTATCCTCATGCTTCCAGTTCCTGTTTGGAGAAAATTAAAGATATCTATCTACCTAGGTTCTAGGATTATTTCATTAATTAAAAACACATATAATGGCTCTAGATATGACTTATATGAATCTGGTTCCCAGAGTTGATGAATAATGATAGTAGCATATTCATAATCCAACTCCAAAGGCAATAAAGAGGCAACTACATCCATGGCATCAACAATATAGTTGCTAGTGTGAGGGATATCCTCTAAAGTTTTTTTTTCAATCAATGAAATAAGCTTAAGAAAATACTTTTTATAAGGACAGAGTTTCTCATCTCGTGTCTGATAAACTTCATTAATTTGATTTATAACAAGCTGAGAATCTCCAATGACTAATAAAATCTTAATTTTTAAGGCTAAAGTAGCTCGTAATCCAAGGATTAGAGCCTCATACTCTGCAGTATTATTAGTACAAGACAATTGAAGTTTAAAATATAAAGGAATAAAGTGCTTTTACGAAGATATTAATATAATATCGGCACCTGCACCACTCATGCATCTATATCCATAAAAATATAAAGACCAATATTCAGAAAAATACTCTTCTAAGTTAAGACACTCATCAGGAAATTCTATCGTTATAGGATGAGTAGATTCTATAGGTGTAGCAGCTAATTGATTAGCTGTAACTTGGCCTTTAATATATTTTTGGTCAATAAATTTGATTTCAAACTCACTCAGAGCAAGAACCCACTAAGTTGTGCATCCTAACATGTAAGGTCTACTCATCAAGTACCTCAATGGATCAGACAACAATAACAAATGTTTTCTGATTGAGCATATAATGATGCAATTTTTGCATATAAAACACAACTACCAAACAAAGTTTTTCTAATGGAGTATAATGGGTTTCATATTTTATTAATGTTATACTTACATAATACTTGGCCCATTCTTTCTTATCATTATGAATTTGAGCCAACATTGCTCCAAGTACAAGTTCAGAGGGATAAATGTACAAAATAAAAGGACAATCTAGTCTAGGAGTAAAAAGCACTGGAGGATTAAGGAGATACTATTTAAGGTTTTCAAAGTTTTCTTTACATTCATCATCTCCATTGAAATGGAATTTTTTTCTTAAGTAACTTAAGAAAAGGTCAGGTTTTATCTGCTAACTTATCAATGAAGTGACAAATAGACTATAATTTACCTTGTAAACTTCTTAATTCTAATATGTTGTTAGGTGGTGGTATATCAAGTATAGCCTTAATTTTAAGGATATCTATTTCTATACCATGCATAGAAATAATAACCCCTAAAAATTTTCCTTATTTAACTCCAAATACACAATTGTCTAGTTTTAATAAAATCATATATTCTCTTAGTCCATCAAACACTTTTCTTAAATCATTAATGTGGTATTCTTTCTTAGTTGAACGAGCTATAATATCATCTACATAATCATGTAGAATATGATACATCATATCATGAAATATATATGTCATAGATCTTTGGTATGTTGCTCCTACGTTCTTTAAACTAAAAGGCATTACTTTCAAGCAGAATATTGTCCAAGGCGTAATAATATTTGTTTTGGGTTGGTCTCTAGGAGCTATTCTACTTTGGTTGTATCCTAAAAAATCATCCATTAGGTATAACATCCCACTCCCAATTGTAAATTCTATTATTGTATCCATATTAGGGAGAGGAAAGTCATCCTTAGGGCATGCAATATTAATGTCTCTAAAATCAATACATAATCTAATTTTAGTGGCTTCCTTTTTGGTTATTGGAATGACATTTGATATCTAATTAGTATAGTCAATATATTGAATAAAAAATACATTTAAAGGTTTTTATAACTCATTTTTTACTAGCAGTGCTACTTTAAGATGCATTTTTCTAAGTTTTTTTCTTTACAAGTTTTGCATTAGGGCGCACTACTAGATGGTGCATGACCACAAAAGAATCTAGGCCTAGCATATCTGCATATATCCAAAAAAAACATCGGTATATTTTGTGAGAAATACAATGTATTCTTTATGTATTTCTTCACTTAATTCTTCTTCAATTTTAACCATGTGAGGGTTTTATTATGTTCCAATGTTAACATGTAAAACATTTTCTACCATAATATTTAAGTCTCTTTCAAAATTTGGTGGTGTGGGTGACACCCCCATTTCTTGTAATTCTTCTAAGGTTAACTTAGCTAGCTCTTCATGAGGGTTAGTTGCTTCAACGTGGGCTACAGATGGTATAGACCCATCAAAGAAGAATTTATTATTTAAAACTTTATCAAGAGAAATATCATGAAATACGTCTCCTTCCAAATATTCATCTGGTTCAACAATCATGTTTGGGTATGATATTCATAACATATTACAAGAATATATCCTTCTACTTGGTTTAAAAAATTCTTGATGTGCTAAATGTTCTTGATATGTTACAAGTTGATCATCATACTCAAATGGGAATGGTTGGGATTTTGTAGGAATGTAACCAATACCACATTGGGTAAGCCATTCCTCAATTTTTAAAGGTTCTTGTATTCCATTTGCAAGATGTCTTAAACCTTTACATCTATAACCCATGTCACACATCATTTGTTTTATTTTTATATACCCATTAGAAAAGTAACATTTAGCAAAACTATTTTGATCAATTGTGACACTCACAATATTAATTTTACCATAATCATACCCTGCATAAACAAAGGCACAACTCCCAACATGATAGATACTTCCCAACTTTCATGTCAAGCCCATCATTCAGGGAGATGGTGGTAATTAAGATAACACCAGGGAATCTTGAGTAGCAAAATTATTATGTTTTGAAGTTGTGATTATTGAATATAAATCCGGTAATACTTCATCTAAAGTAGGATATGAAGTAGAGGGACTATCTTCTTTAGTTGTATATTTATATGGTGTCGTTTCAGATGATGAAGGTGGACTAGGATGCATTGCTGACATAGCAGGTCAAAATGGGATTCCTGTTGGTTATGCCATAACACACATGTCAAATGGTCTAGGATCACCATGGATAGTAACTAGTTGGTTTTTAAACTTAAAGTTAACACACTGATGTAATGTATAGGGTATCGCTCTCATTATGTTGATTCAAGGTCAACCTAGAAGTATGTTGTATGATTTTGGGTAATGTACAATAAACATGGTCGTATACAAGATCCTTGGACCAACTTTTAATGGAATCAATAATACTCCACATGTTTCTTGAGTTTCATCATTAAATGCTTTGATACTTATTTTAGTTCTTTTTAAATATTGATTTCTAAATCCAAATATTTGAAAAAAGTCATATGTGCATATGTTTAATGATGATCCATTATCAATTAAAATAATTTTTACACCTACATCTACAATTAGTGATCTGATGTATAGACGGTTATCTCTATACATGCTTTGAGGAGGAATATCCTTATTTTGAAAATCTATATAATTTGTTCCTTGAGAAATCACAACATTTACCACAACACTAGATTCTATATTTTGAGGTACCATAATTTTTCTTAAGGTATTCATTATTTCCTCTCTATGGATAGATGAAGTTATCAAAAGATCCAAAAGAAAAATTCTAGCTATGATATTTGCCAATTTTTCATTAATGTCATAGGAAAATTTTTGTTGTGTATTTGATATATTATTTCCTTTTTTAGGTTCTTTTAACACAAATGGCATTGGTTTCTCATTTTGATTTTGATTTTGTGATTGAGAATTTTTATTTTGGGCTTATTGTCTAGTGATGGCTCCAATAGTAGCCACAACATAGTGTTTTGCAAATAACCAAAATGAGGTCTAGTATTTTTTGCTTGTTCATTTGTAAGAATTTGTTGAGATTAGGGTCGAGTGGTCATTCTCCTAGGGAATGGTTCTTCTGGAACTAATAAATTTGTCATGGGAATAACTTTATCTAACTCATATATAGAACTATTTGAGTTGATGTCTAGTTCAAATCCTATTTCACTTTCTATAGTTGATGTATCACTTCGGGTATCTTCTAAAGATGAAGATTGAAAATATTGTATTGGTCTAGTTATGACTATAGATAGGGTAGGTACATAGGAGGTTTGCAAATTTTGTTGTGGAAAAAAGTTACTAAAGGTTCCCACATACTATGTTGGAAGAGGAACATTATTATGTTCTAACTAATTTACAACCTATTTACATGTTTGGGTAAAGGATGTTGAAAAATATCTAGGTTTTGATTTGTGTTCTATGTTGGTTGTTTTTGGGTGTTATTTTGATTATTATTGTTTGTAGGAAATTTTTGTACTTCCATGTTACCTGTATCAATCAAATATTGTATCACATGCTTTAGTATTTTACAAGAATTGGTAGAATATCCATCCACTTGGTGAAAATTATAATGTAGATCAGCACTATATCTAACTACAATGGTATCTGGTTGTTGTATCTTTGGAAACCGAATTAAAACTTGCTCTAATAATTGAGGCAAAATTGGTTGATAATCGGAAAACTTTCGAAACAGAGCTCTAGCGATTTGGTGGGAAAATTTTTGAGCAGGCGTCGGGCGATGCTCTAGGGTTTCTGGTGTGAAGGATTTTCTAGGGACTTCGATGGGTTGACTTTGTGCTACTTTGAAGGTTCGTCCGCTGCCCCAGGAGGGCCAAATGGGGTCTCCTCCAGTTCCTCTCGCTGGTAGAAAGAGCTCATATGCTAATATGTTAAAATAAAATCCTTCATCTTCCACTGATGAAGCTCAGCGGAATGATTTTCAAACGCTATTCAAGAATGCTGGCAAGGGTTCAACTGCACACCGAGTTAATGGATGCCTCCCGTAATCCACTTCCAGACCTAAGATTTTTATCGAACCAAAGCTGGTCAAAGACACAATCATCTACCGTGCTAACCATGATCTGATTTGCAAATTCATGGGTATCCGACCTACTCTGAATTTTCTGCATACCTGGGTTAGATAGAACTGGGAGCCACTCAGTGAGTACTCCTTATGGCCTATAAGAAATGGGTATTTCATTATTAGTTTCTCTTCTTTAGCAGATAGAAACAGAGCATTTGAATCAGAGAAGAGGAACCACGGTCCGATAGGGTTATTTGTTCAACCTTGGAGAGTGGGTTTCGATCCTCGTATTGAACCCATGACTATCCCGATTTGGATCCAGTTGTACACTCTCCCGATGGAGTTTTGGGGTGAGCAGGTTCTGGAGATGATTGGTAATTCACTAGGTAGATATCTAGGAGTCTCCAAAGATACAATAGAGGGAAACACAGCTGTATTTGCTAGAATTTGTGTAGAAATGGATATTAGCCAGCCTCTACCAGTCAAGGTGGAACTTGAGTTGGCAGGACTATCCTGGATCCAGAAGTTAGATTATGAGGCCCTACCTTTTAGATGCAGAGTCTGCCATAAGCATGGCCATTTGGCAAGGTTCTGTCCAAATATTTTGAGCACAAAAGCGGAGGCCCCGCTTGGAATGTCAAATCACCCCAGAGAGGGTAATTTTACTCTCGTAAAAGAACCATCTAATACTCCTCAGGGTTCTGATGTCCAGAAATATGGCTTTGAACAGCCGAAGTGAAGGATAAACAAAAAGAAAAATGGCAAGGATCAGGCACAACTCAAGCCAACCAACCGGTATGAAATTTTTAAGTCACTAGTGGATCAAGAGGACCAAGTCATGGAAGGAGTGGATGGGAATGTTGAGGATAATAACATCCACTCTCATGCTTCTCCTTCATTTACTCCTGTCTTAGAACAGGTGATTGAACCCTCTGAGATATTGCAGCAAGAGAACCCAGGGGCATTGGTAATCCACTCCCCAGCACAGCCAGTTATTAAGGATGTCAACATGGGAAGTGCAGAAAAGAACAGAGAAAGGTCGGCTCTAGGGATTACTCAGGTGGAGAAGAGATCTAAAAATAGTAATTCTCAAGGAGCGGGTAGAAAGTCCAATAAGGATCTACTAGCAGTGCAAGGAGACAAGCTGATCAATGGAGGATCGGTGAGGACAATTGATTCTTATTGCTCCCAAGGTTTTCAATGATTATTCAATCTTGGAATGTTAGGGGTTTAAACAATAGAACCCATCAATCGTTGTTCAAAGACTTTTAGGAAAACGTAAAACAGACTTTTGCTCATCCAGGAGACAAAAATGTCTTTAGATCTTATGTGCAAAACCGTTAGTAGAATATGGAGGGGCGCTGGTTATATGGATGTGGCTGCTCGAGGTGCCTGGGGGGGGATTGTTACTCTTTGGAACCCTCTAGAATGGACAGCAATAGAACATATAGCTTGGAGGGGTGTTCTCACATCTCTTTTTAGGAACAATGTCACTACTGAAAATGTTTTAAGTACAAACTTCTATGGGGCTCAAAGCATTGATGGCCAAAGGCTCCAATGGAAAGATGTACACAACATGAGGTCCTCCCGGGAAGATTTATACTGGATTATTGCTGGGGATTTTAATGCCAAATTATCTGCTAGGGATCAGGAAGGTGGTATGTGGTATCCCAGTTTTGGATCCAGGGGACCGGCTTCTAATTGCCCAAGTCCAGGCCTTTCACCTAGTTGATATCAAAGGCCCTGGAACCCACTTTAATTGGACTAATAAGAGGAGAGAGCCACACAGTAGGAAGGTAAAGCTAGACCATTTTCTGGTCTCTGAGGAGGAATTTGTTAAATGGAATATTAAATTTCATATTTTGGAAGGCCCAGTATCAGATCACTTTCCCATTTTGTTGGAGGGAGGGACTATGACAGGGCAGCACCACAAACCATTTAAATTTTAAAATTTTTGGTTGCAAAAAGAGGATATCCGAAGGAAAATTCCATAGTGGTGGGAAGAAGGCCACCTACCTTTTGGGACAGCAATGTTCAAATTCCACAAACAGCTTCATTTTGTCAAGATTAAATTGAAACAGTGGAGGCAAACTAATAAGTCAGACTTCCAGCTCCAACGGGCTCCCTTGGTGGCCAGATGGGAAGAGGTGCAAAAACACTTCAGGGAAGGAAAAATTACTGAGCACCTTAAAAACGAGGATGATGCTTTGTGCAAAGCGGTTGAGGACATTGATAATCAAGAAGAGATTTCTTGGAAACAGAGAGCAAGAAACACTTGGTTATTAGAAGGAGATAGAAATAAAAAAAATTCCATCGATCAGCCTGTGCTAGGAGACAAATGAATAACATGGAAGTCCTTCAAGATGAGAATGGACACTCTTTTAATTCTCTTCCTGGTATGCATTCCCACTCAATGGATTATTTCTCAAAAAAATTTCAGGAAAGTATGGAGCAAGATGTGGAAGCTCAAAATGAAGTTATTGATGTCATACCCTCTATTATCTCTAACGAAGAGAATCAGACCCTTCTTAGACCCATTTCTAGAGATGAACTAAAGAATGTGGTCTTTGGGATGAGCACTAGCAAATCGCCAGGTCCAGATGGCTTTCCTATTGAGTTTTTTTAGGCCTTTTGGGATACCTTGGAGGAGGATGTTTTGGCTGTCACAGAGGAGTCCAGAACTAATAAAAGAATGCTCAAGGCTCTAAATCACACCTTCATAACTTTAATTGAAAAAGGGGAGGAGGGGGTTCATAGCTCTGATTTCAGACCTATTGCCTTATGCAACGTGATTTATAAAATAATCACAAATATTATGGTTGAACGGCTAAAACCTCTCCTTCATAATATAATTTCCTCAGAGCAAGGGGGTTTTGTAGAAGGTAGACAGATCTTGGATGGAGTGGTCCTTGCCCAAGATGCAATCCATACAATGCAAAAATTAGGTAACAAAGGAATGTTCATTAAACTAGATATGTCCAAGTCTTATGATAGGGTGGAGTGGGGCTTCCTGGCAAAGATGTTGGCAGCCTTTGGTTTTTCTCAGGACTGGATAGACTGGGTCATGAGCTATATTTCTACACCTTCTTATTTTGTTCTAATCAAGGGGCTTCCCTCGCCACCTTTTGGAGCCTCACGGGGTCTTCGTCAAGGGGACCCATGCTCTCCCTATCTCTTCCTCATATTGGTTGAAGGACTAGGTAGACTCTTCCTGAGAAGAAGACATCAAGGTCTGATAATAGGTATTAAGGTGGAGGCGGAAGTTTTGACTCACTTACAATTTGTGGATGATACAGGATTGGTTGGAGTGGCCAGTCTCGGGGAAGCTAGAGGAATCGGAGATACTCTAAATGTCTACCTCAGGGGCCTCAAACCAAGTCACCAATGATAAAAATTCCAAAGTGGTCTTCTTCAATCTTGACCAAAGGTTACGGGATGCAGTTATAGAGATCTTGGGATTCACTAGGACCTCTCTCCCGAGTAGTTTACTTGGGGGTTCCTCTCGCATTTCAAAAAACTAAAAATTGATATCCTGGAAGGATCTTTTGGATGGCATCAAAGATAGAATGAATCATTGGTCTCATAAATGGTTAAGCTATGGGGGCCGACTAACTTTCTTACAGTCAGTTATTCAGGCCATGCCAATATATAAATTATCCATTCTGGCTGCCCCACATTCTATATGGAAAGAGCTGGACAAAATGGATAGAAGATTTTTATGGGAAGGTGCAAAATGGGAGAATAAATGGGCCTTGGTTGGCTGGGATAAGGTTACCCAGCCCAAGGAAAAAGGAGGGCTAGGATTGAGAAGCTCCAAGCTTAACAATAAAGCTTTGGTCGGCAAACTCAGTATCGGAGGTGGATTTCCCACCAACATCCCTCTTTAGCAGAATCCTTTCCAGTAAATACTTGGGTCATGTTCACCCCAATGATGTGGGCCGTTTCCCTTTGGAGGGTAATGGATCCTTAGTGTGGCAGTCTCTCAAGCTTGGATCTCAAGTTATCAAAGATCAATTGTTTTGGAAAGTGGGGAGAGGGGAGAAGGCTCGTTTCTGGACCGATTCCTGGGACCAGCACCCACCCATCATTGTTGTGTTTCCTAAATTGCAGCCAATTAAATCTGCCATAGAAGACAAGGGCTGGGTTCAAATCGAGAGTTATTTCAACACCAACCAATTGGGGGAGTACAAGTTCAAAAAGTTTAAGCGGTTGGAAGAGTGGCCAATTCCAATCCCTCCGGAGCTGGCACCCATCTTGTCTAAAATTTTGACAAAAATGTTTCTCACTGGGAGATATGAGGAGGATGAACTAGCTTGGGGCTATGGGAACCTTGGGGTTTATACTGTGAATGAGGGATACGATAAGATCCTCCTAGAGCCCCCCCCACATTTATTTCTGATTCAATATTGGAGGAAGATTTGGCATTCTAAGGGCTGGCCGAAAGTGAACTTCTTTGCTTGGTAGTTTATGCACAATGGAATTCTCACCTTTGACAATCTCAAAAATAGAGGCATCATCAGTCCTTATCATTGTGTGTTATGCCACAAGAATGAGGAAACTGCTGATCATTTGATGTTTGAATGCCCCTTCACACGACAGATTTGGAAGCGTTGGTTCTCTCACTATAAAATCTAGGCTAACGGTGATTTGACTCGGACCAATATTTGGGAAAGATGGAAGAGAGGTAGATTTAAATCTAAAGCTCTTCGAATTGGTTGGGAGCTTGGTTTACTTTTCATCTGGTGGCAGGTGTGGTTGGAGAGAAATGCCCGTATTTTTTGAGAAACCTTCTCTTCGCTAGATGGAATTTGGCAGGTCATCTGGAGCAAAGTCGTGGAAACGGTTGCCATCTTTGCTGAGGAGGAAAATAAGTTTGTTTCTGTGCCACTGGAAGAGGGAGCTGTTGAGCAAGAGAGATAGGTTAGAGGTAGCTAGAAACCTCCCCCAGAAGGTTGGATCAAAATCAATACTGATGGAGCTACAAAAGGCAATCCGGGTAGTGCTGGAATTGGAGTAGTGTGCCATGATCATGTTGGGTCTGTGCTCTATTGGGAAATGCAATTTCTGGGACGAGCCACAAACAATGAAGCAGAGACCTTTGCTATTAAATTTTCTTCCATTTGGGCTATTAAGTAGGGACACAGGAAGATAATTCTTGATTCTGATTCCCAAATTCTTGTTGGCGCTCTAGACTGCATGAGGAACTTTGCCTCGAAAGCTTGGAGGTTGCAAATTTTGGTCTCTCAAATCAAGGAACTATGGAGGGAATTAGATGATGTGATCCCCATCTATGTGAGTAGAGATTTAAACAAGGTGGATGATTTCCTTGCAAAGATGGTTGCTAAGAGAGAGGTTGGGATGCAGCTGCACAGTGATATGCCTATGGAGGATGCAGTGATTAGGCAAGGTCTTGAATGATCCCTGTGATAATGAGCAAAGTTTTTGCTAAGGGAGGTTTTTGTTGTGATATCGTGACCTATAGTGCCATCGCGGCCTCTAGTGGGAAGCTTTCACGATTTCACGACAGGTTGCACCATCGCGGCCTTCGGAGGGAACCTATTGCGAAATCGTGACATGTCATGATTTCACGACATGTCACGCGGTCGTGGCCCATGGTGAGATGCTGTCGTGATTTCGTGACCTGTTTCACTGCCGAGGCCTTCAGTGGGAAGCTATCGCAATTTCGTGACCTGTCGTGCCATCGCGGCCTTCGACTGGAAGCTGCAACAATTTCGTGACATTTTTGGTGCAGGGTCGACAACGAGGATAACCGTCGCGATATCGCGACAATTTTTGTGAATTGGAGCAAAGTGCAAAATCCATCACGATTTCGTGACATTTCTACTGTTCGGAAGTCGCAAGGAAAAATCGTCGCAATATTGCGATAGTTCTGGCAAACTGGCGCCATCTGGAAAACTTGTCGCAATATCGTGACACTTTTGAAGACTGGGTGCAATGTGGAAAACTCATCGCGATATCGCAATAGTTTTGAGGATTGGGAGCTGAAAGGAAAACTCGTCATGATTTCGTGACACTTTTGGCGAACTGGCGTCATGAGGAAAACTCGTCGCGATATCGCGACTCTTTTGATGATTGGGTGCAAAGTGGAAAACTCGTCGCGATATCACGACACTTTTGGTGGTTGGGTGCCGAAAGGAAAACTCGTCGTGATTTCATGACACTTTTGGCACATAGGAGTCTTGGGGAAAAACCGTCACGATATCACGACACTTTTGCTGACTGGGCACCAAGTGGAAAACTCGTCACGATATCATGACACTTTTGCAGGATGGGCGCTTAGGAGAAATCTCGTCGCGATTTCGTGACCTTTTTGGAGATCTGGAGCCATTTGGAATTCTCGTCGCGATTTCGCGACACCTTTGGTGATGGGGCGCCGAAGGGAGCTGCCATCGTGATTTCATGATTTTTTTGGCGATCGGGTGTCGAGGGCTCTGGGTGTCGCGATATCGCGACATGTCACGATTTCACGACTGGTGGCTCTGACGCGGTCGAGACGGGGTTGATTGTCGTGATTTCGCGACATGTCATGATTTCGTGACATGTCGCGTTTTCACGCCCTGTTGAATTCTGTGCTCTGTGGTGGAAAGTGTTTACTTTTTTGCTCTATGATTGTTGTCTTGTTCTCTGCTCTTGGTTGGGATGTGTTTACTCCCATTTGTAATTGTTCTTTGTATTAATACAAGTTTTTCTTTTTTTTTCAAAAAAAACAATAGCTTGATTAGGAGAGCAACATGGTACTAAGATTCTATGGAAGTTACATGGATATCCTTTATCTTGGGTATGTTACCAATTTTATGTCACATGTATAAAATTTATTGCAGGGGACAAAACTATTGGAAGAAATCAGTGTATACAATTCATATGTGCAATAAAACAAGCACATGACAAAGACCATAAAAATTAATTGTCATAACATAATTAAATAGTCCTAAGTGTAGGGATTTTCTAGCATCAAAAAAAATAATTGAGGCAAAATTATGGTTAAGGGTTGATTTAACTTCGTAAATTATCTTGGATTTTTATCAAAAATTTTCAACAAAAACTTCTTCATAGCTTCTGTAGTATTGATGTTTGAGGTATTTCTACTATCAGTGACTCCATCACCTACTACTTTTTTATTCTTGTATTGGTTTTTGGAAGTTTTATCTTCATCATTTTTCTTAAATTGGCTTCTTCTGATAAGGGCATCTTCTACCCTTATTGCTAATTCTATTGCTTGATCAAAAGAGGTTATTGTGGTTGTAGCAAGTTCATAAGATAGTTGTTCTTGTAAATTGCTAATGAATATTTCCAACATTTCTCGATGAGGTAAAGCAAAATACAAATTTTCTAGAAGTTTTCTCCATTTGGTAGGAATTCATTAAATATTTCATCTTTCCCTTATTTCAATTTGTATAAATCCTTAATGGTGACATGTCTTTCTATGTATGCACTAAATTTGTGGACAAACATTTCCTCTGTCTCTTCAAAGTTCCTCAAATAATTTATTGGTAGTTGATAATACCATTCTAAGGCTATGCCTCCAAGACTTTTAGGGAATATTTTTAGTAGCAATAAGTCATCATAATAAATATCATGACATGTTGTCCCAAACATGTGAATATGCTTAATAGGATCTTCGATTCCTTTATATATTGGGAGAACCAACATAGGGAAATGTTTTGGGTATGGTTGGGCAACCACAATAGGATCTAAGGGTTGGCTACATGTATCTCTATAATTGTATGAGGGAAAGTAGGGATCCATTTGATCTAATAATGAATCCAAATGCTTAACCATGTCTTCAAGCCCCTGTTGTTGTCCACTAACTTTATTTTGATGCATCATGTTTTTGTGTTTATGATAATAAGGTTGTGTTGTCACATAGGGATTTCCAATTGAAACACTATTGTGTAAAGTTTTTGTGGGAACAGTGTTGTGAATTTTATATGAGATGGTGTTTTGTTGAACCTTTTATTAATAATTATTGGTATTTTGAATTTTCTTACCTCTTTGTGATGTAGCTATTTGTTGATTAGGAGCTTGAGAAGCAGAAGAATTTTGTTTTTGTTTAGAGTTTTGTTGTGTGGCTGATTTTTTATTATTCAAATATATATTTTGATTATATGGATGGAACAACTTGATTTTGGTTTGTGTTACCTATGTATGTCATTGGATTTGCATTAAATTGGAGAGTAGCTTCTACGGTGGCCTTCATTGAATAATATCCTATTGGGAGTATATGTTCTATCTTTGTTACGTGATGAATTTCATCTATATGGTCTTTCATGAAATTCATGAATTGTTGAATAGATTTAAATTTGACATGACCTTTAGAAACCACAAAAGGTTGATTAGGATATCCTTCTTCTTCTTCTGCATTATCATCCTCACCTTGTTTTGTGAGTTTATTATCTTCAATATTTATCCTATCATCAAGGTTTTCTTGATCATGTTCTTCATATTCTACTTGTTTTCCACTTCTCAAAATTCTAGGTATTTTGTTTTAAAATTTTTTTCTTGCAAATATATATGTTATATATATGCTTAAATTATTGGGGTATATATGTTTTATATATATACCTATATAAATATAAAAATATGTAAATATATTTTATTTTTGGTTTTTTATGTTTTTTTTAAACAAAGCAGAAAACAAAAATTATAATATCCTAAATATTATACTTTAGTCTTCTTGAAAGAGTCTATAAATATCATTAATGGGTTCAATTTCTTCAGGTGACATATAGTGTTCTTCCACAAACTGAATGTTGGATTGTAAGAATTTAATAAAATGGGCTATGGTAATGTTATCAGTTTCATATTATGGAATACAAAAGCATATCTCATGACAATACTCACAATAATGAACTGCCCTAGGAGCTCTATGAAATATTCTCTTATTTTCCAAGACTATATCTTGATCTTCTATGTGTGCTAGAAACCTGTGTACTATTATAGAGTTTTCAAGGTAATCATCAAAAGTATAAATAGTTGAAGAAACACTTGCTCTTTTATCCGTCAACAACCTCTCACATGGCATTTGAATATCAAAGTAGCGAGAAGCATTCTTAGGATCCAAGATTCTAGCTATTTCAAACCTTATAATTTTGTGAAGTCTTGGTTCGTTGGCTTTTATAATGTCTAATATTTTCCAAAGTTCAGTCCATTGTTCTTGAGATGGAATACTAGAGTTTTCAACTATTAGAGAGATTTCCTGTGTAGATAATAATCTTCTAATATTTATGCATGCAGCTCTTCCTATGTTGAAGTCTAACATTGTTGGCAATTTTGGGTACTTTGGGTACATTGCCTTTGCTCAAGTGTATAAGTTGTCATTGATGTCAAGAAGCTTTTGAAGGAATTTGATTTGATGTCAAATAATTTGTTTTGATGAAGGTTACGACATGATAGTTTCAAAGGTCTTTTGCAAACCCCAAGCTGACAGGTTCGAAAGAAAGTAAGTTGGAAAAGTGTCGCGATATCGCGACATGTCGCATTTTCGCGACTTAAGCAGGAGAGAGAAAGCAAGTTAGAAAAGTGTCGCGATATCGCGACATGTCGCGAGTTTCACGACTCGGAAAGGAGAGAGGCAAAGAAGGAAAAGTGTCACGATTTCGTGACATATTGCAAGGAAGGTTGAACGGACGAAAAAGTGTCACGATTTCGTGACATGTTGTAGGAGAGAGAGTCCGAAAGAAAAAGTGTCACGATTTCACGACATAATGCATGAGAGAGTCCGTAGTGTGAATTGTCGTGATTTCATGACAAGTTCCAAGAGAGAGAAAGTAACACGAAAAGTGTCACGATTTCGTGACATGCCGCAGGGCTCAGTTGGAGGGAACCGTCGTCGATTTCGTGACATGCGCTAGATGAAAATGTTCCAAGTAAGAACTGTCACGATTTCGTGACATGCAGCAAAGGGAAGAGTCTGAAATGAGAGAAATGTCACGATTTCGCGACAGGTTGCAAAGAAAGACGAAGCGAAAGTCATGATTTCTGACGATTTCGTGTTAGGTTGAAGAGAAAGAAAACAAAGCGAAAGTGTCACGATTTCGCGACAGATAATGGCAGCGTTCGTTGGAGAAAGTGTCACGATTTCATGACAAAACAAAAAGGAAGTCTAAGGAAGTGTCATGATTTCATGACAAAAGCAGAGAGGAAGGCTATGAAGTAGAAGTGTCACGATTTCACGACAAAAGTAGAAGCGAGGTCGATGAAGGGAGAAGTGTCATGATATCGCGACAAAAGCAAAGTTGATGCTGACAAAGACAAAAGTGTCACGATATCGCGACAAGAGCTTAGTTGAAGTCGTCAAAGGCTAAAGTGTCGCGATATCGTGACAAAAGCCAAAAGAAAGTGTACGGTTGCAAAGGTGTCGCGATATCGCGACATGTTGTAGTTTCACGATAGAAGCTACAGAAGAGTTACAGAGGCAGTGAAGCCGACAAAGTCAAATTTTAGCCGACGAAGATTAGGGCTTGCAGCCGACGAAGATTAGGGTTTGTTTTTGTTATAACAGCCGACTAAGATTAAAGTTTTCATCATGAAAATTTTGTTATAAAAGGAGGGTTGTTTGGAGAGTTGAGGGGTGATTGAATGTGTTGTTGAAGTGCGACGTTCGCAGATAGTGCGCAGAGCAAGAAGTTCGATCACCGAGAGTAGAGTGCAAAATTCGATCGTAGTGTGTAGAGTGCATTTCGTCGAATTTCTAAGTGTGAAAGATCGCAAAGGAAGCAGAGTGTGCGAAGACGGTGCCACTGTGATTGCGCAGAGGTGCAAAGGTTGAAGTTCGACCAAGTGCGGCTGTGATTGCGCAAAGAGAGCAGAGGGCGTAGAGAGCACAAAGGGCAAAGACGAATGCGGAGTGCTGCTGCTTGAGGACAGAGGTGCATTGGTTCTTTGAGAAGAACCTGAGGACAGATTTGGCAAGTCTTTGAGAAGGCTTGTGTGTAGAGGATTGATTTGTTCAAAGTTGGACAGATCTGATAGACAGAGGAAGACTTGTACTAGACCGACTGACTGTGTTTGGTACAGGTTGTTGAGCTACTGTGGACGTGATCATAGAAGGCAGAGGTCTCTTAGGCTAAGCATTGAGGACAGGAGGTCTTCGGTGGAAAGGAGTTCCACGTGCCGGCAAGAGGTAGAGGCAGTTGATCTTCTGAGGGATCATTTCCAGAGCAGAGGGGAAGGTATCTCCTTTGAGCCGAGGCTCATAAACATTGTAATTGGGAAGGATTCCCAAAGAACTTTGAGATAACTTTTAGAGAAAAGTTTTGTGGACGTAGCCCAGCCATTCTGGGTGAACCACGTTAAAATTGATGTCACTTTGTGGATGTTTTTATGCATTGCTTTGATATTGCTTTGGGTATATTGCTTTACTATTTTGAAATATAAAGGAAAAAGTAAAAAGGGGTCTTATACTGTTCACCCCCCCTCTCAGTATAAGCTTGTGTTCTTCAATTGGTATCAGAGCGGGTGCCTTCAAAAAGTTTAACAGCTTGAAGGAAAAGCTAGTAAAGAACACAATGGATTATTCAAGTGGCAATGCAGCACCTATTCTTGATGGGTCAGATTTTGGTCTTTGGAGTGCAAGGATGAAGGTTCATCTAATGGCACTTGGTAATGAGGTATGGGAAGTAATTGAAGATGAGTACACTATTCCTGTACATGGTCCAAATACTAAAGAAGAAAGGCTCCTACATCACAACAATTCAAAAGCAATGAATGCAATCCTGAAAGGCTTATAGAAAGCAGATCTCACCAAAGTGATTCACTGCAAGACAACTAGTGAAATGTGGAAACAATTGCAGGTGGTTCATACAGGTGATACAAATGTCAGAAAGGCCAAGTTGAGACACTTCAAAGGTATGTTTGAACAACTCAAGATGAATGATGATGAAAATATTAGTGACTACATGCTTCGTATGGATGAGGTTGTTAACTCCATGAAAGACTTAGGTCTTGAGCTTGCTGAAAATGATGTTTGTGATAAGATTTTAAGATCTCTTCCTAATAGATTTAGTGAAAATATTTCTGCTATTGAGGAAGCTAAAGATTTGGATAAGTTGAAAAAGGATGAGCTCCATAGTATACTTGCAGCATTTGAGTTGAGAACTCAAGTGAAGGTTGATGTCAAGAAAGAGGCAGCTTTCAAGGCTACCAAGAAATCCAAGGGTAAACAACTTCAAGAGAGTGATGAGTCTTCTAGTGATGAAGAGGCATATTACAAGCAAGAAAGGCAAGTTCTCTAGAAAGCACAAAAGCATGAAAAATATAAGATGTTTCAATTGTGGAAAGTTTGGTCATTATGCTACCGACTGTATTGTTCTCAAGAATGAAAGTGATGAAGATAAACAGGATTCTAAGAGCAAGGATTCTGAAAAGCACAAGCATCACAGGAAGAACAAAGATGAGCACAACAATCAAGGAAAGAGGTATTCTCACAAGCACAAGAAGAGTTTCTACCTAGACAAAGCAAGTAAGTGTTCTAGTAGTGATAGTGAAAGTTCTTCAAGTGATGATGAAAATGAGATGTTGTTCATATCAAAAAAGAGGAAGAACCGAAACATAGATTCATTATCATGAAATGTCTTAGATGTGGAAATTTTGGTCACCTTGAGGATGATTGTACAAATAATGATTTGGTTTCTAGTATGTATGAGGATGCTTCAGAAAACTATAAGGAAGATGCTTGTATGGTTTTTGAAAAAGGTAGCACCTCTAGTGATAAGAAATCTGAAAAAGGCTTTGATGATTCAGAAAGCAAACAAATAAAGGATCTTGAAAGTGAACTTATTAATGCTCTTAGTGCTTTGAAAAAGGAAAGAAAGAAGAATGATAGACTCAAGGATAAGTTAGATGAATGTTGTATGGAGAGAGATGATCTTATAGAAAATCTTGATTTCTCTATAGCTAAGACACAAGAACTCAAGGATGAGTTAGAATCTAAGGTTCTTGAGTATAGTGAGTTAGAACAAAAAATGGCTTCTTTGAAAGAAGAAACTAAAGAGTACAAGGATAAGCTTTACAGGTTTCAAGATAGCTCCAAAAAGGTTAAGTCACTCATCAAAGGTCAAAGAAAGACAACAGATAAAACAAGCCTTGGTTTTGTTAAGCCACACAAGGAACAAGTTGGAGAGTCTAGTAAGAGACTCCAAAAGGAAGAGAGTTCTGATGAGGAAAGTATTTCAGATCATGAGTCCTTGAATGATAGATGCGCATAAATAGAAAACAAAATTTAGAATGAGAAGAAGAAGTTTTCAGGACCCAAGAGGTCAAATAAAAGAAAATTTCAAGGCAGATGTTTTGCGTGTCACAGGCTCGGTCACATGGCTTCACATTGCATGGCTCAAGTGAAGAAGGTAAATGACAGTTTTAGAAGTGCTAGTTACTTTCAAGGGTATTGCTACTCTTGTCAATAGTTTGGGCACAAGGCAGTTTATTGCAAGGCAAATAACAAGAACAGGTTTGGCCAAAACAGGTTTTGTCAGAACTAGTGGATTCAAAGATCAGGTTTACCTTAGAGAAACAACATCATCAAGTGTTTCAAGTGCAACAATGAAGGTCACACAATTAGACAGTGTAGAGCTGAAATTCCAAAATATAGGAACAGGAACAGTGGCATGATCAAGTCCAAGGATCAAGGCATGAACAAGAACAGGGATGAGAACAAGAACAAGAACAGTGACAAGAACAAGAATATGGGCAAAGAGTTCAAGAGAAGGCCCGACAAGGAAGTTATAGACGCTGATGATGATCGGTGCCTAATGGGAGTTTTACTCCCACCCAAGAATTAATCACCTCATCGGGAGGTGGGGGAGGGACTAAGCTAAGAGGCTCATTCTTAGTCCCGAGCCCCAAAGGTGACCCTTTGCCATTGATGACAAAGGGGGAGAGATATGAGTAAGGGGGAGAGCTTCAAGTGAAGAGGAAAGCTTCAAGTCGGGGGGAGCAAAACTTCAAAGGAAGATTCTCAGTTGTGGGCACAATTTTCTCGCTTGTTAGCACATTTGGTTTCAGTTTTGGCTCTTGATATGTGTTTTAGTAAAGGTTTGCCATCAATGACAAAGGGGGAGATTGTTGGCAATTTTGGGTACTTTGGGTACATTGCCTTTGCTCAAGTGTATAAGTTGTCATTGATGTCAAGAAGCTTTTGAAGGAATTTGATTTGATGTCAAATAATTTGTTTTGATGAAGGTTACGGCATGACAGTTTAAGGTCTTTGCGGGGTTCGAAAGAAAGTAAGTTGGAAAAGTGTCGCGATATCGCGACATGTCGCATTTTCGTGACTTAAGTAGGAGAGAGAAAGCAAGTTAGAAAAGTGTCGCGATATCGCGACATGTGGCGCACATTTCGTGACTCGAAAGAGGAGAGAAGGAAAGAAGGAGAAAGTGTCACGATTTCATGACATATTGCAAGGAAGGTTGAACGAAGAAAAAGTGTCACGATTTCATGACATGTTGCAGGAGAGAGAGTCCGAAAGAAAAAGTGTCATGATTTCGTGACATAATGTAGAAGAGAGAGTCCGTAGTGTGAATTGTCGTGATTTCATGACAAGTTCGAAGAGAGAGAAAGTAACACGAAAAGTGTCACGATTTCTGCGACATGCTAGAAGTGAGAACCATCACGATTTCATAACATGCTACAATGAAAATGTTCCAAGTAAGAACTATCGTGATTTCGCGACATGCAAAAAAGGAAAGAGTCTGAAATGAGAAACGTCACGATTTCGAGACATTTGAAGAAAAAGCATGCGATGAAGTGTCCGATTTCACGATAGTTGAAGAGAAAGCAAACAGATGCAGAAAGTGTCACGATTTCACGACAAGAGGTTGGGAAAGTGTCATGATTTTGCGACAAAAAAGAAGAGTCCAAGGAAGCAAAAGTGTCACGATTTCGTGACAAAAGCAGAGAGGAAGGCTATGAGGAGAAGTGTCACGATTTCACGACAAAAGAAGAAAGGAGGTCGACGAAGGGAGAAGTGTCGCGATATCGTGACAAAAGCAAAGTTGATGCTGACAAAGACAAAAGTGTCACGATATCGCGACAAGAGCTTAGTTGAAGTCGTCAAAGGCTGAAGTGTCACGATATCGTGACAAAAGCCAAAAGAAAGTGTACGGTTGCAAAGGTGTCGCGATATCGCGACATGTTGTAGTTTCTGCAGCAGAAGCTACAGAAGAGTTACAGAGGCAATGAAGCCGACAAAGTCAAATTTTAGCCGACGAAGATTAGGGCTTGCAATCGACGAAGATTAGGGTTTGTTTTTGTTATAACAGCCGACTAAGATTAAAGTTTTCATCATGAAAATTTTGTTATAAAAGGAGGGTTGTTTGGAGAGTTGAGGGGTGATTGAATGTGTTGTTGAAGTGCGACGTTCGCAGATAGTGCGCAGAGCAAGAAGTTCGATCGCCGAGAGCAGAGTGCAAAATTCGATCGTAGTGTGTAGAGTGCATTTCATCGAATTTCTAAGTGTGAAAGATCGCAAAGGAAGCAGAGTGTGCGAAGACGGTGCCGCTGTAATTGCGTAGAGGTGCAAAGGTTGAAGTTCGACCAAGTGCGGCTGTGATTGCGCAAAGAGAGCAGAGGGCATAGAGAGAACAAAGGGCAAAGACGAATGCGGAGTGCTACTGCTTGAGGACAGAGGTGCATTGGTTCTTTGAGAAGAACCTGAGGATAGATTTGGCAAGTCTTTGAGAAGGCTTGTGTGTAGAGGATTGATTTGTTCAAAGTTGGACAGATCTGACAGACAGAGGAAGACTTGTACTAGACCGACTGACTGTGTTTGGTACAGGTTGCTGAGCTGCTGTGGACGTGATCATAGAAGGCAGAGGTCTCTTAGGCTAAGCATTGAGGACAGGAGGTCTTCGGTGGAAAGGAGTTCCACGTGCTGGCAAGAGGTAGAGGCAATTGATCTTCTGAGGGATCATTTCCAGAGCAGAGGGGAAGGTATCTCCTTTGAGCCGAGGCTCATAAACATTGTAATTGGGAAGGATTCCCAAAGAACTTTGAGATAACTTTTAGAGAAAAGTTTTGTGGACGTAGCCCATCCATTCTGGGTGAACCACGTTAAAATTGATGTCACTTTGTGGATGTTTTTATGCATTGCTTTGATATTGCTTTGGGTATATTGCTTTACTATTTTGAAATATAAAGGAAAAAGTAAAAAGGGGTCTTATACTGTTCACCCCCCCTCTCAGTATAAGCTTGTGTTCTTCAAACATCTATGAAATTTACTTAAAATATGAAAATTTGACTAATGATATTTTTTTTTTTGGTTTTTTTTTGCTTTTATAGATTTTTATGTTTTTTTGTGTTTTATAAATCCAAAATATTTCTATGTTTTTCATGTTGGGTTCACCAAATAATGTAGACCTAAAATTCTCACACTCCTTTCCTTCAGACTAATGGATCTGTATATCAAAGGGGAATTGGAGAATAGTAGGTCTACACCTCGGAGAGAGGCACTTTAGATCGTGCCTTGGTGATTTTTTGATGAATTGCGTGGGTTCACGAGGAAATATTTATAGCAGTTTCCATACCTAGGTTTTGGAGTTTGTTTATTGTATTTTTTTAGATAGTCTCACATACACCTAGTTTGGCCAATATGCAACTATACTAACCTATATGTGATTTTAATTCACATGCAACCAACAAATAACAAAAAATAGGAAGTAATGAACAATGCAATGCTTATAAAGTGATTTGAAATTCTAACCTAGATCTAGATGGTTGATTTTTATACTTTTATGTTTGCTCTAGACAAGATCAGTCAAAATAAAATGATATCGGGTGGTATGATCTAATGATTGATCGGCCCGATCTGTTATCGGATGAGCCGATCAGAGAAGAAACCTACAGTTTAACAATTTGACACAAAAAATAGTAGATTTACAGAGAAATATGCATTTATCGAGGTGGATTAGATTAAATGATAAACTTAAAAGGATAATAATTGAATGAACGAATGTAAATCTATGCTAGACACATGGAAATTCATGAAAAAGCGATAAAATATGAGTATAAAATATAATGTATCAATGATAATGGATTTAAAATGATCTAACAGATAATAAATATGATCTAATATAGGAGAAATAGGAAAAGAGAATGCAAACAGTGAGGTCTAGATACCCCCAAGTAGCTTAATAGTAGAAATATTTGATTTAGACCATATTGGGTAGTTTTGTTTGAGATTAGGCAGTTTTCTCTATGATTGGGCAGTACAATCTAGAGATTGGGTGGTACAATCTTGCATGAATCCAATCGACACACAAATCCAACCTGTAAAAACACAACAAAAATATGAAATAACATGGTGAAAGTATGTAAAATTTCCAGGGGGAATCCAATGCGAGGAGCCTGGATTAAATAGAATGGGATTAACTGAGGGGTTGGGCTAAAAATGAAGTGGGTTACAACTTTTCCTATTTTGTATGAGATCGTTCAAGCTGATCCTATAACTATTGTATAATTGGCTAGGTAAGGACAAAGGAGTTGTAATAATTTGTTTTGCCTTGCTAAATAGGGTGATTTTTAGTTTTGGACAAGATCAGGTGGTCTAATATCATACAAAATCATCTTATCTCATACAAAATCGTACAATCTCATACAAAAGTTAAAAAAAACTTGCAACAGGCATGAAAACTAATGCAACAAGTTAAAGGATAGTTTAATTTAATTTTTCTAATGTATTTAACTTAGGCTTGATTAATGTGGGTCAATTTTAACCCACTACACTCATACTCTTCTTCATTTTCTATTTATTCAATTTCTTGAACCATGTTTTTTGTTTCATTTTCTACATTTGGATGTTTTTGTTGCATTGATGGATATTGAGATTGATATTTTCTTGAATAGAAGCTTTGAAAAGATTTATTTATTTGATTCTATTTATTCAATAAATTGTATTTATAGTAACTTGTGGTATGATCTTCCTTATTGCATATGTGATAATATCTTCTTCTCCATTCACCTAATATTGAGATAAAGTAGAAATATTTTTTATGTTTGTTCATTTGGTATTAGAGAGTTATTTGCCATTTCATCTCAAGCTAATTTTTTTATTTCTTACTCTTGAATAATATTAACTAATTCATCAAAATATTAGTTTTTTTAGCACTTGAATAGAAGTAACTCAAGTTTTGAATGTATCTAGCAATGCTCTTAATATTACTTGAACAAGAAAATTTTCTTTTACTTTCTCCCCCATATTTTATAACGACTTTTAATTCTACTACTCTTCGATGAAAATGTTCTACATTTTATCCATGATGAACCTTCAAATAATACAATTGCAATTACAAATTTAAAATTATTGCTTCATTCCCTCCCTCAAATATTTTACATTATTTTTTCCTATTAATTTTAGATGTTTCTACTTCACTTATATGTGCTTGAATTTTATCTTATATCCTAAATATTAATAACTTAAGAGCTCTTGCATCATCATATTTTTATTTTTATTTTTTAATTTCATCTTTTGGTATGACCTTTTTCCGTTTACCACATCCCAAAGTATTTCCACAATGACTATTTATTTCATTTTATTTTTCCTTGGAGTAAAATTTGGTCCTTTTAGAAGTTGTGGTTTAGAAAGGAAAATTTTAATATTTTCCATAATTCTTCAACTTCAAATGGATTTTATTTTCTTTCTTATTATAAATACCTTCGATTTTCTCTTTTAATTTTTCTTTGCTCAATGCAATCAAATTTGAAATCAATTCAATTCTTCAATTGCCAATTTCAAAATTTTAATCAATAAATTTATTATATCTCCCTTTTAATTCTTAATCAATTATATCTCTAACTCTGTTGGTTTTGTATTTCTAATATTTTGATAGCTATTGTGGAGAATGTTTCCTCATGTTGTGTAGAATATAAACCCAATGAGTTTAAGCAGCTATTGGAGATTTTGTTGGATTTTAAACCATCTAGGAAGCTAGATTTATCTATTGTGGTTAATTAGAGATTGTTTACTATTTGGATTCCCCTACCTTTTGATTGATTAAAATTAAATTTTGATGGTAATTTGAAAGGTAAAATAGGAAGAGCAAGTGTTGGGGGTATTATTAGATATCACAAGGGTTGATATTATATTGGCCTATGCTGAAGGACTTGGAGTCAACTCTAGTCAGTTCATGGAATTCAGGGACCTTTACCAAGGCATTCAGTTGGCCAACTCATTAGGACTCCATAAAATTATCATAGAAGGGGACTCTCTTACTACCATAAATTACATGAAAGGATGGCCTTAGAAAAATATATCAATGAAAAATATGCTTATTGAAGCCAAAAGAGTAGCCCTACTTTGCAAGGATGTCACATTTCAGCATATGTATTGGGAATAAAAGAAGACCGTAGACTTCATGGTTAACTTGGGGGTGGACCACCCAGGACTATGTATTTGGTGGGAGGACTTCCCTCAGGGCTTGATATACCTTGAGGCAACAAATTCCTCTAGTAGGTAATTAGAGCACGGTTAAATAGAAGATTCCCTAGTTTCAGCTCCTAAGAAAGTCAAATTTCTAGATAAGTTGGAGTGCAATTCTTCCCCAAGTAATGAGGTTGATCTAAAGGATAAGGTGAATATTTCTTCATGTCCCCTATACTCTCCTCTTAGAACTTAAGTCATGAATATCCAAAATTATTTCTTTGAGTTGATGAGGGTGGGTATTCTTGGTGCTGAAGCATCCAAAGTTGTTATTAACAATGACCTTTCTACTCCTTTTGGAGATCCAATCAGTGACTCTTTATATTGTAAGCCTAAGTAAGGGTCTCTTTTATAAGTTTTTTTTTATAGCTCTACCATCCTACTTCCCTACATGGAAGTTCTTTTCAACTTTCTTGGACTATTTTTTGGCATTTCTCTTTGTTCTCCACTAGTGGTAGTTGGGCTAGGGCTTGAAAACTTTGTTGGTTTCTTGTTTGTGTGCTAGTAGTATGGTGGTGTTTGCTTTTTGACCCTTGACCAATATCTTTTTGGCCTTTTCTTTCCTTGTAAAAGGCTTGTGACCCTTTCAAAATCTCTTCTACATTTTATCAAAATAAAATCAATCATCAATTTACATTAATCATTAAATACTTCAATTATGTAATTTTTATCATTCATAAATTCGATAATTAATTTTGTTCTTATGTATACCTTTAAATAAATCAATTCATCAATCAATTTTTTAATTCATTCATTCAACTAAATAAATCCAACTACTGATAACTCCCAATCATTCAATCGTTTCAAATTTATTCTTCTTATAACTCCACATTAGTTAATCATTCCACTTCTTATAACTTCCAAAATAAGTCATATTCACCTTAATATTCCTCAAAAATAAATATGCATTCAATATATATGTGATAATTTAAAAGTGAAACTTACATTTGGTTCTCTCCCATTCTCTTCTAACATCAACAAAATAACTTTCATGTATTATGATTTTCATTAGATTTTTTATTCCAAGTTTAGTGTTACTACTAAATACATTAACATTTTATTGTTTAAAACCTTTTCATAAATTATTTGACTCGTCTTCTTCAGCTTGGTCTTCTTCTCATATCTTTCTAAGTTTTTCAAATTCTTTTCACTCATAGTTTACCTTGTCTTTTCAGATCTTGACACTCTCATTTTGTCTCTACTCTTCAACAGACCCAATACATCATGTTCTTCATAGATCTTACTTTATATCCCATAGATCATTCTTCCTCTTAGTACAACATGTTATTTTATCATGTTATTAACTTCTTCAATGTCCTCCAAAGCTTCCACTTCAATAAATATCCACTCCATCAATTTGTCCTCCAAAAAATTGTCCTTGTATGCTTTTACTCTAGCAAATGTGCATCAATCAAACAATTGTTATCCTGTCGACCAATATATTATTCAATACTTCTATTCCAATAGCAATAAATATTTAATAGTTTCTCCTCTAATTCTTTAACTCTAGTAGTCAATGTCTTCACTCACGTAAATCATATATGTCCTTATTTGTTGCTATGCGGCTCTTATACCATAATTAGCAAATATTGTCTCAAATATCATAATATCATCAATACCAATATCCAATTGAAATAACACAAAATTACATTAAAATATTTATTGTTAAAAGACTTAAGAAATGTGTAAATTAAAGCACAATCAAGTTATATTTTATTTGTCTTTGACCCCAAAATAAAAATAGACGAGACTCTTCAAATTACATGAATCTTGATTTTTGATCTCCTCAAACTCATGGGATAACTTGAATCTTTAAATTTCTTTCTTACATAATAAGTCCCTCATATTATATAAAGATAAAATATCTCATGATTACATAACTTCCTACTTATAAATTAGACACCTCGTACACTTATTAACATGACACATACTTTGTACATAAAATTAAACTCACATCCTTTTATAAATATTTACAATAGGACCAAATAATGTAATGCCTCCAACAAAAAAATTGACCACTTCAAAATCTAGAACAAGAGTGGCCACAAATTTGTGAAGGTAATTTTAGCAATACCATGTTGGAGCCTTGTCTTGTTCAAGATAAAGAGGTTAGATAATATAAAGGGGAATGTCAACTTAAGTCCATAAAGACCCCATCCACAAAGGTTAATGTAGATGAGAAGGGACCAAATACATGAGTAATTAAAAGCATGAGTGGCTAGGAATTCTATGTAATAATATCATCAAGGCCTTGTAAAATCCTTAATTAAGTTCTTAAAGCCCCTAGTGGTAAGCAAAAGACCTGTAGTAGATGATGAAAAAAGGGTAAATTATCTCAAATAGGAATATTTTAGTATGTATAATGTGTGTCATAGGCATTGGCTACTTGGACACTCCTCAACCATCCCAAGTGAAGTAGCTAGATAATAAAGTAATAACTAGTTTTTTAGAACCTACAATAATATCATCTAGTATCATGAATAGAAGTGCCTACAATATTGATAGTTGGATTAATAGTAAGGCATAAAAGATAATTTGAGCATGCTCAAAAAGGTGAGAACTTGCTTAGGACATGTGGATGTTGATGATGGTGAATGATGCTAATCGAAATAGTTGGCTAAGACAAAGTAAAAATATGACATCCACTCCTTCCAAACATGTTGATCATACAAGAGCTCTAAATAGGGCCAAGTTGGACCTGTTCTTGTTAGGCCTATGGAATTCAATCCTTGTAGTCATTAGCTAGGCTAGTATAGTAATATATATTTATCATATTTTATCTCAAAATGAGGGTCAATAATTTGAGTATTTATCTATTGTATAATATGCAATTTCGATCTACATCTTTTATGAATTAGCTTGTTATTTGACCTTTGCTAGTTATGTGTTAATGAATTTTTTGTGTATGTATGCTTTATACTCTAGATATTTTTATAAATTATTTTTGGGTGGTCTATTCTATTAAGCTTAAGTTATTATTTGTATTATCACTCTAGGATTTTTTAATATTAGGGATGCATAACATTAATGAATGGTTCTATTATATACAGTAAAATTTTATTAATGGTCTCTTTTGTTAGGCTATAGTTTTTATTTGTACTATTATTTAGGGCTATTAGAGTAGTAGAGATCATGATCTAAACTTAATTTATATTTTATAATGCTTTGCTTGGTGACTAGTTTGTTAGGCCCTATATGTAGTTTAGATCCACTATGTTTTTCATAGGATGTGATAGTTTTGTTATCCAAATTCCATCTATATTTGAATCCACATTTATTACGCTTATATATTACTAACCCTCTATTTCTCTATTTTATATTTTTTCATTTCTTTCATTTTTTTCTCTACAACAAGGAACCAAACATTTCTAGATGTTGGTAAAAAGTAATTACTAACCATCCAATATTTATCATGATCTACTCTTCATAGGGTGGAATAGTAATAAACTCATTCATATTATAGATCTCCATGAAATACCTCAATATAATCTTAAAGCTTTACCAACCTATGATGGGTCTAGTAAAATTATCTATGAGCAATATCAAGATGTGGTCACTCTATCTACTATTCACAATATCCAAAATGAAGATGCCATGGTGATATTAATAACCATATTGTTTAGAGGAAAAGTGTTAACCTAGTATATTCTCCTAGAGGATAAAAGTATTACTTCATAGGCTCATCCAATCCATTCATCTTATAATTCAATGACGTAAGAGATGTAACGACCCAAAAACACACAAACAAAAAAGTACAAAAATAGAAATTTTATTTATTTTTACTAAGGAGAGAGGTACATGAAAACTTCATGGACCCCTAACAAAACTACTATTTACCTAAATTTTCAATCCCCTAAGTTTTCTTGAAAGCTACATATCACGAGGTACCCTAACACAAGTTCGTCTATGTAGGTGTATCATGTGTTACTACAAATAGGCCCATTTATCCCATCACTCTTGATGAGCTAGATTTATCACCCTCAGTCCATCGAAGGTATACACGCATATCCATACCATATACAAGTTATTATGTGTAGGTATACTACGATTATTGTGATTTAAGCTATCTATATTATATACACGATGAGCTATCTTAACTCAAATGTAGTCTCTCCGTAACTTAGTCCTTTATCTCTCTAAGGGGGTCTCAATTCCCTTAGGTCTCTTATGTTCACCCTGAGGGGTTCTCAATTCTCTTAGGTCACCTATGTTCACCCTAAGGGGTTATCAATTCCCTTAGGTCACATTTGAGTTCACCCTAGAACTCTACTCTTAGATTTCTATTATCAAGCAACCAAACAAAATTACATATAGATACTAAAACATCAAAGAGTATTCACTAAGCATCCAAAAAATAAAAAAGTATTAACACTAAAAGAGAATCATCTACATAGTATAACCAAATATGGAAATAAAGTAAAATTAACTTCTCTAAACTAGTAAATAGTTATTGCATGAAATATTATTTTTTATTTTTTTATTTTTTTTGTATTTACATGGTGGAATCGATAGCCGCCATGAATCCGGGTAGGCTGTCCAGCTTTTATGGTCGCCATAGTATTCTACGCTATCCGTCCTGGAAGCCGCCACATAGATCTTCACGTAGTCCACCCCTATAACCACCATGCCACAATCATTTTAAATCTTTTACGTCGCTGAAAGCACCAGGAAAGGAACAAGCGTTCAGTCTAACGAAAAATTATTATTATTATTTTTTTTTGATGAGGAACCTTTTATATACAACATATCCGCAACATGTGAGGGGAGAGATTTGAACCTGGGCCTCTCGATACTAAAGAGTTTTAACTAACCACTTTCTCTCCAACTCCTCTACATGAGAGGATGTTATTGCATGAAATATTGCATGGTAAATCCTTCTTAATTTAAAGAATATTACATTAACTACATTGGGGATATCACCCCATAATTCTAGTCTATTTGAGCATACGTAAAGAAACATAAAATACAATTACCTATACTTTATTTCCATTGAAATCCTTACTTCTCCTTGCTTCCCATTGGTTCTTTGAGGGTAGTAGGGGATCAGGGTACTCAAGGTTCAGGATAGGCATGCCTCTAAATGCATCTATTCATTTACTTTGATAAATTGCAACTATACAAAATTCAATTAAATTTCAAACCAAATAATGTATAATGGATATTATAAAAGATCCTTTACTTTTAACTTCACCTCTCAAGTTCCCTTAGAGAGTCATACAACATGTACTACTTAAATCAAGGTCTAACTTTAATAAAATCCATTAATGTCTTAAAGCATTAAATTCCCATAACTTTAACCTCTAAAATAATCATTTTCTTTTTCATTCCCTAAACCAAAGCCCCATATCTTCAATTCAAAGAATAAATCTAGATCCTTTCTAATTCAAAAATTACAATCAAATAAATTAATGTTTTAAAGCATTAAAATCTCATACCTTTAACTTTTAAAACAATCATTCATTCATTCCCTAAATCAAAACCCCATAAATTTAATTTAAAGAATAAATCTACATCCTTTTTAATTCACAAATTCCAATCAAATAAATTACTGTTTTAAAGCATTAAAGTCAAATACCTTTAACCTGTAAAACAATCATTCATTCATTCCCTAAATAAAAGCCCCTTAACTTTAATTAAAAGAATAAATACACATCCATTTAATTAAAATTCCAATAAAATAAATTATTGTTTTAAAGCGTTAAAGTCACATAACTTTAACCTTTAAAACAATCATTCATTCATTCCCTAAATCAAAGCCCCATAACTTTAATTCAAAGAATAAATCTACATCATTTTTAATTAAAATCCCCTAAGATAATCAACATTAATCAAATTTTATCTTTTAATTAAAATCTCCTAAGATAATAACGTTAATCAAAGGTTCCTTTTTAATTAAAATCTCCTAAGATAATCAACATTAATCAAAGGTTCCTTTTTAATTAAAATCTCCTAAGATAATCAACATTAATCAAAGGTTCCTTTTTAATTAAAATCCTCCAATATATTTCATATAAATCAAAGGTTTCAGTTTAATTAAAATCCTCCAATATATTTCACATAAATCAAAGGTTTCAGTTTAATTAAAATCCTTCAATATATTTCATATAAATCAAAGGTTCCAGTTTAATTAAAATACTCCAATATATTTCACATAAACCAAAATATATTTCATATAAATCAAAGGTTCTAGTTTAATTAAAATTACACAGTGAACCTTTATAATCCAATATTTATAACCAAAAGCTAACGCCCTTCATGGCAGATGCGAAACAACCTCTGTAGAATGATTAAGGGACTACCAAGCCAAGAGTCCAAACAAGGTAAAACAAGGTAAAACTAGGTGCTATGCTTTCACCTCTATCGCCACTAACTATCCCAAAAAGGACCAATATTACGTAGAAATAAATTTCCCCATAGATGCATATGGTTTTATGCTAAGCAGTATTTTCTAGATACAACCCTCTCTTTAACCCATGGGTGGTTTTCCCTATAGGTGGTGCTCCCAAACATGACACTCCCTCATGGAAACATGATGGCTTTCCCACTACAGTAGAAGTTTCTAAAATAGGGTGCTCCCTCTCTCTTCGAACATGGAGGTCTTAGACACACAACACTCTCAAATTCCCACAACGCTCTCTAGACACACACAATGCTCTTGAACTCATAACACTCTCAAACACCCATAACACTCTTATACATACTTCTTCAAACACTCATAGTACTCATAAAAAACTAATGGGGCTCTTAGACTCACAGTTTCTTCAAACACTCACAACGTTCTTAAAAACACTAACATGGCTCTTTCACACAAGCACAACGCTCTTAAAAACTTTAACCGATATCTTAGACTCACACTATATTTGAACACTCATAGTCTTCTTAAAAATACTAACCAGGATCTTAGACTCACTACGCTCTTAAAACTTAGACACAGGTGGTTTCCAATCCTTTCCATTGGTTTCATGTTGAGCAAGGTGCAACGACAATATTGTCATTGTTGTCAACACAATCAGATAGATCAGTTGATGTAGTGGATAGGATTTCAGAGGTTATTCAGAGTATGTACAATGATGTTAAATGCTTATGAGGATGTTTTTGATGTTTGGGTGAAGTTGTTACAGGTTGTTTGTGAAAATTTGCAAACGTTGAAAAAATCGTCAGAAAGATGTCAAAGCAGCAAAATAGTCAAAAAGTTGCAAAAGTCACCACGGACATAGTTGGATAGGATGGATCAGTTTGGAACATGCCAACATGTCAAGAAATAGTCCATAACAGCATTGGATATGTCAGCACAGTGTTTGGAGTGATCGGTGGTGTTTCCGATATCTTGGAGGATGATTTGGCAAGTGGTTGTATAGGCTGAAAAAGTGCAGGTTTTGTCAGAAGCACTACGAACAAAACATAAGGATTTATGTAGTAAAATATGAACTGGAGGTGGTAATTATATTCAAGACCATGTTTTCAAAATTTCAATGAAAATGGAGAAACGAGGCAAATTTTACAAGCGTTGCAAGACTGTCACAAAAACGCTCTTTTTTGAAAAAGTGTGTCAGTAGCAATTTTTGTGGAAGTGGTACAGGCGAAATGTAAGGAGTTAGGTAGTGAGTTTTAGTTTGGACATAGTAAGTTTTGGAAATATTCTACATTTCAAATTTCAGAGAAAACTGAGTTACGAGGTGAGAGTTATGATTTTTGCAAAAACGTTACAGGTCTCTTTTATGTCAATTTGTGCCACTTGGGAAAAATCCTTTAGTTGGCCGTTTCGACCTTGAAGAGTCGCCAAAGTTTTAGTTTCAGTGTTGTTACACCTTCAAGGCATCAAATATATCATATTTTGTTTTTTGTTTGAGTTGTCACGTGGCTCCGAAGTATGAGAATGAGTAAGGTGTCAATTCTTTGCATGTGACGTGTTTGACGAAATGTCTTCTGAATATATAAAAAAAAGGGAGTTATATTACTTTAAGCAGTTTCATTAAATAAAATTTTTTTGAGAAAGTGAAAAGTGAAAAATAATTCAAGTGTGTGCATTTAAGTTAGAAGTTTTTTATAGAAGAGTGTGATTTTATTTTTTGTGAAGAGAAGAGTGTGTGGAGAAAAATAAAGAGTGAAAATCCGTGTTTTTGGGAAAAAGGTGAAAAACATCACTTTAGTATTTTGGGTATAAATTTATCATACAATATCATTTTTGGTTGAAATTTTTAAAGGAGGTTATAGACAAAGTTTTGCACAATACCCAGAAAGCGTTTACCAATTGAAAAAACGAGCTAAGAGAACGGTCAATTTTTATGTGAGAAGAGAAGATTCATATATGTCATTTTATTATCAATATCAAAATCAAGTGGGTGCTTGGTAGAGAGGTTGGTGCTCCTTTATGTTGATGCAGATAAATTAGGGGTTGGTGCTCCTTTCTGTTGGTGTAGATAAATTAGGGGTTTGTGCTCCTTTCTGTTGGTGAAGATAAATCAGGGGTTGGTGCTCCTTTCTGTTGGAGCAGATAAATCAGGGGTTAGTGCTCCTTCCTGTGGGTTCTGGTAAATTGATTGTAAAGTAGGTGCTTTACAAAGGCTAGATTTGGATGGGATTCCAAAAATTCATTTTGAGGATGTAGCCAAATCAGTGAACCTCGGTACAACTTGTGTTGTGTGATGTTCTCTTGTTATACTTGCTTTATTTGGTTTCAAGTTTTCATTGTTTCGGCTTTAAGAGTTGAAGATTTAAGTTTTAAAAGAGCTACACTGATTCACCCCCATCTCAGTGTCATTGTGAGACTAATAATTGGTATCAGAGCCATGTTCCTGAACAAGCTTAACTGCCTAGGGTGATCTTGAAAGTGACACAATGGTAGGTTGTGAAGGCTTCTCATCAAACAAAGCACCATTGTTTGATGAAACTAATTACACATTTTGGAGACTCAGGATGCAGACATATCTTTATGCTTTTGGATATGACATTTGGGATTCAGTAGATAGTGTATACACAATACCCACCACTTCTCCAACCGATGTTGTCAGTAAGAAACTATTTGAGGATGACTCAAAAGCAAAGAATGCTATCATGTACGAATTAGTGGATAGTGAACTGGTAAATATTATGAGTTGTAAAATGGCAAAATAAATATGGGACAAACTGAAGAGCATTCATGAAGGAGAGTTAAGATCAAGGAGGCAAAGTTACAAACACATCGAGCTCAGTTCAAAGTATTAAATATCAATGACGATGATAACATAAAGGCATATATGTTGAGAGTTAATGAAGTCATTAATGCGATTAGAGGACTCGATGAGGAAATCAAATATTCTATCATCATGAAAAAGGTATTAAGATCTCTTCCCCAAAGATTTGATTCTAAAGTTTCATCTATAGAAGAAGCTAAAGATCTAAATTCATTTAGTATGGATGAGATGCATGGTTCTTTGACTGCATATGAGATGAGAATAGGAAAATCTAAACCCACAGACAGAGAAGCTGCTTTTAAAGCCCATAAAAATATGAAAGCAAAACAAGAATTCGAGGAAGAAGAGACATCAGATGAAATGGAATCAAACTTTGTTCGAAAACTAAAAAGGGGAAAAGGAAAATACAGATAAAATTTACCTTTTAAATGTTTCAATTGTGGAGGCATTGGGCATTTTGCAGCTAAATATCCACTTAATGAGAAGAACAAAAGTGATGAAGGATCGCACCAAGAAAGAAGTGACTGGAAGAAAAAAACAAATTTCAGAAAAGGCAACTTCAAGAAGAAAAGTTTCATCTCCAAGAATGTCAGTTCATCAAAAGACAACTCCGGTGAGGATTCTGAAAAGGAAACAGGTGAAGCTCTTTTCATGGAACTCAAAGAAGAAAAAATAGAAAAAGAACATGAATGTGATGAAGAAGAAATTGATGCAGAAGTAAATTTGGAAGAGGAACTAATTGCAGCTCTGGATGAATTGAAGATAGAAAGAAAAAATAATAATAAAATTTCAAGAAAGCTTAAGGATGCAAATGAAATCATAACCAGTTTAAAAGTACAGATAGAATAATCCAAGAAAATATCTAAAGATATCGAAGGGCAAATAACCATGAAAATAGATTATTGCAGCAAGCTAGAAGAAGAGACTATTGGTTTAAGGATGTAGATAGAAGAGATGAATCGTAAAATTAGTTGCTATCACAAATGTGAAGAAAGTTCTATGAAGCTGGATAAGATCATAAATAACCAAAAGACTACAGACATCAAATTTGGTTTTGATGCAGGAGCATCCGGATGTGCCAGAGCAATGCAAAAATATTTTTTTTCTTTTCTTCTCTAAGTGTTGGCGAGGGGATAAGTCGTCGCGATATCGTGACACTTTTGGAGCAAAGGCGCCCAGGGGCAAAGTCGTCGCGATATCGTGACACTTTTGGAGCAAAGGTGCCCAGGGGCAAAGTCGTCGCGATATCGTGACACTTTTGGAGTAAAGGCACCCAGGGGAAAAGTCATCGCAATATCGCGACACTTTTGGAGCATCGGCGCAGAGGAGCAAAGTCGTGATATTGTGACACTTTTGGAGCATCGACGCAGAGAAGCAAAGTTGTCGCAAAATCGTGACACTTTTGGAGCATCGGCGCAAAGGGGCAAAGTCGTCATGAAATCATGACACTTTTGGAGCACAGGCACAAAGGGGCAAAGTCATCACGAAATCGTGACACTTTTGGAGCACAGTGCAAAGGGGCAAAGTCGTCGCAAAATCGTGACACTTTTGGAACATCGGCGCAAAGGGGCAAAGTCGTCGCGAAATCACGACACTTTTGGAGCACAGGCACAAAGGGGCAAAGTCGTCATGAAATCGTGACACTTTAGGAGCATAGGCGCAAAGGGGCAAAGTCATCGCGAAATCGTGACACTTTTGGAAAATAGACGCCAAGGGGAAAGGCTGTCGCGAAATCGTGACACATTTGTAAAAGAAGCGCCAAGGGGAGCAGCTATCACGAAATCATGACACATTTCAAAAATAAGATCCAAGGGAAGCAACTATCGTGAAATCATGACCCGAAGGCAGAAGACAAGTGCGGAAGGCAAAGACGTCGCGATTTCGTGACATGTCACGATTTTGCGACCCGGAGGCGGAAAACGAGCGCTGAAGGAGAGAGTATGATAGGGGGCCAGGATGTCACGATTTTGTGACATGTCACATTTTTGTGACCCGAAGGAGAGAGTATGATAGGTCGTTCATGACTGCACGTGGACAGGCGACTGCAAAGGCCGTTGCAGAAGGGCACGTGGCAACAAAACACAGGTGGCTACAGAGCATTCTTGGGAATGATGACTCAGTGGGTCGATGGACAGGTGGCTGCAGAGCACTCTGCCATTACATGCCATGATGATTCAAGGCACCTGGCAGTAATATGCAGGCGATGACAGAACATTCGTGTGGGCAGTTAGAGACCAACTTTGCAGTCTGTGTAATGATGCCCGAAGGGGGTCGGGTTCGATATAATAAGTGGCTCATGCATTGTAAAGGGGTTGGCAATTTTTGTACTTTTGTATTTCGAATTTGAAAGCTCTGTTAATGAAAATTTGATGATTTTCTACGTGTTATTCCAGTCCTGCGTTAAGTGGTATCAGAGCCAGAAGGTTTTGAGCGCACGAACAGACCGTCGACCGTGAGGCAGTTTGCGCTAGGACTTGTGGTTGTGGGTTGTGAGAAAGTGAGAAAGATGCCTCCACATAGGAACCGTGGTGGTGCGAGGAATAGGGGAGTAGAGGTCAATCTCAGGGCCTTGCAAAGGCAAGTGCAAGCCCTACAGGAGGAAATGAGAAGAGGAGTTGAGCCAAGAAGAGAGAAACCCATTAAAGATGAAGTTTGGGAAGACAAGGGTCCATCTAATGAGGAAGAAGCATTGGATCCAATAGAAGCTAGGCTATATAGGGCCATATCCCAGATCGAAAAGAAGCTAAATTTTGACGTCTCCACCTATTTTGGAAATCTTAATCCCGAGGAGTTGATAGATTGCATCAACGACATGGAGGAATATTTCGAGTATGAGGAGATCTCAAATTTGAATCGGATTAGGTTCACAAAAACAAAGCTAAAGGGACATGCTAGCATCTGGTGGAAATGAGTACAGTTGGAAAGGAACAGGAGGGGAAAGGAAAAGATCACCAAATGGGATCGGATGGTAGAGAAATTGAAGAGGCAATTCATCCCCACAGATTATGAGTTGGATCTGTTGAGGAAGATGCAGAGTCTTAGACAAAGCAGTAAATCTGTCAAGGAATACACGAAGGAGTTCTATCAGATCTCAATTCGAACCAGCCATTCTGAGGCGAATAAGGATAAGGTTGCCCGCTACATCAATGGATTGAGAACTAGCATCCAAGAAGAGCTGAGTCTGGTTCGGATGAGCATGGTTGAGGATGCATACCAGTTTGCATTAAAAGTGGAAGAGAAACTAAATAGGAGATTTGATGGTAAGCAGAGAGGAAAGGAGTGGGGTGGAAGAGCTGGTGGAAGGACCAGTGGAGGAAGATACAAAGATTTGAGGAAGACCGGTGAAGCAAGCAGTAGCTAGGATCAAAAGGAAGAGAAAGAGGAGAATACCCAACGCCCACGTAATCAGAACAATAACTACCTGAGAGGAAGAGGTAGGCCTGGGCGTGGGTATGGGGGAGGTGTATTTCTAGGAACCTGCTTCAATTGCAGAGAAGAAGGACATCGGGCATACAACTGCCCACAGTGCCAAGAAAGGCCAAATCGAAGACCTGAGGGTCAGGCCAGAGCTGCTATAGCAAACGAAGGTGTCAAATATGAGCACTCTGAGGAGGCAGAATGAGGGGAAGTGATGGTTATTAGGAGAGTCTTGTTGAATGAGTAAAATAAGGCAGACCAGAGGAACATCCTATTTCGCACAAGATGCAAGTGCTCGGGCAAGGTCTGTAACGTCATTATCGACAATGGCAGAACTGATAACCTGGTCTCTAAGGAGATGGTTGCCAAGCTACAGCTGGAGAGAAGAAGACACCCACATCCATATTAGATTGTGTGGTTACAAAAGGACCATAGGGTGTTGGTCAGTGAGCAATGCCTGGTGAAGTTTAACATTGGAACTTACCGAGATGAGGTCCTGTATGACATCCTGCCTATGGATGCATGTCACATGTTTCTTGGGAGACCATGGCAGTTTGATCGGAGTGCAGTACATGATGGTCGAGCCAATACATATTCCTTGTGGAAGGATGGAGTTTGCCATAAGTTGAAACCCCTAAAGGAGGTAGATGAGAAGGTATGTAGCAGTGCTCGAGTCTGTCTAGTTGATGGAAGAAGATTTTTAGATGGCTTGAAGCCAAATCATATGTGCTATGCAATAATCCCTAGGGTTAGGGAATAAGAATGCAAGGAAACCCCAGTGGAAGTCATGGGTTTGTTGGAGGAGTTCCCAGATATCATTTCTAATAATGTTCCTGAGGGTTTACCACCTGTAAGGAAGATCAGTCACCACATAGACTTGGTGCCAGGGTCTAGCTTGCCCAATAAGGCCGCACACAGAATGACTCCTATGGAAACCGAGGAGCTGAATAGGAAAGTTCAAGAGCTGCTAAAGAAGGGGTTGATTAGGGAGAATCTGATCAAGGAAAAGCACAGTGGCGGTTTGGCTGGACACTTTGGTCGAGACAAGACCATCTCCCTGGTTAATGAAAATTACTACTGGCCGCAATTGCAACAAGATGTGGCAAAGTTCATGCAAAGTTGTAGGATATGCCAGATGGCAAAAGGTGTGAGGAAGCCTACTGGTTTATATCAACCACTACCTATACCCGAAAGGCCATGGGAGGATATTAGTATGGATTTTGTTCTTGGTTTACCCAGGACGCAGAGGGGACACGACTCCATATTTGTGGTAGTGGACAAGTTTTCAAAAATGGCTCATTTTATTCCCTGCCAAAAGACCAACGATGCGGTCCATGTGGCTAGTTTATTCTTCAAGGAAGTGGTATGACTTCATGGTCTGCCAAGGAGCATTGTGTTGGATAGGGATACCAAATTTGTAGGGTATTTCTGGAGAACCCTGTGGAAGAAACTGAAGACGGATTTAAAATTTAGTTCTGCATATCACCCCTAAACAGATGGCCAAACGGAGGTGGTAAATAGGAGTTTGGGCAATCTACTGAGATGCTTGGTAGGAGACAAGCCCAAGGGATGGGATTTAATTTTGCTGTAGGCAGAATTTGCATATAACAACTTTGTCAATAGGAGTACCAATAAGTCTCCATTCTAGATAATTTATGGGAGCAGCCCAAGAAACGCTTCTGAGTTGAGAAGGATGGATGTAGGCGAAAAGTGTAGTGCTGAGGCCGAAGACTTTGCAGAACACCTAAAAATCTTGCATAAAGAGGTGACTAAGCAGATCACTAAGATGAATACTCAATATAAGACCAAGGCAGACCAGAAGCGCCGGGCTAAAGCATTTGAAGTCGGAGATGCTGTCATGGTCCATTTAAGAAAAGAAAGGTTTCCTGCCAAGACCTATAACAAGCTGAAGATGAGGAAATTTGGGCCATGCAGGATCATTGGAAAACGAGATTCGGGCAATGCATACGAGGTGGAGTTGCCGAGTGAACTTAACATCTCACTCATTTTTAACGTTTTAGATTTGGTTGAGTACCATGAAGGAGGTAGCAGTGAGACACCCAGTCCGGATTTGTGGAGCATTCCAGCAGCCATCCTAGTCGCAGACAAGATAGAAGAAGTGCTAGACACGTGTGAAGGTCGAAGCACTAGGAATAGGTGATATTCTGAATATTTTATCAAGTGGAAGGGCAGGCCCATAGAAGATGCGATGTGGTTGTCGAAGGCAGAGGTTGACCGCCTGGGTCTACCTCACATAGAACAGAAGCGAAGGTCACTTCTCAATTTACCCCCGGTGTCTGATGCAAGAGCATCCGGAGGTGCCAGAGCAATCTTGCATTATCAAATTTTTTTTTTTTTCTTTTCTTCTCTAAGTGCTGGCGAGGGGATAAGTCGTCGCGATATTGCGACACTTTTGGAGCAAAGGCACCCAGGGGCAAAGTCGTCATGATATCGCGACACTTTTGGAGCAAAGGCGCCCAGGGGCAAAGTCATCGTGATATCGCGACACTTTTGGAGCAAAGGCGCCCAGGGGCAAAGTCATCGTGATATCGTGACACTTTTGGAGCATCGACGCAAAGGGGAAAATTTGTCACAAAATCGTGACACTTTCGAAAAACAGACGCCAAGGGGAAAGGCTATCACGAAATCATGACACATTTGTAAAAGAAGCACCAAGGGGAGCAACTATCGCGAAATCGTGACACATTTCGAAAAGAAGAGCCAAGGGGAGCAACTATCGTGAAATCGTGACCCGAAGGCAGAAGACAAGTGCGAAAGGCAAAGACGTTGCGATTTCATGACATGTCACGATTTCGTGACCCGAAGGCAGAAAACGAGCGCTGAAGGCAGAGACGTCATGATTTCGTGACATGTCACGTTTTCGCGGCCCGAAGACAGAAGGAGAGCACGGGGGGCCAGGATGTCACGTTTTTGCGGCCCGAAGGAGAGAATACGATAGGTCGTTCATGACTCCACATGGACAGGCAGCTGTAGAGGCCATTGCAAAAGGGCACATGGCAGCAAAACGTAGGTGGCTACAGAGCACTCTTGGGAATGATGACTCAGTGGGTCGATGGACAGGTGGCTGCAGAGCACTCCACCATTACATGCCATGATGATTCAAGGCACTTGGCAGCAATATGCAGGCGACGACAGAACATTCGTGTGGGCGGTTAGAGACCAACTTTGCAGTCTGTGTAATGATTCCCGAAGGGGGTCGGGTCTGATATAAGAAGTAGCTCATGCATTGTAAAGGGGTTGGCCATTTTTGTACTTCTGTATTTCGAATTTGAAAGCTCTGTTAATGAAAATTTGGTGATTTTTTACGTGTTATTCCAGTCCTGCATCAGGTTTGGGCTTTGACGAAGGAGAATCATCAAATAGATCAAAGGCCATAAATGAATAATCCATAAAGAATAAAGATAAGAAACATGTTGATCAAGAAAAATTGACTCATGCAAAAGAAAGCAATAATGCAATGCACGAAAGGAGAATTGAAAATGATGGATTCACCAATGTCTCACATCAAAGAAGAAGAAGATTTATGTCTCCTACGACAACATGGCAAATACCATCACCTAGGTTCAATCATCTCTTTTCTGGTTACTGTTTTAAATGCAATGGTTATGGACATAAGATTTCAAATTGCAAGTATAATGTAGGACCAAGGAATTTTACTAGTAGAAATGTTTTTTCACCTTTGATGGATTATGCAGTAGAATGTTATAACTATCATAATTTTGGGCACATTGCAAGAAATTTTCAAAGTACATTTGCATCAAATCAATTTCAAGAAAGAAAATTTCAACCAAATGGAATGAGAAAAATTAGAAAATTTCTCGAAAAACATGCACAAGCTACTGAAAAAGAAAAGTCAAAACAAGAGCCCAAAATTGTAATCAAACTAGAGTGGAAAGAAAAAGAGCGATCTTAGGAAGAAAAGGAATCCCTGATCGTACAAATAGCATTTAAATCATAGAATAAATCTGCACCATGGATGCTTGATAGTGGATGCTCCAGTCATGACAGTTGACAAACAAAAATTTGAGAAGTTACATCAATATGAAGGTGGTTCAGTAAAATTTGGAAATAATGATGGAGCTAAGATAGTTGGAAAAGGTTCAGTTAAGATCAATGATGGAAAACCAAGTCAAAATAAGTCTTTTTTGTGGTTGGTCTGAAGCATAACTTGTTGAGCATAAGTCAGATTTGTGATAGAGGTCATGAAGTGATTTTTAAGAAGTAGGGTTGTGAAGTTAGAAAATAAAATAGTGGAAAGTTGATAGCAACTGGATCGAGGACATCTGGAAACCTGTACACTCTCTCAGAGACTTTAGAAGGAGCTTGATTGATTGGTCAGGAAGAAGAAAATTGGTTGTGGCACAAGAGGCTCGGTCATATCAATTTTGACAATCTAGTAAAAATCAGCTCAAAAAAAGCGGTGAGAGATATTCCCACCATTGTAAAACCATCAAATAACATTTGTGCTTCATGCCAAAAGGGGAAGCAAACTAGAGTCTCATTTAAAACAAAATAGTACTACACAAGCAAACCTTTGGAACTAATACATACTGATTTATGTGGACCCATGAGAACGCAAAGCATAAATGGTGACAAATATTTTATGTTCTATATAGATGACTATTCCAGGATGACATGGGTACTATTTTTGAAGAATAAATCAAAAGCTTTTGAGATGTTCAAGGTTTTCAAAAACCAAGTCGAGAATCAAACAGGAAAAATGATTAAATTTTTAAGATCAGATAGAGGAGAGTTCATTTAAGAGGATTTTACAGAGTATTGTGAAAAATATGGTATTAGGAGACAATTTTCAACATCCAGGATACCTCAACAGAATGGTGTGGTAGAAATAAAGAACAGGATAGTGCAGGAAATGGCACGGACTATGTTGACTGAGAGCAAAGTAGAAGAAAGATTTTGGAAAGAGGCAGTCCATACTGCGGTATACATCCAAAATAGGTGCATGTTGAGGATGCATGAAAGCAAAACTCCTTATGATTTGTGGTTCGGTAAAAAGGCAACAACAAGATACTTTAAAGTTTTTGGTAGCAAGTGTTACATCAAAAGAACTGAAGAAAACCTTGGTAAGTTTGAAGATAAAGTGGATGAAGGTATTTTTCTTGGCTATTCATCAAAAAGCAAAGCTTACAAATGCTACAAAAAGAGGCTAAGGAAAATTGTGGATAGTGTCTATGTTAAAGTTGATGAAGGTAGGGAACAATTAATTAGCTATGAAGAGAACTACCCAATTTATGAAGAGGTTATTGAAGGAGATGAGGAAAATGAAATAGAAAAAAAACAAAAAATTGACTCACATGATTCAAACAGTGATTCAGAAGTGAAAGAAAATATGAAATTCAAAACAGGCAGCTGGCATAAATATCATCCTAGAGAGAAAATAATTGGAGACCCCACAGTTGGTGTTCAGACGAGAAGAAGAGTAGTAAGTAACTAATCTCTATTATCCAACATTGAGCCCAAAAATGTTGTTGACGCAAGCAAAGATGAAAGTTGGATGAAGGTAATAAATGAAGAATTAGATCAGATCAAGAAAAACAAAACTTGGGAGTTAGTACCAAGACCTGCAAATAAAAATATAATCGGTACTAAATGGGTCTTTCGAAACAAATTGAATGAAGATGGACAAGTAGTCAGGAATTAAGTAAGATTGGTATGTAAATGCTATGCACAAGTTGAAGGTATTGACTTTGAGGAAACCTTTGCACCTGTGGCTAGACTAGAGGCAATTAGAATGTTTCTGGCTTTAGCAGTTTACAATAATTTCAAAGTTTATCAAATTGATGTGAAATCAATATTTTTGAATGGGAAACTTGAAGAAGAGGTTTATATTGAGCAGCAAGATGGTTTCCAACTTGGTGATGATCCCAAATTGATTTGCAAGTTGAAGAAAGCATTATATGGCTTAAAACAGACACCCCAAACATGGTATGCAAGGCTAGACAACTATCTTACTCAACAAGGGTTCAAGAAAGGTATGGTGGATAGTAATTTGTATGTCAAAATAGAAAATGGCCATCTTATTGTTCTTGTTGTATACGTAGATGATATCATATTTGGCAGCAGCAAAGATGAGTCATGTAAAGATTTAGCAAATAAGATGCAAAAAGAATTTGAAATGTCAATGATTGGTGAACTTTCATATTTCCTCAAGTTACAAGTTAATCAAAATGAGAAGGGCATATTTATTTCTCAAATTAAATATGTGAAAGAGATGGTAAAAAAGTTCACAATGGAGGATTGTAAGACAGTTAGGTTGCAAGTTGACCAAGGATGACAAATCTCCACATGTTGATCAAACCATGTACAGATCTATGATTGGGATCTTACTGTACTTGATATATACCAGACCAGATAATTTGTAGGTAGTATGCATGGTAGCACGATTTCAGGCTAGTCCCAAGGAGACTCATGTGACAGTAGTGAAGAGGATTCTTTGGTACCTCAAGGGTACTATGGAGTATGGGTTATGATATCTGAAAGGTAAGGACTTCACCCTTATTGTGTATTCAGATGCAGATTGTGCAAGATGTGTAGATGACAGAAAGAGTACTAGTGGAGGTGCATTCTATCTTGGAGACAGGTTGGTCGCGTGGCATAGTAAGAAACAAGAGTCAGTCTCCTGAAACAAACCCTGAAATATCTTGGTATTAACTTCAGTGAGCCAATTTCAGTTAAGTGTGATAACACCAGTGCCATTAACATCTCAAAGAATTCGGTTATGCATTCTCGCACAAAACATATTGCTATTCGGTATCACTTTTTGAAGGAGAAAGTTGTGGAAGGTGAGGTTAAGTTGGATTTTGTTCCAACAATAGAGCAAGTAGCGGATATATTCACAAAACCGTTGCCCAAGGAATTATTTGAGTACCTTCATAATAAATTAGGAGTGGTCACACTTCCCAATAATTGACTAGATATCGGGACCACATTCTCAGGGGGAGCATTTGTGTATTTGTTTATCTTTTTGTTCATGTTTGTGATTTTTGCTAAATGTAATAATTTTTGCCTAAGAATGTTGTGCATGGACTCAGGGGGATTTTGCAGCAGTCCTTTGGTATTGTTGTCAAAGGGCGAAAATATTTATAGGAAATTGCACGTGTGTTGTCATCAATTCCAAAGGGGGAGATTGTTGAGCAAGGTGTAGCGATAGTATTGTCATTGTTGTCAACACAATCAGATAGATCGGTTGATGTAGTGGATAGGAGTTCAGAGGTTATTCAGAGTATGTACAGTGATGTTAAATTATTATGAGGATGTTTTTGATGTTTGGGTGAAGTTGTTACAAGTTGTTTGTGCAAATTTGCAAAAGTTGAAAAAATTGTCAGAAAGTTGTCAAAGTAGCAAAATAGTCAAAAAGTTGCAAAAGTCACCACGGGCACATTTGGACAGGATGGATCAGTTTGGAACATTCCAGCATGTCAGGAAATAGTCCATAACAGCATTGGATATGTCAGCACAGTGTTTGGAGTGATCGGTGGTGTTTCCGGTATCTTGGCGGATGATTTGGCAAGTGGTTGTACAGGCTGAAAAAGTGCAGGTTTTGTCAGAAGCACTGTGAGCAAACCGTAAGGATTTATGCAACAAAATTTTAACTGGAGGTGGTCGTTATATTCAATAAAATTTTTTCCAAATTTAAATGAAAATGGAGAAACGAGGCAAATTTTACAAACTTTGCAAGACTGTCACAAAAACGTTCTTTTTTGAAAAAGTGTGTCAGTAGCAGTTTTTGTGGAAGTGGTACAGGCGAACCGTAAGGAGTTAGGTAGTGAGTTTTTTTTTGGACATAGTAAGTGTTGTAAATATTATAGGTTTCAAATTTCAGAGAAAACTGAGTTACGAGGTGAGAGTTATGATTTTTGTAAAAACGTTACAGGTCTCTTTTATGTCAATTTGTGCCACTTGGGCAAAATCCTTTAGTTGGCCGTTTCGACCTTGAAGAGTCGCCAGAGTTTCAGTTTCAGTGTTGTTACACCTTCAAGGCATAAAATAGATCATATTTTGTTTTTTGTTTGAGTTGTCACGTGGCTCCGAAGTATGAGAACGAGTAAGGTATCAATTCTTTGCATGTGACGTGTTTGATGAAATGTCTTCTCAATATAAAAAAAAAGGGAGTTATATTATTTTAAGCAGTTTCATTAAATAAAGTTTTTTGGAGAAAGTGAAAAGTGAAAAGGAATGCAAGTGTGTGCATTTAAGTTAGAAGTGTTTTATTTAAGAGTGTGATTTTATTTTTTGCAGAGAGAAGAGTGTGTGGAGAAAACTAAAGAGTGAAAATCAATGTTTTTGGGAAAAAGGTGAAAAACATCACTTTAGTATTTTGCACATAAATTTCTCATATGATATAAGTTTTGGCTGAAATTTTGAGAGGAGGTCATAGACAGAGTTTTGCACAATACCCAGAAAGATTTTAGTAATTGACAAAACAAGATAAGAGAACGATCAATTTTTATGTGAAAAGAGAAGATTCATATATGTCATTTTATTATCAATATCAAAATCAAATGGGTACTTGGTAGATGGGTTGGTGCTCCTTTCTATTGGTGCAGTTAAATCAGGGGTTGGTTCTCCTTTATATTGGTGCAGATAAATAAGGGGTTGGTGCTCCTTTCTATTGGTGCAAATAAATCAGGGGTTGGTGCTCCTTTCTATTGGAGCAAATAAATTAGGGGTTGGTGCTCCTTCCAGTGGGTGTTGGTAAATTGATTGTAAATTTGGTGCTTTGCAAAGGCTGGATTTGGATGGGAGTCCAAACAGTCATATTGAGGATGTAACCAAATCGGTGAACCTTGGTACATCTTGTGTTGTGTGATGTTCTCTTGTTATACTTGCTTTATTTGATTTTAATTTTTTATTGTTTCGGCTTTAAGAGTTGAAGATTTAAGTTTTAAAAGAGCTACACTGATTCATCCCCCCTCTCAGTGTCATTGTGAGACTAAAATTTCACACACTATAGGGAGTATAACCAGGTTTCAAACTAAGATCTTCACCATACCAAAGCATGCAAAAATAGGTTAAAGTTTAAAAAACTAAAAAATTAATACTTCTACGAAATGGAATCTGGTGGTGTTTGGAATGCCTCTTCCTTGTTTGTGATGTGTTCCTCTCTTTTACCCGATCCCTAGTATGTGTCCTCTTCCTTTCCTTATCGTCCTCCTCCTCATCTTCCTTCTTCTGACCATTCTCTTTCTTCTCCCTTGTACCTTACGTGCTTCCTTTCTTTAGGTGGCTCGTCCACCATCCCTTATCAAACCTTGAGCCCTACCTCGAGCCTCCCTTTCTTCAATGCTTCACCCCTTCCTATGGCGAAAAAGAGCCCTTTTTTCTATAATTTCTATGTTTGGAACTTAGTAGCCCCCTAGATTATTTGCATAGATTACACTCTATAGGAGAAAGGGATATTTACCTTTCTAAAATGAAGAATGGTACTCTTTTAAATAAATATCATTTATATGATATTTATCACCATTAAAATATACTTATTTTATTTAAACAATTTCATAATTGCTCTTTCTTTAAAATAAAAGACATCTATTTCTTAAATGGATTTTTATTTTCATTTATTTCAATTAATTAATGTTTTTTAATGACTTTTACGTTATCATTAAAGTGAACACCTTTAATTAATTTAAATGAACTCTCATTTATTAATTAAAATGAAGTTTACTAATGAGCTCAAATAAATCAATCATTATTTAATAAAAAATTCATTAATTAATTTAAATGAATCTTCATTTTGCATATAAATTTAATTTGTTTTTCTTCATAAAAATGATGCTCTATCTTTACTTCAACAAGAAAGTTCACTTTATGCATCCACATACATTTTGCAGTTGTTCTCCTATAGAAATTCCAAAATTATGCTACCCAAGCCATGATGCAGAAGAGAGCAAAAAAATTTATAAAACAACAAAGAGGAAATATTTCCATCAACCCAATCACCTATCTTAGCTAGAGATTTTATGATAGCTACTAGGCTATCAACCAAGGTTCAAGGAGATCAGTCATCGATGATTATCTCTTCCGATAAAACATACCTATATGAAGGTATCTATCCATGTTACCTTTGAGTATCTTAATCATCATTTCCCCTAATTTTAGGTACCCTCGTTTCTGGTGGATGATTCTACCTTCTCCACCTACGAGTGGACCTGCTCCTGCACACTTGGCAATATGTTAGCGATAGCATGCCCTTATAAATAAACTAAACATCATATAGTTGGTTCAATTGCTCAAACTATCACCACATCATAGATTAATACATTTTTTCTTTGTGCCATAAAGTCAACTAAGGAGGATCATGAAATCCTCCCCCACTAGAATTAAATATCAGCCTCGGTGTTTCTAGTTTCCTTTGTTTTTAATAGAAAGTAGAAAGTATTACATCCTATAGCTTCAAACAAAAAGGAAAAATATTTTCGCATGACCTTCACTTTCTCCCAAGTGGCATTTTTCTTAGATAAATGGTCCCACTAGACCTTACACTATTCGAGATTCTAATTCTGTAGAGACTTGGAATGAAAATCAAGAATCTTCATCGATAGTACTTCAATGGCATCCGAATTTACCATTTGCAAATTAAAAATATCTCAAGCATGTTCAAGGTCATTAACATATTTCCTAAGCAAGGATATGTGAAATGTGTCATGCATTTTAGACATATTAGGTGGTAATGCAAGTTGATATGCAATCAGACTGATATTTTTGTGATCTCAAAGGGCCCCATAAAATGTGGATCCAACTTCATGGATTTTATAGCACTCTTCTTTGGATTAACCCTTAAGAACACCTTATCTCCAATAGAATACTCTCTTGGAGTTATTTTTAGATTTGCACAGCTCTTCTGCCTATCCGTAGCTTCTTTAAGCCTTTGACTAAATTCCTTTAGTTGATCATCCATAACCCTAACCATTTATGGACCAATAACAACTTGGTCCTCTAGGTTGTCCCAAGATAATGATGTTCTACACTTTCACCCGTATAAGGCATCGAAAGATGCCATTTTTAGTGAGTGATATCCATTATTGTAGGCAAACTCTACCAATGGTAGACAATCTTCCCAATGAGACTTGTGATCCATGCAATACATGTGAAGCATGTCTTACAAAACTTGGTTTACTCGCTCTGTTTGGCAATCTGTTTCAAGGTGGTATATTGAACTCATATTCAATTTCATACCAACTGCACTATGAAGGGATTTTCAAAATTTAAAAATGAATTTGGAGTCTCTATCTGAGATAATTACCTCAAGAAATCCATACAATCAAAATACTTCTTTGACAAATCTGCTATCCACCACCTGAGCATCGTCCTTGGTATTTCCCTATATTAAATTGGTAATCTTAGTCAATTTGTCGAACACTACAAATATGGCATCATGTTAATACTGAGTCTTGGGTAAACCCACTATAAAATCCATGGATATAACCTACCAATTTTTATTGTGCGATATCATAATGGGAATATGATGCTTGCATTTTCTGAATATTTGGGAACAAGGACGAACAACGAAGTTGAAGCTAGAGCTATGTGGAGAGGCCTTCAAATGACTCAAGACTTAGAAGGCAAATTGATCATAGAAGGAGACTCTATGCATGTTATAAATCTCCTCAATAATTGGAAAACACCTTCTTGGAGGATTAAAACAATTTTTGAAGAGGCTAGGATCCTTTTCTAGGGAAGACAGGACAGAAAGCCCAACATGTATTTCGGGAAGCTAACAAAATTGCTGATAAGCTGGCAAATTTGGGTGTCAATGGTGACGAACTTTTGAAATTGGAACATGGTGTCTCGAGTAAAGTAGAGGAGCTTATTCAACAATAATTCCAAGAATGATAGTCGAATTTACCAAAAGGGAAGGCACTGTAAGTTCAAAGGCTAGGAGTATTCCCGTCTCTTTTTTGAATTGGACTCATAAAAAAAATTATCTGAGCTGTCAGTCTTCATGGATGCTGCTTGGAAATACAACAAATACTAATGGGGATAGTCACATGTCAAATAACATGGCTCCTAGTCGTATTAGTAATTTAATGTTGGTTGATAATCACAGGGAAGGAAAGAAACAACAATATAAGACTTCGAACCAAAGCCATGTGGACCACCAGATAGCCACCGCCATAAATCTAGCTAGCATGTTCAATTTTCCAAAGCTGATTGGCCAATATAGTATGTGGTATCAAAGCATGTCATATATGGAAGAAAGCAATTACCAAAGAATTATTAAGAGTAACTGTCAATACATAGCTTATGGGAGTTTTTTTTTGTACTCTGCTATGTGTGTCTGTAGCTTTTTGTTTCTCCATTGTCTCAAGGAAGGGATCCGTGTCTGTTTCTTTTTGTAATTATGATGCATGTGTGTTTTCTCGGGGTATACCCAAAATGTTGTATAGGAATTTTCTTTTTGATAACAGGCTATGTGCCTTATCGGATGTAATGGATTTGGTGGCATGTAGATTTTACATATACAGGATCCTTTAGTAAGGATATGTTCATCAACAGCCCTAGGCTGATTTTTGTAAAATGTTTGGGGTCAACCTGTAAAACCCGGTATTAATGCTATAGTATCTTATCTACCAAAAAAAAAATAACCTACCAATTTTGCATAGGTATATCATGTAGATATAGTTTTCCTGTAGGGTGCTGGTGTTCTACCTTAACTTTCTAACATTTGAGGAATTGAGCAACAAAATCCATGATGTCCTTCTTCATTCCTACCCAAAATAAGGTTCTCTTCATGTTTTCTCGCATTTTGGCTCCTCTCAGATGATCAAAGTAAGAAGATCTATGGGCTTCTTGCATTATCAAGTTCCTTAAATCACCCATATTTGGTATGATGATCCTTCCCTTATAATATTGGCAATTTGGGTTGTTTTATGTTGTCATCGATGTCACATTAATGTCACAACGTAACATTGAGTTTTGATGACCAAATCATTCATATTTCAGAGAGCATGGATATATATAGGGTTTTTATGAAAACCAAGGCAAGTAAAATAAAAGGATTTATTTAAAACCATGGATGGTAGATTTGAAATGGGTTTTTCTTAAAACCTTGGTTGGCTTTTTGTTTCATGAATATTTGGTTTAAATTTTAATATTTAAAATTTAATTTTAATATTTAAAATATAATCTTAAATTTTAAAATTAAAATTACCTCAGCGTCGAAATCATCATAAAAAAGAAATTAATTTAAAAGTGCCATCGACGTTTGCAAAATTAAAGGGAATTTGCATATAAATTCAAAGGCTTTTATTTCAAAAGCCTTGGAATTGAATGCAGAGGAGATAATATGAAAAGTGATGAAATATTCGTGTGGTAGCGTTGTCCAACAACAAGCGAAGGGAGTGCAAATATTTTTGCTTTTGAAAGAGACAAGGTTCAATTACCACAGGCTAGAGTTTTTAGCAATAGAATTGGCCCACATTTTTGCTGATGTGACCAAAGGAAGAAGGACAAAAGCACATTCTGCGCTCTTCGTCCTATATGAGAACGTAGCTCACATGGTCTTTGGTGCCGCAGTTGAGGATTGTTTGGGCAGAGACAAGGTTTCTATTCTCTCTAAGAGGCAAGTAACATTTTTATTAATAAATTTTTATTATTGCCTAATGTTGGAGGAATAATGTGATGAGGGTTGATTTGATTTTTTATTGGAAGGCAAGTTTAAAAGCACTTTTACAAAATAAGATATTTTTGGTATTTTCCTGTTATAAAAGTATATCATATTATATATTGTTGGAAAGCTTATTTCGAGGTCTATTTGACTAACTCATTTAGAAGGATAAATAATATGTATGTAGAGAGATATTCCTAGTTTCATAAAGGGTTTCAAAGTGAAGGTTGTGCTCTTTTTCAAAGTGTGTTGAGTGTGGCATATTTCCAAAGGGGTTTCTTCACTTTATAAAGGGTATGGGCACATTCTCCTATTGATTTTTTATGGTGGTTAATTTCTGAAATATCATTGGAGGAAAAATGATTGCTTGTAGTTTCCTTTTCAAAAGTGGTTGGTTGAATGTATCAAGGTTTTCTGAATTGAGAGTTGTGTTTAAAACCTTGTGTTATAAGCATAGTGGTTGAAGCCCATTGGTTGTGAAAGAACTTGAGTTACAAAAGAACATGAGTATCATTGTTATGTGATATTTGTGGTTGAGAATTGTTGAAAACATTTGAGTTGGTTGATACATACTTGGACTAGGGTTGTGTGAGAAAGAGTTGTCCCTTGTGATGATTGGTTGAGTTGAGTTGATTGAGCCTAGTCAAATGATGTGTGAAGTGATTGTTTAAGTTCTATGAAACAAAATATTCAATCATTCTATGTTGAGTTGATATTGAGGTTAGAACATATTGAGTCACTAACAATTCTCTTTATGGTTCTATAAGACTTGAGTTGAGTTGAGGTTGACTTGAATTGAGTTGAGGTTGATTTGAGTTGAGAGTGAGTTTAGAACATATTGAGTCTCTAAAAATTCTCTTTATGCTTCTATGAGTTGAGTTGAGATTGATTTGGGTTGAGAGTGAGATTAGAACATATTAAGTCTCTAAAAATTCTCTTTATTCTTCTATGAAGTGGATTTGAGTTGATATTACCATTCATTGTTGAGTTCATTTTGAGTACTACTTGAGAATGATTGATTGAGCCTTTGACAAGGCCTTTGGGACATATTTAAGGATAGTTTTTAGACATATTTGAGGACAGTGTTGGGATGGAGGATAGTTTTGGGCAAGTTCTTGGTGAGCTTGCTAGAGCATATTTGTGCAAGTTATTGGTGAACTTTCTAGAGCATATTTGGACAAGTTCTTAGTGAGATTTTTGGAGCAGCATTGGACAAGTTTTGTGTGAGCTTGTTATTCAACATTAGACAGGTTTTATGTGATCTTGTTATTCAACATTGGACAGGTTTTGTGTGATCTTGTTATTCAACATTGGACAAGTTCTGTGTGAGCTTGTTATTCAACATTGGATAAGTTTTGTGTGAGCTTATTATTCAGCATTGGATAAGTTTTGTGTGAGCTTATTAAGTAGGTTCTGTGTGAGCCTATTGAGAAGGTTCTTAGTGAGCCTATTGAAAAAGATTTTGAGGTGAGAGAGTACAGAGGATAGTGTCTCAGTGGATAGAGATCAAAAATCCAACATAGTTCAAGATAGATCCGAGTGAGGAGTCTTCAAGTGGAGAGAGGTCCACCAGTAAGTGCAATAGAGAGACAGTCTTCTAGACGATCACATAGCCAGAGCATAAGGGGAAAGAGTTCTCCTTTAGATAGAGATCAATAAACATTGTAATTGGGAGTGATTCCCAAATAGATTGATTGAGAAAGTTTTAGTAAAATATTTTCTCCATGGAGTATCCCACATTGGGTGAACCATGTAAATTTTTGTGTCTCAATTATTTGTGGTAACTTGTGCTCTTGTTTACTACTGCTATCTGAGTTATTAATGCATACTGCTATATTTCTTTATTGCAATTAAGGACATTAATTGATATTGGTTTGGAAAGAAAGTAAAAAGTGGTCTTATATTTTTCACCCCCCTCTCAATATAAGCTTGTGTTCTTAAATTGGTATTAGAGTTGGTTCCTTCAGAAAGGCTAACAACTTGAGGGCAGATTCTACAAGAACACATATGGCTTCACATAATGGTTTATCTTCAAATAAGGCTCCTTTATTTTATGTTAACAATTATGCTTTCTGGATCATGAGGATGAAGAACTACTTGATATCATAATGATATGAGGTATGACAGATGGTTGAAAAAGAGTATAGGGTTGAAGGTGGTCCCAAGGAAGATAATACTACCAATAAATTGTTTGACATAAATGCAAGAGCAATGAATTGTATTTTGAGTGAGCTACATGAGACAGATTTTGCAAAGGTCATGGTATGTACTTTAGCTAATGAAATGTGGACCAAGTTGTGGAATACTTATGAAGGATATTCCAAGGTAAATTTGGGAAAACTACAAACTCAAAAAAATATTTGAGGAATTGAAAATGGAAGATTCTAAAGATATTGCAAATTTTTTACTTTGTGTTGATGATATTACTAAAACCATGAGAGGCTTAGGTTTTGAGATGAAATAATCATAAGTTACTCAAAATTTTTTGATATCACTTCCAATGAAATATGATTCTAAGTTTTCAGCAATAGAAGAGACAATGGATATCAACAAGCTAACAATGGAATAATTGCAAGGTACTATCATAGTTTATGAGATGAGAGTAAGTAAGCATCAGGCTCCAATAAAAGAGATTGCATTCAAGGCTTCAAAAAAAGAGAAAGATAAAGTTTCAGAAATAGATAGAGTTTTATAAAATTATGAGGAAGATAACTTCATCAAAAGGAATAAGGACTCAAGGAATTTTAGAGATATAAGGAAAGTTAGATGCTACAAGTGTGGTGATCTTGGTCACTATGCATACAAGTGTCCACATGAATAAAAAAATGATGATGAAAAACAAGGTCATAGAAGAAAATAATATAGAAAGCATAAGCATGACAAAGATGATAGATACAAGCAAAATAGGTATGAGAAGAAGAAAAAATTTTGTAAGGCAAAGAAATCTTACTACATTATAGAAGCAAGTGATAGCTTAGATCATAGTGATAGAGACAAATCAGATGATGAAAAGTAAGAATATCTATTCCTAGGAATAAAAGGTGAAAGAGAACAATGCTTTGTGTGTGGTCAAAGAGATCACATATCAAGATATTGCAATGGTTTTAGTGATAGTGAAGATGAGATGACACATCAAGGAAACATGCATGGTTAAATAAATCTTGATTGCTTGTAGTTTATAGAATATTATAATGATCTTAGTGACAATGAAGATGAATAAGGGTTTTTATATGGAATAAGAGAAGTAGAAGAAGAACATTCACTCCAAATAGAATAATTTAAACAAGAGGATAATGAATTAGTTGATCTAAAGGAAGACTTCAATGTTATCCATGAGAAACTACAAGAGGTTAAGGAGAATCTAAAAGAATTGATATGTTTCGTACATGAGAATTTTGATCCATCACATGACTCAAAATGTTGAGATATTTTTACTAATAAGGAAATATGTATTTCAGAGGCTATAGATATGGATGCCAAGTTACTACTTGGCACAAATAAAGATAAATAAGAGGAAGATTACAAAGCACCAAAGGTCCCATATTTTAGGTTTGGGGAATCACACTCAAAAATAAAGGAAGTTATAAAAGATAAAAGCAAAGAAGCACCTAGGATTTGTGAGGAAATTTCCAAAGTTCATATGGCTCCAAATATTCAGTTTGGATCTTGTTTTGAGATAGGTGAATCAAGTTCAAAAGGAAAAGAAAATCTTGAAGAGAAAAGCAAGGAATAAATTAAGGAAGAAGATTTAGATGCTACAAAGAAGGTTCAAGGATGCAATGAACAAGTTGAAGTGGATCATAGGGATGATGGTCAAGAAAAGTATGAGGAACCAAGGCATGAACAAAGGGATTTTCAAGGACATTGATTTTATTGTAATGGATTTGGACATAGGGCTATACATTGTAGGGTCTATGGATCAAAGAAGTTTTATTTTTCTAGAAGAAAATTCAAATGAATAATGTATGATTTTCAGGGACATTGCTTCTCATGTAATAAGATTGGTCATAAATATTTTTAGTGCAAAGGAAATGAGCAACATGGTTTTGGTTTTAGAGCTACACAGTTCATAAGTCATGGTAATAATGGTCATGAAAACAGAGCTTCACAATACAGGGTTTAGGAAAGAAATGGACATGGAAATTACTTCAAGAAAGAATTCAGGACATGGGCACCATACAAAGGCTACAATATCAAGTGTTTTAATTAAAATAACTTTGGGCATATTACAAAAATGGTGTAGGCCTCAATTCCAAATAGGTTCAAGGCAATAAGGTCAAACAGGTTCAAGGCAAGAAGGTCAAACAGGTTCTAGACAAGATGATCAAGTAATTCATCAAGAGAAGGATATAATAAAAACATGTAAGGAAGTTGATAGAGGAAAGAATCAATGTAATATGGGAGTAAAGGTACTCCCACCTCAAAATTAATTACCTCAAGAGATAAGGTGGTGAGGGGGCTATTCTTAAGAGTCATATATTTTAGCCCCATAGGTTTCCCTTTTGCCATTGATGTCAAAGAGGGAGAGATTTTAGTAAGGGGGAGAGCATTGAGTTAGGGGGAGCAGCTTTGATTCTCAGAGATGGTTCTTGCAGTGATTGAGGTTTTCAATTTAGAGGTGTTGCCATAAATGACAAAGGGGGAGATTTTTGGCAATTTGAGTTGTTTTATGTTGTCATTGATGTCACATTAATGTCACAACATAACATTGAGTTTTGATGACCAAAGCATTCATATTTCGAAGAGCATGGATTTATACAGGGTTTTTGTGAAAATTGAGGTAATTTAAATAAAAGGTTTTATTTGAAACCATGGATGGAATATTTGAAATGGGTTTTTCTTAAAACATAGGTTGGATTTTCGTTTCGTTGAAAAAGGTGCCCCGGAGATGGAGATATTCATTTTTGAATATTTGGTTTAAATTTTAATATTTAAAATTTAATTTTAAATTTTAATATTAAAATTACCTTAGCACTGACGTCATCATCAAAAAGAAATTAATTTAAAAGTGTCGCTGATGTTTGCAAAATTAAAGTGAAGTTGCATATAAATGCAAAGGCTTTTATTCAAAAGCCTTGGAATCGAATGCAGAGGAGATAAGACGAAAATAGTCAAAATATTTGTGTGGTAGCATGGTCCAACGATGAGCGAGGGGAGTGCAAAGGTTTTTTCTTGTGAAAAAGACAAGTTTCCATTCCCACGGGTTAGAGTTTTGAGCAATAGAATTAGCCCATATTTTTGTTGATGTGAGCAAAGGGAGAAGGACAAAAGTGCATTCTGCACTCTTCATCCTATGCGAACGCGTAGCTCACGTAGTCTTTGGCACCACGGTTGAGGATTTTTTGGGCAGAGACAAGGGTTTGATCCCTCTAATATGCAAGTAACATTTTTATTAATAAATGTTTATTATTGCCTACTTTTGGAGGAATAAGGTGATGAGGGTTGATTTGATTTTTTATTGGAAGGCAAGTTTAAAAACACCTTTATAAAAGAAGATATTTCTGGTATTTTCCTTTTATAAAAGTATAGCATATTATATATCGTTAGAAAGCTTATTTCGAGGGCTATTTGACTAACTCATTTATAAGGAGAAATAAGGTGTATGTAGAGATATATATATATTTTTATAAAGGGTTTCAAAGTGAAGGTTGTGCTCTTTTTCAAAGTGTGTTGAGTGTGGCAGATTTACAAAGGGATTTCTTCACTTCAAAAAAGGTATGGGTACATTCTCCTATTGATTGTTTATGGTGGTTGATTTATGAAATATCATTGGAGGAAAAATAATTGCTTGTAGTTTCCTTTTCAAAAGTGGTTGGTTGAATGTATCAAGGTTTTCTGAATTGAGAGTTGTGTTTAAAACCTTGTGTTATAAGCATAGTGGTTGAAGCCCATTGGTTGTGAAAGAACTTGATTTAGAAAATAACATGAGTATCATTATTATGTGATATTTGTGGTTGAGAATTATTGGAAACATTTGAGTTGGTTGATACATACTTGTACCAGGGTTGTGTGAGAAAGAGTTGTCGCTTGTGATGATTGGTTGAGTTGAGTTGATTGAACCTAGTCAAGTGATGTGTGAAGTGATTGTTCAAGTTCTATAAAACAAAATATTCCATAATTCTATGTTGAGTTGATATTGAGGTTAGAAAATATTGAGTCTCTAACAATTATCTTTATGGTTCTATAAGACTTGAGTTGAGTTGAGGTTGAATTGAATTGAGTTGAGGTTTATTTGAGTTGAGAGTGACCTTAGAACATATTGAGTCTCTAACAATTCTATTTATGCTTCTATGAGTTGAGTTGAGATTGATTTGGGTTAAGAGTGAGATTAGAACATATCGAGTCTCTAACAATTCTATTTATGCTTCTATGAAGTGGATTTGAGTTGATATTTCCATTCATTATTGAGTTCATTTTGAGTACTACTTGAGCATGATTTATTGAGCCTTTGAGAAGGCCTTTGGGAAAAATTTGAGGATAGTGTTGGGACAGATTTGAGGATAATGTTGGGATAGATTTGAAGACATTTTTGGGCAAGTTCTTGGTGATCTTGCTAGAGTAGATTTAGGCAAGTTCTTGGTGAGCTTGCTAGAGCATATTTGGACAAGTTCTTAGTGAGCTTGTTGGAGCAGCATTGGACAAGTTCTATGTGAGCTTGTTATTCAACATTGGATAGGTTTTGTGTGAGCTTGTTATTCAGCATTGGATAGGTTCTGTGTGAGCTTATTATTTAGCATTGGACAGCTTATGTGTGAGCTTGTTATTCAGCATTGGACAAGTTTTGTGTGAGCTTGTTAAGCAGGTTCTATGTGAGCCTATTGAGCAGGTTCTTAGTGAGCCTATTGACATATATTTAGAGGTGACAAAGTATAGAGGATATAGTCTCAGTGGATAGAGATCCAACAGCCAACACAGTTGAAGACAGATCTGAGTGAGGAGTCTTCAAGTGGAGAGATGTCCACCAGTAAGTGCAACAAATAGTTAGAGTCTTCTAGAAGATCGTGTAGCCAGAGAAAAAGGGGAAACAGTTCTCCTTTGGAGTGATTCCCAAAGATATTGATTGAGAAATTTTTAGTAAAATATTTTCTTCGTGGAGTAGCCCACATTGGGTGAACCACGTAAATTGTTGTCTCAATTGTGTGTGGTAACTTGTGCTCTTGCTTACTACTGCTATCTAAGTTATTAATGCACACTGCTATATTTCATTATTGCAATTAAGGACATTAATTGATATTTGTTTGGAAATAAAGTAAAAAGTGATCTTATACTGTTCACCCCCCCTCTCAGTATAATCTTGTGTTCTTCATATAACACATAAAGTCATATTTCACACTAAATTCCTTATTTTATTTAGGATATTTGTTCATATTAACTTGAATTCCTTTGCAATAATCATCCTGAGATTGCTCCTATCTTACTCGATCCATCAGGTCCATGTGAATTCTAGATATGGCTGCTATATATTTCCTTCTACTCAAAGCATCAACTACTTTATTCTCTTTTCCTTTTGTTTAATCAATCTCAAAATCATACTCCATGAGAAATTCCACCCACATTCTCTGTCTCGCGTTAAGTATTAGTTGGGTGAATATGTATCACAGACTTCGATGGTAGGTTTTTAATTCAAAGGGTCTTCCCATCAAGTACTGGAACCAAACCTGTAAAGCATGTACCACTATGACTAGCTATAAATCATGCATAGCATAATTAATTAATACTTTTTTAGCTTCCTTGAAGTATATGCCACTACTGAATCCTCTTGTGAGAGTACCCCACCTAACCCATCTATTTATGCATCAGTGCACACTGAAAAGTCCCCTTGGGGATTGGGAAAATTTAGTATTGGTGCAGTAGTAAGTTTATGCTTTAGTAGTGCAAAGTTTACCTCACACTTTTTTGACCACTTGAATTCCTGTAACAACCCCCAATTGTCACTACTCGTCTACTAATTTTTTTTTTTAAATTCATCTATGCCAACCTTGAGATGAGATAAATTTATAATAATGATCTAAGACAGGAATTTCCCCATCAAGAAGTAAGTAATCCGAATAGCAATAGACTAAATAGATAGAAGCACCAACTTCTACAATTCTTATTAAGCCAATTTGCATATAGGAGCACCAACTCCTACAACTCCATCTCACCATCCCATAATGGTAGATGAATAACAAAGTGCAATGGCTATGTCCTCCTATTACATTTTCCCAATGACAAGAGAACATCATAATGGTTGAACCAACCATTAATAAGGACAATTCCTCACCAAAGGAATACCTTTCTCCATACTACCAATAAAGGCTAGTATATTAAGAGAGTCCATTAATCTATTGCCTATTATGGAAACTTACATTTAATATGGGTTAATTGTCTTAGGCATTATTATGAGATTTTATTATCATCAAGGTGTGGTTGGTTTGGCAATAGTGGATCTTAATTTTGTATGCTAGTGTCTTTGGTTTGGTTATATAGTTGAGTAGGAAACTTCTATCTACTATTATGTTCCATCATAAGTGATGTTACTAAACATCCAAATATCATTTCATGATTTGCACATATATTGCTATGACATGAAATAAATAATGATGCAAGTATTCTTTATTTACAAATATGATCAACAACATCCCATTACAATTGCTAACAAGCTAACACAAATTACTTTAATTTGAACACATTTCTTAAATAAAACTACATCTACCATATAATTGGGATAATTACATCATTTAAATACCTCTTTATAGTATACAATAGCAAATGGAGAAATACATAAAATATTAAAAATCTTGGCTCATACATTTTAGCCATTCAGAACTACATTGAGGAACATCTCAAAATATGCTTATACAAATTGAACAATAATGCAACAATCTTCAAAGCCTGATTGGTTCTCATTTGGTTTTATTGCATCTTCATGGTGTGAGAGAGATGAGTTTTTAAGGGATCAGGATAAATCGAGTGCAAAGTATGCTAATGCAGCACAAGCAAACCATACCTTGAATAATCAAAAGCAATCAAGCATCATACATTTACCATATGCATATCTTCTATTAAATAACAACATCATCTATGATTCTATAATATTTAACAACATGCAAAACAAGCATTAATACCCAATCCACATCATTATTTGTTTGGTTCCTTTCCAAATATAGGGAAGAGTCCCATACATTTTCCAAGGAAAGGACACCAATACATTCCTTACAAAACATAGTTTTTTTTTACTAGTTCATGAACACAAATCATGAATTCCTGTATGATACATACCAATATGAATCTTTTTTTTTTCTTTTTTTTAAATCAACACTAATTGATGTTACCATAAGAAATATACAGTTTAAAAAACTCAATCCATACTTAGATGATACACTTTCTATTCATCTAATTAAAATACTTAAAACACAAGTTCTTTTATGATTCACATGAATATAAAACTTTCAAAATAATACAAAATCCCTAAATAGCATGTAAAAATGAATTAAAGTTTCCACAAGAAGTAAATGATAAAATGTTTTTCCTCAACTATCTTAATCATACAACATTTTGAGAGGAAAGTATAACCACTAAATGACCTCTATTATTCTACTAGCCACACACACCACCAATACATCATAGGACTTTATCTATGTCTAATCTATGATGTTATAATTTGAACATAACAAAACCTCGTATCCAAACCAACTAACATTTTATTCTTAATTTCTTTATGAAACCCTAAAATAAACTATGCCTATGTCAAACAACCTTGATCAAACAATTAGACTTGCGGGTTCCTTGTGCGTTACCATAAGCTAAGGTATATTGAATTTATAACACTTCCTTAGATCATTTTGTACATTCAATAGTTTACAAACTAAACTAAACCCTCCTGAGACTATAGCCTATCTTGTGTTAAGATATTCGGTGGCATTACAAGCCAAACTAATATAAACTAACTTTGTATCCACCATTTTCTACCTCGGTTAATCAGCCACACACAATGTCAATCCAAAAATAAATATAGCTACAATATTCATCACAGGCTTGGGCAACATCTTCAATAGCATTGAATTGGATAACGAAACTACCCTATGATTAGATGATTCAGTAGAATAAGATATGCCAGCATTTGGATTTACCAATTGTCCATATTTCCTAGGCTTAGAATTTAACTTCGAAGCCCTTTTATTGTTCCCATTATAAGGTAAGCGTTAAACACCCCATTGTCATATCGGCTAATAAGTTTTAAGAAACACACAGATCATTTACTAGAAAATTCAAACCCAAGTATTGCCTAAATACTTGCAACAGTGTAGAGATATGTTTTCTACAACTTACTACGAAGAGACTTACATTATGGATTCGATTATTAATTTTATTATTGGAAGGGTAATTACAACACACAAACGAGATTACCCATGACTAAAATGCAAAGACTACCATGTGCTAGCACTATATTAACATAGGTACTACTTACTCTCGATAATGTCAATTCGGGTCGGTATGCAATCATTGATTAACCCACTCATAGATCCACAAGAATGTTTTTGTGATAGGTTAGTTTTCCACATTGGGTTTGTAAATCATGAACAAGTGAAACCTCACTCAACAGGGACACCAGGATACCTTCAAATTTTCTTGTTGTGTTCATCTCACTACAGGTTTAACTAGACGGTTTCAACATGCCATTCGAGGCCTCTCAAAAAGGAAATTTTTATAGTCAAGTGTATACATATATTCGAGCAATAGTAGAGAACTTATATTGGATTGAATCCACACCAGCATATGAGAGTAAAAATTTAAATATAGCACCCCAAAGATAATATACTATAGGGTTTGACATGCGCACTTCCTTGAGAGGAGGAAACAAGACATATTTAGTTGCACATGGAGATAAAGATACATGAAGCGTAGAAATCCAACCCCTCAAATAGCATACTCTACCTACGCAGGTTCTCCTATGTCATATAGGCTATCATAAGAGTAAGAAACTATTAACCAAGATTGTCATGGCTTCTACACCATGTACATGTCGCTTTAGGGAGATGGATATGTCTATGCATACACTATACACTAAAAACTCAATAATTTAATCTAAAATAACCTCCTTTGGTAGTGTTGGTAATATGAATAGTAGAGTATGGAAACCCATGTTAAAATGGATAGCATGGAGCTTAAATAAAACCACCATTATTATACCAAAACAAAGAGGATTCATTATAACGTAAGGCTATTATAATATAATACATCAAGCATATTATTTCATTAGATATGGACCATACAAAGTACATACAATAAGAAAAAGGTAGAAATGCTCGCACCTGGGAATCTCACAAAGCCTCAGCACCAAAGAACTTTATAGTCTTCCCAATATAGCCTATACTATTCTTAACCAAGTAAAAGCATGCCCTATTTTCTCAAAACTTAAGGCAATTTATAGATAAATTTCTTCTAGACAGCCAAGATATTTTCAATATTTTATTTATTTTCTATCTTTTCCTTCGCATGAAAGTTTCTTCAGATTTATATATTATTTTAATATCTAAGGAATCCCCTAGAGATAAGGTATAGGTTGTTTGTGTGTTCTATGTCCCCCAATATAAGATCACTAATACTATTGAGAGAATGGATGCTCAAATTTGGAACTATTTAATATAAGAGGGGAATCTCACCCCTTACTACAATCATCTCAAAATTTGCCATGTATAGGAAATATGTATTATTTTATTTATAAGGTAGTCTTTTCATTTTTTTTGGTCCAATGAAATTTGGACAGGTCCATAAAATAAAAACCACCTAATTATTTTCAAAAATGAGGTCAATAAAATTAATTAATTATTCTCAAACCGAATAATCTCTACTCTAGAGAATGCTCAAATTATATGCATAAAATACATATATTTCAAAATATTAAAATGTCAATCAACAATAAATATGCATTTCCAAGGTAGAGTTCCTTTATGGAAATTAATTTTACAACCAACTATATAAATGGCATACAAGCACTCTATGAATGTGCTCAATATCTCCCATCATTATTTTTCCTTTGATTGGGTAGGAATTTTCATAGTTAGACTCAAGTACACCACCCTCAAGGAGGTAACTAGTGATGGTCGAGATAAGAGCTTTACCTGATGAGTTGTCTTTGTCATAATTTCTCTTTCTCATCTCAGGTGGTTAGTCTTCCAATAAAGAGAATAGTTGTTTCTACCATAAATCAACGCACACAACATCATTTTATTTTGATAGAAAACAATAGAAGGCAATACATCAAGCATTAAAAATCAGCTATCATAATGAAAATAGCATATTAATAAATTTCTTCCAAGGTGGGTCATAACATACTCCCCCCCTTAGAATAAACATAGTCCTCTGTGTTTCCTGCAATATTACATAACAATCATTACATCATAAGGTTTGCATAGTTTTCCACTTTCATAAGTGGTAAATGGTTCAACCTGTATTATTACATAGCATCATAAATAACATCATCAAATAAATAAGTAAAATATATTTTTATGTCCTCCACTTTTTTCCAAGTTGAATTTTTTTTAGAATATTGGTCCCACTGGACCTTGCACTGCTCAATATTTCTTTTCATTATAGTCTTGGAATGAAATTCCAAGAACTTCACCGGTTTCACCTCAAAGGTTGTCAGATCTGCCATCTACAAGTTAGAAACATCTAACACATGATTAGGATCAGAAATATATCTCCTAAGTAGGGATACATGAAAAGTATTATGGATATTTGATAGTTTAGGCAATAAGTCAAGTCGATATGCTATAGGACTTATCTTTTCTAAAATCTCAAATGGTCCTACAAACCTAGGATCCAATTTGGTTGATTTAATTGTACTCTTTTTAGGATTCACTCTCAAAAATACCTTGTCACCCACAGAGAATTTTCTAGGAGTTCTTTTCAAATATGTATAACTCTTCTATCTATTTGAGGCTTCCTTGAGCCTTTTCCAGATTAGTGCTAGCTACTCCTCCATGATTTTAATTATTTTTGGTCCAATGACAACCCGATCCTTGAGATTATCCCATGATAATGGTGCTCTGCATCATCTATCATCCAAGGCTTCAAAAGGGGCCATATTCAAATAAGAATGATAGCTATTATTATAAGTAAACTTAACCATATACAAATAGTCCTCCAAAAAATACTTCTAGTCCATGTAATACATGCGTGGCATATCTTCTAGAACTTGGTTTACCTTTTTTGTCTATCCATTCATTTTTGGACGATACACAAAACTAATATTCAAAGTGGTGCCAACTGCACAATGGATAGATTGCCATAACTGAGAAGGAAACCTACAGTTCCTGTCTGAGATTATCATCTCAGGAAATCCATATAACTTGAAAATTTCTTTAGCAAATCTATTGGCAATAACTAAAGCATCATCTATAGTACTACTTGCTATGAAGTGTGCAACCTTGGTGAGTTTATCTACCACCACAAAAATTGCATCATGCTAATATTTTTTTTAGGCAACCCAAAAATAAAGTCCATTGAAATTATCTACCATTTTTGAGTAGGAATGTGATGAAATTACCTACCAAAACAATTTTCCTACTGGATGATGGTGTTTGGATTTCTCCTTTTGAAACTGTAGATATCATGCCACAAAATTGGTGATGTCTTTCTTCATGCCAAACCAATAAAATATTTTTTTCATATTTTCCCTCATATTAGCTCCTCCAAAATGGGTGGAGTAAGGTGAGTTATGAGCTTCTCCCATAATCAATCTTCTTAGATCACCCATTTTAGGGATGACCACATATTTCTTAAAGCATAAAAATCCATCCTTTATGCTATAATCCATATTTTAATTCAAATTTTATTCTATTTTAATCCGAATTTCACTACACTTTGGATCTTGGCACTGCATTATTTTGACTCGATCCATAAGATCTACATGACTACGAGTCAATGCTTCTATATGTCTTATTCTGCTTAAAGCATCAACAACCTTATTATCATTCCCTTTGATATACTCAATGCCAATGTGATATTTGACTAAAAATTCTATCCATATTACTTTCTTAGCATTTAATAATGGTTGAGTGAAAATATATCTTAAGCTCTGGTGATTAGTTCTTAACTCAAATGCTTTACCCACCAGATAATGTTGTCAAATATTAAAGGCATGTACAATTGTAGCAAGCTCCAGGTCATGAGTAGCATAATTAAATTTATGCTTTTTGAGTTTCCTAGACTCATATGCTACCATGGAGTCATATTAAGATAAGACTTCTCTAAGTCCTTCTAATGAAGCATCAGTGCAAACTAAAAAAATCTAGGTGGATCTGGTATCTTCAAAATATTAGTTGTGGTAAGCTTCTATTTAGTCAAATTAAATGTTGCTTTGCATTTGTCAGTCCACTTGAACTCCTTCCCTTTCCTTTGAATGTTTTTTATAGGATAAGCAATTTTGGAGTAATATTTTACAAATATCCTATAATAACATGATAATCCCATAAAACTTCTAACTTCTATCACATTTTTTGGAGGTGACCAACTCAAGATAGCTTCTATTTTCTTTGGGTCTACAATAATACCATATGCTGATATTATGTGTCCCAAATAATGCACTTGAGAAACATAAAACTCACATTTATATAAGTTCCCATAGAGCTAATTTTTCCTTAACAAATCTAATACTATCCTTAAATGCTTATCATGCTCTTCTTGTTTATAAGAATAAACCCAAATATCATCCAAGAATATCAACACAAACCGATCCAACTAATTGCTTAACACACTGTTCATCAAATTCATGAAATTTATTGGTGCATTGGTCAAACCGAATGGTAAGACTATGAATTCATAATGACCATATCTAGTCTTGAATGTGGTTTTATGTGTGTCTTCATCTCGGATTCTTAGTTGATGATACCCTAAATTTAAATCAATTTTGGTAAAAATTGAAGCACTTTTTAGTTGGTCAAATAGATCTTCAATTCTTGGCAATGGATATCTATTTTTGACATGTTTCTTTGTTCAACATTTTATAATATATGCAAAGCCTCAAGGATCCATATATATTCTTAACAAATAATATGGGTGCTCGCCATGGTGATACACTTGGTTTTATTAATCCCTTAACAAGCAACTCTTGAAGTTGCACCTTCAATTCTTGCATCTCGATGGGATTCATTCTATAAGGAGCTCTATGGATAGGCTCTATTCCTGGCAATAGTTCTATGGTGAAATTAAATTTGTTTTTTGGAGGTAAACCAGGTATCTCATCAACAAAAACATCCTGATATTTTTACAAAAGTGGAAATTTACTAAAAAATTCTTCCCTTGGATTCTCCTCAGTTTATTTTATTTTCACTACATAAACCATTCCTCCTTTTGTAATGGTATTCTTCAATTGCATAGTTGAAATTAACTTGGGTTGAAATTCCCTTGTTTCACTATACATTCCTTGCATTTCCTTATTTCCATTAGTAAAATTGGTCCATATTTCTTGTAAATTTACCAATGCTTCATGAGCCTTCAACCAATATATCCCAAATATTATATCAAATGCATGTAGGGGTGCTACATATAGATGCCACCTAGTAAAGCCATTAGGTAAGGTAATTTTTTTTTTTAATTTTGAAAAAAATTGTATTAAAACAAAGATCAATTACAATTTGGGAATAGAATTTTCCCAACCGAAATCAGAGAGAACACATGCTTACAATAGAAAATAAGATTTGCAATGGAGCCAAATCTCATGAACCAATAACTAACTCATAGGGGGATCAAATTGGTCTGTTGATGCAACTTGTTGCGAAATTGTGACACTCTTACCCTCTTCACCTTTGGCCATGAAAATGCAACATGTCGCGATATCGTGAAACTTTTCTCCTTTGGCCACGAAAATGCAACATGTCACGATATCGCGACACTTTTCTCCTTTGGCCACGAAAAAGTAACATTTCGCGATATCGCGACACTTTTTCCCCTTCTATCCGTGACCTTGCAACATGTCGCGATATCACGACACTTTTTCCTCCTTTGGCCGCGATGAAGCAACATGTCACGATATCGTGACACTTTTTCTCCTTGGGCAGCGGCGTTGCAACATGTCACAAAATCATGACACCTTTTCCTCCTTTGGCCGCGATGAAGTAACATGTCACGATATCATGACACTTTTTCTCTCTTGGCCATGATGTTGCAACATGTCACGATATCGCGACACTTTTTATTTCTCGGCTACAACAAAGCAACATGTCACGATATCGCGACACTTTTTCTCTTTCAGCCGCGATGAAGTAACATGTGATATCGTGACACTTTTTCTCACTTGGCCGTGATGAAGCAACATGTTGTGATATCATGACACTTCTTCTCCTTTGGCCGTGACGAAGAAACATGTCATGATATCACAACACCTTTCCTCCCTTGGCCGTGACGCTGCAACATGTCGCAAAATCGTGACATCTTTCCTCCATTGGCCGCGACAAAGCAACATGTTGTGAAATTCCAACATCTTTCCTCCCTTGGCCGCGATGAAGCAACATGTCATGATATCGCGACACCTTTCCTCCCTTAGCTGTGACAAAGCAACATGTCATGATATCATGACACCTTTTCTCCCTTGGGCATGACAAAGCAACATGTTGCGATATCGTGACACCTTTCCTCCCTTTGAAGTGACGCTGCAACATGTCATGAAATCGTGACATCTTTCCTCCATTGACCGTGACAAAGCAACATGTCGCTAAATCGTGATAGCTTTCCTCCCTTGGCTACGACGAAGCAACATGTCATGAAATTGTGACCCCTTTCCTCCCTTGGCCATGACAAAGAAACATGTCATGAAATCGTGACACCTTTCCTCCCTTGGCCGCGACGAAGCAACATGTCATGAAATCATGACACCTTTCCTCCCTTGGCCACGATGAAGCAACATGTCATGATATTGTGACACTTTTCTTTCGATGACCATGACGAAGCAACATGTCGAAATATCGTGACACCTTTCCTCCAGTGACCACGATGGTGCAACATGTCATGAAATCATGACATCTTTCCTCCCTTGGCCGTGACGAAGCAACATGTCACAAAATCGCGACACCATTCCTCCCTTGGCCGTGACGAAGCAACATGTCGTGATATCGCAACACCTTACCACCCTTTGCTTTTTCTTTGATCATTAGCTCAGGGACCTTTCAAGATCCTGCCTAATCACCTCATCCTCAATAGCCATATCACTGTGCAACTAAACCCCTACCTCCTTCTCACCACTGATCTTAGCCAAGAAGTCGGCCACTTTGTTTAAATATCTACTCACATAAACTGGAATCACATCATCTAATTCTCTCCATAATTCCTTAATTTGAGTGACAAGAATCCTCAACCTCCATGCTTTCAAGGCAAAGTTCCTCATGCAATCTAGAGCTCCAACCATTATCTGAGAATCTGATTCAAGTATTATCCTCTTGTGGCCTTGTTTAACTACCCAAATAGAAGTAGATTTGATAGTTATGGATTCTGCTTCATTGTTTGTAGCTCTTCCCAAGCATTGCAGTTCCCAATAGAGCACTGTTCCAACATGATTCTGGAAAACCACTCCAATTCTGGCTCTACCCGGGTTGCCTTTTGTAGCTCCATTAGTATTAATTTTAATCCAACCTTCTGGGGGTGGTTTCCAACTAGCTCTAGCCTATCCATTTTGCACTTCAACTCCCTCATCTGTTGCCCCAATAACAACCTGAGTTTCCTCTTTAGCATAGATGGCCACAGTTTCTGTGACTTTGCTCCAAATGACCTGCCAAACTCCATCTAACGAAGAAAAGGTTTCTCTAAAAATTCTAGTATTTCTCTCCAACCACACTTGCCACAAAATAAATTTTAATCCAAGCTCCCAACCAATACGAAGAGCTTTAGATTTAAATCCACCCCTCTTCCATCTTTCCCAGATATTAATCTGATTCAAATCACCACTAACTTGAATATTATAATATGAAAACCATCTCTTCCAAATATGACGTGTGAAAGGGCATTCAAACATCAAGTGATCAGTTGTTTCCTTGCTCTGGTAGCATAAGACACATTGATAAGGACCGATGATTCCTTTACATATGATATTATCAAAAGTTAGAATTCCATTGTGCATGAACTGCCAGGCAAAAAAGTTTACTTTCAGCCAATCGTTGGAGTGCCAAATATTTCTCCAATCCTCAACCTGATAAGTATGAGGGGGAGGCTCTGGAAGGATCTTGTCATATCTGTCCTTCACAGTATAGACACCAAGGCTCCCATATCCCCAAGCTAATTCATCCTCCTCGTCTCTACCTGTGAGAAATATTTTTTTCAAGATTTTAGTCATGATGGGTGCCAAATTTGGAGGGATTGAAATTGGCCACTCATCCAACTTCTTAAACTGCTTAAACTTATACCCCCCAGATGACTAGTGGTGAAATAGATTTCAATTTGTACCCATCCCTTGGATTCAATGGCTGCTTTAATTGGTTGCAATTCAAGAAATTCAACAATGATAGGTGGGTATTGATCCCAAGAATCTGTCCATAATCATGCCTTTTTCCCTCTCCCCACTTTCCAAAATAATCAATCTTTTACTACCTGGGATCCTAACTTGAGAGCCTGCCACACTAAGGAACTAGTACCATCCAAAGGGAAATGACCCACCTCATTTGGGTTAACATGTCCCACATATTTACTAGTTAGGATTCTACTAAATAAGGAAGTTGGTTGGGAAATACACCTCCAGTAAAGCTTTCTAGCCAAAGCTTTATTATTTATCTTGGATCTTTGCAGACCCAAACCTCCTTTTACCTTGGGTTGGGTTACTTTGTCCCAACCTACTAAGGCCCATTTCCTCTCTCCTTTTACTCCTTCCCATAAAAAATTTCTAGCCATCTTGTCCAACTCTTTCCAAATAGTATGTGGTGCAGCCAGGATAGAGAACTTATAAATTGGCATGGCCTGAATGACTGACTGTAAAAAGGTTAATCTACCCCCATAGCTTAACCATTTGTGAGACCAATGATTAATTCTATCCTTGATGCAATCCAAAAGATTCTGCCAGGTATCAATTTTTAGTTTTTTAAAGTGCAAAGGGACCTCCAAGTAAACCACTGGGAGAGAAGTCCTTGTGAATCCCAAGATCTATAAAACTCTATCCTGAAGCCTTTGGTCAATATTGAAAAAGACCACTTTGGATTTTTTATCATTGATGACTTGATTTGTAGCCCTAAGGTAGACACTAAGAGTATCTTTGATCATTATTACTTCCCTGAAGCTGGCCACTCCCACCAATCCAGTATCATCCACAAACTGTAGGTGAGTCAAAAACCTCCTCACCCACATTGATACCTGTTATCAAGCCTTGTTGCTTCTCCTAAAGAAAATTCTACCTAGTCCTTTAGCCAATATGAGAAAAAGATAGGGAGAGCAAGGATCCCCTTGACAAAGGCCTCGAGAGGCTCCAAATGGTTGCGATGGTAGACCCTTGATTAACACAGAGTATGTCGGAGTAGAGACACAACTCATGACCCATTCTATCCAATCCTGAGAGAAACCAAAGGCTGCCATCATCTTTGCCAAGAAGATCCACTCCACCCTATCATAAGCCTTTGACATATCTAATTTTATGAACAATCCTTTATTGCCAGATGTTTGCATTGAATGGATAGCCTCCTGGGCTAGAACCACCCAATCCAGGATCTGCCTACCCTCTAAAAAACCCCCTTGCTCTAAGAAGATAATGTTATGTAAATGAGGTTTGAGCCGCTCAGCCATTACCTTTGTGATTATTTTATATATCACATTGCATAAGGAAATAGGTCTATAATCTGAAATATGTACCCCCTCCTCCCCTTTTGGAATTAAGGTAATGAAAGTATGATTTAATGCTTTAAGCATTCTTTTACTACCTTTAGACTCCTCTATAATAGCCATTACATCCTCCTCCAAGATATCCCAGAAGGCCTAAAAAAACTCAATTGGAAAGCCATCTGGACTTGGAGTTTTTTCGGTGCTCATTCCAAAGACCACATTCTTCAGTTTCTCTCTATCAATGGGTTTAAGAAGGGTCTGATTTTCTTCTTCAGAGATAACAGAAGGTATGACAACAATAACCTCATTTTGAGCCTCTTCATCTTGTACCATACTTTCCTTAAAAATTTTAGAAAAATAATCCATTGAGTGGGAATGCATACCTGGAAGTGTATCAAAGGAGTGTCCGTTCTCATCTTGAAGAGCTTCCATGTTATTCATCTATCTCCTAGCACAAGCAGTCCGATGGAAAAATTTGGTATTTCTATCACCTTCTAATAACCAAGTGGCTCTTGCTCTCTGTTTCCAGTAGGTCTCCTCTTGGTTTTCAATTTCCTCAACCACTTTACGTAATACATCATCCTCGGCTTTGAGCTGCTCAGTAATTGTCCCTTCCCTAAAGTGTTTTTGAACCTCATCCCATCTGGCCACCAAAGGAGATCTTTGGAATTGGAAGTTTGTCTTGTTAGCTCGCCTCCAATGTTTCATTTGAACTTTGAAATAATAAAGTTGTTTGTGGAATCTAAACATTGTTGTCCCATATGTTGGGTGGCCTTCTTCCCACCACTATGGAATTTTCTTTCGAAGTTCCTCTTTTTGTAACAAAAAATTCTCAAATTTAAATGGTTTGTGATGCTACCCTGTCTTAGTCCCTCATTCCAACAAAATGGGAAAGTGATCTAAAAGTGGACCCTCCAAAATCTAAAATTTTGTATTCCATTTTACAAATGCCTCCTCTAAAACCAAAAAATGGTCTAACTTAACCTTCCTGCTATGTGGCTCCCTCCTCTTATTAGTCCAAGTAAAGTTGGTTCCAGGGCATTTAATATCCACTAAGTGTAAAGCTTGGACTTGGGCAATCATAAGCCGATCCCCTGGGTCCAAAATTGGGGTTCCCCATTCTTGATCTCTAGAGGATAGTTTAGCATTAAAATCCCTAGCAATGATCCAGTCTAAATCTTCCCTTGAGATTCTCATGTTATGCACAGCTTTCCATTGAAGCCTCTGACCATCAAGGTTTTGAGCCCCATAAAAATTTGTGATTAAAACATGTTCATCTGTGACATTATTCCTAAAATGTGATGTTAGAACACCCCTCCAAGCTAGATGTTCTATTGCAGTACATTCAAGAGATTTCCAAAGAGTAACAATCCTCCCTGAGGCACCTTGGGCAACCACTTCCATATGACCAGCACCCCTCCAAATTCTGTTAACTGTTTTACACACAAGATCTAATGACATTTTTGTCTCCTGAATAAGCAAAAAGTATGTTCTACATTTTTCTAAGAGTCTTCGAATAGCAGATTTATGGGTTCTATTGTTTAAACCCCTAACATTCCATTATTGTATAATAATTGGCTACCTTGAGAGCAGTAAGAATCAATTGGCCTCATCGATCCTCCAGTGATCAGTTTGTCTCCTTGAACTGCTAACAATTCCTTATTTTATTTTCTGCCCACTCCTTGAGAGTTGCTATTTTTTTATGTCTTTTCCACCTGAGTTATCCCTAAAGATGGCCTTTCTCTATTCTTTTCTGCTATTCCCATGATGAAATCCTTAATTATTGGCTGCTCTTGGTTATGCACTATCAATGCCCCTACACTCTCTGACTGTGGTAACTCATTGTGGTCAATTACCTGCTCTATGACGGGGGAAGATGAAAGAGGAGCTTGAACGTGGATGATATTATTTTCACTATTACCATCCATAGCTTCCATGAATTGTTCCTCTTGGTCCACTAGTGTCTTGAATATCTCATACCTATTGGCGGGCTTGAGTTGGGTTTGCTCTTTACCATCTTTTTTATTTTGCTTTCTCCTTCTTTTGGGTTGTTCAAAACCATCTCTCTGAGCTTCTTTACCCTAAGAAGTATTGGTTGGTTCTTTTTTTATTGTTGACTTACCCTCCTTAGGAAGATTTGACATTCCTATAGGAGCCTCCATTTTTGTGTTCATATTATTTGGGCAAAATCAGGCCAAATGCCCGTATTTGTGGCAAACTCTGCATCTAAATGGCAGAGCCTCATAATCCAGCTGTTGAATCCAAGATAGTCCTGCAAGTTCAAGTTCCACATTTGCCGGTAGAGGCTGGCTGAGATCCATTTCCACACATATTATTACATAAACATCTATGTTCCCTTCTATTGTGTCTTTGGAGACACCCAAATGTCTTCCAAGGGAATTACCGATCATCTCCAAAACCTGCTCACTCCAAAACTCCATTGGAAGAGCATACAAACAGATCCAAACTAGGACAACAGTGGGTTCAATTTGAGGATCGAATCCTACTCTCCAGGGTTGAACAAATAATCCTGTCGGACCATGATTCCTCTTTTTTGATTTGAAAGCCCTATTTCTATCGGCTAGAGAAGAAAAACTAACAATAAAATACCCATTGCTAATAAACCATAACGAGTACTCACCATGAGGCTCCCAATTTTGTCGGATCCAGGAGTGCAAAAAATTTAGGGTAGGGCGAATACCCATGAATTTACATATCAAGTCATGATTGGCTTTGTATAAGACTATTTCTTCGACCATCTATGGCTCAATGACAATCTTGGGTCTTGATTTGGCCTGTGGCAGGCATCCATTAACTTGATGAGCTGTTGATCTATTTCCAGCAGCCATAAATATCATTTTAAATGTAGTTCTTTGAGCTTCGTCAGTCTTGGAAGGATATTTATCTTTTAAAAAATCAGAATAAGAGCTATTTCTTCCTACAAGAGGATCCGGAGAAGTCCCCATTGGACCCTCCTAGGGCAGCAGACTTGCCTTCAGATCCACAGCAGCCAAAAATCTCTTCGGTAACCCAACAGATGCCCTAGATTTTCCTTAGCTCCAGAAACCCTAGTTCATCGTTTCCCGCCTCAGAGCCTGCTTAGATAAAGAACTAGTCTTTTATTAGGTAAGGTAATTTGAGTTGACAGAAAATATTGGTTAACTTGGTAAGTCTGTCCTGACCCATACTCAACTTTCCACCCTTGTACCAAATATCCTGGATTTTCAGGTATATCCCTATGATTATATTATTTTCCTCAACTACCTTAATCATACAATATTTTGAGAGGAAAGTATAACCACTAAATGAATTCTATTATTCTACTAGCCACACACACATCTAATACATCATAGGCCTTTATATATGCCTAATCTATGATGTTATAATTTAAATATAACAAAACCTAGTATCCAAATCAACTAACATTTTATTCTTAATTTCTTTGTGAAACCCCAAAATAAACTATGCCTATGTCAAATACCCTTGATAAAACAATTAGACTTATAGTTTCCTTGTTCGTTACCATAAGCTAAGGTATATTGAACTTATAACACTTTCTTAGATCATCTTGTACATTCAATAGTTTACAAAATAAACTAAACCCTCCTGAGACTATAGCCTATCTCGTATTAAGATAATCAGTGGCATTACAAGCCAAACTAATATAAACTAACTTGGTATCTGTCATTTTCTACCTCGGTTAATCAGCCATAGATATTTTCAATCCAAAAATAAATATGGCTATAGGATTCATCACAGGCTCAGGTAGCATCTTCAATAGAATTGGTTTGGATAATGAAACTACCCTGTGATTAGATGACTCAGTAGAATAAGATACGCTGACATTTAGATTTACTAACTATCCATATTCCTTAGGCTTAGACTTTAACTTTGAAGCCCTTTCATTGTTCCCATTATAATTTAAGCACTAAACACCCCATCATCATATCGACTAATAACTTTTAAGAAACACGTGGATCATTTACTAGAAAATTCAAACCTAAGTATTACCCAAATTCTTGCAACAGTTTAGAGACAATTTTTCTACAACTTACTATTAAGAGACTTCCATTATGGATTCGATCGTTAATCCAAGTATTGGAAGGGTACTTACAACACACATATGAGATTACCCATTACTGCAATATGAATACTACCACGTGCTAGCATTGGATTAACATAGGAACTACTTACTCCTGGTAATGTTGATTCAAGTTATTATACAATCATTGATTAACCCACTCGTAGATCTACAAGAATATTTCTACGATAGGCTAGGTTTCCACACTGGGTTTAAAGATCCCAGATGAGCAAAACCTAACTCAATAGGTACACCAATAAACCTTCAAATGTTTAGGTTGTGTTCATATCGCTATGGGTTTAACTAGACAATTTCAACATGTCGTTCGAGGTCTATCAACAAGGAAATTTTGATAGTCAAGTGTATACATATATTCAAGTAATAGTAGAGAACTTATATTGGATTGAAGCCACACCACCACATGAGACTAAAATTTTAAAGTAAAACTTCAAACTAAATAGCACCCCAAATATAATATACTATAAGGGTTGACATACGAGCTTGCCTGAGAGTAGGAAACAAGACATATTTAGTTGCACATGGAGATAAAGATACATGAAGCCTAGAAAGTTGATCCCTCGACTAGCGTACTGAAGCAGAGTTGCAAAAAAAAACACATACAATCCACTAAAAACCAGAAATGCTAAAAGGATCCAAAGCTTTCCATTACTTTCATGCTAAAAATGAGGATACCAAAAGAAGAGCCTTTTTACAATTTTGAAAATTCCCACTTATGCCCTATTTTCCCCTTTTTTTCCCACCTAAAACTTGAAATTTCAAATTTGAAATTTGGGGAAACTTGTGGAGGTCATAACTTCGCGCTCGTTGAACCGATTAACTATTACAACATATTTTCGAAAACAGAATGAAACGAGCTAAGCGGGGTGAAAAATCGTCAAATTCGACCTCTAAGACCTTTAAAAATCTCCTGCAAGAAAAACTAGTTTTACTAGTTTTTACTAGTTTTTACAAAATTAAACAAGTACAATATTTTTTGGGTGGTGCAAGATCACTTTTACACCATTGGATGCTCCTGCATCAGACACCCAGGGTAAATTGATAAGTGAACTTCATTTATTTTAAGAAAACCAAGGCGTTCAACCTCAACCTTCGACAACCAAGATGGATCTTCAACAGGCCTACCCTTCCACTTAACCGGATATTCTGCATACTACCTATTTCTTGTGCTTTTTCCTACACAAATATCTAGGACATCTTCTATCTCTTCTATCTCTGGAGTAGATGTGGGAATACTCCACAATTCTGTAACTGGTCCACCATTATTGTCACCTTCATGATATTATGCCAAATATGAAATGTTGAACACAAGTGATATATTCAGCCCACTTGGCAATTCTACCTCATAGGTATTCCCTAAATCTTGTTTCTCTATGACCCTGCATGGTCCAAACTTATTCATTTTTAACTTGTTGTAGGATTTAGCAGGAAATATTTCCTTTCTCAAGTGAACCATAAATTGATCTCCCACTTAGAACTCTATAAGTCGTCACTTCTGGTCTACTCTTATCTTATACTGAGTGTTCATCTTGTTGATATGCTACTTCACTTCATCATGCAGGCTCTTCAGGTCCTCTGCAAAGTCCTCAGCCTCAACACTGCTCTTTTCCCCTCTGTCCATATTTCTCAACTCGAAAGCATTCCTTGGGTTGCTCCCATACACAATATGGAACGGGGATTTATTAGTACTCCTATTGATAGAATTATTGTATGCAAATTCTTCTTATGGAAAAACCAAATCCCATCCCTTAGACTTATCTCCTACCAAGCACCTCAGTAGATTACTCAAAATTCTATTCACTACCTCTATTTTTTCGTCAGTTTGTGGGTGGTATGCAGAATTGAATTTTAGGTTTGTCTTCAATTTCTTCCATAGGGTCCTCTAGAAATACCCAATAAACTTGGTATCCCTATAAAAAATGATACTCTTTGGTAGACCATGTAGGCGTACCACCTCTTTGAAAAACAACCCTGCAACATGAATTGCATCATTAATTTTTTTGCAGGGAATAAAATGTGCCATCTTCGAAAACTTGTCAACCACCACAAATATGGAGTCATTCCTCCTCTGTATCCTTGGTAATCCAAGAACAAAATCCATGTTGATGTCCTACCATGGCCTATCTGGTATAGGTAACGGTTGATATAATCCAGTGTTTTGTCTCACACCCTTGGCCATTTGGCATACTCTACAACTCTGTACAAACTTCTTCACATCTTGCTACAACTACGGCTAATAGTAGTTCACACTAACAAGGGCAATGGTCTTATCTCGACCAAAGTGTCCAGCCAACCCTCCACTGTGATTCTCCTCGACCAGATTCTCCCTCATTGAACTCCTTGGAATGCATAATTAATTTCCTCTTAACAACATCCCATCTTGGATTAGAAAATCCAACCACTTAGTCCTGTCTAAAGTAACAGGTGCTAAGCAAGCCCTCCAAGACTCTGCAAAATCAAGATCTTTAGGGTACAAACCCTTAATTTTGTCAAACCCTAAAACTTTCACCTTAATTTCTATCAACAAACATTGCCGTCTACTTAAAGCATCTGCAACTCTATTTGAATTCCCACTCCTATGCTTCAACACAAAGGTATAACTTTGTAGAAACTCAACCCACTTTAAGTGCCTCTGATTTAGCTTCCCTTGGCTATTAATATATTGTAAGGCTTGATGATCAGTATATAGAACAAAATATTTTGGCAATAAATAATGCCTCCACTTATTTAGAGCCTGAAATATAGCATAAAACTCCTAATCATATACATAATACTTCTTCCTAGCATCATTGAGTTTCTCACTAAAATAAGCAACAGGTTTACTTTCTTGACTCAACACAGCTCCTATGGCACTACCACTAGCATCGCAGTCTACATGAAATACCTTATTGAAATTTGGAAGTGCTAAAATAGGTTGTTCTGTGACCTTATTTTTCAACATATCAAAGATCTTATCTGCTCCTAAGGTCCACTTAAATTCTTTCTTATCCCCTCTCATTGTTTCTGTTAGGGGTGCAAAAATACTACATAAATTTCTAATAATTTTTTTGTAAAAACTTGGTAGACCATGAAATGATCTTACCTCAGTTATGCTCCTTGGAGTAGACCATTCAATGATAGCCCTCACCTTTTTTGGGTCCATTTTTAGACCTTTAGCTGAGATGACAAATCTTAGATACACTAACTCCTTCTTCACAAAATCGCACTTCTTCAAATTATTCAGCAATTGCTCCTCCCTCAACTTCTCAAAATCTCTTCTGGTATGCATCAGGTGCTCTTTTAGGATCTTGCTAAATATTAAAATGTCATCCAAATAGACAATGATGAATTTTCCTAAAAACTCCTTCAATACCTCATTCATCAGCCGCATGAATGTGCTTGGTGCATTGGTTGGCCCAAATGGCATGACCAACCACTCATACAAACCCCTTCTAGTTTTGAAGGTTGTCTTCCACTCATCCCCTTCTCTGACACGAATTTTATGGTACCCACTCTTCAGGTCAATATTTGTGAAGTACTTAGCTCCACTCAAATAGTCCATAATGTCATCCATCCTTGGCAATGGAAAACTATATTTTATGGTGATCTTGTTAATAGCTTGGGAGTCTATACACATTCTCCACTCTCCATATTTCTTTGGTGCTACTACTGTAGGTATTGCACATGGATTCAGGCTCTCCCGTATTAGTCTCTTTTTCAGCAACTCTTGGACTTGTATGTTTAGCTGCTCACTTTCTACAAGAGTCATTCTATAGGCTACCTTATTGGGTAAACTAGATCTTGGTACCAAATCTATATGGTGAATGATCTTACTCACTGGTGGAAAAACCTCTGGTACATTATCCAATATAATATCTGGAAATTCTTCTAACAGACCTGAGACTTATATTGGGGTATCTTTGCATTCTTCTTCCCTAACTCTAGGAGTTAATGCATAGCACATATGCTCATGTTTCAAACCATAAAAAAACCTTCTACCTCCAACTAAATAGATTCTGGCACTACTACATACCTTTTAGTCCACCTCCTTTAGGGGCTTTAGCTTATGGCGCACTCCATTCTTTGTCAGGGAGTAAGTGTTGGCATGCCCAATAGAAAATGACAAGCATCCATAGGTAGGATGTCACATAGGACCTCATCATAGTAATTCCAAATATTAAATTTTACCAAGCACTGCTCATTGACCAAAGCCTTATGGTCCTTCTACAACCACGTAATCTGATATGGATGCGGGTGTCTCTTCCTCTCTAACTACAGTTTGGTAACCATTCCTTCTGCAACTAGGTTATCCATGCTACCATTATCTATGATAACATTACAGACCTTACCTGCACATTTACACCTTGTATGAAATAAGCTCTTCCTCTAATCTGGATCTTTCTCCTCATTCAACAAGGCTCTCCTTGTTATTAGTACTTCTCCTCTTTCTGCTTCTTTAGAGTGCTCATATTCATCACCTTCATCAATAATAGTAGCTTAGGAATTATCTTCAGGCCTCCTATTTGTTCCTCCTTGGTGTTGTGGACACTCGTATGCTCGATGTCCTTCTTCTCCATAGTGGAAACAAGTTCCACGAAATCCTCATCTTCCAAACCCTCGTCCAGACCTTCCTCTTCCTCTTTGGTAACCATTATTTTGGTAGTTATTATTCTACTCACGGGGGTAGTAAGTATTTTCTCCCTTTTGGTCTTGAAAGATTCATGTATCCCTAGTTTTCTTTTGGTCCTCATTTTGTCCTCCATTTGTTCTCCCACTAGTTCTTCCACCATGACCTCTTCCTCTCTGTTTTCTTTCAAACCTCTTGTTTATATTCTCTTCTACCTTCAAGGCAAACTGGTAAACATCTTCAATGGTAGTCATCCTAACCAAACTCAACTCCTCTTGAATACTTGCTCTTAACCCATTAATATAACAGACTACCTTATCCTTGTTGGCCTCAGAATGGCCTGTTATAATTAGGATCTTATAAAACTCCTATGTATATTGTTTGAAAAACTTACTCGATTGTCTCAAACCCTGCATTTTCTTGAGCAGATCCAACTCGTAATCAGCTGGAATAAATTGTCTCTTCAACTTCTCTACCATCCACTCCCACCTTGTTATCATTTATTTTCCTCTTTTTTTTTATCTAGCTACACTTCCTTCCACCATATGCTAGCATGACCCTTTAGCTTGGTCTTAGAAAACTTGACCCTCTCGGGATTTTCTACCTCCTCATACTCGAAGTATTCCTCCATGTCATTGATCTAGTCGATCAACTCTTCTAGGTTGAGATTTCCAGAATATATGGAGACATCAAACTTCGATCTCTTTCCAATATGTGATATGGCCTTATACAATCTGGCTTATGTAGGATCTTCTACCTCTTCTTCTTCTTATTTGAACTAGACCTCTTCTTCTTCAGTTTCATCTTCACTCCCTTCTTCTCTTCTTGGCTCAAACCCTCTACGCAGCTCCTCTTGCAGAGCTTGAACTTACCTCTGTAAGATCTGAAATCTTCTTCTGGCACCATATTTCTCCCACCACCATGGTTTCTTCATGGAGGCATTCTTCTCACTTCTCCCACAAACCCTAACCACATATCCTGGTGTAAACTTCCTCATGTTCGGCACTCTATTTACACACTCAGGAACTCTTGCTCTTATACCACTTGAAGCAGAGTTGCAAAAAAAAAACACATACAATCCACTGAAAACCAAAAATGTTAAAAGGAGCCAAAGATTTCCATTACTTTCATGCTAAAAATGAGGATCCAAAAAGAAGATCCCTTTTACAATTTCGAAAATTCCCACTTATACCCTATTTTCCCCTTTTTTTCCCACCTAAAACTTGAAATTTCAAATTTGAAATTTGGGGCAACTTGCGGAGGTCATAACTTCGCGCTCGTTGACCCGATTGACTATTACAACATATTTTCGGAAATGGCATGAAACAAACTAACCAAAACAAAAATCCTCAAATTCAACCTCTAATACCTTTAAAAATATCCTGTAAGAAAAACTAGTTTTACTAGTTTTTACTAGTTTTTACAAAATTAAACAATTACAATATTTTTTGGGTGATGCAAGATCACTTTTACACCATTGGATACTCATGCATCACATACTCTACCTACGTAGGTTCTCCTACATCATATAGGCTATCATAAAAGTAAGAAGTTATAAACCAAGATCGTTAGGGCTTCTACACCATGTACATGTGGCTTCAAGGAGATGGATATGGTTATGCATACACTATACACTAAAAAATTGATAATTTAATCTAAAATAACCTCCTTTAGTAGTGCTAGTAATATAAATAGTAGATTATGGAAACCCATTTTAAAATGGATAGCATGGAGCTTAAATAAAACCACCATTCTTATACCAAAACAAATAGGATTCATTACAACATAAGGCTATTATAATATAACACGTCAAGCATATTATTTCAGTAGAGATGGACCATACAAAGTACATACAATAAGAAAAAGGTAGAAACACTCGCACCTAGGAATCTCATAAATTCTCAAAACCAAATAACTTGATAGTCTTCCCGATCTAGATTCTACTATTCTTAGCCAAGCAAAAGCATACCCTATTGTCTCAAATCTTAAGGCAATTCATAGACCAATTTCTTCTAAACAACCAACAAGCTTTTCAATATTTTATTTCTTTTCTATTTTTTCCTTCACATGCAAGCTTCTTCATAAATATATATTATTTTATATCTAAGGGATTCCCTAGAGATAAGGTATAGGCTGATATATGTCCTATGTCCCCCAACCTAAGAGCACTAATACTATTGAGATCATGGGTGCTCATATTTGGAACTATTAAATATAAGAGGAGAATCTCACCCCTTACTACAATCATCCCAAAATTTGCCATGTGTAGGAAAGATGTAATATTTTATTTATAAGGTAGTCTTTTCATTTTTTTTGGTCCAATGAAATTTGGACAGGTCCATAAAAGACAAACCACCTAATTCTTTTCAAAAATGGGGTCAATCAAATTAAATAATTATGCTCAAACCAAATAATATCTACTCTAGATAATGCTCAAATTATATTCATAAAATATATATGTTTCAAAATATTAAAATGTTAATCAACAATAAATATGCATTTCCAAGGTAGAGTTCCTTTAAGCAAATTAATTTTACAGCCAACTATATAAATGGCATACAAGCACTCTATGAATGTGATCAATATATCCCATCACTATTTTTTCTTTGATTGGGTGGGACTTTTCAGAGTTAGACTAAAGTACACGCCCTCAGGGAGGTAACTAGTGATGATTAAGATAAGAGCTTTACTTGATGAGTTGTATTTTTCATCATTTACCTTTTCATCTTAGGTGGTATGTCTTCCACTAAAGATAATACATGTTCCTTCCATCAATCAACACATGCAACATCATTTTATTTTGACATAAATAAATATAAGACAATACATCAAGCATTAAAAATTAGGTATCATAATGAAAATAGCATATTAATAAAGTTCCTCCAAGGTGGATTATGACAATTCCTTTCCCTTCTTCTTAAGGTTAGTTATGTGTCCAAAAATATTGGAGTAGTCCTTTATAGAACGTCTATAGTACCCCATTAACCCCATGAATCTTTGCACTTCAGTCACATTGGTAGGGGATGGCTAATTTAGAATAGCCTATATATTATCTGGATCCACAATAATCCCCCTTTTTGATATGACGTGTCCAAGATATTGTACCTCTAGAACATAGAATTAACTCTTATCCATATTTCCATAAATTTGATTCTTTATTAACAATTCTTACATGATCCTAAGATGTTTATCGTGCTCTTATCTATCTCGATATTATATAAGGATATCATCTAGGAATACAAAGACAAACTGGTCCAAGTTTCTTTTGAACACACTGTTCATTAAGTTTATGAAAGTAGTTGGGGTATTAGTTAGTCCAAAGGATAGAACCATAAAATCATAATACCCATACCTAGTCTTAAATGTTATCTTGTGAGTGTCTTCCTCATGAATCCTTAACTGGTGATACCATGACCTTAGATCAATCTTAGTAAAAACCTTGGCATATTTTGGTTGATCAAATAGATCTTCAATCCTAGATAAATGATATTGATTCTTGATTGTAGCTTTATTTAGCATCCTGTAATCAATACACGATCTTAGCTAACCATCCTTCTTTTTCATGAATAATACTAGTGCACCCCATGGTGACACACTTGGTTTTATCAAACCCTTATCCAACAATCCTTGCAATTGAACCTTTAGTTATTTCATTTCAATAGGATTCATACTATATGGGGATCTATGAATAGGCTCAACTCCCGTACTTAGTTCAATTGTGAATTCAAATTCCCATACATGAGGTAGCCCAGGTAAGTCCTCTGGAAATACATCTTGAAAATACTATAAAATCAGATGTTGTCTTAGTATTTCTCCTTTCTCATAGTATTCCACTTCACTAAGTTTGACTACATACACTATTCCTCCTCTCTTTAGGTCCTTTTTCAATTGCATAGTGGATAATATCTAAAGTTCAAACACCGCTTGCTTACTATGAATTATTAGTTTGCTCCCACATTCTTTTGAATATTCAATCCATCGATATTAAAAATTGACTAAGTCTTTATGAGCTTATAGACAATACATCCTTAGGATCACATCAAATGTGTGTAAGGGAGTTACATATAAATAATCTTTCGTAGTCCCACTAGATAGAGTGATTTTTGCCATAGGATAACATTGGTTCACCGAGTAGGTCTACCCAGAACTATACTCAACCTTCCACCCTTGATCCAAATATCCAGGGCTTTTCGACATAGCTCTTGCTAGAATAGATGAAATAAAACTGTTAGTGGCTCTACTATATATCAAAATGTTTACTTGCTTATTGAAAACCTTACCTTTCACAAGTAATGGGGTGGCTTTTCCCTCTAGCTTTTGCTTCCCGATTACGACATAAATCCGATGTTTTAGTTCCTTTCCTTATGCATTAGCTATGCTAGTCCCTGCTCGATATGGAAATTGATTATAGTAATGAGGTCACCAAAAATTATTGCACCCTTCCTTGGGTACTTGCTATTTTTTAGGTTTCTCATTCCCAATTTTAGTTGTTAGAGTTGGAGCTTGCAACTTTTGTGGTTGAGGCTTCGTATTATTTGGTTTGTTATCCTTCCTATGAAATTTCTTCTTGAACATATTATGATTTCCATTAGGTTTATTCTCAGTATTTTTGGGGTTCTTAGCTTTTCGATCTTTATCAACCTCCCATTTTATAAACCCAAAACTATTCTTCTTCTTTAGCTCTTCTTCTTCTTTAGCTCCTTATGAGATTGCTCGGGTAGAGTGTCATATTTATAACAGAAGTGTGACTTTGTTTTATTTTCTAGGTCATATGTCTTTTGCAATGATTTAGGCTCCTGCATGTCGACATCATGCTTTAACCTATATTCCAATCTAAGAGTGAACTTGTGAACCCATATTTTCTCATTATAAATGGGTACATATTTGAACAACCTTACCAAATTCTTATAGCACACCTCTACTATATTGATTCCTTGTCTCAAACTAGCAAATTCTTCAAAATTTAAGGCATAGAAATGCTCTGTTAGGAATATCTTCTTAAATATGTTTATAAATTCTTCCCATGGAGTGTCAATAAGTTCAATATTAGTTTCCTCATAGTGGATTTCCCACCATTCCAAAGCATCCCCTTCTAGGTTAATCATAGACCAAAGTGTTTGGGATCCTGATGAGTAGCCTTTTATCATAAAGTGAACCTCTTCTTATCTCAGCAAAGATTCCACTACATCCCCATCACCCTCCCTATCAAAATTGGAGATACTAATGTTTTTCATGTCCCTAGTTGTTTCCTTTTATGCTAAGGCTCTGGCTTGCACTTGTTCTACAGTTAGTCCACTATCTAGACCAATATTTGAACCTCAAACTTGCAAATTCTGGTTCATAGCTATTTCCAACCATTATCTTATCTGATCCTACATAGCAACAACCATAGTGATGAGGTCTTCTACCTCCCTATTGGGGTTCATTGGTTCCCCATCCTAGTTTTCTTCTTCGACATTACTTTGCCAAGTTTTTCTAGGTGTAGGCATCCCTCTTATGGTCTTAGGTGGCATCTTAACCTGGTTCTATCCAAGAAAGAATATTATATTATAGTTTCATATTAATATGTATCTCTAATTCGAGCCATAATACAAAGTTCTCTTGCTAGATGCATGCTTGTGTCTTTGGTTTAGTTATATAGTTGGGTAGAAAAGTTCTAGCTACTATTATGTTTCATCATAATTGATGATACTAAACATCTAAATATCATTTCACGATTTGCACATATATTTCTATGACATGAAATAAATAATCATGCAAGTATTCTTTATTTACAAATATGATCAACAACATCCCATTACAATTGCTAACAAGATAACATAAATTACTTTCATTTGAACACATTTCTTAAATCAAACTACATCTACCATCTAATTGGGATAATTACATCATTTAAAGACCTCTTTACAATATACAAGAGCAAATGGAGAAATACATCAAATATTACAAAGCTTGGCTCATACATTTCAGCCATTCAAAATTACATTGAGGAACATCTCAAAATATGCTTATACAAATTGAACAATAATGCAACCATCTTCAAAGCTTGACTGGTTCTCCTTTGGTTTTCTTGCATCTTCATGGTGTGAGAGAGATTATTTTGTAAGGGATGAGGACAACTCAAGTGAAAAGTATGCTAATGCAATACAAGAAAATCATGCCTTGAATAATCGAATGCAATCAAGCATCATACATTTGCTATATGAATATCTTATGTTAAAGAATAACATCATCAATGATTCTATCATATTTAACAATATGCACAAGGATTAATACCCAATCCAAATTATTATTTGTTTGGTTCCTCTCCAAACATAGGGAAGAGTCCCATACCTCTTCCAAGGAAAGGACACCGATCCATTCCTTCCAAAACACATAGTTTTTTTTTTTACTAATTCATGAACACAAATCATGAATTCCTTGATGATACATACCAATATAAATCTTTTTTTTCCTTTTAAAAATCAACACTAATTGATGTTAACATAATAAATATACAGTTTAAAACATTCAATCTATACTTGGATGATATACTTTCTATTCATATAATTAAAATACTTAAATCGTAAGTTCTTTTATGATTCATACAATTATAAAATTTCCTTTCAAAATAATATAAAATATCTAAACAACCTGTAAAGTTGAATTAAATTTTCCACAAGTAAATGATTAAATTATTTTCTTAAACTACCTTAATCATACAACATTTTGAGAGGAAAGTATAACCACTAAAATGCCTTCTATTATTCTACTAGCCACACACACCTCTAATACATCATAGGCCTTTATCTATGCCTAATCTATGACGTTATAATTTGAATATAACAAAACCTAGTATCCAAATCAACTAACATTTTATTCTTAATTTCTTTGTGAAACCCCAAAATAAACTATGCCTATGTCAAACACCCTTTATAAAATAATTAGACTTACAATTTCCTTGTTCTTTACCATAAGATAAGGTATATTGAACTTATAACACTTCCTTATATCATCTTGTTCATTCAATAGTTTACAAACTAAACTAAACACTCCTGAGACTATAGCCTATCTCGTATTAAGATATTCAGTGGAATTACAAGCCAAACTAATATAAAATAACTTGGTATCTGTTATTTTATACCTCGGTTAATCAGCCATAGATAGTGTCAATCCAAAAATAAATATAGCTACAGGATTCGTCACAGGATCAGGCAGCATATTCAATAGCATTGGTTTGGATAATGAAACTACCTTGTGATCAGATGACTTACCAGAATGAGATACGCTGGCATTCATATTTACCAACTTTCCATATTCCCTAGGCTTAGACTTTGAAGCCCTTTTATTGTTTCCATTATAAGGTAAGCACTAAACACCACATTGTCATATCGGCTAATAAATTTTAAGAAAAACGTGGATATTTTACCTGAAAATTCAAACCTGAGTATTACCTAAGAATACAGTAGACCAATTGGTTCATCCGGAGGTCCAAGGTTCAAATCTCGGGCTTCGCCGGACTGAACGCTCCCTTTCCTGGTGCTTTCAGCGGTGTAAAAGGTTTAAAATGATTGTGGCACGGTGGTTATAGCGGCGGACTGCGCAACGATCTGTGTGGCGGCTTCTGAGGCAGACAGCGCAGAATATTGTGGCAGCCATAAAAAGCTGGACAGCCTGCTCGGATTCGTGGCGGCTACCGATTCCACCACGTAAATTCAAAAAAAAAAAAAATAATAATTCTTGCAAGAGTGTAGAGACAAGTTTTCTACAACTTACTATGAATAGACTTCCATTATGGATTCGATCGTTAATCCGAGTATTGGAAGGTAACTTACAACACACATATGAGATTACCCATGACTGCAATGCGAATACTACCTAATGCTAGCACTGGATTAACACAGGCACTACTTACTCCTGGTAATGTCGATTCGGATCGGTATGCAATCATTGATTAACCCACTCATATATCTACAAGAATGTTTCTACGATAGGTCAGTTTGCCACATTGGGTTTGAAGATCTTCGATGTACAAAACCTCACTCAACAGGGACACCAATAAACCTTCAAATGTTTAGGTTATGTTCATCTCACTATGGGTTTAACTAGACAGATTCAATACACCGTTTGAGGTCTCTCAACAAGAAAAGCTTGATAGTCAAGTGTATACATATATTCGAGCAACAATAGAGAACTTAGAATGAAGCCACACCACCACATGAGAGTAAATTTTAAAGTAAAACTTCAAACTAAATAGCACCCCAAATATAATATACTATAAGGGTTGACATACGAGCTTGCCTGAGAGTAGGAAACAAGACATATTTAGTTGCACATGGAGATAAAGATACATGAAGCCTGGAAAGTTGATCCCTTGACCAATGTACTCTACCTACGCAGGTTTTCCTACATCATATACACTACCATAAAAGTAAGAAGCTATTAACCAAGATCGTCAGGGCTTCTACACCATGTACAGGTGGCTTCAAGGAGATGGATATGGTTATGCATACACTATACACTAAAAACTCGATAATTTAATCTAAAATAACCTCCTTTGGTAGTGCTGGTAATATAAATAGTAGAGTATGGACACCCATGTTAAAATGGATAGCATGGATCTTAAAGAAAACCACTATTCTTATACCAAAAAAAAAGAGGATTCATTACAACATAAGGCTATTATAATATAAAACGTCAAGCATATTATTTCAGTATAGTTGCATACAAAGTACATACAATAAGAAAAAGGTATAAATGCTCGCACCTGGGAATCTCACAAAGCCTCAACACCAAAGAACTTGATAGTCTTCCTGATCTAGTCTCTACTATTCTTAACCAAGCAAAAGCATACCCTATTTTCTCAAATCTTAAGGCAATTTATAGATAAATTTCTTCTAAACAGCCAAGAAGCTTTTCAATATTTTATTTCTTTTCTATCTTTTCTTTCACATGCAAGCTTATTCAGAAATATATATTATTTTATGTTTAAGGGATTCCCTAGAGATAAGGTATAGGCTGATATGTGTCCTATGTCCCCCAACCTAAGAGCACTAATACTATTAATATCATGGGTGCTCATATTTGGAACTATTAAAGATAAGAGGGGAATCTCACCCCTTACTACAATCATGTCAAAATTTGCCATGTGTAGGAAATATGTAGTATTTTATTTATATGGTAGTCTTTTTATTTTTTTTGGTCCAATGAAATTTGGAAAGATCCATAAAAGACAAACCACCTAATTCTTTTCAAAAATGGGGTCAATCAAATTAAATAATTATGCTCAAACCAAATAATCTCTACTCTAGAGAATGCTCAAATTATATGCATAAAATATATATGTTTCAAAATATTAAAATGTTAATCAACAATAAATATGCATTTCCAAGGTAGAGTTCCTTAATGCAAATTAATTTTGCAACCAACTATATAAATGACATACAAGCACTCTATGAATGTGCTCAATATCTCTCATCACCATTTTTCCTTTGATTGGGTGGGACTTTTCAGAGTTAGACTCAAGTACACGCCCTCACGGACGTTACTAGTGATGGTCGAGATAAGAACATTACTTGATGAGTTGTCTTTGTCATCATTTCCCTTTTTCATCTCAGGTGGTCTATCTTCTACTAAAGAGAATGCATGTTCCTTCCATCAATAAACACATGCAACATCATTTTCTTTTGACAAAAATAAATATAAGGCAATACATCAAGCATTAAAAATTAGGTATCATAATGAAAATAGCATATTAATAAAGTTTCTCCAAAGTGGATCATGACAATTCCTTTCCCTTCTTCTTAAGGTTAGTTATGGGTCCAACAATCTTGGAGTAGTCCTTTATATAACATCTATAGTTCCCTGTTAACCCCATGAAGCTTTGCACTTCAGTCACATTGGTAGGGGATGGCTAATTCAGAATAGCCTCTATCTTCTCTGGATCCACAACAATCCCCTTTTTTGATATGACGTGTCCAAGATATTTTACCTCTAGAATATATAATTCACTCTTAGCCATATTTCCATAAATTTGATTCTTTATTAACAATTCTAACACGATCCTAAGATATTTATCGTGCTCTTCTCTATCTCGATATTATATAAGAATATTATCTAGGAATACCAAGACAAACTGGTCCAAGTGTCTTCTGAATACACTGTTCATTAAATTTATGAAAGTAGCTGGGACATTAGTTAGTCCAAAGGGTAGAACCGTAAACTCATAATGCCCATGCCTAGTCTTAAATGTTATCTTGTGAGTGACTTCCTCATGAATCCTTAACTGGTGATACCCTGAACTTATATCGATCTTAGTAAAAACCTTGGCATATTTTGGTTGATCAAATAGATCTTCAATTCTAGGCAAAGGATATTGATTCTTGATTGTAGCTTTATTTAGCATCCTGTAATCAATACACAATCTTAGCGAAACATCCTTATTTTTCACAAACAATATTGGTGCACCCCACGGTGACACACTTGGTTTTATCAAACCCTTCTCCAACAATCCTTGCAATTGAACCTTTAGTTCTTGCATTTCAATAAGATTCATCCTATATGGGGATCTATAAATAGGCTTGAATCCCATCATGAGTTCAATTGTGAATTCAAATTCCCATACAAGAGGTAGCCCAGGTAAGTCCTTTGGAAATACATCCTAAAAATATCATAAAATCAGATGTTGTCTTAGTATTTCTCCTTTCTCATAGTCTTCCACTTCATTAATTTTGACTACATTCACTATTTCTACTCTCTTTAGGTCATTTTTCAATTGCATAGTGGACAATATCTAAGGTTCAAACACCCCTTGTTTGCTATGAATTATTATTCTACTCCTGCCTTCTTTTGAATACTCAATCCATTGATCTTGAAAATTGACTAAGGCTTTATAAGCCTATAGCCAATCCATCCCTAGGATAAAATCAAAGGTGTGTAAGGGAGTTACATATAAATAACCTTTCGTAGTCCCACTAGATAGAGTGATTTATGCCATAGGATAACACTGGTTCATCGAGTAGGTCTACCCAAAATTGTACTCAACCTTCCACCCTTGATCCAAATATCTAGTCTTTTTCGACATAGCCTTTGCTAGAATAGATGAAATAAAACTATCAGTGGATCCACTATCTATTAAAAATTTACTTGCTTATTGAAAACCTTACCTTTCATAAGTAATGGGGTGGCTTGTCCCTCTAGCTTCTGCTTCCCGATTGCGGCATAAATTCGATGTTTCAGTTCCTTCCCTTTTGCATTAGCTATGCTAGTCCCTGCTTGATATGGAATTTGATTATAGTTATGAGGTCACAAATAATTGTTGCACCCTTCCTTGGGTACTTGCTATTTTTTAGTTTTCTCATTCCTAATTTTAATTGCTAGAGTTGGAGCTTGCAACTTCTGTGGTTGAGGCTTCGTATTATTGGGTTTTTTATCCTTCCTATGAAAGTTCTTCTTGAACTTCTTCTGATTTCCATTAGGTTTCTTCTCAGAAATTTTTGGGGTTCTTAGCTTTTCTATCTTGATCAGCCTCCCATTTTACAAACCTAGAACTATTCTTCTTTAGCTCCTTCTGAGCTTTCTCGGGTAGAGTACCGTATTTATAACAGAAGTGTGACTTTGCTTTATTTGTTAATTCATATGTCTTTTGCAATGATTTAGGATCATGCATGTCTACATCATGTTTTAACCTAGATTCCAATATAAGAGTGAACTTGTGAACCCACATTTTCTCATTATAAATGGGTACATGTTTGAACAACCTTACCAACTTCTTATAGTACACCTCTACTATGTTGATTCCTTGTCTCAAACTAGCAAATTCTTTAGACTTTAAGGCATATAAATGCTCTATTAGGAATCTCTCAAATATTTTTATAAATTCTTCCCATGGTGTGTCAATAGGTTTAATCTTAGTTTCCTCATAATGGATTTCCCACCATTCCAATGTAGCCCCTTCTAGGTTAATCATACCTAAAGAGTTTAGGTTCTTTATGAGTAGCCTTTTATCATAAAGTGAACCTCTACTTATCTCAGCCAAGCTTCCACTATGTGCCCATCACCCTACCTATCAAACTTGGAGATACTAATTTTTTTCATGTCCTTAGTTGTTTCCTTTTCTACTAAGGCCCTAGATTGCACTTGTTCTACAGTTAGTCCACTATCTAGACTAATCTCTGAACCTCAAACTTGTGAATTCTGGTTCACAGCTATTTCCAATAATTGTCTTATCTTATACAACATAGCAGCGACCATAGTAGTGAGGTCTTCTACCTCCCTATTGGGGCTCACTGGTTCCCCATCCTAGTTTTCTTCTTTGACATTATCAGTTTTTCTAGGTGTAGACCTCCCTCTTATGGTATTAGGTGGTATATTAACCTAGTTCCATCCAAGAAAGAATATTATATTACAGTTTCATCTTAATATGTATCTCTAATTCAAGCCATAATACAAAGTTCTCTTGCTACATGCATTAATAATCTAACTAGGGTAATTTCTAGGCTAATACGTGTCACTGGTACCAAAGTCTATACTAAGGCATCCTAACATTCATGCTCCCTTGGGGTTAATTCCCATAAGATTCTAGCAATTAGGGTATCCTAGATCATCTTATATTTAGCCTTTAACTTAAGAAAGCCTTCATTGGATACATATAATTCCCTTTAGTACACTTAAAAACTCTATACCCTCGTACCTAGAGCTTTGATACCAAATGTAATGACCCAAAAACACACAAACAGAAAAATACAAAAAATTGAAAATGTTTTTTTTTTTTACTAAGGAGATAGGTACATGAACCCTTCATGGACCCCTAAGAAAACTACTAGTTACCTAAATTTTCAATCTCCTAAGTTTTCCTAAAAGCTACATCTCACTAGGTACCCTAACACAAGTTTGTATGTGTAAGCGTATCATGTTTTACTATAAATAATCCCATCTATCCCATCACTCTTGATAAGCTAGACTTATCACCCTTAGTCCATCGAAGGTATACATAGATCTCCATACCATACACAAGTCATTATGTGTAGGTATGCTATGAGTATTTCAAGTTAAGATGTCTATCTCATCTACACGATGAGCTATCTTAACTCAAATGTAGTCTCTCCATAACTTGGTCATTTATCTCCCTAAAGGGGTCTCAATTCCCTTAGGTATCCTATGTTCACCTTAAGGGGTTCTCGATTCCCTTAGGTCACCTATGTTCACCTTAAGGGGTTCTCAATTCCCTTAGGTCACCTTTGAGTTCACCGTAGAACTCTACTCTTATATTTCTATCATCAAGCAACCAAATAAAATTATATCTAGATACTAAAACATCAAAGAGTAATCACTAAGCATCAAGAAAATAAAGAAGGATTAACACTAAAATAGAATCAACTACATAGTATAACCAAATATGGAAATAAAGTAAAAGTACCTTCTCTAAACCAATACATAGTTATTGCACAAAATATTGCAAGGTAAGTCCTTCTTACTTTAAATAATATTACATTAACTGCATTGGGGATATCTCCCCACAATTCTAGTCTATTTGAGCATAAGTAAAGAAACATAAAATACAATTACATATACTTTGTTTCCATTGAACTCCTCGCTTATCATTGCTTCCCATTGGTTATTTGAGGGTAGTAGGGTATCAAGGTACTCAAGGTTCATGATAGGCATGCCTATAAATGCATCTATTCATTTACTTTCCCAAATTGCAACTATACAAAATTCAATTAAATTTCCAACCATCTAATGCATAATGGATATTATAAAAGATCCTTTACTTTTATCTTCACCTCTCAATTTCCCTTAGATAGTCATCCAATATGTACTACTTATATCAAGGTCTAACTTTAATCAAATCCATTCATATATTAAAGCATTAAATTCCTATATCTTTAACCTCTAAAAAAATCCTTTTATTTTTCATTCCCTAAATCAAATCCCCTTAAATTCAATTCAAATAATAAATCTACATCCTTTTTAATTCGCAAATTCCAATAAAATCAATTATTGTTTTAAAGCATTAAAGTCTCATACCTTTAACCTTTAAAACAATCATTCATTCATTCCCTAAATCAAAGCCCCATAACTTTAATTCAAAGAATAAATCTACATAAATTCACAAATTCCAATCAAATCAATTACTATTTTAAAGCATTAAAGTCACATACCTTTAACATTTAAAACAATCATTCATTCATTCCCTAAATCAAAGCCCCGTAACTTTAATTCAAAGAATAAATCTACTTCCTTTTTAATTAAAATTCAATCAAATCAATTATTGTTTTAAAGCATTAAAGTCACATACCTTTAACCTTTAAAACAATCATTCATTCATTCCCTAAATCAAATCCCCATAACTTTAATTCAAATAATAAATCTACATCATTTTTAATTAAAATCCCCTAAGATAATCAACATTAATCAAAGGTTCCCTTTTAATTAAAATCTCCTAAGATAATAACGTTAATCAAAGGTTCCTTTTTAATTAAAATCTCCTAAGATAATCAACATTAATCAAAGGTTCCTTTTTAATTAAAATCTCCTAAGATAATCAACATTAATCAAAGGTTCATTTTTAATTAAAATCCTGCAATATATTTCATATAAATCAAAGGTTTCAGTTTAATTAAAATCCTCCAATATATTTCACATAAATCAAAGGTTTCAGTTTAATTAAAATCCTTCAATATATTTCATATAAATCAAAGGTTCCAGTTTAATTAAAATCCTCCAATATATTTCACATAAATCAAATGTTTCAGTTTAATTAAAATCCTTCAATATATTTCATATAAATCAAAGGTTCTAGTTTAATTAAAATTACACAGTGAACCTTTCTAATCCAATATTTATAACCAAATGCTAACGCCCTTCATGGCGGATGCAGAAAAACCTCTGTAGAATGATTAAGGGACTACCAATACGAGAGTCCAAACAAGGTAAAACAAGGTAAAACCAGGTGCTATGCTTTCACCTCTATTGCCACTAACTATCCCCAAATAAAATGAGCTTACACAGTAATAGAGTTCCACACACATGCGTATGGTTTTATGATAAGTAGTGTTTTCTAGAAAAATCCCTCTCTTTAAACCAGGGTAGCTTTCCCTACATGTGGTGCTCCCAAATATGACACTCCCTCATGTAAATACGATGGCTTTCCCACTGCAATATACATTTCTAAAATAGGGTGCTCCCTCTCTTTTAGAACATGGAGGTCTTATATACACAATGCCTAATTCCCATAGCGCTCTCTAGACACACACAATCTTGAACTCACAGTGCTCTCAAACACCCACAACACTCTTAGAAATATAATATCTTCAAACACTCACAGTGCTCATAAAACACTAACAAGGCTCTTAGACTCACAGTGTTTTCAAACACTTACAGAGCTCTTAAAAATAATAACAGTGCTCTTTCACACAAGTACAATGCTATTAAAAACACTAAACGGGATCTTAGACTCATAGTATCTTTGAACAATCACAATGCTCTTAAGAATACTAATTGGTGTCTTAGATTCATAGTGCTCATAAAACATGAACATGGTTTTCACACGCGTGCAACACTCTTAAAACATAGATGCAAGTGGTTTCCAATCAATTCTATTGGTTTCACATGCTACAAGGAGTATAACCAGGTTTCAAACTAATATCTTCACCATACCAATGCATGTAAAAACATGTTAAAGTTTAAAACACTCCAACCTTAATACTCCTACGGAATGGAATCTGGTGTTGTCTTGACTACCTCTCCCTTGCTTGCAGTGCATTCCTCTCTTTTTCCTAGTCCTTGGTTTGTGTCCTCCTCTTCCTTCTTCCCATCATTTTCTTTTTCCTCCCTTGCACCTTACGTGCTTCCTTGCTCCAGGTGGCCCATCCACCATCCCTTCTCAAACCTTGAGCCCTACCTCGAGCCCCATTTCTTCAATGCTTCGTCCCTTCCTCTAGTGGCAAAGAATCCTTTTTCCTATAATTTCCATCTTTGGAACTTAGTAGTCCCCTAGATTATTTACATAGATTACACTCTATAGGGGAAAGGGATATTTACATTTTTTTTTAAATGAAGAATGGTACCCATTTAAATAAATATCATTTATATGATATTTATCACCATTAAAATATACTTCTTTTATTTAAACAATTTCATAATTGCTCTTTCTTTAAAATAAAATACATATATTTCTTAAATGAATTGTTTTTCATTTATTTCAATTAATTAAAGTATTTTAATGAATTTTACATTATCATTAAATTGAACACCTTTAATTAATTTAAATGAACTCTTATTTATTAATTAAAATGAAGTTTACTGATGAGCTCAAATAAATCAATCATATTTTTTTTGGTAAGCTAATGATTTTGCTTTAAAAAATGGGGTATTTGAAAGGCACCCCAATGCCTTGTACATCAAAGAAGCAAAAGGAACTGAAAATAATGAAACTTCAAGAAAGACTAAAGAGGATGCTAAAAAGGAACAAAATGCATCCACGCTGAAACAACAGGAAAGGAAACCAAAAAATAGACCCATGGAAAGGGTCAGAACACAAAACAAAACCAGAGTAAAGTTAGCTGAGAAACAAAACAAGCTAGAAAATTATATTGGTGTGTCAGTATGCATAGGAGAGGTAACCACGATCTCCAGATCAGTATCCTTGGAAACATCCTTGAGCGCATCCTTAGGGACGTCCTTCGAGACTTCCTTCACAATATTGACAACTTCGTCATCCTTAAAATTATCCTTGATATGAGAAATTCTAGAGGCAGCAGAAAATATAGGGCCATCTTCATATATATCACAGAAAAATATCAAGCTGAGAGCATTAGGCTGATCCTTGAGCTGAGCAATTCCTTTTCCAAGTGCAACGTAGGCAGTTTCCAAATGGTCAATGGTGGTAGAGGTGGACTGGATGGCAAGCTTGTGGAGATACTTTTCCACCACATCAAGATAATTAGAGTCATATTTGTGTTCTTTCTTGATATTTTCAGGGGTAGGATTTTCCTTAAACTTGATCCTCTAAGAGCACCGAACGGGCATTTTCTTAAACTTGACCTTCTTGACATTTGAAATAGGCTAGGGTTTCTCAATTTTGCTTTTTATGGAAATAATGGATTTAGGGCTAGGAGTAGAAGAGGAATTATCTTCATCAGAGTTAGGGACAAGAAGATTTCCTTTAGGTAATTTTTGGAGTAAATAGCCATAGAGAATTTTGAAAAGCCCCTGATGGGAAGGCCAACCTTCCTCTTTCTTACCATGGGTAGAAGTGATGGCATAATCAATGGACCAGTATAGATCAGTAGGGATATTTAACATCTTGGCATCTCTAAAATGATTAATTAAAGATAAATAGAAACTACATAATTAGAATTTAGGATCATCAACTATGAGATATTGCATAACAGGCTTCAGGATTTTCTTCCAAGGAGAGGATAAATGGTGTCGATACAGACCATTTTTATGGAGTTTCTACATATTGTACGAAGATTCAAAATGGGAGAGCTCATCTTCCCAATTGTGCTTATTCCTTCTTACCACCCAACCATCGAGGGCCTACCCAGTTAGCTTAGCAAGAATCTCTAGCGTGATTTGAAACTTGACTCCATGGATAGTGATAACGTCATTCTCCCATGTATTTACAAATGCCATAGTAGCATCCCAGTTGGTACTAGTGAACATTTTGAAGAATGGAATGAGACCTCCCTTATCCTTCAAAATAGCTTCAGCAGTGGTCTCAATCTCAAAGACCTTAGGCTCAACATATTCAATTTTTTCTTCCTTCATGGTTGCAGAATAGTAAAAAGCCCAAAGGATGAAACATGGTAAAGAAAGTTCAACCAGTAACAAGCATAGGGAATAAGGAATACTTGTGAAGGAATCATGCAAATAGTGATATAAATGAATATTGGAAACATTCCCTCTCAACCAGAAAATAAACCTAGAAAAGGAAAAAATCTAGATTGGAATCACAGATTGAACAGGACTGGGATCGAGGAGGATTTTTGGACATCGAAGAATGTAGATATTGATTTTAAAGTGCACAATAAGAGGATAATGTTGACTTATTGGATCGGTAAATAATAGGGACCAGTTAAATACAGAGCTAGCACTAGAACCAAGAAAATTTGAAAACCCCAACAGGACACACCTCCAAACTAAGCAGAAGGATATCCGCTAAGGGAAATTGGGTAGACAAAAAATTTTTGAGGAGCACAAGCTAGTAATTATTATAGGTAGTGCTTGAAAATGCATTGGAATTCCAAGACAGTGCTTAATGAAAAACCAGTGGAGAAAATTTGAAAAGGTGGTGGATCGGTTGGGAAAAAATCAAAAAAGGTGATAAAGGTGTGATTTGAGGTAAGACACAAATGTCGAGGAAACAAAGGGGAGGGAGACATAATAAACAATATGACATAATTGAAAGATTCATTATTGGACCAGGAATACACTCAAAGCCTCATGTGAAGATGAGGGTAATTATTGAAAACATATATGAGATATTTAAGCTTTGTCATGATGATAAGGATTTTGGTCCAACCTAGAAAATGCAAAAAATTTAGGACAAAGAGAATCTATCCATGTCAGAAATCTATAGGTAGAGACCCCAATGTTTACCAACTTGTTAGCCACTAAATTGGCTTCTCTAAAATCATGTTGGATAATAACCTCATGTTGCTTGTTGATGATCTGTTTGATTTCCTCAATTATATTCCTTATCTTCCATCCTGTAGGTTTTGATTTCTTTAGGTATTTGATGATGTTCAAAGGGTCACCTTAAAAAATTATTTTTCTGGGAATTTTCTTTATGAATTGGAGACCTCTCCACAATGCTTTAGCTTCAGTAGAATGATTAGATAGTTCTCCCAATGGTTCAGCAAAGGCAAATATAGAATTACCAAGGTGATCTCTTAGGATACCTCCTACACCAACCATGCCAAGGTTCCCTTTAGTAGCTCCATCAAAATTTAGTTTGACCCATACAAGAGGAGGAGGATGCCATTTGACATTAATTCTTGAGGATAAGGAACTAGCAGATCTTGCATCCTCTAAGGAAATGTGACAAGATTTGAGTAGGGCATCCTCAAAGGAAGAACGAGGGAAAGGATCTAGGGGAGCTGTCAAAATATTCTCTTTGGAAAATAGGATAATTTTATTAGAAATAAAATCCACATCATTGACCTTTTTGTCAAATATTCTTCTATTACATTCAAGCCATATTTGCCATAAGAAATGCTAAAGATAAAACTTCCATAATCCTTTGAGAATAGGATTTTTAAATGGATTGGGCCACTAAAAGAAGAGATCAACAATAGATGGGGGATAAACCCAGGCCAGATTGAATTTTAGGAACATATTGTAAAGCACAACATTGGAAAAGGGACAAAAAAGGAAAAGTTGAGAGAATAGCATGCTTGATAAGATTTTTCTTGGTAAGGATACGATCTTGAATACAAATCCAAGAAAAGGAAGCTACTTTAGGAGTTAGATATTTGGTCCAAACCAACTTATAAGGAATTAAGGTGTCAATTATATTGAGAGATAACAAGTAGGCTAATTTGATAGAGAATTCTTCCGAATTAGTAGATTACCAAATGGGAAGATCGATAAAGTCCCTTGAGGGAATTCGAGTGGAAAATAATTGAGCTTCATGGGATGAGATTTTAACACTTAAATCTGGAATGGTTAATCTTTTCCAAGTTCTAGATCCATTTGATACAGAAAATAAATTAGCCACCAAGGGACCGAACATATTCTTGGTAATATCAATTAGCCTTCTTAGCTAAAGAAATTGAAGGAGAGGTCGGTCACCTAGCCACCTGTCTTCCCAAAAGTGGATAGATTTACAATTTCCAATTTGCCACCTTAGTCCTTTTTTGATGATTGATCTAGTCAAGCAAATTAAATTCCAAAAGGAAGAACTTGAGGAAGGAATATCACCAAAAAGGAACTCAAAAAATTGGAGATATTTTATTTTGATAATTTTTTCCCAATCAACATTGTCATTTGAGATGAGATGCAAAGCCTACTTAGCTAGAAGAGCTAAATTTAGAATATGGATTCTTCTTATCCCTAAACCTCCTTGCTACTTGGGTTTGTAGACATTATCCCATGAGACTAAATGAAATATGCTTTTATTCTTAGATCTTGTCCAAAGAAAGTGCTTTTGAATCTGTTCCATTCTTTGGTAAACTTTTACAGGGGCTTTGAAGAGGGAGATAAAGTAAACTGGAATACTTTGGAGGTAAGCCATAGTGAGAGTAATTTTTCCATCTTGATAGAGAAGATTTCCTCTCCATGTAGAAAGCTTCTTTTGAAGTCTTTCAATGATGTTTTCCCATATATTTTATTTAGCATTCCCCACAAAAAGAGGCAATCCCAAATAGGTGGAAGGCAAGGGAGAGATGGATCATCCAAGGATGTTGGCAATTATAACTTATATTCTTAAAGGAGTATTGAGGAAATATATTTTACTTTTATGAAAATTAATCCTTTGTCCAACGAATTCTTCATACAAGAGAAGAATGTGTTTAATAATTTTGGCTTCGTTAATACAAGAAAAATTGGATAAAAGAGTATCATCAACAAATTGTGAAGAACACAAGATTATACTAAGAGGGGAGGTACTTTTATTTTAAAATCAATATTATGTAGTGTATAGATAGCAGTATCAATAGCAGTAATCAAAGTAATTCACAAAACACCATACACAATAGAGACACATAATTTAACGTGGTTCATCCAATGTGGGCTACCTCCATAGAGAAAATATTTCTTCTAAATATTTCTCAAATAATATTTTGGGAATCGTTTCCAATTACAATATTTATGGACCTCTATCCAAAAGAGATGTTGATCCCCTAAATTTTGTTTGTGGATCTGTATCCATAGGAGAACTCCTTATGCTATGCTCTGGTTGGTGATCCTCTAGAATATTGCCTCCACTACACTGATTGTGGATCTCTCTCCACTTGAAGACTCTTGTCCTCACTCAGAAGACCTATCCTCAATGTCTTGGCTAATGGATATCTATCCACTGGAGTCTTTGTCCTATATGATCTATCATATCCCAAATATCTGCTCAATTGGTTCACTCAGAACCTTCTCAAATATGATCAACAGGTCCACTCAGAACCTACTCAATAGGTCCACTCAAAACCTGCTCAAATCTGCTCAATAGGTCCACTTAGAACCTGCTCAAATGTGATCAACAGGTCCATTCAGAACCTGCTCAAATATGCTCAACAGGTCCACTAAGAACCTGCTCAAATTTCCTCAAAATGTCCACTCATAACCTATCTAAATATTCTCAACAAGCTCATTCAAAACTTGTCCAAATATGCTCAACAAGATCAATCAGAACTTTTCCAAATCTGCTCAATAAGTCCTCTCTAGGACTTGTTCAAATCTACATTGCAAGATTCCATAAAATATCATACAAAATAAGTACACAAGCCTTCTCAAATATTTACCTCAAATTATCTTAACAAGTCCACACAAAACTTTTTCAATCTCATACAGTCATAAAGAGAATTGTTAGAGACTCAATATGTCCTATACTAAATGCTCAATCACTTTCTCAACTCAATCTCATATAAGCATAAAGAGAATTGTTAGAGACTCAATATGTTCTATTATCAAAGCTCAATATCAACTCAAATCAATCTCATAGAATAATAAAGAGAACTGTTAAAGACACAATATGTTCTATACTCAATGCTCAATCTCATCTCAATCTCATAGAAGAATAAAGATAATTGTTAGAGACTCAATATGTTCTATTCTCAAGGCTCAATCTCAACTCAATCAGAATATAAAATAATTTTTTTCATGGAACTTGAACAACCACTTCATGCATTCACTTGACTAGGCTTAATCAACTCTACTCAACCAATCACCTCAAGGAACAACCCTTTCTCACAAACCCTAGTCCAAGCATGTATCAACCAACTCAAAATGTTTCCAACAATGCTCAACAACAAATATCACATAATAATGATACTCATGTTAGTTTCTAACTCAAGTTCAAGTTATTTTCATCACCCATAGGCTTCAACAACAATGCTAATAAGACAAGGTTTTAATCACAACTCTTAATTCAAAAAACCTTAAAACATAAACTCAAAATATTTCACTCATCCAATGGTCTAAACAACAATGCTTATCAAATAAGGTTTAATCCCAGTTCATAATCTAGAAAACCTTGAAGCATTAACTCAACCACTTTCAAAAATAAAACCCTAATTAAATCCTTTTCACTTGAAACATAATTTTCAATCAAGCCAACCATCTAACTCAATAAAGAATAATTTTACCCATACCTTTTCTTGAAGAGTAGTTGTCCTTACAAATATGCAAACACTCACAATTACTTCTTTGACAAACTCAATAAGGGTTAGAGGATAATTTTATATCACAAAAATAATATCACAATTACACCTTATCACTCCAACTTAAAAACAAAGCAATATTCTCACAATAATCATAAAATCCTTTATTGGAAATAACACACAACTCACAAAGTCTTAACCTTTCAATATTCCACAATAACAAAACTTCAGACTTGAAAATAAAAATAGAATTCTCCTTATACCTCCTAATTATATTTCTCAACTATCAACCTTTATCACAATACAAAGTCTTCAACCACCAAAAACCTTATACCTCCAACTTAGGCATTAATAAAATAAAACATTGAAAATGTACCTCTGCCTTTGGAGAGTTTTAAACTCTCAACACAACCCTCACAATGTATTTTCCCATAGTGCAAACACCACACAAGCTTACAAGCCCATTGGGAAGGAAGAAGCACCACGTGCTTTGAGACTCCTTCCTAGCCTTTAAAAAATGTATTTACCTATTGATTGGCGCCTTCAACACCTCCATGAAAAGCTTCCATAGGATTTGAACACTAACCACCATGCACACCAAAATGTACGCTTGTAGCCTACTTGCCACTAGGCCAAATTCCCTTGGCTTCCAAACAATCAATGTACTTGCTTTTGTCCTTTTCGTCGTCAAGTCAAACCATAAAATTCACACAACACTATCACGAGCTCTGCATTAAATTTGATGTGCTTCTCTTTCAAATCGAGCAAGGGTAATTTGAAACTTAACTTTGGCATGGTATTAATATGCATTCCTATTATATTAAAAATGTTAGCGATTCCCTTGTCTTCTATGACGTCGGTGGAAATAATATTTGTCTTCTTTAAATCCAACCTTTGAATTTATTTAAAATATGCTTTGGTATTCAACCTTTAATCCAACCTCTGGGTTTATCAGAATATTTTTAGACTTTGTAAACCCACTTTTGTAATATAAAATACTGTAATGAAAATTACAAATATTTTATTTGGGTTTTCACCATGGAAATTCTAACCATTATAATATTTCACCTTTGATAAAGTTTCTTTTAATGTTTATTTATAAAATTTAAATTCATATTGAATTTAAATAATTTATAAAATAAATAGTATCAATCCTTTTTAACTTCTGTCTTTTGCACTATTTCACTCAAAATTATGCCTTCTTGTTGAATATCAAATGACCATATTTTTTGTCTTTATTTCTCACTAAAATATTTGGAATTAATGATGACTCCTTCTGGTGGCATCAATGGTGACATCAATGATAACTTTGACTTAGGGAATCAATATGTCCAACAATATCCCCCTTTGTCATTGATGGCAATCCATGTCCTTTTACTAAAACCTGAACTTTATTTTTCTTCTACTCCCCCTGGGGCATTGCTCCCCCTGGCTCAATGCTCTCTCAAATATCAAATCTCTCCCCATACCAAATCTCTCCCCAATACACAAATCTCCCCCTTTGACATTAATGGCAAAGGGTGACCTTTGGGTCTCGAGGATAAGAATGAGCCTCTTAGCTTAGCCCCTCCCCCAACTCCACATGAGGTGGTTAATTTTGGGATGGGAGTATTTCTACTCCCCGAAAGCACTATTCTTTACCTTTATCTTTCTCTCTTCTTTTCTGATTTTTTTGAATCCTCTGACTATTTTTTTCCAATTCATCATCCATGTTCCTATTATCACTCATGTTCTTGTTCTCATACATGTTCCTGTTCCTGTTCCTGTTCTTGTTCCTGTTCCTATTCTTGTTCATATTCCTGTTTCTATTCATGTTCTTATTTCTATTCATATTCCTATTCCTGTTCATATTCTTATTCATGTTCATACCTGTTTTTGGAATATTTGCTCTACAACATCTTGTTGTTTGACCATCATTATTACACTTACAACACTTAATGTTATTATTCCTTAGAGGTACAACTGTCTTAGTATTTCTCCTTTTGAAGCCATATTTTCTTCTATCATGAATCTTGCAATTCATTGCCTTGTGACCAAACTCATTACATGAGTAGCAATACACTTGGAAAAGTTGTCCTTTTCCATATTCCTATCTTTCATGTGTCCTGCACTATGAAGCCATGTGCCCAAACCTATGACATGAAAAACATCTTCCATTGAATCTTCCTTGTATCGACCTCATTGGTCTCATGTTCTGATTGTTGTTCCATATGTATCTTCTCTATGCATTGTTCCTATCTTTATTGAACTCTTTGTTGTCCAACTCATACTTTGATTTCTTGCTCCTAGTTACACTATCTTCTTCTGATGTATCTTCTTCTTAAATACTTGAAGTAGACACTTCTTCTCGTTTCTTTTGAACCTATTTAGAACCAAGACATGTCTTGTTTCTTTCTCTTCTTTGTATCTTGAATATTTTATCCACACACTTTGAACTATTTACATAATTGTATAACTTATTATTGGAATCCTCTAAATCTTCCTTTAGTAGGGCCACTTCTTTTTTTAACTTTTCACATTCTAGAATCTTTGCTTCTAAATTATCTTTGAACTTACTTGCCTTAGCCTTTGACTTTTCTAAATACTCTATGAGCAATAATATTTCTTCATAACATTCTTGAAACTAAATTTCAAGCTTAGAGTGTTGCTTTCTCACCTTATTTAATGTGTCAAGGGCATAATTAAGTTCTCCTTTGATATCATAACCATTATCTACTGAATAATCCTCTATTTGTTTTCCTTTGTCCATATCATTTCTTTCGTTTGGATTGTATTCTATAGGATCACTCACTTCTTCTTCTAATTTCATTAGAATATTTTCATCTGGTATTTCAAGTGCATCTTCAAAATCATCATCACTAAAAATATAACCATCCCTTGTGCAATAATCTTCAAGATTTCCAAATTTACCACATCTAAAACACTTGAGAATAACTAGAGTCTTTCTCTTAATTGGTTCTTTCTCTTCAACCATAAATAGGACCTCATCTCTATCATTGTCTGAAAAAATAGCATCACTATCATTTGAGTACTTACTTGCATTATCTTCATAGTAGCTTCTCTTTTGCCTTTGGAAGAACTTCTTTCCTTGTATGCTTTGTCCACCCTTGCTTTTCTTTTTGTGCTTGTATATTTCTAATTTCTTGTACCTGTCGTCCTATTTTTCTTCATCATTGTTGCTCTTTGGCTCTTTGAACTTTGTTGCATAATGTCCATACTTTACACAATTAAAACACTTAATAGACCTTATATCTATGGGTATTCTAGAACCTTTATCTCTTTTGCCATAATTTGCTTCTTCATCACTAGATGACTCACTGCTTGATTCTATCTTCTTACCCTTTTTCTTTTTTTCCACTTTGAATGCAACTTCTTTCATAGGAATAGGATCTTTTGTTCTTAGCTCAAAAGTAGTAAGCATGCCAAGCAAAGAATTCCTTATCAAAGAATCACTATCAATTGATATTTCTATAGCAAAAACCTTTTCGCTATACCTTTTTGGAAGAGTTCTCAAGATCTTATCAGATTGATCAACCTTCTTTCCAAGACCTTTCATCTCATGTATAAGTTCATCAACCTTGTTGAGATAGTCATGCATATTTTCATCATCCCGCATTCTTAGGTTCTCAAATTCTCCGTTGATATTTTTGATATTAGCTTTCCTGACACTTTTATCTCCTTCATATATGGTATGTAATAGTTCCCACATATATTTTGTTGTTGTACACTCCATAACCTTCATAGATTTTGATCTACAAAACCCTTTTATAATTGCATTCATAGCTCTTTAATTTGCATGCATTAGAATCTTACCTTCTTTATATGTAGGAGGATTGGATGTTGAATCGTATCCAAGTTCCACTACATCCCAAACTTTATTTCCAAGTGCCATTAGGTGAAATCTCATCAACACACACCAATACAAGAAATCACTTCCATCAAATACTGGTACTTCATTATTGATGGACCTTTCCCTTAGATTCTTTTGATCCATTGTGTTCTTAGACCACTTTTTCTTAAGATGTCAAACTCTTCTAAAGTAACCCACTCTGATACCAATTGAAGAATACAAGCTTATACTGAGAGGGGAGGTGAACAATATAGGACCATTTTTTACTTTTCTCTTCAAATCAATATTATGTAGTGTATAAATAGCAGTATCAATAGCAGTAATCAAAGAAATGCATAAAATACCATACACAATAGAGACATAAATTTTAACATGGTTCACACAATGTGGGATACCTCCACAGAGAAAATATTTCTTTTAAATATTTCTCAAATAATATTTTGGGAATTCTTCCCAATTACAATATTTATGGACCTCTATCCAAAAAGGATGTTGATCCCATAAATATGGTTTGTGGATCTCTATCCATAAGAGAACTCCTCCTATGCTTTGGCTGGTGATCCTCTAGAAGACTTCCTCCACCGCACTGACTATGGATCTATCTCTAATTAAAGAATCTTGTCCTCACTCAGAAGATCTATCCTCAATGTCCTGGTTGATGGATCTCTATCCATTGGAGTCTCTGTCCTCTCTACTTTGTCACCTCCAAATCTCTGCTCAATTGGTTCACTTAGAACCTTATCAAATATTCTCAATAGGTCCACTTAGAACTTTTTCAAATCTGCTCAACAAGTCCACTCAAAACCTGCTCAAATATTCTCAACAGGTCCACTCAGAACCTTCTCAAATTTGATCAACATGTCCACTTAGAACCTACTAAAATATGCTCAATAGGTCCACTGAGAACCTACTCAAATCTTCTCAATAGGTACACTCAGAACCTACTCAAATCTGCTCAATAGGTCCACTCAGAACCTATTTAAATATGCTCAACAAGCTCACTCAGAACTTGTCTAAATATGCTAAAAAAGCTCACTCATAACTTGTCCAAATATGCTCAACAAGTTCATTTAGAGCTTGTCCAAATCTGATCAATAAGTCCTCTCTAGGACTTGTTCAAATCTACATTGCAAGCTTCCACAAAAGCTCACACAAAATCAGTCCACAAGCCTTCTCAAAGACTTACCTCAAATCAGCTTAACAAGTCCACACAAAACTTTTTCAATCTCATAGAATCATAAAGAGAATTGTTAGAGACTCAATATATCCTATACTCAATGCTCAATCACTTTCTCAACTCAATCTCATAGAAGCATAAAGAGAATTTTTAGAGACTTAATATGTTCTATTCTCAAATCTCAATATCAACTCAAATCAATCTCATAGAAGCATAAAGAGAATTTTTAGAGACTCAATATGTTCTATACTCAACACTCAATATGAACTCAATATCATAGAAGCATAAAGAGAATTGTTAGAGACTCGACATGTTCTGTTCTCAAGGCTCAATATCAAATCAATCAGAATATAGAATATTTTGTTTCATGGAACTTGAACAACCACTTCATGCATTCACTTGACTAGGCTTAATCAACTCTACTCAACCAATCACCTAAAGGAAAAATCCTCTCTTACAAACCCTAGTCAAAGCATATATCAACCAACTCAAAATATTTCCAACAATGCTCAACAACAAATCTCACATAAAAATGATACTCATGTTCTTTCCTAACTCAAGTTGAAGTTCTTTGCATCACCCATAGGCTTCAAAAATAATGCTAATTAGACAAGGTGATAATCACAACTCTCAATTCAGAAAACCTTGAAGCATAAACTCAAAGTACTTCACTCAACCAATGGTCTAAACAAAAATACTTATCAAACAAGGTTTAATCCTAACTCACAATCCAGAAAACCTTGAATCATTAACTCAACCACTTTTGAAAAGGAAACCCTAATCAAATCCTTTTTACTCGAAACTTAATTTTCAATCAAGCCAACCATCTAACTCAACAAAGAAGAATTTTTCCCATACCTTTTCTTGAAGAGTAGTTGTCCTTACAAATCTGCCACACTCACAATTACTTCTTTGAAAAACTTAATAAGGGTTAGAGGATAATATTTATACCACAAAAATAATATCACAATTACACCTTATCACTCCAACTTAAATAATAAGCAATATCCTCACAATAATCACAAATGCCTTTATTGGAAATAACACACAACTCAAAAAGTCTTAACCTTTCAATATTCCACAATAACAAAACTTAAGACTTGAAAATAAAAATAGAATTCTCCTTATAGCTCCTAATGATATTTCTCAACTATCAACCTTTATCACAATACAAATACTTCAACCACCAAAAGCCTTATATCTCCAACTTAGGCATGAATAAAATAAAACATTAAAAATATACCTTTACCTTTGGAGAGTTTTGAAATCACAATGTAGCTCTCACAATGTCTTTGCCCATGGTGCAAACACCACGTAAGCTTACAAGCTCATTGGGAAGGAATAAGCACCACTTCCTTCAACCCAACATTTGGTGAGTTTTGAATACACTTTCTTTTGTCCTTTTCTTCGTCAAGTCAAACCACCATATTCGTACAACACTATCATGAGATCTGCATTAAATTTGATGCACTTCTATTTCAAATCGAGCAAGGGTAATTTGAAACTTAACTTTGGCATGGTATTAATATGCATTCCCATTATATTAAAAACATCAACACTTTTCTTTTCTTCTATGACATTGGCGGAAATAAGCTTTGCCTTGTTTAAATCCAACCTTTGGATTTATTTAAAATATGCTTTGGTCTTCAACCTTCAACCCAACCTTTGGGTTTATCAGAATATTTTTAGACCCACTTTTACAATATTAAATATTGTAATGAAAATTACAAATATTTTATTTGGGTTTTCACCATGGCACTTCTAACCATTATAATATTTCACCTTTGATAAAGTTTCTTTTCATATTTATTTATAAAATTTAAATTCATCCTGAATTTAAATAATTTATAAAATAAATATTATCACTCCTTTTTAACTTCTATCTTTTACATTGTTTCACTTGAAATTCTGCCTTCTTGCTAAATATAAAATGACCATCTTTGTCACCTTTATTTCCTACTGAAATCTATAGATTTAATGATGACTCCTTCTGGTGGCATCAATGGTGACATCAATTACAACTTTGACTTAGGGACTCAAAATGTCCAAAAATCTCCCCCTTTGTCATTGATGGCAACCCATATCCTTTTACTAAAATCTGACCTTTCTTTTTCTTCTGCTCCCCTTTGTACATTGCTCCCCCTGGCTCAATGCTCTCTCAAATATCGAATCTCTCCCCATACCAAATCTCTCCCCAATACACAAATATCTCCCCTTTTGACATCAATGGCAAAGGGTCACCTCTGGGGCTCAGGGCTAAGAATGAGCCTCTTAGCTTAGCCCCTCCCCAACCTCCACATGAGGTGGTTAATTCTAGGGTGGTAGTATTTCTACTCCTCGAAAGAACTATTCTTTACCCTTATCTTTCTCTCTTATTTTTTGAGTTTTCTGAATCCTATGACTATTTTTTTCCAAGTCATCATCCTTGTTCCTGTCATCACTCTTGTTCTTGTTCATGTTCTTGTTCTCATCCATTTTCTTGTTCATATTTTGTTTCTATTCATGTTCCTATTTTTGTTCATATTCTTGTTCCTGTTCATATTCATGTTCCTGTTCATGTGTGTTTCTGGAATATTTTCTCTATATCATATTTTAATGTGACCATAATTATTGCACTTATAACACTTAATATTATTATTCCTTGGAGGTGCAACTGTATTAGAATTTCTCCTTGTGAATTCATATTCTCTTCTATCATGAATCTTGCAATTCATTGCCTTGTGAAAAAACTCATTATATGAGTAGCAATACCCTTGGAAAATTTTTCCTTTTCCATATTCCTGTATTTCATGTGTCTTGCACTATGAAGCCATGTGCCCAAACCTGTGACATGAAAAACATATTCTATTAAAGCTTCCTTGTCTCGAACTCATTGATATCCTATTCTGATTATTGTTCCATTTGTATCTTCTCTGTGCATTGTTCCTATCTGTATTGAACTCTTTTGTCCAACTCATCCTCTGATGTCTCGCTCCCACTTAAATTTTATTCTTCTAATGTATATTCTTATTAAAGACTTGAATTATACTCTTCTTTTCTTTTCTTTTAAACCTATTTAGAACCAAGACTTGTCTTGTTTGTTGCTCTTCTTTGCATCTTGAATATTTTATCCACACTCTTTGCACTGTTTACATACTTGTATAGATTATTCTTGGAATCATCTAAATATTCCTTTAATAGGGCCACTCCTTGTGTTAACTTTTCACATTCCAGAATATTTGCTTCTAACTTATCTTTGAACTTGCTTGCCTTAGCCTTTGACTTTTATAAATCCTCTATGAGCAATAATCTTTCTTCATAACATTCTTGAAACTGACTTTCAAGCTTAGAGTGTTGCTTTCTTACCTTCTTTATTGTGTCAAGGGCATAGATAAGTTCTCCCTTGAGATCATAACCATTCTCTGCTGAATAATCCTCTATTTTTTTGCCTTTGATCATATCATTTATTTATTTTGGCTTGTCTTCTATAGGATCACTTACTTCTTCTAATACCATTTTGAACCTTTTCCCACCATGCTACCAAGTGACAGCTAAGCCACGTGAGCTAACACTACCCATGTGAGTGCCTTGGGCACTCTCTTCCTTAAGACACATGCACTTTCCTTACAAGGTGCCAAAAATTTGACCATTTATGACTTGAATCCCCATGTCACACTCCACAAAATTCATTGTGCAATAATCAGATGCAAAAATACTTTGGATTTTCAAAAATCATGCGACACTCCTTAGGTTTATTAAATGGAAAACCTTTGGCTTATTTATATAAGCCATCCTTCAATGCAAATACATCATCCCTTTTAACATTGCCCTCATGACATCGACAAAACCAATAAGAAAGGATGAAAAAAGCTTTTATTTAATTTTAAAATTAAAATTAAAATTTTAAATAAATTAAAATTTAAACTAAACCTTTAAAATTAAATTTCTCCATCACCGGGGCACCTTTTTCGATGAAACAAAAATCCATCTTGGGTTTTAATAAAAACCCATTTCAAATATGCCATCCATTGGTTTTAAATATAACCTTTCCTTGCCTTCCTTGTTTTTCATAAAAAAATTTTGCTAAGATTCCCTTGAAGCTCCTTTTGGAACCAAATGCCATGCATCACTTCTAGAACCTTTGATCAAAACCTTTGCTTCTCATGAAGCTCTTTGTGGAGAAAAATCATAGTGCTTACTTACATAGGTCCTTTTGACATCAATGATAACTTTTATCTTAGGTACTCAAAATGTCCAATGATTTCCCCCTTTGTCATTGATGGCAACCCATATTCATTTTACTGAAACCTGACCTTATTTTCTACTCCCCTTGGGACCTTGCTCCCCCTGGATCAATGCTCTCTCAAATATCTCCTCATATCAAATCTCTCTCCAATACACAAATATCTCCCCCTTTGACATCAATGGCAAAGGGTCACCTTTAGGGCTCAGGTCTAAGAATGATCCTCTTAGCTTAGCCCCTCCCCCACCTCCACTTGAGCTAGTTAATTTTGGGGTCAGAGTCTCACTCCCAATTTTCCTTGAAGATAATCAAAAGTCTCCTTTGATAGTGGCTTAGTGAAAAAAACTGCTATGTGTATTGTAGTGACATACTCCAATCTGACCTATTTATCTGACACTTGTTCTCTTAGAAAATGATACTCAATTGAAATGTGCTTTGTCCTGGAGTGCATTACCATATTTTTTGAGATACATATGACACCTGTATTATCACATAGTATAGAAATGGGCTGATCATGATTTATCTTGACGTCTTCTAAAGTTCTCTTCATCCATAACACTCGTGTACAAATGGCTACTACTACAATATATTCTACCTCTGTTGTAGATAGTGATACTGAAACCTACTTCTTGCTTAACTAGGAGACTAGACTTTCTCCAAGAAATAAAGCTCCTCCACTTGTGCTTTTTCTTTCATCAATGTTGTCGTCCTAATATGCATATGTATATGTTGTGAGTGTGAAACTGTCACTTTTGGGATACCAAAGTTCAAAATCTATAGTCCCTTTTAGATACCTAAAAATTATTTTTACAGCTACCACATGTGTTTCCATAGGTTCTTCTTGAAATCTTGCCACAAATCCCACTGACTGTACTATGTATGGTCTTGTAACTGTAACATATAATAAGTTGCTAGTCATGGATCTATATAGTCTCTAATTTGCCTTTGGAGATTCATCATCCTTACTCAACATGCACCCTATGACCATAGGAATACTTACTGGTTTGCAATATTCTAATATGAATTTCTTTAACATCCCCTTGATGTACTTGGCTTGAGATAGAAACACTCCCTTCCCTGATTGTGAAAATTGAATACAAAAAAATAAGGATAATTCACCAAGCATTGACATCTCAAATTCACTCTACATATTCTTAACAAACTCTTTGCACATCTTGTCATTGTTTCCCCCAAATATCATCAACATAAACAACCACTATTATAAGAACATTTCCTTTATTTTTTATATACAAATTACTATATTATATTATTTTCATGGATCCTTGTTCTTTTAGATACTTATACAATCTTGATTACCATGCTCTGGGAGCCTACTTTAAACCATACAATGCCTTTTTTAATTTGCATACCTAATCTGGTGTATCTGCCAGTATGAATACCTATGGATGTTCAATATAGACCTCTTATTCTAGAATCCACATTTAGAAAAGTTGACTTAACATCCATTTGATATACCTTGAAGTTCTTGAAACTTTTAAAGGTAAAAAATTCCTTATAGCTTCAAGTCGTGCAACTGGAGAAAAGGTTTCATAAAAATCAATTCCTTCTACTTGTGCATAACCTTTGCATACTAACCTTACTTTATTTATGACAACTTGTCCATCTTCATTCAACTTATTTCTAAAGACCCATTTTGTGCTAATCACATTTTTATCCTTTGGTAATGGAACAAGTTTCCAAGTTTTGCTCTTCTCAATCTGATCTAATTATTCATTCATAGCTTTAACCCAAAATTCATCTTCACTATCTTGAGAGAAATATTTTGATTCAATCTTAGATAGAAAAGAAAAATTAGCTTGTTAAGATGGTTTTATTATTATTCTCCTTGTCTATCTTTCATCTGGATTCCCAATGATCTGATATTTTAGGTGATGTTTCTGTACATACATAGAAATAATCTTAGGAAGAAGCCTTTGTGTTTCTTCATCATTATCTGATTCCTCACAAAATTCTTCTTGAGAACATGCATCTTCTTGGTATACCATTTACAAAATTGGCTCTCTGGAATCTATCTTCTCATCAACTGTTGCATTCAAACTTCCCACCACAATGCATGTTCTTTTGTTGTAACATCTATAAGACTTGATTTTTGTGGAATAACCTATAAAGATTCCCTCATCACATCTTGGATCAAATTTGCCTAAATTTTGATCTTCCCATCTTATGTAACATTTGCTTCCAAAAATCTTGAAATGTTTTACAGGTCTTCCCTTTCAAAGCTCATAAGGAGTCTTATGATGATTTACCCTTAATTGAGCCCTAGTAATTATGTACATAGTTGTAGATACTTATTCTTTCCAAAAACCATCTGACAATTTAGATTCATTTAACATAGCTCTAGCCATTTTTTCAATAATCCTATTTTTCCTTTCAACTACTCCATTTTATTGGGGAGTTCTTGTTGTTGAGTATTATCTCTTGATTCCATGTTGTTCAAAAAATTCTACAAACTCATCTGAAGTAAACTATCCTCATCTATCATATCATAGATAAATAATCCTTTTGCCTGTTTTATTTTCAACTAACTTCTTGAATGCTTTAAATTTTCCAAAGGCTTTTGAATTTTCTTTTAGAAAAGTTACCCAAACCATTCTGGAATAATCATCTACAAACAACATGGAGTAACTCTCACCCTGAATACTTTATGTTCTGATAGGACCACACAAATTAGTATGTATTAAACTTAAGGGCTCATATGACATATAACCTTTTGGTTTGTAAGTTGTCCTAGTTTGCTTTCCATGTTGTCAAGGTGCATAAATTATGTTTTGAGGTCTTCTTATCTTGGGTAAATATTTGAATCTCTATTTATTGCTTATGCTGACTATGTTATCAAAATTCAAATCACCCAATATTCTATGCCACAAAAAAATCTCATCTTCTTGTGATAGAAAACATTTTTTCCCTTTGATTTCATTGAGCATGTACAAGTTATTTAGGGTTCTTCTTGCATTTGCAATGATTCTTCTTGTTTCTGTTTTCCTTATCTCACATCTATCTAGATGGAATGTAACCATATATCCTTGATTACAAAGTTGACTTATACTTAGTATATTATGTTTTAACCCTTTGACATACAAAACATTCTTTGTTTTTGTTTTTCCATTGTCTAGACTTAGAGTACCTCTCCCAATAATCCTAGCTGATCCATTATCACCAAAACTTACTGATCCTCTATTTATTTTATTTAGAACAATGAATTTGTCTTTGTCTCCTATCATGTTACTAGAGCAACCACTATCCAGATACCATTGTTCTTCTTTATTTTTAGCATGCATGGTTGTTTGAAATAACATAGATCTGGCCCTAACATTCTTTCTTTCATCCTTCCTAGTTGTTGGAATTATTTTTCTAGACTCAGGAAATATAATTTTACACCACCTAGCCTTGTGCCCAAAATTGTTGCATTTGTAACATATAACATCATCATCCATGAGAGGTGCAAATGAATTGAAATTTCTATTGTATCTTGCATTATGAATACAATGTGTAGCTATATGACCATATTTATTGCAAGAAAAACAATTACAATGAAAGAAGTTATGTAACCTGTTTGGAGGTCTTGTATATTGTGAAGAAGTCATCCTCTTCTTGTAATTAGCTCTTATCCAGGGTTCCTCTTTAATTTCATCCTTTCTGATGTCCTTTGCTTGCTTTTATTTTTTTGAAGTTTCTGCATTTTGGAAGCTTGATTCCTCATTTTGTTTCACATATTCTATATTTTGTAGTATATTGATCCCTTCCAGTTTGTTCCTTAGGAGAAAAATTTATGCTTCCAATATTCCACATTTTGTTTCCTTGGCTCTCAATAGATCTAATATATTGCTCAATATTATTTCCTTCTTCCACCTTAATCTTGAATTATGTAAGGTTTTGTATAAGTTGCACTCTTGCCTCTTCATCTTCCTGAATTTATTTTTTTAAGTTTGCATTTTTCTCTCTAAGTCTTTCCAATTTTCTAAGAGCAACAAAAAAATCTTCTTTTATATCAAACATACTCTCATCTTCACTTTCTAAATTCATGTGTGCTACCAAAGGATCCTATTCCAAGTTTTTACTCTTCATGGAGAGACCGGCTCTAATACCAATTGAAGAACATGTGCTTATAATGAAAGAAGGCTAAACAGTATAACATAAATTTTTTTTCCAAATAGTAGCATTGGTATTAATAAAACAATTAACATCACACAAAGCATCACATACATGAGAGACATCATTTTTAATGTGGTTCACCCAATGTGGGCTACCTCCATAGAAAAATATTTCTCCTAAATATTTTTCAAATAATATTTTGGGAATCCTTCCCAAGTACAATGTTTATGGATCTTTGTCCAAAGGAGATGCTTATCCCCTAATCTCAAGTTTGTGGATCTCTTCCATAACTCTTTCCCCTTATGCTCTGGCTAGTGATCTTCTAGAAGAATCTGTCTCTCTACTACACTGACTGGTGGATCTATCTCCACTTGAAGACTCCTCACTCATATCTTTATTCAATTGTTCTGGCTACTAGATGTCTATCCACTGAAACTCTATCCTCTGTACTCTATCACCTCCAAAGCTCTGTCAATAGGTTCATTGAGAACCTTCTCAAATATTCTCAACAAGCTCACTCAAAACTTATCCAAATCTATTCAACAAGTCCACATAGAACCTACTCAAATCTGCTCAACAGGTCCACACAGAACATGCTCAAATTTGCTCAAAAAGTCCACCACAAAACTTGTTCAAATATGCTCAATAAGTCCTCTCTATAACTTGCTCAAATCTACATATCAAACTTCCATAAAATCTTATTCAAAATTAGTCCACAAGCCTTCTCAAATACTTGTCTTAAATTTGCTTAACAAGCTCACACAAAACTTGTCCAATCTCATAAAATCATAAAGAGAATTGTTAGAGACTCAATATGTACTATTCTCAAATATCAATCTCAACTCAAATCTAGAATATAGAATAGTTTGTTTTATTGAACTTGAACAACCACATGCATCCACTTGACCAGGCTCAATCAACTCAACTCAACTAATCACCTCAATGAACAACCCTTTCTCACAAACCCTAGTCCAAGCATGTATCAACCAACTCAAAATGTTTCCAAAAATGCTCAACAATCAATCCATAAAACCTTGAAGCACTAAACCAATCACTTTCGAAAAGGAAACCACAATCAATCCTTTTCACTCCAAAGATATTTTAAGAAATCAACCACCATAATCAATCAATAGGAGAATGTGCCCATACCTTTTATGAAGATGAAGAAGCCTCTTTGTAAATCTACCACAATCACAATATTCTTTTGCCAATCTTCACAAGGATTAGAAGATCATAAAATAATCACCATTTTTCCACTTCACAATAATATTTACCAAGGCTTTTAATTAGAAAACCTTCTTAAGAATTAATGCACAACTTTCTTATCACTCCTAAAACCACTTGTACCATAAAATAAAATAAATCAAAACATTGCATAACCTTGTCACTCCAAAAACCACATACCATAAAATAAATCAAATATTTTATATCCTTCCTTTCAACACTTTTGCACTAAAAAATAATCACAAAGCTTTCTTAGGCAATATCTCACATTAATCAAATATCAAACCTTATTAAAATATTAAAGCTTGCTCAACCTTATATCTCCCACAAAAAATATAATCAAACCTTAGCAAAATATTAAAGCTTACTCAACCTTATATCTCCCACAAAAATCATAATCAAACCTTAGCAAGCAAAAATTTTAATTAAAATATTTACCCCCGCAAATATTGGAGTCTGAATGCATACCTCAAAGGAGCCCTCAAAGGGCCTTGGCATTTCGAACCTCTACCATCGTGTTGCCAAGCGGAAGCTAAGCCATGTGAGCTAACACTGCCAATGTGATTGCCTTGTATACTCTCTTCATTAAGCCACATGTAATTTCCTCACAAAGCACAAAAACTTTAACTATCCACGACTTGACTGCCCATGTTACACTCCACAAAATTTGTTGCGTAATATTTGGATGCAGAAATACTATGGGTTTTCAAAAATCATGCGACACTCCTTAGGTTTATTAAATTGAAAATATTTGGCTTATTTATATAAGCCATCCTTCAATGCGAATACGTCAGCCATTTTAACATTGCCCTCATGACGTTGGCGACACCAATAAGAAAGCAAGGAAAAAGTTTTATTTAATTTTAAAATTTAAATTTAAATTTTAAATAAATTAAAATTTAATAAAATTAAATTTCTCCATCATCAAGGCACATTTTTCGATGAAACAAAAAGCCAACTTGAGTTTTAAGAAAAACCCTTTTCAAATCTGCCATCCATTAGTTTTAAATAAAATCTTTCTTTGCCTTCCTTGGTTTTCATAAAAACCTTTTACTAAGCTTTCCTTGAAGCTCCTTTTGAAACCAAATGCCATGCATCCCTTCTAGAACCTTTGATAAAAACCTTTGCTTCTCATGAAGCTCTTTGTGGAGCAAAATCATAGTGCTTACTTACATAGGTCCTTTTGACATCAATGATAAATTTTAGCTTAGCGACTCAAAATGTCCAACACACTACTCTTACAACTACAACAATACAGAACATTCGAGGAAACCTTGGCACAAGCCAAGCTGATAGAGGATATCAAAGTTGAAGAAGGAGATCTTAAGCTCTGCAACAAGAAATATTATAATGAAAACTACAACAACTAAAATCAACAATAGCAGGCCAAGATTGCTCTAGTCAATTAGGTTGTACTAAATGCACTAAAGGTATGAAATAGCTAGCAATCATAAAATTACCAGGACCAACCCCCAACCAGCTACAACAAAAATAAAAACCAAGGCCAAAACATGCAACATTGGTCACCTTGCTATGTCACACCTTTATCATATTTGATGGCATCAATATTCAATCAACTTAGCGAGGCATAGAGACTCAAGCTACTTGAGGTACAAATTATTGACCCTAACCATCCAAAGCCCAAGGGATATAGGGATGATGATTATTGCCCATACCATAGACAATAGGGGCATGATATCAAAGTGTGCATTAGTTTCAAAAATATTGTAAAAAATATTATCAAGAAGGGTGAGTTGCAATTTGATAATCCACTAGCACCCAAAAATAGATATATGGACATATTTAGAAACTCTTTTCTAAACCATGAATCCAATAGAAATTAGAGTGCTCAAGTAAATAAAATCCAAGTTGAACCTCCCATCCAAGGATTCATTGGAATGGTCAACATAGTCAGCATGGTTACAAGAAACTTGTGATACAATAAACCAGATCCTCCAATAGCTCCTATTCATATCCTGGTTGCACCTCAATAGAGGCTAGTGCAAATTACTCTTCCAGTTTTGCTATTGTGACTTGTGATAACTATCCAAAATAGACTTATGTAGAGTCTCCAAATAAAGCCAACTAAGTTATCGATATAGGAGCTCATTCAATAGTATCCCAAATATAGGGAGACCCTAATGGAAATATTGAAATCAATTGAGCTACAGCCCCAAAATCCTAATGCATTACAAAATTTGTGGAGCAAGTACAATAGTGTCAAGAGCTCGTAATTCATTTTTACATTCATGAAATAAATGTAGTCCCTACTACCATAGCAGACCTACCTCTGCACATCATTGAGTGTATCAATTATATACCTTTCAAGTAGGTTTTAATCGACATAGGATTGTTGATTAACATAATAACAACCAAGGCTATAGGTCACTTGAATATCCCTACGTCAATCATCATTCCTACCTCCTACACATTGATATCCTTCAATGGTGCACTTTGCTCCACAGTGGGTACAATCATCCTACCTATGCAAGTGGGGCATAAGACCATCCTTGTGACATGTCATGTATTGTAGGGAACCATGTAGTATAATATCATCCTAGTATATCCCTAGATAAGGGACATGTAGTGTGTTACCTTGATCTTGCATCAATGTATTAAATATATGCACGAGAGACAAGTATATGTGGTAATATTAGATGAAGAGCCATTCAAATATGTTCATAAGGTTGAATTGACTAGGGATTTTGTCCTTCCATCGATTCACCTATACATTAGACCATCATCCCCTACCACACAACCAAGAAGAAATTCCAAGTCAGTACGAGGTAACCTATCCACATCTGCCTTCAACTTCCAAAGCTACTGGTACTTTTGATAAACCAACAACATCCAAGGCAAAAGACTCTTAGAAACTAAAAGCACCCTTGATGGAGGAAATACCTAAGGAAGTACCAACCATATCAATAGTAGAAATTCCAAATCCCATGGAGGAGGAAGATTCCCAAGACATAGTAGAGAAGGTGTTTCAACTTGCCTCACCTACATCATCATCAACGTCATCCGCACTACAGGTGATGGTTCACCTAGCTAATATAGGACTAGGTGAATATCTTATGTAGAATGTTACTTTCACTCCAATTATCAAGTTTTCACAAGACATGGGATGACCAAGAGTCCTAAAACTTCCCATAGGAATAGTGGTACCATTGGGAATTCCTCCTAACCAGACCAATTTTATTTATTCTAGGTTGGATTGTGTCCATGATGCTTCAAATATTGAATAAAATTAGGATGATTCATTCACCATGAATGTTCATTACTTGTCCAATATTGAGTTTTCTTTGAGATACTTTGAATGCTACCATTAACATGGTTGTGGTTTAGGTTCGTATGAGCAAGGGCATCAACTTCCGTTCCAGTTGCAATACCAGTTACCTAGTAATATGTCTAGACTAGGTTATTAGGGTCCTAAACAAGCTAAAATATTGGAAATATCTTTGGAGCATCAATGTATAGCCCACAAAGAGGATATTAATTATATTCCTTATGCATACCCCAACCCTTCACACAAATGGAGGGGCGATAATCGAGTGATTATGGTCTCCATAGCACCCCCATAGTTTATCACAAGAAAAAATCTACATAGCAATATTCAAAACCCATTCTCGACATAAATTGGATCATTATAAATGACAAATAGGAAAATAACTTTGAGATGATACTGACTAGGTATACCCTAGATGAGAAATCTAAGTTGAATGCTAGTTCTGAATGTAATTTAGAAGGAGATGATGACGAGTATTCCCCTAATTATGATGAGTCAGAAGATTTAACCAAGATGGCCTATCTTGGGCCTCAACATTTGTATCACCTTGTAGAGCCAATCAATATGGAAAATGGCTACATCATAGATAACAATGATTATGAGGATGAAATTGAATTGTACCTTGGACCTCAATATTTACATCACCTCACAAAGCCAATTAATATAGATATTGGATACATTATAGGTTAAATTGAATATGAGTTAGAAGATTCAGCTAATATGGCCTACATTGGGCCTCAACACTTATGTCATTTCATGGAGCCAGTTGACATGGAAAAATTGTATCACATAGTATATCATGTTCCTCGCATCTCGATAAGACCTGCTAATGTAGATGAAATTTATCATAGGGTTTTCCCCTATCCTCATACATTTAGAGATCTACATCATCCAAATGATCCCATATTCTCGTTTGTCCATAGATTGGATCTTGTGATACCCATACCCCTAGAGCCTCATCTTGGGTATGGAAGATAAATCAACAATGCAGAGTTACACCAACATGGTCTTGGAGATTCCATCCCATCCATAAATATGATCTCCACTGATTTGACCACTCCACTCCAAAACCCAACTAATACTTCTAAACCATTGTGTCTTAACTTAGATACTATTGATTGGGATCGCGTTGATTCACCCTTAGAGATCGAATATTTCTTCTCCAATGAAGAAAAGCTATAACCATTTCATTTTGCACCAAGCTATGCACATGATGTTTAACATGTTGGTTTTAACCTTAATTCAATTGAACCTTTAAACCTAGAATATGAAATCTACCTGATGACCACTCCTCACTAGCTTGAGGAGGGGTCGCACATGTCAATAGAGGAAATTTTTAAAGTGGACATCAATAGTGATCCTTCTGATCCAAAGAAAGTTAAGTTTAGAGAAATATTATCTCCAGAAGAATAGGCCACAATCATACCTCTATTGAAAGATATATCTAATATCTTTTATTGGACCTATAAGGATATGTCATGTTTAGATCTAAAATTTGTTGTCCACAACCTTTTACTAGATCTCGTAAAGAAATTGGTCAAGAATAAACTCAAGAAGATGCATTCAACCATTGCCTTGATGGTAAATAATGAGTTTTAGAAGCTATTGGATGTAATCTTTATTACTCCCATTGACTATCTATAATGGGTATCAAACATGGTACCTATAGGAAAAACCTTATGGAAGTATCTATATTTGCATAGATTTCAAAGATCTCAATAAGGCAACATCAAAGGATTTGTTCTTGTTGCCCAACATATATGCTCTTGTAGATGCAACTAAGGATCATGATATGCTCTCCCTCATGGATGGATTTTTTAGTTACAATCAAATTCAAGACCAACACAAAACTGTGTTCACCACTCCATGGGGGACATTTTATTACAAAGTAATGCCATTTGGTCTTAAAGATGTTGGTTCCACATATCAGCGGCCATGAAGTATATTTTCCATGACTACATGCATAAGATCCTAGAATATTATATCGATGACTTACTGGACAAGTCATTACTGTGTTAAGAGCACACTGAGGTCTTGAGAAAGGTCTTCGATCACCTGATAGAGTATAATGTCAGGTTGAATCCCAAGAAATGCATCTTTGGTGTAACTTTAGGAAAACTTAGGATTCATCATTTCTAAATGAGGGATCGAAGTCAACCCATTAAAGGTAAAGGCTATCCTATAAATGTCTTTGTCCACTAACATAAAAGAGTTGAGAATCCTACAAGGAGAAGTAGCATCTATAAAGCATTTCATCACACAACTATTGGATAAATTTTGATCCATGAATTGACTACTACATAAAGGGATCCCATTCCACTAGTAAAAATAATATTAGCAAGTCTTTGCTAAGATCAAGAAATACCTAGCAACACTACCAATACTAGCTCCACCAAGGCTAGGCATGTCATTTTTCTTTATATATCTACTACCTATTTTTCTTTAGGTACCATGTTGGCTCAAAAGAATGTGCAAGATAAATAACAAGTGATATACTATATCAGTTGCACCTTGGTGAGTTATGAGCTAGGGTATGCATAAGTAGAGAAGTTATTAGGAGTGGTCTTTACGACTAAGAAGTTGTACCACTATATTTTGAGACATACAACATATATGATATCAAAACAAAATCCTTTGTAGTATATGATGAGCAAGACATATCATAATACATGTACTACAAAGTGGATCATGCTATTGACAAAATTTGATTTGGAATTTATAAGCCAAAATTCCATCAAGGGACAAGTCATAGTTGATCAACTAGTAGAGACAAATATTTAGGATAATAGACATCTCATCCTAGAACTTATCAATGAGGTAGTATTTTCATTATTAGAAGCACTTAAACCTGAAGAACTCTATAATAAATCACATGACTTTGTTCTTTGATGGTTCAAAGTGTGAGGAAGGGGTTGGTGCAGGGATTGTATTTTTCACACTGTAAGGTGCTCCAATGTCCTTGTTATTTAAGTTGGACTTCCCTTGCACAAATAATGACACTGAATACAAGGCCCTAATCTTGAGTCTCCAAACAAAAATCACTATGAATATTAAAATGCTAAATATCTTTGGTGACTCCCTTCTCATCATTAACCAAGTTAAGGAAATATTTCAATGTAGGTGTCCAATATTGAAATCTTACAAAGATATTTTTGACACTTATCTAGCCTAACTAGAATGGTATGATATCAAGCCAATTCTTTACATGTCCAACATATTTGTAGACACTATGGCATATTTGGGGTCCTTGATCCCTCAGAATCTGTCTGTTGATTTCACTACCATTCATGTGAAGACACTATCATAATTAGTGATACAGTGTGAGGCTTTTGACAACAAATAATCATTCAACGTGATTCATATAGAACCAAACCATGAGTGGTTCTATAAATCTAGACACTTTCTAAATAATGTTGGGGGTCTTTGATATCGTTGGGTCCTACGAGGAATGGTACCATCATTCACTACAAGGTTGTTTCTCAATCTATATTTGTGCACATAAAATCATAGAGAGAACAAGTCATCTTGTCTGTTGAGGTCGTATCTTATCAATATTGGTTATGCCAATTACAATATTTCCTTAAGCTTGGAATCATCCCATAGGGATTGTCACATACCGCAAAATAAGCATTCAAAACAAAAGTGACAAGATATGTCTTTCTAGGAGATATATTGTATCGTCAAAGCTATGATAGTGTCCTCCTTCATTGTCTTGAGCCCCATGAATTAGATTGGGCAATTTCATGAGCTCATGATGGTACATGTGGTCACCATTTCAAATGCATGTCCATCGTTAAGCGCATCCTTTGAATTAGTTATTATTGTCCCACCATGAAAAAATATTGTTGTGAGTATGTTAGGAAGTGCGTTAAGTGTTAGCATCATGTGAATAAGATGCACCTATCATTGCAAACCTTACAATACATTTAGGTGGCTTGGCCATTTTATTAGTAGGGTTTCGATCTAATTGGAAAGATATCTCCCCCATATTTGGGCCAATACACATTTATCTTAATGACCACTGAGTACTTCACCAAATGGGTGGAAGTGGTCCTCATAACGTTAATGATAGAACCATGAATTGTGAAGTTCATACTTTACAATATCATCTATCACTTTGGGATCCAATTAAAGATAATTTTAAATAATGGTCCATCATTTGAGAATAAAAATATGTGGAATTTAACATCCAAATATAAAATTCAACATAGTTTTATGATACCATATTATCCGCAAGCAAATAGGTAAGTAGAAGCCTCAAACAAAATAATCATAGCCATATTAAATAACATGGTAAAATAAAATCATAAGGATTGGCATCTATAGTTACCTCTTGAATTATGGGCTTACAAAACTAGTGTGTGGATGCCAACGGGGGCAACACCATTTTTTCTTGTATCTATAACAAAGGCCATTATGCCCTTGGAGTTATAAATTCCAACATTACACATCGTATTGAAATATTTTATCAATGATGACACTGCACGACAAGCTCATATTGATCAATTGACCCTTCTTTATAAACATCCCATTAATGCTCTTGAGCATCTTCGCATTTACCAAGATCATCTAACACAATCTTATAAAAATAAAGTCCACCTGAGAGACATTAAGTTTGGGTATCTCATTCTCAAAGAGAACCAACAGAATTCAACCCTCCCATCGCACCTTTGAGACAAATTTATGGCCAACTGGATAGGTCCATATATCATCTCAAATAATATTAGACTTGGGATACATCGCCTAACATTGTTAGAAGGTGTTGAAGAGCCTGAGCCTCTCAACATTCTTCATCTAAAGGAGTTTTAAACCTAAAAGCAACAAAATACAAAAACATAAAAAAAAAATCATATAATTCCAAACAAACCAGAGAGCATCAAAATAAAAAAGCTCCAAAGGCATCTTAAGCCCTTTGGTCAACTCACAAAATACCCCAAAGGCATCATAAGTCCTTTGGCCAACTCACAAAAAGCATTAAAGGCACATTAAGCCCTTTGGTCAACTCAAAAAAATCTCCAAAGGTATTATAAGCCTTTTGGTCAACTCACAAAGGATCCAAAGGTATTTAAGCCCTTTGATTAAAAACAAAACACAAAAACATTAAAATAATTAAAAACATTAAAATACAAAAATATTGGCATCTTACATTTTGCATTTGCATTCATCTAATTACATTGCATTAGGCATATTGCATCCATTGCATTCACATTAGGATACACTATGTTTTCAATATTACAAATGGCACCACATTTGTATGCCAGTCATGCATCTTCAAATCCTCATTCATACATAACCCATGTGAGTAATAGTGTTTTTCAACACAACCCCTTCCAATTGCTATGAGGAATATACTAATGTTTTCTAATAATTAAGCCATACCTAGTGATATTATCAGATTTTATAGAAAGCTATATTTGCTTTTGTAGATGAGGTCTAGTTTTGATAGCACATAACATGTAACAAAATCCCATCACTAATCAACACATTAATAATCCTAATTAGGATAAGGAAATATGAACACTACAAATTCATCCTAGTCACATTAAGTGAAAGGTTTTACTTGCTCAATTGGTGATGCACATGGTCTAGAGTGTTGATCATTGACAAAAGGACAAGCTCCCCCCTACCCAAATAAACCCCTTTATAAAAATGAGCAAAATCCCAAAATAAAATCAAATACCTTTCTCAAAACAAAAAAAGAAAACAAAAATGCAAAATAAACAGTGATTTTCATCACTAAGAATGAGCAAGTATCCTAATAAATCAAAAGAAAAGAAGGTGGTAAAGAGCTTGAATCCCTTGAATGGTCACTACTTGAAACCATAGAGTGATTCCCAATACAACAACGGACTGAATAAATCCCGCTTGATATTGTGGTAGGTCTAAGAAATTTACAAATGAGCTAGCTTTAGGTGGCCTATATTACATAGTGGTCTAGTCTAAGTACGTCCAAACTTAGGATCAAGATGGACTTTTGGTGATCCTTATTACAACAATGGGCTAAATTAATCCCACCTGGAAATGAGGTAGTCTTATGTTTCATCTAATATAATCATTTGTATACACAAGGATAATAAATATCTTGGTGTTCATAAAAAAACTTTATATTTTAGGAGTCTAGTATGGTCATTATACAACTTTTGATTAATCAACTAGGATGTTTGAGTCTCATGGAAGACCTCAAAAATTTCTCATAGCAACAAAATATCTCAGATCATAAATCATTACATATCATACTACTTTCATCTCACATATGGATGCTTAAATGATTAATTCTTATGATAAGAGTTACCATTTTCATTCATGATTTTTATACATTCTGTGGTGTCACCCATTAGATTGTTAATCATATATTACATTAATTATGTTTTAAATATTTAAAGCATACAGGGTCATTTACAGATCATCATAATGTAAATAATGCATTACATACATTGCATTCATCATATCATGTTGATATGTATTAGATACATACAAATAAATTAAAAAAAACATGCATTTAACATCTAATATTGCATCCATATATACATACATAAGTAGTCCATATACATATCTAGATCATAACATCTAATCATACATAAACCATATAGCTAATGCATGTCATAAAAACATCACATCATATAGCAGTAATCAAATAATATCAACATTGCATCCATGTGCATCTCATAAACATCAATATAAAAGCAAAAACACATAATACACATAATGAGTCTCAAAATATAATATCATATATATGTCTTTCAAAAGTACATAGAGGTATATCAAAAATACGCACAGGCTACAATAGTGTAGATAATCTGACCTTACACTAAAAAATTATACAATGTGCTCAAGCACGATCATGAGTGGCCTGCACCACTAGTGTTACCTCCACCCTCTCCACCCTCTCTATGAGGTGGCCTAGAGCTATTACCCACTATCCTATCTATCTGGGACCCTATCATATGGTTGGACCACACTAAAGACTACTTTGACTCACTCTACCTGCTTTGGTGTGAGCTCCCTACTATAGACCTCTCTTGAGGAGTACCACCTAGCATCTTGATCTGAAGCTATAGAGCAACAATATACCCAGTATCTATTGATATTTTAGCCTCACAATCCTCTAAGAGTCCCTATATGTTCCTAACCTCAACCCCTGAGTCTAAACCTTCTAGTCACCAAGCAGCTGAAGTGGTTGGTACAACCTATGATCATAGAGAATCTCTCTCTACAGTGAGATGCTCTATCATAGTCAATGTTGAATCAAGTTGGGTCTGTAGTGAGGTCCTCTCCTCACATCTATGCCATGTGGCCTGCCCTAATTTTAGCTAGCTCTATACTATAGCAAGAGAGGTGTCCCACTCTAGGATCCGTCATCAAGCTATCTAAAGCTTGGCCTCTATGCTATAGAGTTGAGTTTAGAGGGGAGACTCTTGATACTATAGAGATACCTCCTCCTCCTCATTTGGTGCTACCTGATCATCGATAGCCCGATCCCACTCCTATGTCCTAGTTCACACTCATCGTGCATCAAGATCCTTCTTAGGTGCATTATATCTAGATCACTCTAAGTAGCCACCACCCTACCATAGTCGCATAGTGTATGTTAGGGTAAAATAGGTAGTATATTGCATTATACTACATAGATATATTATTACATTTACTTTTCTACTTTCTACCATGTAGATATTTATTGTTTCAAATATCTAATGGTAAACTATGGTTAATTCCTAAAAACCCTAGGTTAACAAACCTAAAACAAACTCTGTACCTCCTATGGAGAGTTGGTTAGCATGGATAGTGGGATTATAGTTTGGATTACTATTTTATAACCTATTTAAATCTAGGCTTTGTTCCTAAGGAATGTTAATGCAAATTATTATTTTAATTAGTCAAACTCGATCTCCTAGTCACATTGGTGCCAGAGCTGGAGCAAGAGAGTTGAGTTGGAGCATTGGAATTATGGCACCATCAGTGACCTTTAATTAATTTAATTATTGCTCCTAAAATATATTTAATTCTTCCTAAGTTTGATTAGTTCATTTTGCATCTTAATTTCTATGGAAAGCTCCCGTAGGAAAGCCCATAGCTTTGGGCACGAATCTCGATGTAGGGATCATTTGACCCTGGCGATGATTGCCATCCACGAGGAATTTTTTTCCATCATGGATAATGACCATCAGGGATCTCCCTATCGGTGATCCACCCTGTGGGACCATAGAAAGCCCACAAGATCATCCAAGGGCAGGCAGCCCTCACCCTCCCCATGGCATGGGGAGAGCTTTATTAGCTCCCCCGCTGGGCCTGCATCCCGAGACTGAGGTAGGAATGCATCGACGACAAGATTACCCTCATGTTTCCTATAGAATGGATCCCAAGGTAGGAACGCATCGAGGGTAGGAGCACCCTCATGTTTCTTGCACACATACACGCACCCCGAGGCAATGTTGATGAGACACTAACATAGACCTGCACACACCCCAAGGTGGTGTTGACTTTTCATTGACTCGACCTGCTACCTAGGCGACACGAGACACTCTGGCCACACGCCACCTATCCACTGAATAGACATGGTAGACCTGACTTAACCTGACTGGACTTGACATGGCAGACATCCACTGGACATATGACTCGACATGTACCCCCTTGTCGCACCACGTGGAAACCAGTAAAAGGAGATCCCAGACTTGATTTACTGAGGGTAATCATGAGCTAAATAGCTTGTAAAGGCCTTTAAAGGCCTTTGCATCCAAACCAGGTTGCATGTGGAATAATTCCCACAACATCTCAAAAGAAGCCTGTAGGCTTCTTTAACATTTAGGCGTTGCAACTTGAGAACCAAGCCCGATGCTTGGTTAGTTGGCCAAGGTGGACACCTTAGGCTAGCGTGAGTCGCAAGTTCGAATCACCCACTCACCAAAATTGCAAAGGAGTTATTTTTTTTTTTGAAAATTTTTAATATTTTGGCACATTAAAGTTTAATATTTTAATTTTTATGCTTAAATTAAATTTGTTTTTAATTTTTTTTTTAGAATTTTTTATAGTTTTTTGCTAACTAAACTGCATCAATTTTTTTTAACTCTTAAATTGATGTTTTTTATTACAAAAATTATGTTATATTCTATTTAAAAATCTTTAAAACTTTATTTTTTTAGCATTCAAATTGAAAATAGGAAGTGCCAAATTTTTATGCAACTAAGCAATTGTCTTTCTTTAGTTTTCTCCAAATGTGGGGATAAATATACAAGGTATAAGAGACAATTTGTTGCTTAAATTTTCATCAAAATTTCATTTATTGTTCATCACTCTTCAAAGTTTTCATGAAGATCAAATATTGGGTAAGGAAATATCTTCGTACACAAAGAATCATAAGAAAGAGAAACGAATTACGTAGGAAAACAACATGATCACATTTTCATCGTATGCTTCATGAATATCGTAGAACCATTCCTCACTCACTTATCTATACTGATCCATGGAAGGGGTTGGACAGAAGCTATGGTCCCATGAGGATTCGTGATCCTTTTGATCCTAATGCACCACCTATTTTTTAGTGTTGAAAACAAAAACCAAGTCATGTGTCGACTGGTCTGGAAGCCTTTCAAACGTGGGTCATGTGTCGACTTGTCTTGAAAGGAGTGTTTGCTTTCTTAATTTTGTAAACATTAAGGGGGGATAGAAGGTACATTTGTGCTTCTATTTTTTGCAAAATTGTAAAATACAAAGGGGGGATTTTCTAAGAGTAATAAAGGTGCATTCTTGATTGTACTCGATAGATTTAAAAAAAAAAATTGGCTTCATTAGGTGCATTTTCGGTTGCATCCAACACCTATAGTGATAAATAATTTGGGTTGATCTATTTTTTATTATTGCACTATACATAATTATTGCAATTAAACAATCATAAACAATGAAGAGCACTTCACAAATCAAACCCAAATTTCACTAAAACTTGTGCTACACTTTGCATAGGTTACACAAAGTAAATTTTTTTTACTCCCCATCACAGTTCATAAATATCAAACACCTTGATACAATCTATTTGTTTGGATTAATTACCTCAAAATTTCCATCCTTCTTGAAGGGTGTTAAGGCAGGTGCCATTAAATATCCTAGAGAGAAAAATAAAAAGTCTTTCAAAACCTACCCATTTCATTTGTTCTATTTTTTTTGGCTTTAAATCCTCAAATTTTTCATCCATTGTTAAGGGTGTTAAGGCAGGTGCCATTAATATCTTAAAAAGAAAATTAAAATCTTCCATATACTCTTTTTAGGGTATACTGAAAGATAAAGTCATATTAGTCATATAAATTTGAAACCTTCACCATGGCCATGATTAAAAAGTATCTCAATGAGAGCCAACTGCTCAAAGGTTCAAATTATTCTGCATGGAAAACTAAGATGAAAGCCATTTTAACTATAGAGGAGATATGGGGAATAGTGGATGGCACTGATTGTAGACCCACATCAATAGGAGTAGATCATACATCATATGATAAAAAGGATAAAAGAATTTCCTTATTTATCTTGCTAGCTATTTCTTATGACATACAACCTCATATAAGTGAAGATAAAAATGGTAAGGATGCATAGAATGCCTTAGAAACCATTTTTGAAGGAAATAATCAATCAACAATTCTTAACCTTTAAACACAGCTTCATACTCTTCATATGAAATCTGGAGAGATAGTAGAGCTATTCCTCTGTAGAGTCGTACATATAAAAAAAAAACTACAAGCCTTAGGATAAAAAGTGGAAGACAATGTCCTGACATCAATCATTTTAAGGGTTCTTCCAGACTCCTATAGAATGTTGATCACTTCACTACAACTCTCTATAAGGATAGTGACTTTTGTAGAGTTGGTAAATTTTCTTCAAACTGAAGAAGCTAATAAAATCCAAAGAGATGAGGCATCCAAAAATGCACTCTTCTCAAACAAACAAAGTGGAAAGAAAAAGTGGAACCAACAGAAAGGATATTCTAAAAAATACAAGGGTAAAGGTAAAGAGATTCAAAAGAAGAAGCAGTATTGTAAAATTTGTGATAAATACACTCATGAAACCAAAAGATGTTGGTTGATGAACAAACCACCCAATGAACAAGGTCAAAATAAGGGCAAAGGTAAACCAAATAACAAGAATAAACAACAACAGGGACATATTACCACTGAAGATTCTAGTTCAGAATCTGAATGAGCACACAAAGTGCTCATGACACATACAAAATCCTCTCATAAGGATACTGTTTGGTACATAGATTCAGGTGCTAGTAAACATATGACTAGCAATAAGTCTTGGTTTGAGATATTTGAGGCTCGAGAAGGTAGACCGGTAACCATTGTTGATGATTAGACATATCGAGTTCAGGGAGAAGTAACTATTCTTGTCTCCATTCCAGATGGAGAATGTAAAATTCAAAAATTTCTTTATGTACCAGGAATACAAAATAATCTCTTGTCAGTTCCACAAATCCTGGACAATAACATGAATGTCAATTTCAAAGTGGACAAAGAAAAGAAACGTTGCTTTATCACCCAAAAAGGAAAACAGATAGCAACAGGTTCATACAAACATGGTTTGTTTATCTTAGATGCAATTACCTCTACACATACTACAATGGCAGTAACCACAAAAGAGGCCACTTCTCTATGGCATAAGAGGTTTGGGCATCTATGTTCAGGGTATTTACTAGAACTTAGTAAATATCAAATGGTGAAAGGACTGCCTACTCTTTCATCTACTTTCCCAGTGTACTTAGATTGCTTATCAAGAAAGCAACACAAAGTACCTTTTGAACCTAGCTCCTATCGAGTGAAGGTAAATTTAGAGTTATTTCACATAGATTTGTGTGGTTCTATGTCTACAAGTTGTGGAGGAAAAAGGTATTTTCAATTGTTTGTAGACGATCAGTCATAAAAAATGTGGATCTTCTTCTTACAGTTGAAGTATGAAGCATTTGACTATTTCCAGCAGTTCAAGAAGCTTGTTGAGAAAGAATCAGGATGTTTCATAAAGACCCTCCATTTAGATCGATGGGGAGAATACACATCAAAATAATTTTCCTTATTTTTGTAGAAACATGGGATAAAAAGATATTTAACAACAACCTATTATCCTCCGTCAAATGGAGTTGCTGAGAGAAGAAATTGTTCCATTATGAAAATGGTTCGATGTATGCTTAAGGGAGCCAATCTTGAGCACATTTACTAGGATAAAGCTATAACAAATATAGTATATCTTCTAAATAGAGCACCCACATGGGATCTTGAAGGTATGACTCCTCAAGAAGCATGGAGTGGAAGTAAACCCTCCATATCTCATCTACGAGTATTTGGGTGTAAGGCTTTTATGCATATACCTAAGGAGAAAATAAATAAGTTAGATGAGAAGACCCTACAATGTGTTTTTCTTGGATATGATGAATACTCAAAAGGCTATTGGTTGATATATCCATTCACTAAGAAAATACATGTTAGTAGAGATGTAGTACTTGATGAAGCTTTCACATCTAACACTACATAAGTATACCTGGAAGATGAGGAGCAACAACCACTTCCTCCTCCACAATAGAAAAAACCTCCAAAATGGTATACAAGTACTATGAAAGATTCCAAACTCACTTCACCACCATATCTCAATCTCAATCTTCCAAAGACATGAAACATGTCTTGATAGGGAACAATCGAAGCATCTACTTCAATTGATGATCTTTGTGTAGATTTTCAAAAGATTTATGTTTATAGAGATTTAGAAAGTGGAAATGATATGGAAATTGATGACGAGAGGGTTTACATATATTCATATGATGAAAAGGAACCTTCTATAGTTGATGAAGCACTTAGTCAGCCTCAATGGAAGGCAGCTATGGATGCTAAACATAAATCCCTCATTAAAAACAAAACATGGAAGCTGGTCGATTTGCCTAAAGGAAAGAATCCCATAGGCTACAAATGGGTTTACAAATTCAAATATAAGGCAGATGGTACCATAGACAAGCATAAGTCCCATCTTGTAGCAAAGGGCTATGCTCAAAAGGAAGGCCTTTATTATGAGGAAACCTTTTCACCCATAGCAAGGATGACCACCATTCGAGTTCTTTGTGCTATGGCAGCATAGTTCGGATGGAAATTACATCAAATGGATGTAAAAAGTGCCTTTATGAATGGTGACTTAAAAGAAGAGGTATACATGACTCAACCTCCAGGATTTGCTGAGGAAGGTCATGAGCAAGAGGTTTGCAAGTTGGTCAAATAATTATACGGGCTCAAACAAGCCCCAAAAGCATGGTACATTAAAATGGGTAGTCACCTATTGCAACATTGATTCAAGAGAAGTCCATTTGATGCAAATATCTATATCAAGAACACAGGTTTTTAAATAGTGATTCTTGTATTATATGTAGATGATCTGATCATCATTGGAAATTCAGAGATATTGATCAACGCTATCAAATATGACTTGAAAGAGTCATTTTATATGATAGATCTTAGACTTCTCCACTATTGTCTTGGTCTTGAGATAGAACAGAAAAAGAATCATCTTAGGGTGACTCAAAAAAAGTATGCCAAGACTTTAGTAGAAAAATATCGTATGACTGATTGCAAGCCCAAGGCAACACCGATGGAATCAGGGATTCAATTATTATGGTATGATGACTCACCACAGGTAGACGGCATGCTATATAGACAAATGATTGGAAGCCTTATCTATCTGAAAAATACTAGACCAGACATTACTTATGTTGTAAACTATCATTCTCAGTTCATGCAAGGACCAAAAGCCTCTCACTGGAAAAAAACTAAGCGTGTTCTTCACTACATTAAATGTAGTGTAGAATATGGTCTAGAGTACAAGAAAAATAACTCATTCTTCTTACAAAGTTACATTGATTCTGACTACGCTGGATCCCTAGATGATAGAAAATCAACATCAGGATATGTATTTCATCTTAGGTTTGGTCCTGTCTCATGACATAGTAAAAAGCAATAGGTGGTTGCTTTATATTCAACAGAGGTAGAGTATCACGTTGCACGAGGAGTTATGTGTGAAGCGATATGGTTAAGTCACATCTTGACTACCATGGGCATACCAAAGAAATTTTCTATTCACATGTTTTGCGACAGCTCAAGTGTTTTGAACTTGGTCAAGAATCTAGTCCATCATGAATGCACAAAGCATATTGACACAATTTGTCATTTCATTCGTGATAAAGTTCCTAAACACAGAATGAAGCTCCAATACATTCCCACCGACCAAAAGGTTGCTGAAATCTTCACCAAGGCACTTGGACGTGTCAAATTTTAGTTGTTTTGAAGCAAACTTTGTATATCAAAGTAATGTAATAAAGGGGGGATGTTAGGGTAAAATAGGTAGTATATTGCATTATACTACATAGATAGATTATTACATTTACTTTTCTACTTTCTACCATGTAGATATTTACTATTTCAAATATCTAATGGTAAACTATGGTTAATTCCTAAATATCCTAGGTTAACAAACCTAAACCAAACTCTCTACCTCCTATGGTGCATTGGTTAGAATGGATAGTGGGATTATAGTTTGGATTACTATTTCGTAACCTATTTAAATTTAGGCTTTGTTCCTAAGGAATGTTAATGAAAATTATTATTTTAATTAGTCAAAATCGATCTCTTTCTCACAATGTACACCTCTATAGTGCCAAAATCCACTATACTGACATCAATTTCAGGAGCATCTAACTCCTTTTCAAGAGCTATAACATGGGAAACTAGGATATCCCTCTCCTATTGAATCCATTTGTAGAGAATAGGCTCTAGTGGTATGGTCTACTGAATCCCAAATTGCTTGGTCACCCAGAAGAAGTGGAAGAACTCCCTCACTCTTTCCTTGTGACCAATGATCCATCTATTACACCTCATACATTCCAAGTATCAGTCTACCTCCTCCCAAGCAGGGCAATCTACATAGGGCCTCCATATGATATATTGAGCTTGTAGCCCAATTAGATAACCTATGTAGTGGGTCAAATCCTCTACATGGTGATGACTCCACCTCTCCTCTACATCTCATAGCCACCTAGACCCATAACACTATGCCCTTGTAGCTATAGCAATAATATCTTGGTGTAATCCAGTTGAGTGATCTATCTTGATATCGGCATTGTAGTCAAAAATCTAGTAGCATACATCAAGCCTCGAGTATTGAAACATATCTAATCTACCTATGTCATGTGTGGCAATAGCACTACAAGTAAATTAGGCTCTCAAACCCATGTAGACAAGATCTAAATGTGCAAAATAAATACCTAATCAGATGTACTTGCACTAAAAAGTATAATAAATCCAAAAATGGTGTAACAATATCCCATAATCAAGAAATGGTACAAACACAATAATAAAATGCACCAAAAAATACAAAAAAATAAAAAATTGCACTTGAAAATTTCAAAACAATCAATTAAACTCAGCAAAAATAAAAAAAATAAAAAAAATTCTAAGGTTTCCTGGCCGCTTACACTGATAATGGTTGCTATAGCAGCCACCAATGAATATAGTAGCTAGATACCAATGGTTAAATTTTTTACTATTGAGGATTTAGAATAGTCGTAGTCAGTGATAGCGGCTCCTATTTGCAAATTGGGGCCATCCTGAGTGATATCGGTTGTGAGGTGGTATGCCAACGATGTCCACCCTCACCCAAAAAAACCAAAAAAATTAACAAAAATAGAAATCTAAGAAGGACCCACCTAAATTAGCCTAGTTCTAAGCCTAGCTATGGGTGTGGTTCGTTACCAATGAGTTTAGTGAGGTTAATTTATTTATTACTTAGTTTGGTTTATTTTACCAATTAAATAAACAAGTTAGAGTTTGGAGAAATACCCATGAAGCTCCCAATCCTTCACTTGTAGACGCTTCACCTTGCTCTACCATGGTGTCAAGAAGTAAGAAGTCTTCTTGGGTCACTTTATCACTTCTATCAAAGATCACTGTTGCAAATTGATAGTTAGAAAATAATGAATTGAAAACCCTAAATTTATTTTTATATTTTTTAGTTTTGTCATGGCCACTGATGTCGATAGTGGCCAAGAAGTTTGACCCACATATACTCATAGTGGCTAGGAAATTATAAAATTGGGCTGCTACTACTGACAACTACTGAGAAGCAACACTTCATGCCCTTAATTTATCACCATGGGAAGATTCCAAATGGACAATTAAGCATATCTAACTGTCCAAAATCATCAAAAATTTGAAAAATAACAAAAATAAATCATTAAATCTAAATCTAAAAAAATTGAAAGATCATCAAAATTAAAAATAAAATAATATCAAAATTTCAAATGCACCTCGTACCTTGTTATTTACCCTACAAACTTAGTGGTTGTAGTGACATGCACTCCATGCAATATGATAATATGAATAAATTACAATAAGGAAATTTAAGCCAAAATAGTCATCATCGAATTGCAATGCTTCACTTCAATCCCGAAGAAGGCCATGGCATCTGGACTACCCCATGGCAACGAGATATTAATTTCATTTCTTCCATGATGCTTTTAGTAGATCATTGAGTGATTCAACATATGCTTCAATATAATTACTATCATCTTGACTCCCTAAGAAGGCCATTGCACCCAAACTTCTCCACGGGATAGAGAAGTACAATTATTATTAATGGTTAACATAACACCTATAATAGGACCTACCCTATAACAAAAAAAAAATCATCTTAAAAGTCCAAACCAATCATCTTGGTCAAGTGACTTGTCACATTATTAATTATCCTTCCCTCATCAACTCATCGCTTGAGGGGGTAGTCATAATAACAAAATCATAATCAAAATCAACAATTGATAACTTAATTAAGTTAATCATGTTCGTCTTATGAATCATTGCTAACAACTATCATAAGCTAACCCTATTGCTTGGGGTAAAAGCAAATATGCTTATTTAAACCTTTGACAATCTGGCTTTCGGTACTTTGTGAATTCTAAGTAATGCAAGCTTAAACTCTAGTGGACTTGAAAGTCTTATGCAAACTAAGCCTTACATACTATTGGAAGCAATAATTTAGAGATGCACAACCTTCTCATGATTGGGGTATCTAATGTTGATCATATCAATGATCATCATACACCCTACAATATGGCTTTAGGTGATCTATTTTTTCTTAGTGTTGTGTTTCCCATAATGCATAAAAAAAAAGGGCATCTATAGACACCTAATACATGTCATGTTTAGGAAACTACTCATATGGGCACCTTTGTAGACCATATAACTAATATTGGACCTTTCTAAGAGCTAGCAGTTGTTCTAACCATTCACTAGGGGTAGTTTTGACCTATTTAGATGCAACCACTATCAACCAGAGTGGCTTCCATCCTAGTCACTAAATCTCAAAGTGGCTATGAGCTAGCCGCTATTGTGGACAACAACTAGTATTAAGACAAATTTGACCATGAAATACAGGCCCAAATAACACATGATAACTGGACTTGCATTGGATTCAAGTATTTTTCATGCAAATATCCCAAAGTTATTCCTAAGTCTAACTACTACTCCCATGCAAGTCTAGAACTGGGCTTTTCTCCCCAATGGCTAGTTTCATGTAAATTTTGATCTTGGCTTCTTCAAGAAACCAATATTTGGAATTTGGGAGGCCTACATATGCACCTTCCTAGGAACAAGTATAGATATCTAATTTTATATAGTGAAGCCTTGCTACATTGAGCAACAAATTGATGGCCCTGTGAAGAGTGTCAAAGTGTTGCTTGATTGTAGATCACCAAGCATGCCATCAACAATGGAGCTCCCACAAGGTTGAGAAGCAAATCATCAATTTGCCTTCAATATGCTATAGATTTGAGAGATTTTAATCGTAAATCCATATTTAGACACACCAAAATATCTTGAGAATCAATTCAACCATGTATTTTTGAGTCCCAAAACTCGATATGAGGAGCAAATATTATAGTTAGTGGTCGTTATCTTTGATAGTGATTTGCTGGTATAGCCATCGATGGTAGCAGTGGCTAGCAGAACAGTCACCCTAAGTGGTAGAAACTAGGGTTTGAGATGTAGTTTCTTTAGTTTCTAGTATAGATCCACCTTCCTTTAGATAACGACCTGTAGGCACAACCATCGATGGTAGAAGCGAGTACCAGACCAGCCACCCTGAGCTATAGCATCTAGGGTTTGAGATGCAGTTTCTTTAGTTTCTAGTGTAGATCCACCTTCATTTATGCATCATTAATTCACCCTAGTTTAGATTTACTATTTTATCATATTTTCATGGTTCACAAGCATTGTAATAGATATATTTTGCTTCCATTTATGATTTTTCATGCTTTCATACTATTTCTTGTAGATCTGTGGAATAAACCTCATATCGAGAGGTCTCATATGCTTTTAATTTTTATTTTTATTTCCTTGCATGCAGGTAATAGATATGTTTGATAATAAGCTACATTCAAAAAATTCCCTCTGACCATTGGAGAAGGAGGCATCTAGTAAGCCCTCACACAAATTGGCATTGAAGTGGAGACCCTTTGAGTGCATCTCTCCCCATTAAGGGGTCTCAATTGTTGAAAAAATTGTATCAATTTGAGTGACTCCCTAAGAGGGAGCTATTGTAACTGAGATTCATCATTTTTAATAAAAGGGGAACCCCATTTTATTGGATATCTTTTATTTGTGCAAATGGTTACTTGATTTATATTTATTAGATTGTTACACGCTTCCAACAGTCTAGATGTATGGTTTTCACCTTCCTACACATATATACCTCATGCTTCTTATCCATAATTTACCAAGTAGGGCTTATAATTGTTATTAAGCTAAAATAGGAATAACTCAATCAATTTAGTCATCTCCAAAAAGACTCATAACATTGTCTTAGTCTTCTCAAATTGGATATATTATAGGTTTTTATTCTAGAAATTAACATGTAATTAACCAACAATCTCTTCAAATAAAATAACCATATCCATAAAGATCCATAGCAATTACATAAAATTTTATTTCAACAATACCATAAAGGAGAATCACCACAATAAATGAAAAACATTATTTTATCCAAGAAAACCCCCTTAAAGGGAAAAACCAGCCTCAAAATCCATTTATTTTATTCATCCAAAGGATTGATAAATTTACATTGAAGAGCATTCCCTATGCCATTACTTGACATGGAAATATCTACATTCTTGAATCTATACAATATAAAATAAATTTTAGATCCATATTACAAATAACACAATCCTTAATGCAAATCACTCCATGGGGCTCGATATCTCAATCATGATAACTCCTTAAATATTAAGCCTACATGAAAATTCACATCTCTTTATCCATGCATAAGAGAAATTTATAATTTTTCTCTGATGTTGAGGACATTCAAGCATCCTTATTCATTCTAGCATGAATCTCACATTTAAAAGAAACAACACCTAAGACTAACTCTAGAATTTTCCATGGAATATATCTTCCAGTGTAATACCAGGACATAAATTTGTTCAAATCCCAATAATTGGGCCACTTATAAGCAATTCCTATAGCATTTTTTATCACATAAAAAAACCACAATCGGAACTACTACCTTAAGTGTACTTCAATTTATTAATTCTATTTACAAGAATCTTATGGCATGTATACTAACCACAGTGATCCTATTAGACCCCATTGGTTACAAAAATAGTAACTTGGAGTTCTAGCCTACTTTGGTTGTTATGTAGAGGTTTACATCATTCATTCCTTGATAATTATCTATATTTAGATTAAGCATTAGTTATTTTCCTACATAATCAAGCATAGGACTCATGGAAACTTAACTAGGAGAATTCAACCTCCCAATATCCCATGCCTCAAAGACAATTTGATATCCCTCTAATTGAGAACAACTCAAACTCTGCTCAACATTAAATTTTTAATCAAATTGGGTCTACGTTAATTTCTTCATCCAACCACCATTGATACAATCTCGATTTTCAATCACTTTACCCTATAGTTTCTCTCAGCACAAGTTTTTCCTAAGGAGTCTTGCAAAGGAAAATAACACTAAATAGGTTAAAAGGTAAAATATTTTTCCAAGAATTACCTTTACAAGCTCTTGATGTTACTAAAATTTTTACATACAATCAAACAAGGAGTGGAATTTTGGTATAAATCGATCAAGGTAAAAGCACATTCTCTTGGAACGTCATGACTTGATTCGCTAGAATTTACAATCACTTAACCAAGAATTCTATTGTGGTTAAGGAACAAAATCACCTAAAAATATCAACCTACCCCTCTCATACCCAAACCTAAATTTGAATGGCAATCTCTCCCAAAATTCCTAAATATATCCCTCCATGAAGTAGGAAATTCTATCATTTACTAGATTTTCCTATCGATTCTATTTTAAAGAAAAAGAGAACCTAAAATAACTCAAACAACCTTCACAATCAGTGATCAAAATATAAACAATTATCCTTCCTCTAATTGCAATTGAAGAGGTACATGTCTTATTTATTCAAACATACATTTTAGTTGAAACCTACTAAATTAAATTGAAAGAGTTTATATCATCCAACATGGTTACATCAATCAACTTTGTCAAAACTTCCTGGGTTGCACCACTCCATCCTTTCCCTCAAGTGTGCTCACCTCTATAGAATATATTTTTCCATCAAGAATGCACTCCTCCAAAATATGTTTTTTCCTTTCTAAAATGTGTTCCTCTTTTTCCTGATCACAATACCTTCAGCCTATTCACCATCCTTCTAACTATGCTCACGACGTGCTCTTATCTCCCTCTAGATTTTGTCTCTCCCCCCGTTCCTTCATTGGGATTTTTTGGCATCATTGATAAATGGTATCTCTTCCTATCCCCTAAAAATCCATGATGCATGATCTAACCCACTTGGGTCCCAAAGGATATGGTCATTAAAGCTACCATAATGATAATAACTCTTCTTCCTTCCAAAAGGTCATTAAATTTTTACTTAATGAATCTCCTCTAAAATATTTTTCCCAACTAAAGTGAACATTGACAAGAGTCTTTGAAAGAGATATTGTGGAGATTCTAAATCATTAAAGAACTCCACAACTAGTAATAATTCCTTCTCTTGACCAAGCATATCAAGATTAAATATATATTCCTTTATATATTAAATTAATTGCTAATATCAACTAGTTTTAATCCAATCCTGATATAACATACTCATATAAATTCATGTTATCCATCTACAATATATGCATATTTATTTATTTTATTCTTAATATTTTTTCATGAATAAGATCCCCATCTCATTGGGTCAACTAATTACTTTCCATTCTTGGTGATAGTTCCATGACCACCTATTACTAGATACACCAAGCATTCATTAACAATATCATATATTTTCCTTTAGAAGCATATTCACATGAGAAATACATCATTTAAAACTCATGAAGTATAAATATTGTATAAGCTAATCATGAACCTGTCAGTGTTTCCGTCCAAATATAACCTAGCTAAACACATGTTCATCAAATAAAAAGTATGTCAAGGGAGGGTGATGACAATATATTTCTAGTCATCTAGCTCTATATATTCAAATCCAATTCTAATAGGCTCAAACAAATGCACAAAAATGTATGAATGAGCACACACCCAAAAATACCTAAAGAGAGAACCAACAATAATTATGGACATAATGGAACTAACAAAAGGAAAATAATGAATGATAATATTCATTCCTACCATTAATATTCCAACCTCACAATACCAACAGATTATAGGAGGATAGTTAAAGAGATTTACATTGCCATGATGCCCTTGGATAATATGAAATAAATGACACATTCATCACTCTATCTAATGCATATGAAAAAGATCTAGATCAAAGCAAAATGCTTAGCAAAATCTCCAGATGAAGAGATGGCCAAAAAAGAAGTCCCTGCAACTACAAGTAGAAAAATTATAGCAAAGCCTTTAGGAAACTCCAACCACAAGTCAGTTGTAGGAGAGTCATAAGAAGACACAAGTCCTAGAGAAAGAGTTTAGAAACTGGCAGCTACAACTTCATGTAAAAAAAAATTATGATCTTCCCATTTCTCCAAGAAGGCCTTAGTGCAAATCAAGGATGGATGGTGAAATTGTTTTGGATACACTAATAATATACAATTGGTCATAGAATACTCGATATTTATTTTGCAAAGTGCCAAATTAATACAAAATGACTTCTAGGTCATACAAATATTAATAGTAAAAATGGTGTAGGAAATAAAATATGTTATGAAAATCATGAAGGAAATACCTAAAATAGAGCAAATGGGATGCACAATAAAATAACTAGCTGAGTAAAGATACCTATCGAATATGGTCTTAGAATGACATCAAATGGTACAATAATGATAGAGTTTGACTAAGTCTTTGAGTGCCAAAGAAAGTAATATAGTGCTTCCTTTATAATAAATTATTTAACTTGGATTTTTGGATCTTTGGAAAACTTATGGAGAATTATATACAAAGGATGAGCTCAAGGCCCAATTTGAACTTATGGGTAGTAATGAAGAGGAGTTTAATATATGGTCAATACCAAGCAAAAAAGGGTGTAGTACTTGTATTTTTGACAAGAAAGCTTCCATGCAAGCTAAGGTGCATGATCTAGAAGGAAGATATCCAAAACCTTTTTATGAGAAGGTACATAAACTTATATATGTCCAAGATAAAGCCAAATAGATCAAGCCACCGTAAATAAGGCTTTGAAAACTACCCACCAAGTATTAGTATTCATAATTTTTACATAAATAGACAATGAAATGGATGAAAATAATCAAGGAATATAATCAATAATAAAATAGAAAAGGGAGGAAGAATAAAGCAAGTCTATTGAAATCCAATACTACTAAAACTATTAAGTGTACTACCACATTCATCTAGCTCAATTAGGTTGAGTTTCATCCCATATTTCTAATTACTATTACAATAGCCTTATTTCAATCTTTTAAATCAAATTCCCAATGAATATGACTTTCTAGGTTTTGCTATTTTGTAAGTAAAATTCCTTAGGATGCACCAATAATATGGGCTGATGACATCACTTACATATATATGTCCTAGCAAATTTTGTTAGCCTATCAATTTTGTTAAACTAGATTTGACTAAGCCATAAAATCATATGGCTGACAAAAATTTTGAGGGTAGCTTGCTAGGTCCTAGATTTGACTAAGCCATGAAATCCTGACCACTTAAAAAATTCAAAAGAAGAGTGGCCAATAATTTTCAAAGGTGATGTTAGAAATAACATGTTAGAGCACCAACTAGTTCAAGATAGAGTAGTTAAATAATATAAAGAGGAATATTATCTTATGTCCATGAAGGCTCTAACCACAAAGGTTGTTATACAGGAGTGACCAAATACATGGTTAATCAAAAGTATAAAAGGTCTATAGCTATAAATAACAATATCAGCAAAGCCTCATAGTAGCCTTGACTAGGTTGCTAAAGGTCTAGGTGGAAAGAAAAATATCCACAATAGATGGTGATAAAATGGTTAAATATCCTAAACATGTCTATTTTTTTTGGTTGGTTAAATTTAAATTAAAGTGGGTTTTTTACAAGGGACCCAAAACCTGATTACAATAAGTCACCAAACTTCATCAGGAAAAGCCATAGGAAAGGCCATAGGAAATCCCAAGGAAGGACAATAGGAAAGGCTTGAGGAAAGCCAATAGGAAAACCTTCAGAAAGGCAAAAAGAAAGCCTTCAACAAGGAAGCAAGAAAAATGTGCGAGAAGTGGAAAACTAAAATTTGAAAAGCCCACCTAGGAGGAAAAGAAAAGGAGAAAAATAAATAGACAACATTGCGTAAATATAAAATTGAACAACCCCATGGGTAGGAAAAGGAATTAGGCACCAACCCACATAAGGGAAACTAGAAACTAGGAGAAATCAACATCCCATGCAAGGGAAAACTAGCAACTGGATGCAGAGCAAAATCCCATCTAGGGAGAACCATAAAATAGGTAGAATCAACCAAGAAACCTAAAAACACAAAAAAAACCCTCCTAAATAATAGGAAGGTGATAGATACCACCACAAACCAGTAGGGAAATGTAGGGAAACTAGAATAATTATAGAAAAACCACCCTACACCATAGGTTGGAGCAAGAAAACTACAAAAATAGTAAATCCCACCTAAGAAAGGATGGAAAAAAAACAAGAGATGCCAAAAGATGAGCTGAGAAGAAACTACATCCCTCATAAACCTATTAAGTGGAACAACAATATGAGGATCTCCACAAGCAATGAAATCCTCTTGCAAGGAAGAGAGGAGCCAACAAGGATACAAACTAGTCAGAGGAAGCATCATACGTAGAATATCAAACCATAGGAAAGAGATAAAAAAGTTTCCAAGGAACCTAAAAGGAAGGAGTCAAAGGGAAAACCAGTTGTAGGTGCTGAAAATATGTCATCCCAGATAAAGAGGATGCAACCAAAAATCCTATACAACCTTCAACACTACCAATGAATAAATTCAGCCAACAAGAACACAGTAGCAAGCAGACTAGAGGCCCCTAGCAAAACCATAAAAATATTGAGTCCATCGAACCCACAACACCGATACAAAAGAGTAGAGTCATAGTAGAAAGAACATGGTTTCCTTAAAAACCAAAAGGATGTTTTGAAAAACTACTTATGAAACCACTCTCCCACAACCACAATAATCTGCACCTGAAGAACAACTAAAAACTACCAACAAGAAGGCACCTGCAAAAACCTGGGAAAATTTTGAGAACTCCAAGGAAAGAAATCCCTGAAGAAACCCAAAAAAACCTATGAAGGTCACAAGAAAAAATTCAAAACCATCCCAGAATACAGACACTAGAATAAAACCCCATGAAATAGTTAGGAAAGGGGAAGATAAATGGATAAGTGACCTCCTACCCCAAGGAGATCATCTGCAACACCATCCAGCCAAGGAGGAAGGGTTAAGGAAGTGCCAGGGAAACTGGGATAGGATTAGGGACTTGGGATAGGGCTAGGGAAGGGCTACAAGGAAGTGGAGAAGGACTTCCCAAGGAAGTCCCCTGTAGAGCCCCTTGAGCATGTCCATTTTAGTAGGGATCATGTGTGTTAAAGGCATTGGCCACCTAGGCACTTAACCATCATAAGTGAAGTAGTTATAGAAGAAAATAATAATTGATCTTCTGAAACTTACAAAAATATTGACTACTATCATGAATAGAAGCACCTACAACACTGATAATTGGATTAAAAATAAGGTATAAGAGAGAATCTAAGTATGCTAAAAAATTTTAAACCTTATAAGGGCACGCGACTACTAAATATTATGAATGATGCATACCAAAATAATTGGTTGAGAAGAGAGTAAGAATTTGATTCCCACGCCTTCCAAACATGTTGATCAAGCATGAACTTCTGATGAGGCCAAGCTAGATCTATTCTTGTTAGGCCTATGAAATTTAATCCTTATAATAATTATCTAGGCTAGTATAGTAATATACAAATAATGAAATTTACCTCAAAATGAGGGTAAACAATTTGAGTGTTTCTCTATTGTATAATATGCAATATTGTTTTGCATATTTAATAAATTAGCTCATTGTTTGATATTTTCTAGTAATGTATTATTAAATTTTTATGTGTATGCATACCATATCATCTCTAGATATTTATGTAAAATTATTGTGGGTGGTCTATTTTGTTAGGCCTAAGTTGTTTGGATTATCACTCCATGCTAATCGAGTATCAGTGATGCATAACATTAATTATTGTGGTTCTATTATATTATATAAAAATTTCTTAGTTATCTATTGTGTAAGGACATAAATACTATTTGGACTACCAGTAAGCGCTATTAGAGTAGTATAGGATATGGTATGAGTTTAATTTACATTTGATAATGCTTTGATTGGTAACTGGTCTATTAAGTCCTCTATATAGTTTAGTTGTAGTGTATTTTATATAGGATGTGGTAGTGTTATTAGTCAAATGCCATCTAAATTGTAATCCATATTTCTCACCCTTCTCTCTTTCTAACCCTCCAATTATATTTTCATATTTTTCATTTTATTTTTTCTCTACAACAAGGAACTTGAATTCTCTAGAGGTTGGCATGAAGTAATTCCTAACTATCCAATCTTTGCCATAGTCAAGGGTTCATATCACACTACTAGGTAGATTGTAGAATAAGATGCTCCATATTAAATTTCTACATGATGGAGTGACATTGATTCATATCCACTTTGAAATGAACTTGGAGTTTATACCTATTTCTAGAAGTAAAAAGAATTAGTTTATCAATTTAAATCTTATACAAAAAGTATAAAATGGTATGGAAAAGATAAAGATATAGTGGGCATCCATATACATAATAAATAATAAGAAATAATTACAACACTTCAATACAATGGATGGAGTATTGAGGGTATTTAAACAATACCAAAACCCTAATTAGCTAAACAAGTTAACCTAAGATAACATAACAAGAGAGGTTTAGGTTAGTTACAATTTATAATCTGGGCTTAACCATTACAAGGTTAACTATGGCTTATAGTGCTTATATTATAATATAATATAATATAATAAATTAAATATAATTTTATAATAATTTTCCATAGGCCAATACATGTTTGCAATCATACAATATTTTCCCTAGCAATAAGTCAAATTACATTTTTAATAACAAAATACTTTCTTTAAGGTTATTGTTTGTTTGTATCTACTCCCCATTTTCAAGAAATTATCCTTAGAACAAGGATATTTAATTCTTAGTATGTTTTAAGGTTGAAATAAAACACTTAGACATGCAAGAGATAAATTGTAATAGGATTCCTTCCACTCAACATTGAATGACCTTTAATATGACATCAATATATTTTGTTTATAGGACCTTTTCTAAATACATACATACATGCATACATACATACATACATACATACATACATACATACATATATACATACATACATACATACATACATACATACATAATATATATATATATATATATATATATATATATATATATATATATATATATACAAACATTGTTCTAATTTTTTTTATATTTTCATATTATGAGAAATAATTTTGTTGATTATATTTCTAAAATAGTTATTTTGAAGACAAAAACTATAGTGGAATATTTGGTAGACTCGTTCATAACATAAGTATAGACACTATTTTCAATCAAATTAAATGTATCGTTTATTCATAAGTAGATTATATTTCATGTGAAAACATGTATTATTTCAAAATAAAATCTTAATACTCCATAAATTGATGAGAACAAACAAAAAGTTTAAGAATAAGGGCAGGGTTATGCATAGTGGCTATTTATCACCAAATTGGCTAAAATTAGGATTTTCAAAATTTGGAATTGACTAATATTTGGGACCCTTGACCAGGGCCCATTAGCCAAAAATTTCTAGGTGCAAATTTTTTTGGGTTGATTTGCCCCAATTTTATAATAATTTGACCATTTTAAGTTTAAATTTCCAATATTACCCCTAATAATAGTGAACCTTCTACATGCATTTGGATACTATTTGTCTGGATTTCAAAACTGATTCACCAAATTTTTATAAATACATTTTGAGGCCAACCCCTTATGCATAACCCTAAATAAGGGTCATTACCTAGGATACTATAAATTAAGGATTCATATTATTAAAGAATCCACATATGTAAATAATGGTAGTAGGTCCATATCCACTAGATATGAATACTAACCATGTCTCTAATAAGTTGATGCATACAAAAGAATTTAACTTTTATACATGTATAGATAAAATGCATAAACCTTTATCTATGATACATCATTTCTTCTAAATGCACTAGGACATATGAATTTTTTATTTTTTTTAAGATCCAATTTTATTATTTTCATGTAATAATTATTGCTACTACTTGATATTTTTTCAACTACCTCATTAAATATAATTCTTATTAGAGAGCTATTATAGAGGAAATATTTTTTTCAATGCAATGATAACTTAAGGAATTTTTCATATGTTTTTAAACTTGAATAATAGGGCCTTTAGATATCATTTATAATTATTTTATGTATTTTTTCTTTTTGGGAAATATTTTATTATAGTCATAGCAATTAGTTCTTGAACATCTTAACGCACATCTTAAATACAAAAAATACTATTCACAAAAATAAAAGATGAAATTATTTTGAATATATTTGGTTATTTTAAATACTAAATCAGTTGTTTTTTTAATGTGATATTATTACTTTTCCAACTTACATATGAAGCAATAACTATATCTCATAAATCCTAATGTTTCCCATATAAAATTTATTTTTGAAATTACAATATTATCAAAGTAGAAATTTATAGCTTGTTGCATATATGGGATAGTGTTCGACACATTATTATGAAGGTCTTCTAGGTTGGCTAGTCTGTTGGAGTATCTTCTTAATGAGCCTAAGCAATGAAAGAACTTATAATTTTTGTCCCCCTCTAATAGCCAAGAAGTTTTGGATCTTTATTCCCAATATATCTCCTCCTATTTGTCTATATTCTCTAACTCTTTTTTTACTACCTTATCTTCTTGATTCAAGTATTTTATAAATGTTTTAGTCTAAAAGAGTGTAGCCAGATCCTCCATTCGTGTAACAAACATAACACTCTTAAGCTAGAAGTGTAACTTATTATTTTTATTTTAGGTTTTGAGTTGAGCTATGACATGCTAGATTTTTTTTAAGAATCCAAATAATATTGTATTTTTGGAAGGGCACTCATTATCCCACTAAACTAGAATTTTATCCCTAATCTCATCATCTTCTAGCAAAAACTTCTTAAATTGAAGTGGTCCATAGAAATATTCATGGACCATATTCCATTCCAAGATAATTGGAAAGTAGTTTGATTCTATACAATTCATAATTTTCATCCTGAGTGACCATCATAGACAAGACTCTTCAAACACCAAAAATATATCTAATTTTACCTTCATGTTTCCAACCCAACTTGTTTGATTGTCCAAGTATGGAAAGCCCTGCACACTAGACATCAATCAAACTAAGTTGATTTACTTTAAAGATAAAAAAAATTATCCCTCTAATCCAAAGATGGGATACCACCTTCTTAATTCCTAATTTAAAGCATAGCACTAAAATTACCAACCACTTTACAATTCACCTCTTCCTTACCTATCCTACTTGCTTGTAAAACTACCCATTGGAGGTATTGTTCCCCAATAATTTTTGAACCATAAAATTTAAAATTAACAAAAGTTGTCCTAAACTCTTATTGTTGAAGAGATATGTGAGAATCCACCTTATTGCATCATGATCAATTGTTGTCTAGTTTAGATGATTCCACAAAGTCACTATAGCCACTAAAGCACTCTATGATCTTATAGCCATATCCTCCATCATTATCCAAATTTTCTTGACTATTATATCCATCACCTAAATTGAATATTATCTCTTGAAGAGGAACAAGATCTAAATTATGAGTTTAAATTAAATTATTAAAAACAACTTGATGGGACTTGATGCTTAAGCCTTTAATATTCTATGGTTGTACAATCATTGGGAATCTAGAACCTAATAAGTATCAATGTACTTTACTCTTCCCTAGTTTACTAGTTGGTTACCTTCCATTGCCAAATGCTCCTAGTTTTATTTTTATCCCATACTCTTGGCTTGGTTGGTTTTTAATTGTTTCTCTACTTATTGATTTCCAACAGTAGGCTTCCCTTTGTCTTTATCTCTATATTTCATTAAGACATCAATGTCAATCAAGAATATAGTAAGGTTGAGGTTCTTTGAAGTTGTTAAATCAATATGGTTTAGGATTAGTTGGATATTTATCTTCAACATTGGTTGAGTTATCCATTATTGGACTACATCTACATTTTTAGAGGGAATATTTTTCCCTTGTGGTTCCCTCATTATAGTTATATCATTTTTCATAACCATAATGGAATTAATAATTTCATAACTGTTGAGGTTCCTTTCTTCTATTTGGTTTGATTGTGTTGTCTTCTACTTTTTATTCTTCTTTCTCTTAGGTGCTTAAAAAACCTCTTCTATTGTATTTAGGTTTGAGGTTGTGGGCTAAGTCTTTAACTTCTTCTTAGGTAGTTTATCATCATTACAATTAGCCTTCAATGGTATGGGATCCGTTTAGATTATCTTAAGGTATAATTGAGCAAGATGTCCATGCTTCATAGAATTTTTACTAGACCCAAGTACAATCCCTCATATCTATTCATATTTCAATTGGTAATAGGTGATTAAGATCCATATCAACATAAATATGAGCATAAATGGTTGAAGCTCCCATCATCATATATTTGTCTTAAGATGTTTTAGCTTTCATAGATATATATGTGTCGTGTATATATATATATACTTTTAAGTTCTTGGGTATATATGTTATATATATACCTATATAATAATATATTATATTTTGTTTTTGGTTTTTTGTGTTTTTGATTTTGAAAACAAAGCAAAAAATAAGAATTATAATATTTTAGATATTATACCTAATCTTCCTGAAATAGTTTATAAATATCATTAATAGGCTCAAGTTCTTCAAGTGACATATAATGTTCTTTTTCAAATTGAAAGTTAGCTTTTAAGAATTTGATAAAATGAGCTATAGTGATACTATCAATTTCATAGTCTTGAGCATAAAAATTTATTTTGTGATAATACTCACGAAAATGCACTGCCCTAGGAGTTTTGTGATATATTATTTTGTTTTCCAATACTATCTCCTAATCCTCTGTGCATGCTAGAAATCTATGTACTATTATAGCGTTTTCCAGATATTTTCAAAAGTATAAACAATTGAAGAAACACTTGCTCTCTTATCCGCCAACAACCTCTCACATGACCTTTGAATATCAAAGCGATGAGAAGAGTTATCAGGCTCTAGGATTCTAGCTATTTCAAATCTCTTAATTTTACTAAGTCTCAGTATGTTGAATTTTATAATGTCTAGTCTCTTCCAAAGTTTAGTCCAGTGTTCGTGAGATGGAATACTAGAATTTTGGACTACTAAGGATATTTCTTGTATAGATAATAATGCTCTAACATCTATGATTGCAGTTATTATTATGTTGAAATCTAAAATCTAAGAAATGATAGCTAAAGTATGCAAGTTTGACTAATTATATTTTTGTTTTGTTTTTGTTATATATATATATATATATTGTGTGTGTTGTTATGAATCATAAATATGCCTATGTTTTTCATGTTGGGTTCACCAAATAATGTAGCTCTAAAATTTTTGCACTACTTTCCTTCAAGCTAATGGATTCACACTTCATAAGGGAATGAGAAAATACTAGGTCTACACCTCAGAGGAGAGGCACTTGAGGTCGTGCCCTCTTTAATGATTTTTTGATGAATTGGATGGTTTCACCAGGAAATATTTGTATGGATGTTTCCATGCCTATGTTGGGATTTTTTTGTATGTGTTCTTTTTGTTTTGCTCACAATCACCTAGTTTGTCCAAATGCAACTAAGCTATACTAAATGCAATTTCGATTTCAATGAATACAGAAGACAGTGAATTACAGAAGGTAAACTAATGCAATACTTAATTATAAAGAAATTTGACACTCTTACTCAATCCAAATGTCTAATGTAGAGTCTTTTTGCTTGTTGTAAGCTATATTAGACTTGTTTTTGTGATATCGAACATCTGATCAGTGATCGACTGATCCAATATGATATTATTTCATCCAACCTGATCATAAACTCGTAGTTTCATAGATAGAGGATAAAACAAGAACTTGCAATGTAATATGAATCTTATTAAGCATATATTAGGATAAATAAAAAATTATTGTATGTTGTATGTAAATAAAACACTATGAATATGAGCTATGATATACAAATAACATAGTTGAATGCAAGGATGGTGAACTCCAAGTATGATAAATGATAATTTCTATATTAAATACAATGATAGATGAGAAATATAATGCTTTCAATAAAAATTTGGGATGAAAGAATAAAAACCAAAGTCTGAAGGTGCCCCCAAGAAACCTGCAGATAAGATTGGATATAATAGAGCCTGATCGAATGCTTCTGAGAAAAATCATATGTTTGATCTTAGATCATACCCATCGATGCGTAGCTACCATACTTTCAAACCTACAAATGCTTATGAAAAACAACAAGAAAAAAAATGCAAATAATTTAAAAGTTATTACTAAGCATCTATGGAGTTAGGGAGATCTAGGGCTAGGAGGAAATCAAGGGAATAATTTCTAATTAAATAAGCTAGGTAGGTTGAAAGTGGTTGGGACAAAAACAATAAGAGTTCTAGCCTCTTCCAATATAGGTGTGATCAATGAATCTAATCCCGTAACCACCACATGGTTAGGTAGATAAATACAAAAGGAGTTTAAAAAAAAAATCATTTTACTATTCTAGGTAGTTTTTAGTTTTGGACAAGATTGAACATCTGATCTTGTGCAATTCAGGTCTGATCCAAGATCAAAAATTTAATATCGATCAAATAGAGTCGATATAATCCAAAAGTTAAAAACTAACTTAATGTGAGCATGAAAATCAAAGCAGGATATTAGCAGGTTGTTTTAATCAATTTTTTAAATGCTTTTAACTTAGGGTAACTTAATGTTTCAATTTTAGGGTGTTACAACACTTATAACACTTAATGTTGTGGTCCCTTGAAGGTGCAAATATTTTGAATTTTCTCCTGGTGAAGCCATATCCATTCTTGCCATGAACCTTGCAATTTACTACTTTATGACCAAACTAATTTCAAGAGTATAAATACCCTTGAAAGAGATACCCATTTATGAAATTTCTCTTATAGAAACCATATCTCTATTTTTCATGTGTCCTGCATTGCATAGCCTTGTGACCAAACATGTGACATGAGAAGCAATGTACATTGAATAAACCTTGCCTTGGCCCTATTGGTCTCTTAGTCTCTTCTTCCCTATGATTTTTCTTGTTCCATTTTTTCCTTAATTATGCATTATTTATTTTCTTATTGAACTTTCTATTTTCCAACTCATCCTTAGAATTATCACTCTCTCTTACACTTTCTTCTTCTAAAGCTTCTTCTTCTTTGGAGCTTGATATTGACTCCTCTCCTTGTTCTCTCCGACCCTTTTCAAAACCAAGCCTTGTCTTGTTTGATGAAAATATTTCTACCTTGAAAATCTTAATCTGAGGTCTTTGAGCTTCTCCTAAACCTGTGTATCTTGTATTTAGACTCGTTTAATTCCTTCCTCGATGAAGCTACCTCATGCTATAATATTTCATATTCTAAGATCTTTTCCTCTAAATTTTCTTTAAATTTCCTTGTATTAGTTATTTAGTTGGTTAGATATTCTGTAAGCTTTCCTTTCTCTTCATCATATTCTTGAAATTGAAGCTTGAGTTTTGAATTTTTATTTCTTACATTCCTTAATTATTTAAGAGCAGAAATAAGATCACCTTCAATATCAACTTCTCCATCCTCTTAATTTTCTAATTCTTTGTGTTTTAGATCATCTTCACTCCTTTATGATTCATCTTCAATAGGAACACTTCCTTCTTCTTCTATTACCATAAGAAGACTTTCTTCTTCTAGACCTTCAAGAGAATCTTCATATTCATATTCATTGAAATTGAATCCATTCCTTGTACAATGATCTTCAAGATGACCAAAGTTACCACACCTAAAACACTTGAGAATTATTGGTTCCCTTCTTGCCTTTTTCTTAATATCTTATTTTTCTACTATCAAAAATAAAATTTCTTCTTCTTAATTATCTGATGACAATCCATCACTATCACTTGAACTCTTTCTTGTCTTATCTATATAAAATCTCTTCTTATACCTTTGTAAAAACTTCTTTCCTTGCTTGCTAAACCCATCCTTATTTTTATTTTTATACCTATACTTTCCTGCTTCCCTATTCTTATGATCTTGTTTCTCATCACCATTGCTATTTCTAGCTTATGTACAATCAGATGCATGGTGACCATATTTACAACATTTGAAACACTTAAATATTTTTGTACCTTTATACTTTCTTGTGTCCTTGTTCCTTCTGCCATAGTTTGCTTCTTCATCACTCGATAACTCATTAATTGAATCTAACTTATTATACTTTGTCGTCTTTGTAAATTTGAAAGCTAATTATTTTTTGGGGATATAATACTTTCCTATTTTCATATCAAAATCTATGATAGTTCCATGTAACTCATCCCTTGTCAAATTTTCAATATATTTTATTTATTCTATGGTTGAAACTTTTTCACTATACCTTTTAGGGAGTGACCTTAAAATATTTTGACAAACATTTGTTTCTTCAACTTTAAACCCAAGTCCTTTAATGTATTTAACAACCTCATCCACATGAAGTAAGTGTGTAGAAATATCTTCCTAATCCTTCATCTTTAGATTTTCAAATGTCTTCTTGAGATTTTACAATTTTTCCAACTTGACCTTTTTTTCTCCCTCATGTTTTCTGTAACTTTTCCCAAATATCTTTTGTTGATGTGCAATGCATAACTTTTACAAATTTTGATTCATGTAAAAAATTTAAGATTCCAATCATTGCCTTTGAATTATTTAGTTGTAGGAGCTTACCATATTTATCTATAGGTGGAGTAGCTAGTGGTGTGTATCCATCCTCAAATTCTTGCCATATATCATTTCCTTGTACCATTAGGTAAATATTTATTCTTATACTACAACATACATAATTGTTACCATCAAAAAATGGTTCCTTATTTCCTAAATATCCACTCTGATAATTCACCTGTAAGCTTTTTCTTCAAGTTGTTAAACTCTTCTGAAGAAACCCGCTATGAGACCAATTGAATAACACAATCTTATACTGAGAGGGGGGTGAATAGTATAAGACCAACTTTTACTTTTTCTTTCTGAAAAAATATTATCCAATATATCAATGGGAATATCAACTAAATTAATCAAATTAATGCACAAATCATCACACATAATAGAGACACCAATTTAATGTGGTTCACCTAATGTGGGCTACTCCACAAAGAAAATATTTCACTAAAATTTTATCAAAAAATATCTTGGGAATCCTTCCCTATTACAATATTTATGGACCTCTATCCAAAGGAGACACCAATACCCTAATCAAGTTTGTGGACTCCAATCCATAGTAGAACACTTTCCCCTTTATTGGTTCATGGATATCTATCCATAGGATAACTCCTTCTCCTCTGATCTAACATGTGATCTTCTAGAAGACTACTACCTCCACTGCACTAGCTTGTGGATCTCTCTCCATAGAAGATCTTTATCCTCAATCAGAAGATCTCTATCCTCACTATCCTGTGTAATGGATCTCTATCCATTGGAGACTATTTTCCTCAACTCTATCACCTCCAAATCTTACTCTTAGCTTTGATAAATATCTATATCAAATATACACTAAAAAATATCCTCGATCTAGCACAAATTTACTCTCAAATATATCTTTGGTCTAGAACAAATCTACCCTCAAATATGCACAAAAATCTATCCTTAAATATATCCTCAAGCCTTAACAAAAAGCTTTATCCAATCACAAATCAACTCTACTTAGATATATCTCAAGCCTTACCACAAAGCTTGAACAAATAAATCAATCAATTCAGCTCTCAAGTCTTCTCAAATACTTGCTTCAAATTTATCCATAAGTCATCTCAAGAACTTTCTCAATCTACCCTCAAGTCTTCACTAATACTTACCTAAAATTTTTCCAATAAGTATTCATCAAGGCTTACCTCAAATTTGCTCAAGAAGTCCTCCTTAGAACTTGTTCAATCTGCTCAAAAATTCTTCACCAAGACTTACCTCAAATCTGCTCAGTAAGTCCTCCTTAGAACTTGTTCAATATGCTCAACAAATCTTCACCAAGACTTGCCTCAAATCTGTCCAACAAGTCTTCCCCAAGACTTACCTCAAATATGCTCAACAAGCCCTCCTTAGAACTTGTTCAATCTACTAAAAAATTCTTCACCAAGACTTACCTTAAATATTTCCAACAAGTCTTCACCAAGACTTACCTCAAATATGCTCAATAAGTCATCCTTAGAACTTGTTAAATCTACTCAAAATGTCTTCACTAAGACTTACCTCAAATATGCTTACAAGATTTCACAAAAGCTCACACCAATATGTCCTTAAGTTCCCTCTAGGACTTACTTAAATCTCCCCACAAGCTTTCACAAAATCTTTCTCAAACAACTACAAAACTTGCATACAAAAATCAACTTAATATTATTCAAAAAACCTCTTCAACACACAAATAATTTTCACTCATAATATTGTTTAACCACATAAACATATAGATAATGATAAAAGACTCAATATTTTTCTCACTCACAATATACTCAATAACTTTCAAAACTCTTTCAAATCAATTAAGAAATAAAGTATAATTTGTTTCACAAATATTGAACTACCACTCCAATGCTTTCAATCAATAATGCTCAACTAACTTCACTCAAACATCCACTCAATGAAACACAACTTGCTTACAAATCCTAACCAAGTGTTTCACTATACTTCCAATCAACTCACACTATGTATCTCAAACCTTGAATCAAGATAATTCCAATTTTACATAACAATGATGCTCATGTTATTTCACAAACCCTAGCTCAAGATAGTTCTTAATATCACATAATAATGATACTAATGTTCTTTTGCAAACCCTAGTTCAAGATAGTTATCAATTTCACATAACAATGATACTCATGTTCTTTCACAAACCCTAGTTCAAGATAGTTCTCAATCTTACATAACAATGGTATTCATGATATTTCACAAACCCAAATCATGCACATGAAAAATCACTCAAACATTTCCAATAATTCTTATAAAACAATCCTTTTCACCCCAAATTTGCATTTCAAAACATTCAATCCAACAATATTTCACTCATAAGGATGATGTGCTCATACCTTTTATTTTGAGGGAGATATGTCTTCAAAACATATCTTAATCACAATAATTTTTTTTTCTAATTTTAAGGTTAGATAGCAATAGTCTATCTCAAAATATCCATTCAAACATTTTCCAATAATTATTTCACCATACAAAAATATCAAGTCTCAAGTATACCTTATAATATCCAAACTCTCAAAATAATATTCAATACATAAAAAATAAAATTCCTTTGTCAACACCTTATAAAATCCAAACTTCACAAAATAACATTCAACAAAAAATAAATTCCTTTGTTAAACCTTATAACTCCAATCTTCACTAAATAACCTTCAACAAATAAAAATCAAATTCCTTTGTTAAACATTATAACTCCAATTCCTTTATATTTATTTCTAATCAAAAGTAAAACATTTTAATCGACCTTATGACTCCCACCTTTGAAAAAATAAATCACGTGGCCTCTAGTGCCTTCCACAACCTTAGAAAATAATTAAAATCAAATGCGCTTACATTATTAATGTTGGCCCATATCTTCAACAAAAATGTTTCATCCTTTATGATTGTGCCCAAACTCGAACCTACTACCAACCACCACTGCAGCGTATTAGCCCAAGGCTAAGCTTCCATTGGGCTGCAAACCCATACAACTCTCAAGGTGCACATTCTACCTTTTATTCCTTGCCTTCAGAGAATTTAGAAAATAAAAAATCTTGTTGTGTTAAATGAAGGGGATGTGAATCGAACCCTTGACCTGCGTTGCATGATTTGGTGCTCCACTAGGAATTAACACAAAGTCTTCCTCAAGCTTTAAAACATGCAAATATTTTATTCCCTCTTAATGCAACACTCGATTAATATTTTATCTTGGGCATACAAAAATTGCATGGGGATTATTTTAAATGAAAAACATTGCTCCCTTTTATACCTTGTTATTTGCACTCCAACACATCAGCTTAGCAAATTCAATTTTAATTCAAATTTGAATTTAAACATTTTGGCGCCTTATGATTTATTTAAATTAAATAATAACCTTTAAAATTTGCTCAATGGGTCTTTTCAAGGATTTATTTTTTAATGATTCCTTGGACCTTGTTTTTCTTCACCTCAACCTTCTGCCCGAAATATTATAATATTATTTTTTTTTTTTTAAACCTGCTTCTCCTTCCTTGGGTCTTCAATTTTTTAGGCCTCTTTAAGCATATAATATATAAAATAAATATTATATATTTTTTCCTTTAACCAATTCCTTGCTTTTTGGAAAAAACACCTAATGATATTAATGATGATGAAACATGGACATCAACCTCTTGACATCAATGACAACAAAACTTGCTCAAATTTCCAATAGTTAAAATATTCTATAACGACCCACAAATATTTAAGGATATTGTGAAGTTTGGAAAACTAATTTTCTCAACATAACCACTCATCAATGTACTTTCCAATAAACTTAGGAAATTTTAATTTAGGCATCTTAAAGGTAGTATAAAGATAAAAAAAAGAGTGAGAGCCTTCCCTTACCTTATGGATTCCTTTTCCTCTACCTATTGGGTCGATTTCATGACACTCAAACACCTTTGGGCCATCAAAGTTTTCATCAACCTCTAGGAATATTTCTTCAAATGAAGCTTTGGAGCTTATGTAGTCACCTCTCAAAAGTTGTATTTAATCCTTCATTTGTTTAGCATCACTAAGAAGGTTATTCATTGCAATATGCATTTACTCCATAAAATTAATTTGTTCTATCTCCTTTTGATGTACTCTAGTGTCCTTAGCCATTTTGGTGTTATTTAAACCACTATTACTGACTTGCTAAAAATAGAAGTATGGTTCCATGAGTTACTATTTTTAGTAAGGAGCTAGAAAAATGCTTGGTGCTATATATCAAAATTATCAGGTAAAAATATAATCATAATGGACTAGACCCCAAAATAACTTTTTGAATACTAGAAAAAGCATATGGAGGCTATACCATATTGATCATCTTGATGACACAGTTGCAATCAGATATATATCACAACACTATTTTTGGGCACCCCAAAATTTTTTTTAGGGGAAGTGCAATCTTCAAGTGTCATTTATTTTTCTCCTAGAGGTTTGGTTTGCTAAAAAGTTGCTTTCTTGTTAGACAACCCCCTATGACACGATCTCTAGACTGTTAGTTACTAACACTATTTTATCACTAACACTATCTCTATATTATCTATTACTAACATTGTTCTATTACTAATAATATTGTTCCCTATACTACAAATTATTTGGTCTGCATTTGTTGCAGTCCAAACATAGCAGCGTCGGCTATGTTTCTCCAAGAGATAGAAATTTAGTATATATATTCACCGTAGTTGGTTTGAATAAACATCATCATATCTTTTATAATTTTCATCTGCTGCTTCTGCGCAAGGGTGTGCCCACCTTAAGTGGCCATTGTTTATTTCTATTCGTTCATTAAATTCTGTGTTTCGTAATTATTCAATTTCCATCTTTCGATCGTTGCGTTGCATGTAATTGTGTAATTTCATATAGCCAAGGTAGGAAAAGCGTAGCAAGTGGTATCAGATTCAAACAGATCCTGAAAGCCGTCGTCGGCATCCTTAACAAACGCTCCAGCCACGTTTCTACGCCGTTTCGGTCTATCAAACGTTCTTGGCAGCCGCTGCAGCTGCTGTTCACAGTCCTCTCAGCTCGTCGGTGGTCCATATTCTCTGCAACTCGACCGTTCGTAAATTAAACCTTTACGAACAACTGCAATTTCATGGATATTCCCTGTAACTTCCCTCGTCGCCGTTCGTAGATTAAACCTTTACGAAACTATTGCCATTTCGTGGAAATTCTCTGCAACTCCTCTAGCCGCCGTTGGTCACGCCAAATTCATGATTTTTACTCCATTTATAAGCACAAACCTTAAGAAATTTATTTTTATTTTTATTCCTTTGCGGTGCTGACGTCATTTAAAAATTTCATTTTCGTCGTGCGTGGGCTAGTTATCCCACATCTGCTGTGTTTTGTTGGTAGAGGGGTTTAATTCATTGTTGTCACACCATTTACATCGTGACCACGGTCACGCCTTGGCAATTCTTCGTGCGTCGCAAGTCTGTCGTCCGCTCGTTGGTCGTATTTGTCTCTTCCTCTTCGTCCGTCTCGCCCGGTTCTATCGTGCTCACAGCTGTCTCTTCATCCGTCTCACGTCTGTCCGTTTCGTTCGCTGTCTCTTCGTCCATATTGCGTCTATCCGTTCCGTTCGGTCCTATCTTGTTCTATCGTGCTCACAGCTGTCTCTTCGTCTGTCTCGTGTCTGTCCGTTCCGTTTGGTCCTATCTTGTTCTATCGTGGTCACAGCTGTCTCTTCGTCCGTCTCGCGTCTGTCCGTTCTGTTCGGTCCTATCCTGTCGCGTCCGTCCGTCGTGTCCGTCCGCTCGGTCCTGTCTGCTGTCGGTTCTCGCATCAGGATCCACTTCGGTTCGGTGTCCTAATTATAGTGGTCAACAGCTGTCATCAAGAAGGGGAGCCAACGAAATTCAGTTCCGCGCCACAGTTGGAGTGGCAGCAAGGCGGAAAACAACACAAATTTTTTATAAACTCAGTGTGGCCAAAATTTTGAAGTTCAAGGACTATTAAGCAAGAGATCGTAAGCAGTGCATGAGTAAAAGTTGGAGCAAGGGTCCTAACGGTCGATTATCCAGCTCAGACACAACCAATACCAACATAAGAAGAGCTCATCGCAGCCCAGGTACAAAAAATTCTCTTTCTCCTTTTAAAATTGGTAGTTATAATCCACACCACCCACTAGTAGATCCTATGGCTACTAATCCTTCCCCAACTCACGAAAACATCACGCAAGGACACTCAAGTAATTCAGCCATGTCTGATAGGGAGTCTCTTCACGAAATACTAGAGAGTATAAATGAAATGAGTCTCACTCTAAAAAACTTTGTGAATGCACAAACACAACCTAATCCCACTACTAATCCCCAAAATCACTCCCATGCCCAACGAAATGAAGAAAATATTGATCCTAATGATGATTGGCAACAACAACGAGGTGATTCGGATAATCACAGGGATCCCTATCAAAGACAACGGTATAACCAAAATCAAGAAAGGGACACGGGTTATCACCAACCAAGAGGCCCTAATATTAACTTTCCACGAATTGATATGCCCACTTTTGAAGGTCATGATCCTCGTGGTTGGTTAGCCAAAATGGAAGGCATCCTTGACTTATATCAAATTAAGGAAATTGATAAAGTTCCTTTCGTTGCAACAAAATTAGGCATTGAGGCCTACCAATGGTTTGTATGGCTTAAAAAAGAGAATGTAGCTATTATTACCTGGAGAAAATTCACTACCTCTTTTTTAGAAAGATTTGACGACGGAGCTACATCATCCTACACAGTAAGATTGTTATCTCTTAAACAAAAAGGGTCAGTTAGTGAATTCGTTTCGGAGTTTACCAGTTTACTACCATACACTTCAGACCTTAGTCCCGACACAGTGGTTGGTGCATTTCGCAATGGTTTGAAAGAAAGTATTCGAGTGGAGGTAGACATGCACGATCCAACCTTGTTGAACAGTTGTATAAGATTAGCCAAGTTGGCCGAGAAGAGACACCAGTTGTCTGCACAGTGGGAAACATATAGTCGTCCTTCATACCGCAACAATTCCTTTCGTAGAAATGATCAACCATCAAGATATTTTTGTTATAAATGTCGCACTAATCACCCCAGGGAACAAGCTTGTGCCCAAAAACAAAACTTTCATATTGAAGGTGATCAAGGTGAAGGGGAAGAGGATGAACCTTACCAATCAGAAGAACCTATGCCAGAAGACCTACCAGGTACTATAGACAAAAAAGAAGAGGATACAATGGCAATTTCAGTGCATGCTCTCATGGGTTTAACCGCCCACCATACCATCAAGGTACCAGGTTTTCTCTCGCCAGAAAAAGGTGAATGTGCTAATTGATTCTGGTAGCACCCACAATTTTATCGACATTAAAACAGCAAAAGCCTTGAATTTATTCATTAACTCTTCCAACAAAGACAAATTCCAGGTTTTAGTGGCCAACGGGGTGAACGCACAATGTGTGGGTCGCACATCTCAAGTTTCCATAAAGATGGGAACTTATACCTGGTTAGGCTCCCTTTTTGTCATGAATTTGGGAAATTCGATGTCATTTTGGGGGTTGAATGGTTGGAAACATTAGACACAGTTAGCTTCAACTTCAAAAAATTATTTGTGGAATGGAAGGAAAATGGACGAGTCATTCACTTACAAGGCATTACTACTCCTCCAACACAAATGGTGAGCTCTCATAGTATGGAAAAGATGTTAAAAAAGGGTGGATATGGGTTTATAGCTCAAATTAATTGTTTGGAAAAACAATCGACAGCAACTTCGGATATTATTGCACCTGAGTTACAAGATATCATCACACATTACGACGAGGTTTTCCAAGAACCTCAAGGATTACCACCTAAACGATCTCATGATCATGCCATCCATTTGATGCCAGGAAGTGTCCCACCTAACAATCGTCCTTATCGCTATCCTCAGCCACAAAAGATAGAAATCGAACAGATCGTTCAGGATTTGTTGGATCATGGAGTCATTCGTCACAGCACTAGTCCTTATTCCTCACCTGTAGTCCTGGCTAGACGAAAAGATAACTCTTGGCGTATGTGTCCTGACTTTCGTTCTCTCAATAAACTCACTATCAAGGACAAATTTCCTATCCCTGTCATAGATGACCTATTAGATGAGTTGCATGGTGCAAATTTTTTTACAAAATTAGACCTTCGCTCTGGCTTTCACCAAATCCGTGTTAGAGAAGAAGATATTCCCAAAACGGCCTTTCGTACTCATGAAGGTCATTATGAATTTTTGGTCATGCCTTTTGGTCTCACTAATGCACCATCCACATTCCAAAGTCTCATGAACCAAGTGTTTCGTCCACTCCTCCGTAAGTTTGTGTTAGTTTTTTTTGATGATATTCTCATATACAGCAAAACTTGGGCGGACCATTTACATCATGTGGATAAAGTCCTTCACATCCTACACAAAGAAAAATTATTTGTTAAACGCTCCAAATGCTCATTTGGTGTTCAAGAAGTCGAGTATCTTGGTCATATAGTTTCACATGAGGGTGTCAAAGTCGATCCCAATAAGATTAAGGCAATTCAAGAGTGGCCTTTACCTAAAACCATCAAGAAACTTCGTGGTTTTTTGGGTCTCACGAGCTACTATCGCAAGTTTGTACAGAATTATGGTAAGATTGCAGCACCTCTCACAGCACTCACAAAAAAGGATGCTTTTCGTTGGTCGGAAGAGGCTACTTTAGCTTTTGAAGCTCTTAAGCAAGCCATGTGTACAACTCCAGTCTTAGCAACTCCCAACTTTCACAAACCATTTATTATCGAATGTGATGCATCAGGAACAGGAATTGGGGCTATATTAATGCAAGAAGGTCATCCTTTGGCATTTGAAAGTAAACAACTTTTCGGAAAAAATTTGGGAAGATCAACATATGAAAAAGAAATGTTGGCTATTCTTCATGCAGTAGAAAAATGGAGACACTACCTAATCAGTAGCCGCTTCATTATCAAAACAGATCATAGTAGCCTCAAGCATTTTTTGGAGCAAAGGTTTTCTTATCCGGAACAAAATAAGTGGTTAACCAAACTTCTGGGCTATGATTTCGTTATTGAATATAAGAAAGGGAAGGAAAATATAGCTGTCGATGCGTTGTCCAGAAAATATGAAGATGAAGTAGTCATCAATGCTATTTCAGGTCCTTGTTCCCAATGGGTAACTCAATTACAAATTGAATGGCTGTCCAATAGTGAAACTGCCCAGATAATTCATGAATTATCTATAGGGTCTTCCAAACACCCTGGGTTCTCTTATGAAGATAACATCCTCCGGAAGAAGAACCGCATTTACATTCCACATAATTCAGAACTCAAATCAAAAATCCTCGACGAATCACACGCTTCTCCATCAGCAGGACATTCAGGATTTTTGAAGACATATTTAAGGGTCAAACAATCATTTTGTTGGAAAGGATTAAAAGCGGAAGTCAAACAATGGGTAGCAGAATGTGAAGTTTGCCAGCGCAATAAAGGAGAAACAGTCAAATCACCAGGATTATTACAACCATTACCCATCCCTGAACGACAGTGGGAACATATATCCATGGATTTCATTGAAGGTCTTCCAAAATCAGAAGGCAGGACAGTAATCTTCATCGTCGTAGACCGGTTATCCAAATATGCTCACTTTCAAGCTTTACAACATCCATTTTCCGCAAGCAAGGTGGCAAAGGTATTTATGGATTCAATTTTCAAATTACATGGTATGCCAAAGAATATTGTAAGTGATAGAGATCCCATTTTCACTAGTAACTTTTGGCGGGAATTATTTCGACTTAGTGGTACCAAATTGAACATGTCTTCAGCATACCATCCACAGAACGGATGGTCAAACGAAGTAGTTAACAAATGTTTGGGTACATACTTAAGATGTTTTGCTCAAGATAAACAATACCAATGGAGCCATTGGTTAGCATTAGCGGAATGGTGGTACAACACTTCTTACCATTACTCAATTAAGATGTCTCCATTCGAAGCATTGTATGGCACCAAACCTCCAAAAGTTGCAGATTACGTACAGGGATCATCTAAAGTAGCTAAAGTGGATGATTGGTTCCAACAAAGGCAGTCTACGCTTACCATCCTCAAAGAGAATTTGGCCCAAGCACAGAATCGTATGAAACAACAACAAGACTTGCACCGATCAGAGAGAACTTTTAATATAGGAGATTGGGTGTTCCTCAAGTTGCAACCTTACAAACAAGCCTCATTAAAGATAAAGTCCAGCCAGAAGTTGGCCCCACGATTCTATGGTCCCTACAAAATTGTGCGCCGCATTGGAGAAGTAGCCTATCAATTAGAGCTACCGACATCTTCACGAATACACCCGGTATTTCATGTTTCTTGTCTCAAAAAAGTAATTGGTCAAAAAGTACAAAGTCAATCAGAATTACCAGTGCTCGATGAGGAAGGACGCATACATCTCCAACCAGAAGATATACTACAACATAGAGTCCGCAAACTGAGATCACGTCAGATTCATGAATTTCTCATTAAATGGCAAGATTTATCAGAGGAAGATGCAACATGGGAACCTGAAAGTATCTTCCAGAACATTTCCGGCTTTGAGGACAAAGCTTTCCGAGGAGGGGAGTCATGTTGCAGTCCAAACATAGCAGCGTCGGCTATGTTTCTCCAAGAGATAGAAATTTAGTATATATATTCACCGTAGTTGGTTTGAATAAAAATCATCATATCTTTTATAATTTTCATCTACTGCTTCTGTGCAAGGGTGTGCCCACCTTAAGTGGCCATTGTTTATTTCTATTCGTTCATTAAATTTTGTGTTTCGTAATTATTCATTTTCCATCTTTCGATCGTCGCGTTGCATGTAATTGTGTAATTTTATATAGTCAAGGTAGGAAAAGCGTAGCAGCATTTATCACTAAAATGTTCTTGTTTGCTATGAATTTTGACTATCACAAATAACTATTACTAACATTGGTGGTAATTGATAACTCTGACCTAATTGTTACTATCTTAGACAAAATTTATACACAACTATTACTAAAACTAGATGTTCGTCAACTTTTTTCATCTATTTCATGCAGTAATTTGTTGATAGGGAAGTCTCCTCTATATGCTCAATTTTTGTGATAGGATTTTTGGTTGTAGGTTTACCATTCAATAAAATAAGATTTTTTTTGCAGGTTTAACTTTCAATACAATAGGTTATTCTAAGTTAGGGTGTATGTACTACCCATAGGCCATTTTTTATACCATAGTGATGAATGATAGTGCTCAAACCAATATTTTAGGCCACTACTCAAGGAGGATTCCATGCATACCCTTGAGCACACTACTTGCCTCTCTAATAGTACAAAAGGATGATATTTCCATATGTTGTGGCTAATGTACTATTGAATACAAGACAAAAAAAAATTCTTAGAGCTAAAGTCTTCTCTTAATCCTAGGTGGTATATTAAAATACCCAAAGATATGTGGGAGCTCAATTCCATAGATGAGTGTTATTCGAGGCTTGGGTATTGGAGTCTGATTACCCCTCACTTCATTAGATACTTTACAAATAATCTAGCTTAGCCAATAATGATAGCTCCTCCATGATATTTTAAAACACCTAGCACAAGGTTTCTAACCTAATAAACTAATGCAAAAAGGGATTATTTTTGTTGTTTTTATAATAAAAAAACAAGCAAAAAATGGAAAACACTAGAAATTTATACCTGATAGTCAAAATGGAAGGGGAAGAACTATCACAATCATAGTGGAACTTGATCTTGGAAAGTGCTCTTATACCACTTTTTAGAAACCTTCTATTAAAAATAATCTCGTTCACATAAATATTGTAATTAAAAATGAACTCATTCACATAAATATTGTAATTAAAACAAAAAATCATGCAACAATAGTATATTGTAACGTAAAATATAAGTACAAAATTAAAGCAATCTCACAAAATAAAATAGAATAATAGGGCCCTTCAAGGGGTAAACCTCCTTCAATACTTTCATTAATTTGTAAAAACCATACATTTATGCATTAGCCCATGTCTTTTAAATATATACTTCATGCAATCCTAACATAATGCTCATGAGTTATCTTACATACAAAGTGATACTCAAGCTAGAATATTCTACCAAACATCAATTCTATTCTTGATAATGGTTACATGAAATGGTACCATTTGTCTAGATGCCTCACTTTCCACATACCATTACAATGTATTACAAAATAACATTATAAGGGTATCCTCACATTCGAAGGGGGTCATTGCATAATCATAAGAGAATTACATAAAGTGTTAGGATGGGGTCCTAACAACATGTGACCTCCTCTCCCAAAAATGTATGTGTTTGCTAGACTTTCTATATAAATTTAGGAAATGGTGAATTCATGATTTCATTAGAATAAAATCTAACTCAAATGTACATTATGATACATTAAATGCAAAGCATAAACTTTGATGCTATTCATAGCTTTAGGTCAAGAGTGGAACAACCCAAAAAATATTATTGCATAATTTCTAAGTGGATCAAGGACTTCCTTTCCTCTAAGGCATCCAATAGCACATGATGCGAAGTCAAAATATAGATACACAATTTCCCTAATTCTTCCTCCTATAACCACCATGATACCATTTGCATATAGAATTTGGTGCATCCATCCCTTGTAGAAAAAAGGACCATGCCCATATCCTATAAATAATGTCAAGGCCATGTATGGAAATACCCATTAAAATTTTAAAAATATACATGATACTATCATATCATGGAGTACCTTTTCATTTTTGGATCTCAAAATCTATAATCTAATTCCCTACAAAAAAAATAAGGTTCAATTTCTTGGATAATTTTTACAAGAGTGGAGGATTTTTTAATCCATAAACATTTTAAAAGGTATAAAAAGGGTAGAAGATTTATTCTAGAAATCAAAAGAAAAATTAGAGCTTTTGAATATTTTTCTAACATGATAATATAAGGCTTACCCATTCCCACTCCAATACCATGATGGAATACATAATATTTTCTAGAAATAAATGAAATAAAACCATGTACTCAGATCTTATACATAGAATGAAAAAGAAAGCATAAAAAAGGATTTGATGTGCACCCATAGCCATCATAAATAATCACTATATATAGATAATATTGCACAAAAAAACCCATAATAAATGATAACATAAGAGGAGTATTAATAACAGTAGTGAAACCTCAATTACATTATAGAGTTTAACCTAAGCCAACATAATAATTTAACTTTAGGTTAATTAAAAATAATCAATAGGGTTTAAACATAACAAGGTTAACCAAGTCCCATTTAGCTTATAGAATCAAATTTTACAAAATAATAAATATATTCCACAATTAAATTCCTTTAGACCTATAATCACACAATGGTAGTTGTTGGCCATGAAGTAGATTATAATTTCAACAATCCCAAGAACGAGTTTCATAACCACTATGGAAGTTGTGTAATTGCTTTGATAATAGTAAAAATATTTAAATTATATTTTTTATGAAATATATATCTCATTGAATGAACAAGAATATTCTAAAACAAATTATCTTGATTTTGTGAATATTAATGATAACTCTTTTTTTGGATTGTTATAAGAAGAGTAAATATTTTACAATCATTCACTAAAATGTGTTCTCACTTATTGAAATATTTTTTATATGCACATAATAATAATAATAATAATAATAATAAATAGTATCTCATATTATAATAGAAAAATTCCTAATACTTCTATAAAGATGAAATATAAATTTTATCAATGCAAATAACACTTGGAAATTGTTCATACTATTAAAATATTTATGCTTGTTTGATATTATTATTATTATTATTATTATGACAACATATTAGGTAATACTCCAACATAATTCATCCCTTGATAGTGTGGGAGGTGGTAATTTATCCAAATGGCTTACTAATAGAATGAATACATAAAAGGGTAAACTTCTATACTAGTGCATGTAGTTGTTTGATCTATTAGCATCAAGAATAATAAAATCCAAATTTAATTTGTAACAAAATCATATGTATATATTTGTATTTAGCATATTTGTATTTATTTATTAACTTATAAAATCATATATATATATATACATATATATGAATATATATGATATATATATATATATATATATATATATATATTCATATATATTCATATATATGTATATATATATATATATATCTATAAATATATATATATATATATACATATATATATATATATATATATGTATATATATATATATATACATATACATATATATATATATATATATATACATATATATATATATATATATATATATATATATATATATATACATATATATATATATATATATATATTACCTTTAAGGCATGACTTAGACTAGTGAATAGAACTAAAATATTATGACTTATGATCCAATATGACATACCGTGGTGAATACATAGAATGAGGGTTATGAAAAGAGAAGTAATATGAAATCATTAATATTTGAAATTATCCCATGCACAATATTTTGGCTTAGCATATAAAAATCAATTGACACATTTGATCTTGTATGTATATGAATATAAAAATAACATTCAACAGATGACCTTAGAAGGCAACGAACAAAATAGAGCATAATAATATTTGCATTGATACATGTTTGCATCTTCATAATATTCAACAAGGTTATCAATGGAATTATAATTGAAATTAGAAAGAAGAAATTTTTGAAACTGCAACAAAAATATTTGATATTATACAAAAAAACAATTAAACCTGCATGAATGTATTTTGTCTTAAATTTGTTTTCTAAACATAGTAATATTTTCATTTTCTTTGATGAGATCCATACAATTTTAATTATAAAAAATTTTAGAATAAGTTTATACCTTTTATTTGATACCTAAGAAAGTCTTGGATGGTAAACCTAGAAAAAATTTGACTAATGCCATTAACACTATAACATTAATCTCTCTCTATACTAGGTAGATAAATTAGTCCATACATGTAATTATGCATTTAACAAGTAGTCATTGAAATATGTAACATTTGTTCTCGTGAGGAGTTTTATTAGTTTTTTTATTGTAAGAAATGGAGTTTTCTAAATATTTAGCTTTTTTTTTTTTTTTGGTAAGTAAGAGAATATTATAATTAACACCGGGTTTTAACTGGTTGACCCAAAACCATTTTACAAAATAGGGTCCACTGACCAACTGGACAAAGGCCAAGCCCTAAAAGTTTAAACTGACAACAAAAAGGGCCAAGACCTATTCTTCCAACAGAATACAGCCAAACTAAACTATGGAAGCCTAATAATATGGCCATCAGAAAAGAAAGACGCAAAATAGAACTAACAAAGACAAAAACTAATCATGCAAGCACCATGCAGAGTAGCTTGTGCCCATATAAAAATAATAGAATATGGTCAAAAAAATATCCCATAGAATGGACAACCAAGATGCCAAGCAGTCTTCCTTGTAGTCCTCATCTAACTTCTTATCATTCTCCTTGCCATCATCTTTAGATTTTGCCTTCGACTCCTTGTGCCCCTGGAACTGCTGGCTATAAAACAAAAGATTTAGAGAATCACACGAATCAACAGCTGCACTGATGAGGCCAGACAGACTCTTCAACTGGTTGATACTATTGGAGGCTGATGAAATTGTCATCTTCTCCAAGACTATTATGGTGGGGTCTGGTACCTCATTGTCAGGGATCTCCAACACTTTGTTATTTCTTGCTAGGGCATTTTTGCGACATCGAATCCAAACACACCTTGGGAAATACTTGAGGCCGAAGTAGATGTTTCCCATGCATGAATGTGTAGATAAAATACCTATATCAGTGCCCCACCAACTGCAAAAAACACTAGTCACATGAACAAAAAAAACAATTATGACAAAAGCCATTATACGGTTCAAAAAAATATTTTTAAAAATGCCCCCATTTTCTGTCATTGATCCACTTTGAGCCTTCCAATCTAAAATTTTTCATTATCTATCACCATTGAGATTGCATGAGGAAGATTTTCAGTCCACGTGATCAAATTTGCTACTACAATGCCTTCATTTGCTAGCCTATCAGCTGCCATGTTTGCTTCCCATAAGGTATGCAAAATTATGGCCTCAGGTCGATCATGAATTAGAGCCCTTGCTTCGTGGATGTAGTCATCAAATCTCCAAGGAGCTCTCTTAGTGTTCTTTAGAAGATTTATAATAATAAGAGAATCACCTTCCACCAACAGTTTCCCTAAATATTTAGCTTTTAATTTGTTGGATATGGGATAATTATCTCTTTTAGCAACATATTTTACAAAAAAAAAAATTGTATTTGCCTTTGATTTGGTATGGTATAAAAATTATAATTCTCACCAACTAATATCAATCATAGATATGCTATAAAATCATAATAAGTTTTTTTTATAATGTATAGAATGTCATGCTAGAAATAAAAAAAGACTCTTTGTAAACCATTGTGACATTTTTATTTTCCATAAAATAAAGTGGTTGATACTTATATGTAGGCATAACCATTTTGAGTATATCCATTGCCATAGGTAAGTCCTTGTTGAAAGTATAATTAAGATCTAGTTGTTGTCCATAATTTTATTGATAATCCCTCATGAAATATATATTATGGATTTCCACTTTCCCATTATCATTAACAGTACCCATTATACAAATACTTAACATAAATTAATATTATATCCAATAACTCATAATATGTTTAAAGGTTTTGGACATAGATTCCCTTATTTTGATTCATGTATTTTTAAGTTTATAGAATGATTGATGCAATATTATAGATTTGGTAAGTTATTTTACCATTTAGGGCCATGGCCAGATGGTTTTAAGAGTAATTTTAGCAAATATTTCCTTAATTCTATTATCATAAATGTTATATTTTACTTTATTTCCATGATGTTTTTACCTTCTACAAAAAATATTAATACATTTGATTTAGATTTGTTTATATAGGCTATTGAATAACATGAATGTGTACTATATTATTTGCAAACACATAATAATATTTACAAAATCTTCAAATATTGTAAGTAATGACATGGGTGAATATACAAGCAAATTTAACATAGCATTGTTGAATAATCTAGCTAGCACTCTTGTTTTAGCATTAGGATTTATATATAGTAAATTAATATTAATATCTATATATATATATATATATTCTAAATTTATTTTATATTTATTTTTAATAATATGTCTCGTCACTACAAATATATAGTAATGGAGATAATATAGTACTTGTAATTTAAGAATGCATAGGCTAATAGATCCAATTTCTTGGTTGCAAGTAACTTAATTTCATTTAGCCCTATTAGTGATAGGATAGTTTTATCTTTGAGTTAGAATAAATGATTGTTGTCATAAATAATAAATATTCCCTAGGAAAGAGAATTATCATATGTGAGAAGTGATGTAGGGCCAAAGACCTAGGTCTCTATCAATCTCACCACAATGTTTAGAAGGGAATGTTGTGTTTAATATTATGCTATGTTTTATGAGTTCAATTAAAAAAACACCTAGAATATCCTAAGGAGACCAAAAGAAGTTATCTACTTTTCTAAGTAAATTTCTAGACCTAATATAAAACTAATGGTAGATAAAATACAAGAACATATATTTGGTGAAGGAATAGAAGAGCTATCCTTTATGATTTATCCTTTCAAGCGAGTACAATAAAATTAAAAGTTTTTTATTTTTTTAAAATACACGCTTTTTCAATTTGTTGACTAAAAATAGGGGATGAATATTTTCCAAAATCCAATTTAAGTTCCTTTATTTTATCTTTAAAAAGTTATAAAACAAAAAATAAGGGCCTAAACTAATGCAGACAAAAAACAAGGCTAACTATAAAAAATCTGAAATGGTAAATAAAGGACTTAGTTTTGTAGTTAAAGTAAAATTATTACTTGTACACAAAATCGTCAATCACAGAATCACTACATGTATCTAACTACTAGTAATTTTATACAAGCCTACAAAATAGTAAGACTTCAAATAGAGATTAGTTTTGGAGTATTTATTAACTAAGGAAGATATTAAGTATCCTAGCATGAATTCTTAGACCCCCAAGTTCCTTTGCAAGACAAAAATTTGAAGAAAAATAACATGTACAAGCATATATGATTAATCATTGCTTGTAACTTATTATTAACCATTTTTCTTGGAAGAAAATATAAAAAAATAGAGTATAGAACCTTCTAGATTCTAATCAATTAAAAATATACCAAACATATGATAGTGTGAAAAATTAGACTATGTTGGGAAAGTAAGGTTAGAGACCTAAGGTCTACAAAATTATATAAACAACAAAAATACTTCTTATAATAGAGGAACAATGATTTTGTTTTGTAATAAGAAATGAAAATTTGGTATAATAATTTTCAAATGATTTCAAAAAATTATGTGTATAAGATAGTTTGTTGGTTTGTTGTAAATGGAAGTGAGGTATATGATAGATACAAGGTTCAATATCTAGATCCTAGGATAAAATCATTAGCAACAAAATTTCCACATGTAGAAAAATGACAATGATTTCATTCTAATGGCCAAAATAGAAAATCAACAAATGGAGATGGTAAGGATATAGTTAGGATGGATCTAGAAGTTGTAAAATAATAAGTGTGCAAAGGAAAATTACCTAAAATAGTTGTCAAAAAATATTGGATACAAAAATAGAAATGTTAGTACATGGGTTAGTAAAAGGAAATAAGGCTAAAATAGCTAAAATTTTATAGCAAAAACATATCATGTCAAATGTTATCTAAGCTAATACAAAAATGCAAGTTAAAAAGGAAGAAGAAGAAGAAGAATATTTATAATCCAAGGGTCATAATTTGAAGCCTTCTCTAGCACACAAATATGAAGTTCCTAAAATACCAAAATATAAACCGATTGTAAGAGCAATGTAATAGAAACTTGAATGCTTGGAGAGAGAAAATAAATAGAGTTTTGTTAGCATAAAATCATATGTTGTGATGGCAACCCCATGGCCATAATTTATAAAAATTTAATATCCTTCAGAGAGTAATATAGTATTCATGGTAACATGAAATGAAAGGTAAGGTTTTTTTACTTTTTAAATTCATATCTTGGAGGACAAATAAGATAGATCTCAAAAGGGACAAGCTTTAAAATTTGAAATATATTGGGATATGGAATACATCTGAGGTAATATTAGATAATTTATGGTGTGAATATTGAAGAGGATTGAAAATATAAGATTAGAAGATTTTGTACTTAGCATGACAAAATGATTATCACAAATATGTGATGACAATTTCATACAAGTGATTTCATCAATTTGACTATTGTGGTTGAAAGATGTGGGAGGTCTTAAAATTAGTATAAACATAATTTTGAAAAATTTGTACTATTAGTGGTAATTTCATATTTGGTAATTATGTTCTACCATTGATGATTTTTCATTGAGAAATAAATACACAATATTTGGGTCAAAATAGTTAATTGGATTGGTTTGGATACTTACTAAGTTATTAAAATTTTAGGTATACAAAAATTGGGTGTATATATTTGCCCTCTTTTTTATGCATTTATTACATTATAAATACATAAATTATAATAGATATCCCAATTTTGGGGTAAAATATCTTCCTAGTGGTTGATATACTATTATAGAAGGTGTGGTGCAAAAATTGTACTTTGATGAGCAACTTGAAAAATTATCACCCTTGGGTAGCATGAATTGCACTTATGCCTATACATACCCCAACCCAAGGTTACCCCTTGATTTTTAAAGGGAAAAATATATTTTATTGAAGACTATTTAATAGGATAAGGTGATTTAATGAGGAAAAGATGATAGGTGGTCTTGGATGTTCTTGGGTAAAATGAGAGGGGTAAAATAATTCACTTTTACCATTCACTGTAACAAATATGGAGCTCTATGTGGAGCATTTGCACAAGATATTCCAGGTATTAGAAAGTATTACCTATACATCATGTTTATTAGCAAGAGGAGGAGGTGAGGGAGTATAGGTATCACCCAAAAATACCACTCAATATTTTTATTTTATTGCTTAAACGTTGATTTTAAATTTAGTATGGCAAATTTGTATGTATTTGGTGATTTTGTCAATTCTGATTTTATAAATTAATATTATTTTCAAAATTGTTCATTGTTAGTACATACTTTGTCATTAACAAGCAATTTTGAAATAAAGTAATTTCACAACGGTAATTTTACCAAACTATCAATCATTCTATAGTGGTAATTTTGTAAGGGCTGGTAGTGATTTTGTAGTGGGAATTTTGTAGGTCCAATGGTTATTTTTACAAAGTGGGGGGATAATTTTAGCTTACTATTGGTCAATTCTAAATGTCAAATGGTCATCTAATGCATATTTAAGATGTGCTTGGTGTTCTTGGCTTGTAGGGAGTGTGTAATTTTGAATGTTCTATGAAAATGAACTACATTCAAAGGAAAACCTATGAGGACTTTTGAAATATCTTCTCCTTGTATAGGTTTGATATTTACACTTCAAATTTATAAAATAATCCTGAGCTACTAGGATTTTTTAAGGAAAAATAAAGGATAAGAAACATAAGGAAATTAATATTGAACTACTTATGGTGATATGCCAAGAATCACAAAGGCCCTCTATGTATGGATTGTATGAATGAACACATGCATCAACCATACCAACAATAATGAACATAAATTTATAATTACATATATTTACTTATGAGAGTGCATAAAAACTAGTATAGATACTAGTCATAGGTCCATATACAACCTTGCATACATATAAATACTAGAACAAAAGTAAAATAGTCATAACTCTTATGTGTGTGTGTGTTTGAAAATATTCAAATATATATACATAAAATAAAAAGGCTTGAAGGTATGTATGTAGATTTACTAAAGACTCAAGTCTAAATTAATAAATTGATGGAGGTTAGTGAATGATTATATCTAAGGTTAGATATTAGATAGGAAGATACAAGTATTCCCTCCCTTAATATATAAAGTTGATTATTTATATATCCTATCTCAAAATTTGAAACTCAAACTTCCCTCTAATGACTATGAGTGGAAAAACCTACATCCTCCTTGGTCATAGGCGCTTGAGGTGCCATGCTACATTCAAAACTAGTATACTCGGAATATATTTGGGGTATTATCATAATAAATGCTCTATAGAGAGGATGGTTCATTTTAAAAGTGGAATTAAATGAGCCCTCCCCATTTTGGAAACTTTGGCTTAGGTAGCACTCTTAAATAGCCTTTGCTTTCTAGATAAGCTTCTTTAGAAATCCCAAGGCTACTTTAGCTTTTATGGGCCCCATCCTCATGTTTTCCAATGTCCTAGATTACTATTTTAATGGATTTTTTATTGGGTCTAGTTGGAACTTACCTCAATTGATCCTCACCTATATTTTTGGTAATCAAAACCTTGTGCACAATGTAGCTCTTAGGACTTGTCAAACTTTTGGGTTTACCTTTATTTACTATTTTCCTTAGTTCCTAAGGATACAGTAAGTACATTTCCATGGTTACATATGGTTCAAGGCTTCCTCTAGGGATCTAGTTGCTCCAATTTTGTACTCCTTCTACATGTATTTTTGTAAAACTTTGATTGGAGTAATATTTTACCTCTAGATTTTGCATGTAGTAAAAATACATCATAGTTATGGTGATTCGTGGTCGATTTCCAACTTGTTTGTGATAAATAACTCAAACTTGGTAGCCATATCATTGGGTGTAGATTCAAGTTAATTTTTTTTCATAGCCTCAATGAATTTCATCCATTCTTCTTCAAATGACAATTTCACCTAGGTGAGTTGCAAGTAGTCCTTCTTAAGATCATCCATTTACTTCATGAAAAATTAGGTGAACTCACTCTTAGATTTAAAGAGGAGCATTTTAATTTTAACTATATGCCTCATATCCTAGTTGACTCTATCATAAAAGGATGTTTTTGATGGAACTAGAATGTTCACTTATCGAGTTAGTCATTATTGGAACTCCTACTAAGGGAAAGGTTAATAATTGTGAGTTCATGGCGAAGGAAGTCTAGTCAATACTAATGAGAGGACACAATCCTTGTATTATACCCTTTAAGCTATGTATTTGAATTGCTTGTCACATTAATGTGTAGTTTTTTGGCCTATAAGAACTTCTATAATTCTACTAGTTATAGAATATTTTTATCAATTCTTGATGTTATTGATTGCTAGTGGTTGATTTTAGCTATGGCATCCTAAAATTTTTGTGCCTCTTGAAACTAGACTCTAGGCACTCTTTCAATATGGTCAATCTCCTTGTTGATCTTAAATCCATGGACATATTTGAGTATATAGAAAAATCCTATAGCTGCCTGGATGACCCCTTTGTAAAGTAATCTAGTTAATCTCCATGTTTTGCTCAGTGCTACTTGCTACATGTTCCAGTTATCCCACTCTTTTATTTTTTCCTCCAAAACAACCTCTCCTTCCTCAAAATTTATCTATAGGTAGGTATATTGGACCTTCAATTCCTTAGCTTTGGTCTAAGAAGTCTTAAGCATTTGTATATTTTCTTCCAACTTCCTTTCTTACCATGTCAACTTCTTTGTCATGATTGCATAGTCATAGGTTACCAATTTGTTTACCTATTAGGAGAATTTAATTCTTTCCTTTAGTATAACATCCTTGAAGATAATATTGACAAGTGGAACCCAATAATATTGGGTCTACATCTCTCCTTCTATAGTGGTAATAGTGGGTATAAAATTAAATATGCCTAATCCAACACTTTGAGGAAGAAATGTGATTCTTGTATGTGAAGTGGTAGGTTGCATTGCCCACCACTTTGCCTCTTGTTATAAATTTTTTTAGTCATACTCTTAAGATTAATATAGAAGGGATACTAGATTAAGTATTAAACTGATGGTCCATCGACTGAATGTCTATAGATGACCTTATAGATGTAAGATAAATTATTTTAGGAATGAAAATGGGGATAGATGGGTAGCAATAGAGAGGGTGATAGAGGTAGATTCAATACTTGAGGATGAAATGGATGATAAAAATATTGAAGTAGTTATGAAATTATAAGGTAGAGTGGATAGGATTGTTGATGTGGGTGGAATGATGGAAGGGGCACTCTAGGGGAGAGTTTCTATAATGGAAACAATAGGTGATAGAGTATATAGTCATTGGTTTGATGAGGAAATTTTTTCATTTTATGGTGAAATCTCTTTTGGACATCCCTATGGTTGTAGGGTATTTTTCTCAAGTGCTTCTTCCAATGGTGGTGGTAGAATCTCCTAAATCTAGATTTTGCTCCTCTTTTTCTTTATGGACTTCCTATCATCTAAGAATGCTTTCTATTTTTTTTTAGTCTTTGAATTTGCTTGAATTTTCCTAAAAATTATTCTTCAATGATGGTGTAGATTTGGTTGGAGTGATTTATTGGGGGTTTTTAAATAAAATATTTTATGATGTGTATCTTTGGTTCTAGTGGTATCTTTAGGAGATCTAGGACTACAACCAGGTCACACTTTTGTTGTTTCTATGGTTGGATGGTTCCTTCATTAGGAATACAGTATTAACCTATTTTTAATTATAATTAGGCCATGGTTCTATTGGATTATCATATTCTTCATTGATTTGTTGGTCCTTTTTATTTTTCCTAGGCATTGACACTATATTTAGCAATCTATTTCCAATAAATATATTAGTCTTGGATTTTCTCCTTAGTATAGCCCCTTTTGTATAATCGTTCCTTTTTATTTTGGGGGTTAATTTTACCATTGGGTTTGAAATTGTTGAGTTAAAACTCCATTTTTTATAGCTAATATTAGAGTAGTGGAAAAATACCTTCATTAGGACTCTAGATGATCTCTAGTCATGGACATGTTATGGACTTGAACCTTTTTGCATTTAATATATTTGAAAACCATGTCAAGAACATGTATTTAGGATCAAAATATTAGGAGTATTTCAATGTATTGAGGTTTAATCCTTTCATATTATCTTTCAAGAGGGGCATTATTTTTCTCTCTAGTTATCATACTCCCTCCAAGGTTATCAACAACTTGTAGTAGTTTTTCTTACTTTGTCTTTCACCAAAGATGATGTCCACCATTTTGAGTTGTCTTAGCATCTTCATGGTGAATACAATTGTAGTCACATACCTTGGTATCAAGTACACTAGCTTGGAATTTTTTTTTATTTGAATGGTGTTGTAATTATCCAAGAAGAATAAATCCCCTTGATAGGCATGATGTGACTTATGAGAGTATTTTTATGGAATTATTTGAGGTTTGGTCAATTTTTTTTGCTCAAAGTTGGCATCAATACCTCATACACAAAGGTGTAAAATGAATATGTTCATTGAAGGACTCCCATATAGGAAGATGCAAGCCACTTCTAGCCATCTTTAACTCTTATCTTCAAGCCTAGATGCTCATATAGCCAAGGTTTTTGATCCAATGCAATATGATAAAGGTATGAACAGTACATGAAAGGCAAAATAAATTTGATATTATCCAAACCCTTACAAATTTGCTTGACTATTGATGAGACCTAAAAATGCTTATATTTATGTATACAATTTTCATATATATTGTGGTATTATTATTATAGAATGTATGTTTTATGAAATATTTATATATATTTAATATAAGAATTATTGAGTTGTCATTAATGTCAAGGCAGATATCTTCAAGGGTGATTTAATGTTGTCATTGATGTCAAGGTATATATCTTCAAGGGTGATTTAATTATATGCTTTAATATTTAAATGAAATATTTAAATATTAAAGTGGAAGGTTTATATTTAAATCAAAGTATTTAAATATATTTTGAATAAAAATTTAAATACTCAAATATTATAATATTTAAATCATAGATTCAAATATTATAATTTAAAAGAGAATTGGTTACCCAGGTGTTGTAGGTGAGTTGGAGAGGAGAGGGCAATCCTCCAAGGGAGGTCCAAGGTTCGAATCTCCACCCTACCAAAAAAAATCTGAATTGGGTACCCAAAATATAATTGATAATGTTGGTGCGGGTAGGGTTGGGTGCTACTCTCGGCTGACTTTGACGGTGTAGTACCCCCTGTTCACGGTCTCTCAGACCAAGGCAACCCCACAAGGGGTTTTTTGCTTAAAAAAAAAATTGGTCGACTTGAGAACCATATAAAAGTGAATTTGAAATTCAAAAGCTTAATATGCATGGGGAAACCTCCTTGGATGTAAATATAAAAGTGAAAATATATTAATACAAGTCCAATAATTCATTTTCATGGAATGGAGATGCAATAGGATATCCTTTGACATAACAATGAGCAGTGAGTGGAATATTTGGGAGGATGTCCTAGAGATGAGCACATGAACATTGAAGGAGTCACGTTTAGTGATATAGCAATTATTTGAAGAAGGTTCAAATACAATATTATGTTCTCTAAGTCTTAACCATTGGGTTAGCCTAGTCGATTACAAGCCTGCGTTAGTGCATTATAAAGTAGAAGGTCCAAATATTGAATCCCCTAGGTGGCATTTTTGTTGTGTGACTAAAGAGCAAGGTGTGTAAGGTTCAAATACAATATTGTGTTCTCTAAGTCTCAACCATTGGGTTAGCCCAGTTGGTTTCTAGCCTGCGTTAGGGTACTATAGTGTAGAAGATCCGAAGTTTGAATCCCTTCAATGGCCTTTTTGTTGAGTGATTAATGTGCAAGGTATGAAATATTTAAATAAAATATTTTGAATTTTAGTGTCATCTAGTGGTTAGCTCAGTTGGTTACAAGCCTGCATTTGGGCTCTACGATATAGAAGGTCAGAGGGTCGAATCTCCTCGAAGGCTTGTTGTGGTTTTGTATTCAAGGTAAAATTTTACATAAATTTGATTAAAGGGAGATATAAGGAGTCATTTTGTTGTTAATAAAATTTTATTTTACAAGTGTTAAAAGGAATATATAAGGATTCAGTTTGTTGTTAATAAAGTTTTATTTTGCAAGTGTTAAAAGGGAGATATAAGGAGTCATTTTGTTGTTGTAAAGTTTTATTTTGTAAGTTTTAAAAGGGAGATATAAGGAGTTATTTTTAATTAAGATTTATTATGTATGTTTTAAAAGGAGTGATAAGGGTTTAAAGTGTTTGATTTGATATTTAAATCAAGAAGGGAAAAAGAGAATTATTGAGGCAGATTTGGAAGGCACATACAAAAGGAAAATCATTTTGTCAAGATAGATTTGGAAAGCACGTACAAAAGGAAGATCATCACATTGAGGCAGATTTGGAGGGCATAGATTTGAAACAAGTCAAGGTATCAGAGAATAGAGTAAGAGGATTAAGTGCACATATTCACCCAAGCATTCAATTAAAAGGAAGAAAAAATTCAACCATCTCAAGAAGAAGAAAATGTGCACTTGATAGTGGAAGAAAAGCAAGGTATTAGCGTCTCCAATTCAAACACGCAAGTAAGTTATCTAATGCTAGACTTGGGCTACCTTTAAAATATAATAAATGTGAAATATGTAAAGCAAGACTTAATGAATGTGAAGAACATATTGGCCATTTTAATATTTCTACACTAGTGCATATCATCCTCTATATGTTTATAAAGTTAATTTTTTTTGGGTACAATATGTCTAAATTGCTTTCAATTTGAATAAATAAAACTCAATAAATGTTGAATAATTTTATGTCATTATTGATAAAATTTTAGAACATATTTGAGCAGTGTTTGTAAGCAAGATTTGGGAATAGATTTGAGCAGTGTTTGTGAGTAGATTTTGGAGCATATTTGAGCAGTGTTTGTGAGTAGTTTTGGGAGTAAAATTGAGTAATATTTATGAGCATATTTGGGAGCAGACTTGATCAAGGGGATTGGTGTATCTTGTGGATTGGTGTCCATAAACTTATAGAAGAGGATTTTTGTCTCCTGTGGATTGGTGTCCACAAAATTGTAAAATGGGATTGGTGTCTCTTATGGATTGGTGTCCATAAACTTGCAAAAGGGGATTGGTGTCTCTTGTGGGTTTGTGCCCACAGAATTGAGCAAGGGGATTGGTGTCTCATGTGGGTTGGTGCCCATAAACTTGTATATGTTATGGATGGTGCCCATAAAATTGAGCAAGGAAATTGGTGTCTCCTATATGTTGGTTCCCACAAAATTGTATAGCAGATTGGTGTCTCCTGTGAGTTGGTGCCCACAAAATTTATTGAAGAAAAATATAAGAAATATTTTATCATGGTTTTCTCCTGAAAGGGTGTTTCCATGTCTCTTGTGTGAATGGTGATTATGTGCATTAATTTATTATTGCATTGATATTATTTCAAGTTTTTACTTTGGAAAATAAAAAATAAAAGTTTTATCTTATACTGTTCACCCCCCTCTTAGTATAAGCTTGTGTTCTTCAATTGGTATCAGAGTAGGTTCCTTCATGAAATCCTAATATCTTGAAGGAATATCTTACAAGAACACACATGGTTTGCCAAGAAGGATTTTCATAAAATAGGGCTCCATTTTTTTATGGGACTAACTATGCTTTCTGTAGCATGAGTATGTGAACCTATTTGATGGCACATGGCTATGATATATGTTAATCCATTGTGGATGGGTTCACACCACCTGATACCCCTCCCACGGATCGAGATGGCAAGAAATCATTTGAAAATAATTCTAGGGCAATGAATGCAATATTAAGTGGGTTATGTGAAACATATTTTGTGAATGTCATGTAATTCACATCAATAAAATAAATATGGGACAAGATACAAATAACATACGAAGGATATGACAAGGTTAGAATGGTAAAACTTCAAACCCATAGGAGAAAGTTTGAATACTTGAAGATGAAATATGAGGAAGATATTGCTAAATATTTACTTCGCATTGATGAAGTTGTTAACAACATTCACGGACTTGGAGAAAATATTGATGACTCTAAGATTTCCAAAAAATATTAAGGTCACTTCCCATGAGGTTTGATGCAAAGGTTTCGGTTATTGAAGAAATGAAGGATCTTAAAACCTTAAGCATTGACGAGCTACATGAAATTCTCATAGCCTATGTTATGAGGACTGAAAAATATCAAACATCCAAATGGGAGGCTGCATTTAAAGCTTCAAATAAGAAAAAGAATAAATAACCAGAGTCAAGTGAGGAATCAAGCAACAGAGAAGAAGATAACTTTGTGCGAAGAAATAAGAAGGGTCTAAGAAAACACAAAGTTATGTATTCTATAAAATATTTTAACTATGGTAACATTGGTCACTATGCATCTAATTGCCCACAATCTAGAAGTAGTAGCACTAAAGAAAAAAAGGAATACAATAAAAAGAAAAAAATAAAATTTTATCATGAAAAGAAAAATAGGCACGATCAAAGCAAGCATGATAAGAAGATATTTTAAAGGCACAAAAAGAGTCTTTATGTTGAGAAATCAAGTAGTTCTTCCATTAGTTATGAAATCCTCTCCGATAGTGAAAGAGAATAAATTCTATTTTTGGCTATAAAGGAGAAAGAAGATGCTCTTGTTGATGAAAATCAAGAAAAAGAGAGATATCCAAAAAATGAAGAGGAAGCCATAGTTGAAATAGAAGAGGAACTTGTTATTGCTCTTAAAGAGTTGAAAAGGATTAGAAATCAGAACTCAAGATTGAAGACTTAAGTACAAGAGGATGAGATGACAAAGGCAAATATGTCACAAAAATGCATTGACTTGAAAGTTAAAGTTGAAGAGGCAAAGTGAATTGAAGAAGGTATGGTTGAGCAGTTAAAGGAAAAAGAGTTGGAATTTGATAAACTGAAACATGAAGTTATTTATTTAAGGAAGGAATTGAATGAATCTAATGATAAGATACAACAAAATATTATGCTTGAGAAAAGCATAGAAATTATGGATGATATTATCAAAGCATAGAGATATTTGGTTATAAATACTGGACATGGTTTTGGGGAAGGTCAAAATAAACAAAAGGAGGATTCAAGATCAAAAGGAACAAAGACATCAAAGAAAAAAATTAAATAAGATCCTAAGAACTATGCTGATGTGTTGCGAAGTGGAAGCATCGATAAGGAAGAAAACAAAACATTATTAAGGAATAAAGTCCATCATAGAAACAACAATGAGAGAAAAATGTGGTCATATCCTCTAAGACAATTAGACAGGCTTCAATATTTTTTTTGAGGTTATTGTTTTTCATGTAACCATTTTGGTCATAAATATGTACATTGCAAGGTTCATGCTAAGAATGATTTTGGTTTCACCAAGAGAAATTTCAATTCATTTGCACCTCTCATGGACTACAACATCATATGTTACAAATGTAATAATTTTGGGCATATAGCTATATGGTGTAGAAAAGTGTTCCTTGAACTTCCAAAGTCAAGAAAGAAGGAGAATAGTCAATATATTAAAAATACTAAGACCTCCAAAGTTTGGAAAAATAAAATAGAATAAGAAAAGGAGCATAGTAATTTGGGAGTTTTACTCGCATCTCATCATTGATTGTCTTAGTTAGAGCAGGGAGTAAGGGAGCATTGTAAAGTGTCTTATCCTTTAGACTTGAGGAGCCTTTTCCATTGATGTCAAAGGGGGAGAAACTTGTAATTTAAGTCATGGGGAGCAACTTGTGATCCTATTTCAGTAAAGGTCAGTTTCTTTGCAGGGTTGCCATTAATGACAAAGGGGGAGATTGTTAGAATTATTGAGTTGTCATTAATATCAAGGCATATATCTTTAAGGGTGATTTAATTTTGTCATTGATATCAAGGCAGATATATTCAAGAGTGATTTAATTATATGCTTTAATATTTAAATAAAATATTTAAATATTAAAGTGGAAGGTTTATATTTAAATCAAAGGATTTAAATATATTTTGAATAAAAGTTTAAATATTCAAATATTATAATATTTAAATCATAGATTTAAATATTATAATATAAAAGAGAATGGGCTGACTTGAGCACCATATAAAAGTGAATTTGAAATTCAAAAGCTTAATATGCATGGGCTGACCTCCTTGGGCGCAAATAGCAAAGTGAAAACATATTAATACAAGGCCAATAATTCATTTTTATGGAATGAAATGCATCGGATATCCTTCGATATAAGAACGAGCAATGAGCGAAATATTAGAGAGGACATCCTGGAGATGAGTGCACAAACATTGAAGGAGTCATGTTTGATTGTGTAGTAGTGATCTAAAAAAGGTTAAAATACAATATTGTATTCTCTAATTCTCAACCGCTAGGTTATCCCAATCGGTCACAATCTTGCATTAGGGCACTATAGAGAAAAATGTTTGGAGTTTGAATCCTCTCTATGGATTTTTTGTTGTGTGAGTGAAGAGCAAGGTGTCGAAGGTTCAAATATAATATTGTGTTCTATAAGTCTCAACCGTTGGATTAGCCCAATTGATTGCTAGCCCATTTTAGGGCTTTGTAGTGTAGAAGATCCAAAGTTTGAATCCCTTCAGTGGCATTTTGGCTGAGCATTGAATGTGTAAGGTACAAAAGATTTAAATAAAATATTTTAACTTTAGTGTCATCTGATGGTTAGCTCAGTTGGTTACAAGCCCACATTTTGCTATGCAAGAAAAAGTTTTAATTAAAGTTTTAACTTTTAGTGTCATCGAATCTCCTCAATGGCTTGTTATGGTTTTGCTATGCAAGGTAAAGTTTTAATTAAATTTTATTAAAGGGAGATATAAGGAGTCATTTTGTTGTTGTAAAGTTTTATTTTGTAAGTTTTAAAAGGGATATATAAGGAGTAATTTTTAATTAATATTTATTATGTATGTTTTAGAAGCAGTTGTAAGGGTTTAAAGTGTTTTGTTTGATATTTAAATCAAGAAGGAAAAAAGAGAATTATTGAGGCAGATTTGGAAGGCACATACAAAAGGAAAATCATTTTGTCAAGATAGATTTGGAAAGCACATACAAAAGGAAGAAAATAATATTCAGGTATTTGGAGGGCACATATTTGAAACAAGTTATGACATTAGAGAATAGAGTATGAGGATTAAGTGCACATATTCATCCAAGCATTCAATTAAACGGAAGTACAAGTTCAGCCATCTCAAGAAGAAGAAAAGGTGCACTTGATAGCGAAAGAAAAGCAAGTTATTAGTGTCTCCAATTCAAACATGCAAGTTATCTAATGCTAGAATTGGGATACCTTTAAAATATAATTATTCTAAAATATATAAAAGAAAGACTTAATTAACGTGAAGAACATATTGACCATTTGAAGATTTCTACACTAGTGTATATCATCCTCTATATGTTCATGAAGTTAAAATAATTCTGGGTAGAATATGTTGAGCAAGGTGCAGCAAAAGAATTGCAAAAGTATTGTCATTGTTGTCAACACAGACAGATTGATGCAGTTGATGCAGTTCAGAGGTCAGTCAGATCAAGTGCAGTGAATTTCAAGACAAACAGAGGTGACCCAGATTCAGAAATTGGCAGAAAGAGACAAGGAAGAAAACTGTCGCGATATCGCGACATGTTTTCTGTCGCGATTTCGCGACAAAAATTAGGAGAGAGAAAATGCACGCCAAAATGTCACGATTTCGCGACATGTCGAGTTTTCACTGAGGAGAGAGAAAATGTGTCGCGATATCGCGACAAAACAGAAGAGAGAGAAAATGCAAGGAAGATTGTCGCGATTTCGCGACATTGTCGAGGAGAGAGAAAGTGCATGCCAATTTGTCGCGATATCGCGACATGGCAGAGGAGAGAGAAAGTGAAAGGTAAACTGTCACGATTTCGCGACATGCTGGCAGAGAGGGAAGCAAGGTGAAAAGATGTCACGATTTCGTGACATAAATGGAGGAAAGGAGCTAGCAACGAAAAGTGTCGCGATATCGCGACACGTCGGGTTTTCGCGACCCGAAGAGGAGAGAGAATGCTCAGCAACAAAGGTGTAGCGATATCGCTACATGTTGAAATGAATGGAAACAAAGGTGTAGCGATATCGCTGCATGATGAAAATACATGGCACAAAGGTGTAGCGATTTTGCTACAATTAGGAAGTGCAGAAAACAAAGATGTAGCGATTTCGCTACAAGTGAAAAGACACAAACAAGAAGATGTAGCGATTTCGTTGCATGACAAAATGTATAAAAACAAAGGTGTAGCGATTTCGCTACCATTCAAAGTTGCAAAAATTAAAGATGTAACAAGTCAAAAGCACAAGGCACAAAGTTGTAGCGATTTTGCTACTGCACGAAACAAAGAGTGTACGGAAGCAGTGAACGTCGCGATTTCGTGACATGTTCCATTTTCGCTGATGTTTGCAAGGAGGATTGTACGGAAGCCCAAAGTGTCGCGATTTCGCGACATGTTCCATTTTCACTGTTGTTGGCAAAGGAGAGTGTACGAAAGCCAGAAGCGTCACGATTTCATGACAATAAGGATGATGATGTCAGCAAAGGCCAAAAAGTGTCGCGATATCGCGACAAGATGCAAGGAAAGCTTCCAAGAGCCAAAACGGTCGTGATTTCGCGACATGCTTAAGGATGACATCAGCAAATGTTGAAAGTGTCGCGATATCGCGACAAGATGCAGGGAAAGCTTCCAAGAGCCAAAACGGTCGTGATTTCGTGACATGCTTAAGGATGACGTCAGCAAAAGTTCTAAGTGTCGCGATATCGCGACATGAATAGAAGGAAAGCTTTCAAAGCCAAAATGGTCACGATTTCGCGATAGCAAGGGCATGAAGTGTGCGGCTTCAAAAAGTGTCACGATATCGCGACAGGTAATAGTCTGGCAGGTAAAACCCATAGGAGCATGCAAGGTGACACGTGTCGAAAAAGCAGATAAGAAAATCATGCAGCCAGTTACGTAAAAAGTAACTGATGTCTGATCAGCAGTTACAAATTGACAGGTGTCGATCATGCACTAGAACAGTTGTATACTCTTGATTGAAAAAGCATTCGATGCATCACATATGGAGTTTTGAAAAAGCATTCAAAAAGTCGTATTCGAAGAAATTGAACAGCCAAATATGGAGAATCAGAAAAGCTTTCTAAAAGACGTATTGCAGGGTTTCGAACAGTCGAAGTGCATGGAACCGAACAGCCGTATTGCATGGATTCGAACAGTCAGAGTATGTGATTCGATTGCATGCAGGATTGAAAGGTTATAAAAGAATAATCGTACAGAGAAGATGTTGCTGCTGTTAGAGAGAAATTGCTGTAAAAGGAGGGTTAGAAAAGAATCAAGAGAAAAATAAGCAGAGCCGTGAGAGTGTGTAGAGTTGGGTTAATTGCAGACCAATCAGGGTCGTGCATGAAGTGAAGACATTTTTATGTCATTCTAAATTGATCAGAATTGTAGTCCAAGTTGGTGCTTGGTACTAGGAGTTGGTGCTCCATCTGTTGCAGTAGAAAATTACAGGGGTTGGTGCTCCTTCCAGTTGATGCTGGTAAAGTATTTGTAAAATTGATATTTTGCAAAGACTGGATTTGGATTGGAGTCCAAGCAATCATTTTTGAGGAGTAGCCAAATTGGTGAACCTCGGTATATTGAGTGTTGTGGTGTGCTCTCTTGTTCAAGTTGTTTTTTAGTTGTCAAGTTCTCTTTATTTCATATTAAATGTTGTAGATATAAAAATTAATAGCTACACTGATTCACCCCCCCCTCTCAGTGTCATTGTGTAATCATCAATTGGTATCAGAGCAGGTTCCTTGTACAAGCTTAATCAGCTAAGGAGATCTTGGAAGAAACAATGGCAGGCGGTGAAGGATTTTCATCCAACAAAGCTCCCTTATTTGATGGAACAAATTACACCTTCTGGAAACTCAGAATGCAAACATATCTGAGTGCATTGGGATACGATATTTGGGATTCCGTAGATAGTGGATACACAGCACCCACTACCCCTCCAACAGATACTACTGAGAAAAAGAAATTTGAAAACAACTCCAAAGCTAAGAATGCCATAATGTGTGGGCTTGTTGACAGTGAACTGATAAGAGTCATGAGTTGTAAATCAGCAAAAGACATGTGGGATAAACTGAAGAGCATCCATGAAGGAGACAGTAAGATTAAGGAAGCAAAACTGCAAACTCATCGAGCATAGTTTGAAGCACTGCAAATGAATGAAGATGAAAACATAGAGACTTATATGCTGAGAGTCAACGAAATTATTAATGCAATCAGAGGACTCGGTGAAGAAATTGATGATGCAGTTGTTGTGAAAAAGGTTCTCAGAACACTTCACAAAAGATTTAACTCCAAAGTCTCTGCAATAGAAGAGGCAAAAGATCTAAACAACTTCAACATGGATGAGTTGCATGGTTCCCCGACAGAGATATGAAATGAGAATAGGACAAACCAAGTCTACAGACAGAGAAGCGGCTTTTAAAGCACACAAGAATGTAAAAGCTGAACATGAATCTGAGGATGAAGGAACACTGGATGAAACAGAAGCCAATTTTGTTCAGAAACTCACAAAAGGAAAAGGAAAATATAATAGAGGGAAGCTACCTTTTAAATGCTTCAATTGTGGAGGAGTCGGTCATTTTGCAGCCAAATGTCCAATGCAGGAGAGAACCAAAAATGGTGAAGGTTCACACCAAGAAAAAAGTGACTGGAAGAAGAAACAAAATTTTAGAAAGAACAACTTCAAGAAGAAAAGCTTCATAACCAAGAATGTCGGCAGTTCTGAAGAAAGCACAGATGAGGAGTCTGAAGAAGAAGGAGGTGAAGCTCTGTTCATGGCACTTGAAGAAGAAAGAACAGAGGAAAATCAGGAAGGTGATGAAAATTCCAAGGATGAAGCTGAAGTGTATTTGGAAGGAGAATTGGTTGCTGCACTTGAAGAGTTGAGTGCAGAAAGGAAGAAGAATAAAATTTTTTCAAAGAAATTAGAGAATGCCACAGACATAATAAACAATCTGAAAATACAGACAGAGGAATTCAAGAAAATGTCTGAAGTTCTTGATGAACAATTAACTGTAAAGATAGTTGAATGCAGCAAGCTAGAGGAAGACATTGTTAAGTTAAGGATGCAGTTAGAGGAGATGAATAGAAAATTGAACTGTTTTCATAAGTTTGAAGAAAGTACTGTAAAGCTGGATAAAATGTTAAATAACCAAAGGCCTTCTGGCATCAAATTTGGTTTAGGCTTTGATGAAGGAGAATCTTCAAAGGATTCAAAGAACTTGAATATAGAACCCATAAAGAAAGAAGAAAAGATCAGGGTTGAACTAGAAAAACCAAATCATGCAAAAGAAAACAATAATGCCAGATTCAAGAAGAATACTGACAAAGATGGATTCACAAAAGTCACACATCCAAGGAGGAGAAGAGTCATGGCTCCTACTTCAAACTGGCAAAGACCGGCACCTAGGTTTAATCATGCATTTTCTGGTTATTGTTTTAAATGCAATGCTTATGGCCATAAGATTTCAGATTGCAGGCATAATGTATCTCAAAGGAATTTTACCAGCAAAAATGTTTTTTCTCCTTTAATGAATTATGCAGTTGAATGTTATAATTGTCATAATTTTGGACATATTGCTAGAAAGTGCAGAAGCACTTTTGCATCAAATAATTATCAGGGTAGAAAATCTCAGCCAAGTGGGTTGAAACAAAACCAGAAATTTCTTGAAAAATAGGCACATGCTAATGAAAGGACAAAGGCAAAACAAGTAGCAAAATCTGCTATCAAACCAGAATGGAAAGAAAAGGAATCTTTGATTGTCCAGACTACTTTTAAAGCTCAGAACAAATCAGCACCTTGGATACTTGACAGTGGTTGTTCCAATCACATGACAGGTGACAAGCAAAAGTTTGAGAATTTACAGAATTATGAAGGTGGTTCTGTGAAATTTGGAAATAATGATGGAGCAAATATTGTTGGAAAGGGATCAGTCAAGATCAATGATGGCAATATAAAATCAAAAGAAGTCTTGTTTGTAATTGGCCTGAAGCATAACTTGCTAAGTGTAAGTCAAATATGTGACAGAGGTCATGATGTAATCTTCAAGAAGGAGGGCTATGAAGTAAGAAAGACAAAAAATGGAAAGTTAATAGCCACTGGACTGAGAACTTCTAGAAATCTGTATACACTTTCAGAAACTGTAGAAGGAACATGCTTGATTGGACAGGAAGATGAAAATTGGCTATGGCACAAGAGGCTTGGGCATATTAGTTTTGACAATCCGGCAAAAATCAGTTCAAAAAGAGCGAGTTAGAGATATACCAAACATTGGCAAACCTGTAAATAGCATCTGTGAGTCATGCCAAAAGGGAAAACAAACCAGAGCCACTTTCAAAGCAAAAGAATACTTCACTAGCAAGCCATTAGAACTAATTCACACTGATCTATGTGGACCCATGAGAACTGAAAGCATAAATGGACACAAATATTTTATGCTGTGTATAGATGACTACTCAAGAATGACATGGGTACTATTTCTGAAACTCAAGTCAGAAGCCTTTGAGATGTTTAAAACCTTCAAAAATCTTGTTGAGAATCAATCAGGAAAAATAATTAAATGCCTAAGATCACACAGGGGAGGAGAGTTTATCTCTGAAGAATTTGTAGAATACTGTCAAAAACATGGGATAAGAAGACAATTTTTAGTAGCTAGGACACCTCAGCAGAATGGTGTTGTAGAAAGGAAGAATAGAACAGTGCAGGAAATGGCAAGGACAATGCTGGCAGAAAACAAAATAGCTGACAGATTTTGGAAAGAGGCAGTCCATACTGTAGTTTACATTCAAAACAGGTGCATGCTGAGACCACATGAAAGCAAAACACCTTATGAGTTGTGGTTTGGTAGAAAGGCAACAACAAGACATTTCAAAGTATTTGGCAGCAAGTGCTACATAAAACGGATTGAAGATAACCTCGGTAAATTTGAAGATAGAGCTGATGAAGGTATCTTTCTTGGTTACTCAACAAAAAGCAAGGCCTACACATGTTACAACAAGAGGTTGAAGAAAATTGTTGAAAGTGCTGATGTGAAAGTTGATGAAGGTAGAGAACAAGAAACTACTTATCAAGAAAACTACCCTATGTATGAAGAAGTCATTGAAGGTGATGATGAAAAAGAAACAGAGAAGAATCAGAAAATTGATCCAGATAGTGTAAAAACTGAATCTGAAGAAGAAGAAAACAGGAAATTTAAAACAGGCAACTGGCAGAAAAATCATCCAAGTGAACAGATTATTGGGGATCCCACAGATGGTATTCAGACAAGAAGAATAGCAGTGAGGAACTATTCTCTCGCTATCTAGTATTGAACCTAAAAATGTTGCTTGAAGCAAGCATCGATGAAAGTTGGATGAAGGCAATCAATGAAGAACTAGATCAGATAGAGAAAAACAATACCCGGGAATTAGTACCTAGACCAACAAATAAAAACATAATTGGCACTAAATGGGTTTTTAGAAATAAATTGAATGAAGATGGGCAAGGTTGTCAGAAATAAGGCAAGATTGGTATGTAAAGGCTATGCTCAGGTTGAAGGCATTGATTTTGAAGAAACTTTTGCACCGGTAGCAGGACTAGAGGCAATCGGAATGTTTCCGGCATTAGCGGTTCATAAAAACTTCAAAGTATATCAAATGGATGTAAAATCAGCATTTTTGAATGGAAAAGCTGGAAGAAGAGGTTTACATTGAACAACCGGATGGCTTCCAACTTGGTGACAATCCAGATTTTGTTTGCGAGGTTAAAGAAAGCTTTATATGGATTAAAACAGGCACCCGGAGCATGGTATGCAAGGTCTGGATAATTATCTAATTAAACAAGGGTTTAAGAAAGGTTTGGTGGATAGCAACTTATATGTCAAAACAGAGAAGGGTCATCTTATTGTTCTTGTTGTTTATGTAGATGACATAATATTTGGCAGTAGCATGGATGAATACTGCAAAGACATATCAATTAAAATGAAAAAAGAATTTGAGATGTCAATGATTGGTGAACTTTCTTATTTCTTAGGATTTACGAGGTCAATCAAAATGAAAAAGGCATTTTTATTTCTCAAGTTAAATATGTAAAAGAAATGCTGAAAAAGTTCACAATGGAAGACAGTAAACCGGTCAAGCACTCCCATGACAACAGGCTGCAAGTTGAGCAAGGATGATAAATCCCCAGATGTAGATCAAACAATGTACAGGTCTATGATTGGAAGCCTGTTGTATTTAACAACCACTAGACCAGATATATTACAAGCAGTATGTATGGTTGCAAGATTTCAGGCCAGTCCCAAAGAAACTCATGTAACAGCTGTAAAGAGGATCTTCAGATATCTCAAGGGCACTATGGATTATGGGTTGTGGTACCCAAAAGGTAAAGATTTCACTTTGATTGCATATTATGATGTAGATTGGGCAGGATGTATTGATGACAGAAAGAGCACAAGTGGAGGAGCATTTTATCTTGGAGACAGGCTGGTAGCATGGCACAACAAGAAACAAGAATCAGTATCTCTATCCACTGTAGAGGCAGAATACATTGTAGCAACAACATGCTGTACTCAGATATTATGGATGAGACAAACGTTGAAAGATCTTGGTATTCATTTCAAAGAGCCAATTTCAATTAAATGTGATAACACTAGTGCTATCAACATATCCAAGAATCCAAATAATGCATTCAAGAACCAAACATATTGCAATCCGATATCATTTCTTGAAGGATAAAGTTGCAGAAGGAGAGGTTAAATTGGATTTTGTTCCAACTACAGAGCAAGTAGTTGATATATTCACAAAACCTTTGCCAAAGGAAGTATTTGAATACCTTCGGAAGAAGTTGGGAGTAGTCACACCACCCAAGCACTGACTAGCTATGGGAAACACATTCTCAGGGGGAGCATTCAAACTTTTTAAGTCTGAGAATGTTGTGCATAGACTCAGGGGAGTCTGCAACAGCCCTTTGGTATTATTGGCAAAGGGGGAGAAGAAATTAAGCAAGGTTGTAGTGTGTTGCCAACAATTCCAAAGGGGGAGATTGTTGAGCAAGGTGCAGCAAAAGAATTGCAAAAGTATTGTCATTGTTGTCAACACAGACAGATTGATGCATTTGATGCAGTTCAGAGGTCAGTCAGATCAAGTGCAGTGAATTTCAAGACAAACAGAGGTGACCCAGATTCAGAAATTGGTAGAAAGAGACAAGGAAGAAAACTGTCGCGATATCGCGACATGTTTTCTGTCGTGATTTCGCGACAAAAAGTAGGAGAGAGAAAATGCACGCCAAAATGTCGCGATTTCGTGACATGTCGAGTTTTCGCTGAGGAGAGAGAAAATGTGTCGCGATATCGTGACAAAACAGAAGAGAGAGAAAATGCAAGGAAGATTGTCGCGATTTCGCGACATTGCCGAGGAGAGAGAAAGTGCATGCCAATTTGTCGCGATATCGCGACATGGCAGAGGAGAGAGAAAGTGAAAGGTAAACTGTCGCGATTTCGCGACATGCTGGCAGAGAGGGAAGCAAGGTGAAAAGATGTCGCGATTTCGTGACATAAATGGAGGAAAGGAGCTAGCAACGAAAAGTGTCGCGATATCGCGACACGTCGGGTTTTCGCGACCCAAAGAGGAGAGAGAATGCTCAGCAACAAAGGTGTAGCGATATCGCTACATGTTGAAATGAATGGAAACAAAGGTGTAGCGATATCGCTGCATGATGAAAATACATGGCACAAAGGTGTAGCGATTTCGCTACAATTAGGAAGTGCAGAAAACAAAGATGTAGCGATTTCGCTACAAGTGAAAAGACACAAACAAGAAGATGTAGCGATTTCGTTGCATGACAAAATGTATAAAAACAAAGGTGTAGCGATTTCGCTACCATTCAAAGTTGCAAAAATTAAAGATGTAACAAGTCAAAAGCACAAGGCACAAAGTTGTAGCGATTTCGCTACTGCACGAAACAAAGAGTGTACGGAAGCAGTGAACGTCGCGATTTCGTGACATGTTCCATTTTCGCTGATGTTTGCAAGGAGGATTGTACGGAAGCCCAAAGTGTCGCGATTTCACGACATGTTCCATTTTCGCTGTTGCTGGCAAAGGAGAGTGTACGGAAGCCAGAAGCATCATGATTTCACGACAAGAAGGATGATGATGTCAGCAAAGGCCAAAAAGTGTCGCGATATCGCGACAAGATGCAGGGAAAGCTTCCAAGAGCCAAAACGGTCGTGATTTCGTGACATGCTTAAGGATGACATCAGCAAATGTTGAAAGTGTCGCGATATCGTGACAAGATGCAGGGAAAGCTTCCAAGAGCCAAAACGGTCGCGATTTCACGACATGCTTAAGGATGACGTCAGCAAATGTTGAAAGTGTCACGATATCGCGACAAGATGCAGGGAAAGCTTCCAAGAGCCAAAACGGTCACGATTTCGCGACATGCTTAAGGATGACGTCAGCAAAAGTTCTAAGTGTCGCGATATCGCGACATGAACAGAAGGAAAGCTTTCAAAGCCAAAATGGTCACGATTTCACGATAGCAAGGGCATGAAGTGTGCGGCTTCAAAAAGTGTCGCGATATCATGACAGGTAACAGTCTGGCAGGTAAAACCCGTAGGAGCATGCAAGGTGACACGTGTCGGAAAAAGCAGATAGGAAAATCATGCAGCCAGTTACGTAAAAAGTAACTGATGTCTGATCAGCAGTTACAAATTGACAAGTGTCGATCATGCACTAGAACAGTTGTATACTCTTGATTGAAAAAGCATTCGATGCATCACATATGGAGTTTCGAAAAAGCATTCGAAAAGCCGTATTCGAAGAAATTGAACATCCGAATATGGAGAATCAAAAAATCTTTCTAAAAGACGTATTGCAGGGTTTCGAACAGTCGAAGTGCATGGAACCGAATAGCCGTATTGCATGGATTCGAACAGTCAGAGTATGTGATTCGATTGCATGCAGGATTGAAAGGTTATAAAAGAATAATCGTACAGAGAAGATGTTGCTGCTGTTAGAGAGAAATTGCTATAAAAGGAGGGTTAGAAAAGAATCAAGAGAAAAATAAGTAGAGCCGTGAGAGTGTGTAGAGTTGGGTTAATTGCAGACCAGTCAGGGTCGTGCATGAAGTGAAGACATTTTTATGTCATTCTAAATTGATCAGAATTGCAGTCCAAGTTGGTGCTCCATCTGTTGCAGCAGAAAATTATAGGGGTTGGTGCTCCTTCCAGTTGATGCTAGTAAAGTATTTGTAAAATTGATATTTTGCAAAGACTGGATTTGGATTGGAGTCCAAGCAGTCATTTTTGAGGAGTAGCCAAATTGGTGAACCTCGGTATATTGAGTGTTGTGGTGTGCTCTCTTGTTCAAGTTGTTTTTCAGTTGTCAAGTTCTCTTTATTTCATATTAAATGCTGTAGATATAAAAATTAATAGCTACACTGATTCACCCCCCCTCTCAGTGTCATTGTGTAATCATCAGAATATGTCTAAATTGCTTTCAATTTGAAGAAAGCAAACTCAAGAAAAGGTGAATAATTTGATGCCATTATTGATCAGATTTTGGAACAGATTTGAGCAGTGTTTATGAGAAATATTTAGGAATAGAATTGAGCAGTGTTTGTGAGTATATTTGAACATATTTGGAAGTAGATTTGAGCAGTGTTTGTGATTATATTTAGGAGTAAACTTGAGAAATGGTATTGGTGTATCCTGTGGATTGGTGTCCAAAAACTTGTAAAAGGGTATTGGTGTCTCCTAAGTATTGGTGTCCATAAAATTGCATAAGGGGATTGGTGTCTCCTTTGATTGGTTTCCAAAAAATTACATAAGGGGATTGGTTTCTCCTATGGGTCGGTACCCACAAAATTCAGCAAGAGGTTTGGTATATCCTATGGTTTTGTGCCCACAAACTTGTATAGGGTACTGGTGTCTCCTATGGGTTGGTTCCTATAAACTTGAACAAGGGGATTGGTGTCTCGTATGGGTTGGTTCCTGCAAACTTGTATAGGGTATTGGTGTCTCCTGTGGGTTGGTGCTCATGAAATTGTATAGAGGATTGGTGTCTCCTATGGGTTGGTTCCCAAAAATATTATTAAATAAAAATATAAGCAATATTTTGTCATTGTTTTCTCTTAAAAGGGTTTTTCACGCAAATCCTTGTCTCTTGTGTGAATGGTGATTATGTGCATTGATTTATTATTGCATTGATATAATTTCAAGATATTGCTTTGAAAATAAAAGAGAAAAGTTTTATCTTATACTGTTCACCCCCTCTCAGTATAAGCTTGTGTTCTTCATTTAATAGCAACTACGTATGTTGTCTAATATTTGTTTTTAAGCGAATTGTTTGTAGATTCAGTGATTTTTATTACCTTTAAGCATGTTTACGTTGAGGTACCATGTTTACGTTAAGGTAAAAGTAACTGCAACACAAACAGTGATGAATGCTAAGTCTAGTGTCTGATTTCCATTTGGGAATTTGACTAATATTTGGCACTCAACTTCCATTTCGTACTTGAATCCCATTTGGTGCTTGACTCCCGTTTGATGCCTGAATCCCATTAAAGCAAAAGTATTATTGGTAGAATAGAACAACAATTTTAATGATGGATGTGGATGGGATTTTAGCGCTGGATACAGATAAATAACAATGTCATAAATAAGATATCATCTATTTCCTAGAAAATACATAAATATCAATGTAAAATGATAAGCATAATACCAGATATATTATGTTTTTATAAAAATATAATATGCTTAATTAATATGGCAACAAATGAAATTGATTGTATATTCGCTTTATCCTCCCTATTTCTATATATTTGTTGTAATAGCAAAATATGAAATAGATTTACCTCTAAATGTAATAGGTTATGGTTTCATATCTTACAAATATACAAGCCGTCCCTAAGAACCAGATCCTAGATTTTCTTTGTAAAATTTTTGAACTACAATACAATACAATTCATTTGAGTATTTTCTTAATCTCAAACTAGCATCCGGTGAATGAATTGATTCAGGAAAAATCTGCTGAAAGCTTGGGATACTCTAAAAATTATTCCTCCCACTTTTTTTCTTACTTGATTTCATTTTATTTATTTCCTATTTTTACTATATATTTTGTAAAATCTTTTAATTTTGTAGCTTCCCCTATTTTTTTGTATTTTTCCAACAAGTATACACTTTACTTTTTGTAGTTTATTGCAAGCATGTCTTTGATAATATGAAATAGGTTAATGGTTTGGAAAAAAAATAAAAAATACAATGCAAAAACACACCCATTAAAACATAGAATCTAAGGGACTCATATTAATAAGGAGATTATAGGCATATAATGTGCACAATTTTTCACAAGTTTACGAGCTATCCTGGGTTGAAAATTAAATGGAGGTAATGAATTAAATTGTAGAAACTAATAAATTTTTTGCCCAATATTTTGGCATCATTTCTAGGGATTAACCAACTGTAATATCTTGTTCTGAAGAAACTATTTTTTAAGTATTTTAGGTTACTTTATATAGAACTACTCCATTTTAATTTTGTATGAGTCCACCTAGAGTTAGAGGACTAGACATTGTTTCATCAAGAGAAAAAATATTGTTTCTCCAAAAACCTATATTTCAATTGTGTAAAGTCATGATTGTGATATATACCCACCACCATATCCACCTATGCATTGGAGTCATCATCCACTTTTTGCACTATATCCTTCTGAACCAGACCAACAAAATCCTAGGGAAGGATTAGTGGTAGGAAGAGTTCAATATAAGGAATATTTGTTGAACATTCAACATTGGCAAGTAGTTAAAGATGGAAATATTTCAAACACTGATTTAGTAATCCTTATAGAGGATAAAAGAAATGACTTAGAAGCGTTGAAATCTACCCTAAAAATAGCAGGTTTGGATACCCTATTTACAGACAATATTACTAAAGTAGAAGAAGCATCCACTAGTTTTGACTTCCCCATAGAAGAGGTAGGAGGAGACCATAAGATGAAACATATATCTTCTACCCACATTCCAATATTTAGAGAATTTCAATCAGAACATATCAACCCATTTATTTTTAAGTTTGATTTTCTATGTAGGTCAGTAGATTATAAAATTGATGCTCACTAATTAAATTTTTTTCTATCAACTCTTGATGATTTAGCCCTACATTGGTTCATCAGTTTAGAAAATAAACAGATAACTACCTGAGAAGAAATAAAAAATCTTCCTAGATTAGTATCAAGACTTTGTTAGAGCATGGGATTCCAGAGAATAAGTTGTGGATATGACTTGGAAGGAAGGTGAGTCATTGGAGGAGTATTGGGATAGGTTTAACTTTAACCTGCAAATATCTCCCCATGCAAAACTAGGAGATAAGTCCTTGAGAAGTATCTTCTTAAAGAGGATTAAAAATGAATGTCTTGATGCATTAAACATGATTTATATAGGTGACATTTACCAACACCAAATTTCTAACATCCAGTAGTTATGCCAGAACTACTCATGAAGGAAGAGTAAATTAACTTCCAGAGATGTCAAACAATCAGCTAGAGTCACAAAAAAATAGATAGGGAATATGGTAGAAGACCTCAAGAGTGATATGTTATCATATCTTGTATTTCAAATGGATACTCTTCTGATTTAGATAAATAAGTAGGAGAATGAGGTACAATTAGCCTATTTTTGTCCTAAATACAATGAAAAGCATCCCAAAAATGAATTTCCTGAGAAAAATGTTAGAGTATGCACTGTATGTCAAAAATATTATAAAAATAATTTGTGTCTACAATTACCAAAATGTACAAAATATCTTGAAGTAATGAAAGCTTATTTTATTGGTAATAGGAGAAAATGGAAACAGCCTCCTATGGGAAATAACATGCCAGTAGGAATGCCATCCTATAGGGTCAGCAATTTTTAGAACCAAGGTCAAGTTCAACCACCCAATATGGGATGGTGGGGACAACAACCTTAGACACACACCCCCAAGGATTAAATACTTATAATCCTTACCCATGGATGTCATACTAGAATACTAGACCATAGAGGAGAAAAACCAATACCTGGAGCCCAAATCCATAATATGCAGTTCAAGTCCCACTACATCAGAGTTTACGAGCTCCCCCTAATTTGAGACCTCAAATTCCAGTACAAACTACATCTAATCTAAACAATAAAATATAGCTAGAATACCATATGAATAATGAGATGTACCCCATGTATAATATCAAAGTAGATTGTAGTCCTATACAATTAAGGTCAGGTAAACATGTAGGTGTAGAAATATATCCTTTGTTAGAAGAGAAAAAAAAATGTAGATTTAGAAAAAGAGGAATCATATCTTATAGAAGAAATAGAAGATGAACCAATAGCTATAAATAATAAAGAAGAGGTTCCACCTTTCATAGAAATGTTGCAGGAACCCAGAAAGCCAATACAACAAGAAGTTGATAAATTCCAATCTAAAAAATTTGATACTCATAATTCCTTTTTTTTTAGTCCATAAGAGGCATTCATATCTATAGAAAGGCCATATGAGAATTGTGTTTGAGAAAAACAATAAGAAAACCAACAAATACAATCAATTTGGTAGGTTAGTTAGCTAATATTATGCTAGGAAACACCTACAACCAAAAATATTTAGACCCAGGAAGCCCTATTTTAATTATAAAAATTGGAGGCTATGTTTTACCTAACATATTAGTAGATTTGGAGACTACCATTAATGTCATTCCCAAGAATGCCATGAAAAATCTTAGATTTACCAACCTGAATCCAACCAAAATTATCCTTCAGTTGGCATATAGGTTTATAGTTCTCCCTGAGAGAATACTAGAAGAAATAATAGTCATAGTGGATGCATGGGAATATCTAGTAGATTTTATAGTGTTAAAATCCATGTTTATAATTGATGGTTATCCACTCATCTTAGGCAGGCCTTGGTTGGCAATAGCTAATGCCTACATAAGTTGTAAAAATGAGCAAATGATCATTTCTAATGGTTAGAATGTGAAAAATCTGATTATCCATCCACCTACATAGTATTTAGGTTTCTTGGGGGATCCTGATAGTGGAAACTAGAACATGAGTGGTTTATAAATAATTAAATCCATAATGGCACTTGATGAGTTGGAAGATGAGAGTGATGAGGAAATAATTATATCAAACTTTTTTCAATGAGAACCCTTCTATCCTCCTCTAGAAATACCACTTGTTGGAGGTAAAAACCACCATATTAACCAAGTTGAGGTTGCACCTGGGAGGGTGTTAAACATATATGATGAGTTTATAATTGATTAGAAGATCAAACTGAAGGAAATATTAGTCAAAAATCAAGGTGCCTTTGCTTGGGAGTATTCAAACATGAGAGGAATAGCTCTTGAAACTTGTACTCATTGCATATATCTGGAACATGTAAAATTGGTAAGACAACCATAGCCTACAATGAATCCATCTATGAAGGAGATTGTTAAATCATAATTCTAAACAAATTTTATAGTTGGGTTTATCTACCCTATTTCAAATAGTGAGTGGGTATCACCTTTGGTGGTGGCGCCCAATAAAAATGGAAAGTGGCATATCTATGTTGAGTACATGTTGCTCAATAAAGCAACCAAGAAAGATAACTTCCACTTACCTTTCATAGATCAGGTCCTTGATACATTTGCAGGAAATAAATACTTTTATTTCCTGGATGGGTTTAGTAGATATAATAATATTCATATTGGTGAAGAGGATCAAGATAAGACCACGTTCACTTGTCCATGGGGAACCTTCGCCTACCAAGTTTTACCATTTCGTTTGTGCAATACATCTACCACATTTTAGAGGGTAGTTTTGAGCATCTTCTCTTATATGATTGGAGAAATTATGGAAGTATGCATGGATGATTTCACTATTTATGGTGAAACCTTTGAATAAGCCACAAAAAATTTGTAAATAAAACTTCAATGGTGTGAAGAAACCAATATATCCCTAATAAATAATAAATGTTATATGTTAATGTAGGAGGGAATAGTATTAGGACATAATATTTCTACAAATGGGATAAATGTAGATAGAAAGAAGATAGAGGTAATCCAAAATCTGCCCACTCCCAAAACTCAGAAATATATCTAGAGTTTCCTTGGCTCAGCTGGTTACTATATGAGGTTTATAGCAAAGTTTAGAAAAACTACTAAACCCCTAAGAATATTGTTATTAAAAGAAATAGAGTTTTTCTAGACAAATGAATGTGAAAAAGCATTTAACATTTTGAAAGGAAAACTAACTATTATTCTAGTATTGAGGGATCCAAATTGGACCATATCCTTTCACATATATGTTGATGCATCCAACAATGTGATAGGGTCAGTACTAGGAAATAAGGATGGTTATGATTTCTATGCCATTTATTATGTCAATAAACATCTTATAGGTGTTGAGTTCAATTATACTATAAAAAAGGAATTTCTTGTAGTTATACATGCTCTTAATAAATTTAACCACCATATTATAGGTTATTAGGTTTTGGTACACACTTATCATTCAGCTATCAGATACCTAATAAACAAACTTGGTATTAGTGGTAGAATTATCAGATGGATGTTACTTCTATAGGAATTTGATGTGATAATTATTGATAAACTAGGTAAGGACAATGTGGTGGAAGAATTCCTTTCTAGATTGACACCTCCTAATCATACAACCATAGAAAATCAATTTCTAGAAGATAATTTGTTTTCTCTACTTGAATAAATACCATGGTACATATATATGGCTAATTATTTATCCACTGGTAAAGTACCACCTGCACTTTCACCATGTGAGAAACAAATATTAATTGAGAAAAGTGTAGACTTCTCATGGATTCATGGGTGAATATTTAAAATAGGGCCTTATCAAATTGTGAGAAGATGTGTTGCTGATAATGAGGTTATAGAAATACTAAAAGCTTACCATAATGAACTTTGTGGTGGCCATTTTTTAGGAAAACAAATTGCATTCAAATTTTTGCAAGTTAGATACTTCTGACCTTGACTATTCAAAGATGCAACCAAGCATGTGAGAAAGTGTGACCAATATCAAAGGATGGGTAGACTAACTCTCAAATATCAAATGCCACTCCAACTACATGTGCACATTGAGCCATTTGATAAATGGGATATGGAATTTGTAGTACCCATTAATCCACAATCAGCAGGTAAGAGGTATATATTTGTTTACACTGACTATGTGACCAAGTGGGCTGAAGTGTAGGTATTGCATGATTCTAAAGAGAATATTGTAGCAGAATTATTAGTTTCATCTATATTTACAATATTTTGGGTTCCAAGAGAGATAACTACTGATCAAGGGTCTCAATTTACTTCAAATATGATCTAGAAAATAATGCAACAATATAAATTTAGGCATAACAAAACCACTCCTTACCATCCATAGGCAAATGGGTAATTAGAGGTAAGAAAACATGAATTGGAGAATATTCTCATAAATATGGTACAACAGTATAGGAAATATTGGGCGGTAAGATTACTAGAAGTAGTGTGGGCTTACAAAACCACCTAGAAAACTACCATTAGCTTTACACCATTCGAGTTGGTATATGGAAATAATACTATGATGCCAAAAGAATTTGAGATTAAGACTCTCAATACTATAGTAGATTTAGATCTAAATATGGACGAGGCATAAAAGGAACAGATTTAGCAGCTTAATCAATTGGATGAAACTAACGTGATGCTCTACATCGGACATAGATAATCCAAAAATAAAGAGCCAAGTGGCATGATCATCACACCAGACAAAAGTAGTTCAAAGTATGGGAATGGGAATTATTATATGACTCCCAGTTCTAGAAGAGGAAATATAAACTCATGCATTTATGGATGGGACTATATAAAGTGATTGCAATCATAAATAATGGAGTTGTTAGAGTTAGAATAATTGATCATAACAACATTACATTAACAGTCAATGGTCAACGATTGTGGCCATATCATGTGTATGAGACTTATATGATGAGTTCTAGATTAGGCATGGGTTAGAACCTAGTTTATTCCAATTTTAAAATTTATTAGTAGTATGTGGACATTGTACACATGATCCAAAAACAATTATTCTTTTAAAATTCCCATGATTTTTCTTTCTTTAGTTGTATTTCTATTTTATAGGAACGATGCCTAGAGTGCAATCATTAGATAGTATGGGAGACCTAGGGATAATTGGCATAGGATCCATGAACATACGTATTTCAAGTTTTGTTGGAGATAAATATTTCAGTAGAAGTAGCTTATCCCTACTCAAAAGGGGATGCCATATCTAAATACGCGTATGGGTGTTTGTTTTTTATCTTCACAGAGAAAACATCCAAATGTTGGTTCTAGTAGTAGATGTTGATTCTATCCTTATCCTTCAAAATAGAATACCAAAAGTCTAACCAACTATAGATGTGCACCTATGGACACATTAGAAGATGTTGAAATAAATGCGGAGCACTTGCCTTTCATTTTCTATAGGGGAAGGCACCCGATTTATGTTTTCTGAAGAGAAAGGCACTCAACTCCCATTTTTACAGTGGAAGGTAATTGAATCCTATATTTTTAGGAAAAGGAGCCTAAATTCCATTTTTATGGTGGAAGACGCCCGACTCCCATATTGATGGGGAACAAAAAATTGCTATCTAAAATTTCACATTTTTCATCAAACATTTTTCATTAATTTACATTTACAATACTAGCCCGCAGGCGTAGTTTCTCTATATTTGCAATTCTATGATCTCCATGCTCTCCAATACAATTCCTAGGTTTTTATAGAGGCCCCGACCCTCTATCATCTACAATTACAAAATAACAACTGCAGTCGTTAACCTCCCATGCCTGGAAGAAATTCATGCACCACCATTCTGAATAGTCGTCGCAACCTTACTATTCAGCATTTTTGCTCACACTCTGTAGATCAACAACGTCATAGCCTTTTGTCTTCAAATCTGTAGATCAATCTTCCCTCTCCAAGGATCCTGTGTAAACTGCCTCATGTTCGGTGCATCTGTATACACCCTCAGGGATCCTGAGCTCTTATAGGAAGACACACATAGCCAAGCAGGATCAGAATCGACCTCGGCCCTTGAATCTGATCTACCGTACCTGGGGCCGGACTCCAACCCTTGTGCACTGCTATGCTTTCCATTTTTATAATTTTCTAGTGTGACGATCTACTTTCCATCTGGTGGCCCTTCGTTTCCACTTCCAGAACCTTTTGTTTCATCTTCCTGTGCCGCTTCATGGTCCTGGTATTCGAAACATCTACCTTTTCGACTCTTCGTATTCGACTTTCCCTTCAGGCCCGAAAATATGATAGGTCATGATATCATGACACCTTTCAATCTCTGGCCCCTTCTCTGTCCTTGCACCACGAAAATATGACATGTCATGAAATCGTAACATCTTTTCCTCTCTACTTCCTCTCACTTCTTTGGGTCGCAAAAATGTGACATGTCATGAAATCGTGACATCTTCTCCTTCGGATCCTTCGCTCGCCTCTTGGTCGCAAAAATGTGACATGTCACAAAATCGTGACATTTTACTCCTCTAGCTTCTTCTTCGCCTTCTGGTCACGAAAATGTGACATGTCACGAAATCGCGACATCTTCCTCCCTTGGCTTCTTCTTCACCTTTTGGTCGTGAAAATATGACATGTCACGAAATCGTGACATTTCTTCCTTCTAGATTTCTCTCTCCTTGGTGGGTCGCAAAACTACGACATGTCACGAAATTGTGACATTCTTCCACCATGCCTTCTCTCTCCTCTGCGAGTCGTGAAACTACGACATGTCATGAAATCATGACATCTTCTTTTCTACATCTTCTCTCTCCTCTATGGGTTGTGAAACTGTGACATGTCACAAAATCGTGACATCTTCTCGTCTGCACCTTTTCTCTCCTCTATGGGTCGCAAAACTATGACATGTCATGAAATCATGACATCTTCCGTCCTTGCTTCCTTCTTTCATCTACAGGTCGTGATAACGCAACATGTCACGATATCGCAACATCTTCCGTCCTCTACTTCTCTCTCCTCTTTATGTCACGATATAGCGACACTTTTTTTGTCATGATATCACAATAGTTTTTCCCTGCGGGCTTCTCTCCCACTTTGTGTCGTGATATCGCGACACTTTTTTTGTCACGATATCGCAACAGTTTTCCTCCTCTTTCTCTCTCCTCTTTTGGTCATGATTTCATGACATGTCGTGAAATCGTGACATCTTCCTTCCTTAGCCAATTTTTAAAAATGGCTCTACTTCCACTAGATGCTTCTGCATCAGATGTCACTGGATGCTCCTGCATCAGACACTCGGGGTTGATGGAGAAGTGACCTTCACTTCTGCACTATTCTGTTGCCTTATTCTGCACAAGGACTCAAACTCTCTCAAATCAACCCTTCTATCTTCTCACCACTCTTCCATAGATCCTGGTGTAAGCTGCCTCACATTTGGTGCATCTGTTTGCATGCTCAGGAACTTCTAGCTCTGATACCACTTGATGGGGAATAGAAAATCGCTATCTAAAATTTCACATTTTTCATCAAACATTTTTCATTAATTTTTACAATACTATCCCGCAGGCGTAGTTTCTCTATATTTACAATTCTCTGATCTCCATGCTCTCCAATACAATTTCTAGGTTTTTATAGAGGCCCTGACCCTCTACCATCTACAATTACAAAATAACAGCCGTAGCCGTTAACCTCTCGTGCCTGGAAGAAATTCATGCACCACAATTTTGAATAGTCATCGTAACCTTACTATTCAACATTTTTGCTCACACTCTACATATCAACAGTGCCATAGCCTTCTGTATTCAAATCTATAGATCAATCTTCCCTCTCCAAGGATCCTGTGTAAACTGCCTCATGTTCGGTGCATCTGTCTACACCCTCGGGGATCCTGAGCTCTTCTGGGAAGACACACATAGCCAAGCAGGATCAGAATGGACCTCGGCCCTCGAATCTGATCTACCCTACCTGGGGCCGAACTCCACCCTTGTGCACTACTCTGCTTTCCCTTTTTATAATTTTTTGGTGCGACGATCTACTTTCCATCTGGTGGCCCTTCGTTTCCTCTTCTAGAACCTTTTGTTTCATCTTCTCATATCGCTTCGTGGTCCTGGTATTCAAAATGTTTGCCTTTTTGACTCTTCATCTTTGACTTTCCCTTCGGGCATGAAAATATGATAGGTCATGATATCGCGACACATTTCGGTCTTTGGACCCTTCTCTATCCTTGCACCATGAAAATACGACATGTCACAAAATTGTGACATCTTTTCCTCTCTGCTTCCTCTCACTTCTTCGGGTCACAAAAATGTGACATGTCACGAAATCGTGACATCTTCTCCTCCGGCTCCTTCGCTCGCCTCTTGGTCGCAAAAATGCAACATGTCACAAAATCGTGACATTTTTCTCCTCTGGCTTCTTCTTCACCTTCTGGTTGTGAAAATGCGACATGTCATGAAATCACGACATCTTCCTCCCTTGGATTCTTCTTCGCCTTCTGGTCGTGAAAATGCAACATGTCACAAAATCGTGACATTTTTTCCTTTTGGCTTTCTCTCTCCTTGGCGGGTCACGAAACTATGACATGTCACGAAATCGTGACATTCTTCCTTTGTGCCTTCCCTCTCCTCTACGAGTTGCAAAACCATGACATCTTCTTTTCTACACCTTCTCTCTCCTCTATGGGTCGCGAAACTATGACATGTCATGAAATCATGACATCTTCTCATCTACGCCTTCTCTCTCCTTTGTGGGTCATAAAACTGTGACATGTCATGAAATCACATCTTCTCTCCTTGCTTCCTTCTTTCATCTATGGGTTGTGATAATGCAACATGTTGTGATATCGTGACATCTTTCGTCTACTACTTCTCTCTCCTCTTTGTGTTAGAATATCGTGACACTTTTTCTGACGCAATATCGTGATAGTTTTTCCCTACGGGCTTCTCTCCCACTTTGTGTCGTGATATCGTGACACTTTTTCTGTCGCGATATCGTGACAGTTTTCCTCCTCTTTCTCTCTCCTCTTTTGGTCATGATTTCATGACATGTCATGAAATTGTGACATCTTCCTTCCTTAGCCAATTTTTGAAAATGGCTCTACTTCCACTGGATGCTTCTACATCAGATGTCACTGGATGCTCCTACATCAGACACCCAGGGTTGATGGAGAAGTGACCTTCACTTCTGCACTGTTCTGTCGCCTTATTCTACATAGGGACTCGAACTCTCTCAAATCAACCCTTCTATCTTCTCACCACTCTTCCACAGATCCTGGTGCAAGCTGCCTCACATTCGGTGCATCTGTTTGCACACTCAGGAACTTCTAGCTCTGATACCACTTGATGGAGAATAGAAAATCACTATCTAAAATTTCAAATTTTTCATCAAACATTTTTCATTAATTTACATTTACAATACTAGCCAACAGGCGTAGTTTCTCTATATTTGTAATTCTCTGATCTCCATGCTCTCCAATACAATTCTTGGGTTTTTATAGAGGCCTCGACCCTCTATCGTCTACAATTACAAAATCACAGCCATAGTCATTAACCTCCCATGCCTGGAAGAAATTCATGCACCACCATTATGAATAGTCATTGCAACCTTATTATTCAGCGTTTCTGCTCACACTCTGCAAATCAACAGCATCGTAGCCTTCTGTCTTCAAATCTGTAGATCAATATTCCCTCTCCAAGGATCCTGTGTAAACTGCCTCACGTTCGGTGCATCTGTCTACACCCTCGGGGATCTTGAGCTCTTCTGGGAAGACACACACAACCAAGTAGGATCAGAATCGACCTCGGCCCTTGAATCTGATCTACCCTGCTTGGGGCCAAACTTCGACCATTGTGCACTACTATGCTTTCCCTTTTTATAATTTTCTAGCATGACGATCTACTTTCCATTTGGTGGCCCTTCGTTTCCTCTTCCAGAACCTTTCGTTTCATCTTCTCATGTCGCTTCATGGTCCTAGTATTCGAAACGTCTGCCTTTCTAACTCTTCGTCTTCGGCTTTCCCTTTAGGCACAAAAATATGATAGGTCATGATATCACGAAACCTTTTGGTCTCTGGCCCCTTCTCTATCCTTGCATCGCAAAAATACATGTCACAAAATTGTGACATATTTTCCTCTCTGCTTCCTCTCGCTTCTTCGGGTCACAAAAATGCGACATGTCATGAAATCGTGACATCTTCTCCTCCAGCTCCTTCGCTCGCCTCTTAGTCATGAAAATGTGACGTGTTGCAAAATCGTGACATTTTCCTCCTCTAGCTTCTTCTTCACCTTTTGGTCATGAAAATGTGACATGTCATGAAATCACGACATCTTCCTCCCTTGGCTTCTTCTTCACCTTCTGGTCGTGAAAATGCGACATGTCACGAAATCATGACATTTCTTCCTTTTGGCTTTCTCTCTCCTTGGCGGGTTACGAAACTTCAACATGTCACAAAATCATGACATTCTTCCTCCATGCATTCTATCTCCTCTATGAGTCACAAAACTGTGACATGTCGCAAAATCATGACATCTTCTTTTATACACCTTCTCTCTCCTCTGCGGGTCGCAAAACTGTGACATGTCACAAAATCGTGACATCTTCTCGTCTGTGCCTTCTCTCTCCTCTATGGTTCACAAAACTGTGACATGTCGTGAAATCATGACATATTCCCTCCTTGCTTCCTTCTTTCATCTGCGGGTCATGATAACGTGACATGTCGCAATATCGCGACATCTTTCGTCTGCTACTTCTCTCTCCTCTTTGTGTCACGATATCACAACACTTTTCTGTCGTGATATCGCGACAGTTTTTCTCTATGGGCTTCTCTCCCACTTTGTGTCGTGATATCGCGACACTTTTTCTGTCACGATATCGTGATAGTTTTCCTCCTTCTCTTTCTCTCTCCTCTTTTGGTCACAATTTCGTGACATGTCATGAAATCATGACATCTTCCTTCCTTAGCCAATTTTTGAAAATGGCTCTGCTTCCACTGGATGCTTCTGCATCAGATGTCACTGGATGCTCCTGCATCACATATTTCAATGAAAAGATGCCCGAATCCTATATAGCAGTGGGAAAACATCTGATTCCCTTTTTTCTAAGGAAATGGTGCTCGACATCTATTTTTGGGATAGCAAAACCTAATTTTCTTGATCCAAAAAAAATGCATTAATTTTGTAAGTACAACACTCAATTGCTAGCAAAAGGTGCCTACTTTCCATTTTTAGCATGGATCCTGATTGATAACAATAGGTGCTTCCTTTATGTTCTAACAAACACCTGCATTCTTTGATTTGAAGGAAGGCACTTGAATTCCATAAGAAGGTGCCTAATTTATATTCTAATGGGTGTTTGTACCTCATATGAATAAATATTCAGCATTGGGAAATGGCCCGAGCCATGTCAACATTTCATCCATGTGCATAAATTCAAACTTCTCATAGATAAAATTGTTTTAATTTTTTTGTTAGAAATTTATGCACGTTCCAAGGTTTTCGACAAACAATTTCCAAGGGAGGGATGTGTGTCGTACTGCAAAGGCATATTATTTAAATATTTTGTTTGAATTTTTGTAGGAATCCTCAAAAGAATCAAATTACTACAACTACGAACCAATCATATGAAAAAAATTTACCGCATGGAAAATGCGCACATCATTTTTTGTTATGGTACACATGGTCATTATAAGGTAAGCAATACAATTGCACCATGAGTTTTTGTGCATCATACACACATGAAACATAATAGAGGTGCATACTTAATTTTATATTTTGTATATATAGTATTCATAGATGTATATTTCTATAAAATAGTGTTGACATGATCCCCATTAAATTGTCCATCCAACCATTTAGTCCCATTTGGAATTTTTCCATATGTAAATACTCTTTTGGGGGGTAATCTTGGTCATCATCCACTTAAAATTTTGCACACTCTTCAACAAAAGCTTGCATGGATAACCATAATTATTTCTAATTATGGCAATGGAGCACCTGCATTCAATGATGTAGTCAATTTAAAGCTATGTATTAGTAAAACTCTGCAATAAAATAATAAAGTTGTAGAAGATAAAAACCAAAGAGATAAATTATTGCAAACAAAAATCATAGCCAAAGGAAAATAAAATTCACCATGGGGGGAAAATAAAGCAATCATTTACTAAAAAAAAATGATCCCAACAATTATTTAGACATTAGTGAGGATGTGCAAAATCAATTTGAAGTTGTTGTATGAATGGAGTATTATTATCTTGTCAAATAGAAAAAGGATACGGAGGTGCCTAAGGAGTTCATAGAACCTTTGAGGGATAGGGTCATCAGAATGCGTGGATATAAAATTCTAGTAATAGAAGCCTACATTGCTACTTTACAAGCCTTCCTCAAACAAGGGAGTTCCCATACAAGGAGGATAACCCTACTCTCTATGCACAATAGTTCTTTGGAAACCTGATTCCATACTTGACATATTCTGGTTTATCAAAATAGCACATCCTAGAATTATGGTGACTAGTCTTTGAATAGATCACTTGATTCTTCACATACACGGGTAGGTTTTCTTGGTTGAATTCTAATAATTTCCATTTACTCAATAATTTGTTTCATGGCATAAAATCAATGTCCACCATTATCTTACATGTGCTCTCAAAGACAAGGCCAACCGGTACCAGACAAGAATGACTTCTACCCTAGCTCACCATGGACTAATTTTGGCCTTAGTGAGACATGCCAAGGCACAAAGGGAAGTTCTAGTTAAGGAAGCTAAAGAAGATAATGTTGTTCCTAAGGAAGAGGAAGAAGTAGTTACACCTAAACATAGTGAATAGTCGACTACTAGGGCATCAAAGCAAACAGATATGATGCATACTTCCCAACCTGAGAAAATAACACAAGACACAAGGTAGACTTTATCCCTTATTTTTTTCTAATTTTATGATGAGGCAAGGCCGAGTCTATCAAGCTCTACTCATATGCCAATATCCAAAATAACTAGAATCAAGAGGACAAAGGCTTCCATGGTAGTTTTTAGCTCATCATATGATGATGAGGAGGATATTAGGGGATTAAGCAAACACGATTTTATGGTCTAGGTATTACAATATTTGGCTAGTGGAAAGTATCCTAAGTAGAAAATGCATACGAAGGATCTATAGTAGTGGCTACATGTATTGAAAGAGTAGGCTTGTACTTGGGAGGCCAAGCATAAAGAAGAACATACTCTTTTTTAAGAGTTCATGAAGGTAGTTGTAGTGAATATGCAAGAGTTGTACCAAACCATCTACCAGGTGCAAGAAATTATATTAAAATTGTAGCTACAAGCCCAAAATATTAACTTCAAAGGACCAACCAGGGAGGATGCAACAATTCAAACAGATTGGGTGATGGACGTACCCACTACCTATTGGAAATTTGTAAATAAGATAGGTAATTATCATTATAAAGTGGCATAAGTACATGCCAATATTTAGGCATGGAGGAATTATGAGCACTAAAAATACTCATATTTTTGTATAAACCTTTCATATATATTATGGCATTATTATTATAGAATATATGTTTTATAAAAGTTATATATATATATATATATTTAATAACATATTTTTTTGGTAGATAACATACTATAGCATTGATACCGAGTTTTACAGGTTGACCCAAAACCATTTACAAAAATCAGCCTAGGGCTATTGATGAACATGTCCTTACTAAGGATCCTATATATGTTAAATCCACATTGATGAGTCCCAGAATTGCCTATATTTTTTTATGAGTCTTAGCAGATATTATGTGGTGATATATTAGGAATTATATGTTTTTATCAATTATTATGTATTTATTTAATGAGATTATGTGTATTATATGATTTGTGTGTTTTAGTGTGTTTCTATGGAGATATTGTTGATTTTGTCAAATTTAATCAATCGAGGTATTTTTCATGGACCTGGCACTTTGTTTACTATGGAACTGATGCATAATGGATAGGCGCCTTCCTCTTCCAAGAAGGCACTAGAAGAAGGTAGGCACCTTCCCCTTCCAGGAAGGCACCAATTGAAGATAGGTGCCTTCCTCTTCTAGGAATGTGCCAATAGAAGGCACCTCTATTTTTTCACATTGACCAGATCAAACATGATGTGGGCGATAATAAATGGTGCAGCTACAACTCCATGCCACATAGGATATTTTTAGGAATTATGTCGCCCATGCCAAGTGAAGCATGAGCCAATTACGAAATATGCCAATATTAGGAACAAAGCCAATTTTTGGTAGACAATGATCGAAGCTTACTAGATTACCGTCGTCGAGTCTGGAATAGACCAATGGTTGTAATCGAGTTGTAGCGTAAGACCTGTGCGTGTGCTATATAAACACACACAGACCTCTTTGAAGATATAGAATATAGAATATAGAACATATAGCAATTGTATAGAAGATATAGAATACACATTGTAATCCTTTGATTGCATAATAAAGTCTACCAATTCCTAAAGTGTGTTCACATTGGGAGGGTTTTTTTGTAGTTTGGGCTCACTCCAAGATAATATTCTTCCCCTTATTTTCTATGCTTTGTATATTTCATGCTTTCATAGTTTCATTTCCTGTATTTGTGTTTTATTATTGCAGTAGGTTTGATTATTTCTTAGATGCACGTATGAATGCTTTCTTTCTAAAGATTTAATTTTTCATATGCATTTTATTCAGGAGTGCATGAGAGATTGACAACCTTTTGAACACCCCCCAATAGTAGAGTTAGAAGGACTCATCTCAAGGTGGTATTGTGAATGATCCTGTAAGAGATCCTTCGAAAGTTTACGAATCCCTCATTGATAATTAATGATTGGGCAAGTGACAAAATAGATAGAAAGGTAACCTTTTTTGGCCCACAACATTTTAGTGTTGTTGTTAGGGAAGCGTCTTTTAGATCCATTCCAATACACAAAACCTTCTACTTAAATTTGTATGAGTTCTTCGAGAAGAAGAGGACCTGACGGTCGATTCATAAAACAAAGCTCTTTAGAACTAGAGTTGTCTGACTCGCAACCAGCAATCCACTGGAGTGAGGATCAAAACTTTGAATGAAGTGCTTCCTCATCCCATCTACTTGGGGAAGAATGAACAGTTACAAACTCATTGTTTAAAAGAACACCCCTAGAAGAAGCCTTGTTGTGGAAAGTTGTGCAAGATCAGAAAATAACTCCAAATAATCTTAGCGCTTTGACTCAAAAATTTTTAAATGACCATAAGGCCATAAGTGCTACATTTGAGACCACATTTCCTAAAAAAATTACTGACACAAAAGAAGTGTCATCTGGATTTAGCTTCCCGATTGACGGAGTAGGAGACACCAAGATGAAAAGCATATCCCCTGCTCATCTCCCTACCTTTAGAGGATACCCGACTGAAGACCCTGACCTATTATTATTCAAGTTTAATGTTTTGTGTAGGTCTATGGATTACAAATCAGATGCATAGAAGCTGAAACTCTTCCCTTATACACTGGATGATGTAGCTCTATGGTGGTTCATCGGTCTGGGAGAAAATCACATAGTGACATGAGATCAAATGAAGAAGATCTTTCAATAGCAATACCAATATTTTGGGAGAGCAAGAGATTCTAGAGAAGAAGTCCTAAGCATGATGCATAAAGAGGATGAGTTTCTCGAGGAGTACTAGGAGAGATTTAATTTTAATCTTCAATGATCTCCCCATGCAAAGCTATTGGATAAGTACCTCAAAAGCATCTTCTTGAGGGGACTTAATAATGAATCATTAGAGGCTCTTAATATGATTTCTGGAGGCGATGTCTACTAGCATGATATGGAATATATCTGACAAATCTACCGGAATTACTCAAGAAGAAGAGGCAAGACCACTTCCAGAAGCATCAAAGCGACTGCTTCGGTGACAAAGACAAAACTTGGCAATATGTTGGAAGATATGAAAAGTGAGATGGTCTCTTCTCTAGCATTGCAGATGGACACATTATTTAAATAATGAAAAGAACACATGCCCAAAGAACAATATTAGAGTATGCACAGTATGCAAATTGAATCATAAGACTCAATTGTGCCCAAAGTTGCCTAGCAACCAGGAGGAGGCTGAGATATTGAAAGCATATTTTATAGGTAACCGAAAGAGTTGGCTATAACCCCCTGCGGGGAGTATGCCAGTTGGAATGTCACAATATGAAGGAATGCCATACATGCCACAAGGTCCACCTCAACCATCCAACATGGGATGGTGGGGGCCATCACATTTTTCCAACGCACCCCTAGGAGTGGCATTCATGAATCAGCAACCCTAGATGTAGTACCAATATCTGGGGAAATAGTATAGAGGCCACACACCATGGAATCTCACCCCATAGAATGTAGTGCCAGCTCAACCCCATCAAAACTTGTTGGCTCTACCAGTAGTGAGACTTGCGCAGCTACCAACACAACCGACGACTAATCCAAACAACAAAGCAAATCAGTTGGCATACATCATTGAAGGTGAGATGTATCCTATGTACAATATTCAATTTAGGTCAGGTAGGCAGTTAGGAGTAGAAACACCTCCACTGGTAGAAGAGGAGTAAGAATAAGAAGAAACACCTCTTGTGGAAGAGGTGATAGAGGAAATAGCTAAGAGAGCAAAGGCTCCATTCCCTTATCAGCTGCAAGAATAGAAGAAACAAAAGCAACCAAAGTTTGATATCCTATTGAGTCTAAAGAACCTCATAGTGACGATACCACTATTTCAAGCCATCCGAGATGTTCCAATATACAACAAGGCAATAAGAGAAATGTGCTTGAGGAATCCAGGGCAGAAAGCAACCCATACTATCAATATCATGGGTAAATTAGAAGACCTGATGATGGGCAAGATATGTCATCCCAAGTACATGAATCCAGGCAGTCCAGTACTGACTGTAAAAAACAAAGGGCATTCCTTGTTTAATACGTTGGTCGATATTGGAGCAGCCATCAATGTAATTCCTCAAGAAACCATGCAGAGGCTAAAACTCATGAACCTGAGACCCACCATGATAGCGCTGCAATTAGATGACTGATCAATAGTAGAACCAAAGGGAATGCTAGAGGATGTAATGGTGACAGTTAGCATGTGGGAATACCTAGCCTATTTCCCGGTCTTGCATTCCAAGAATAGGCTTGTTGGCTACCCGTTCATTTTGGTGATACCATGGTTGGAAATATCCGATGCCTACATTAGCTATCTGGAGGGTTGATGACCATCTACGATGGCCAAAAAATTAAGAGATTGACCATTTCACCCCCTTCACAGTCTATCAACCTATTGGAAGAAGCTACGTTACCCAAGCATAATTATCAAGAGCTATCCATAATCCAGCCAGTAATGGTGTTAGATGAGTTAGCAGAGGAAGAATATGAGGATGGGGCTATTGTATAATTCCTTCATAGAGAGTCCTCTACTAGCACACCTAGATCACCATTGGTTGGTGCTCATGATCATCATGTCCAGAAGATAACTATTGGGCCAGGAAGGATGTTGAATGTCAGCTGTGGGTTGACTCCTGCACAACTTGCAAAAGTAGAAATCCTAGTAAGACACCAGCAGGCATTTACATGGGACTACTCGAACATGAAGGGTATTCACCTAGAAATATGCACTCATAGAATATACCTTGATGAGCAAGCAACTCCAAGTAGGAAACCATAGAGGAGAATGAACCTGAAAATGAAGGACATTGTCAAAACAGAATTATAGAAACTCTTGGCTTTTAGATTCATCTATCTAATTTTTGACAGTGAGTGGGTGTCACCATTTATGGTAGTCCCTAAGAAAAATGGGAAATGGCAAATCTGCATGGACTACAAAGTGCTGAATAAAGCAACTAAGAAAGACCACTTCCCACTCCCATTCGTTGATCAAGTCTTGGACACACTTTCGAGATGAAAGTACTTCTCCTTCCTAGATGGGTTTAGTGGATACAATCAGATCCATATAGGAGGAGAGGATCAGGATAAAACAACATTCACCTACCCATGGGGAATGTTTACTTACCAAGTATTACCCTTTGGGTTATGCAATGCACCAGCCACCTTTTAGAGAGCGATGGTTAGCATATTTTTAGACATGATAGGAGAAGTGGTCAAAGTATACATGGATGAATTCACCGTTTATAGAGAGACCTTTGAAGAAGCAATGTTGAACCTGGAGAAAGTGCTTGAAAGAAGTTAGGAGAACAACCTATCCTTGAGCAATGAAAAATGCTTTATTATGATGCAAGAAGGCATCGTTCTAGGACGCCATATCTCTGTAGTAGGGCTAAAAGTTGATAGAAGAAATATTGAGGTCATAAAAGACCTACCCAGCCCTAGGATGCAAAAAGAAGTTAGGAGTTTGCTTCGATCTACCGAGTACTATAGGTGATTTATCATCGATTTCAGTAAGATTGCAAAACCACTACACACTCTATTGTCTAAGGACATAGAGTTCAACTAGATGGAAGATTGCGAAGGAGCTTTTCAATTGCTTAAGGAGAAGCTAATAAATGCACCAGTTTTAAGAGGACCAAATTGGACCATACCCTTCCACATTTATTGTGATGCATCCAATAATGCGATTGGATCGGTCTTGGGATAGAAATATGGTAGGAGTCGAGCTCAATTATACAGTAACAAAAAAGGAGTTTCTTGCAGTGGTGCACGCCATAAAAAAATTCTACCATTACATCATTGGCTATAAGGTTTTCGTCCATACGGACCATGCAGCCATCATATACCTGATGAGTAATCCGGATAGTGGCGGGAGAGTGGTTAGGTGGATCCTACTATTACAAGAATTTGATATTACCATAGTTGAAAAATTGGGCAAGGACAACGTGATAGTAAACTTCCTATCTAGGTTGACACTAGTAGACTATACGGTAGTGGAAGACCAGTTTTCGGATGAACACTTATTTACCATCGATGAGAAAATATCATGGTATGCATACATAGCCAATTAATTGGCCACTGGTAGAACCTCACCTGCTCTCTCATACTAAGAAAAGTAGGGGGTGATAGAGAAGAGTGCACCCTACCTATGGATCTATGGCCTCCTATTAAAAATAGGACATGACCAAATCATAAGGAGGTTCATGGCAGAGTAGGAATTCTCAAAAATACTCAAAGCCTATCCTGATGAACCTTGCGAAGGACAATTTGTAGAGAAACAAACTGCATATAAAGTTCTATAGGCTGGATATTTCTGGCCTAACCTATTCAAATATGCAGCCATGTATATCAGCAAGTGGGATGAGTGCCAAAGGATGGGTAGACCAACCCATCGTGATGAAATGCTCCTCCAACCTCAAGTACACCTGGAACCCTTTGATAAGTGGGGTATGGATTTTGTGGGTCCAATTAACCCACCTTCAATAGGGAAGAGGTTTATCTTAGTTTGCACAGACTATGTCACCAAGTGGGTTGAAGTCTAGGCACTGAAATATTTAAAAGAAATAACAGTTGCCAATTTTTTGTTTGCTCACATTTTTACATGGTTCGAGGCCTGAATGGAAATAGCTACAGACCAAGGACCTCAGTTCACTTCAAATTTGATTGAGGAGCTAATGGAGCAATACAAAATTTGGTACAATAATACTACACCCTACCATACACAGGAAAACAGGCAAGTGGAAGTAACAAACAGGGATATTGAGAATATCCTAATGAAGACCGTGCATCAACACAGAAAGGATTGGGCTACACGGATACCAGAGGCAGTATGGGCATACAACACTACATGGAAGTCTACCATAGGTTTCACACCCTTTCTATCGGTCTACGGGAAGAATGCAATGATCGCCATTGATTTTGATATTAAGACATTAAGAATAGCTTTAGAATTGAATTTGAGCCTGGATGACACTCAAAAATAAAGGATTCGGAAATTGGATCAGCTAGACGAAATCCGAATGGATGCTTTATAGAAGACAGAAATGACATATAAGCAAAGGAAATGGTGGCATGACCGCCACATCAAACTGAAGCAGTTCAAAGAAGGAGAATGGGTACTATTGTATGATTCTCGATTCCAGGAAAGGAAGGGAAATCTTATGTAGAGATGGATGGGACTGTATGAGGTGGTATAACTCATTAAGAATGGAGTTGTGCATGTTCTAACTATCGACGACAACAATGTTCTATTGACTATCAATGGCCACCGAATGTGTCCCTATAGCACGTCCAAAAATGTACTGGTGGGATCTAGAATAGGCATGGGGGAGACCTCATCCCCGTGAATATGGATCCAAACTCTCAACAAAATAGAATGGTGGGCATGAAAATGCTCACAAAAAAAAAAAATAGTAGATAGGTGTAAATAATTTTCTTATAGCATGTTTTATTTTGCAAGGACGACGCCCGCATGCAAGCTATAGGCATCCTGGCCATAGGGCCTAACAGGCATGGAATGTGTCTAACTGCCCATATTTTTTATTTTTTTCATTTGCTTTTTGTAGGTGGAGGAACTGATAGTTTAACAGATAGGCATCTGGGAAACTAGGCCTGGTTCGGCTCAGCACCCCGACGCTGGCACTAATAGAATAAAAGCAGGATTGAAGTCAGCCCAAGGAGGCCTGATCACCTTTCTCAGTCAAATATGATATGGTTGCTGATAAAATAAGGCACCTTCCTCTTACAAGAAGGTGCCCTATGTAAATAAGGTGCCTTCCCCCACTAGAAAGCACCCCTCAATAAGGCAACTTCAGCCACCAAGAAGGTACCCACCGAAAGAAGGCACCTTCCTCTCCTAGGAAGGCACCCCATGTGAATAAGGCACCTTCCACTACCGGAAGACGCCCCACCAAAATAAGAATGTGCTAAAAAAAAAAAAAATCAAAATAGAGCACCCTCCTTTTTGGGTGCATGAGCCTCAAGGGTGCCTTCCTTACCCAGTAAGGTGCATACATTTCAAATCGCCTTCCATACCAGGAAGGCACTTCCTTCCATCAGGTGCCTTCCACTCTAGGAAGGCACATTTATACAGAAGTGCACCTTCCTCTCCTAGGAAGGCACACGTGTCCTTAAGGGTGCCTTCCCCTTCTAGGAAGGCGCATTCGTTAAAGGTGCCTTCCCTCATCTGAAGGCACATCCATGACTATATTGGGAAGGTAGTCAATTAGGCTCCTTCCACATCGAGAAGGCACCATAGTAGGCGCCTTTCGCATCGGGAAGGTACCAAAGTAGGCGCCTTCCATATGCAGCCAATGATCAAGTTTCACACATGCCTCAATCATCATGTGACACATGGCACAAATTTATCTCCAGGAGCACGTAAGTAGAATCTACCCTAATCAAAGCAAACCTCAGAGAATTATAGGGTGAAATCGGTGCTCGTTCCAATAGCAATCATTTTTTTCGATTTGTCTTCAACATTTGTCATCAAAGCAACTCAATAGCATAATCCGCACCAACAAGGTACCCATCCCCTGTAAATAATTGATGAATCTATGATCCCCATGACACATGAGGCATCCAATTAGGTATAAGCATACTCTACTTAGATTTATATGTATTCATTTTTAAAATACAAGTATCGAAATATTACTGCCATAAAACAAAAAAATTCATACACCCCCCATGGCCGATCGTGCCAACGTGTACCTCAAAAGGTGTGCTTGACAAGGATTGGGAGTTAGCTATTTGACACCCTCCTTATAAGGAAGGCACCTCCCTGAGAAATCAAAGAAGAGAAATAGTAGCTTGTAGGAAGGTGCCATGGGAGGTCGATCAAAGAACCATTCAATAAAAAAGAACGAGTCGAGTAGGATAGATGGGATCAAGAGGGTGGTGAGAGCCCAATTTTAGGTAGAGGGATGGCTCGGATACTATGCCTTGGTTAGCCAAAATCAGGATGCAGAGGTAGCAAGGGAGGTAGTTGCCTCCTTAAGGGGAGATTCTACTCAGGTGTAGGAGATGGCAATTCCAGTCACCCCAGAATACATCTCATAGGTGATTGGATTAACCTTGATAGGTGAATGTGTGTACAAGAGTGGGACGTTGAAATCCTACATGGAACAACTACTGCCTAGAGATAATCCATAGATAGATAGATATGGGATGAACAAACGCACCCTCCCTATAAATTTATGGGAGATATTTGAGCAGGTTGCTTGATTCTTCACTTGCATCAAGAAATACACCCACATACATGTCCACCATGTGCAATTTTTGAACCACCTGGTGCATGGGAGAAGAATTAATGTGCCCTTATACCTGGCACAAACCCTTAATGAAGAAGCAACATGATATCATAAGGGAGCACCTACAGGTTTGGCCCACCATGGGCTCATATCAGCACTAGCCCGCCACATAGAGGTGTAGAGGCAGGACCCTGATGCAGGAGAAGATGGAGGCCAAGCAATGGAAGTTGTCGAGGTAGGGTAAGCAACAGAAAGCCATGCAATTCAAGTGATAGGGAGCCCCACAATGCAAGCATAAGAAATCCCTACAAGGGGAGTAGGGGATATCGGGCCACCAGCGCTTCCCGAATGCATAGAAGAGAGAAGACACTCCCCTATGCTCGAACATGAATATACAGGGGCACAACTCGCTAGTAGCGTGATCGAGTCCTCCTCTCCTCATAAGAAGAGGAAGAAGACTCAAAGGTTGGGGCTACAACACAGGCCCTACATGAATTGATGGGCCAGGACCCATGAGAAAGAGAAACCTCCAGGGGAAACAATGAGATTGATGTGGCCCTCGAGGAAGCATTAGACTAGTAAACCAACTGCTGGATGGCCCAAAATATGTTGGAGGATTGCCAAAGCAGTCAGAGAGGTGATTTGGAAGAGCAGGCAAAGAAAATTTCCCACCTCGAGTAGCTTATTCAATAGCTACAAAAAGAAAATCAAGAATTGAAGGGGGGCGAACGCAAAGGAAGGACGCATCAACCCAGATTGACTGGGCGATGGAGGTTCCAAAAAACTCTCCCACTTCCAAAGAGTGAGTAGTCTCTATGGGAGATTTCCAATCAGATGCCTGGCAGAACATCCTGAATGCAGGGGAACAATCCTCTATTTTTGGGAGCCAATAGCGTAAGAGTCCCATAGAGCCCCCTATTATTGACCTCACCAACTCAAATCAGCCCCCGCAGATAGAGTTGGAACTCAGGGAAGAACTTGATGAACCTATAGGAGAAGAAGCTGAAACATCAACAGTAGTGGGGACAACAAAGCAAGTCCCCAAAAATGAAAGAATGGCTGCCAAAGAGCCCTTTGACCGAGTTGTCGCAATTCCTACACAGGCCACAACCAAAAGGCCTAGGACTACTTGAAAGAAGGCCAAGGAGGCTGTCAAAGAGCTGGAATATGATGACTAGGATATGCATCTGTTTGCCAATAGGTAGAAAGTGTTTGAACGGCTACTTAGAGAGGTAAGGGAAGCTAAGCAGGGGAGAAAATCCTCTTCGAGGGTCCAAGGAACCTCTTGCATAAGTATTGATCTGACACATAAGAGTAAATTTTGGAAAATTTATGGCTAAGCCCTAGGGTGACCCTAAAAAATAAGGAAATTATTAGAGATATGGGGGATATTCAGACCAGAGTCGGAGGCTATAGCTAAGGTCGAGGAAGATCCAAGGCCTGATCCTGAGGAGGCTAGAACATATAAGGCCTAGGTGGTTCGCCAAAGGGGAAGTAATTCAAATATCCCCCTTGTGGTTCCCAAGATCGAAGAAACTGACCTGTGGTAGGCTGTAGAAGCAGCATTTCAGGCAAGGACACCCACAATAGTCATGTTGGTCCCAATAGCATCCAGAACAAGGAGAGCATATCGGAAAAAATCAACAGCATCATGAACGTCTAGATACAGGTGATGACCAGAGTGCCTATGGTTTTGATGCCACGAGGGCATGGCATATCTTAGGCATGGGGGGATGATGAGTCCCAGAATTACCTATATTTTTGTATGAGTCTTAGCAGATATTATGCGATGATATATTAGGAATTGTATTTTTTTATCAATGATTATATATTTATTTAGTGAGATTATGCGTATTATCTAATTTATGTGTTTTAGTGTTTTTCTATGGAGATATTGTTGATTTTGTCAGATTTAATCAGTTGAGGTATTTTTCATGGACCTAACACTTTGTTTACTATAGAACTGATGCATAATGGACAGGCGCATTCCTCTTCCAGGAAGGCACCAGAAGAAGGTAGGCACCTTCCCCTTCTAGGAAGGCACCAATTGAAGATAGGCACCATCCTCTTCCAGGAAGGTGCCAATATAAGGTAGGTGCCTTCCGCAATGGAATGTGCCTCTATTTTTGCATTTTGACTAGATCAAACACAACGCTAGCGATAATCAATGGTGCAGTTACAACTCCATGCCACATAGGATATTTGTGGGAATTGTACCGCCCATGCAAAGTGAAGCATGAGCCAATTACGAAACATGCCAATATTAGGAACAAGGCCATTTTTCGATAGATGATGGCCGAAGCTTACCATATTGCCATCGTTGAGTGTAGAATAGACTGATGGTTGTAACTGAGTTGTAACATAAGACCTGTGTGTGTGCTATATAAACACACATAGACCTCTCTAAAGATATAGAATATAGAATATAGAACATATAGTAATTGTATAGAAGATATATAATACACATTGTAATCCTTTGATTGCATAATAAATTCTACAAGTTCCTAAAGCGTTTTCATGTTGGGAGGGATTTGTTGGAGCTTGGGCCCACTCCAAGATAGTATTCTTCCTCTTATTTTCTATGCTTTGTAGATTTCAAGATTTCGTAGTTTCATTTCCTGTATTTGTGTTTTATTATTGTAGTAGGTTTGATTATTTCTTAGATGCACATATGAATGCTTTCTTTCTGAAGATTTAATTGTTCATACACATTTTATTGAGGAGTGCATGAGATATTGACAACATTTTGAACACCCCCCAATAGTAGAGTTAGAAGGACTCATCTCAAGGTGGTATTGTGAATGATCCTATAAGAGATCCTTCAAAATTTTACAAATCCCTGGTTGATAATTAATGATCGAGCAAGTGAAAAAATAGATAGAAAGTTAACCTTTTTTGGCCTGCAACATACATACTGCCAAAGCCATTACATCTGATAAGGCGCTTAACCTTTTATAAAAAATAAACTTCCCATACAACATTTTGGGTATACCCTAAGAAAAAAAACCTGCATCATAATTACAAAAAAAGAAACAGACACAGATCCCTTCCTTGAAATAGTGGAGAAACAAAAATATGCATACACACATAGCATAGTACTGAAAAAAACTCCCACAAGATTTGTATTGATAGTTACTCTTAATAATTCTTTGGTAATTGTTTTCTTCCGTATATGACATGCTTTAGGACCACATCTCGTCTTGGCCAATCAGCCTTGGAGAAGTGAACCTGCTGGCTAGATTTATGGTGGTGGCTATCTGGTGGTCCATGTGGTTCTGGTTCGAAGTCTTATGTTATCATTTCTTTCCTGCCCCGTGATTGTCAACCAACCTCAAATTACTAATATGACTAGGAGCCATGTTATCTAACATGTGACTATCCCCATTAGTCTGTGGTATTTCTAAGCAACATCCACCAAGACTGATAGCTCGAATAATTTTTATTGTGAGTCCATTTCAAAAAAGATATGGGAATATTCATAGCCTTTGAACTTACAGTGCCTTCCCTGTTGGTAAATTTGGCTATCATTCTTGGCATTCTTGTTGAATAAGCTCCTCTACTTCGCTCGGGACACCGTGTTCCCATTTGAAAATTTCGTCACCACACCCAAATTGGCCATCTTAATTACATATGTTGTCTAATATTTTTAAAGTGAATTGTGTGTAGATTTATTGATTTTTAATTCCTTTCAGTATTTTTACATCGAGGTCCCATTCGGACCTGGCACTTCATATTTTATGATGGAAAATCAAAGGTAAAAGTAATCGCAACACAAACAATGATGAACACTAAGTCTGGAGCCTGACTTCAATTTTGACGTCCAAATTTTATTTTGGAATTTGACTATTGTTTAACACATGACTCCTATTTAGCACTTGGCTCCCATTTGGCACCTGATTCTCGTAGAAGTAAAAGTACAACATGACTCCTATTATCGACAGAATAGAACAAGGATTTTAATAATGGATGCAGACACAATTTTAGCAATGGATGTGGATAAAGGACAATGTCATAAAATAGATGTCATCTATTTCACAAAAAATACATAAATATCCATGTAAAATGATAAGTGTAATATTAGATGTATTCTATTTTGATAAAAATAGTATACGCTTAATTAATCTAGCAAAAGATGAAATTTATTATATATTTGCTTTATCCCCCTATTTCTATGTATTTTTTGTAATGAAAAAACATGAAATAGATTTACCTCCAAATGTAACAGGGTATGGTTGCATATCTTATAAATATGCAGGCCACCCCTGAGAACTAGATCCTAAATTTTCTCTATAAAATTTCTGAACCACAATACAATACAATTGATTTGAGTATTTTCTTAATCTCAAACTTGCATCCGGTGAATGAATTAATTCAGGAAAAATCTACAATAAGCTTGGGAAAAATCTCAATAGTATTCCTCCCACTTTTTTCCTTGACTTCTATCATTTAATTTATTTTCTATTTTTACTGTATTTTTTTGTAAAATCATTTAATTCTATAGCTTCCCCTATTTTTCAGTATTTTTCTAGTAAGTATGCACTTTACTTTTTGTAGTTTATTGCAAGCATGTATTTGATAATATGAAATAGGTTAATGGTTTGGAAAACAAACAAAAATTCCAACACAAAAACACACTCCCAAACCTTAGAATCTAAGAGAATCATCTTATTAAGGAGATTATAGGCATATACTGTGTACGATTTTTCACAAGTTTACGAGTTATCCTGGGCTGAAAATTAAATGGAAGCAATGAATTAAACCATATAAACTAACCAATAATTTGCCCAACAATTATGAAGGCATTGAAATTTATAATTAGCTCCCTATATTTGAGAATCCACCTCAATGTAAAAGTAACTTCTAATTCCTCTTATGTTATACCTTTACCATTATCAAAACCAAAAATGAATGTGGCCATCCTCAAAATATCACAAGAATAATTCCTAAATAGTTTTCAAAATAGGGGAAGTGTGCATGGTAGGTTTCTTGGAGCCAAATTCTAAATTCAAGGTAGAAATAGGATGGATGTGTTGTGAGTAGAAGAATCTAACCTTAATAGAGTCCATTCCCATTACCTAAGGGACCATCAACATGTTTAGTACCACTTTGGCCAAGACTATAATGTTCAATCACTCATTATATCCCATGACTATATTTTGTTTTGCATTGTAGTGATAGGGACATGACTGCAAATTCGTAGCAATGGAAAAGTTAGGGCACTATGTATTTGACTAGTTTGATTATCCAGATATTAGCTAGAAAGGACTCAATCTTTTATCCTTAATTTCCTAGAAATACATCTTCCTTTAGAATTTTGGTCTTCTTAGATAATTTTTTGGCTACTATAATGTTTTCCTCATCAGTCATGAGGTATGATGAATCACTTGGTTTAGACTCCATGGGGATGTCCCTTTTGGTGTAAAAGTGGGTTGGTTAGATGGTTGCAACCTTATTTTTATATTCCATAGTGATTGGGAGATGTTTTATGATTTTCATCTTCTTATTTCTCAATGGCACTCTAGGCTATAGTATTTTTTGGTCTCCACTACTTTATGAATAAAATTATTTAGATGTTATATAGTGTAGAAGGGAAATTGTCCTATAGAATACGATTCTCAATTTGATCTACTAGGACCCAAGCTGAACCATGGAGGTGTCTTATATTATCTACACTTGATGGACAAAATAAAAGTGGTTCAATAGGATTGATTTTAGTACTTGATCAAAGTTCGGGGTGGAAATGCTTGATGTATTCAATTTTGACAGCCACCTATGTTTGGTCTCTCTAAACTAAACTATGAAAATGAAAGAATAGTGTAAATCACACAAGATGCAAGAAGACAATATCTAACCCTATTATGATTCTTTAATTGAATTATTTCTAACCTTAGGTTGTAAGAAATAAAGTCCTTTATCTTTGAGTAGGGGCATAAGTGAAATGCACAAATAAGGCTAAACATTAAATGTACACTATATGCTTTTATTCTTTTCAATGCCTAAAAATAAATTGAATATTTTACTTTTTACTTAATCTAGGTTGTGAACAAGTATAGAAAAAGCAAAAAACACACAACCTAACAACTTTACTAAGAGCACTTATCTAATTTTGGTGTTTGATACAAGATTTTTATTACATCCAAAATATTCCATAGCTTTAGACATGCAAAATAGCTTCAAAACAACTCTAGAAAATATGGTCAATGTTTGGGGGTCTGCTTAGGCTAATATAATAATATGCTTGGAGGTGTAACACTCAAGCCCCCTAGATCCTTTAAATTGACCATTCATAATAAAATGAGCTTTGACCTTTTGAACAAACACATTAGAATATGATAGAATGAAATAATAGATGATATGCAAAACATGATATGCAAAAATGTTAGAAAATAACATAGACATAAACAATATAGAATGCATAGGGCATACAAAATTAAACCATAGGATTTTCGGGTAAAAAGTTTCCTGAAAACTTAGCTAGAACAAATCCATATGCTATAGGATACTAAGCATATATTCGATAGTAGTGCTGAAATGAGCATAGAATGCTTGACAGGTGAATGTAGAGCTTTCACCAAATCCACACCCTATGGTAGATGGGATACAATTTTTTACAAGAGGGATTAAAACCCTAAAATATAGATAAAAAATCAATCAGAACACAAACTTGAATAAAAATACAAAATAATGAATATAAAGAAACAACCTAGTGATCTTATGGAAGAAGCAAGAGCAAAAGTGAAAGATCTCCTCCTCTAAGAAGATAAACTATCGTCAAGGCTTTCTTCACTTGCCAAATCACAAGGAACACACCAACAATAAAACACCAAAGCACCAAGAGCACCAAAAGGCAAGTGAACTCTAATGAAATTTTGATAGCTTGATTGCAAGAGAACTTAAAATCACCTTTTTTTGAACTCGTATGAAAAAGGGGATCCAATCCATGTATTTATAGAGGAATTGGAGGGCTCAAAAGTGATAAAATAAAATATTTAACATTTATTGAGTTGATACCTTAAAGGATTGGTCCAAAATTTATACTTTTCTCACAAAAACCCTAAATTTACCAAATTTGTGCCCAGTAACTTACCGAGCGTGGATTTGATCAAGGTAAAAAATACAAGGTAAAAAATCAAGAAAAATAGGCTAAACTTGTTCTTAGCAAGCTTGAGAGCCTCCTAGAGGAATCAAAGGAAAAATTGCTCATTTGAGAGGGTAAAATTTTTCTATCTACATTTTACCCCCTCTTTGATGCATTTATGGCCTAATAAATGCATCAAAGAAAAATGTAGACATCTATGGGTGAAAAGAACAATAAACACAAGAGAGAAAAGGAGTGGTCAATTTATAAGAAAGGGGTGGTACAAAAATAGTATCATTTCATATACTTTGAACATTTGGCATGTAAATCAAGGTATTACGAACATTTGATGGCGAGCCGAGATTCACACAGTCAAACTTGATATTATTTCTCTGTAATTTTCTTACAACAGTGTTACAATACAGCCCACCGGCATCATTCTTCCCCCTCTCAATCTCTAACTCACCATCCCGTTCCCTTACAGTCTCTGAGTTTTTATCGAGGTCTCGACCCTCTAGGCCATTAATGACCCACCTGGCAGAAAACATTACAAAAACCTCCAAAATCGGCTTCCTCGGCCGAGTTTTCAATTTTCTTTCCATAAATGGGCAACTGCCCCGATCCGCCATGAAAGCATGCATTAAAGAGACCCTTGACCTGCAACCGCCGTTTTGTCAGACTGTTCTTCTGAACTGCTGTCTCATCCATATTGCCCATGACCTGCAACTATCGCTTTGTCAGAATGTCCACCTGTGACTGTTGCCTCTTTTTTCGTGCGCGTGGCCGTCCGCGTGTTCATTTCTTATTTGCCTTCTTGGTCGCGATATCGCGACATCACGATATCACGATATTTGATGTCGCAATATCTTGATGTCGCGATATCGCGACGTCGTGATATCGCGACAAACTTCCGCCTTGCCTTGGTTTCTTTTTGATGTCGCGATATCGCGACGTCGCGATATCGCGACAAACTTCCGCCTTGCCTTGGTTTCTTTTTGATGTCGTGATATCGCGACGTCGCGATATCGCGACATCGTGATATCGCGATAGACTTCTGCCTTGCCTTGGTTCTCTTTTTGATGTCGCGATATCGCGATGTCGCGATATCGCGACAAACTTCTGCCTTTGTAAAGAAAAGAAATAAAACACTTGAATGCCTTGAACGACAACTTCTACCTTGAAAAGAAATAAAACAAAATACTTAGAAAAAAATTTGGTTGATGCAAGATTGCCTTGCTGTCGTCGGATGCTCCTGCATCAGACACCCGGGGTAAATTGAGAAGTGATCCTCACTTCTGTTCTGTTAGGGGAAGACCCAGGCGGTCAACCTCTATTTTTGACAACCAAGTTGCATCTTCTACAGGTCTGCCCTTCCACTTTATCAAGTATTCAGAATACTGTTTGTTCCTTGTGCTTCTGCCTTCACGAGTATCTAATATTTCCTCGATCTCGTCTGTGGTTGGGTTAGACTCTGGAGTGCTCCACAATTCTGTACTTGGTGCCTCTGTACTGTTTCCCTCATGGTATTCCACTAAATCTGATATGTTAAAAATAGGCGAAATGTCAAGCCCACTTGGCAAGTCCACTTCATATGCATTGCCTGACTCCCGTTTTTCCAGTATTCTGCATGGCCCAAACTTCTTCATCTTCAATTTGTTATAAGTTTTGGCAGGAAATATTTCTTTTCTGAGATGGACCATGACTTCATCTCCCACTTCGAACTCTTTGAACCACCGCTTTTGGTCTGATCTTGTCTTATACTGAGTATTCATTTTTGTAATTTGTTTCTTTACTTCTTCATGCAGGCTTTTCATCTGTTTCGCAAATTCCTCAGCCTCGGCACTGCACTTTTCTCCTTTATCTAATTTCCTCAACTCAGAAACATTTCTTGGGCTGTTTCCATATATGACTTGGAATGGAGATTTGTTTGTACTCTTGTTGACAGAATTGTTGTATGCAAATTCCGCCTGCGGCAAAACCAAATCCCATCCCTTGGGTTTATCTGCTATCAAGCATCTTAATAAATTACCCAGACTTCTATTTACCACCTCTGTCTATCCATCAGTCTATGGGTGGTATGCAGAACTGAACTTCAGATCTGTCTTCAACTTCTTCCACAATGTTCTCCAGAAATACCCAACAAACTTTGTATCTCTGTCAGAAACTATGCTTTTTGGTAGACCGTGAAGTCGCACCACTTCCTTGAAAAATAACCCTGCAATGTGAACCGCGTCACTTGTTTTCTGGCAGGGAATAAAATGTGCCATCTTGGAGAATCTGTCAACCACCACAAATACGGAGTCATTTCCCCTCTGTGTTCTCGGCAACCCAAGAATGAAATCCATGCTGATGTCCTCCCATGGCCTCTCAGGTACAGGTAATGGCTGATATAATCCTGTGTTCTGCCTCACACCTTTTGCCATCTGGCATATTCTGCAACTTTGCACAAACCTTTTCACATCCTACTGCAGTTGCGGCCAATAATAGTTCTCACTCACCAGGGCAATGGTCTTATCCCGACCAAAATGTCCAGCCAGTCCTCCGTTGTGTTTCTCCTTGACTAAGTTTTCCCGCATGGAACTCCTTGGAATGCATAATTTACTTCCTCTGAACAACATTCCATCTTGGATTAGAAAATCCAACCATTTTGTCCTGTCCAAAGTAACAGGTGCCAAGCAAGCCATCCAGGCTTCTGCAAAATCAGGATCTTCAGGGTATAGACCCTTCAGTTCTTTGAATCCTACCACTTCCACTGTCATTTCAATCAGCAAATTCTGCCTTCTACTTAAGGCATCTGCAACTCTGTTTGATTTTCCGCTTCTGTGCTTCAACACAAAGGTATAGCTTTGGAGAAACTCAACCCACTTCAAGTGCCTTTGATTCAGTTTTGTTTGGCTATTAATGTACTGTAAGGCCTGATGATCAGTGAATAGAACAAACTCTTTTGGCAACAAATAATGCCTCCACTTCTTTAGAGCCTGAACTATAGCATAAAATTCTTGATCATAAACTGAATACTTTTTTCGAGCATCATTGAGCTTCTCACTAAAGTAAGCAACAGGCCTGCCTTCCTGACTCAGTACAGCTCCTATTGCACTACCACTGGCATCACAGTCTACCTGAAATACTTTGTTAAAGTCTGGAAGTGCCAAAATAGGCTGTTCTGTGACCTTTTTCTTCAATACATCAAAGCTCCTATCAGCCCCTAAGGTCCACTTAAATTCTTTCTTATCCCCTCTCATTGTTTCGTGAGGGGTGCACAAATGCTGCTGAAATTTCTAATGAATTTTTTGTAAAAGCTGGCTAGACCATGAAATGATCTTACCTCTGTTGTGCTTCTCGGGGTAGGCCATTCGATGATAGCTCTCACCTTTTTTGGGTCCATTTTTAGACCTTCTGCTGAGATGACAAATCCCAGGTATACTAACTCCTTTACAAAATTACACTTTTTTAGATTAATTAATAATCACTCCTCCCGTAGCTTCTCAAAAACCCTTTTGATGTGCGCCAGGTGCTCCTCCAGGGTTTTGCTAAATATTAATATATCATCTAAATAGACAATGACAAATTTTCCTAAAAACTCCTTCAGTACCTCATTCATCAGCCGCATGAAGGTACTTGGTGCATTGGACAGCCCAAATGGCATGACCAACCATTCATACAAACCCTCTCTGGTCTTGAAGGCTGTCTTCCACTCGTCTCCTTCTCTGACACGGATCTGATGGTAACCACTCTTGAGGTCAATCTTGGTGAAGTACTTGGCTCCACTCAAAAAGTCCATTATGTCATCCATTCTTGGCAATGGAAATCTGTATTTTATTGTGATCTTGTTGATGGCTCGAGAGTCTGTACACATTCTCCACTCTCCATATTTCTTTGGCGCTAGCACTGCAGGTACTACGCATGGACTTAAGCTTTCCCAAATCAGTCCCTTCTCCAGCAACTCCTGGACCTACCTGTTTAGCTCTTTAGTTTCTACAGGCGTCATTCTATGTGCAGCTTTATTGGGTAAACTAGACCCTGGTATTAAATCTATATGGTGACTGATTTTCCTCACTAGGGGTAAACCCTCAGGCACATTGTCAGATATAATATCTAGAAATTCCTCCAATAGGTCTAGGACTTCTGTTGGGGCATCTTTGCATTCCTCCTTCCTGACTCTAGGAATTAAGGCATAACACATATGCTCATGCTTCAAATCGTCCAAAAATTTTCTCCCTTCAACTAAGCAGATTCTGGCGCTGTTACATACCTTTTCATCCACCTCCTTCATGGGCTTCAGCTTATGGTGCACGCCATTCTTCGTCACTGAGTAGGTGTTGGCACGACCATCATGCACTGCACTCCGATCGAACTGCCATGGCCTTCCCAGCAACAAATGGCAAGCATCCATAGGCAGGATGTCACATAGGACCTCATCACAATAATTCCCAATATTAAATTTAACGGAGCATTGCTCACTGACCAAAGCCCTATGGTCCTTTTGTAACCACGTGATCCGATATGGATGCGGGTGCTTCCTCCTCTTTAACTGTAACTTGGTAACCATTTCCTCAGAGACCAAGTTATCAGTACTTCCATTATCAATAATGACATTACAGACCTTACCCAAACTTCTACATCATGTGCGAAATAGGTTTCTTCTCTGGTCTGATCCTTCCTCTTCATTCAATAGGGTTCTTCTTGTTACTATAACTTCTCCTCCTTCTGCCTCCTTAGAATGTTCTGATTCAACATCTTCATCTGCTATAGCAGCTCTGGCTGGACCCTCAGGTCTCTTGTTCACCCTTTCTCGATGTTGTGGACACTCGAATGCTCGATGTCCTTCTTCGCCACAGTGGAAATAGGTCCCACGAAATACTCCTCTTCCAAACCCTCGTCCAGATCCACCCCGTCCTCTTGGGTAGTTGTTCTGATCACGGGGCTGATAAATATCCTCTTCCTTTTGATCCTGGTTACTACTTGTTTCACCAGTCTTCTTCAGATCTTTGTATTTTTCTCCACTGGTCCTCCCACCAGTTCTTCCACCATGGCCCCTTCCTCTTTGCTTGCCTTCAAACCGTCTATTCAGCTTTTCTTCCACCTTTAGGGCAAACTGGTAAGCATCCTCAATGGTGCTTACCCGAACTAGGCTCAGCTCCTCTTGGATACTGAGTCTCAACCCATTGATATAATGGGCCACCTTCTCCTTGTTTGCCTCTAAATGCCCAGTTCTAATAGAGATCTTGTAAAACTCCTCGGTGTATTCTTGGACAGTTTTGTTTGTCTGTCTCAAACTCTGCATTTTCCTTAGCAGATCCAACTCGTAATCTGTAGGAATAAACTATCTTTTCAGCTTTTCCACCATTCTATCCCATCTTGTTATTCTTTCCTTCCCTCTTCTGTTCCTTTCCAATTGTATTCCCTTCCACCAGATGCTGGCATGACCCTTCAGCTTGGTCTTAGCAAATCTGACCCGATTAGGGTCTTCAACCTCCTCATATTCGAAATATTCTTCTAGGTCATTTATCCAGTCAATCACCTCTTCTGGATTTAGGTTTCCAGAATATGTAGAAACCTCCATTTTTGGTTTCTTTCCAATCTAGGAGATGGCTTTGCATAACCTGGCTTGTGCAGGATCCATAGCCTCTTCTTCTTCCTCAAACTGGTCTTCTTCTTCATCAACTTCGTCTTCACTTCCTTCTTCCCTTCTGGGCTCGTGCCCTCTGCGTAGCTCTTCTTGCAGGGCTTGAACTTGCCTCTGCAAAACTCGGACATCTTCCGCTACCGCCATGCCTCTCCCACCAACATGGTTTCTTCTTGGAGGCATTCTGCTCACTCTCTCACAAGCCCTTCCATAGATCCTGGTGTAACTGCCTCACGTTCGGCGATCTGTTACACACTCAAGAACTTCCGGCTCTGATACCACTTGATGGCGAGCCGAGATTCACACAGTCAAACTTGATATTATTTCTCTGTAATTTTCTTACAACAGTGTTACAATACAGCCCATCGGCATCATTCTTCCCCCTCTCAATCTCTAACTCACCATCCCGTTCCCTTACAGTCTCTGAGTTTTTATCGAGGTCTCGACCCTCTAGGCCATTAATGACCCACCTGCCAGAAAACATTACAAAAACCTCCAAAATCGGCTTCCTCGGTCGAGTTTTCAATTTTCTTTCCATAAATGGGCAACTGCCCCGATCCGCCATGAAAGCATGCATTAAAGAGACCCTTGACCTGCAACCACCATTTTGTCAGACTGTTCTTCTGAACTGCTGTCTCATCCATATTGCCCATGACCTACAACTGCCGCTTTGTCAGAATGTTCATCTGTGACTGTTGCCTCTTTTTTCGTGCGCGTGGCCGTCCGTGTGTTCATTTCTTATTTGCTTTCTTCTGGTCATGATATCGCGACATGTCACGATATCACGACATGTCACGATATCGCGACATGTCGCGATATCGCGACATGTCGCGATATCGCGACAAACTTTTGCCTTTGCTTTGGTTTCTTTTTGATGTCACGATATCATGACAAACTTCTACCTTTGCCTTGGTTTCTTTTTTTGATGTCGCGATATCGTGACGTCGCGATATCACGACGTCATGATGTCACAAAAAAATTCTGCCTTTGCCTTGGTTTCTTTTTGATGTCGCGATATCGCGACAGACTTCTACCTTTGCCTTGGTTTCTTTTTGATGTCGCGATATCGTGACAGACTTCTGCCTTTGCCTTGGTTTCTTTTTAATGTCACGATTTCACGATGTCGTGATATCGCGATGTCGCGATATCACGACAAACTTCTGCCTTTGTAAATAAAAGAAATAAAACAAAACACTTAGGAAAATTGCCTTGTTAAAATGACCAACTTCTGCCTTGAAAAGAAATAAAACAAAATACTTAGAAAAATTTGGTTGATGCAAGATTGCTCTTATTGTCATCGGATGCTCCTGCATCAACATTAATACCTCTTAGGCTAGGGTACCCCTCAACTTTCAGAATGAATGTAAAATTCTTAAGAAAACTTAAAGTGGTAGACTCAAAATAAAAGAGAGCAAAAAAAGTGAAAAATACACAAAATGAGGGGAAAGGAAAAAGGAATAAAATAAAAAAGGGGGTGAAAATCCTAATTCATTTTCACCACACAAAAAAGCAAAAATATCTCTAGAGAATACAATAAGATGGCACTTCCAACACATCGAGCAATAATTGCAAGGGATGATTTCAATGTAGTAAGAGAAAGGGCATGGGTAAGAGCCATAATATTAGCTTACAATTAGTATTAGCTTGAATTTTTTTTTAAATTTAAGCATTTTTTAAATGTATTTTATGTTTTTTATAGAAAATCATGTGTGGGATCTAAGTGTGAATCTAATTATCACCCGTAGATCTGGTTGATCTGGGTAGAAAATAAATCTGTGCCCCATACTGTAAAGGGCATGGATTTGCAAATCCATGCCCTAGAGGATATGGGACATGGATTTAGAGAAGAAAAGAGAGAAAATACAAAATTAAAAGAAAGATATAGAAAGAAGAAAAATAAATAGAGAAGAAAGAGGGTGCTCATAGTGAAAATGTTAGTATGTTGTACTTGGTGTTTTATGCTCTTTACATTTATTATCTTATTGTTATTTTTTATAACGTTTATGATGATTACTAATGAGAAAATTTTATTTAATTTTTATTACATCATGATGTTCTTGAGAGTAGGGAATGGTAGATGATTACCCTTGAGAAGGTACTTTAGGAGCTCACACCAATGGAGATATGCACACTAAGGGTAGTAGGGCTTGTATACTTGGTAGAGATGCCTCAAGTGGAGGTTAACAAAACACTAATAATAACATTGATAGAGTGGTGGTATCTAGAGTTGTTCATATTTTAGCTATCAATGGGATAGATGACCATCACACTGGAAAATGTGTGGCACATATTAAGGATTTCCATCATGAGTAGGATAATTTGTAGTACATAGGTACCCTAGAAAATAATAGAGAGATTGATTGGTGACCCAACACATGAGATCCATAAGAGTGAATTCGATGTTGATGATCTACCATGATGACATGGGATTGGAACACTAATGACCATGCTCTATGGAGTGGTGGTAGGATTTCTAGCATACCACATGAGTTGAAAAAATCTACCATGGGTGATGGTAGGAGTAGTATTAGATATGTGAGACCAACAAGTATGCGTCACATGGGTTCCATATATGTTAGCCTATTTGTACAAGATATGTAATATCATATACAAATGTTATTCAATCCTATTCTATATGATATTGCCCCAGGTATCATGTTGGAAGCACATAGCCATCAAGAAGCTAGATGCACTACCATGACCATTTCTTAATCTAGAGTGACCAATAGGGTACAGGTGGTCCTTAGACTTGGAGCATACATAGAGAGTGTACATAAGTATTCTACCACTGGGGATATGGGTAGCAGATGAGCTATAGGACCATAAAATCATATGGTAGTTGTGATATCTACACCCTAGGTAGGATGAGGATGGAGAGGAGATAGATCATATTAGGAGGATCCATTGGGTCACTGCAAAGAGAGATGATCTAGAGTTACACCATTTTTATTTATTATAGTGGTAGTTAAATATTCTTCAAGAGATACTGGACCTTAGAGATAAATAATACTAGAGGATGAAGAGGGATCCATCAAGATTTGGAGGCAATGATGTATTTAGGTTTACAAAGGAGAATTTGGATGATCTCCTCTACATCAATAATAGAGTAGATTATGTTGAGGTAGCCCTAAAATACAAGATATGGTATGGGGGCATTATATCCCCAAGGATATCCCCATCGATGGTAGTGTAGAGGCACCAAGTTATGGATCAATGAGTGTATCTAATGCTTTGAGAGGCTAAACTATATGTAGTGAAGTGATGAGAGTAGATTCCCTAGTCTCCTAGGTAGGATAGGATACATTTCTATGTATAAGTGGTGATCATCAAGAGGACCACCAACACTATTTTTGAGTCAAGGGTAAGGAAGACATAAGTGGGACCTAGTAGGACCATAGGCTAGGGAGACTTGGTGGGACTTCCAGAGAGATTGATCATCATGCAAGGGGATATAGACACTCTTCAAACACAACTAGTCTAGGTTATAATGAAGAGAGATGCAACAAAAGCTAAGGTGAAATACCTAATGGGAGATATGGGCTAGCTAGAGTAGGAGTTCCATTGGGCCTAAGCTAAGGTGATGGCTATTACGATGAGCAACCAATCAGGTGAGAGGGTCCATGTATTGTAGGAGAAACTATAAAGGATAGAGGAAGATTAGGATAGAGTGCTTCTAAATGAGGCCTTCTACCAAGTTTTATATTTCTAGGTAGTGCTAGTGGACAAGAGTATGTAGACATTAGCCTCCCTTTAGTCATAGAGTCAATTATGATCTTGCTCATAGACAACTACATGATCTGTGCACATACTGCCACCACCACTAGTAGGCACAGCAAATGGGATAGGCTCACGAAGCTAGGGCTAGGGTTAGGATTGGTGTGACATACCAATTTTAGATTATGGAATGCATCCTAAGGGAGTATTTGAGTGTGTTAGGCTTGGACTATGACACACTAACCTAGTTGATATGTATTCTCTACTAATCAATTAATATCATGCTATAGTTTTTATTATGTTGTATTAAATTGTGTGCATTAATTTTTGTTAAGTATTCTAAATGATTTTGTTATGGAGGATGATGTCACACATAATGAATGAAATGCATGGATGGGTAGATGAACAAAAGAAAGGAATAAAAACAAATAGAAGAAGATGAAGAAAAAAATCTCTAAAAGGCCAAAGCAAATAATAGTAAAAGAAATGGAACCTTGCAAGGATGTATGCTCACAAATTATCAATATGGAGGCTATCACCCATGTGTGGCCATGAAGCTATCCATGAAAAGGGTGTTACACTTAGAAAATATGGAAAAATGTGGAGTGATACCCGCTATGGATGTAATGCTCACTATAATGGATAGAGATAAAAAGAGATATAAATTTAATATACAACAAGCAAGATGATATGGGTGAATGCAATGATAAAAAATGCACAAAATGAGCTCTAGGTTGGGGATTCACTAGGAATTATTGCCTTGGAAGCGCTATGCACTGTACCTTCATTTGGAACCACCTTGAGTGGGAGAACTGGGTTGTTTGAGTGAAGCCATTCTTGCCTTGGAAGTGTTATGTGTTGTACCTTCATTTGAAACCATATTGAGTGGTATAACTATGTGTTTTAGCGAAGCCACTTTTGTCTTGGAAACGTTGTATGTTGTACCTTCATTTGGAACCACCTTGAGTGGTAAAACTGTGTGTTTTATAGAAGTCGTTCTTGATTGGAAGTGTTGTGCATTGTACCCATGTTTGGAACCACCGTGAGTGGGAGAACTAGGCTATTTTAGTGAAGCTATTCTTGCCTTGGAAGTATTGTGCATTTTACCTTCATTTGGAACCCCCTTGAGTGGGAGAACTATGTATTTTAGTGAAACCATTCTTGTATTGGAAGCATTGTGCATTTTACCTTCATTTGGAACCACCTTGAGTGGGAGAACTATATGTTTTAGCGAAGCCATTAGTGCCTTGGATACACTGTGCATTGTACCTTCATTTGAAACCATCTTGAGTGGGAGAACTGTGTGTTTTAGTGAAGCCATTCTTGCTTGGAAGCGTTGTGCACTATACCCACGTTTGGAACCACCGTGAGTGGGAGAACTGGGTTGTTTTAATGAAGTTATTCTTGCTTGGAAGTGTTGTGTATTATACATGCATTGGGAACTCCAATACCAATGGGAGAGGTGTGTTGTTGATAAGGCCACTCTGCATTGCATTTGAGTCAGAAACCCTTGGTGTCATGAGAGAGCACCATGTTTAACTAGTGCTACAAAGAGTGACGTCAAATGCTTTGTTTTCCTTGGAACAATGTTTGATAAGTAAGCGTAGTGTCATAAAAAGGAAAACCCCTAGGTTTTAGGGAGTGCAAGTTGAGAAAACTAGTCAGCATCAGTAGAAAATCCCTGGTTTTAGTGGATGTTGGGTTTGCCATGGATGTTTGGTGTGCCTTGTATGGCATTAGCACTAACTATAGATTTGCTACATAAAAGAGCCATAGTTTACGAAAGGTTTTAGATCATGGTTTTAAATAAAAAGAAGGACCTTTGATTTAAATATATGATATATATTAGGACCTTTGATTTATATGTGAAACATATATTAGGATTTAATTAAATGGACCTTTTATTTATATGTGAAACATATATTAGGATTTAATTAAATGGACCTTTGATTTATATGTGAAACATATATTAGGATTTAATTAAATGGACCTTTGATTTATATGTGAAACATATATTAGGATTTAATTAAATGGACCTTTCATTTATATGTGAAACATATATTAGGATTTAATTAAATGGATCTTTTATTTATATGTGAAACATATATTAGGATTTAAATAAATGGACCTTGGATTTATACGTGAAATATATATTAGGATTTAAATAAATGGACCTTGGATTTATACATGAAACATATATTAGGGTTTAATTAAATGGACCTTTTATGTATATGTGAGACATATATTAGGACCTTTGATTTATATGTGAAACATATAGTAGGTTTTAATTAAATGGACCTTTGATTTATATGTGAAACATATAGTAGGTTTTAATTAAATGGACCTTTGATTTATATGAGATATATAATGGGTTTTATTTAAAGGAACCTTTGATTTATATGGGATATGTAAATGTTAGGTTTTTATTGAAAAGGAACCTTTGATATTAGGGAAATATATGGAAGGTTTATTTAAAGAGAACCCTTGGATTGTTTTTGATTATATTAGGAATTTTTAAATAGAATGAAATGTGGATTTATTCTTTAATCTGAATTTATAGGGCTTTGGTTTAGGGAATGAAGGAATTATTTTTCTAAAGGTTAAGGATATGGGACTTTAATGATGTAGGACATGAATGAAATGAAATTAAGTTAGACCTTAATCTAAGTGATAGTATGTTTGGATGAATCTCCAAGGGGATTTGGTGGAGGTGAAAATAAAATTAAGGTTTCTTTTATGATGTCCATTATGCATTAGATGGTTAGAGACTTAATTGAATATTGAATAGTTGCAATTTGGCTTAGTAGATGAATCGATGCATTTAAAGGTATGCCTATCCTAAACCATGAGTATCCTAATCCCCTACTACCCTCAAAGAACCAAAGGGAAGCAAGGAGAAGTAAGGAATTGAATGGAAACAAAGAATAGGTATGGCATATTACATTGATTTACTTATGTTCCATAGATTAGAATTATGGGTAGATATCCCCAATATATTTAATGTGATACCTTTGAGTAGGAAAGGCTTATTATACAATTAATTTTAAGGTAATTTTTATTGTGTTATTGAAAGTAATTTTAATAAATGTCTGTATTTTATTATGCCATGTATTAGATTCTATTTTAGAATTAATCTTACTTCATTTTCTCTATTATTGTTTGATTATTTTATGATGTGGTAGCATAGGTGTATTATCTTTGATTGCTTGATGATAGGGAATATAGTGTATAGTTATAAGGTGAACTTAGAGGTAACCTAAGGGAATTGAGACCCCCTTAGGATGAAAATAGGAGGACCTAATGGAATTGAGACCCCCTTAGGGATATGGAGGACTAAGTAGGAAGATATTACATCTGAGTTAAGATAGCTCATCATGGAGACATTATGTATAGCTTAATTTGTGGTACTCATAGCATACCTACACATAAGTATTCATGTATGGTATGGAGATGCATGTAAACCTTCGATGGATAGAGGGTGATATATCTAGCTCATCAAGGATGATGAAATAGATGGACTTATCTGCAGTAACACATTATACACCTACATAGATGGATTTGTGCTAGGATAATTCATGAGATGTAACTTTTGGGGAAACTTAGGAGAATGAAACTTTAGGTCATTACAAAGATGTAGAGTATTTAAGATTTCTATGGGGCTCTTTTGCCTTGCTTGGAATGTGCAAGTATTCAATTGTCGTGGGTTGTTAAAACTTGATAATATTATGCCTTTTAGACACTTAAAACACTATCCTTTTCCCTATGTAAAATATATTAAGATAGTGCAAGATCATGTAATATATTTTTATATATAAAATACCCTTATTGCACTTCTTTGTGCACTCCTTTTACATATATGATTTTCTAATTTGATGGTAATTTTATTTGAAGGCAACAGGGGATCTTGAGGTTATATTTTGCTAGACATCTTTCTCCTTCTTGCTTGGATATTTGGCTAATGAACTAAAACTTGTAACCACATAGATAGAAACTCCTTCTTTATGTTATTTCCTATAAATTTTCCTTGTAGATAACCCTCCTATTGCTTTGAATTTTAGACTCACCAAGTTTCGATTTGAAGCTTCTCTTGCTGATTTTAATGGTGGCTTTCTTCTCCACTCCTTGGAAGAATATGATCTAATTTTGGTAGCTTATTTTGGCCACTAAATGTTTTAGGTTATGTGCACCAAATATTGTCTCTAGACACTTTGATTAATCTACTAGTTTTTGTGCTCTTTATCCTTAACAATCAACAAACACAAACTAACCTTTTTGAGAGTAACTAGTTAGAGATCAACTAGTATAGTGCCAATACAATTTTTAATGATAACAATAATATCACCTTATTGCTCTAGTAAATGAACTCTCAAAATAATTTCAGATGCACTTAATAATATTTGCAACTTTTAAGAGTAATCTATAATGAACCCTTAATAATTATTCTACAAATTTTCACTATAATCAATATTGTAGGATATAGTCTTCTTGATTTCTAGATATAAAATAGGTAGATGATAGTTTTATTTCTTTCAAAAATATCCAAGTCCTAGTTAATGTTAAAATAATCCTTAAAATTAACTCTCCCTTTTTGCACTTTCTTGAAGACTATAATGCAATCTATTATTATACAAATTTTAATCCAAATATGATGCTCAATAGAATTTGATAATAAAACCTAATCTAAAATTCAACTGGTTGCACCTTAGTTTCTTACCTTTTTGATGGCTTATGTAGATCTTGGTGTTTTGATTCACCAAGTTGCTACTTTGTAGTGAATGGATACATAACTTTTTTTTTGTTGTCTTGAACTGCTTCCTGCTTCACCAATTTGTAGCCTTGAACTTTCTATCTTGAGCATTGGATTTAATGGTTGAATTCTTCCAGTGACCTTCTATATTTCTATTATAGATTCATAGAACTCCTTTCTCTAAACTGTATCTCCTTGCTATGAGAATTAATCTCCAAATATTCTATAGTTTGTAGGATTCTTCTGTATAAATCTTCCTTCATTCTTCTTGTCAAATTCTGACTTTAAACAAGATCTTATTGAGGTATTCACTGGATTCTTATTTTAGGATTTGGAACTCCTTTCCAAATTCTTCTTCTTGAATTTTGGCTTGTTGTTGGATGGTGATAATTATCCCAAGTCCTTCACTATCAAGGGATTCTACTTGGTAGTGGATTTCTCCAATGAGTTCTCCTAGGAACTCTTTTGATGATTCTTACACAGGCTCTGCAACAAGGCACTACAAGCCTTATTATTTTTATTTCTTGAGACCTCTCCAAGATATTCTATCTTGCAGCTTCTCTAGTATTTTTACTGAGATATTTTATTCAATATTCTACTTCTAGAAGTGTTGATGATGAGATCTTCTTCAAGGATTTCTGATTATGTTACTTCTATATTTGAACACAACTATCTTAGTCCTTCTCTTTCTTCCAAGAATGGAAGTTCTTCAATGACATATTCTCCTTATATCTTTAAATTCTTCTAAGAGAAGTATTTTAATTAGTAAAGAAGATCACAAATATCCTATTTCTTGGACTCTTCTCTAAAGTCTTCTTTAGGAACTTCTTTCTCAATTTTTTTATTCTGAATCAGGAATTTTCCTTCTAAAATAAGAATTCTTCTCTAAATTTTTCTTTAGAATTAAGGCTTCTATGGCCTTCTTCTTAATCAAGGCTCCTATGGTATTTTCTACTTCAAGGCTTCTCTAGCCTATTCTTCTTCTAGGCTTCTCTAGCCAATTCTTCTTCTAGGCTTCTTTGGCTTTTTATTCTTCCAATATTATTTTGCTTTTTCTTCTTTTGCACTCTGCAGGTATTAATATTGAATGAGGATCACCATTCTTCTATCTCCTCCTATGACTCAACTTTTGAAGTCTCTTATTTCTTGATTCTGCTATAAGGATACTATGGCATTTTCTTTACTTATAAAATTTATGGGATTGCAACTCTTGTAATGAGACCTTTCATGAGGTCTTTGAAATATTTAGTCTTCTCCTTGTTGCTGCAAGTTTTGGATTTATTCTAAGAAGATAGTATTCTTAACTCTTTTGTAGGAATCTTTCCAAACTTTTGCTGAATTTCCTTTTCCTACAACACATTGTTAGAGACTAGAATGGAAGAACTTATAAATCTAGAGATAATAATATTAACTAGTTGATTTATCAAACAAGTAGTTTGAATGTTGAGTCCTAGTCCTTGCAAGTTTTTTTCTGTAACTCTATGACCCTAGATAAATGTAATCTTAGATTTTTTGTAACTAAGATTTGTTTCAGACCTCAATTTTTTGATCCTGTTGACTACTATGATTTTTCTATCAATTAACTTAATGGTAACTTTTGCATGCAATGAAACTCAATGGTAGATCCAGTTTGCAAATATGAAAGCCTACAGTAGTAATGGTGACTCTCCTTATTTCTCTTGACCTACTAGACTTCTCTTATAATTTATGTAGGTCCTCCTATATTTATTAATCATGGATCTGATACCACTGTTAGCTTTTGAGGATATATGTAGTGGAGATATCCAATACATGTCCTAATAAAATACATGAAACATGAAAGAAATTAGAACAACAATATGACTGAAATATACTATATAGAAGTTGTGAAAATATAATGCAATATGGAGGAAATGGTCACTCTATTTATATGAGCTAAAGAGCTACATTGTACTCCATACAGGAGTACCTAATAGATATTGATATGAATATGATAATATGAATATGATTATAATATACTACTATGAGGCCCTTTATATAGGAAGATAGATTCCTTGGTCAATACTCTACCTAGCAGTACAAGGGGATACATTGTACATTACAACTTATGAATTACCACTTGTGCACTTGTTACATTGCTTGAAGTAACTAGATAAATACCCCCTAAAGTAATATCCTATCCTAACTATGTACCTAAGGTGGTAAATTTACATGACCCAAATTATGTAATATACTTTAACTCTAACACTTAAGTGGGTATATATTCTTTGCTCCTTTAAGATTAAGAGATCTTATATCATGAGGGGATCTATTTTTTGGGTTCATCAACCTTTATTTATATCTTACTAGCTTGACATTTGGGTCTAGCTCTATGGTGTGTTGGATGATCTCTTTATCATAACCTTTTAGATCTTTGTAGCTCCAAGTCATTACTCCAATGTATTTTTTACATAAATCAATGAGGCTTTTAATTTCTTCTTGGGTGGACCACATCCCTACCTATAAAACTTGTTCAGTTGTAATCTCTTTCTTTCTAATCATCCTTATCTACCATAATTTCCTTCATAGCACTTGTCTATTTGTAGTTTTTACTTCTTGGTAATCATCCTTATATGCCATAATCATATTCTTACATATTAAATGGTCATTTAGGTTGAACAATAATTCAAGGGTGACTAGTCCTTTATGGATTTTATCACCATTGAGCTAAATAATTTCATCCCTATAAGCTTCTTGGACCTATTGTCCCAAATATTTATCAAACTTGTCTTCTTATTGGAAGAATCAAATAACGTGCTCATTATTATTCAAGACCTACCAATGTATATTATTGTCTAATATAATCAACCTAATAATGAAATTTATATACTAAGAATTTTTTTGAATATCCTCCACTAAATTAAATTGGTCTTTGATGATTGCCACACAATCAACATCCATGTTCTAGTTCTTGGAAATTGTTAATAAGTTGACCATGGCAATGCTTCTAGTGGATCCCAAACTCTTTACTTGTATTTTTTCATCAACCATTTTTTTGCAAGGCATAAATATCTAACCTATTTGAAAATAATATTTATATATTTATATATTTTAAAATATTTGATCACCATTTTGATTGCCATCTAAAGACCATGTACTAATGACTCATATTTTGCCACATTAATTGAGCAGTTAAATTGGAGTCTTATTCTTGTAGATAATTTTTTTATATAGGTGACATAAAATAGATGCCAACCCTTGCTCTTCTCCTATATTTAACCTTGTCAAAGTAGAACTTTCAAATCCTAGTTACATATTCCAAAATCTTTGTGGCTTTAGGAAGGAAAAATTGTTCATCTTTGATTAACTATGTGCCTATCCTAGTTGAATTGAGTGTATCATATGGTTTTGATTGCTACATATTGTTCTTCTATTAGGAATGTATTTTCTACTTTAGCTTTGATCATTAGTACATGATCGACATGGTGTATGTGAAGTGGTTTGATGATAACCTTCACCTTTGGCCCATACTGAGTCCTAAAGAATATATGCATCTAGTCCAAGGACAAATATCCCTTAATTTTAGTTATGAAGACATGAGAAAGGAACATGCCAAAAGAGGCTCACAACTTAATTACTACTATATCTTGGGTGATAGTTACGTGTGGAGTGTGAGTGAAATATCTCTTATAAGACCAAAGATTTGGATTGGAGTGATATCAAGATACATGATCCTCTGATTGAATGGATCATAATATAGTACCAATGCACCAACTACCCATTTAGGTATAACTAAAGTTATTTATTTAGAATATGTAAGGTAATTGTGGATCAACTTGTCTATGCATATGAGTGTTATACAGAAAGGAAGGGGTCTAGGTCTGTTAGGACTAGGATAGGATACTTGTAGGATAGTTGCCTTTTTCTATTTCCTAGTAATATTCTATCTCTTCAATGCTTCATCCAACTATTTTATCTATTTCAATAAAGTAATGATATACCAAAATGGCATGGGGATGGTGGATTTTTTTTAAGTGCACTATCACATTAAATGACTCTAGTGACTAAAATTTAGGTGCACTGCTTGTGATCCACTAGGATTTTGGATGTTGTGTAATGAGGTTGGGTGCTTCACTTTGCTTTTTTGTAAGACCTTATTTCTTCATTTGACTATCCATCCAGTTGTTGGTTTTTGGTATGAGTCCTTTATTATTCATTTGGTTTTCTTTTTGTGGTGGTTTGTTCTTTTGTTCTTAGTTTTTGTTATTGCATTTAGAATTATTTAATATACCTCTCATACATACCAAATGATAATTTTGGTTTACTATCATTCTGGTTATTAGTCTTCCCAAAAATAATGTAGGCCTCATCTTCTTCCCATTTTACTAGTGTTTGATCTATTGGTCTAGTATTGGGGCTTGGAGCACCATATGGGATTGAGTTTTGAGTAGTTTATCTTAGTTTTTGTGTAGTAAGTTTAAATTATATGGGTTTATTAGTAGGGTATATAGCCTACTGAGAGTCACCAAAGGTATACTCATAAGGATGCAAATAGGAATAACGATCCTCCACATAGATGTTTTAAGCAATCAATTTTTCTTGACCAAGTTATGAGGTGACTATTGCAAGAGGATGGATGGGTAATATTTATTGTTTAAAGTATTGAGGTTGGATAGAATACTACAAAGGCTATGATATATGCCTTTAATAGCCATTTGGAGGAGGTTGATAACCTTGATTACTAGGTTAAAAAAAATGTTTTGAGTAACTTTGGTAAGGGAACCTTAAGGTATTTTATTGTTGTTTAAGGGCTATAAGCTCATTAGAGATTTATCTTATTGCATTATCCATATCTAAAACTTGTAGGTTAATAGAAGCTTGATTAGGTTATTGAGAAGAAGTTTGTAGTAGAACCAAATTCATAATAATGGATGAGTAAAAAGTGGTACAATACACAATAGGTGGTGTCTAGTATGGTTGTTGAATATTCAAAATGAAATGTATAGGAGGCCTAAGATCCAACCTCCATATTTTAATTAGGTCCTTCTCATCCTAAGTAGATATCTCATAAGGTATTAGAAAATTGCTTCCCCTCTATATTTTACCATCACAACTATGTCTAAGTCAAAATATTTTAGGTAATAAATGAAGTTCATACCTAGAATTACCTGATATCATCAAGCAATTTGTACTAGATCTTGTGGAATAAACTATTAAAATAATTTATGGCTTGGATATAATCTCTTTTTATGGTTAATAAATACTCTACAAAGGATACTCCATTTGCTTTCTCTACAAATCAAACTATAAATGGGTTAGCAAGACGATGTCATTTAGTGATGCCAAGTGAGATATACCACATGTATGTCTTTCCTTTAAAAGTTATAACCAATAAATTTAGCACCAAATTTTGTTCTCCAATATTATAGATTATGAATAGATTGACCATGTGCTAGAGTTAATCCATTAGAGTTGTTGCATCCTCTCTAGTGAAGAATGGAAATGATTTCAATGTAGAGACTAGAATCCCATACCAAGTTATAGATGGGACCAATGATTACAATAGTCCTCTATAATTATAGGTCAATAGCTATTCTTGATGTGGATTCTATAATAGCCCTCCCAAAAACATATTTTATGATGTTGTTATTTGCATATATTGGGCATCTCTTTTACTATTATTATTATTATGTTTTATCATTTTTTGGGTATGGTACTATTGATGGTCTCTATTTTGCAGGTTAAGGTCCTTGAGAAATAAAATGAGAAATGGTGATGGTGGTGATGTATTCGCTATGGTAGGGATGAAAAAAAAACCCTAGCAATGAAACACTCAAAAATGGCTCATGGGTATATGAAAGCCCAAGTAGATATGTCCATTTAGCTGCATTTTGAATGTATATTTTAATATTATTTAAATGAATAAACTTTCACCTGCAAAAACCTCCAATGGTAAGGAAAGTGCCTCAATCATGAGAGCTATTCTTGGCAAGCAAATCATAGCTTTTGTGATCATCAAGTTGCATGTATGAGAATAACTAAAATTTGAGATATAAGCATGTTTATGGTTTTCTTGAATGTTAATTGATTACTTATTTAGTTTTAAAATTTATTTATAAAATAAATTAATGTTAATAAAATAAGTTAATTAAATGGGAAGAGGATTATTTTTAAATATGAAATTTTAAATTAATTGAAAAAAATATTTTATTTGTTTTAAAGTTTTAAAAACACTTGAAAAAGAAACATGAAAAGGAAACCATCCTTCCACTTGATAGAACAAGACCATGATGAGATGGCCAAACACATGCACTATAGTTATCATGTTTTTCATATTTAAATTAGCTAAATGGGAAGATTGGGGAATGCAGGTTTTTTTTAGGAAAATCTGAACATAGGAGAGAAGAGGGGTGGGGAAGAGAAAGGTTATCTATGTATACATCTTTCTATGTATACATCTTTCTAAGTTACCAGGTTCTCATGATTTTATTATGTTATGGAATTTATTGCATGTAATAAATTTGATATAATATGATAAATGCTTGATGTTCTTTTCGTTCATTGTGTGTGGTCCTCCTATTAGTAGCCTAGTCCTAAAATACACAAGTTTACAAATGTTAAAGCTATTTATATTCGATGTATGTGGCTTTCATATTGGTAGAGTGGTCCATTAAAACATAATGATGTGAGTATTCACTATGTGTGACCTTTTTCTTAGCAGACCAAACTATTAATATATAACTTCATAGGTGTCTCAAAAGACATTGTTATCATTTGTTGTGTATAACTTTCTTAATAGTGAACTAGTCTATTCAGGAATAGATGTATGTTTTCTCTCGCCATGCACGATTCTCATAAACCAGCCCACTGGGAGTTGTGTGGGCATCATCTTTTTTGTATATATTCACTGCTTGCAATCTTCATTTATTGTTAATGAACTAGCCCACTTATTCTCAGTATTTATTCTCATGTTTAAAAAATTACCAAATAATATTACATTTCATAAATGTGTCTGTCGTTTGCTCACTGGGCTGTCATTATTTTGTTAAGGCTAGGAAAATAATTGAATTTTAATAGAGTAGTGTTGTTGTGAAAAGTTGTCTGTCTACAATAGAAATGTAAAGGTTTTATAAAATATTATTTTGAAGTGGCTTGTCTTGATGTTTGTTTTGAATTGAGTGTTTGGAAGTTTGTTAATGGAGAGAAATACATCTGCCACAAACATTTACATTTAATGCTTCTTTGAAATGGTTCTATCACAAACATGCTACTTAGCTTATTTAGAGTAATGCATCCTTTTTAGCATTAGTTAGAGCTATTATGATCCTACCCACTTTGGAGAGAAAAAAGATATATTTTCATCTGCATATGAAGCTGCTGGTATTAAATGTATTTGATCTTAAGAAATTGTAATAAATTGTTGGAATGTGCTATGGAAAGACTTTCGGGAGGCTCTATATATGTAATTCTTTCCAGATTTTGTATATTTTTCTTGATAAAGACACCTTAGTCGATCATATTTCATGTGCGAAAATGAGTTTAAGGGTTTAAAATTTCTCACTGTATTCTATTAAAATTAGTTTAGAAGACGTCTCTTTTCTTATAATTAAGAAGTGTGATAATGTAATTTGAAAGAATAGCATAAAGTATTGTTTCTCTTTACTTAGAAGATTCATTTAAAAATCCTTAATTATTTCTTAAGTAAATAAAATAGTATGTTTTATGTTTCTATTACCTTCTTTTCAAATCTTTGTTGTTTTTATATTTAATTTATTCTGTCTATTATGGATTATGATTCATAAATATTAATACCATATTATTAACTTTGATAAATATAAAATACAAACTTACTTTTTGTGATTAGTAATCTGAATTAACTTTAGATTGGTAAATAAACACAACTCTCTTCATGTATTAACGAGATGAAATATTTTTTTCAATGTTGAAAACCCACACTTTCTATTAAAATTGATTACTTTGAGTATTATCCAATTCTAAGTTATTCACTCTAAAGTTATTTACTTTTCTGTTAAAGGTATTAACCTAGGTTAGATTAAAAATTATATATTTATACAAAATTAAACCTTTAACCTAGGTTAGATTATAATTTATATATCTATGCTAAATTAAAGCCTCTTATCGTAAATGTTTCACACTTTCAAAATATATAACATAAAATATTTTCCTAGAAAAGAGAAGCTCTGTAACCAAATATTACTTTTTAATATTTGTTTGAAGAAGTCATGTTATTTAATTATGGGTTATGATTAATTTAAAATGAATTCATTTTGTGAGCAAAGCATTGTTATTTTATAAAATACAGCCATGTTACTTTTACTTTTTGGTTATAAAAGGTAGATAAGCTTTATTATTGAGATAGAATCATTTGTGAAAGTAGCTGTGTTATTTTTCGTTAGAAATATTAGATTAGTTAGAAGGGAGTTTTTAATTATTCATATTACTTTTACCTTTTGGTTATAAAAGTAGATAAGCTTTATTATTGAAATAAAGTCATTTGTGAAAGTAGTTGTGTTATTATTCATTAGAAATATTCGATTAGTTAAAAGGGAGTTTTTAACTATAAGAGAATATTATGCTATAATTTTTTAAATTTTTTATTTAATTTAGTTATTAAGATTCTTTAGAATTTTATCTTTGTGTTCAATTTAAAAAATATATAGAATAAATATCTTTTAACATTTTTATAGATTTTTAAGGATAAATAATAAAAAAAAAACTATGAAACAAAATGGGGATTAAATTGGGTATTCTTTAGAATTATTAAATCTTTTTTTAGAAGTTAAAATCTTAACCTTAGGATTATCTTTTGAAAACATTAGAGAGGATGAATACAACCAAATCATCCAAAACCATTGAATTGTGTGTATGCAATCAATGAAGATTTATGAATGGCTATTATGGATGGGTGGTATGGGATGTCCATCTTAGTCATTGTACGAGTAGTACAAGGGTGGCCCTTGTATAAAGTTATCAAATATGAATCTTGGTGAAATAAATATAACTCTAAGATAATATTTCATGGTGGCATGGCATGGGACATCCACTATAATATTTGTAATTTTATCAAGGAAACCATGATCAGTGCTAGGTGAATGGCATGACCTTAATTTCCTATGGTGCTAGATTTTAATTTAAATACATGGTCACCAATTAAGCACTATAGCATCTACGCTAAACACCCGTACATGACTGATCAAGGATAAATTCAAATCAAGATTTCAAATGTTAAGGGAGGTGAGTTATGTTAGAAATAGAGTTTATTCTATAATTTAGATTATATAAATATATCTTCCAAGGTACATACTAAGGACATTAGATTACTTTAGGAGGAAGTTATCTAGATACTTTATGCAATGTAATAAATGCACAAGTGTCAATGTGCAAGATATATATGTGCAAGTTGTTCCTTACACAGTTAGATAGAGTGTTGGCCAAAGAACATATTCTTCTATATAAGAAATACCACATTATTAGATAGACATAGAGTTGGGGGACATAGTCAGATAGTCTAGCTTAGAGCATAGTACAGTTTTGTGTACATCACCATTTATTGGTCATGGGTGCAATGTAGTTTAGTGGTTTTCTTAACGGAGTATTCATTTACTCCATAGCTAGGTTGTATTCTTTTATATGATTTCTATTTACAACATATTTCAGGCATCTAGCATAATTAATTTCTTTCATATTAATCTACATCTTATGATTTCTATCTCTCAATGCTCATTACATCAAAAGATAATAGTGGTATTAGAGCAATGGTAGACCTAGTCATAACAGGTCAATAGGAAAATCACCATTATTATTGAGACTAAGGTTTTTGTCAACCTAACGTACTGCTAGACCAACCACTATCAAAAAATCTTAGAAGAGTCTAGGTGTATAGAATTAGAAAGAGTCACAAAGTTAGGACTGAAATAAATCTCAACTTTAGAAATACTAATATTATATTTGAATAGATACTTTTCCACATAGTTGTAAGAAAAAATCATGAAAACTAGAACTCAAAATTCAATCCAATAGATTGAAAAATCATCTAGTGAAGATCATCCATGATATATGTAATTTGCTACTTTTACCTAAAGTTTGTTTTGTTATAGAAAATTAATTATCAGATGATTGGGACTCCTACAATAGAAAGCTAGGAGACTCCAACTTGTTACCCAAATTTTGATGTGTCTTCATAGTGTAGATATTATTTCCTTATGCAATAGAAGAATACTGCAGAAGAATAATACTATAGAAGAAGACTTCTAATCAAGAATCATGTGAAGTTAAGAGACTGAAAATCTCCATTGATGGATTGAAAAACTTTACAGTTGAATAACATGCCATAGAAACCTTGATACAAAAAGTCCATAGTAAACTTGAAGAAAAGGTCATAAAAGCCTTGATACTGAAAAGGCCACAAAATCCTTGATACTCAAAAAGGTAATAGAAGCATATATCCTAAATAATAATTTGAAGAGAATATTTAATTTAAAAGTAGACTAAATATTTCATTACTAATATCTTTGTTGCAGGGAAAGAAGATTCAATGAGTTTGGAAACTTCCTACAAGAAATGTAGGAAGCGTATTGTCTTAAAAATCAAATCAAAACCTGAAGAAAAAGTGAAGATATCAAGAGAATATATCATTGAATAACTTCCAATATTGAAAGAATAAGAAGGAATAGGATAATCCTACTCGAAACTAGAAGCAGTAGAATTAGAACATCCAGAAGAAGATCTCACCACCAACACTTCTAGGAGTAGAAGGTTGAAAAAAGGACTCAAGGAAGACCATAACAAGCTACAAGATTGAATACCTAGGAGATGTCTCAAGAAAAATCCATAAAAAGACATGTAGATCCTTTCTAAAGATAATAAAAATAGTTCTTTGGAGAACTCATTGGATAAATCCACTACCAAGGAGAATTCCTTAATAGTGAAGGACTTGGGACAATTATTTCCATCCAACAACAATCCCAAGAAGAATAATTTGGCAAGGAGTTCCAAATTTGTGAAGGAGAATTTAGCAAGGAGTGTCAAATACATGAATAAGAATTTGGCAAGGAGTTTCAAATACATGAATAATAATTTGGAAAGGAGTGTCAAATCCTAGAAGAATATTCTACTTGAAATTAGAATTCAACAAGAAGACTTGAAGATAGAAGAAATTTACCAAATATTGGATATTTGAATATTTTATCTCATAGTAATAAGGCACCACTTTAGAGATAAATAATTTTCCAAATATATAGCAGAAGGAGGAGAATACAAGAGTAGAACAAGGCACCAAATCATAGGCTTAAGAAATAAATTTCAATACCATAATTTGGTGAAGAAGGAGTTGTTCAGGATAGTGTATAAATAGTTACAAGATCCTACTCGAAGAAGCAACTTGATGATCCTAGACACCAATATCTACATCCTCTACAAAAATGGAAAAAGAGCTAATTTTTTTTTTAAAAGGTATGCAACTTTTGGTGAAAGTAGATTCATTAATTGGATTACTTATCAAATTTATTAGGGCACCTAAATTTAGATTAAAATCGCAAGAATAAAATTAGATTACAATCTTCAAAAGTGTAAAAGAAAAAAGGTTCCTTTTAAGGATTTATTTGCACATTAATTAGGAGTTGATTATATTTTAGAATTGCTTATATCAACTGTCTATCATCTAATTTGGAAAAAGAAAAAGAATTCTAAGTCCTACAATACTAAATTGTAGTGAAATTGCAAAATAATTATTGAAGGTTCATTTAAGATTATTCTTGATTAGTTGTAGTAAATTTGATTAAGTGTATTATATTGAGAGTTGATTGGATTTATGAGGTGAAATTGTTAGTGCATTAAAAATAAAGTCTATTATATTTTTTTGCACTATTATACTACTCTCAAAATAAATTAGTTTTTTTTTTTTTAAGGGAACAAAATCTAATATGTATCAAGTGTCTAAAGATACTATTAAAGAAAAAATATGAGCAACACATAGTCGCCAAGTGAAGCCACCAAAAAGTTTAGAATCCTCTAAAATATAGAGAAGAACACAACTAACCAAAAACAAAAATAGAAGCTTCAAGGATTGAGAATTGGTGAGTCTCAAATCCAAAGCATTACAAGGTTAGATGCAATGAAAGAAAGTGCATAATATTGCATCAATTAAAGAGCTTCTATCTACTATTATCTAATCTTGAACTTATTATCAAAGTGTCCAAGCAAAAATGGGAAGGTGTCAAATAGTGAAAGACAACCTCAAAACCCTTATATTGTAGGAAAAATATACCACAAAACCAGAATTTTAGATCTAGAAATAGAGTGCAAAAGAAGGTACATTAAAGACGCCTTGTATACAATTTATGATATATATTATTGCACTACTATAATATGAGTTTTACAATAAAATAAAATATTTGAAAGTGCCTCAAAAGGCACAATAACTATAGGGTAAATCAGCCAAGGAAGATCAGATATCATGACTCTTCTTCCCAAGCAAAATGAGCCACTCAAAGAGATCATCTTGGGCAAATGAACCTACAAAATCAAAGCCCACATAAGGCTATCATCAAGCTATATTTACATAGAAAAAAAAGTGCACGTCTACTATGAAAATTCATCAAAATATACACAGGAATAAACACATTGGAAGCATATAATATAAGGAGCAAAGGTGCTACATTCAAAATCCTTAGCTTGGTGAAGACCATCCACCAAAAGAAGCACCAAAATTAGTATTCAAAGCTCCATGGTGCATCATCAATCCACCTATAAAATAAAATTTTACATGCAACCCAAGAAATGTGGAAAAGCAAAGGAATGGCATACAAAAGGATTTGAGGAGTTATGATCTTCACCTTGGAAGATGTTACAAGGAAGTACTTCGTATAGAGAGTTTGAATGCCAGTTGGCATAAACTTTCTAAGGCACCATTTCATCTCTCAACTCTCAAGAAACCTCATGCAGGAGTTACAAGGAATATAAAGGAATTGGTGACACTTGTTATCCTCCATAGGCTTCACACAAGTGCCCACACAGTGCTCATATATTATAGAAATATCAAATAGTATTTAACAAGAAATTGGTATGTTATAGAAGGAGAGGAGCAATCATTTGTGACAGGCGTGACACATGTCACAAAGCGCATGATTATTCATCCATAAAAGGTGCCAAAAGTCCAAAGTTCAATAGAGAGTAATGTGCAGTCAAAACCATTTGAAGTGCAACATGGAAGGAAGGAAGAAGGAGCATTAAAGGCTCCTAGGTTTGAAGGTCAAACCTTCCTATTTTTACAATGCCTACATTCCAACATTGAAGACAAGCAATTCCAAGGCTTCTCCATTGATTCTAAAACCAAAGGTGATATTTATATTGTTTTTATATCCAATTGAAGAAATTTTTGAATAGTGAGGATATTTAGAATACAAAAGATAAGGTTTAATACCATTTTATTATTGCTTTCCTGTTTGGAGATATAAGGGTTATAAGCTAAGGTTAAATCTTAGATTTTGAAAGCAAAATCTACAAGGGATAACTTATCAAATTGAATTAATATTTACAATTTAACCCAGGAGAAATAAGGAATTCTACTTGGATTATATTCTTTAATATTTTTGCAAATATTATTTATGTTCTAATTTTCCAAATTTGGAGCCACAAGGATTACTACATAAAATTAATTTATTGTAAATTAGATAAAATCCAAGGGATATAAAAAGATGTTATTAGGTTCTTTACTAAGGTTGAAAAATTATAATTTTCTTGTCTCAAAAATTCTAAAAAGGGACAAAAGAAATCCAACATTAAAACCTCTTCAAAATTGAAAAGTGCTTTACCAATTCCACCATGTAAAATTAAAAAAATAATAATTGAAAAGTGCTTAGTTCAATAGGAGTAATAAGGTGTTAAGAAGTTGTTTTTTTATATTTACAAAATTTGTACAAAATCAACCAAAATTGAACTATATTTTTACAAGAGCACTATATGATACTCAAAAATTATTAGGGAGTCATAAGGCATTCTACAAAAAAATTATAATAATAATATTTGGCAAATATTATAAATTTGGGAAGATATAAGTTTTATTCAAAACCTAAAATTAGGTGTTCATACTATCATTACTAGGGAGACATAAGGAAGTCTACAAACGTAAGGATTAATAAATATTTTATCAACTCAAGCTTATATACTTCAATTAGGTATCGTATATCTTGGGAACTATAAGAAAGACTACAATTCCATATAATTTCATCAAATTTAACTTCTTAAAATGGGTAAATAAATTTCATACAATGAATTTAAAACTTGCTTCAATAAAAATCAGTTCAGAAAACATGAATACATGTGGTTTATTAACTCAGGAGCCAGTAATCATATGATAGGAAATATATAATGGTTTGACTATATTGAAGTTGCCAAAGGTTACAAACTAAGAATTGTAGACATCCAAACTTATCCTATACATGGATATGGATGTGTAACACCCAAAAAATCATTTCCAAATATTCTACTACAAAAATTATTGTATGTTCTTAGATTAACATTCAATCTCATATCAGTAAGCAAGCTAGTAGAAAACAACTATATTATTAACTTTGGATATATTAATTGGATCAACACATATCTCATTATTAATCAAAATGGAATAAAAGGAACATGTTCAATCCATGAAAATACATACATACTATACTCAATGGAAATATCACAAGATATTATGGTGTTTCAAAATGATACTAACATATTTATAGAAGAACAGGTTGAAGAAAATGAATATCTAGTACAAAAAAAAGGTAATCATAGAAGGATCAAAAAATATATATGATAGGAAAATTGCACCATGCCCTAATAATTCATCAACAATCAGAATCAAATGAATATAATTGCAAGGAGAACTATAAAGGTGGCTGGATAGAATATAAGGAAGATAAATCTAAACAAGCTAAAGATCATCCAATGAAAGAAGAAGCTCCAACTACAACTTAATCTGCATCATATGAAGACACATATTACCTGTTGAACCTGGATACAAAGAATGTAGAGTATATATATCAATATGAAGAAGAAGAATATCCATATTGAAGACTGAAATTCTTCAATATCCAAATAATGTAATACAAGGTGGTGTTAGAAATAGAGTTTATTCCATAATTTGAGTTATGTAAATGTATCTTCCAATGTACATACTTAGGATATTAGATTACTTTAGAGGGAAGTTATCTAGTTACTTCATGCAATGTAATAAATGCACAAGTATCAAGTGTAAGATATATATGCGCAAGTTGTTCCTTGCATAGCTAGTTAGAGTGTTGGCCAAGGAACCTATTCTCCTATATAAGAAAGACCTTATTTTTAGATAGACATAGAGTCGAGGGACATATTTAGATAGTGTAGCTTAGAGAATAGTACAATTTTGTGTACATAACCATCCATTGGTTATGGGTGTAATGTAGTTCAATAGCTTAATTAATGGAGTGTTCATTTCCTCCATAGCTATATTGTATTCTTTTATATGATTTCTATTTAAAACATATTTCAATCATCTAGCAGTTTTATTTTTTTTCATATTATTCTGCATATTGTGATTGCTATCTTCTAGTTCTCATTGTTGGAAATTACCATCAGTAAAAGTTAAAAAAAATTGATTTTACTTGGGGTAAAGGTAACTTACCTTTTACCTTACCTGGACGGCAGTGGACGACAGCATTTGGGCAGCAAGAGAATTCCCTTCATCTTTCTTTTCCCCCAATTTCTCCTTTCCCCCTTTCTTTCTCGAATAGGTTAATTACCGCCTATTTAATCTATGTAACCTAAGTTTGAAGGTTAATGCAATATTTCCTATTTTACGAAATAACTCACCTTTCACATTTGGTATCAGAGCGACGCGATTCCCGACGTGGTGGGGCCCATAGTTTGAGGTGGCGGCACAAATCCTGAGGCGGCCCGCAGGAGCCGAGGTGGCACGGATCTCGAGGCGACCCGTAGGAGCTGATTGGCATGTTTTTCGAGGCACTGGAGGAACTGGACGACGCGGCCCACAGGAGCAACAGATCGACACGATTCCTAAGGCACTATTGACGTGGTAGCCTAAGGCGCTGTTGACGTGGCAATCTGTTACACGCAACCCGAGGCATGAGACTGACGTGGCCCGATGCGTGGTGACGTGTGATTGGCACGTGGCCCGAGGTGAGGTGACGTGGCACTAGTGCACGGCCCGAGGAAGGTGACATGGTGATCTACAAATTATGTTGACGTGGCGCTGGTATGTGGCCCGAGTGGTGACGTGGCAATCTACGCGTGCATCATCGATGGCAAAAGGCTGCGGCATTTGTGACTGCCCACAGGCAGTCAAAGCACAGTGAGTGCTTTGTTATTTTTAAATAACAAAAACATCGCCCTATGGGCGATGTGGAACCAATAGTCCCAATAAAAAAAAAGCTTCGCGCTCGACGCAGAAGCCAAAGGGCTCGGAGCACGCATTGCTCCCGGATCATCCTGGTAGCACAGCGGCTACCTTCAGCCCTGACACCCGCAAGGTCGCAGGATCGACTCTCGGCGGGGTTGATAGATAATTAAAAAAAAAATTAATTAATTTTTTTTTATATAAAAAGAAAAACTAAGGAATAAGTTTTAAATTAAAAAAATATAATATTTTTTTTAGTTTTTTAATTGTTCATTAGCTTTTATAAAAAAAAAAAAAATTAGTTGATTGAAATTTCCTGAGAGGAAATAAATGTGAAGTTTTTTTTTAGTTGATTGAAATTTCCTGAGAGGAAATAAATGTAAAGTTTAAAAAAAAAAAACTTAGAAAGTTAATTTTTTTTTACTATTTCCTAAGAGGAAATCTTTGTAAAAGAAAATTTCTGGGAAATTTTCTTAAATGATAAGATCGGAAGGTTGTTATCATGCCCTCTGCAAGTTGTTACTGAGAACAACTCCTGAAGATTTTGATAGGCATGTGAAAACACTAGGACTTAATATAGTTTTTTCACAGTTGCAAAACGCGGTTATTGCATGCCAGAGAAATCTTGATCAAGGATATGAAGCAGATTCAGAAGATAACTCTTTCGGCAGCAAATTTGAACAATCTGAAATAGTTGCAATTGATTCACAAGGATCCGAATATACTCGTTACAGTAATTCAGTTGAAATCCTACAACCTCCTTCTCCTGAAATAATATTGATCAGTGACGATGATGAACAAGTCGCTGACAATTTTGTAATTGCTGAACAAGCTTGAGTTGTTTATGATTGTAAATCAAGCAGGGCTTGATAGTTTGTAAAGTCTTTTTTGTAATAAGACTATAAAAGAGAGGTTTTTTGTTTTAGTAGATAAATTGGATCACATAATAATCTACCAATTCCCGAATTCATAGGGGATAATTATGAGTACTGGTCCATCAAGATGAGGACATTACTCATCGGAAAAGGACTATGAGATATTATTGAAGACGGTTACATTGCTCCAATAGATTGGACTACCTTAAGTGCAAATGATAAAAATATCTACAAAGATGCATAGAAAAATAATTCATTTGCCTTATACCATCTTCAATCAGCATTAGATCCTAGTATCTTTTTGAGAATTGCATCTTACTTAACTGCTACAGATGCATGGAATGCCTTGAAAGAAGGATTCCAAGGAAGTGATAAAGAAAAGGAAGTCAGGCTTCAGACTTTGAAAAGAGATTTTGAAAATCTCAGAATGAAGGATAATGAAAGAGTTGGAGACTATTGTGTTCATGTTAAAATAGTAGTTGATATGATGCAAACTTTAGGTGAAGACACAAAAAATGAAACAATTGTGAAGAAAGTGTTGCGAACACTTCTTCCTAAGTGGAATCACATTGCAATCATAATTGAAGAATCCAAAGATCTTTCTACTCTTACATTTGATAGTTTGATTGGATCATTAACATCACATGAAAAGCGACTTCAAGGTGCACCTTCAACAAGCTATGGAGGTGATGACAAAGCCTTCACTTCAAATGAAAGTGTAAGACGAGGACAAGGAAGAGGCCGAGGCAAAGGACAACAAAAAAGAGGCAAGGGCCAAAGAAAATCCTACAGAGGAGGTAATCAAAACAGAGGTGGGAATCAAAACAGAGGAGCCAATCAGAACCAAAGTGGCAATGCAGGCCATGGAAATCAAGGACGAGGAAGTAATAAGCCTAAAACAGCTTGTTTCAATTATGGAAAACAAGGCCACTTCCCTCGTGACTGTTGTTCAAAGTCTTCAAAAGATCAAAGCAGTCAATATGGCTCATTCTACAGAGAAGAAGAAGGTCCACCAAACCTTTTTCTCTCTTATGGACAGCCAGATCAAAATCTAAATGATACATGGATTTTGGATACGAGTCGCTCCAACCAGATGAGTGGCAAAGAAAATCTCTTTGCTACATTAGATTCAAATTACAAATTTCATGTTAAGTTAGGGGATAATAAATCCTTGCAAGTTGAAGGCATAGGAGCTATGGAAGTTCCAACAAAAGAAGGCCTTAAAAATGTGAATGACATATACTATACTCCACAGCTACAACACAAATTGTTAAGTGTTGGCCAAATGATGGAGAAGCATTACAAATTAGTTTTTGATGAAATAAAATGTACAATATTTGATAAAAACAATTGTAACCGGGTCATCACTGAAGTACCTATGACAAAGAATAGGTTGTTCCCTCTAAAATTTGGTGAGCCAGGGGGAGCTCAACTTGCAAACATAGCTATTACAAATCCAAGTGAATTGTGGCACTTGAGATATGGTCACCTCAATTCTGATAGCTTGAAAATATTAACATCACAAGCTATGGTGACAGGACTACCAAAAATACCAGAACATAAAAATGTATGCGAAGCATGTGCTTTGGGAAAGCACTCCAGAACAAAGTTTCCAAGAGGCCGAGCGTGGAGAGCAAGCTATCCTCTTCAGCTAGTACATTAGGACATCTGTGGTCCAATGCAAACAAAGAGCCTTGGAAACAATTCTTATTTTCTAACATTCATAGATGATTATTCTAGAATGTGTTGGCTGTATTTTTTGAAACACAAAGATGAAGCATTTGATTGCTTCATAGACTTTAGAAATAATGTAGAAAAGCAAAGTGACTATTATGTCAAATTTCTTCGCACTGATAAAGGAGGAGAATACTCCTCAAATGAATTTCTTCATTATTGTAAGCAAAATGGGATAAAAATGCAGTTCACCACTGCCTATACCCCACAGCAGAACGGTGTGGCTGAGAGAAAGAACCGCACCCTTGTTGAAATGGCACGAACAATGCTTCAGGCAAAACATCTCACAAATAGCTATTGGGCAGATGCAGTGAGAACAAGTGCATATATTCTAAATAGAAGTCCGACTTCTAGTTTAGATGGTATCACTCCTTATGAAGGACGGTACGGTAAGAAACCAAATGTCAAACATTTCAACAAGCTTATGCACACATTCCTGAGGAGAAGAGAAAGAAGCTTGATCCAAAGAGTCAAGCATGTTTTTTTGTAGGGTATTGTGATTCAACCAAAGGGTATAGATTTTACAATCCCACAACACATAAAATCATTATCTCCAGGGATGTAATTTTTGATGAAGGGGGAGAATGGGGTCATAAAAAAGTTGTTGATTTTGACTCTAATTTGGACAGTACCACATTAGTACCTCCCATAAAGGTACAACCCAAGAAAAGCAGTCCTCCTCCACAAATTCCACATCAGGAAACTTCATCAAGTACATCAAGTGGTACACCAAGTCCAAGAAGGAATTTTTTGGCACCCCCAAATTCTCCAAAATGATTTCAAAGATCTGTAAGCGCTCCAATTCCGATGGATATTGATTCAGTTTCTCAAAGGAAAGAGACAAATAGAGGAAAGCACATACTACAGAGTCATCCATCTTCTCAAATGTTGGATAGGAATTTCCAACAAAGATACACTAGGAGTCAAGCTAATGATATGGATGACATTTTGTCAAGACTTGAAAATCTTCAAATGTCAGGAGATGATGAGTCTCATGAACCAAGGGGTGGTGTAGTCAATTATGCTTTGTTGGCTGTTGCACAGCTAGAACCATCTAGCTATGAAAAAGCATGCACTAAAAATATATGGCAAGATGTCATGGAAGAGGAAATATCCTCAATTAAAAAGAATGATACTTGGAAGCTTGTGAAGCTTCCAAAAGGAAAAAAATGTATTGGATGTAAATGGGTCTATAAGACCAAATTCAATGCCTATGGGAGCATTGAAAGGCACAAGGCGAGATTAGTAGCTAAAGGTTTTACTCAGAAATATGGAATAGATTATGAGGAAACCTTTGCTCCAGTTGCTCGACAAGAAACAATTAGAACTGTTCTTTCCTTGGCAGCCCATAAAGGATGGAAAATTCAACACATGGATGTGAAAAGTGCATTTTTAAATGGATACCTGACAGAAGAGGTGTATGTTCAACAACCTCAAGGTTTCCAAGAACCAGGTAAAGAGAACCTTGTTTATAAATTGAAAAAGCACTTTATGGCCTCAAGAAAGCACCAAGAGCATGGTACTCACGAATTGATGGCTATTTCAGCAAATATGGTTTCACAAAAAGTAAGAGTGAACCAACATTATACTACCTAAAAAATGGAGTAGATATCCTCATAGTTTGTTTATATGTGGATGATCTAATATTCATGGGTAGTAATGATAAAATTAATATGGAGTTCAAAAACTCCATGATGAATCAGTTTGAGATGAAGGATCTCGGATTAATGAGATACTTCCTAGGAATGGAAGTACATCAATCAAAGAATGGGATCTTCATATGTCAACAGAAATATGCTCATGACATGATCAAGAAATTTGCTATGCAGCAGTGCAAATCAGCTGCAACACCAACTGGACATGGAATCCAGCTAAGCAAAGAATATGGAGCACCAAATGTTGACTTGACCAATTTCAGAAGCATGGTTTGGAGTTTAATTTTTCTCACCAACACAAGGCCAGATATACAGTATGCTGTTTCTCTTGTATCACGATTTATGGCATGCCAATCCGAGCTGCATATTTAAGAAACCAAACGGATTTTACGATATGTAAAAGGTACATTGGATTTTGGAATCCATTACCACAAATCTAACTCTGTGAAGTTATTTGGTTACAGTGACAACGATTGGGGCAGTAATATAGATGACAAAAAATCTACATCAGGGAATTGTTTTAGTCTAGGATCAGGACTAATAACTTGGAGTTCCAAGAAGCAATCTGTTGTAGCATTATCATCTACAGAAGCTGAGTACATAGCCATTACTCATGCAAGTACTCAGATCCTCTAGTTGAGGAAAATCCTTGAAGATATTGGCAAAAAACAAATTGGTCCAACCAAACTAAATTGTGATAATATAAGTGCCATACAGTTGGCATATAATCCGATCCACCACAAAAGGTCAAAACATTTTGATATGAAGTATCACTTCATAAGATATATGGTGGAACAACAAACAGTTGAGCTTCAATATTGTAGCACATTGGATAATCTAGCAGACATCTTCACCAAAGGCATGGCTAAAGCTCATTTTATAAAGCTGAGAGACTATATAGTTAGTCCTCTCAACTTTAAGGGGGAGAATGTTGGAAATTACCATCAGTAAAAGTTAAAAAAATTTGATTTTACTTGGGGTAAAGGTAACTTACCTTTTACCTTACCTGGACGGCAGTGGACGGTAGAATTTGGGCGGCAAGAGAATTCCCTTCATCTTTCTTTTCCCCCAATTTCTCCTTTCCCCATTTCTTTCTCGAATAGCTTAATTACCGCCTATTTAATCTATGTAACCTAAGTTTGAAGGTTAATGCAATATTTCCTATTTTACGAAATAACTCACCTTTCACACTCATTACATCAAAAGATAACAAGTTATATGTCTACCCTGTAGGTGTTATGGGTACTAGAGGATAACCCCAAGCTATGATTCTAGATTCACCATCACAAAGGGTGATATGGATAAAATCACTAAAAGAATCATTCTATGTAATTCAACCAGTATCATCCACTTGATGTGTCATCTACAATGGTCATAATATCAAAAGTGATATTTATGCTATGTACTAATTATTAATGGGTGCAAAATAAAGTTTAAAAAATAAAAAAATTTACCCCTATCAAACCTCTTCCTTGTTTTCCAAAACTATAAGTGATATTAGATCGTTACAACCCATATGTGTTAGGTTGGGTTGTCATATTTGGTATTAGAACTTGAGGTGTAACATTATTAGGTCATAGGGCCCAAGAATTTAGGTCATAGAGCCTAAGTTGTAAGATTGTAAATGAACTCTATCCTTGTATTCATAAAATCAAAACTTTAAATTCTTAGTAAATTGAGAACCTTAAAACTAACATAGATTCTTTTATATATAGATAAAATAGCTCCAATGGTTTGAGGTGGATCCTCTAAGAAAGCTATATCTTCTAGACAAGAAAAAACTCTCATTAGTTCATGAAAGGAAAGGTGATTAAATAAAATTGATGAACTAGTCATAGAGGAAGGAAACCTAACCATGTTGGTTCAACTAATGCAAGAACAAATGCAACAACATAAAAATAAATAGAACAATGAGAAATAATGAATAAGTAACAAAATATGATAGAAAACTTGGCAAAATAGGTTAAAGTTAAAAATCCTAAAACCAGTCAAAGATAGGTAAGTGGATTTTAGTAGTACCTCTAGTTGAGGTATAACTGGCCAAAGATATAAAAATTTAAAATTTTAAAATTTTATAGGAAAGAATATGGGGATGTTGTAGAGAGATGGTTAAGTGAGATAGAGACTTAATTTTCTATGAAGGACTTATCATATAAATCCTAAACTTATTGGGCTATCCTAAACTTGGTTGATGTAAGTTTAGAGTCGTGGAATACCTACAAGCAAGGGAAGAAAATTTGATCTTATGATTTAAAATAAGATAAATTTGTAGAAGAATTTAAGAAGAGGTTCCTAACTAAGCAGTTCTATGTTGAAAAATTTGAAGAATTTTTCACTGTACAACAAGAATCTATGTTTGTCAAGAAATATTTTCAAGAGTTTGTTAAGTTACTCAAATATGTCCCGAAGTATGAAAATAATGAATAGTTAAAGGTGCAGAAATTTATTTTAGGGGTTCATCCCAGAATCAGAACTATCATAAATTTACTTAATCTAGAAAATTTGCAAAAAACTTATGACTTGGCATGACAAGAAGAAACTAATTAGAAAAAAAAAAGTTTACTCTAATTACCATAAGATGTTTGAAAAGGATAAGGATGAGCTCAGGAAAAGAAAGAGTACTGGATTTATAAAATAGGAATAAAACAAGAAGTTCCAAGGGGGAAATAAAGAAAATCCTAAAATTGAAAATAAACAAAAATAGAAGAGCCTACACAAATAGGGATAGAAGGGGATATTAAAAAAAATAACAATAAAAGACTCATGTCAAACCTACACTAGAGAATAGGCATGTAGAAAATGAATAAAAAACTAAGGCTCCTAAACTAGGGTGTTTTGTTAGTGGAGGTCCACATTGCTTAAATAAATATCCTCAAAGAGCTAATAAAAAAAACATAGATGATCAGCCTCACCATATTTATTCTACAACAAATAATTCTAGCTTAGATGGTCAAGCCATACCTTTACTTCTAAAAGGTAAACTATTTGATAAAAATATGAATATTTTGGTTGATAATGGTGCAATAGATAGTTTTATTTCTTTAAATTTATCCAAGGATACACCACTAAGATCGAGATTTTTGGAAAATGGGTGGAAGGTAAAGTATAGGTTAAGGCAAACCTTTTATATTTACCAATATATTTTTGATGCTTGAATATCCCTACCTAGTGGTAGAACATATTGGCATATGCATGTAGCTCCCTTACATTTGTACTATCCTTGGAGTAGATTGGATAAAAGCCCATAAATCTATTTTTGACTTCCAAGAAAGGTGGGTATATTTCACTGAAGGACCTAATTAGTGAATAAGAATCCACTGTTATTGGGATACCTTTCGACTACATCTACTGTTTGCATTACAACTTAAGAAAGAAATTAAAATACATGGGGTAGTTTATGTAATAAAAATAAATAAGCATGAAGAGAATGAAGCTAATAAATAACTTTTTAAGAATTTTTCTATATTGGAAGAGTTTTAGGATGTTTTTCCTAAAAACTTACATAGACTTCCTCCACAATGAGAGTTTGACTTCTCTATTAAACTTATACCAAGAGTTGAACTTATTACTAGGTTACCCTATTGGATGACTCTAATTGAGATGCAAGAATTAAAATTATAGCTTCAAGACTTGCTTTAAAAAGGTTTAAATAAGCCAAGTGTATCACCTTGGGAAACCACTATGTTATTTGTGAATAAGGATGGATCCTTATTATTACGTATTGACTACATAATGCTTAATAAGATAGCTATCAAAAATAGATACTCCTTGCCTATAATTGATGATCTAATTGATCAACTGAATGGAGATACTATCTTCTCAAAAATTGATCTCAAATATAGCTATCACCGGGTAAGGATCAAGGAATAAGATATTCATAAAATAACTTTTAGAACAAGGTATGGGTATTATGAGTTCACAATGTTGCCCTTTGGATTAACAAATGCCCCAATAGCATTTATGAATCTTATGAATAGTATCTTTCATGAATAGCTAGATCATTTTGTGCTTATATTTCTAGATGATATCTTGATTTACTCATGAAATAAGGAAGAACATGATCAACATATGAGGATTGTGCTAGAAATACTAAGGAAAAATTAACTTTTTGGAAATCTTTCTAAGTGTGAATTTTATACTCCACAAATCCAATACTTAGGACATCATATTTTCTAATGGAATTGTTGTCGATCCTAAGAATATTGAAGCTATAATAAATTGACCTACATCCACTAATTTATTACAAGTACACAATTTTATAGGAATTGTAGGATATTATAGATGTTTTATAAATAATTTATCAAAGATCGCTTGTCCTGGTAGGATATTATAGATATTTTGTAAATTATTTCTCAAATATCACTTGTCCAATCACTATTTTCAAAGGAAAGAAAAATCAATTAAATGGATAGATCAATGTGAAAAATATTTCAAAATACTTAAGTAAAGGATGACAATCGCTCTAGTTTTGAATATACCTAATCTCTTATAAAAGTTTATAGTTTTCACAAATGCCTTTACAAAATGCTTGGATGGTATTCTGACTCAAAATGAAGCAATCATAGTGTATGAGTCTCAAAAGCTCAAAAAATATGAGCTCAACTATGATACTCATGATTTAGAGTTAGTAGTTTTGGTTCATGCACTTAAAATCTAGAGACACTATTTTTTTGGAGAAACCCTTTGAATTAAAGATATATCATCATAATTTGAAATACATTTTCCCTCAACCTCTTTTAAATGTAAGACAATATCGATGGATGGAATTCCTAACCGAGTATGACTTTGGAATTGAATACATTAAGGGAAAATAGAATAATATAGTTGATGCCTTAAGTCAAAGAAATAGCATAGCTACTATATCTAGATGTCATTTGGATTTGATTGACAAGGTCAAGGAACAACAATAGGGTGATATCTATTATGACAAATGTTGGACTTGTATTGAGTTAGAACCCAAAAAAGGTAGGGACTTCAGTATTAAAAATAATATTGTGTTCTTTAAATATAGGCTTGTTATTCTTAACATAGGAGGGGTGATAAATCTTATTTTATAAGAAGCCCATTGTACACCTTATTCTGCACATCTTGGCGGGGCTAAAATGAGGGAAAACATGAGAAAAAAAAATTTATTGGCCAGGAATTAAATGATTTATCAATAATTTTGTGGCTAGATGTATTGAGTGCTAAAATATAAAAGCTGATCACTTGCATCCAAATGTAAAACTTTACTCTCATGACATTCTAGAATAGAAATGGTAAGTCATATCTATGGATTTTATTATAGGTCTACTCAAAACCAAGTTTGAACATGATGTAATTCTGGTAGTGGTTGATAAATTAACCAAGGTCACTCACTTTATTCTAGAAAATGTTAGGGATGATACACCCACCATAGCTAGCAAGTTTTCTAGGGAGATCATGTGACTGCATGGATTCCTTGAAATCATAATTTTAGATAGAGATCCTAAATTCACCTCATAATTCTTGTAAACTTTGCATTGATCCTTGGGTATAAAATTAAATATCAATTCTACATATCATTAAAATATAGATTCCAAATATAAATAGTTAATGAGGTCCTTGCAAACATGCTATGCATGTATTGCATGGACCGAAAAACTAAACGAGAACAATATATCTACTTAGTAGAAATTGCTTTTAACAATAGCCATCATGCTTCCTTGGAGATGGCTTATTTTGTCTGGGAGATGATGTAGAAATCCTCTATCTTGGTACATGTTACCTAATGTTGACTTGTTTTTTTCTTTAGTTAGGATAGTGCACATTAAGGGGGAATGTTAGAGTTAATGTAATGTGCACTATGCCAGTTTGACACTTGTCAGTTTCATTGACAAGTGTCATGTTCATCATATAGGCTTATGCCTATATATTGTAACCATTTATCAATAAAATATATCCCTTCAGTTTTACTCCTAACATTTGGTATCAGAGCTCCAGGATTTCTCTGGCCTTGTGAGCTTGAGGGGGGATTTCCCTCGGGAAATTCCCCCCTCATCTTTTTTTCCCATTTTTTCCCCTTAATGTGCACTATCCTAACTAAAGAAAAAAAACAAGTCAACATTAAGTAACATTCCCCCTTAATGTTGAATTTTCTAACAAAAATCGACATCCTCATTTATTGTTGATTTGGTCTTAAGCTCTTGCTCTTTGTGCTTGGCTCTCCAACTATGAATAATTCTAGATTCACTATGTATACATCTTGGTATGTTGCCTCAGGTTCAGCCACTTCCACGGGTTTGTTGCCACTAGGTCAGCCGTCTAAGTGCCTCGAGGTCATCATGGGTGCCTTAGGGTCAGCCACTTCTGGGTCTGTTGCCTCTACAGGTCATCCTCAGAGGATTTTGCCTCTCGCAGGTCATTGACTAGATTCACCATGAGTATGAAATCCCTCCTCATGGTGAACTCAATCTAGAATGTGTCGGTCTCTACCGAAAATGCACCTAATGAAAGGAAAAATGAGCCATATAAGAGTGTCGGTCTTTGTTGAAAATGAACTCAATACAATAAAATGAGCCATAGATCAAAATAGGAGGAGAGAAGAAGAAAATAAGAGAATCTTTTGAAGTGTCTTCGTCTGTAGTCTTCAGAAGTAGATCCAAAAAAACCTCGGATAGAGTCTAGGGTGTCTTTGTCTATAGTCCCTAGTATAAGTGTCCTTATGGTGACCATGTCATCCCACCGAAATGCATGGGTAACTAGCCACTGCATTCACCAAGTGTATAGAAAAAGTCACTAGGTACAAGGATCACAAATAAAATTACCTTGGGAGTGTCGGGTACAACCGAGAGTGCACTCCAAGGTAGAAAAAATTTGAGGCTAAAAAACTCAATGGAAATAGCCTCAAAATTACATTATGACACCACCATTGTGTTCGTCATGGAAAAATGTTTCCAACGACTATAAATACCCCTATATTTGGGTTTGAATGGGGCCTTCAACTTGCTGAAAAAACAATAGCATGCCTCTCTAGGCAACAAAATAAACCTCAGGAATAAAAAATTCCTAGCATCGCACTCTGGCGGCATAAAAAAAGTCTCAGTTTCCCTTAGGATAATTACATTTCCACTCTCTATGTGGATAACAACATAAAAAAAAATTACGTTGCTGTAAAACATTTTGTGACTATCCATTTTCCATGTGAATTAATTGAAAATACCCAATTAATAAAGTGCCCCCTTGACACCCTAGAAAACATCATCCGCATGGCAACCGACGTGGCGTCCCTCACTTCCTAAAAAATCAACAAATCCAAAAGGCAGTTCCCCAGGATTCTAAGGATCGACTACACAAGCTCCCACTGCCACTGCCATTTGCAGTGCCAGAACTACCTTCCTGGATGCCAAATTTTGCCACGTCATTGCTTAGACTACGAGTTTTTGATAGACGACTTTGCCTTCACCAGATTCGAAGACAAAACCTATGATACCAAATCCTCTCTCTTGTTGGAGAGACGTTAGACAAAATTCTTGACCGCAGCGTCGCGTTCGACTATAGAATTCTTCAGAGCAGCGGCTTTCTCTGGCTAGGCCATGCCCTGGGCAGCGAGATCGGACTCCGAATTCCACCCGCTTTTGCCGATTTCCTTCAGGTACTTTGTCGCAAAATATAGCCAAATTGCTTTGATGAATTCGTCCAAAGCTCACAGCCAAATTAGTAATATCACCCTCATGCCCCCGACAACTCGCTAAGCAAAAGCTTTTCGCACAATATTCACTTTCATAGCATACGATTCCGGCACCGACATCGCTGCAACTCCAGTCGCCCACAAAAATTTCCACCCATCGTTGTAGTGGGACCCTTGCTCATGGACCTCCAATGAAGGACGAGTACAAGATCGAGTGCAATGTCAGGAAGATGTGCATGCTGAGCAGTGCCGCCAACAGACATTGCGTGTGATTACTGGAGGGATTTCTTGATGGCAACAAAGTACTGCAAATTCACCTTGTTTCGTCTGTATGTTTTCAATTGATTTGTGTCGGAGGAGAAGCGTCAAAATAGCTGAAACAAGGGTGCACACAATGTGCCAAAATCCGGTGCAAATGTGCCCAAATCGGGGACAAAACGTATGAAATCAGTTTCAGAACACATCAAATTTGACAGAGAAACCATGGATTTGAAAAAACGTACAGCCGTATTTCTGATTGTACACAACTCTTCATGAAATTGAATAGCCCCAAGGCACTTAGATGGCTGACCTAGTGGCAACAGACCCATGGAAGTGGCTGACCCTGAGACAATAGACCGAGATGTATACACAGTGAATCTAGCATTATTCACAGTTGGAGAGCCAAGAGCACAGAGCACGAGCCTAGACCAAATCAGCAATAAAAAAGGATGATAGGTTGCTTTTAGGTGTTAGCAGATAATGGATCGAGATTTTTTTTACAGCGCTCACAGGAGTGAGAATGGAGAGTTTGAATATGTTAAAGCACGTGTTGGTGTTTTTCAACACTTTCAATGATGTAATATCCAGGAAATTTATTTAAAAACTAAGGAAATATTTTATTAAAGTGGATGGGGCAACTTTATTTAATATATGGGGACTTGACTTTTACTAAGTCGACAGTATGGCCTCAGGCCATTTTTTTTTAATTTTTCTACGTGAGAGTGGAAAGTGGGAGGCCCACTGGCTCCTTATTGTACTCCTTAATTTAAAACTGATGATGGCCTAGAAGGCCCATGTATTTCCCCTGCAAGGGAAATTTTAATGCTATTTTTTTTTCGCTTGAGAGCGATGCCGCAATTGAGTGATGCTATTTTTTTACTGCCTAGATAGGCATGATATTGTTTTTTCACATGATGAAGGCCCCTTTGATGGTGGAATATAGGGGTATTTATAGTCGTTGGAAATGTCTTTCCGTGACGGACACAATGGTGGTGTCAAATTGTAATTTTGAGGCTGTTTCACTTTAGTTTTTTTAGCCTCAAAGTTTTTCTACCTTGGAGTGCACTCTCGGTTGAACCCGACACTCCCAAGGTAACTTTATTTGTGATCCTTGTACCTAGTGTTTTTTTCTATACACTTGGCGAATGCAGCGGCTGGTTACCCATGCATTTCGATGGGATGACATAGTCACCATAAGGACACCTATTATAGGGACTACAGACATAGACACCCTATACTCTATCCGAGGTTTTTCTGGATCTACTTCTGAAGACTACAGATGAAGACACTTCAGAAGATTCTCTTCTTTTCTTCTTCTCTCCTCCTATTTTGATCTATGGCTCATTTTATTGTATTGAGTGCATTTTCGATAGAGACCGACACTCTTATATGGCTCATTTTTCCTTTGTATTAGGTGCATTTTTGGTAGAGACCGACACCTTCTAGATTGAGTTCACCATGAGGAGGGATTTCATACTCATGGTGAATCTAGTCAGTGACCTACGAGAGGCAACATCCTCTGAGGATGACCTGCAGAGGCAACAGGCACAGAAGTGGCTGACCCTAAGGCACCCATGATGACCCTGAGGCACTTAGACGGCTGACCCAGTGGCAACAGACCCATGGAAGTGGCTAACCTTGAGGCAACAGACCGAGATGTATACACAATGAATCTAGCATTATTCATAGTTGGAGAGCCAAGAGCACAGAGCACGAGCCTAGACCAAATTAGCAATAAAAGGATGATAGGTTGCTTTTAGAGAAGTCAACATTAAGGGGGAATGTTACCTAATGTTGACTTATTTTTTTCTTTAGTTAGGATAGTGCACTTTAAGGGGGAATGTTAGAGTTAAAGTGCACTATGCCTGTATTTTGACATTTGTCAGTTTATACTGACACTTGTCAGTTTATCATATAGGCCTTCTACCTATATATGTAACACATTTTTATCAATAATATATCCCTTCAGTTTGATTACTCCTAACAAGGTTATGGGAATTTAAACTATAAAATGAAAGGAATGACTTAGTCCTGAAATTAACAAAATAAAGTTTTAATTTAGTAAATAAATGGTAGTTTTTTTTTTAAGAATTGAAGGTATGGGACTTTAAATTTATAAAATGAAAGTTAATTTAATGAAGGAATTATGTTATAATTGTTTATTAAATTCAAGTTTAATGAAATTATAATGGTTCATTTAATTAAAGTTGAGAACTTTTGATTAATGAAATTATAATTGTTTTAAAGGTTGAAGGTATGGGACTTTAATGCTTTAAAACATGATTAGATTAGATTGGAGTTAAACCTTGATATAAGTTGTGCTTATTGAATAAAATCTCTAAAGGTACCTGAGAGGTGAAAGTAAAAGTAAAGGTTCTTTTATAATATCCACTATGCATTAGATGGTTGGAAACTTAATTGAATTTTGTATAGTTGAAATTTGGCAAAGTAAATATTAGATGCATTTAGAGGTATGCCTATCCTAAACCATGAGTACCCTAATCCCCTACTATCCTTAAATAATTAATAGGAAGCAAGGAGGAGCAAGGAGTTCAATGGAATCAAAGTGTAGGTAACTGTATTTATGTTTATTTACTTATGCTCAAATAGATTAGAATTATGGGGAGATATCCCTAATGCAATTAATGTAATATTCTTTGAAGTATGGAGGATATGCCATATATGATTATATGTAATAAATATTTAATAGTTTAGAGAAAGTAATTTTACTTTATTACCATTCTTGGTTATAATATGTAATTGATTATCTTTCCTTTGATATTATTCTCTATAGTTTTACTTCCTCCTTGTAATCTCATGTATGTGTAATAATTATGTTTGGATAGATTTAGTATCTTAATATATGTTTGTTTGTATGCTAAACAATAAAAATTAATTATGAGTTCTAGGGTGAACTTAGAGGTGACCTAAGGGAATTAAGACCCCCTTAGGGTGAACATATATGGCCTAAGGGAATTGAAAACCCCTTAGGAATATTAATGACTAAGTTACGAAAGGACTACATCTGAGTTAAGATATCTCATTGTGTAGATGATATGGATAGCTTAACTCACAATACTCATAGCATACCTACACATAATGGTTTGTGTATGGTATGGTGATGCGTGTATACCTTCGATTGAACTGAAGGTGATAAGTCTAGCTCATCAAGAGTGATGAGATATATAGGCTTATTTGCGGTAACACATGATACACCTACACAGATGGAACTTGTGTTAGGGTACCTCATGAGATCTAGATTTTATGAAAACACAGGGGATTTAAAATTTAGGTAAATATTATTTTGGTTAGGGGTTTATGAATGATTCATGAATTTCTCTCCTTACTAAAAAAAAACTTTTCCTATTTTTGTATCTTTTTTTCTGTTTGTGTGTTTTTGGGTCATTATAGTAGATCTCTTTTAGCTTCTCAGGATTATTTATTCTACTCCTTCAAGGTGAAGTATTTAATGTTCAATGGAGATCACCAATCTCCTATCTTCATTGAGACTCTTCACTAGAGTCTCTTCCTTAAATCTACAATAAGGCTCCTATGGCATTTTCTTCTTCTACACTCTATAGGTTTACAATCTCTAGCAATGGGATCTTTTTCTCAAGCCTCCAAATATTTTTTCTTATATTTGTTGCTTTTGGTACTAGATTAATTCTAAAGAATATATTCTTCCTAGATCTTTTGTAGGAATCTTATCAACTTTATTTGAATCCCTTTTTTTCTACAACAAAGTATTAGGATTGTAATAGAAGAAAATATAAATCTAGAGATAATCAATCTTCACTAATTAATTTGTTAATATATTTGAATTAATGTTGAGTCCTAGTATTCACGAGTTTTTTTGCAACCTTTTTGAAATACTCTAGCCAAATACAATCTCAAAAATTCTAAAAATTAGATTTTTGGATTCCTCTCAATCTCACTTATGGCTCCCTATTTCCTATCAATCTACTATGTGCTCTAATACCAATGTTAGCTTTTGATGAGTATATGAAATAAGAATTGCAACCATAATATGTAAGATAAGTAATCTAAGATATCTATATGATAATGAAACTATAATGTGCAAGAAAATAAAGAGATAAATTTTTGCAATAACTCAAAAATATACCATTAATGAAAGCTCATGAAAATAGTATAATGTAGTATAATGGAGGACATGAATACTTCGTAAACTATTTTTTAAAGAAACTACATTGTACTCCTCCACCAATCTATACTATACATGTTGGGTAAAACATTGGTTAGTTTTATACAGTTCAATTAATTACATCCATTTAATTGTCAACCCAGGGTATCTCGTAGACTTGTGAGCATCACGCACATAGTATATGCTTGTAGTGCAAGGAAAGAGTCCCTCTGTACCTATTGGTTTGGGGGGTGTTTTGTATTCATTAAATTTTTTAGTCAAACCAATAATATATCCTATGTTTATAAAAATGTGCCTAAATTACATACAAAAATTAAAACTACACTTTGCTGAAAATTACAAAAAACGGGGGAAATAATCTTAAAAAAATAGTAAATAAATTAACTAAGAAGGCAAGGTAAAAGGGGAGGAGTACTATTTAGAGTGGTTCCAAGCTCCAATATTATTCCACCGATCAATTCATTTACCAGATTCTAGATTGAGATTAATAAAAACACTCAAATGAATATATTGCAACTTCATAAAATTACACAAGTCTAACATATAGGATATATTTATCAAAGATGGTCTACATATTTATAAGATATCTAGCCATGCCCTATTACAATTAAGAGCAAATAAATTCCTAGTTTTTTTGTTACAACAATATGCAGGAATAATGGAGATAAGCAAACTATTTAATTTTAGACTGATTTAACATATTCTGTTTTTATCAAAACATAATACATTTTAATAATATGTTTTATATATTTACATTTTTGTTTATATATTGCCAAAAAATAGATAACACATGGTCTTTGATATTATCCTTTATATTCATCGTTGCTAAAATATCATTCGTATCCATCGCTGAAATATTTGTTCTATTCTATCGACCATAGGAGTCGCGCTATCATTTTACATCAATGGAGGTTAGGCACATTATTTTATATTTGAAGTAGACGCCTTATTTTATATGGGAAGTAGGAACCTTATTTTATATGGGAAGTAGTCACCTAATGGGAAGCAGACTCCTAACGAGAAGTAGGTACCTACAGGAAGTAGGCGCCTAATGGAAAGTAGGTGCCCATCAGTTAAGCGCTGAATGAGAGTCAGACACTTCAAAGGGAATTGGGTGCCTGAATTAGCACTTCATACTGGTGTACTATAGATGTTTTTCCTTCATAAAATTGAAAGTGCTAGTTCCAAGTGGGACCTTGATGTAAAAATGTTAAAATACTGTAAAAACCACTAAATCTGCACACAATTCACTTAAAAATAAATATTAGATAATATACATAATTTACTATTAAATATATATAAAACTTCCATAAAGCATACATTCTATAATAATAATACCACACAATATGTTAGAAATCCAGTATAAATATGAGCATTTTTTGTGCTCATCATCCCCCCATATTTAAAAGAGTGGTGCATCCTTGTGACACCCCCCATGCTTAAAGAGTGGTATGCTCTTGTGATAGTTGATGCTTATAATTTCTAGTTTTAGCAATGGTTGTCCAATAAGCTCTATTTTTATTTCTCCTCTAGATGTGGTGGTTCATTCTTTTTTAGCAAATAATTTTTGGATTTTCCCCATGGTCAATATTTTTGCTTTTCCTTTTTCTCTTTTTTTTTGTATAGGAGTCAAGCGCTTGTATATGACTTGTATATGGGAAGCAGACACCTGTATATAAGAATCATACCTGTATATGTAAAATAGACACCTATATATGGGAAAAAAAAACCTGTATATGACCTATATATGGGAAGTAGGTGCCTGTATATGGGAATCCAACCTATATATGGGAAGCATGTGCCTGTATATGGAAACCATGCCTGTATATGGGAAGCAGACACTTGTATATTATTTTTAAGATGATGACGATGAGTGTTATCCCAACAAAATATTTGCATATGAACAAAATACTAAATGGGGGCAAATGGTTGGATGAAAAATTTAATGAGGATCATGCCAACACTGTTTTACATAAATATATTTCTATGAAAACTATATATATACAAAATAAAAAATTAAGTACACACCTATATTATGTTTTGTGCATGTATAATACGCAAACGTTCATGGTGCACTTGTATTATTTGTTTTATGATGACCATGTGTACAAGAACAAAGAACAACATGCTTATTTCCCATGTGGAAAATTTTTCTCCATATGACTGGTTCTTGATTACTACAATTTATTCATTTGAGGTTTCTTGCACAATTTCAATAAAATATTAGAAAAAAAATGTCTTCATGGGATGACACACATCTCCTACTTGGAAGTTGTTCATTGATGACCTTGAAATGTGCATAAATATCTAATGGAAAAATTAAAATAATTTTATCAATGAGAAGTTTTGGCTTTATGCATGTGGATGAGCTGTTCATGTGGCGCGGGCCACTTCCCAATACTGAAGATTATTCATAATAGGTACAAACACCCATTTGAACAAAAAGCAAGTGCCTTTTATATGGATATTAGGTAATTTTAATTCATGGCATACATATGTGTTAAAACAATAAGCAAGCACCTTTTGCTGGCAATCGGGTGTCATGCTTTAAAATAAACTTAATACATACTCAAACTTTATATACAACCTCTCTATTTTTTTTTACCATGTGTAGGATATTCGGTGTTGCTTTCCAAAATAAGTCGAACGTCCTATTCTTGGAGAAGCCAAGAATCATGTGTTGGTCTCCTAGAAGATGGGACACAAGTACCATCTCCTTAACATGTTAGGAGTCAAGTGCCTTGTATCGTATAATGGGAGTCAGGCACCTTTTGCCTTACAATGGGTGCTGAATTTTACTTGAATATGCACTGTCAGGTTGATCAGGTCCATTAGTGCTTCTGATTGAAGAACATGAACAAAATCAACATCCACCCCTGAACTGGAAGTTGAGTTTTTTATTGTATATAAAGACCAATACAAACACTCTTGTGCAGATTCAAGTTTAGTATTCCCCTTCTGAGGGATGAGCTACTCCTACTCCTAGAAAGCTAGAATGCACGTTCATGGATCCTATGCCCATTAGGTCTATGTTTTCCAAGATGCCTAAGGATTGCACTCAGGACATTGTTCCTACAAAATAAAAACACAAACAAAAGAAAATTTACGTTAAGAAAAATAGGTCCATGTCATCTTTTGCTCTTTTTTTTATGATGAATATGTGAAAATTCGTCAAATGGTTGGTATGGATTTAAAAATATGGAGTCTCTCCCATGCTTGCATTTGATTCAATATCATGGATGTGAGGTGCATAGCTAGGCTATAAATGGAGTCTATTTTCTATTACTCATGTTTCATCGTGTGATGTTATGGACTCCCCATACAAACCCCTCGCTTTGTAAAATCCTCATAGCTATTTTTTCACATTTTTTTAATGAGTAGATATATACTACTCAACAGAGTACTGTGAACCATCTGAACTCATATTTTGTCCATAATAGTTGGTGCTACCATGGTTGAGTGCTGCACATCTACCCTTGGTGCCAAACCGTATGCAATAGATGTGTTTTATTGAGCGCCTTGTAGTAGATCCCATAAAAATTCTAAAGTTCAGCATTGTGGCATGGAGTAGAACTAGGATGGGTGACCACATGGGAAGTCCCAGGAACTACGCCCTTTTATTTTTTCAAAATTTTTCTAGACTCTAGAATTTTCCAAATTCTTGAATGTTTTTCCAGAATTTTTCATAATTGTCCAGATTCTGGAATTTTCCAAAAAAAATTCACAAGTTTCTAGATTCTAGAATTTTCCAAAAAAAAATTAGATTTTAGAATTTTTCAAATTCTAGAATAATTTTTTTTTTGGAAAATAGAATGGAATGACACATTCTAGTAGGTCGGATTGCCTTGGATTCCTATGATTTGCACTAAGACTCTTGTTGTCTACAAAACATAACAAAATTAAAAAGAAAAACATAAATGAATAGTGTTAAAGAAAATTCTAATTATTATTATTATTTTTTATTTGAATGTTGTAATAGTGTTCATCATGTTGTGGGTGATAACATTGAAGGTGGGATCTTCCTCATGCTTGCAATCGAGAAATCCTTTGGAATTTGGGGCTTGTGATAAGATCTTAATTTATGTCTAAAATTTGATATAATTAAGACTTCATTTGTCCCATCCCTTTCTTTATTCAGTTCTATGATACATTGCAGTATGAGAAGAGAATCTTCCTGTATGACCTCAAAATTAGACTCGTCCAACTCATTGGTAGATTGTGTAGGCAGGTGGATGACAATTTTTTTTATAGTTTTTTCATTAAATGTCATTTTTCTTACTCTGCAACTAATATCAACATTAAAATTTACCAAAGTGTTGGGAAATGTTAAGCCTAAAATTTTTATCATTAAAGATGTTGAGACAGGTTTTATCTAATATTAGATCAACATGTTAACATATCACATTCATTGTTTTTTATTGTGGTTCTCATATTGGTCTCTTGAGGTATACCTCCATAATGGCTTCAGTGTAAATAGACACATACCTGATAGTTTGAGGAATGATATCAATAATATTTCTTAACTAGTTCATAATATTAAACTTAGGTGGTGTCATTTCTCTGGTTTTCCATAACCTTTCAGGATATGGTGTAAGTCCTTCATTACTTGGTTGTTCAACAACACGATTTATTTTTACACTATTATAGTACATTAGGTTTATTCCCATAATTCCCTGACCATCTAGTGAATTTAAACAATTGTTGCTGGGATTTGACTCTGGTGGTTCCAACTATTTTGGCCTAGTAGAAGGTGAAACTAGTAAGCTAGTATTTTCTGATATTTGTTTATATGGAGGTAGATCCATGAGATAAGTTTCTATTTCTTATATATTTTATTTTATTATTTTTGGATACAACCTAATCTAATTATCTAAGTGACAGTTTTCATAAACTTCTACTATATTCTCTGGATATTTGTTTTTTTCATGGTTTTCTCTACACCTGGAATAAAACAAGGCAGACATTGCTTTAGATTCTTGCTTCTTTTTCAGTAATGTATTTGAATATAAAGAAAGAGATAAAATTTCACTCTTCACACTGTTAAACAATGTTCCTATTTTTATTTTAGTTGTGGAGGTTATTCCTCATATTGGTAGTTTTTCCTTTTTATCGAAATACTTCTGGAATAATTGTTGAACTTTTCCCATTGATGTAAACCTCGTCACTTATATATTTTGTATAATGTTATGAATCAAATGGATAGGATTTTCTCTTTAATAAATATTTCTAGAATATTCTAAGCTTGAGGTGTTTTCTATTTTTTTAATAAACGGTCTGTTGGATTTCTTTTAGGCTCTTGGTGCGCTCATGCTTTGCAGGTAGATGATCTACAGTCAAGGAAATCTGACATTAATTTTCAAACTAACTTATCTATGGATCATACACTATAGTTGTAAAAATCCTCGGTAATGATGCCAAAATATTTGGCAAAACATTGGTTATTTTTATACAGTTCAATTAATTACCTCCATTTAATTGTCAACTTGGGGTAGCTCATAGACTTGTGAGCATCATGCACACAATATATGCCTGTAGTGCGAGAAATGAGTCCCAAAATGCCTATTGGTTTAGGATGTGTTTGGTATTCATTTAATTTTTAATTCGAACCAATAATCTATCCTATGTTTATAAAAATGTGCATAAATTACATACCAAAATTAAAACTGCACTTTGCTAGAAATTATAGAAAATAGGGGAAATTGCAAAAAAAATATCTAAAAAAAATAATAAATAAATTAACTAAGAAAGGAAGGTAAAAGGGGAAGAGTACTATTCAAAGTGGGCCCAAGCTCCAGCAATCTTCCACCTGATCAATTCATTCACCGGATGCTAGATTGATATTAATAAAAACACTCAATGAATATATTGCAGCTTTAGAAAATTACACGTCTAAAATATGGGATATCTTTATCAGGGATGGCTTGCATATTTATAAGATATGCAACCATGCCTTGTTACAATTAAGAGTAGATAAATTATTGATTTTATGGTTACAATAATACATAGGAATAATGGAGATAAAAAAAATACATTTAATTTCATATTGATTTAACATATTGTATTTTTAACAAAAAAAATACGTTTTAATAATATGCTTTATCTAATTACATTGTTGTTTACATATTGCTGAAAATTAGATAACATATGCTCTTTGATATTGTCCTTTGTCTTCATATTTGCTAAAATATCATTTGCATCCATCGCTGAAATATCTATTTTGTTCTGCCGACCACAAGAGTCGTGATGTCATTTTACTTCAATGGAAGTCAAGTGCCTTATTTTATATGGGAAGCAAGCACCTAATGGGAAGCAGGCGACTAACAGGAAGCATGTACCCATTAGTTAAGCACCAAATGGGAGTCAGGTGCTTCAAAGGAAATTGGGTGCCTGATTTAGTGCTTCTTACTAGTGTACTACAAATGTTTTACCTTCATCAAATTGAAAGTGCTAGGTCCGAGTGGGACCTTGGCGTAAAAATGCTAAAATACCATAAAAACCACTAAATGCGTACACAATTCACTTAAAAACAAATATTAGATAATATACATAATTTACTATTAAATAAATATTAAAATTACATAAAACATACATTCTATAATAATAATACTGTATAATATGTTAGAAATCCATGTATAAATATGAGCTTTTATTGTGCTCATCAATGCACTCTCTATATTCTCTCCTTACCATTTCACTCACTATAAGACCTATATATAGGAATATAAGTTCCTTGGACCTCAATATACCTTTGACTCTATCCTGTGACTCACGTACATGTGGACTACATGTACATTTACATTGTTGTACATTCTAATACTTATGCATTTATTACATGTTGAAGTAACTACTTAAATTTACTAAGAAGTAATATCCTACTCTAGTAATGTAACAAATATGGTACATTGATATGTACCCAATAATTTAATATACTCTAACACATATATCTCAAAAACTAGATCTGGATATCAAAATATAAAAGGCATTATATTATCAAATTTATATCTCCTACCTCTCCTCCTATTGTGGGTGGTGGTGGTAGTGGTGGCATATCTACAAATTGTAATACTATATTTGATCTAGATCAAGAGCCTTGTCTACTCTTAGAGGGTTATGGCTACCTCTAGCCCTATAGAATAGCTTGATGATATGAACCTTTTTAGTACTTGTCTTATCCATGTTCTACCTATGCACTTTTATAAGCCCACTTTAAATGGTCTATCAAGTATCTCACAATGACATCCTAGATTTGACCTATATTAGCTATATCTACATCCATTAGTACATCATCCCTCTCTCAACTCATATTTTCCACCTCCCCAATTTATTGGTCTTATTATACTCTTAAAACATCTCTCTTTCTAGTAACATTTACTAGTTATCCCTCAAGACTATCCTCCTTACCTTGTCTACCTATATACCATCTCTCTTGGTTACAACCTAGAATTGGTGTGTCCATATCTTGAGCATGTATACATTTTAATCCTCTCAAAATCTAAGGTAGTCTCAAGGATCATCATGTAAGCCTCAGAATCACTCACTCTTTGAAAAATCACCATCCTCTTAGCTACTACCTTCTTCCAAGTCCTACTTTATTCAATGTATACTCTTAATTTTACATCTAGATGCACCACATCAATTGATGCTACAATTAGTACCCTCTTTATCATTAAACCTAATATAGTGACATAATACTACTATCTTGGCATATTTTCTATGCCTCCCTCCAATATTTCTATAAAATTAGGAGTACTTAATGTTGCACCTATGATCTATTCTCTACTACCAAGCACCCTAGTAGGATCTACCTATACCATCTTCCATAGCTTGGACTAACCATAACATCATTAAAACCTACCTTCAAAATAGATGCCTCATGGACATCCTCATATTGGAATATCTTTGGGTAATGTGGGCCTTAGACACCTATCTCTCTCACTAACTACCTATACCAAAAATCATTCATCTTGGGAATCTTGTTAAACTACCATAGTAAATGATCATATCTATGGAGTTGTCACTATCTTATGAGGGATTACCATTGACCTAACCCTTCATACTTGCACTATTTTAATCTTATCCTCTTGAAATCTTGTGTTTTGATGATATAGTCTCCTAGTAATGTAGTTGGGAAACAAATCATTTTTCATGTGATGAACTCATGTTAGTGACCCCTCGTATGAACTCTACCTCTAATAAAAATATTGGGTCCATCTAAACATTATGTGCATATCCTTATCCTACACTCTTTGTGGAAGTTCCTCTACGTATCACATAATAATATGCTCAACACCAAATTTGGAGTAGTGAGAAGCAAGTTGAACGCCTCCCTTCTCTGTATAAAATGCTATATAAAGTTTGATAGAGTTGTGCTAGGATCACTAGTCCATTGAAAAATGACCTCTATTGGTCATGCATACAAATGATCACATATACCCAAACCTATGGAATCACCCTCCTAATCATGCTACCTATCAATAGACTTGATTTCACCATACATATGAGGCATACCATCCTATCCACTTCTCCTAGCATGTGGTTAACATCAATACCATGCTATACCAAGGGAAGTATAGGGTCACTAGTCATTAACTCCATAATGTGGGCCCTATATAGACTTGTTTAAAATTTTTCTACATAGATAGGCACTCAATAGATCTACCATATATTCTTTAGTGTGACATTCATCTCTCTTATAGGAAGCCTAAAAGTTGTACTCAAGATTCCACCTCTCTACTAAGGTGGTCAATAACCCCCTATTAAAGTTAATCTTGGATATGAACATTATGTGTGCCAGCCTAATCACATTCATGTGTGTTATTACTATCAATGTAACAAAATAAAAAAGATACTACAATATCTACAACTATCTTTCCTGGTATTCCAATACTCAAAACTACACTAAAACTATTTTATTAGTCTCATAATATTACATAAAATGTAGTTGTAGTAAATTTTCACTACATGCAAAATCCAAAGGTAAAACCCTACTCCATTTAGAATTCCATTGAAAGGACAATGTAGAAGGAGAACAAATATGAAGCAACTAGATCACCAAAGGAAGTATTTATATAGAGGTTGCTACTAAATTTTGTGGTTAGGTCCCTACGAACTAAGATAAATTATGAAGAAAGAAAAAAATAGAAGTCAAAGTGTTATGAGCTGCACCATGCATAATATTATGATTACTAGAATTCTACGTGAGGATTGGTTAAGGTAGGCACCAACAAAACCTAGTAGAAGGACCATAGAAATAGTAACTTAGGATACTGAAAAACATCAGGATGGGACCCATATTATATTATTTAGATTTGGGAATGGAAAATAAGCTTCTCTAGAAAGCAAGGATAATTTTATGAGTGCTACCTAAGCCCAAGTTTCCAAAATAGGGACGGATAATTTAATGCAACTTTTGAAAGCAATCATCCTATCTATAAAGTATTTATTATGATGAGACACCAAATTAGATCTAGATCTACCAATATTCAATGTAGCATGACACATCAAGCCCAAAAACCAAGGAGGACACATGTTTTTATGCTCATGGCCATTGGAGGAAATTTTAAATTTCAAATTTTGAGATAGGCTATATAAATAATAAATTTTATATATTAAGGGGGCAAAAAATTATATTTTCATCTCTAATATCTAACCTTAGATATAATCTTTCACTCACTTCCATATGTGTATTGATTTGGATGTGAGCCTTGAGTTAATCTATTTACAAGACTTTGAGCCTTTTTATTTCTAGTATATGCATGTGAATGTTATCATATATATAAGAGTTGTAATTTTTTTCCTTATATCTTGATCTTTATATAAGCAGAGTTGTATAAGGAGTTGTGACTAGTTATGCAATTTCATAAGTAAGAATATATCATTCTAAATATTATGTTTATTATTTCTAACATGATTAATGCATGTTTTAATTCATCCCATAAATACATTGAGGGCGATTGTGACTCTTGGTGTATCATCACAAGTAGCTTAGGGTTGTTTTTCTTATGTTCCTTCTCTTTTTTTTTCTTACAAAATACTAGTATATTAGGAGTCGTTTAAAATTTTGAAGCATGAGGATCACACATAAATGAGGAGTTGGCCTTACCAAAGACCCAAAAACTTTTCCTTTGAATATATTTCATTTCCATAGGAGTTTTATAACTATGCACTCTCAATGAGGTAAGATCATAAAGCCCATTTGATAGATGCATTAGATGTCCATTGTGCATTAAATATTGACCAAAAAATTTTCTTGGAACATCTAGTGGGATGAATCCCAATATTTACATTATTGATCAAAGATATTAAACTAATATTTTGATGAAAACCAACCTATATGCTTGTTTTAGTGTATTCGATATTCATCTAGTGTATCCATTGCATGAGTAACATATTAAGCTACGACTCCACTAGCTATAGATGAACCCACTAGTTTATAGTCTCTAGACCTATCAAGGGGTCTAATACAATAGTAAATCCATATTTATTGCTACCATCATTAAATTGAGGTTATATAAGGATAGGTAGACCATAAAATATAGATGCACCATAGAACCTATGACAACCTAATCTAACACAAACTGGTTGTAATGATCAAATATCTCTTATAGTTTTGGTAAACTAGGAGGAGGGTTCAATAAGGGTAAATTTTTTGTTCTTGATCTTTATTTTTCATCCATTAGTAATTAGTGCATATCATGAATACCAATTTTGATATTATGGCTATTGCATATGGTCTCTCAAGTGGACGCGACTAGCCAAATCTCATACAAGGATCCTTTTGGTGATTCTACCTATCCCACCCTTTGTGTTGGTGAATCTAGAATCATGGCTTAGGATTATCGTCTAGGGACCATAACACCTAGAGGGTGGACACATAACTTCCCTACCTTAACATGTGAAATCTTGAGTTTAATTTCTCCTCGATCAATCATGTAAGGGTGTTTAACATAGATTCTATATTTCTTAATTGGTGACCATACATCTAAATTAAAATCTAGCACCATGGGTAATTAAGGTCATTCCATTCAAATGGAACTAATCATGGTCTCGTTGATAAATTACAAATATTATGGTGGATTTCCCATGCCATGCCACCATGGAATATTATCTTCAAGTTATATTTATCTCATCAATATTTCCTATTTGACAAATTCATACAAGGACCACCAACATACTACTCATACAATGACCTAGATGGATATCCTATACCACCCATCCATAACTGCCATTTATGAATCTTCATTGATAGCATGCACACAATTCAATGGATTTGGACAAATTGGTTGTATTCATCCTCTCTGATGTTTTCAAAGGATAATCCTAAGGTTAAGATTTTAACTTCCAAAAAGATGTTTAATAGTTCTAAAGGATACACAATTTGATCCCCATTTGGTTTCATAATTTTTCTTTTATTTATCCTTACAAATATATAAAAAGGTTAGAAGAAATTTCATGTATATATATAAGGTGAAAAAAAAATTAAAGTTCTAAAGAGTCTTAATAACTTAATTATTTTTTTTTCTTAGAATTTATGACATAATATTATTTTATAGCTAAATGTTCCTTTTAACTAATCTAATATTTCTAATGAATAATAACGATGCCACTTTCACAAATGACTGTATCTCAATAATAAAGCTTATCTGACTTTTATAACCAAAAGGTAAAAGTAACATGGCTATATTTTATAAAATAGCAATGCTTTACTTATGAAATGAATTCATTTTAAATTAACTATAACCTATAATTAAATAACATGGCTTCTTCAAACAAATATTAAAAAGTAATTTCTAGTTACACACCTTTTATAGGAAAATATTTTAATGTTATAATATTTTGAGAGAGTTAAACATTTATGATAAGAGGATTTAATTCGATGTAGGAATATAAATTATAATCTAACCTACGTCAATACCTTTAACAAAAAAACAAATAAATTTAATATTGAGTAATACTCATAAGTGAATTGTACTTGAGGGTTAGATGGATTGGTAAGATGTTGGGCACTTACCAAGAGGAGACCTAGGTTCAAACCATGAGAGCATGTCCAATCTAGGCAAAGGTAGTAGTATGACCTAAGTTTTTTGAGTGTGTGCTAGCTTGATGATGGTGGTACCAACCCTAAACCACTAGGGGTCTCCCTCACTCCGAGCTATATTTACCAAGGTGATATAGGGGTTATAGTGGTAGCACCATGATTTGACACTATGATTGAAGGTGATTTGACTTGACCCTATGACAAATTGTTAAAAATAAAAGGTATTTGTTGATTCCTCTACATATAAAAAAATACTCAAAAGTGAATAACTTAGAATTGAACAATACTCAAAGTAATTGATTTTAATACAAAATGTGGATTTTTCAACAGTGAATAAATATCCAACCTTTTTTTTAATATAAGTTAAAAATTTTCATTAAATAGGGTTTTTTGAAAGCCACCCTAACATCTTAATACATCAGAAGAGAAAAATTATGTGAACCACAAAATAAAAAGAGCATCCTTGAGGACTAAGGAAAATAGAGGAAAGAAAAAATTACCTAAAAAGAGACAAGGAAAATCCCAAAAGGGATAGAAACAATAGAACAAAATCTAGTAAGGAAATAATAGATTCATTAATATCCTCCTTCTTGGCTTCCTTAACCTCATCCTTAGGAATATCCTTGAAGATATCCTTAGCTATCTCCACCACCTCATCATCCTTAACTTCAGATTTAGTAGCAACAATAGATTTGGTAGGGGTATCCTCTTCATAATTGTCATAGAAAAATAGAAGACTAATAGCATTTTTATGCTCTTTAAATTGTGAAATAGCTCCTCCAATAGCATACCCAACACTATGCAGATGAGTGATCATAATAAAAGTAGTCTTAATGACATATGTTTAAAGATATTGCTCCACAAGATCATTTGGATAATCCTCAGTGGCTTCATTCAGCTTTCCTGGACTCTATAGTTTCTTTTTTTTGAGATGTTGAGAGCTCCTTGTGGGAGTCACCTCTACGTTGATCCTCTTCTTAGAAAGATCTAGATCTTGATGCATTTCCTCTACCTTCCTCCTCTTGGATATCTGATCTCTTTAATACATGAGGAGAGTTGTGTTTGTTTACAACTCTAAATTCAATTCAGATACTAATTCTAAAAAGTAAGTTTGTATTTCTTATATTTGAAAGTTCATAACCATATAAAGTATGGCATTAATATTTATGAATCATAATCCATTAATAGATAGAATAAATTAAATATAAGAAACTATGAATATTTGAAAAGAAATTAGAAACATAAAACATACTATTTTATTTACTTAAGAAAGACATGAATTTTTAATTGAATATTCTAACTAAAAGAGAAATAATACTTTATGCTATTATCCCAAATTAAATTATCAGACCTCTTAAATATAAAAAACAAGAGATGATTCTATATAATTTTATTAAAATATAGTGAGAAATATTAATCCCCTAAATTCATTTCCACACAATGAAATGTTATTGGCTATGGTGTCTTTATCAAGAAAAATACACACATAAAATCTTGAAAGAATTGCATATATAGACAACCTTCCAAAATTCTCTCCAAAGTTTTTTTTTTATTGATAACAAGTTTTGAAAGGTACCCAAAACATTTTTACAAGCCGTAGAGAGGATCCCATGAAGGTTCAACTCAATATGGTACAAGCCAAAAAGGGGCCATCACCTGTGGCCACAAGACTAAAACAAAGAGATACATAGCGGTTATGGCTCGTAGGCACCAAAGAAACAAAAGATACAAAATGCATACAAAAATGGATAGACCAATAAGGGTCGAGTGCACCACGTCATTCCAAGATGTAGTCTTTATCAATATTTTCCTTGGAATCATCCTACCCTTAGTGACCCACTTTTTGGACATTCATCTAATTAATAATATTGCTTGATATCAAGAGCATCGACATCTCTAGAGTGAATATATGTTCCAGATCAGTGATTTGGTTGATATCTCCCATTTACTAAACATAATAAGACCCTAGATATGGCCCTCTCATGGTCTCCTATATTTTACGAGTAGGGGATGGACTATCAATTATAGATGCATTCTTGTCTTTTTCACTTGCATTATTGATGTGGGCCAAACATCTACTAGGAGTTGATGATGGCCTGGTTGGTGGTAACATTTTTCATTTACCCATACTATTGGGAGTACCATTATCGACATCAATTAATAGACATTCAAGGGCAACTTCCACTAGTGCTAGAAATGAGCCCAGGATGGGCTCGAGGATAGCTATCAACCTATCAGCTTCAATGATCTTATGATCTATGTTTTGGTTGATATAGTTGTATATGATCAACTGGAGACCCTGGTGCTTAGGGTAAGTAGATTTTCGCTTTCGAATACTGTCGATAAAAATTTTCATCTACCAAAATAAGTACCTCGAGATGTTGATCTGCTTCACATATTTTATAAAATTTAGGAACACCATATGTAAGCTACTGAGAGGATAGGATGGTTCATCCATAGTTAGGTATTGAATAATTAGCACTGGGACCTAGTTCCAAGGTGGAGGGATGTCTTCTTGAATGAATTCATTGTCCTTCTTGAATAGAAATTTCCCTTTATCATGGAAATAAAATACATCTCCCACCATTGAATGCTTATCCTTATGGATAATATCCCCATAATTGGAGAGCTCTATAATATCATCCAATAGGTTGATATTAACTACAAAAGTGATTCCCTTCAGGGACACTATGCCATTATCCTAAAAATGAACGAATTCCTTTGAAATATTAGGTTAATATCCCTTGAATTTTGTTAGGAAATTCTATAAATCATAGGAAGCCATGATCTCCTCAACCATCAGATCTAGCTACAAGTTCTTAGGCTCAAGCAAATCCATCCTCCTACACAAAAAAATTCTCAACACAAGCATAACTCATCTTCTAGTTCACTTTAGAGTTGCTCTGGTTCTCCTCATGCACAAACTAGATTACAAAAAACTCTTCCAAAGGCTAGGGTGTATTTATGTCGACTTCCTTGGGCCAAATTATTTCCCTGAACAATTTATTGGGTTGGTCTACCCTCAAATGTATCGCCATACAAGCCATGCCATATCCAAGGATTATTTGATTTGCTAATTGATTTTTTACCAAAAAAGGAAGTAGTCAAAACAGAGTGTGGAGCTGGCATTGATCTTTGAAACTAGAAGTAGTAGCAAAAGTGGGCCAATTAGGACACACCTCATATTCAATATTCCTCCATGTGTGGCCACTACACCAAGGTCATGCCACCTTTTCATCCATGCTAAAAACAAGCTAAGTGGTTCTACCACCATGATCTAGAGGATTGTCAACTTGGCATAGAGAACTGATCATGCTATGATTGGAAATGATATCAGGATTACGAGCTGAGATAGATACGTGGTTTTCATTACATTTCATATCTTGGTTTCTTGTTTGACACAATGTATTAGACCCTTAATTCTTTGTTCCTTTCCAATGACCATCAATATTGTTGGCACAAGTCTTGGGATGATACCCATTACAAATGTTCATATGGGTATTAATGTTTTGCTTTATTTTGGCCTTAAACCAATAACCACCATGCAGGAGTTTAAGGTTGATATAGTTCTAAGGTAAGTTAGTTAGACTCCTTCGAATATGAAACTTAGAAATTTGGTTCATATATATTTTATTTGAAGAAAGGTGTCAAATTAGTAGGAGTGGGTAACAAGAACTCGCCCAATAAGAGTGGTGACACTTGTTCATCCAACCATGAGCATTAGGGTATCTCCTTCATATATGGTGGTGTGGATCAATCATTACAGAGCTGAAGCTACTCATAAGTGGTGGAATCATTCCTATGGAAAAATTTCAATAAGCATTAGGAAATATAATTACCTTAAATAATGAAGGACTCCAACATCAATTCAAAGTTAGCCATTGCATCAACAATTCTGTTTCCTTCCCTGTACACATGTTGAATTGAAAAATTGTTGATCACACGAAGGTATATGATGGTCTCATAAGCAAGAGGAGCAACATTACAAGGTGGTTTTTCTTTACCTTTGATGTATTTTATTGTATTTATGGAATCACCCTCAACAATAAGGCTCTAAATATTGAGTTCTAATGCAATTTGGACTCTTCTGAAGATAGCTCTAGCCTCAACAAAGTTATTTTATTGAACTCCCAAATTATCAGCATAGGCCAAGATGAATTTGATATTCTCATCACAGATGACCATCCCAAAACTATCTCTACCGATATTACCTTTGGTTGCTCCATCAAAATTGAGTTTAAACCAGTGTGGAGGCAAAATAATCTAAGACATATGGTATTTATTCATAGTAGGATGGTGTTGACTATAAACCTCAAAGGATAAGTTGATGGACTTGGCCATTTGGACTTTAGATTGGGACATGGAATAGTCCTCAAAAGAAATCATGTTGGAATTTTTATATACGAAGTAGAAAATCCTGATGGAGGCAGTGTCAAAATATCGGCTAGAGTCCCAAAAGGCTCAATTTTTTCTCTCCAAACAAACCTACCACAAGAAATGGAGAAGGATGAAATACAACCAACACTTGAGGTGGATGGATTGGAAAGGGTTTGGCCATTGGAGAGGAAGGTCTTTTATGGACAAGGGGATGATCCAAGCAATATAAACCAATGATAGAAGGGATAAAATAACTCTAACAAAAAATGGACACTCCAAAAAATATGGTGAACCAACTCCTAAGCATATTGATAGAGACAACATCTATTCAGAAGGACCATACCCTGATATAGGATGTTATCAGTGGTGAGGACTCTATTTTGAACAACCAACCATTGAAAGTGAGCAATCTTAGGAATAATATTCTTTATCCATATTATTTTGTCTAGGAACCAGTCATCCTTAGGCTCAATCATGGAAGCATAGGTCGATTTGATCAAGAATAACCTAGATTCATAAAGCTTACATAAGGAAGTATCTTGTGTTGATTGTCTTAGGATGACCTCAAGGTAAATCATATCCATGATACGCTAAAATGTGACACGTTGCTCCATATTTCCAATATTATGGGCAAGTTGACCCATCTTAGAGGAGCCAAATAATGAGAAATAAAGTTGCCAACCTTGAGTCCCAATAGCTGGTCAGATATGAATTTTAATTTTTTTATGAATTGATCACAAATTAGGTTTTGTATAGTTATCTAGGGATCTTCCCAGAATCTGATTCAAAAGTCATCACCTAATTTCCAACTTTTGCCTTTTTGAAATTCTCTCCATAGTGAGTTCTAGCAAGTTATTACAATTCTATAAAACAAATAGGTAAAATAGTTTCTTTAGGTTCATGTTTCTCCCTAAATTCATTTGGGTCAATGATATTTAATGTCAACAACTCGATATGTGGATGAAAATATATATTTTTCCTCTAGAGTGGGTGGGATCATAATGGCTCTAACTAATGGTAAAAAGGATGCATTACTCTAAATAAGATAAGTGCCATGTTTATGATAGATTCATATCAAAGAAGCATTAAATATAAATTTTGCAAATGTATTTCTCTCCATTAAAAAAATTCCAAACACTCAATTCAAAACATAACTTCCAAACAAGCCACTTCTAAAGAATATTTTATAAAACCTTTACATTTCTATTATAGATGGACAACATTTCATGGTAGCACTAATCTATTAAAATTAAACACTATGAATTCTTTTCTTAGGCTTAACAGAATGACCTACTAATAGACATATTTATGAAATGTAATATCATTTGATTTTTTTCAAAACACAAGAATAAATTTTGTTCATAAGTGGGCTAGCTCATTAACAATAAATGAAGATTGTAAAAAGTAACTAAATATAAAAAATATGATGAATACACAACTCCCATTGGGCTAGTTTATAATAATCATGCATGGCGAGAGAAAATATATATCTATTCTTGAGTAGATTGGTTCACTATTAAGAAATTTATACACAACAAATGATAACAATATCTTTTTAAACACTTGTGAGGTTATATATTAATGGTTTGGTTTGTTAAAATAAAGGTCGCACACAATGAATACTCATAATATTATTTTTTAATGGACTACTCTACCAATATAAAATCCACATACATCAAATAAAAACAACTTTAACATCTATAAAATTAGGTATTTTAGGACTAGGCTACTAATATGAGGACCATAGATAGTGAACGAAAAGAACATGAATCATATTTAAGATTATATTAAATTTACTACATGTAATAAATTCCATTACTTAAAAAAATCATGAGAAAAGTTGACTTGGTTATGGAGAAAGACGTATACATAGATAACCTCTCTCTTTCCCACCCATGTACTCTTCTCTCCTTCTATGTCCAATTTTTCCTTGAAAAACGTGCATTCCCCAAGCTTCCCAAGTAGCTAATTTAAAGGAGAAAATATGAGAACTATAGTGTTTGTATTTGGACATCTCATCATGGTCTTGTTTGACCAAGTGGGAGGATGATTTCCTTTTCATGTTTCCTTTTCTCATGAAGATAAGTGTTTTTAAATCTTTAAAATAAACAAAATCTTTTTTTAATAATTTAAAATTTCATATTTAAAAATAACCCTCTTCATATTTAATTAATTTATTTTATTAATATCAATATTTTTATAACTTATTATTAACTTTTGTTTATAGGGGGAAGCAGGGGACATCCCATGATATGTCTTGATCCACTTCCTTGCTTCCCCATCTATTGGATCTATCCCAGTCCTTTAGCATTCTCTGGATCCTCATCTCGACTGATTGTAGTTACAGATGATCTCCTTAGGGTGGGAGATCTCATTTCAACTTTTTTTATCCCTTTCCTCACCATTTTAAGGTTTTCCTTCCTATGCTTCTGTACTATGAATTCCCTAGGTCCATCCCAGTACCTTTTTTGTGCTTCAAGGATTCCTTTTCCCTTCTACTCTTTAGGATGTTCCTAGGTCTGTCCCTATGCTCATTTTTTGTGTTTGAGGGATTTTTTTCTTATGCTCTTTGGTTGTCCTAGTTTTTCATAAGTTCCTTCATGGTGTGGCTCAGCTCTATCCCTATTCCTTAACACCTCCTGGATTCTTCTCTCTTGGTTATATTTGGTTTTAGATGATCTCCTTGGGGTGGTAGGTCACGTCTCCGTTTGTCTACCATTTTTCTAGCTACTTCGAGCATTTTTTCCATATGCTTATGTTTAAGGACACCCTTAGGTCCCTCCATATATTTTTTGTGGTGCTTAAGGGATGCCTTTTTCTATAGGTTTATTCTTGAATCTAGGTATTAATGGTTCTCCAGATACGGTGTACTTCCTCTATTCCTCCTGGTTGTTGAGTAGTTTACCTCATTGTAAGGGGATTTTGTGGCATGTGGAGATCCTCAGTTTGTTGTTTCACTCTACATGCCAATATGGGATGCTATTCTGGTGGTTTTCTAGCATCCCTAATTATTTACCTCCCTTCCCTGGGTGAGATCTTCCTTTTCTCGCAGATTTCTCTGCTCCATCCTACTGTTTAGGGTGGCTTTTTGTAAATCAATTCTGATTTTTTATTGTTTTCCTATTGGATTATAGTTTTGGACTTTAGCTTCATCTTAGGTCATCCTTAGGTAGGAATGATCTTTTTTTCCTACTTTTATTTCAATTTTTATTTTTAAATTTTAGATGTGGGTGAGATGGTCTTGTATCTTGTGTCTTGATTTTTAAATTATTCTAGGTGGGTCAACCTTGTATTAATTTTTACTTGCATGTGTTGTTTGGGCGGGATGGCCCTGATCCTCTTCTCCATTCTTCATGTAGGTGTTATAATAATGCCTTGGTTGGGATAGCCCTGATCCTCTTATCCATCATTTATGCACATGCTATAAGGATGCCTTGGGTGGGATGGTCCCATTTTAAAATTTATATTTTAACTTATATATTGTATTTTGTGAGGTCGGTTTTGGGTGGGATGACCCTATCTTATTTAATTTTGTGTGTTCTGGTACCACTTGCTAAATGGGTAGGTTTAAATATTTTTATAATTTACATTATTAGAGGAAGGATATTCTATTGTATCCTTATGGATTTACAACATTTTCGACTGTTGTTGTAATCAGATTTTTGGGTCCCTTGATAAAAACCATGATAAATTTAAACTACCAAAAATATTATTTTATAAATAAAATTTTAAATCTAAATAAATAATAAATTAACATTCAAGTAAACCATCAACATGTCTATACCTCCAATTTTAGTTATTTTCATACAATCTGTTAGATTCAACGAACAGAAATTGTATATTGCTGCAGAGTTTAAATACATGTGACAGTGCCGTGAATAGCACACAGGCAACTGCACTCTGTTACGTAGTTGTAACAGTACAACAGATAGCTATACTAATAGCTAACTAATAGCTAAATAGCGTAATACAGATAAAAGGAGTTAAGTACGCTAACATCCCCCTTTATTACATTATTTGGGTAATGTAATAATTAATAGCTATACTAACATCCCCTTACATTATTTTGCAATACAAAGTGAGCTGCGAAACAATTCAAATTTGACACGTCCAAGTGCCTTAGTGAAAATGTCTGCAACTTGAGCATCGGTGGGAATGTGTTGAAGCTGAATTCGGTGCTTTGGAACTTCCTCTCGAATGAAATGACATTGTGTGTCAATGTGCTTTGTTTTTTCATGATGGACTGGATTCTTGACGAGGTTCGGAACACCCTGATTGTCGCAAAACAAGTGTATTGGAGATTTTGATGGATGGCCCATACTTGTTAGAATGCGACGTAACCATATCACTTCGCACACAACTTCACGTGCGGCGCGATATTCTCGCCTCTCGTTGAAGAAATAGCAACCACCTGTTGCTTCTTGCTGTGCCAAGAGACAGGACCGGATCCCGGATGAAAAATGTATCCGGAAGTTGACTTGCGATCATCAAATGATCCGGCATAGTCGGAGTCCGTGTATCCTTGCAAGAAGAATTTGTTGTTCCTCTTGTATTCTAGGCCATATTCTATAGTACCACGGACATAGTGAAGAACACGTTTTGTCGCTTTCCAATGAGTAATCTTAGGCTCCTGCATGAACCTCGAAAGATAGTTTACAGCAAATACGAGATCTGGCCTAGTATTGGTCAGATATATGAGACTCCCAATCAACTGTCGATAGAGAGTGCCATCTACCTGGGGTGAGTCATCATGTCGCGATAATTGAAGTCCATTCTCCATAGGAGTTGCCATTGGCTTGCAGTCAGTCATGCGATATTTATCGAGCAATGTCTTGGCATACTTTTTCTGAGACACTTTGATGGTGTGCTCCTTCTGGCTGAATTCCAGACCAAGACAGTAATGGAGAAGTCCAAGATCTGTCATCTCAAAAGATTTGCACAAGTTTCTTTTGACAGTAGAGATCAAATCTTCTGAACTCCCTGTAATGAGCAGATCATCCACATAGAGTACAAGCAACACTATCTCAGAACCCTGTTTCTTGAAATAGAGGTTTGCATCCGACGGACATCTCTTAAATCCATGCCGCATTAGGTGATTGTCCATTTTTATATACCAAGCTCGAGGAGCTTGTTTCGGACCATACAAGGATTTAACCAATTTGCAAACTTTCTCGCTGTTGGCCTTCCACTTCAAATCCTTCAGCTGAGTCATATAGACTTCTTCTTGGAGATCACCATTAAGAAAGGCACTTTTGACATCCATTTGGTGAACTTTCCACCCATATTGTGCTGCCATAGCACACATAACCCGAATTGTGGTCATCCGAGCAGTAGGTGCAAAAGTTTCTTCATAGTCGATGCCTTCCTTTTGAGCATAGCCCTTTGCAACAAGACGGGCTTTATGCTTATCAATTGTTCCATCTGCCTTGTACTTGACTTTGTATACCCATTTGCAGCCAATAGGTTTCTTTCCATGAGGCGGATCAACAAGCTTCCAAGTTTTATTCTTCATCGGAGACTCATACTCTGTATCCATAGCGGCCTTCCACTGAGGCTCACTAAGAGCATCTTGCACTGATGCAGGTCCAAGACTATCTATGGTAGACATGAATGCCCTGTCATCATCAATATCCATATCCTCAACTTCTCTACTTGGAGTCACAGAAAGTTCCTCAAAAGATTGACAAAGATCATCAACCTCACCAGTTTCTCGGGCTTCTCTTTCCTTTTGAGCCATACCGCGTGTACGAGGTCTATCCAAATTCAAATTGGGAGGAGTGGATAAATTTGCATCTCCGATTGTATTTGTACACCATTTAGGATTCTCCTTCGGTGGTGGTGAAGAAGATGTAGAAGGACCTCCTGTCTGTGTTGACGAAGGAATCTCCTCTTCCTTTGGTTCCACAATATCCTCGGTGTACTCGTAGATGTGCTCTGTGATGTGAAAGCTTCATCAAAGACAACATCTCTCGCTGATATGAATTTTCTTGGTCAAAGGATCTATCAACCGATATCCTTTAGAGTGCTCAGAATATCCAAGAAAAATACATCTCAGTGTTTTCTCATCTAGCTTCTTCCTTTTTTCTTTCGGTATGTGCATGAAAGCTTGACACCCGAAAATACGTAGATGAGATATGGAGGGTTTTCGACCACTCCATGCTTCCTGTGGAGTCATTCCTTTTAGGGCCTTTGTGGGTGCCCTATTCAAAAGATACATTGCAGTGGTGACAGATTCTGCCCAATATTGTTGCCCAAGAGTTGCACCTGTGAGCATACAACGAACCATTTCCATGATAGAACGGTTCCTTCTCTCAGCAACTCCATTCTGCTGAGGAGTATAGGCAGTTGTTAACTGTCTCTTGATCCCATGTTTATCTAGGAATGCAGAAAATTCATTAGAGGTAAACTCTCCCCCTCGATCTGAGCGGAGGGTTTTAATAGAAGCCCCTGACTCCTTCTCAACGGATTTCTTGAACTGTTGGAAGAATGCGAAAGCTTCATATTTCAGTTTGAGAAAGAAAACCCACATCTTTCGTGAGTAGTCATCTACGAATAACTGAAAGTACCTCTTCCCTCCAACACTGTTGGGTGTGAAAGGACCGCATAGATCGGTGTGAATTAGCTCCAGAGGTTTTCGTGCTCTTGTAGAGCTCTTCTCAAATGGTACTCTATGCTGCTTTCCGCTAAGCGATCGAGCACACCGGCAATGTGGCAGAAAGGGAAGGAAGACCCTTTACCATCTCATACTTGCCGAGCTCAAGTAAGTAGCCGGAACTAAGATGCCCATATCTCTTGTGCCATAGGGAAGTTGCCTCCTTGGTAGAGACAAGTCATGGCAACATGTGGAATAGAGATAGCATCTAGTGCAAATAAGCCATGCTTATATGAAGCTGTTGCAATCTGCTTACCCTTCCCGGTAATTGTACAACACTTCTTTCCATTCTCAACACGAAAGTTGACAACCATATTTCTGTCCAGGATTTGTGTCACTGACAACAAATTGTTGGCCAATCCCGGAACATAGAGGACCTTGTCAATCTGACACTTGCCATCAGGAAGAGTGACTGAAACTGTACCCTCTCCCCGAACCCCCGTAGGTTTTATCATCGACAATGGTGACGAGTTTGCCCTCCTTGGCCACAAATGATTCAAACCACGATCCGTCGCCGATCATATGTTTACTAGCTCCAGAATCGACATACCAAATAGGATCCCTCTGAGTGGAATCTGTGGTAGTCATGAGCACCTTGTGTGCCCATTCAGAATCTGAGTCAGATTCTTCAACAGCAACATTCGCCTGGGGTTGCTTGTTTTTATTTTGTGGTTTGTTTTGGCCTTTTTGCTTGTTCTTATGCCAACACCTGTTGGTGTCATGGTTGTCTTTCTCACAGATCTTGCACCACCTCTTCTTCTGTTGAGGTTGCTTGCCTTTTCCTTTCGTATCCTCGTTGAGAATTTCCTCCTTTCGAAAGTTGCCTCCTTTTTGCCCATTACCTTTCTTCCTAGAACCCCGCCTGTTGGTGTATAGGGCTGTATTGGAAGAATCATCCTTGTGAAGTTGGCGTGCTTCCCGTTGTTGAAGCAGATTGACCAACTCGATGTAGGTAATTTGTCGTTGGGACACCTGGATGGAGGTTATCAACATGTCAAATGAAGAAGGTAAAGCTCTCATCACAAGTGAAATGAGAAGCTTTTCATCCACAAGTATCTCCTAGAGAACTCAATTTCTCTTTCAACTCGGACACTCTGCACGTAAAGAGTTCAACCGTTTCACCCCTGTCTCAAACTCGAGTTATGAAGTTGTTGTTGAAGATGAAGAATGGTGGATTCATTCTTCCCCTCATAGATGGTTCTAAGGGCATCCCATGCCTCTTTACCACTTGCTTTATCAGCTATATGAGGTTGCACTTCATCCGAAACAACGAAACAAAATGAGCACCTTTGCTCTACTCGTCTTTCTTGTCAAAAGCAATCTGATCTCGCTGAAGGACCCGTGGATCCTCGCCGTTGGTGAAGGCCTTGTTGCTACTCCAAGTAACAATATCCCACAAATCTTCCATTTGGAGAATAGCCTTCATCTTATGTTTCCATGGTGTATAATTTGGACCTTTCAATAACTGATGCGGATCAGTCATCAATTTTGCAACAACGGCCATAGTGAAGGTTCCTTATATCACCAAATTGGTCCCCCTTTCGATATACCTTTTGCTAGGCCAATATACCGTACAAAATACCCGCCCTTACGTGAGGGAAACTATAGGTATTTAGAAAGATCAACAAAAATCACCCGCCCTTACGTGAGGGAGACTATAGGTGAATTTTAGAGATCATACGATACGTGGAACATAAGCGGTACTGAAAGGGAATCGCCTTGTTGATGGCACCTACCATAGAAGATTCTTCTCATGCGTGGGGCGTAACTTCCCCTAAACACTATGAAGAATACTTCGTCAGGATTTACGCCTAAACACAAGTGCGATAAAGGGTAGTGGATGGAGTAAAAAATGCAAAAATGGCGTACTTATTCCTCCCCGACGATTTATAGAGAACAAGCTCAGACGTCGTTATAGCAGCTATATTAGGTGGCGGATACGAGTAGCCAAATCACGACAGCTTTACCTGTAAGTGCTGGCCAGAGGTATCGCAAATACCGAACGCTGCAGTGCAAATAAATTGCACAGATGGGTTTTATATTCCGGGGACTTTAAGGAGTGTTTGATTTTAATTTTTAATGTTATAGTGCAAAAATGAAATATGCAACATACAACAAAAAAAATGCCCACTAGAATAACCCACTAGGTGTCGGTCACAGCCGAAAATGCACCTTTTACAATGCCAAATTGCTATTTTTCATAAAAAATTACTCTCAATCCCCCTTTGATTTTTTTTGAAAAAAAATCCCCCCTTAAAAGGCTTTCTTTAACAAAGCATTTTTATAATTATTATCAATTTTAAAATTAAAATAAAAAATTTTAATTTCTATAGTTTTAAACTTTTAGAAAAAATAAATTAAAATTAAATTTAATTTATTAAAGTTTAAAAACTATATTAAAAAAATTAAAATTAAAAATTTTAATTAAAAATAATAATAATAAAAAAATAACTTTAAAAAAAAAATATACCTTGGGGGAGTCGGCGGGATTCGAACCCCCGACCTGTAGGCTCCCTGAGCCTTACCGCACGGCTCACGACCACGTGAGCCAGCGGGCTGATCCGGAAGAAACAATGGAGCACCTCTCCTTTGTCCCTTCTCGGTCTGCCCAAGCCCTCTGCCACCTCCTCTGCAAGTTCCGGTATGCTGCTCCGTCGAGCTCTTCCGTTGCTTGCTGCCTCTGTTTCCCGTCCTCCGCAGGCTTCTGTCTCCCGTTGCCTGCTTCTGTTTCTCGTCCGCGTCCCTCCCTGCGTTCCGAACAGGGGTTTTTTTTTTTTTTTTTTTTTTCAAAAAAAATTCCAGGGCCAGCCCCGCGCGCTAGAGGGCCCTCGGCTTCTCTGCGCAATCACCGGGGGGTTTGCGCAGACACTGCGTCTCCCGGACGCAGTCCCGCGGGGGGGGGGGTTTGCGCGGACGGGCGCAAACACTGCGTCTCGCGGACGCAGTCCCGCGGGGGGGGGGGTTTATACCCCCTCCGATTTCCCGCGCGGGCGGGAATTTGAATTCCCGCTCCGCGGGCGGGCCGGGGGGGGGGGGGTGGGGCGCCTCCTCGGGGTTCCCGCGCGGGCGGGATTTTAAATTCCCGCTCCGCGGGCCGGGGGGGGCGCCTCCTCGGGAGCGCACGCGCGCAAATTGCGCGTCGCGCGGGTGGGGGGGGGCGGGCCGGGTGGGGAGGCGGGCCGGGGGGGGAGGGGGGGGGGGGCGCCTCCTCGGGGTTCCCGCGCGGGCGGGGATTTTAAATTCCCGCTCCGCGGGCCGGGGGGGGCGCGCGCGTCTGTTGACGCGTGGCGCGACCTCCCTCCAACGCGCAACGTTTGCGCTGCGCGGGGGGGTTCTCCCCTCCTCGACTGCCGCGCTCGGCTCCTCTGTCGTGCGTCCAGTGCTCGATCGTCACGAACTGGACGCGCGTTCGGCTCCTCCCCGCTCTTCGCGAGGTCCTGGACGTCCCCTTTTTTTTTTTTTTTTTAAACGCACGGACTGCGAGAAAAAAAAAACTCGTCCGGATCAAAAAATCGCGCTCTGCTCCTCACCTCGCCCCTGGCTCTGGTACCATGTTAGATTCAACGAACAGAAATTGTATATTGCTGCAGAGTTTAAATACATGTGACAGTGCCGTGAATAGCACACAGGCAACTGCACTCTGTTACGTAGTTGTAACAGTACAACAGATAGCTATACTAATAGCTAACTAATAGCTAAATAGCGTAATACAGATAAAAGGAGTTAAGTACGCTAACTTGATAATTGGAAAATCTATCATCTGCCTGCCAAGAATAGCTCCCATGCTTGTGGCACTTTCCTTTCCATTGGAGGTTTTTGAATTTGAAAATTTATTCATTTAAATAATATAAAAAAATACATTTGAAATACAACTAAATGGATGTATCTATTTGGGCTTCCATGTACCCATGAGCCATTGGTAAGTGATGCACTGCTAGGGCTTTTTCATCCCTACCAAAGTGAATACCTCATCACAGAGAGTTTTACACCACCATCATTTTAAATTTTATTTCTTTAGGACCTATACCTACAAAACAAAGACCATCAATAGTACCATATCCAAAAAATGATAAAACATAAAAAAATAATAGTAAAAAGAGATGCTCAATATATGCAAATAACAACATCATGAAATATGTTTTTGGAGGGCCATCACATTCTCCCCTTATAGTTTTAAACATAGTCATGTGTGTTTCAAAATATATTTTAAAATAATAATATGAGGAAATTATTCTTTTATGGAATCCACATCCTCCTATGTAACATTCCTCTATGAAAATTGGTCCCATTAGATCTTGCAATGGTTTATATTTATTTTTCCTAAGTGTTTGGTACAATAACCTAAAATTCAAATTGGGTGTGGTGAGAGGATTTTCCATATGCAAATTAGAAACATTCTAGATGTGTGATGGGTCAAAAACATATTTCCTTAGCAAGGATATGTGGAAGACATCATGGATATTCAATAAATTAGGTGGAAGGACAAGTCTATAGGCCATTAGACTAATATTTTCAATTATTTTAAAAGGACCAAGACATCCAGGGTCAATTTTGGTTGATTTAATAAATCTCTTGTTTAGTATCACCCTTAGAAAGACTCTGTCTCCCACAAAGAATTCTCTTGGAGATATTTTAAAATTAGTATAGCTATTTTTTTGATCCATAGCTTCTTTGAGTTATTAATTGATCATTCTCAACTGTTCCTCCATCTCCCCTATAATGTTCAATCTTATTACTACTTTATTATCTAGACTGTAATGTTAGAGTTAAAGTGCACTATGCCTATATTTTGACATTTGTCAGTTTATACTGACACTTGTCAGTTTATCATATAGGCCTTCTGCCTATATATGTAACAATTTTTATCAATAATATATCCCTTCAGTTTGATTACTCCTAACATTTGGTATCAGAGCAGGCTTTCCCTACCCTGTGAAACCTTTGAGGGGGATTTCCCTCATGGAAATCCTCCCTCCCCTCTTTTTTTCCCCATTTTTTTTCAAAATAGGGAGTATGCTCTTCATCCTTGATGGATAAATCAAAAACTAGATTTTTGAAAATTAATGGCTAATGTTAGGACTGAACAAACTGAAGGGATATATTTTATTGATAAATGGTTACAATATATAGGCATAAGCCTATATGATGAACATGACACTTGTTAATGAAACTGACAAGTGTCAAACTAGCATAGTGCACATTACATTAACTCTAACATTCCCCCTTAATGTGCACTATCCTAACTAAAGAAAAAAAACAAGTCAACATTAGGTAACAAAATGTTAGGACTGAACAAACTGAAGGGATATATTTTATTGATAAATGGTTACAATATATAGGCATAAGCCTATATGATGAACATGACACTTGTCAATGAAACTGACAAGTGTCAAACTGGCATAGTGCACATTACATTAACTCTAAAAAACCTTAATCTATAAAATGATCCTTTCATATATTTACCATATTAAAGCTTTACTCCCTTAATCTAAAAATATATCCTTTCTCTTGCATTTTATAAAATAGAAGCCCCCTAACCTCTAATTTATAAACCATTCTTTCATTTATTTAATAAATTAAAGCCTAACAAATTTAATTCATATCCCCATAATATTTAATGAAATAATAGTCAAGGAGATAATTTATTAAATATTTATTCAAAAGGGTAATATCTTAAATTGGCCATAGGACCTAAGTCCATAGGTTAATCTTATAAAATCTGAGAACAAGTCCAACCCTATGGAAAAAGGTAAGTTCACAGGAAACTACCTCATTTAACACTCACGCTTGGTCAAACATGTCAACTATTACAAAATACATATACTTGGTTAGCATCCTAGATATTGTGGCTAGGGATAACCTCCATTTATAGCATGACCACCCCAGCATGGTCATGTAGACAGGTAAGGTTTTCGTATATTAAATAATATCACATGCTCTAGAGAGCATGTGGAACCACAACCAGTTTTACAACAAAATATGGTTTTACACAGTACAGACCAAGAAACGAAAAGTCCCTCCCCTAAACCCACCTAAGGAGATATTAATATCACACACAATATTATACGAAAGGTGGTCCAACGAGATGAAATCTTAGGTGAGCCTCAGCCATAGACTCCATTGTACCTCATTTATAACAAGGCTCCTTTGTGCCATTATAATTTATATGGGATAGAAGGGTTTTAAAAAATAGGAAATACATCACACTAATTGAGCTATTAGAGCACATAGAATCCAAGGTGTCTTAGGATAATTCAAAACCCCTTCCCAAACACATGCGAATGACCTAGGCTAGATACACTTGTCATTTAATGCCTAAATATGGATTTTAGCTCTCGACTCCCGTCCAGTGCTTAACTGACGGGCGTCTATTTTCCATTAGGCATCCACTTCCTGTAGGCACCTACTTCTCGTTAGGAGCCTGCTTTCCATTAGGTGCCTACTTACCATATAAAATAAGGTTCCTACTTCCCATATAAAATAAGGCATCTACTTCCCATCTAAAATAAGGTGCCTAACCTCCATTTATGTAAAATGATAGCGCGACTCCTATGGTCGGTAGAACAGAACAAATATTTCAGCGATGGATACAAATGATATTTTAACAAATATGAAGACAAAGGATAATATAAAATACCATGTGTTATCTATTTTTTTGGAAATATGTAAACAAAAATGTAAATATATAAAGCATATTATTAAAACGTATTATGTTTTGATAAAAACTGAATATGTTAAATCAGTCTAAAATTAAATATATTTGCTTTATCTCCATTATTCCTGCATATTGTTGTAACCAAAAAATTAGGAATTTATTTTCTCTTAATTGTAATAGGGCATGGTTGGATATCTTATAAATATGCAAACCATCCCTGATAAAGATATCCCAGATTTTAGACTTGCTGTGTAATTTTTTGAAGTTGTAATATATTCATTTGAGTGTTTTTATTAATCTCAATCTAGCATTCGGTAAATGAATTGATCGGGTGGAATACTACTGGAGCTGGGACCAAATCTAAAAATTACTCCTTCACTTTTACCTTGTTTTCTTAGTTAATTTATTTACTATTTTTTTAGATTATTTAATTTATGTAGTTTCCCCTGTTTTCTGTAATTTTCAGCAAAGTGCAGTTTTAATTTTTGTATGTAATTTAGGCACATTTTTATAAACATAGGATATATTATTGGTTTGAATTAAAAATTTAATGAATACCAAACACCCCCCAAACCAATAGGTACAAAGGGACTCTTTCCTTGCACTACAAGCATATATTGTGTCAAGTCTATGAGCTACCCTAGGTTGACAATTAAATAGAGGTAATTAATTGAACTGTATAAAACTAATCAATGTTTTGCCCAACATGTATGGTATATATTGGTGGAAGAGTACAATGTAGTTCCTTTAAAAAATAGTTTACAAAGTGTTCATGTCCTCCATTATACAATATTATACTATTTTTGTGAACTTTCATTAATGGTATATTTTTGTTATTGCAAAAATTTATCTCTTTATTTTCTTGCACATTATAGTTTCATTATCATATAGATATCTTATATTACTTATCTTATATATTATGGTTGCAATTCCTATATCATATACTCATCAAAATCTAACATTGGTATTAGAGCACATAGTAGATTCATAGGAAATAGGGAGCCATAAGTGAGATTGAGAGGAATCCAAAAATCTCATTTTTATAATTTTTGAGATTGTATTTGGCTAGAGTCTTTCAACAAGGTTGCAGAAAAACTCATGAAGACTAGGACTCAACATTAACTCGAATATATTAACAAATGAAATAGTGAATATTGATTATCTCTAGATTTAGATTTTCTTCTATTACAGTCCTAATATTTTGTTGTAGAAAAAAAAAGATTCAAATAAAGTTGAGAAGATTCCTACAAAATAGCTAGGAAGAATATAATCTTTAGAATTAATCTAGTACCAAAATCAACAAACATAAGAACAAATATTTGGAGGCTTGATAAAAATATCCCATTGCTAAATATTGTAAACCTAGAGAGTGTAGAAGAAGAAAACGTCATAGGAGCCTTATTGTAGATTCAAGGAAGAGACTCTAGAGAAGAGTCTCAATGAAGATAAAATATTGGTGATCTCCATTGAACACTAAATACTTCACCTTGAGGTATTAGAATAAATCAGCCTGAGAAGCTAAAAGAGATCTACTATAATAACCCAAAAACACACAAACAGAAAAAAATATACAAAAATACGAAAAGTTTTTTTTTACTAAGGAGAGAGATTCATGAATCATTCATAAACCCCTAACAAAAATAATATTTACCTAATTTTAAATCCCCTAAGTTTTCCTAAAAGCTACATATCATGAGGTACCCTAACACAAGTTTCATCTATGTAGGCGTATCATGCGTTACTGCAAATAAGCCTATATATATCATCACTTTTGATGAGCTAGGCTTATCACCTTTAGTTCAATCGAAGGTATACACGCATCACCATACCATACACAAACCATTATGTGTAGGTATGCTACAAGTATTGTGAGTTAAGCTATCCATATCATCTACACGATGAGCTATCTTAACTCAAATGTAGTCCTTTTGTAACTTAGTCATTAATATTCCTAAGGGGTTCTCAATTCCCTTAGGCCATCTATGTTCATCCTACGGGGGTCTTAATTCCCTTAGGTCACCTCTAAGTTCACTCTAGAACTCATAATTAATTTGTGTTGTTTAGCATACAAGCAAACACATATTAAGATACTAAATCTATCCAAACATAATTATTACACATACACGAGAATACAAGCAAGAAGTGACACTATAGATAATATTATCAATGGAAAAATAATCAATTACTTATTATAACCAAGCATGGTAGTAAAGTAAAATTACTTTCTCTAAACTATTAAATATTTATTATATATATTCATGTATGGCATATCCTCCATACTTCAAAGAATATTACATTAATTGCATCAGGGATATCTCCCCATAATTCTAATTTATTTGAGCATAAGTAAATCAACATAAATACAGTTACATACACTTTGATTCCATCGAACTCCTTGCTCCTCCTTGTTTCCCATTAATTATTTGAGGATAGTATGGGATTAGGGTACTCATGGTTCGGGATAGGCATACCTCTAAATGCATCTAATATTTACTTTTCCAAATTGCAACTATACAAAATTCAATTAAGTTTCCAACCATCTGATGCATAGTGGATATTATAAAAGAACCTTTACTTTCACTTTTACCTCTCAGGTACCTTTAGAGAGTTTATTCAATAAGCATAACTTAGATCAAGGTTTTACTCCAATCTAATCTAATCATGTTTTAAAGCATTAAAGTCTCATACCTTCAACATTTAAAATAATTATAATTTCATTAATCAAAAGTTATCAACTTTAATTAAATGAACCATTAGAATTTCATTCAACTTGAATTTAATAAAAAATTATATCATAATTCCTTCATTAAATTCACTTTCATTTTATAAAATTAAAGTCCCATACCTTCAAATGTTAAAACAAAACTGCCATTTATTTACTAAATTAAAAATTTATTCCTTTAATTTTGGGACTAAGTCATTCCTTCCATTTTATAGTTTAAAGTCCCATAACCTTAATCTATAAAATGATCCTTTCATATATTTACCAGATTAAATATTTACTCCCTTAATCTACAAATTTATCCTTTCTCTTACATTTTATAAAATAGAATCCCCCTAACCTCTAATTTATAAACCATTCTTTCATTTATGTAATAAATTAAAACCTAACATATTTAATCCATATCCCCATAATATCTAATGAAATAATAGTCAAGGAGATAATTTATTAAATATTCATTCAAAAGGGTAATATCTTAAATTGGCCATAGGACCTAAGTCCATAGGTTAATCTTATAAAATCTGAGAACAAGTGCAATCCTATGGCCAAAGTTAAGTTCACAGGCAACTACCTTAGTTAACACTCAAGCTTGGTCAAACGTATCAATTATTACAAACTACATCTACTTGGTTATCATCCTAGACATTATGGCTAGGGCTAACCTCCATTTCTAGAATGACCACCCCAGCGTGGTCATGTAGATAGGTAATATTTACCTATCTTAAAGACTATCACATGCTCTAGAGAGCATGTAGAACCACAACCATTTTTACAACAAAAGATGGTTTTACAGAGTATAGACCGAGAAACGAAAAGTCCCTCCCCTAAACCCACCAAAGGAGATATTAATATCACACACAATATTATGCTAAAGGTGGTCCAAAAATATGAAAGCGTAGGTGAGCCTCGGCCATAGGCTCCACTGTACCTCATTCATGACAAGGGTCCTTCGTACCATTATAATTTATATGGTATAGAAGGGTTTTAAAAATTAGGAAAGATGTCACACTAACTAAGCTATGAGAGCACATAGGATCCAAGGTGTCTTAGGACAACTCTAAACCCCTTCCCAAACACATACAGATGACCTAGGCTAGATACACTTGTCATTTAATGCCTAAAGATGGATTTCTCACAGGACAAACAAGTTAGTGGAGGTCCTTTGATGCAACAAAAATATGGAAGAACTGTAACACAAAATAAAGTTGATTACCTTAAATCTTAACAAAGGAAATTATAATCTAAATGATACATGAATGCATAAATGAGTAAATAAGAGGGACATCCCATTAAAGGCATCAAACAGAGCGACTTCAAAATAGATGATTGCCCATGAATATAAAACTTCTATTGAGCACACAACAACCTCTGGTTTTGTTTGAAATAAGTGGTATTATATATTGCTACACTTAGCATAGTTACCATATATAAAATAGGCTCCATTATACTTCGCATCGAAGAATTTCCAATTAAACAAGGTTGTTTTTTCTAGGAATTATTTTGTCAGGTTCCCGGAGATGTTTAATACATTGTCTAGGGTGGAATCAAAATTTGAAGGTGTAGTTTTCATGGGTTTACCATAGGCCAGAGAGACGTCTAATGTTGTCGTTCAAGTCTTACAATCTCAACATGATAGGTGTTTGCAAAGAAAATATACAAGGCTGGTTTTTTAGTTCTTCTCCAAGTTTATTATAGCCCAAGGCCATAGGCCAATAATGACTTAATTTAACCTCCTCTAATATTTAACCCAGACAACAATACTAAATATTTCTACTAGGTGTTTGACTCCTCACAATGTTGGAACTTCCTCGCCTTCTTATCGTTATTTTCCTCTCATGTGTCCCTCTTCGTTCTTCATTTCTCACGCACCTTCCTTCGTTCTTTCATCTCCTCTCTCTCTCTTATGCACCCCCATCCTAGGTAGCCCATTTACTGCCCTCTCCATCCTCAAAACCTGTGTAGCCTCGAGTCCCCCTTTCTCTTTAATGTTTTTGTTCAATTCTTATCCTCCCTTGGGTAGCAAGCAATTTTTATATTTATTATTTCCATATTTGGAAATAATAGTACCCTATGTTACATAGAGTAGCCTGCACTAAATAGAGGCAAGCAATTTTATATTTATTATTTCCATATTTGGAAATAATAGTACCCTATGTTACATAGAGTAGCCTGCACTAAATAGAGGTAAGCAATTTTATATTTATTTAAATATAAATAGTATCTTTCTTTTAAATATCCTCTAAATGATATTTTATTATCATTTAAAATATACTTCTTTTATTTATAAAATAAAACTCCATTGTTGTTTTAAAATAGTAATACCTATTTAATTTTAAATGAATTTTCATTCTTCATTTAGATTAGAGTTTATTAATGAATTTAAATGAATTTATATTATCATTTAATTAAAACTTCATTAATTAATTTAAATGAACTTTCATTTATCATTTAAATTTAATCAAATTTTCTTCATAAAATGATGCTCTACTAGCACTTCAAAATAACAATTTATTTTACTCACACACATACATATTACAAAACATTCACCTATTGAATTACAACATTATGTTACTCAAGCCATGATATGGTAAGTGATGCAGTAAAGAGCAATAAAATTTACACAACAACAAAGAGAGAATATTTCCATCAACCCAATCACCTATATCATCCAAAGGATTTATGATAGCTATTAGGCTAACAACGAAGGCTCAAGGTAATCAATTATTGATGATTATCCCTTCCGATGATGCATGCCTATATGAAGGTATCTATCCATGTTACCTTCAATACCTTCAAGTACCTTAATCATCATTTCCCCTGATCTTAAGTACCCTCATTTATGGTGGATGCTTTTGCCTTCTCCACCTATGACCATACCTGATCCTATACACATGGCAATATGTTAGCGATAATATGCCCTTATAAATCATCTAAATATTATATAGCTGGTTCAATTTTTCAAACTAGGTATTACCACATCATAGGTTAATGCATTTTTTCTTTGTACCAAATAGTTTGCTAGGGAGGATCATGACATCTACAAGAGGTCCCATTGGAGAACTTCCAATTTTGGAAGATATAGAAAATGTCTAGCAAAAGTCTTGTTCCTAAAGTAGTGGATTTCAAAGATCTAAGAGGGATATCTCATTGTAAAACTTCTATAGTAGAATATTGAATAAAATGTCTCATTGGAAAGACCAGAGAAGCTACAAGAGTGAAGACCCTAGAGAATATTTCTCAAGGAGAAATAAGGGCAAGACTTGGAGAGCCTCATTAAAGGAGATCTAAAGAAGGCCATTACTGGAGTCTCTAGGATAATTCATTGGATAAATTTACCACCAAGGAGAAGTTCCTAATAAAATAAGAATTTGGGACAATTGTTTCCATCAAAAAACAAGCCCAAAGGAGAAGGATTTAGCAAGAAGTTTTCCAAATTTTAGAGGAGATTGGTGAAGACCTGAAGACTTTCAAATTCTTGAGAAGAAATCCTATATTGAAGTCAAAATTTGATAAGGAGGTTGAAGAAGAAAAGATCCAAACTACTACCAAACCTGAGAGGTTTGAATATTACCTTTGAAGGCTAGAAAACGTATTTGGAGAAAGTAGATCTATTGGTTTCTATAGTAGAAAAATAAAGGGCTATTGATGGAAAATATCAGTTGTGCTTTGGAGTTTCATACCAGATGTTTGAGATTCAAGGATAGTATTTTAGTGAAGAGATTGATTGCTTTACAATATAAGATTTTTATATTTGAGGATAGCAAGAAAACAACTTAGGCAACATCAATATTTGCTAAGTTTTATATTTCTAGAATACATCCTAAAGGTTGAAGTCACCAAACTACAATATTAGGTAACAAGATATAAGGAGGTACAAAGCTATAAATTGGTGTGTTGAGAAGCTATTTTGGACAACAAAGAAAAGCTACAAGTTCATCCAGTTAAATGCAGCAATAAGGTGAATCTAATTACCTTGTAACCCTTCATATATAGAGTTCATTAAGGTAAGCATCTTTGGTGCAAAAGGTTCAATAGTTGAACTTTAGATTTATGGTTCATTATTAAGTTTTATTAAAAGATCATATTAGAGTTTAGATGTTGGCAATTTTGGGTACCTTGAGTACATTGCCTTTGCTCAAGTATAGTTGTTGTCATTGATGTCAAGGAGTTCTTGAAGCAATTTGTTTTTATGTCTAAGAATGTGTTTTGATGAAGGTTTCAGCTGGTCAGTAAGTCTCCAAGAAAATCAGAGTAGCCCAGTTGCAAAAGATCAAGAAAAAGATAAGTTAGAAAAAGTTTGCAAGGTATTGGAAAAACTGTCGCGATTTCGCGACATGTTTGAGGAGAGAGAAAGTTACGATTTCGTGACATGTTTGAGGAGAGAGAAAGTTCGGGCAAAACTGTCACGATTTCGTGACATGCTGGAAGGCAGAGACGAAGCAGGCAAAACTGTCATGATTTCGTGACATGTCGCATTTTCGCGACTCGGGAAGCGCAGGAAGGCAGAGAAAGAAAAGTGTCACGATTTCGTGACACATTGCCAGGAAAGTTGTTCGGACGAGCAAGTGTCACGATTTCGTGACATGTTGTAGGAGAGAGAGTCCGAAAGGAAAAGTGTCACGATTTCATGACATGTTGCAGAAGAGAAAGTCTGCAGTGTTAACTGTCACGATTTCATGACAAGATTGAAGAGAGAGAAAGTGATTCAGGAACTATCATGATTTTGCGACATGCTGCAAAAGACAAAGTGAGGACTGTTGCGATTTCATGACATGATGCAAAGTTCCAATTGAGGACTGTCATGATTTTGTGACATGCTGAAAAGCTCAAAGTGAGAACTGTCACGATTTCGTGACTTGCAGCAAAGAGAAGAGCCTGAAAGGAGAAGCGTCACGATTTCATGACAGGTAGTGGAGAAAGCGTACGAAAGCCAGAAGTGTCACGATTTCATGACAGGTAGTGGAGAAAGCGTTCGAAAGCCAGAAGCATCACGATTTCATGACAGGCTACAAAGAAGTTGTACGGATGCAGAAAGTGTCATGATTTCGTGACAGGTTGAGTTGGTAGCTTGCAATTGTAGAAAGTGTCACGATTTCGAGTTGAGTTGACTTAGTTGTAGAAAGTGTCATGATTTTGTGACATAGTTGCAGATGACATCAGCAGAAGTCATGTGTCATGATTTCATGACAGAAGCTGAGAGGAAGGCCATGAAGACTAAAGTGTCATGATTTCATGACAGAAGTGTGATGACGTCAGCAAGAGGCAAAGGTGTCACGATTTCATGATAGAAGCTGAGAGGAAGGGCATGAAGACAGAAGGGTCACGATTTCATGACAGAAGAGAAGATGACGTCAGCAAATATAGGAAGTGTCATGATTTCATGACATAAGCGGTAAGGAGGTCGACAAAGGCAGTAGTGTCACGATTTCATGACAACAAGCATAGAAGGTGTACGGCAGGCAAAGATGTCGCGATATCATGACATGTTGTAGTTTTGCACTAGAAGCTACAGGGAGGCAGTGAAGTCGACAGAGTTAAATCTGGGCCGATGCAGCATAGGGTTTTGTAGCCAACGTGATTAAAGTGTAAACAACTGACTAAGATCAAGGTTCTAATCTTGAGATTGTGAGTATAAAAGGAGGGTTGTTTGAGGAGATTTTATCATCGATCGAAGTGTGCGTTCGTAGTGCGATCTGCGCAAGTAAAGTGCAGGGGAGAAGTTCGATCGTCGAGAAGCAGAGTGTGCAAAGTCTGTGTTGGTGTGGTTGTGCAGAGTGTGCGAAGACTATACTGCGATGGATGCACAAAGGAGCAGAAGTTGTTGGTGTTGCGACATTCGAAGACAGCATGTAGAAGTGAAGAGTTCGATAGCCGAAGTGTTGTGTACTGTTGTGACTACGCAGAACTGTGCGAGAGTTGGTTTCGACCAAATACAATTGTGACAGAACAGTAAAGACTTGGGGATAGCATTGAGCAAGCATTTGAAAGCTTGTGAACCATTCTTCTTTAACCAATTTTTGAGGACCAGATTGAGGACAGAGATTGAGGCAGAAGAGGACATTTGTGCTAGATCGAAGGACTGCGTTTAGTGCAAATTCGAGGACCAGCTTTGCGGTGACAGAGTTGAGGACAGAGATCTCCAGCCAGAGCAGGGAAGATAGGTGTCTTCTATGGATAGAGTTCCACTTGCTAAGGGCAGAGGAGGTAGAGGTCTTCTAGAGGATCACCTGACAAAGCAGAATTAGGGGAAGGTATCTCCTTTGAGCTGAGGCTCATAAACATTGTAATCGGGAAGGATTCCCAGAGGACTTTGATATAACTTTTAGAGGAAAGTTTTATCCATGGAGTAGCCCACCTTGGGTGAACCACGTAAATTGCTGTGTCACTTTGTGGATTGTATTTTGTGCATTGTTTTGATTTCTGCTATCTTTATGCTGCATGTTATTGAATTGAAAGCTGCTTTGAAAGAAAAGGTTAAAAGAGGTCTTATACTGTTCACCCCCCCTCTCAGTATAAGCTTGTGTTCTTCAATTGGTATCAGAGCAGGTCTCTCCAGAAAAAGCATAACAGCTTGGAGAAGGATCTTTCGGAAGAACATACAGTTTTAGAAAAGGATGAAGAGGTTAAGTTCGATCTCTAAAGTGAATTCTTCTGGGCTTTGAGAATTTCAGGGAAGAGAGTTCTGTTCTCAAGAATCATGATAGGAATAAGAGATAGCAAGATCAATCTTCAGCCTGAAGATCGATGGATTCCAGTTGGTCACAAAAAGAACAATCATCCTAGGCATCAAAACAGGTTACATAATACTTTCCATGGCTACTATTTTTCTTGCAAGAAATTTGGTCACAAAGCTATACATTGCATTAAATCCGTGAATAGCCATAGTAAGGAAAATGTTAACTCTTTTGCACCTCTTTTGGATAAAAATGTCATATGTTACAATTGCAAGAATGTTGGGCATATAGCAAGGATGTGCAGTTTGAATAGACCTAGCCTAAAGTCTGCTAAAAAGAGAAATGAGATCAAATCTAAGTCTATGATAGTTCAAACTGCTTTTCATGCTCAAGACAAAGCAGAGAAATGGTATCTTGATAGTGGTTGTTCAAAACATATGACTGGTGAAAAAGATAAGTTTTTGGTCTTAAAAAACACAAACAGAGGAACAGTTAGTTTTGGAGATAACAGGTCTGCTAAAATCTATGGTAAAGGGACTCTTAGCTTGGATGGGAAATCTAAAACTGAAAATGTGCTTTATGTAGAAGGTTTAAGACATAATATTCTAAGTGTGAGTCAACTTTGTGATCAAGGACACATAGTATCTTTCTTTTCAGATAGATGTGAGATTCGTAAAGAAAAAAATGGAAAACTCATTGCTAGTGCTACAAGGACTCCAAACAATCTTTACATGCTAAGTGAGATTAAAAAGGAAAAGTGTTTTCTAACTCAAGAAGATGAGAGTTGGTTATGGCATAAAATATTGGGGCATTTGAGCTTTGATAATCTTGTCAACATTAGTAACAAGGAAGCAATTAGAGACTTGCCAAAAATAAAAAGGCCCCATAACACCGTTTGCGGTCCTTGTCAACATGGAAAACAGACCAGAACCAGTTTTAAATCAAAAGGGTACACTTCTTCAAAACCATTAGATCTCATTCATACTGATTTATGTGGCCCCACCAGAACTTAGAGCATTCAGGGAGAAAGCTACTTCATGTTGTTTATAGATGATTACTCTAGAATGACTTGGGTGACCTTTCTCAAAGAAAAATCTGAAGCTTTTGAAAAATTCAAAGCTTTCAAAGAAATGATTGAGAATGAGACTGAAAAGAGAATCAAATGCTTGAGATCGGACAGAGGAGGAGAGTTCACATCTAATGAATTTGTGGAATACTATGAGCAACAGGGAATTAAAAGAGAATATTCAGTAGCTAGAACTCCTCAACAAAATGGAGTAGTTGAAAGAAAAAATAGAACTATTGAAAATATGGCTAGAGCTATGTTAAATGAGTCAAAACTTTCAGATGGTTTCTGGAAAGAGGCAGTCAGTACAGCAGTCTACATTATCACCAGGGCCCAACTTAGAGTAAATCATCATAAAACTCCTTATGAGTTGTGGAAAGGAAGACCAACTACAGTAAAACATTTCAAAGTGTTTGGGAGTAAGTGCTTCATCAGAAGGGAAGATCAGAACTTGGGAAAGTTTGATCCTAGGTGTGATGAGGGAATTTTTCTTGGTTATTCCAATAGAAGCAAGGCTTACAGATGCTTCAAAAAAAGAATGCATACAGTCGTAGAGAGCATAAATGTAACGGTTGATGAAAAGACGAGGGATAAGAGAACCTGTCAAGGGAATCAGTGATGAAATCTGTCAAGAAGAATTCAGAGAGGTCTCAGATGAAGAAGAAGAAAAATAGCAGCTGCTTCCCAAAACTCCGTCACGATATGTTCAGAAACATCATCCCAAAGATTTGATCATTGGTGATCCAAACAATAGACAAACTAGAAGAAGAGTCATTTCGGCACACGATTCTACAAATATTTCTTTATTATCTCAGATTGAGCCAAGAGATTTCAGTGAAGCATGTGCAGATAAATTTTGGGTAAAAGCAATGGATGAAGAGCTAAATCAAATAGAGAAAAGTGAAACTTGGGATTTAGTTCCAAGACCTAAAAACAAGAATGTCATTGGCACAAAATGGATTTTCAGAAATAAACTCAATGAGGATGGAAAGATTGTCAGAAACAAAGCCAGGTTGGTTTGCAAAGGTTATGCTCAAGTAGAAGGTGTTGACTTCGAAGAGACGTTCGCTCCTGTTGCTCGTCTCGAAGCCATCAGAATGTTTTTGGCCCTTTCAAGCTTCAAAGCATTCAAGGTGTATCAAATGGATGTGAAATCAGCGTTTTTAAATGGAGTTTTGGATGAAGAAGTCTACGTAGAACAGCCAGAAGGCGTGTCTCTCTCAGATCAATCGGACTATGTGTGCAAACTAAAAAAGGCCTTGTATGGGTTAAAGCAAGCACCTAGGGCTTGGTATTCAAGACTTGACAGGTACCTTCATGAGCAAGGTTTCAGGAAAGGTGTGGCAGATAGCAATTTGTATATAAAAGATAAAGGTAATGATATGCTGATTGTAGTTGTCTATGTTGATGATATCATTTTTGGGGGAAATAATACCCAGATGTGCAAAGATTTTGCTAACACCATGCAAAAGGAATTTGAGATGTCTATGATTGGAGAGTTGTCATTCTTTTTGGGTCTTCAGATTGCTCAATCAAAAGATGGTATATTTCTCTCTCAAGGAAAGTATATCAAAGAAATGTTAAAAAAATTCGGGATGATGGACAACAAACCTGTATGTACTCCAATGACTACGGGGTGCAAGATGAGTAAAGATGATGAATCTTCAGTGGCAGATCAAAAATTGTACAGATCGATGATTGGCAGTTTATTATATGTTACAGCTACCAGACCAGATATCATGCAGGCTGTTGGGTTAGTAGCCAGATTTTAGGCTGCTTCGAAAGATTCTCATGTTATAGCAGTTAAAAGGATATTCAGATATCTGAAGGGAACTATGGACTTTGGGCTTTGGTATCCCAAAGGTGATGATTTCACTCTCATAGCCTATACAGATGCAGATTGGGCAGGCAGTAATGATGACAGGAAAAGCACCAGTGGTGGAGCATTCTTTCTAGGAAAGAGTTTGGTTTCTTGGCTAAGTAAGAAACAACCTTCAGTTTCTTTATCTACAGCAGAAGCTGAATATATAGCAGCAGTGGCTGGGTGTACACAAGTTCTATGGATGAAAACCACCTTGGAGGATTTCAAAGTCAAGCATGAACAACCCATCTCCATATTTTGTGATAATACTAGTGCCATAAGTATTTCCAAAAATCCGGTAATGCACTCAAGGACAAAGCATATTTCCATCAAGTATCACTTTCTAAGGGAGAAAGTGCAAGATAAATAGGTCAAGGTAGAATATGTGTCTACTAAAGAGCAGATTGCAGATATCTTCACAAAACCTCTTCCGAAAGATACATTTGAGTATCTAAGGGAGAAATTGGGAGTTGTACTCCCACCCCAGAATTAATCACCTCATCAGGAGGTGGGGGAGGGACTAAGCTAAGAGGCTCATTCTTAGTCCCAAGCCCCAAAGGTGACCCTTTGCCATTGATGACAAAGGGGGAGAGATATGAGTAAGGGGGAGAGCTTCAAGTGAAGAGGAAAGCTTCAAGTCAGGGGGAGCAAAACTTCAAAGAAATATTCTTAGTTGTCAGCTTAGATTGATTTCAGTTTTGGCTCTTGAAGATGTGTTGTTAGTAAAGGTTTGCCATCAATGACAAAGGGGGAGATTGTTGGCAATTTTGGGTACCTTGAGTACATTGCCTTTGCTCAAGTATAGTTGTTGTCATTGATGTCAAGGAGTTCTTGAAGCAATTTGTTTTTATGTCTAAGAATGTGTTTTGATGAAGGTTTCAGTTGGTCAGTAAGTCTCCAAGAAAATCAGAGTAGCCCAGTTGCAAAAGATCAAGAAAAAGATAAGTTAGAAAAAGTTTGCAAGTGGCTAGAAAAACTGTCGTAATTTCGTGACATGTTTCAAGAGAGAGAAAGCACTGGCAAAACTATCATGATTTCGCGACATGTTTGAGGAGAGAGAAAGTTCGGGCAAAACTGTCACGATTTCGTGACATGTTGGAAGGCAGAGACGAAGCAGGCAAAACCATCACGATTTCGCGACATGTCGCATTTTCGTGACTCGGGAAGCGTAGGAAGGCAGAGAAAGAAAAGTGTCACGATTTCGTGACACATTGCCAGGAAAGTTGTTCGGACGAGCAAGTGTCACGATTTCGTGACATGTTGCAGGAGAGAGTCTGAAAGGAAAAGTGTCACGATTTCATGACATGTTGCAGAAGAGAAAGTCTGCAGTGTTAACTGTCATGATTTCGTGACAAGATTGAAGAGAGAGAAAGTGATTCAGGAACTGTCATGATTTCGTGACATGTTGCAAAAGACAAAGTGAGGACTGTTGCGATTTCGTGACATGATGCAAAGTTCCAGTTGAGGACTGTCATGATTTTGTGACATGCTAAAAAGCTCGAAGTGAGAACTGTCATGATTTCGTGACTTGCAGAAAAGAGAAGAGCCTGAAAGGAGAAGCGTCGCGATTTCGTGACAAGCAGTGGAGAAAGCGTACGGAAGCCAGAAGTGTCACGATTTTGTGATAGGCAGTGGAGAAAGCGTTCGAAAGCTAGAAGCATCATGATTTCATGACAGGCTACAAAGAAGTTGTACGGATGCAAAAAGTGTCACGATTTCATGACAGGTTGAGTTGGCAGCTTGCAGTTGTAGAAAGTGTCATGATTTCATGATAGGTTGAGTTGGCACTGCAGAAAGTGTCATGATGTAGAATCCGATGTGTCGCGATTTCATGATAGAAGCTGAGAGGAAGGCCATGAAGACTAAAGTGTCATGATTTCATGATAGAAGTGTGATGACATCAGCAAGAGGCAAAGGTGTCATGATTTCACGATAGAAGCTGAGAGGAAGGGCATGAAGATAGAAGGGTCACGATTTCACGATAGAAGAGAAGATGACATCAGCAAAGATAGGAAGTGTCACGATTTCGTGACATAAGCGGTAAGGAGGTCGACAAAGGTAGTAGTGTCATGATTTCATGACAACAAGCATAGAAGGTGTACGACAGGCAAAGATGTCACGATATCGTGACATGTTGTAGTTTCACGCTAGAAGCTACAGGGAGGCAGTGAAGCCGACAGAGTTAAATCTGGGCCGACGCAGCACAGGGTTTTGTAGCCGACGTGATTAAAGTGTAAACAACCGACTAAGATCAAGGTTCTAATCTTGAGATTGTGAGTATAAAAGGAGGGCTATTTGAATGTTTTGGGCATCGATCGAAGTGTGCGTTCATAGTGCGATCTACGCAAGTAAAGTGTGGGGGAGAAGTTCGATCGTCAAGAAGCTGAGTGTGCAAAGTCTATGTTGCTGTGGTTGTGCGGAGTGTGCAAAGACTGTACTGCGGTGGATGCGCAAAGGAGCAGAAGCTATTGGTGTTGCGACATTCGGAGACAGTGCATAGAAGTGAAGAGTTCGATAGCCGAAGTGTTGTGTACTGCTGTGACTACGCAGAACTGTGCGAGAGTTGGTTTCGACCAAATACTGTTGTGACAGAATAGTAAAGACTTGGGGATAGCATTGAGCAAGCATTTGAAAGCTTGTGAACCATTCTTCTTTAACCAGTTTTTGAGGACCAGATTGAGGACAGAGATTGAGGCAGAAGAGGACATTTGTGCTAGACCGAAGGACTGCGTTTAGTGCAAATTCGAGGACCAACTTTGCGGTGACAGAGTTGAGGACAGAGATCTCCAGCCAGAGTAGGGAAGACAGGTGTCTTCTATGGATAGAGTTCCACTTGCTAAGGGCAGAGGAGGTAGAGGTCTTCTAGAGGATCACCTAACAAAGCAGAATTAGGGGAAGGTGTCTCCTTTGAGCTGAGGCTCATAAACATTGTAATCGGGAAGGATTCCCAGAGGACTTTGATATAACTTTTAGAGGAAAGTTTTATCCGTGGAGTAGCCCACCTTGGGTGAACCACGTAAATTGTTGTGTCACTTTGTGGATTGTATTTTGTGCATTGTTTTGATTTTTGCTATCTTTATGTTGCATGTTATTGAATTGAAAGCTGCTTTGAAAGAAAAGGTTAAAAGAGGTCTTATACTGTTCACCCCCCCTCTCAGTATAAGCTTGTGTTCTTCATTAGAGTTGCAAGAAGAAGTTTTCATGTTATAGTATTCAAGGGAGTGTAAGATATTGTTTATTTTAAGGATATACCTACATATTAAAGAGGAGTTAGATATATTTCAACATAAATAAAAATATCATCTTCCTATTTTTTAGTTGAAGTAAAGAAGATTACATTAATTTTGTATAGTTTATATGATGCAGGAGCATCCAGCAGCACCTGATGTAGAAGCATTTGAAAAATTGCCTAAGGAAGAAAAACGTCGTGATTTTGTGATGTGTCACAAAATCACGATAGAAAACAAAGAAGGCAGCAAGGAGGAAACTCTATCGTGATATCACGACAGAAAAATTGTCGCGATATCATGACACGACGAGGAGAGAGGGGCTAGCGAAGAAAGCTATCGCGATATCACGACATCAAATGTGTCGCGATATCGTGACACAACCAGAGGGCAGAACCAGCAAGAAGAAGATGTCACGAAATCATGACATGTTATGATTTCATGACCCCAGCAAGAAGAAGAAGTTTGCATGCCAAAGATGTCATGATTTTGTGACATGTCATGAAATTGTGACAAAAGTAGACAAGAAAGGGAAGGAGGAGAAAATGTCACGATTTCGTGACATGTCGCGAAATCATGACCAAAGGAGCAGAAAGAAGCCAAGGAGGGAAATTGTCACGATTTCACGACATGTCATGAAATCGCGACCCGAAAGAGCGAGAAGGCACAGAGGGAAGAAGATGTCATGATTTTGTGACATGTTGCAATGTCGCAATTTTGCGATGTGAAGAAGAAGGAGAAGGCGAAACAAGAGGATATCATGATTTCATGACATGTCATGAAATCATGACCCGTAGGAGCGAAAGGAAGCTGGAAGAGAAGATATCACAAAATTACAACATGTCGTGATTTTACGACCTGAAGTGGAAGAGAGGGAAGAAGGAGAGAAATGTCGCGATATCACAACATGTCGCGATATCATGACCAAAAAGGAGAAGGAAGAGCAAGATAAAGGAGATGTCATGAAATCGTGACATGTCGCGATTTCATGACATACTATGTTTTTAGGGGCTGCGACAGAAGCGATAGAGGTCAAGCGACAGTTGCAGGACAAGGACGACACATGGCACCAAGGTGTAGTAAAGATGAACAAGAACCAAGAAGCGTAGGAAACAAAAAGGATGGGCACGTAGAGTATCCTTACAGGAAGCGGCGATGACAGGGACCATGCGAAGTGGGGTCTTAAATCGGGTTGGTGGACCAATTTTTTGAAAGATGTTTTCAGAGGGTCGGGGCCTCTATAAAAACCTAGTTTAATGTATGAGATCGAGTGGTAGATTGGATAACGGACTGAGAAAGTGCAATGGAGAAGACCAAGCTGAGCGCTGGTCATTGTAAAGCCTGTGGGCTATTTTTTTGATGTATTTTCCAGAATATTTTGAATGAAAAGTCAAATTTTAGAGAGTGTGATTTCCCATTCGCCATCAAGTGGTATCAGAGCTAATGATTTTGAGTGCGTAAACAGATCGTCGACTGTGAGGCAGTTTGTGCCAGGATCTGTGGTAGGGTTCTGAGAGAGAGAGAGTTAAGATCTTGAAGCATGTTAACAGATCGTCGACAGTGAGGCAGCTACACCAGGATCGGTCAAAGCTTTGTAAGAAAAGAAAGTAAAGATGCCTCCATAAAGAATCCATGGTAGGGAGGAATATATGGTGTCGAAGGAAGAGTTATTGGCATTGCAACGATAATTTAAAGCCCTATAAGAGGAGTGGATTAGCATAAAATTGTAGGTGCAAGAAGAGCAGCACAGAAGGCGTGAAGAAAGACAGAAAAAGAAAGATGCTGGAGTGCATCAGAAGCTGAAGCTGAAGAAGGCTGCATGTAAAGAAGAGTGCAGTAGTGCCAGGATCTACCTGGAAGAAGGCAAAAATCTAACTGGCCAAGAAGAGGAGTGCAAGCAGGCTACAGAAGAAGTATGTAGCAGTGGGAGAATCTATCTGGAGGAAGACAGAAGTTATGTGGGCTAGGAGAAAGGGTTGGAGCAGGCTATTGAGGCAGAGAAAGGTCTAGAAGTGCTACAGGAGGTAGTAACCAAACAGTGCAGAAGTGAAGATCACTTCTCCACCAACCCCGGGTGTCTGATGTAGGAGCATCTAGTAGCACCTGATGCAAAGGCATTTGAAAAATTGCCTAAGGAAGAAAAACATCATGATTTCACGACGTGTCATGAAATCATGACAGAAAATGGAGAAGGCAGTGAGGAGGAAAATCTGTCGTGATATCGCGACAGAAAAAGTGTCACGATATCATGACACAACGAGGAGAGAGGGGCCGACGGAGAAAGCTGTTGCGATATCGCGATAGCAAATGTGTCGCGATATCGTGACACAACCAGAGGGCAAAACCAGCAAGAAGAAGATGTCACGAAATTGTGACATGTCGCAATTTCGTGACCCCAACAGGAAGAAGAAGGTTGCATGCCAAAGATGTCATGATTTCGTGACATGTCGCAAAATCATGACAGAAGAAGACAAGGAAGGGAAGGAGGAGAAAATGTCGTGATTTCGTGACATGTCATGAAATCATGACCAAAGGAGCAGAAAGAAGCCAAGGAGGGAAATTGTCATGATTTCACGACATGTCACGAAATCGTGACTCGAAAGAGCGAGAAGGCACAAAGGGAAGAAGATGTCGCAATTTCATGACATGTTGTGATTTCGCGACATGTCACAATTTCGTGATGTGAAGAAGAAGGAGAAGGCAAAACGAGAGAATGTCACGATTTCGTGACATATTGCGAAATCGTGACCCGTAGGAGTGAAATGAAGCTGGAAGAGAAGATGTCACGAAATCACATGTCACAATTTTGTGACCTAAAGTGGAAGAGAGGGAAGAAGGAGAGAAATGTCACGATATCGCGACATGTCGCGATATTACGACCAAAAAGGAGAAGAAATGGCAGGATAAAGGAGATGTCACAAAATCATGACACATCACGATTTTGTGACATACTGTGTTTTCAAGGATCGCGACAGAAGTGGCAGAGGTCAGGCAGCGGTTGCAGGACAAGGACAACACTTTGCACCAAGGTGCAGTAAAGACGAATGAGAACCAAGAAGCATAGGAAAAAAAAAGGATGGGCACGTAGAGTATCCTGATAGGAAGCAGCGGTGACAGGGACCATGCAGAGTGGGGTCTTAAATCGGGTTGGTGGACCGATTTTTCGAAAGATGTTTTCAGAGGGTCGGGGCCTCTATAAAAACCTAGTTTAATGTATGATATTGGGTGGTGGATTGGAGAACGGACTGAGAAAGTGCAGTGGAGAAGACCAAGCTGAGCACTAGTCATTGTAAAGCCTGCGGGCTATTTTTTTATGTATTTTTCAAAATATTTTGAATGAAAAGTCAAATTTTAGAGAGTGTGATTTCCCGTCCGCCATCATTATAGTGCATATTTCAAGTTACCTTGAGAGTTCTTTTACAAGAGTGATAAGGTGAGATTAATAGTGCATTATACTAGCTATACTTAAGAGATGTTTTTAAGTGCATTAATTATTGTTCAAAGGTGAGAATTAGTTCATGATCAAAATTAAGTTAAAGTGTCAAAGGAAACTCACACAAAACCTGTAGCATATCTTGGTGAAAGAAAGTCACCAAAATAAGGATACATTAGTTGCTTGAAATTATTAGTGCAAAGTATTCATGGAAGTGAGTTATAGGTTAGTGTTATTAGGTCACTATATACCTCAAGAAGTCACTTCATCAAATAAGTTAGAAACATGGATAAGAATACATACAACCTCAAATTTCGGTGCAAGTTAAGGTGTTATTTCTTAACTATTACAAGGACATTTACATCACATGAGAAGGACCATTATTGTCCTTTCAAAAATAGCTAATAAGGACAAAATATATAGACTCCAAAAGGTTTTATAATAGCTAGAAAAACATAGTATCCAAGCAACCACATTATTGAATTTTGAGGAACAAAATTCAAGCAAGATAGAGAGCCAATAAAAGGTCTCAAAAGGATAGGTTTCAAGGTATCTAAAGATACCATTTTAGTCATTATATCCAGTGCCTATGATAGTATTAACCTGTAGCACAAGGTATTCATGTAAAGAATCTATTATTTATTGCATATCATAAGGCATCTACATAAATAGATTATCTAGCACAAGGTACCTATGTAAAGGATAATATAAACTACCTATGTAAGCTATCATCCATTACACACTATAAATATAGCACTAATCATAGCATATTGCAAGCATAAAAGGAAGAGATACAAGGTAAAAATGAAGGTCCAATACCTAATAAAATATTATCATCTTGGAAGAAGAATAGTGTTAGGGCTAAAACAAATGCCTTCAAACCATCAAGAGTGAAGCACCTTGGAACCACCTGCATTAGAGAATGCCAGTATTAGCTAGAGAAAGCTAAGAAAGAAGCATTATAAAGCCATTATTATCTAGAAAAATCAAAGCAAGAAGCATTGGAGATAGCCACTATTAGCTAAAGAAATATAAGCAAGAAACCATCGATCAAATTCTCAATAGTTGGCAAGAAGTGTTGGGTTAGTAAGTGAATGAAAGAGCATAGCTACATGCAATGTTAAAGGCATCCACTTGCCATATTGAGTGAAGAAACATTGTGCCACTTGGCATAAGACTTAAGGAGAAAAGGATTATCATTAGAGTCTTTCATAACACCTTCATTCATAATGTGTGGAAAGGAAGAGGAGCACCTAAGTAATGCTCTACACAGACTAACAAATTTCAATCATTCAAGTATATAGATGTTGTAATAATGCTTATGTTACCAAGAGTGATATCTTTTAACATGCCTCATAGATTGGCACCATCTATAAAGGAAATATGGTTTCAAGCAATAACGTATATATCATTTGGTATACATTACATAAGGAGGTAAGGTTTATTAAATATCTCTACCAATAATAAGAATGGATAAAAGTATTTTTGCTACACAGTGAAAAAGTGATTAATAAGGTAGAGAGTGAATTCTAAATAATACCAATAATATCACCCAAAGTAGTGCTTGATACCATACCTCATGGATCTCAAATTTTTAGCATTCAAGAGGTTGTAATTTATAGTCAAAACCTACGTTGAACGTCAAATAGAGAGCAACGAGTAGCATACAATGGGAAATGCATTATGAAAAGGTATAAACCATAGTATATCATTAATTGGTTTCTAAAAAAGTTATTCATTTCCTAAGGTTGGTTTATTAAACAATATGTGGAATAAGGAGATAAAACCTTAGACATTCTATTAAGTTCTAGAAAGCTAATTGAAGTGTGAAGTTTATTTTTGGAAAAAGCATTTCAAATTCTATTGCTTGAAATTCCAATAACATAGTATTTTCAAAATAATTAAATTAGGAGATATAAGAGTTTCCACCTTAGATAATTAAATTATTTTACAAGTGTTATTATTTTCTAAAGTTTTAAATTTGGGAGATATAAGGAATACTGCACCAAAACATAGTCTATTGAAATTAGAAAATTAAATTATTGAAAATAAGAATTGAGAGAAGTGATTCATAGCATTGGTTAAAGAGTTGGAAATTTATTGCTTATATTTATCTCATACTCATACTAAAGGGACAAAAGGAATCCAACTACAAATAACTTCATTAAATTTGAAAGTGCATAGTTCAATAGGAGAAATAAGGTGAAATAGAAGTTGATTATTATTATTCCCAAAACCTTACAAAATCAACTCAAAAGGTGAACTAACACTTGTTAAGCACTTTATCAATATTAGAACATATTCTACATAACTAGGAAGTCATAAGGTAGACTACTTCAAAGGCTCTATCAAAAGTATTCTCAAAATACTAAAGAGCTAAAATAAATCTATTAAAACTAAGGAAGATGTCTACCTCAAAGAAAACAATGAACAATGATATGAATAACATTATTACAAAGGAAAGGGCAAGTTTCATAAAAATTGAAATCAAGACATTACTTATAAAGTCTGGAGGAGACTTAGACCTGACTTCAAAAGTGATGCAGGAGCCTATCTTTAGAGGGTTTTTTTAAAGAAGTTTTAAAATAATTTTTTTATTACTCAAAATGGAATTCTTTGATGCAAAAATAATTTACCGAAAATGGTAATTACTAAAAAAGATAAATTTTTATGAAAAAATAATTTTTCGAAAATAGTAATTACTTAAAAAGGCAATTTTTTGTGGAAAAATAAATTTGTCGAAAATAGTAATATTTTATTTTTAGGGCTTTAAGCTTTAGGGTTTTCTTTTAGGGCTTCAAGCTTTAGGGTTTTCTTTGGGGATATATATTCCCTTGGTATTACATTGTAAAAGTAGAAAGTGAATCCAAGAATAAGAAAAGAAGACATTTATTGGTTTATTTCCATTTATTATAGTTTTTATGTGAATTGATTATTTCCATTTATTATAGTTTTTATGTATTTTGAGGGTTTTACATATTATTTCCATTTATCGTAGTTTTTATATAATGGGAGGTTTTTTTTTTACCTCTTGTAGCTGGATTTACATCAAAAAGTGATTCATAGTGAAGCTTTAAAAGATAACTTTGAAACCATGGAATATTATCTACATGCTTGACTCACTAACGCAATTGATAATGGAAATATTGACATTCAAATTCCATTTATACTTTGATAGAATATTATATATGGCATTACTTACATTCAAATGTTACAAGGATAAGAATGTAGAATGAAAAGGATTGATAGAAGCACTTAAAAAGGAAATATAAATGGATGAATCATAACTAGAGAAGATATTTCAATCCTCATGTAGCATTGATACTTCAATTTCTACTAACACAAAATCTTATCATGATGCCTTAAGTATATGTTTAGAAGCTTCTATACAAAACCTAAAAAATGATAAAAGGACAAAGGTAAAGAGAAGATACTTTTGCAAGAATTAGGTGATAGTACGACCACCTATGAAAGTGTAGTAACTGACTCCAAAGACAAGAATAAAGAAGAAGAAGAAGAACCAGAACAAGATACTCATCTAGATTCATATAAAGAAGATAATGAAGGAAGCAAGAGAGAAGAGCCTAGATTCTAGAACCAAGATGAAGATCCATATTGAATACTAAAGTCTTAAATACCTAAATAATGTAATACATGGGGGTGTTAGAGTATATTACATTATTGGGTACATATCAATGTACCACCTTTGGTACATTACTAGAGTAGGATTTTACTCTAGAGTAAAGTTAAGTAGTTACTTCAACATGCAATAAATGCACAAGTGTTAGAATGTGCAATCATGTAAATATATATGTAGTCCACATGTATGAGTCATACGATAGAGTCAAAGGTAGTGTGAAGACCAAGGAACTTATCTTACTATATATAGGCCTTATAGTGAGTGAAAATGTGAGGAGATAATATAGAGAGTGCATAGTATAGATTGGTAGAGGAGTACAATGTAGTTCCTTTAAAAAGCAATTTGTGGAGTGTTTATGTCCTCCATTATATTGTATTTTACTATTTTCATGAGCTTTCATTAATGGCATATTTTGGAGTTATTGTAGAAATTTATCTCTTTATTTTCATGTATATTATAGTGTCGTTATCATATAGATATCTTATATTGATTATCTTCCTTCTTGTGGTTTCATTTCCTATATCATATACTCATAAAAATCTAATGATATGGTAAATTTTTATAAAATTTTAAATTCTATTAAAATATTTTTGTATGATGTATGATTGTTTATGTGTCAATTTTATGTATATAGCAGTCTTTGAATATTATTTTGGCATTGATGTACATAAAATTATTTGAAATCCATACATACATAAATATATATGTATCTTGATCCATGGTGTCATTTTTATATATTCATGTATTTTGATAATCCGTGTATATTATAATTTTGATGGCATATAATGTGATGATGTTGTTTTGTTAATTGTCTAGAAATTTATGGATATATTGCTGTTAATTAGCTAAGTAATTTGTAATTGATGTGAGATGTAGTTTATTAAAAAAATATTTAATTTAAGTTTAAATGGTTTGGTTGACTCATTATTTAAAAATTATATGTATGCTTTGTTGATTTTGGCCAATTAATGTTAGTTGGAAATAATTGTGTAAAATTTATTAAAATGAATGTGTGAAATTATTTCAGGATTTTTGAATCATATAGATGAAAACATAATTTGATTGAGATGGAAAATCCTTGTTGTGATCATGAGGTTTCACACAAATTTACAAAAAGAAAATAAATTTATAAAAATATATGGAATATAAATAGTGATAGCTTATGGACTAGTAGGGGATTATTATTTATTTTGGTAGGGTTTTAGGCAAGTTTAGTGATGTTTGTAAGACAAATATTTTTTAATGAAATTACATTGTTTTAAAAAATGATAGTACAAAATGAACTACATTTGGCTAGTGAATACCCAAAAGTCTCAAAATGATGAAACATGGTCAATTAAGGCCCATAATTATTTAACATGGCTACTTAAGGTGCAAAATTATTGAATTATTTGCATTATTTATAAAAATTATGTACATCAGCCAGTTAAGTCCTAAAATGTGGAAGGGGTAAGTTAAGAACCATCATTACTAAATCATTGATAGTATTTACAAAAATTATCTATATTGGCCAATGAAAACCTATAAATTTTGAACAATTGTCAGTTAAGTTCCAAAATGTGAATAACAACTATTTAAGACCCAAAATTGTTGAATTAGAAACTTTGCACATTTGTATATTTATTTAGAACAAATTCATGAATGTGGTAAATTAAGGTCCAAAAAATGCTAAACTATTTACAAACATTATGCATATTGGGTAGTTGAAGCCCAAGAATTTTGAACAGTGGCTAGTTAAGGCTCAAAATTGTTGAATTATTTACATTATTTATAGACTTATATACAACAACTAGTTAAGGCCTAAATCTATTTGATAATTTCTATTTACGGCCCAAAAGCATGAATAGTGGCTACTTAAGACCTCAAAATATGAAATATGGCTACTTAAGGCCCAAAAGCATAAGTAGTGACTAGTTAAGACCTAAAAGCATGAATGGTGTCCAATAATGGTAAAAATTTGATGAATAGTCGCCAATGAAGGTCCAAAAGCATTTATAGTAGATAATTAAGATCCAAAAGCATGAATAGTGGATAGCTAAGGTCCAAAAACATGAAAAATGGTAAGATAACATCTAAAATATGAACAATAGTTAGTTAAGGCCCAAAATGATGAATAGTGTTCAGTTAAGACCCAAAAGCATAAAAAGTGGTTAGTTAAGGCCCAAAAATGATGAATTAAGGCCCAACACATTAAAAATGGTAATATAATGTTCAAAACATTTAAATAGTGGTCAATAAAGGTCCAAAATAATGAATAGTGGCTAGTTAAGTCATAAAATAGGAAGAAGTGATTAAGAAGCACCAAAAAAATATCCAAATTTTGACTCGACTAACTAAAGTTCTAAGGAGATATAGTGACCATATTGACCATTTTATATTGATATCATAATAAAATTATGGATATGCCCAACATTAGACAATGAGGTTCCATCATCTCATAGTGCCTATGTCAATGAGGAAGGATTGTAAGCTTATTTTATCATGGCTAGCATAAGTGCCAATGAAATATGATGACCAAGTGATATTGTTCCTAATGAGTGCATATGACTATGATGAACTCATTAAACATCTAACTTATACAAATCCCATCCTATTAAGGCATCAAAGGCCAATGAGGTACATGGATACTATAGGTAGAGAAAAATAATGTACAAAATAAAGGTGTATTAGAAATGTGAGGTATAAGCTTCACATTTTGACCCACATGGCATAAGTACCCATGAGACATGTTGCATGAAAGTTTTAGTACCTAATGGGAACAAGTGTTTATGATGTATTCACCAAATAGTAGACATATGTGTATCTAGGTCTCATAGTCACATAGGTCAATGACGAAGATAGGGGATGGTGTATATTGATGCTAGTAGAATATTGAGAGAAGTTTATATGTAGTGGGTGAGAGATCATATATTCTAAGGAGATTTCATCTAGATGCCCTTATGTACCATCAAGAAGTGTTAATATGTATGAGAAATATTTTAGAATTCAATTATTTGATTATTTTTATTATGAGATGGTAGATATTTAAGTACATAGAATGCATATTTTAAGCATAACAAACCTCTAATTAATATTGTAATTACCTCTATCCTATAGTACATGCATAGACCGTGCGATATGTGATTATACCACATGCCACTTCACATGGACTATGATGTAATAACTACTAACATACCCTTATTTATTACATTAAATTCATAACTCTATCTAGGCTTTTGAATTGATGAAATTTTCTAGAGTGATGTTGGAATTTGACATATAAATTCCCCCTTAATGTAGAATTTCTACTATAATATCAAGGAGTGTTTGGTTCTATTTATGGATGCAATAAAACAATAAATTTGTTATAAATACTAAGTTATCAAGAGGAATGAGTGAGCTAAGGTTTAGCAGGTGCGACGGGAGTGAGGGTTTGAATTTTTTGGGCAGGAATCTCAAGCAAGGCGATAGAGGTAGAGTAGGTATGGAAGGTGTTGGCAATTTTGGGTACTTTGGGTACATTGTCCTTGCTCAAGTGTATAAGTTGTCATTGATGTCAAGAAGCTCTTGAAGGATTTTGGTTTGATGTCAAATAACTTGTTTTGATGAAGGTTCGGCATGACAGCTTTCAAAGGTCATTTGTTAACCCCAAGTTGGAAGGTTTAAATATTTTAGGTGGATGCATTAATTTAATGCAATTGGGTTCAGGAGGAAATATTTATTTAAATAATTAAAAACCTTGTTAAGGTTCCCTTTAATTATTTTTAAATAAATATTAATTTATGGTTTGCAATGGGTTCTCCTAATCCATGGCACAAATGTCTAGGTGGGCACTATGTTTTAAACTTGGTGGGCGCTAGCCCAACACTTTCATCGACGTGGTAAACTCCCCGCCAACATCAAATAGCTCATGGCAAGGATTCATATTAATACCCCTCGATGAAAACAAAGATGAATCCCATCCAATTTTTGAAGAGTTGTCCATTGATCGTTGTGTGTCTTCGCCAATTTTCGTAATCCACTGATCGTTTGTGTGTCATCGCTAATTTTTGTAATCCGTTGATCGTTTGTGTGTCTTTGCTATTTTTCGTAATCCCTTTTTCGTTCGTTTGTCTCGTCGTTTATCGAATCCGCCATATATCTTGTCGTTTGGGAGTTCACGTTAGAAGGAAGGGAGGACTGTGTTTTATTTTTCCTGACGCAAAAGGGACAAGTGTAACAACGTGAGGTTTTAACCTCACCGGGTGCCTTTGGCACACCAGTAGCAGCTAGGCTGTTGGCGCGCTACCTGAATGGGAGGTTTCACATTCGAATAATGCAAAAGGGTTTTTCATCATGGATGCAACGGGTGGTGTTAGATTTCAGGCACAAATTTCTCCAAAGCGATTTTTGATGTTGGCTAAGGTAGTTTTGAAATTAATGTTTTGCTAAGTGTATGTTGCGGATGGAGGAAGTTTGTTAAAAGAAAAACAGCTTAGGAGTTATAAGGAGTTTCAAAGCTTGTTGTTATTTTGATAAAAGATTATTTTGAAAGTGATGTTGAAATATCCTATTGCATTCTTATGAGAGATAATGTTTATTTTTTGATAAGACTATAAGGGAGAAATAAGGTGTATAATGGATAAATTTTTCTTGTAATGTTGAGAGTGCTTTTGGTTGATTATGGAAATGAAAGCATGATGTGTTAAGGTTAATTGCTTCTTGTGTGAAAGTATGAAACCTTAAGTGGACAACTTTGAGATTGACATTTGCTTTCATTAAGTTGGTTATAATCAAGCTATTATTTACTTGGTTAAAATGTTGGGCTTACTCCTTTTTTGATGAATTGAAAAGTTGTTTTATGCTTTTATGAGTTGAGTTGGTGGATGCTTTTGTTCAAACAATATTGGAGAGAAAAGGAGTTCTACTTGTTTCCTTTTCTGATGTTGATTGTGAAATGCTTCAAGGTTGTGTTTTGAGTTGAATGGTGTTGATTGAACCTTGTTTGATGAGCATTATTGTTGAAGCCCTATTTGATGGTGAAAAGAACATGAGTATCATTGTTATGTGATTATTTGCATAGTTGGCAATTGTTGGGGTTTCATGTTCTTGAAAGAAAGCATTCTATCCTATCCATTTCAGATATTGAGTTGAGTTTTCAAATTTGAGATTGAGTTTGAGCTGATTTGATTTGAGATTGGGATTTGAGTATAGAACATATTGAGTCTCTAACAATTCTTTTTATGCTTCTATGAGTTTGACAAATCACATTGGGTCTCTAACAATTCACTTTGTGATTTCCTACTAAGAATGTTTTTTCTTTGTGAGCTTGCTGAGTTTTTGGATAGGTTATTATGGGGACTTGTGAGTAGGTTTTGGACAGGTTCCAGTGGGGACTTGTAAGCAAATTTTGGACAGGTTTCGGTGGGGACTTGTGAGCAATTTTTGGACAGGTTCCGATGGGAACTTGTGAGCAGTTTTGGATAGGTTTCGGTGGGGACTTGTGAGCATATTTGGATAGGTCCTAGCAGAGGACTTGTGAGCTGAGTCTGTTAGTTCTATCTGAGAACTTAAGGATAGAGTAGCATTGGTTCTTTGAGAAGAACTTGAGGACAAATTTGGAAAGTCTTTGAGAAGGCTTGTGTGTAGAGGATTGATTTGTTCAAGTGTTGAACAGATCTGATAGATAGAGGAAGACTTGTACTAGACCAACTGACTATGTTTGGTATAGGTTGTTGAGCTACTGTGGACGTGATCATAGAAGGCAGAGGTCTCTTAGGCTAAGCATTGAGGACAGGAGGTCTTCGGTGGAAAGGAGTTCCACGTGCTGGCAAGAGGTAGAGGCAGTTGATATTCTAAGGGATCATTTCCAGAGCAGAGGGGAAGGTAACTCCTTTGAGAAGAGGCTCATAAATTCAGATTGGGGGAAGGTATCTCCTTTGAGCAGAGGCTCATAAATTCATATTGGGGGAAGGTATCTCCTTTGATTAGATGCTCATAAATTCTTATTGGGGGAAGGTATCTCCTTTGGGCTGAGGCTCATAAACATTGTAATTGGGAAGGATTCCCAAAGAACTTTGAGATAACTTTTAGAGAAAAGTTTTGTGGACGTAGCCTAGCCATTCTGGGTGAACCACGTTAAAATTGGTGTCACTTTGTGAATGATTTTGTGCATTGTTTTGATATTGCTTTGGGTATATTGCTTTACTATTTTGAAGTATAAAGGAAAAAGTAAAAATAGGTCTTATACTGTTCACCCCCCCTCTCAGTATAAGCTTGTGTTCTTCAATTGGTATCAGAGAAGGTGCCTTCGAAAAGTTTAACAGCTTGAAGGAAAAGCTAGTAAAGAACACAATGGATCATTCAAGTGGCAATACAACACCTATTCTTGATGGGTCAAATTTTGGTCTTTGGAGTGCAAGGATGAAGGTTCATCTAATGGCACTTGGGAATGAGGTTTGGGAAGTGATTGAAGATGAGTACACTATTCCTGAACATGGTCCTAATACTAAAGAAGAAAGGCTCCTACATCATAGCAATTCAAAAGCAATGAATGCAATCTTGAAAGGCTTACAAAAATCAGATCTCACCAAAGTGATTCACTGCAAGACAGCTAGTGAAATGTGGAATCAGTTGAAGGCGGTTCATATAGGTGATACAAATGTCAGAAATGCCAATTTGAGACACTTCAAAGGTATGTTTGAACAACTCAAGATGAATGATGATGAAAATATTAGTGATGAAGAGGCGTATTACAGCAAGAAAGGCAAGTTCTCTAGAAAACACAAAAGTATGAAAACTATAAGATGTTTCAATTGTGGAAATTTTGGTCATTATGCTACTGACTGTATTGTTCCCAAGAGTGAAAGTGATGAAGATAAACAGGATTCTAAGAGCAAGGATTCTAAAAAGCACAAGCATCATAGGAAAATCAAATATGAGCACAACAATCAAGGAAAGAGGTATTCTCACAAGCACAAGAAGAGTTTCTACCTATACAAAGCAAGTAAGTTTGCTAGTAGTGATAGTGAGAGTTCTTCAAGTGATAATGAAAATGAGATGTTCATATCAGAAAAAGAGGAAGAAACGAAACATAGATTCATTATCATGAAATGTCTTAGATGTGGAAATTTTGGTCACCTTGAGGATGATTGCACAAATAATGATTTGGTTTCTAGTATGTATGAGGATGCTTCAGAAAACTATAAGGAAGATAGCACCTCTAGTGATAAGAAATCTAAAAAAGGTAGCACCTCTAGTGATAAGAAATCTGAAAAAGGCTTTGATGATTCAAAAACCAAACAAATAAAGGATCTTGAAAGTGAACTTATTAGTGCTCTTAGTGCTTTGAAAAAGGAAAGAAAGAAGAATGCTAGACTCAAGGATAAGTTAGATGAATGTTGTATGGAGAGATATGATCTTATAGAAAATCTTGATTTCTCTATAGCTAAGACACAAGAACTCAAGGATGAGTTAGAGTCTAAGGTTCTTGAGTATAGTGAGTTAGAATATAATATGGCTTCTTTGAAAGAGGAAACTAAAGAGTACAAGAATAAGCTTTACAGGTTTCAAGATAGCTCCAAAAAGGTTAAGTCACTCATCAAAGGTCAAAGAAATACAACATATAAAACAGGCCTTGGTTTTGTTAAGCCACACAAGGAACAAGTTGGAGAGTCTTGTAAGAGACTCCAAAAGGAAGAGAGTTCTTATGAGGAAAGTATTTCAGATCATGAGTCCTTGAATGATAGATGCACAGAAATAGAAAATAGAATTCAGAATGAGAAGAAGAAGTTTTCAGGACCCAAGAGGTCAAATAAAGGAACATTTCAAGGCAGATGTTTTGCTTGTCATAGGTTTGGTCACATGGCTTCACATTTCATGGCTCAAGTGAAGAAGGTAAATGACAGTTTCATAAGTGCTAGTTACTTTCAAGGGTATTGCTACTCTTGTCAAAAGTTTGGGCACAAGGCAGTTTATTGCAAGGCAAATAATAGGAACAGGTTTGGCTAGAATAGGTTTGGTCAGAACAGGTTTGATCAGAATAGGTTTGGCTAGAACAAGTTTGGTCAAAATAGGTTTGGTTAGAACAGGTGGATTCAAATATCAGGTTTACCTCAAAGAAACAACATCGTCAAGTGTTTCAAGTGCAACAATGAAGGTCACATAATTAGACAGTGTAGAGCTAAAATTCCAGAATACAGGAACAGGAACAGTGGCATGATCAGGTCCAAGGATCAAGGCATGGACAAGAACAGGGATGAGAACAAGAACAAGAATAGTGAAAATAATAAGAATATGGACAAAGAGTTCAAGAGAAGGCCCGACAAGGAAGTTATAGATGCTGATGATGATCAGTGCCTAATGGGAGTTTTACTCCCACCCTAGAATTAATCGCCTCATCAGGAGGTGGGGGAGGGACTAAGCTAAGAGGCTCATTCTTAGTCCCAAGCCCCAAAGGAGGCCCTTTGCCATTAATGACAAAGGGGGAGAGATATGAGTAAGGGGGAGAGCTTCAAAGTGAAGAGGAAAGCTTCAAGTAAAGGGGAGCAAAACTTCAAACAAAGATTCTCAGTTGTTAGCACAGTTGGTTTCAGTTTTGGCTCTTGAGATGTGTTTTCAATAAAGGTTTGCCATCAATGACAAAGGGGGAGATTGTTGGCAATTTTAGGTACTTTGGGTACATTGCGCTTGCTCAAGTGTATAAGTTGTCATTGATTTCAAGAAGCTCTTGAAGGATTTTTGTTTGATGTCAAATAACTTGTTTTGATGAAGGTTCGGCATGACAGTTTCAAAGGTCTTTTGTTAAACCCAAGTTGGCAGGTTTAAAGATTTTAGGTGGATGCATTAATTTAATACAATTGGGTCCAGGAGGAAATATTTATTTAAATAATTAAAAACCTTGTTAAGGTTCCCTTTAATTATTTTTAAATAAATATTAATTTATGGTTTGCAATGGGTTATCCTAATCCATGGTGCAAATGTATAGGTGGGAACTATGTTTTAAACTTGGTGGGCACTAGCCCAAGACTTCTGCCAATGTGGTAAACTCCCCATCGACGTCAAAGAGCTCATGGCAAGGATTCATATTAATACCCCTCGATGAAAACAAAGATGAATCCCATCCGATTTTTGAAGAGTTATCCGCTGATCGTTGTGTCTTCACCGGTTTTTGTAATCCGCTGATCGTTTGTTTTTCGTCACTAGTTTTTGTAATCCGCTGATCATTTGTGTGTCTTCGCCATTTTTCATAATCCATTGTTCATTCGTTTGTCTCACCATTTATCGAATTCACCGTATAGCTTGTCATCTGGGAGTTCGCGTCAAAAGGAAGGGAGGACTGTGTTTTATTTTTCTTGACACAGAAGGGACAAGTGTAACAGCATGAGGTTTTAACCTCACTGGGTGCCTTTGGCACACCAGTAGTGGCTAGGCTATTGGCACGCTACCCAAATGGGAGGTTCTACATTCGAATCACGCAGAAGGGTTTTTTGTCATGGACGCAATGGGTGGTGTTAGATTTCGGGTGCAAATTTCTCCAAAGCAATTTTTGATGTTGGCTAAGGTATTTTTGAAATTAATATTTTGCTAAGTGTATGTTGCGGATGGAGGAAGTTTGTTAAAATAAAAATAGCTTAGGAGTTATAAGGAGTTTCAAAGCTTGTTGTTATTTTGATAAAAGATTATTTTTAAAGTGTTGTTGAAATATCCTATTGCATTCTTATGAGAGATAAAGTTTATTTTTTGATAAGACTATAAGGGAGAAATAAGGTGTATAATGGATAATTTTTTTTGGTAATGTTGAGAGTGCTTTTGGTTGATTATGGAAATGAAAGCATGATGTGTTAAGGTTAATTGCTTCTTGTGTGAAAGTATGAAACCTTAAGTGGACAGCTTTGAGATTGACATTTGCTTTCATTAAGTTGGTTATAATCAAGGTATTCTTTACTTGGTTAAAATGTTGGGCTTACTCCTTTGTTGGTGAATTGAAAAGTTGTTTTATGCTTTTGTGAGTTGAGTTGGTGGATGCTTTTGTTCAAACAATATTGGAGAGAAAAGGAGTTCTACTTGTTTCCTTTTCTGATGTTGATTGTGAAATGCTTCAAGGTTGTGTTTTGAGCTGAATGGTGTTGATTGAACCTTGTTTGATGAGCATTATTGTTGAAGCCCTATTTGATGGTGAAAAGAACATGATTATCATTGTTATGTGATTATTTGCATAGTTGGCAATTTTTGGGGTTTCATGTTCTTGAAAGAAAGCATTCTATCCTATCCATTTCAGATTTGAGATTGAGTTTGAGCTGAGTTGATTTGAGTTGAGTTTTGAGATTGGGATTTGAGTATAGAACATATTGAGTCTCTAACAATTCTCTTTATGCTTCTATGAGTTTGAAAAATCACATTGGGTCTCTAACAATTCACTTTGTGATTTCCTACTAAGAAAGTTTTTTCTTGGTGAGCTTGCTGAGTTTTTGGACAGGTTCCGGTGGGGACTTGTGAGTAGGTTTTGGACAGGTTCCGATGGGGACTTGTAAGAAGATTTTGGACAGGTTTCGATGGGGACTTGTGAGCAATTTTGGATAGGTTTCGATGGGGACTTTTTAGCAATTTTGGACAGGTTTCGGTGGGGACTTGTGAGTAGATTTGGACAGGTCCTAGCAGAGGAATTGTGAGCTGAGTCTGTTAGTTCTATCAGAGAACTTGAGGATAGAGGAGCATTGGTTCTTTGAGAAGAACCTGAGGACAGATTTGGCAAGTCTTTGAGAAGGCTTGTGTGCAGAGGATTGATTTGTTCAAGTTTTGAATAGATCTGACAGACAGAGGAAGACTTGTACTAGATCGACTACCTGTGTTTGGTACAGGTTGTTGAGCTGCTATGGACATGATCATAGAAGGTAGAGGTCTCTTAGGCTAAGCATTGAGGACAGGAGGTCTTTAGTGGAAAGGAGTTCCATGTGCTGGAAAGAGATAGAGGCAGTTGATCTTCTGAAGGATCATTTCCAGAGTAGAGGGGAAGGTATCTCCTTTGAGAAGAGGCTCATAAATTTAGATTGGGGGAAGGTATCTCCTTTGAGCAGAGGCTCATAAATTCATATTGGGGGAAGGTATCTCCTTTGAGCATAGGCTCATAAATTTTGATTGGGGGAAGGTATCTCCTTTGGGCTGAGGCTCATAAACATTGTAATTGGGAAGGATTCCCAAAGAAATTTGAGATAACTTTTACAGAAAAGTTTTTTGGACGTAGCCCAGCCATTCTGGGTGAACCATGTTAAAATTGGTGTCACTTTGTGAATGATTTTGTGCATTGTTTTGATATTTCTTTGGGTATATTGCTTTACTATTTTGAAGTATAAAGGAAAAAGTAAAAAGAGGTCTTATATTGTTCACCCCCCCTCTCAGTATAAGCTTGTGTTCTTCGGAAGGTGTGGGTGGGAACGTCGAGCATGGATCAAGTGAGGATCTAGAGGAATGCAATCAATTTGTAGTAAATTTGGAGGTGGGCATCACATGGGGGCCCGACCCTCCTTAAAAAGGCCCTGACAAAAAATATACGAAGGACAATGTGGGGCCCAAGAAGTGGCTATATTTTTCTGATACTCTTAGAGGAAAAATAAAGGAGGTTCTCTCTCTTCCACCCCTATTTCCAGTAAATAATAAAATTTTAGCCCTGGCAAGTTCCATGAGCCCTTTATTTTAATGGAATAATTCTCCTTGGTAGGCAATTTTTTGGGAGGTAGGCCAAACATGGAGACCATCAGGGCTTGGGCGATGGGTAAATGGTGACTGGTAGGCAGATTGGAGTTGGTAGCTCTAACTCGAGGGTTCATTATCCATTTTAACAATATGGAGGATTCTAACCGCATTTTAACAGGAGGTCCTTGGTTTCTAAGCAAAATGAGACTTTTTATCAGACGATGGGGTGAAGATTTCGACCCTAAAAAGCAAAATATTAACATTACCCCTATATGGGTTCATCTCCCAAGTCTACCTACCTAGTTATTCAATAAATATTAGTTGTAGGGCACAGCCAGAACTATAGGGGACTTGATCTCCATTGACCATGCGACCTTGGCCAGGATAAGGATGACTCAGGCATGAATCTGCATAAATGCTAATTTGAATAATGAATTGCCAAGGTTTGTGGAGATAGAGTATGGAGAATACTATAGAAAATAGTCGATAGAATATGAGAACAGATCGATATTTTGTGCATAATGTAAAAATCAAGGACATCTATGCAATCAGTGCCCTAACTTGACAATGAATAGAGAAAAGTAGAAGCAGGGAATGCTAGACAAAGGAAATTTGAGGAGTTTCCCTGGTAGAGGCGATTTCAATTAGGCAAACTATGTCTACCAAAAAATAAAAGAGAGGGTGCAGGGTCCCAGTAAGACAAAGGAAATTAATAGGTTTTTGGAAACCAAAATACTCAGGTAATTCCAATCCTCTAGTTTCAAATAATTTTTCAATTATATCCAATATGGTATTAGGAGTATTATAAGAATATATGGAAGCCCATCACCTTTAGGCTAACCTTTCTAACTCTCTCGAATCCCCATCCAAGTCAGGATCATCAAACCCTAATGCTAAAATTATTGTAAGCCCCGTGGGCATCATAAATCCAAACCCTAATGCACAATCTCTAGAATCCACATCTAAGTCAGGATCCTTACACCCCAATGCTAGAAATACTTCAAGCCCAATGGGCATCCCAAATCCAAACCCTAATGTTGAAGAACGTAGGAAGAAAGTTGAGGCATTGTAAAATAAAAAATCTCATCTCCCTAACATCATCATTAGGAGCCAAGTGAATCCTACTGAGGGGCCATCTCATAGACCAGAGGAATACAAGAAAAAAGGAGAATATTTTGATGTAGGGGTGGATATATGTGAAACTCTTCAAACTAAGGAATATTACAGTCTGTTTCTGCAACAAATTACCTCCCCTCAGTTTAGTCCTAAACAAACCAGGAGCACTATGAAGTCTCCTATAGATTTTGGCAATGAAAAAATAAGAGGGAGAATATCAAATGCTGAGCATCAAAAAAATAAAATTGATAATGACATTGCCAATGGAAAATAGAGAACCTTGTTTCAACAGGTTATTCCAGGTTCTAAAGACAACAAATTAGGAAAACCCCATCAAGGGAGGGGGAGAGGAATAAATCCCAAACAATCTAAATGAATTTCCTCTCATGGAATGTGAGAGGCCTCAATGGCCTACCCAAACACAGGGAATTCAATGCAATAAGAAATCAAGTGAATCCAACTACTATCATGTTGCAAGAAAAAAAACTGATGAGATTCAATCAAAAAAATAGCAAAAAAAATATGGAATCAAGGGGAGATGGTTTGCAAATAAGCCATAGGAGCATCTGGAGGCCTTATGACTTTGTGGGATCCTCGGATAGTAGAAGGCACCATTATTCATAAAGATGACAGGTTTCTTAGTGCTTTATTTAAGGAAATAAATAGCAACAGGTCATGGATCCTTTCAAATATTTATGCCCCAACTTCAATTCAAGGAAGAGCTCTACTGTGGAAATACTTAGGAAATCTCAGTGAAATCTTCCATAATGTCCCCTGGATTTTGGCTAGGGATTTTAACACTCCTCTTTACCCTTCTGACAAAATGGGTGGAAATGGACCACCTATCAGAAGCATGGATGATTTCAAAGATTTTGTGAACTCTAACATGTTGATGGATGTAAAACTTAGAGGATCAAATTATACCTAGAGCAATCGATGGATAGGGTGTCATCTCATTCAAGAAAGGCTTGATAGGTTATTTCTATAAAAGGAGGCTACAAATTTATTCATTGATTCTACCTTGCAAGCCCTTCCTAAAATTACCTTTGATAATAATCCATTCTGTTGGAGATCCTTAACTCTCTGTCCTTCAATAAACCTTTCATATTTCAATCTATGTGGATCAAACATTCTAGTTTCAGAGATAACTTAAGTCATTGGTGGAAACAACCTGTCAAGGGTAGTGTACCTTTTAAACATGCTGGCAAATTAAAGTTTGTTAAGGAAAAGCTTCAAACTTGGAACAAAGAGGTATTTGGGAACCTCTTTGAAAATAAAAAATAGGTTGTTGAAATTTTGAATATAATTGATCATAGGATCCAACATGGTGATGCTGATGAAACTACTAGGCAGGAGGAACGAACAAAACTAGAAGAGTTTCATAACTTTTTTTCCTGTGAGGAAATATATTGGAGGAAAAAATCAAGGGCTCTTTGGTTGAAATATGGAGATTCAAATTCCAAGTTTTTTCACGTCACCACACTTAGAAACATAAGCAATAACAAGATAATTTTTTTTTAAAAAGCGTATGGTTCTATTACTCAAGACTTAATAGAAATAAAAAAGGAGGCAGTAACTTATTTCAATTCTATCATCGGTTAGAAATTGCAGTGCAATGAGGAGGCCAAATATATTCTCTTGCAATCCATTCCTAGCATAATAACTGAGGATATAAACCTTAAGCTTCTAGCTCCCTTTTCTAATGAGGAAATTAAGTAATCCTTGCATGGATCCAGACAAAGCCTCGTGACCCAACGACTTTCCCCCTCATTTTTATCAAGATTTTTGGGACATCGTAAGTGAGGATGTAATTTTTGTTGTCAGAGAATTCCAAGCGAGCAATCATATCCCAAAAGGTATCAACTCTACTTTTATTTCTCTAATTCTTAAGAAGCAAACCCTTGAATCTATGGCTGACTTTAGGCCAATAATTTTGTGCAATATTTCTTACAAGATCCTAACTAAAGCCATTGCAAATAGAATGAGATATATTCTACCCCACATCATAGATCCATGCCATGGAAGCTCTGTCCAGGGCATGTCAATATTGGATGGAGTTATCATAATTCATGAAGCTCTGTACTCTGCTCATAAGACTAACAGGTCTATTTTTGCCCTCAAGTTTGAAATGAACAAAGCATTTGACAGGCAAAATTGGGACTTTCTGATTGTTGTCCTCCTTAAGTTTGGTTTTCACCACCAATGGGTTAATTTGATTAAAGAATGTATTTCTAAAGCATGGTTATCAATTCTAGTTAATGGAACAACTACTGGTTACTTTCAAAGTCATAGAGGAATTCGACAGGGGGACCCTATCAGCCCCATGTTATTCATCATTATGGTAGAATATTTAGGTAGAACCATAAAAAATGCTTGCAATTCAAGGCTAATATCAGGAATCAAGGCAACATCTCTCACTAGGGCTATTTATCACCAACAATTCATCAATGATACCATTATATTGACTAAGGCATCAGTGGTTAAGGCTAAAATAATTAAATACATCCTGAAACTCTACAAGGACGTTGTTGGTAAGAAAGCTAATTTTAGTAAAAGCAAGTTATATTTCTTGAACACCCTCATTTAGAGGTAAGGAAGGATTGCAGAAATTTTAGGGTGTGATATAGCAAACCTCCCCACTTCATATCTTGGTCTCCCTCTTTTCATTGGTTCTCCGATAGAGTCAATGTGGGACAGGGTTATTGAAAGAATTCAAAAAAAATTGTTGTATGGAAAGGTCATCTTCTATCTCAAGCAGGAAAGATGACCCTCACTAAGGCCTCTCTTTAGAGCATTCCAGTCTATTTCCTGTCCATTTTCAAATCCCCTATGAAGGTTTTTCAGAAAATTGAAAAACTCCAAAAATAATTTTTATGGACTGGATCAGAGGAGAAAAAAAGGATACACCTTGTAGGATGGACCAAAGTGTGCAGACCCAAGGAAAATGGGGGCTTAGGTCTGAGGATAATTGCTCATATAAATTTAGCTTTACTAGCTAAGCAGGCATGGCGTCTCATTTCTAGTGAATAAAATGAATGGACAACTATCATAAAATGAAAGTATCCTCAAAATATGGAATTTCTAAGTGACTCAATTCCAATCAGAGGTTCTGCTTTTTGGAAAGCAATTCTTAATTGTAAGGAAATCATCAAAAAATATTTAATATGGGTTTTAGGCAATGGTGAGAGGATAAATTTCTGGAATGATAGGTGGGCTAAGGATGAACCACTAACGCAATATCCTAACTTAGTCAGAATCAAAGATATCACAAAATAACTAATTCACAAAAAAGTCTCTGATTATATGGTTGAGGACAGAGGTAGAATGAAGTGGAAACAAATAAGAATTCAGGTATTTCAAGTGGAATCAAATGATCTTTGTAACATTCTCGAGCAACAGTTTATCCCCATGAGACCCAAGGAATATCAAGTGACCTGGGCTCCTATAAAAAATGGGTAGTTCACTGTTAAATCACCTTACAAGCTTCTGCTTGATGACGAGGATTTTGTCCTCTAAAAGGACTTAGTTTGGATAAAAAAATTAATTCCAAAAATTGTAGTCTTTTCATGGCTGGTTATCCAAGGAAGAATTTTAACCATTGATAATATGATGCATAAAGGTATTTATATCACTAATCGTTGTTATTTGTGCAGGGCTAATTGGGAGACCATTTATCACATTTTCCTTGAGTGCCCTTTTTCCTTGACTATCCTAAGTGGGGTTTTTTAGGCCTTCAATATTTCATGGGTTAAACTAGCCATCGTACTTGATTTTTTTGTCCAGTGGCCTTACCCCTTTTCAATCCAAAGACTTAGATACATGTGGAAAATTTTTCTCAATCACTATCTTTGGCAGGTTTGATTAGAAAGGAACCATAGAGTCTTTAATGAGTCTATCCATGATCATCAAACTATCATTGCCACAATCCTATCCTTTGCCAATGAGAATGTGAACCTTATCCCTTTAGATAGTTGTAAACCTCATCTACAGGAGACCACGATTGCTAAATATTTAAGCTTAACCTTGTTATATGAGTCTGTGCCTAAGGTAGTCAACCCCAGATCCAATGTTAAGTGGTATCCACCTCCTATGGGTTGGTTTAAGCTTAATTTTGATGGAGCAGCTAAGGACAATTTTGGTAGAGCCGATGTTGGTGGCATTATACGAGATCATAATCGGAATATGATGCTTGCATTTTTTGAATATTTGAGAACAAGGATGAAAAACGAAACAGAAGCTAGAGCTATGTGGAGAGGCCTTCAAATGACTCAAGACTTAGAAGGCAATTTTATCGTAGAAGGAGACTCTATGTATGTTAAAAATCTCCTCAATAATTGGAAAACACATCCTTCGAGGATTAAAACAATTGTTGAAGAGGCTAGGATCATTTTCCAAGGAAGATAGGATAGAAAAGCCCAACATGTTTTTCGAGAAGCTAACAAAATTGCTGATAAGCTGGCCAATTTGGGTGTCAATGGTGACAAACTTTTCAAATGGGAACACAGTGTCTCGAGTGAAGTACATGAGCTTATTCAAAAAGAATGCCAAGAATGATAGTCGAATTTACCAACAAGGAAGGCACTATAAGTTCGAAGGCTAGGAGTATTCCTATCTCTTTTTTGAATTGGACTCACAATAAAAATTATCTGAGCTGTCAGTCTTCATGGATGCTACTTGGAAATACCATAAAGACTAATGGGGACAGTCACATGTCAAATAACATGGCTTCTAGTCATCTTAGTAATTTGAGGTTGGTTTATAATCATAGGGAAGGAAAGAAATGACAATATAATACTTTGAACCAAAGCCACGTGGACCACCAGATAGCCACCACCATAAATCTAGCCAGCAGGTTCACTTCTCTAAGGCTGATTTGCGAAGATAGTATGTGGTACCAAAGCATGTTATATACGAAAGAAAGAAATTACCAAAGAATTATTAATATTAACTATCAATACAAAGCTTGTGGGAGTTTTTTTCAGTACTTTGCTATGTGTGTCTACAAATTTTTGTTTCTCCATTGTCTCAAGGAAGGGATCCGTATCTATTTATTTTTTGTAATTATGATGCATGTGTATTTTCTCGACGTATACCCAAAATGTTGTATGGGAAGTTTCTTTTTGATAACAGGCTATGTGTCTTACTAGATGTAATGGCTTTGGCGGCATGTAGAATTTACATATATAGGATCCTTAGTAAGGATATGTTCATCAACAACCCTGGGCTGATTTTTGTAAAAGGTTTTGGGTCAACCTGTAAAACCCGGTATTAATGCTATAGTATCTTATCTACAAAAAAAAAATTGTTATAAATACTCATTCAAAATTTTCTAAGACTTATATAATTCAATACATTAATTATGTGCCTCCTTCAATATCTTCAAGTGAAGTATTTTATACCATGCATCTAGTTTTGACCATTAAGTTGATTGGTCACCAATTATTATTTTGCATGGCATGGGAATAAGGTTGTATAAGGCTTGTTTTGTTGCTTTACCTTCTTCTACTTTTTAATTACTTCATTAGGATCAAATCCTAGATTCCTTGCAAGTTTTGATGTTTTCATAATTTCTTTGATATGATAAATTGAATCTATATTTTGAATGCAATCTTTAGCAATTTTGCATACTTGTTTTAGCCCTTTAAATGATCCTATAACTACCATTGTTTTCCTTGAATAATAATCTAGCAACTTTTCAAGTGCCTTATAACCTTTAGAGTTCAACCATTAGGTCCCAACAACTATTAATGATGTCTAAAAAATATTCCTTTATCTCATATTATGTTGTCAATCTTTATAATATCATAATGCATCATATCATTTTGTATATTGATTGCTTGTAGTGTTCATACACTCGAAAATAATTTTATGAGATTGTATATTTTGATAATTGTACATGGATATCTTGTTTGGATTACAAAATAGATAATATTCTTTTAACAAGATTGATTTTACAATTTATCCCATGCTTCTTAAAAGCTCTTCTCACCATAGGGAGTTCATCATACAAATGTTCTTCTTTGTATGTACAAAAATGAGTGAATAAAGAATTAAATTTTAACATACCATATTCATTATAGAAGGTAATGAGCTTATTAGACTTAGAGGTTCCCCATAACTTGTGCTTATAATGGTCACTTTTATATCTCAATGGTGTTCCTTCCTATTGATTCCTTGGTTTGGAGTGATCAACAAATGAAATATTTCTTGTATACCAATTTGGATGATTTTAATGGATCCAAATTTATTTATTTATCATATGTTTGGTTGCTTTGGATTCATACCAAACATTATTGTATTTTCTTAATTGTGCTTATGGAACAAAAACATGTTCTTCTTCTTCTTATTCTTGATCGTTTTCTTATTTTACTTAATTTTTCTTGGCTAAATTATTTTAATGTGCCTTTATACTTAATTTATTTTGCTTATCTAAGGATGATATGTCGTCATTGGTTCATATCTCATGAAGGAGGTTTATATTTGAATTGATTATCCCAACATTTCTTCACTATATGACCACTTGTGTCACAAACTTCACACATATTTTATGTGTGAAAATATTTCTTTAAGAATATTATTTTTTATTATGATATCCTTCAAATTTATTTCTTTAGTTTATCGTATGCCTCTTTTGAATGGATGCTTCCCTTCATGATTTATAAGAAATAATTATTCTTCTTCATATGGTTTATGTGATGCCTCTAATTTTTAAGTAGGTTCACCAACTTTTCAAATCTTGGTGGTTTTTTAGTGATATTTAATGTTATCATAAATATATTATATTTTAGTGGGAGAGATCTCAAAATAATTGGAACTCATGTTTCATTAGATACCTAGTTTCCCAATATGTGTAATGATTCTTGTAACTCAACAATTCTCCTCATGAAAGATTTTAATCTCTCTTGACTCTTAGTATTTAAGCAATATAGCTATATCTATAGAAATATTATTTGATTATTATTCTTTGTTTTAAAGACTATTTGTAGCTTCTCCCATGCATCTTTGGCCATGGTTGAATCTTGAATATATTTTTGTACTTTATTTGCTCCTCTAAACATGATGATTAATCTTGAATTTCTATCTACTTTGTCAAACATTGTTTTATCTTCACATTCTAAAGTAGGATGAATAATGATTTCATGTAAAACTTGCCATAGTTATTCAAACGTAAGTTATATTTTGAGTTTACTTATCTAGGCAATGCAATTTTTCTCCCTTAATGGTTGGGAATTAGAAATAAATAACTTTGGTGCTCTACCAGACATAGTAAACTTTCAAAAAACTTGAATATTTTTATTACACTAAATCAACCTCAAAAAATACTATATGATGAGTATATATAAGCCTATACTTATGATTCAATTGATGCCTTGAGTTACAAAAATAATAATATCAATAAAAATTGATAGCTAGAGGGAACATTCTTCCTCTATGGAACATTTTAATATTTTATTTTCTATTAAAAAATATAGATCTTTCCTTTTATCTTGCAAATAAGATAAATAAGTGAATGCAATTTTATTTCTTCCAATTTCCTTCCAAATACCAATATGGGATATATTCCTTGAGCATGCCCATATATATTAGTTTATTGACATGTCCATGTATCATATATTTGATCTTCAAGTATAAATTTCATCCTAAGACAATTGATTCCAAAAATAATATTTCCTAAAATTTTCCTTCATTGAAATGATATTTATATCTTCTTTTGAGGTTAACCTTAAATAATATTATATAGGGTTATTTACCCTTGAAAATATTTTCTCAATAAGATGCTCCTTGAACATCTCAAGATTTAAATAAGAGAAGGATTAGAAGGATAAATAACTCTTCCTTCTACTGTTTTTGATACCACATTATAAATCAATGCTTTGATGATTTTTATTATGATATATTTTATATTTAAATAAAAATAGTGCCTATTTTAAACATAACAAACCTCTAACTAAAATTGCACCTACATTTTTCTTGTAGTACATACATAGACCTTATTATGGGTGGTTATACCTCTTGTCACTTCACGTGGACTATAATGTAATAAATCTTGACAAAATAGATTTTTTTTTAAGACTATCCTTCTCAATGGTTTATAAGGACAATGAGGGTAAATAGGATCAACTCGTGATGAAAGGATAGATTTGATAAAACAAAATAAATAAGTTAGATTAGGCTATCAATATAATGGACTAATTGGTTGGGAGCTATTAAAGAATCTAAAAGGAAAGGAAATAATATTATAGAAAGACAAGGAATTCAAAGTATATGTGAAATAATTCTAAGCCTAATTTAGTCCGATGAGGTTATGAGGAATTATTAGCTATACCTACCATATCTATAATTTATCTCAAGATGATACCACAATACATAGAGATATGAGGGGATGAAAACTAAGTCGATGCTTAAAGTTAACAAAGGTAAGAGTCTAAATGTTTACCAAAGCATCAAATAATTAGAAATTAGTATAACAAGTATATAAATAAAGGTTATAGGAAACTCTAATGGGATAAAAAGTGGGTGCTATAGGGGGATGTGGAAAATCTACTAGCATTAGTTACGTAGTGTGGGTGCAATGTATGTGATCCATTACTAACTAGGATCATCATTGCATCCTGATAGATATCGACAAAAAGGAATGTGTAATGACCTCAAAAATAGTTACAAGAAAACACACAGAAAAGAAAATATTTTTTCAAAACTATGGAGAGGGATTCATAAATCCCTAACCAATATATGGTTTATCAATTGTTTAAGTTTACTAGGATTTCCAACTTTTCCATTAAGTTACATCTCACTAAATACCCTACACAAGTCTGTCTATGTAGACATACTATGTGTTTTGCAAATAAGTATATCCATATCATCACTCTTGATGAGATATTGCAAATAATTCTATCCATATCATCACTCTTGATGAGCTAAAATTATCACTCTTGGTACATTCAAAGGTATATTCCCATTACCATACCATACACAAGTCCATCTATGTAGGTATGCTATACATATTGCAAATTAAGATATTCATCTTGTCTCCACGATGAGCTATCTTAACTTAGATGTAATCAATTAGTTTTCTTAGTTAACATACTCCCTAAGGGGGTCTCAATTCCCTTAGGTCTTCCTATGTTCACCCTAAGAGGTCTCAATATCTTAGGTCCATTCTAGGTTCACCCTAAGATTTCACTTTCTTAGGTTACTTTCATGTTTAGCAAGAAGACAAGTTTAACTCTATCTACTCAATCAAACAAAGAACAAAACTCATAAAATATACATGATATACTTATAAAGGAAACAATATTTAAAATAATGTAATAATTAGACAGAAAGAGAGGCTAAAAAAATATATATATATAGTTCAATACAATAAATTAAATATACTTTTCGCATCAATCAGTAATATATTACATATATTCAAGTATGGTAAGAGCTTCGTACTTATAAAAGAATAATGTAATACATCAATCATCTAGGGATATCTCCCTACAATTCTATTCTATTTGAGCATAAGTAAATCAAACTGGTGCATAGGTTATAGCTACCTCTTTGGTCATCCTTGCCTTCCACCATTCATTTGAGGGTGGTAGGGAATCAGGGCAACTCATGGTTCCATGATAGACATGACTCTAAATGCATCAATTATTTACTTTGACAAATTGAAACTATACAAATTTAACCAAATTATCTAACTATCTACTATATAGTTGATATCATAAAAATATCTGGTTTTATTTTCACCTATCAATGCCCATAGAGATTCTTTCAAGAAATACAACTAGATCACAAGTTTTACTTTAATCAACCCATTTCAACCTTTATTCAACAAATTAAAGTTGCATATATTTAATAATTTAAATAACCTATATTTTATTTTATTTAAAATAATCAAATAATATCTTATTTAATTAAAGAAACAAACTATTTTTTCCTTTATTTACAATAATTAAATAACATCTTATTTAATCAAAGAAATAAACTATATTTTCCTTTATATATATTTGATTGATAAAACAAGGTTTTGAAAGGGACCCCAAACCTTTTAAATTGCAAGACAAAAAGGAGTAATCAAAACCAAAAACAAGCAATAGAAAGATAAAATGAGCAACAACCAAAGGAAAAGGACTGGGACTCAACATCCCTAGGGGAGATCATAACAACAATAAAAATGGAAATCAACAAAAAATAAAACCTCCATGAGATTAACCTAGGATGGTGTGATGATCTACCTCATCACCTTAAGTATTTTGGTTCACCTTCAATATTTGGAATGTCACCTTCAAACTCATGATTCTGCTAACAAATTTTCTAGCTTGAGTGAGCAGAGAGGATGCCAGACTAATGATATCATCAAGGTTAGTCACGAGATCAGATTCATCAATAGAAGGGTCCTGAAACAACATTTCACCAAGAGAGAGTAAGTTGCTAGAGATGATATTGCAAGACTGCCAACTCAAACTTGAATGCCACCTAGGAATGAGCTTTGCAACTCGATTGAGGACTATTTCTAAAGTCAATATATATAGACCATAGTGTCATATAGGATCCCACTTGGAAAGCTATTTTATAACTATTCCTATAGTTGATTTTATATCACTTGGGATTGGGCTTGGAAACCTGATTTAGGATTGACTCCAAAGTCAGATTCACAAGGGTGTTAGTTCTAGATAAGGACTAAGGAGGTGATTGGGATTATTGTTGAAGCTCCAAAAGCAGGTTTCGATTGGTAGAATCATTTTGGTTATAAAAATCAATGACCTCATGTGGGAAATTAGCAACCTAGACATGAAGATCATCCTAGGTCAAATAAATATTTGCCATGAGATCGGCTATACCATTTCCTACTCTAAACACATGTTGGATTGTGACTTTCTCAAAATTTCCAATAAGGATATTCGACTCCTCAATGCGATTGGAAACTAACCACACCAATGGTCATGATCGTTTGACATAGTTAACTAAATTAAGAGAGTCTCCTTCAATGATGAGTTTTTAGATGTGGAGACCCTCTATTAGAGATAATCCCTAGAATAAATCTTTAGCTTTAGCAAAATTATTGTATTAAATGCCAATGGATTTAATGTATGTGAGGATAATTCTACTTTGGTCATCCTTAAGAATACCTCTATATCTAGCTGTTTTTTGGGTACCCTTGTTGTCCCCATAAAAATTAATTTTAATCCATCCAAGAGGAGGGGGATACTAAACAAAATTTGATCTATCAGTTTTGGAAAACCTAGGCTAATAAGGCCTAATAAGAAGGTCAAATTAGGTAATTAGTCTAGATTCAATACCTTGGTCATGGCCTTCAGGTAAAGGAATAAGACTAGTATTCCTGACGGCCATTGATAGGATTTTTGAAGACACATAGGTAGGGTCTCTATAGGACTCAATAAAGGCTCTATTGTTCCTTTCAAGCCAATTTTACTATAGGAAGTGTAAAAGATAGAAGGAACATAAAGATTTGAGGTGCAATTTTTTAAAGGTATAGGCCATTAGAAGCAAAGGTCCAAGATAGTGCTAGGAGGAGTCCAAGAGATATTGAAATTGGAAAGGAGTGAGGATAAAACATTGTGGGAGAAAGGGAAATCAATGAAAATATGGGAGACTTATTTTCAAGTAGAATGACACAAGTAATTGTTGGACATTTTGAGTCAAAGTTATCATTGATGTCAAGGAATGAAATTGTCATTGATGTCAAGGAATAAGCTACCGTTGACATCAAAAGGTCAAAAGGAACAATACAAAGGTTAATGGAAAAATAGCTTCATAATATTTATTTTTAATATTATGTGGAGCATAAGTAGAAGGGTTTTTATTAAAATCATGGATGAGCAAAAATAAAAGATTTTTCATAAAAACCCAAGGAAGCTTTTAAATTCATATTAGAAAGCCAAAGGAAGTTTTAATATTTATTTTATAAAATATTTAAATTCAAATTGAATTTAAATTTTATAAATAAATATTATTTATACAAAGTGTTACAACCTAAGAAGGCTTTAATCCTTAATAAATCCAAAAGGATTTAAACATTAATTTATAATATTTAAATTCTAAAGAATTTAAATAATTTATAAATTAATTATTTAAATATCAAAGGCACCGACGTCTAAAATAAAAAGGTATTCATCGACGTTTGAAAGTGTGGTGGCATATTGGTATAAAAACCATATGCCTAAGTGGAAAAATGATCATCCTTTTTTTATTTACCAAAGATCTACGAGTTGTGTGTTTCATGTGATTTTGTGCAAGGAAGAAGACAAAGTTTTGTCTTAAGTGTGAATAAATAACATGAAAGAAGTCGTAACCCTCATAACCATCCAGCGTGGTGGTCTAGTGGCAAGTTGGAGTGAGCTAGGGTGCTTGTGAGAGGGAGGAACTGTATTCGAATCTCGACAAGTAGCGTTTTGAGTGGACTTGGTCAGCATTTTGAGTGGACTTGGTTAGGTTCCAAAGGAAGTGATGCAAATCCTTTTTGTATGAGGCACCTAGAAGGAGAAGATAGAGCATGTGGTGCTCTTCCCTCCCAAGTTGAGTGCCTAGATCATGTGGTGGTTGGAGCTGCAGCTAGGGCACTGATAGAGGCGGCGTCATGAGTTAAAATCTCACCAAGGAAAAGGTAATAAATTTTTTAATATATTTTGTGATGCCTAAGGTTTTGGTATAAGGTCCTAGGGAGTTAAAAGTGGTATATAAAAAGTACTTTTAATTAATCATTATTTTTGTTAATTGGAGGAATAAGGAGTTAGCTTTATTTTTAATAAAGTATTTATGACATATTGGCTTATTGGACATTAAATTTTTGATTAAATTTTGAGAGGACTTCTTGCCATTGAGTTATTTTGAGAATGTGATTTTATTGACATTATTTTTGGTATTGGATATTATTTTAAATGGGAGATTATAAGGTGTATTTGGTCAATTATTTTTGTATATTTTGATGGACACTTTCTTCAATATGGAAAGATAAGTTGTATGTATATTTTGATATTTGAATTGTACTTTTGAGAGAGTTTATCATATTATAAATTCCTTTAGCTTGGCAAAGAAGTGTTTGTGATTGTGGAAGATTTTTGAGGTTCCTTCATCATCAAGAAAAAGGTATGGGTACATTCTTACATAGTTGATTTGATTGATTATTTTCTAGAAAACAAGTTTGGAGTGAAAAGGACTTAATTAGGTTTCCTTATTGAGTTGTTGAGCTATATGTGAGATTGGTTTATAAGCATTGTTGTTGAAGTGATTGATTGAGTGAAGAACTTGAACTAGGGTTTGCAATGATGATGAGTATCATTGTTATGTGATATTGGTTGAAAAGTATTATTGGAAATATTTTGAGTGAGTGCTCATATGCTTGGACTAGGGTTTGTAATAAAGGATTGTTTTATTGAGTGAGTGGTTGAGTAGAGTTGGTTTAGCCTAGTCAAGTGGATGTGTGAAGTGATTGTTCAAGTTATATGAAATAAATTGTTCTATATTCTGAATTCATTTGAGAAAAAAATTGAGATTTTATGAGTGGGAAACATATTGATCTTTTAACAATTCTCTATATACTTCTATGATAACAGAGTAAGTGAAATTGTTTGAGCATTGAAGTGAATGTGAAGCATATTGAGTCTCTAAGAATTCTCTATATGTTTCTAAGAGAGTGATTGAAAGTGATTGAGAATTGTGATGTGTGTAGAGCATATTGAGTCTCTAACAATTCTCTTTATATTTTTATGATATTGGAAAAGTTCTAGTGTGGACTTGTTGAGCATATTTGAGGTAAGTCTTTGAGAAGACTTGAGGATAGATTTGTGTAAGTATATATGGAATCTTACAATACAGATTGAGAGTATATTTGGATAAGTTCTAGTGGGGACTTATTGAGCATATTGAACAAGTTCTAGAGAGGAATTGTGGATAGATTGGTGTGAGCTTTTGTGGAAGCTTACAAGGAAGATTTGAGATAAGTCTTTAATTAGACTTATGAGCGGAGATGATTGATGATTTGTTCAAACCTTGAGTTAAGGTCTGGGGTAGATCCAGTAGAGTTGATTTGAGATTTATTCAAGCCTTGAGTTAAGGCTTGAGGATATATATTGATGACATATTAGTGATATAATAAAGGACTATGATTAGTACAGATTCAAGGATATATTTTGGTGCAGATTTGAGGACAGGTTTGTACCAGACTAGATGCAAAAATTGAGGATATGTTTGTGCTAGACCGAAGGACTATGTTTAGTAGAAATTTGATATAGAGATTTGGTGGTGATAGGGTTTAGTATAGATGTCTCTATATATATCAACGAGGATAGGTGTCTTCTATGGATATAGTTCCATTTTCTAAGGGTAGTGGAGCTAGAGGTCTTCTAGAGGATCACCAACCAGAGAAAAGTTAGGAGATTGGTGTCTCCTGTAGATATATATCCATGAACTTGATTAGGGTATTGGTGTCTCCTTTAGATAGATATCCATAAATATTTTAATATGGAAAGGATTCCCAAGAGATTGATTGAGAAAATTTTAGTGAAATATTTTCTCCGTGGAGTAGCCCACATTGGGTAAACCACATAAATTTAGTTTCTATATTATGTGTGGTGATTTGGACATTACTTTTATTAATGCTATTGATATTGCTATATATACATTACATAATATTGATTGGTAAAGAAAAGTAAAAAGTGGTCTTATATTGTTCACCCCCCTCTCAGTATAAGCTTATATTCTTCAATTGGTATCAGATCATGTTCCTTCGAAAGAGTTTAACATCTTGAAGGAAAAGCTTACAATAACATAATGGATTCTAATAAAGGATCATCAGATAATTTAGCACCATTATTTTATGGAAGTTATTATATATATTCAAGTATGAGAATGAATATTTATCTAATGGCACTTGGTAATGAAATTTAGAAAGCAGTTGAAAATGGATATGTGCCACCAGCTGATTCACCTACAGATAAGGAAGGTAAGCTTATACATCATTACAATTCAAAAGCAATGAATGTAATTTTGAGAGGTTTACATAGAACATAGTCCATAAAATTTATGCATTGTAAATATGCAAAAGGAATGTGGGATAAGTTGGAAATCATATATGAAGGAGATAAAGGTGTCAAGGAAGAAAATATACAAAACCTCAAAGGACAATTTGAGGAGTTAAGAATGAAGGATGAGAAAAACATTAGTATTTATCTACTTTGATTCGATGAAGTTGCTAATGCCATGTAAGAACTTGGACTTAATATAGAATAATCAGATGTTTGTGATAAGGTCTTAAGATCTCTTCCAAAAATATTTAGTGAAAATATTTTTTCTATAGAATAATCAAAGGATGGTGATTATTTGACAAGAGATATTTTCCTTGGTATCCTTACATATTTTGAGTTGATAATAAAATAACCTAATCCCCAAAGGGAAGAAGCCTTCAAATTAATCAAGAAGACAAAGGGTAAGAAGTCATAATCAAGCAATGATTCATCCAGTGATGAAGAAGCTAATTATGGCAGAAGGAATAAGGATTCAAGAATATCTAGAGATGCAAAATCTGTTAGATGTTTCAATTGTAAAAATTATGGTCATTATGTAATTGTTTGTCAAGAAGCTAAGAAAAACAATGATGAAGAAAAATAGGATAAGAGGAATAGAGAATTAGAAAGATAAATGCACCAAAATAAAAGCAAGCATGGACAAATAATATAAGGAAAGAAGTTATTTCAAAGACAAAAGAGGAGCTACTATGCAAACAAGGCAAGTAAGTACTCAAGTGATAATGATAATAGTTTTTTAGATAATGATAGAGATGAAGTCCTATTTATGATTGAATAAAAGGAAGAATTCAATAAAAGGTCACCAATAATTCTCAAGTGATTCATATGTGGTAGCTTTGGACATCTTGAAGATAGTTGTACAAGAAATGGTTTCAGTTTTAGTGATGATGAATATGAAGATACACTTGAAGGACCAGATGAGAATATTCTAATGGCTCTAGAGAAAGAATAAAGTGATCCTATAGAAAACAAGTCAAACAAAAATAAAGATGTGGACAAAGGTAAACAATGGAAGAATCAGATAAAAAAGGATATGATCTTAAGGCAAAACTTATGTATGCTCTTGAAATAGTAAAGAAGGTAAGAAAACAAAACTGTAAACTTGAGTTTCAGTTTCAAGAATGTGATGATGATAGAAGAATGCTTATAGAGGATCTAGACAAATCAAAATCTAAGAAAACATAGTTCAAGGATAAGCTAGAAGAAAAAGTATTATAATGTGAAAAGCTAGAACAAGAAGTAGCCCTACAAAGGGAATATGTAGAAAAGTCCAAGAGTAAGCTACACAAGTTTGAAAAGAGCTCAAATATTATGGATAATATGATCAAGGTACAAATAAGGTCAACAAAAAATATAGGTCTTCATTTTGAACAGGCTCAAAAGAAACAATAAGAGAAGTCAACCTCAAGTTTTGAAGGAGAAGAAACTTTAGAAGAAGACAATGTCAGAGAAAGTGAGACATATGAGGATGAGTTGGATAACAGAAAGTTCAACAAGAAAAGGAACAATTCACAAATGAGAAACAAATGAAACAACAATTAGAATAGGTTAAGAGAGACTAAGATACCAATGAGGTCAAGACAAAGAAACTTCAATGGAAGATGTTTTTCATGTCACTGGTTTGGGCACATGGGTTCATAGTGCAGGACACATGAAAGACAAGAATATGGAAATAGACAACTTTTCATGGGTATTGCTACTCATATAATCAGTTTGGTCATAAGGCAATGAATTTAAGGGTTCATGATAGAAAAGAATATGGCTTCACTTGGAGAAATCCCAAGATATTTTCACCTCCAAGGAATAATAGCATTAAGTGTTATAAGTGTGATAATGATGGACACACAAAAAAGTGGTGTAGATTAGACATTATAGAATCAAGTATGAAAAGGAACATGAAAAGGGATATGGATATGAATAGGAACAAGAATAGGAATATGGACATGGACAGGAACAAGAACATAGACATGGAAAGGAATAGTCAAAGGATTCATAAGGATCAGATAAGAAGAAAATAGGATAAAGGTAAAGGCCAGTTCTTGTTGGGAGTATAAATACTCCTACACAAAAATTAACCACCTCAAGAGGAGGTGGGGGAGGGGCTAAGCTAAGAGACTAATTATTAGCCTCGAGCCCCAAAGGTGACCCTTTACCATTGATGTCAAAGGGAGAGATATTTGAGTAAGGGGGAGGTATTTAGTATTTGAGTAAAGAGGAGAGATTTGAAGAGAGCATTGAGCTAGGGGGAGCAATGTCCTAGGGAAAGCATAACAAAGAAGAGGTTAAATTTTGGTAAAAATAATTTGGGTTGCCATCAATGACAAAGGGGGATATTGTTGGACATTTTGAGTCAAAGTTGTCATTGATTTCAAGGAACGAAGTTGTCATTGATGTCAGGAAATAAGCTATCATTGATGTCAAAAGGTCAAAAGGAATAATGCAAAGGTTAATGGCAAAAGAGCTTCATAATATTTATTTTTAATATTATGTTGATCATACGTAGAAGGGTTTTTATTAAAACCATGGATGAACAAAAATAAAAGGTTTTTCATAAAAACCCAATGAAGCTTTTAAATTCATATTAGAAAGGCCAAAGAAGTTTTAATATTTATTTTATAAAATATTTAAATTCTAATTGAATTTAAATTTTATAAATAAATATTATTTATACAAAGTGGTAAAACCTAAGAAGCCTTTAATCCTTAATAAAGCCAAAATTATTTAAACATTAATTTATAATATTTAAATTCTAAAGAATTTAAATAATTTATAAATTAATTATTTAAATATCAAAGGCACCGACATCTAAAATAAAAAGGAATCCTCCGACGTTTGAAAGTGTGGTGGCATATTGGTATAAAAACCATATGCCTAAGTGGCAAAAGAATCATCCCTTGTTCGATTTACCAAAGGTCTACGAGTTGTGTGTTTCATGCAATTTCATGCAAGTAAGAAGAAAAAGTTTTGTCTTAAGTGTGTTGACAAAGAAATAATATGAAAGAAGCCCTAACCCTCATAACCATCCAGTGTGATGGTCTGGTGGCAAGTTGGAGTGAGCTAGGGTGCTTGTGAGTGGCCCACGTTTGAATCTCGACAGACAACATTTTGAGTGGATTTGGTCAGTGTTTTGAGTGGACTTGGTTAGGCACTAAAGAAAGTAGTGCAAATCTTTTTTGGGTGAGGCACCAATAGGAAGAAGTTAGAGCACATGGTTCTCTTCCCTCCCAAGGTGAGCGCCTAGATCACGTGATGATTGGAACTACAGCTAGGACGTTGGTAGAGGCGGCATCGTGAGTTCAAATCTCACCAAGGTAAAGGTAATAAATATTTTAATATATTTTGTGATTCCTAAGGTTTTGATATAAGGTCCTAGGGAGTTAAAAGGGGTAGATAAAAATTATTTTTAATTAATAATTATTTTGGTTAATTGGAGGAATAAGGATTTACCTTTATTTTTAATAAAGTATTTATGACATATTGGCTTATTGGAGATTCAAGTGTTGATTAAATTTTTAGAGGACTTCTTGCCATTGAGTTATTTTGAGAAGGTGATTTTATTAACATTATTTTTGGTATTGGATATTATTTTAAATGGGAGATTGTAAGGTGTATTTGGTCAATTATTTTTTTATATGTTATGGATGCTTTCATCAAGATGGAGTGATAAGGTGTATGTATGTTTTGATATTTACATTGTACTTTTGAGAGAGTTTATCATATTATAACTTCCTTGAGATTGGAAAAAAAGTGTTTGTGATTGTGGCATATTTTTGAGGTTCCTTCATCATCAAGAAAAAGCTATGGACATAGTCTTCCATAGTTAATTTGATTGATTGTTTTTTGGAAAACAAGTTTAGAGTGAAAAGGACTTAATTAGGTTTCCTTGTTGAGTTGTTGAGCTATATGATGCAGGAGCATCTAGTGGCACCTGATGCAGAAGCATCTAGTGGTAGGAGGGCCACTTTTGAAAAGTTGACTAAGGAGGGAAGACGTCGCGATTTTGCAATGTGTCGTGAAATCACGACAGAAGAAGCAGAAGAAGGCAAGGAGAAAAATATGTTGCGATATCGTGATAGAAAAAGTGTCACGATATCACGACACAGAGAGGAAAGAGGAATAAACAGAGAATACTATCGCGATATCGCGACATAAAATGTGTCGCGATTTCATAACACAAGTGGAGAACGTAGCCAGCGAGGAGAAGTTGTAGCGATATCATGATAGCAAATGTGTCACGATATCGTGACACAAGTGGAGCAGAGGAGTCAGAAAGGAGAATCTATCGTGATATCGTGACAAGAATGTGTTGTAATATCATGACACAAGTGGAGCAGAGGAGTCAGCGAGGAGAAGCTATCACGATATCACGACATAAAATGTGTCGCGATATCGTGGCACAAGTGAATCAAAGAAGTGAGTAAGGAGTTGTGACGATATCGTGACAGAAAATGTGTCATGATTTTACGACAAAAAATGGAGAAAGAAGCCAGCAAGGCCAACTGTCGCGATATTGCAATAGGTTCCATAGGAGAAGCAAGGGTGCCAAGGATGTCGCGATTTTGTGACATGTCACGGTTTTGCGATCCAAAAGTAGAAGAAGAGTATGAAAGGCAAATATGTCATAATTTCGTGACATGTCACAGTTTTGCGACCTAAGGAAGAAAGAGGAAGCTAAAAGCTAAGATGTCATGATTTTGTGACCTGAAGGCAGGATGAAGAGTGAAAGAGGAAGATGTCATGATTTCGTGACATGTCACAATTTCACGACCTACAAAAGAGAGAGAAGGCACACAGGAGAAGATGTCATGATTTCGTGACATGTCGCAGTTTCACGACCCACCAAGGAGAGAGAGAGCCAGGAGAAATAAATGTCACGATTTCACGATAAGTCACAGTTTCACGACCAAAAGGCGAAGAAGGAGCCAAGGAATAAAGATGTCACGATTTTGTGACATGTCACATTTTCGTGACCAGAGGGCAAGCGAAGGAGCCAAGAGGGGGAGATGTCACGATTTCGCGACAGGTCACAGTTTCATGACTAGAAGGCGAAGAAGGAGCCAAGGAAGAAAGATGTCATGATTTCGTGACATGTCACAGTTTCGCGACCCACCAAGGAGAGAGAAAGCCAGGAGAAAGGAATGTCGTGATTTCATGATAAGTCATAATTTTGCAACCAGAAGGTGAAGAAGGAGCCAAGGAAGAAATATGTCATGATTTCATGACATGTCACATTTTCGTGACCAGAGGGCAAGCGAAGGAGCCAGAGGAGGAAGATGTCACGATTTCACGACGGGTCATAGTTTTGTGACCAGAAGGTGAAGAAGGAGCTAAGGAAGAAAGATGTCAAGATTTCATGACATGTTGCATTTTTGTGACCATAGGGCAAGCGAAGGAGCCAGAGGAGGAGGATGTCATCATTTCATGACATGTCATGATTTCACAACCATCTGGTGAGCGAAGGATCCAGAGGATGAAAGATGTCATGATTTTGTGACATGTCGCATTTTTACGACCCGATGAATAAGAGAAGGTAAGGGGGCCAAAATGTCACGATTTCGTGACTTGTCGCGATTGCACGACCCAAAGGAGAAGAAAGGAGGCAAGGAGGGAAGATGTCGCGATATCGCAACATGTCACAATTTTGTGACACAAAGAAGAAAAAGTAGGCAGGAGAAGAAGATGTCACAATATCACATGTCATGATTTTACGATAGGAAGAAGCGAGATGAAGCTGAAAGAGAATATGTCGTGATTTTGTGACATGTCACGATTTCGTGACAAGGAAAAGAGAGAGAAGGTGGAAAGAGAAGATGTCACAATTTTGTGACATGTCACGATTTTGTGACATGAAGAAGAGAGAGATGGCAGAACGAGAAGATGTGATTTCATGACATGTCGTGAAATTGCAACCCGTAGAAGTGAGAAAGGGGAGAAAGGAAAGATGTCATGATATCACGACATGTCACGATTTCATGACCCAAAGTGGAGAAGAGTAACAAGGAAGAGAAATGTCATGATATCATGACATGTTGCGATATCGCAATCGAAAAGGAAAAGGAAGGGCAGGATAAGGAAGATGTCGTGATATCGCGACACGTCGTGATATCGTGACCCAAGGAGGAAAGAGAATGAGAGGAAGCAAAACTATCACGATATCATGATAGATAGGAAGAGAAGAAGAAGAGCAAGAGGGAGAAGATGTCATGATATCATGACATACTATATTTTTGGGGGCCACGACAGAGTGACAGTGACAACTCATGAAAGTCAGGCGGCAAATGTAGATGTTGTTACAGTGCAGCTAGAAGAGGAAGATGATAGAGTTCAGGCGGCGGTTGTAGAGCAGGGACAACACGTGGCACCAAGGTGCAGTAAAGGCGAGTGAATACCAAGAGGCATGGGAAACAAAAATGATGGGTCGCATAGAGTAATCTGATAGGAAGCGACGGTCAGACGGTGATGATAGGGGTCGTGTGGAGTGGAGCCTAGATCGGATTTTGTGCTCCGATTTTCATGAAAGGATGTTTCAGAGGGTCAAGGCCTCTATAAAAACCCAGTCATTGTAATAGGTTAAGGTGGTGGATTGGATATTGCACGTAGAGTTAGAGTGTAGATGAGAAAACTTAGCCAATGCACCAGTTGTGAAAGCTAAGCCGAGTGTTAGCTTCTATAAAGCCTACGAGCTGTTACTGTAAAGATTTTCTAGATTAATGAAGAGAATTTGGAATTGGTGAGAGTGCAATTTTCTATCCCCCATCAGTGGTATCAGAGCTAATGTTCCTAAGTGTGTAATAGATCACCGAACGAGAGGCAGTTACACCAGGATCTATGGAAGGGTTCTAAGAGAGAAGAGAGAGTTAGGGTTCTGAGTGAGTGAGCAGATCATCGAAAGTGAGGCGGCTACACCAGGATCGATTAAGCTTGTGAGAAAAGTGAAAAAGAATGCCTCCACAAAGAATCCATGGTGGTGAGAGAGATATGGTGCCAAAGGAAGAGTTCATGGCCTTGTAGAGGCAATTGCAAGCCCTGCAAGAGGAGCTGCATAGAAGGCATGAGGAAAAATAGAAAAGAAGAGAATATGGAGCGCATCAGAAGTTGAAGTTGTTGAAGGCTACAAACAAAGAGGTGTGCAGCAATGCCAGGATCTTCCTGGTAGAAGTTAAAAATTTATCTGGCCAGGAGACGAAGTTCAAGTGGGTTGTAGACGAGGAAGTGTGTAGCAGTAGTAGAATCTGTCTAGAGGAAGACAAAAGGTATTTTTTCCAGGAGACGAGGTTGGAACAGGCTGTAGAGGTAGATGAATGTCTGGAGGTGTTGCAGAAGGCAGTGACCAGATAGCATAGAAGTGAAGATCACTTCTCCATCAACCCCGAGTGTCTGATGTAGGAGCATCTAGTGGCACCTGATGCAGAAGCATCTAGTGGCAGAAGGGCCACTTTTGAAGAGTTGACTAAGGAGAGAAGACATCGCGATTTCATGACGTGTCATGAAAACGTGACAGAAGAAGCAAAAGAAGGCAAGGAGAAAAATATGTCATGATATCACGATAGAAAAAGTGTCACGATATCACGACACAAAGAGGAGAGAGGAACCAACGGAGAATACTGTCATGATATCATGACAAAAAATGTGTTGTGATATCATGACACAAGTAGAGAACGTAGCCAGTGGGGAGAAGCTATCACAATATCGCAACAGCAAATGTGTCACGATATCGCGACACAAGTGGAGCAAAGGAGTCAGCAAGGAGAAGCTGTCACGATATCGCGATAGGAAATGTGTCACGATATCACGGAGGAGTCAGTGAGGAGAAGTTATCGTGATATCATGACAGGAAATGTGTCACGATATTGTGGCACAAGTGAAGCAAAGAAGTGAGCAAGGAGAAGCTGTCGCGATATCATGACATAAAATGTGTCACGATATCACGACACAAAATGGAGAAAGAAGCCAACAGGGCCAACTGTCATGATATCGTGACAGGTTCCATAGGAGAAGCAAGGGTGCCAAGGATGTCACAATTTTGTGACCCAAACAGGCAAGAGGAGGCTGCAAGAAAAGATGTCATGATTTTGCGACATGTCACAATTTCATGACCCAAAAGTAGAAGAAGAGTACAAAAGGCAAAGATGTCGTGATTTTGCGACATGTCGTGATTTCACGACCTGAGGAAGAAAGAGGAAGCCGAAAGCTAAGATGTCACGATTTCATGACCCGAAGGTAGGATGAAGAGGGGAAGAGGAAGATGTCATGATTTCTCGACATGTCACAGTTTTGCGACCCGCAAAAGAGAGAGAAGGTGCAGAGGAGAAGATGTCGCGATTTCATGACGTCACAGTTTTGCGACCCGCCAAGGAGAGAGAGAGAGCCAGGAGAAAGAAATATTACGATTTCGTAATAGGTCATAGTTTCGTGACCAAAATGCGAAGAAGGAGCCAAGGAAGAAAGATGTCACAATTTCATGACATGTCGCATTTTCGTGACCAGAGGGCAAGCGAAGGAGCCAGAGGAGGAAGATGTCACAATTTTGCGATAGGTCACAGTTTTGTGACCAGGAGGCGAAGGAGCCAAGGAAGAAAGATGTCATGATTTTGTGACATGTCATAGTTTTGCGACCCGCCAAGGAGAGAGAAATCTAGGAGAAAGCAATGTCACAATTTCACGACAGGTTGCAGTTTCATGACTAGAAGGCGAAGAAGGAGCCAAGGAAGAAATATGTCGCAATTTTGTGACATGTCGCATTTTCATGACCAGAGGGCAAGCGAAGGAGCTAGAGGAGGAATATGTCATGATTTCATGGCAGGTCATAGTTTCATGACCAGAATGCGAAGAAGGATCCAAGGAAGAAAAATGTCACGATTTTGTGACATATCAAATTTTCACAACCAGAGGGCAAGCGAAGGAGCCAGAGGAGGAGGATGTCACAATTTCGTGACATGTCACGATTTTGTGACCAGCTGGCAAGCAAAGGAGCCAAAGGATGAAATATGTCACAATTTCATGATATGTCACATTTTTGTGACCTAATGAATAAGAGAAGGCAAGGGGGCCGAAATGTCACAAAGGAGAAGAAAGGAGGCAAGGAGGGAAGATGTCGCAATATCACGACATGTCGTGATTTTGCGACACAAAGAAGAGAAAGTAGGCAGGATAAGAAGATGTCGCGATATCACGACATGTCAAGATTTCACGACAGGAAGAAGCGAGAGGAAGCTGAAAGAGAAGATGTGATTTCGTGACATGTCACAATTTTGTGACAAGGAAAAGAGAGAGAATGTGGAAAGAGAAGATGTCATGATTTTGCGACACAAAGAAGAGAGAGATGGCGAAACGAGAAGATGTCATAATTTTGTGACATGTCACAAAATCATGACCTGTAGAAGTGAGAAAGGGGAGAAAGGAAAGATGTCGTGATATCGTGACATGTCACGATTTCATGACCCGAAGTGGAGAAGAGGAACAAGGAAGAGAAATTTCATGATATCGGGACATGTGATATCGTAACCGAAAAGGAAAAGAAAGGCCAGGATAAGGAATATGTCACGTTATTGCGACCCAAGGAGGAAAGAGAATGAGAGGAAGCAAAATTGTCACGATATCATGACAGACAAGAAGAGAAGAAGAAGAGCAATAGGGAGAAGATGTCATGATATCACGACATACTGTATTTTCGGGGGCCGCAACAGAGTGACAGTGACAACTCATGAAATTCAGGTGGCGAATGCAGAGGCTGTTACAATGTAGCTAGAAGAGGAAGATGACAGAGGTCAGGTGGTGGTTGTAGAGTAGGGACAACACATGGCACCAAGGTGTAGTAAATGCAAGCGAATACTGAGAGGCACAAGAAACAAAAATGATGGGTTGCGCAGAGTAATCTGATAGGAAGTGGCGGTCAGACGGTGATGATAGGAGTGGAGCCTGGATCGGATTTTGTGTTTTGATTTTTGTGAAAGGATATTTTAGAGGGTCGAGGCCTCTATAAAAACCCAGTCATTGTAATAGGTTAAGGTGGTGTATTGGATATCGCACGTAGAGTTAGAGTGTAGATGAGAAAACTAAGTCGGTGCACCAGTTGTGAAAGCTAAGCCAAGTGCTAGCTTTTGTAAAGCCTACGGGATGTTACTGTAAAGATTTTCCATATTAATGAAGAGAACTTGGAATTGGTGAGAGTGCGGTTTTTCGTCCCCCATCACTATATGTGAGATTGGTTTATAAGCATTGTTGTTGAAGTGATTGATTGAGTGAAGAACTTGAACTAGGGTTTACAAATATCATGAGTATAATTGTTATGTGAGATTGGTTGATAAATATTGTTGGAAATATTTTGAGTGAGTGTTCATATGCTTGTACTAGGGTTTGTAATAAAGGATTATTTCATTGAGTGATTGGTTGAATAGAGTTGGTTTAGCCTAGTCAAGTGGATGTGTGAAGTGATTTTTCAAGTTCTATGAAACAAATTGTTCTATATTTTTAATTGATTTGAGAAAAAAATTTAGAGTTGATGAGTGTGAAATATATTGAGTCTCTAATAATTCTCTATATGTTTCTATGATAAAAGAGCCAGTGAAAGTGTTTAAGCATTGAAGTGAATGTGACACATATTGAGTCTCTAACAATTATCTATATGTTTCTAAGAGAGTGATTGAAAGTGATTGAGCATTGTGATGTGTGTAGAGCATATTGAGTCTCTAACAATTATCTATATGTTTCTAAGAGAGTGATTGAAAGTGATTGAGTATTGTGATGTGTGTAGAGCATATTGAGTCTCTAACAATTATCTTTATGTTTCTATGAGATTGGAGAAGTTCTGGTGTGGACTTGTTGAGCAAATTTGAGGTAAGTCCTTGAGAAAACTTGTGGATAGATTTGTGTAAGCTTTTATGGAAGCTTACAATACAAATTGAGAGCATATTTGGATAAGTTCTAGTGGGGACTTATTAAGCAGATTGGACAAGTTCTAGAGAGGAGTTGTGGACATATTTGTGTGAGCTTTTGTGGATGTTTACAGGGCAAATTTAGGATAAGTATTTGATTAGACTTGTGAGAAAATTTGATTGATTATTTTTTCAAACCTTGAGTTAAGGTTTGGGGCATATCCAATAGAGTTGATTTGAGATTGAGTCAAGACTTGAGTTAAGGCTTGAGGATAGATATTGAGGAAATATTTATGCTAGATCAAAGGACTATGTTTAGTACATATTTGAGGATATTTTGGTGCATATTTGAGCATAGGTATGTGCCAGACCAGAGATAGAGATTGAGGACATATTTTTGCTAGAACGAAGTACTGTGTTTAATGTAGATTTGAGACAGAGCTTTGGAGGTGATAGAGTTGAGGATAGAGGTCTCCAACCAGATTAGGTGGTACAAGTGTCTTCTATGGATAGAGTTCCATTTGCTAAGGGTAGTGGAGATAGAGGTCTTCTAGAGGATCACCAACTATAGAAAAGTTAGGAGATTTGTGTCTCCTATGGATAGAGATCCACAAACTTGATTAGGGGATTGGTATCTCCTTTGGATAGATATCCATAAACATTGTAATAGGGAAAGGATTCCCAAGAGATTGATTGAGAAAATTTTAGTGAAATATTTTCTTTGTGGAGTAGCCCACATTAGGTGAACCACGTAAATTTGGTATCACTATTGTCTGTGGTGATTTGTGCATTGCTTTAATCATTGCTATTGATATTGCTATCTATACATTACATAATATTGATTGGGAAATAAAAGTAAAAGTGGTCTTATACTGTTCACCCCCCTCTCAGTATAAGCTTATTTTATTTAGTAACAATGGTTGGGAATGATCAACCCATGATTGGAGAGGTTTTCAATAGTGAAAACTTTATTTTGAATAACCAACCAAAAAAGAAAGCAACCTTTGGGATGATATGACAAAGCAATATGATATTGGTAGGAAACCAATTTTTCTAAGCCTCTTATTGAAATAAATTGGTATATTTAATAGTGAAGAGGCCATAGTCACTAGCTTTCCAAAGGAAAGAGTCTTTGGTAGGGATGTTGAGCATCATGGATGATCTTAGTAGGATAGAAACATATTGCATAGCCACCATTAGTTCAAGATTGGCATCTAAAGTGGGAAGGATTTTCCGTGAAGGATGAATGGAATTATTGTAGGAGATAAAATTACACACCAATCTACCAAAGGATCTATTTGTGAGATGTTTAAGGATGTGAATATTGGGATCATTTATGAGTGGATGGTCTAAGATCCATGGGTCTTACCAAAATTAAAATTTTCTACCATCACCCATACGCCATCTGAAGCCTATGGATAAAATAATTTTGGTTTTAGAGACAACATTTGAGAAGGCTAATACATCAAGACAAGGAATATCTTCCATGAAAGAGAAATGATGGAGGTACTTACTTTTGATAATATCAACCCAAGAAACTTTGGCATTGGAAAGAACTCGCCACCCCTACTTGCTTAATAAGACCATGTTAATCATGTTGATATTCCTAAAACCTAAACCGCCATAATATTTTTTTGAAAAAACCTTGTCCCAAGCCATCAAGGGGAACCTATGTTTATTCTCAAATGTTGACCAGAGAAATATTTTCAGTATTTGTTCTATCTTTTGGCACACCTCGCTAGGAACTTTAAAACTAACATGAAAAATATTGGGATGCTTTGATGGTAGGCCTTGACTAGCATGGTTTTGACTTCTTAGCTTAGGATAGCTCCCTTCCATCCATTCAATTTTTCATGATGCATTGGATGACATTGTTCAACATGCTTTCAGTTGGCTTACCCTAAAAAAGAGGAATATTGAGGTAGGTGGAGGGTATATTTGCTATAGTACACCCTATAATTTGAGTAATTTTATGTTGTATCTCCAAAGGAGTATTGATAAAATATATGTTGGACTTGATGAAGTTGATATTTTTAACCACAACTTCTTAATAATAATTGAGGATGCATTTGATGCTTCTAGATTCAAGGATAGAAGAACAGGTGGCTAGTATGGTATCATCAATGAATTGTTGGTGCGATATGGGGTCGATCCTGGAGGAAGCCTTGATATCAAAGATGATACAAAAACATAGAACACTTTGAGAGCTCTACCTAAAGACTCAACAAGGATGATGAATAAAACAGGTGACAATGGATCACCTTGTCTCAGACCCTTGGAGATTTTAAAGTAGCTAGTAGTAGAGCCATTGATAAGGATTGAAAACTAGGTTGTGGAGAGGTATTCTTTATGATTTTGATCTAATTGTCATGGAATTTGAACTTAGAAAGGACCATGAATAATAAATCCCAAGAGACCTTGTCAAAGGCTTTTTCATGTCCAATTTTAGGAAGAATTTGGATTTCTTGCTTTTGGTGATAGAGTGGATCAACTTGTGAATAATAATAATGCCATATGTGATTAGCCTTCCTTGAACAAAGCTCCCTTAGAAAGGATCAATGACCATGAGAATAATACTTTTTAAACTATTGTTCATGGTTTTTATTAAGATTTTGTAGAGGACATTACAAATACTAATGGGATGATAGTCTAAAAGGGTGTGACAGTCCTAGGATTTGGTAAAAAGGGCTAGGAACATAGAGTTGACATCCTTAGGAAAGGATTTGGTTCTTTGTACTTCTTATATGGAAGCAAATATATTTGGACCAATAATATCTTAGAATATTTAAAAATATATTAGATGAAACCCATTAGGACCCGAGGCTTTATGAGGTGTCATGGAGAAGACAGTCTTTTTAATTTATTCTTGAGTGAAGAGATAAACTAACTTGGCATTATAATCAAGTGGGACCAGTCTAGGGATATGTTGGAGAAGGGAACTGGAGACTAGGGTTGAGCAGGGGTAAGAGGGATCAAGTAGATCTTGAAAATGGTAAACTACTTTATCTTTAATCTATAGGATATATTTGGTAATGGACCCATCCCATTTACAAATTTTCCTAATTTTTTTATCTTCGATGTCTAAGAGTGGAAGCATGGAAGTAATTGGTATTGGAATCACCTTCCTTAAGCCAAAGGGCTTTGAATTTTGGTCTCTAAAAGGTATCTTCCTTGGCTAGGACATTGTGGAATTTAGGGAGAAGATATTTTTCTTTTTCTCTAAGATCTTGGGAGGTAACCCTAATTGAAACTAATATTCCACTTCATTGAGATGACTATTGGAAATTTTGAGTGATAAGTTGTCATTGATGTCAAGAGTGAGTGGTCATTGATGTCAAGATTTCAGCACCAGTCAATGGCAGTTTCAGTTGGTAGCATCAGTTTTCGGTTCTCCAATAAATGCAAAAGGATATTTTAGTTTTAGTTTCAAGACCCGGTTCTAGGAAGTCGAATTTGGTCCAAAATGTAAAATAAGCCCAAGTGAATACAATTATAATATTCTTTTATAATATTATAAAAAGAAATTTTAAAATTAATTATAAATTAATTTATTAGTTAATTTACTTAAATTATAAAGTTATTTAAATTAATTATTAATTAATTTAATTACTAATTATAAATTAATTTAAACTAAATTTGAATAACCCTAAGGTGGGTTATTAAAATTAAAATTCGAAATTCGATTTTGAATGACAAAGCACCGACGTGAGGAGGAGTTTAAAAATGTGTATATAAGAGGGAACACCCACTTCACCAAACCTTACCATGCCTTTGAAATAAATTGTGAGCCTTGTAATTTGTATTGCGTCCAAGGAAGAGATAAAGCGTGTGAAATGCATGTAATACAAGACGACGGTGGAGGTATAAGAGGAAGGACCTCTTCCTTAATTCATGTGGGCCTTAGTAGCCCACACGGTGGGCTCCCAAGTGCTAAAGTGCTTAGGATAGAGGAGATGGTGGATTGAATCTCGTTGAATCCCATTTTTAGGGAAGAAATAGGTATGCTTTGATATTGGTCGCCTAAAATTTTGGGAATATAGTTTGGGCATTTAAAAATTATTTTTTGCATATTTTTATTTGGTTCTAAGGTTGCAAAGGGAGTTATAAGGGTTTTGCAAAATTAAATTTTTAATGTTATTTGGTCAAAGGTTTTAAAATTATTTTAAGGTGTTTGGTTGATATTTTATGGTGTTGGATATTATTTTAAGTTGGAGTTCATAAGGTGTATCAAAGAAATTATTTTTATGTAGGTTATGATGAGTGTTATTTTTAAAAGGAGCAATAAGGCATAAATTGAGTTGTGATTATTTTGTGTGTAAGGGAATATTTTTGAGAAAGTATTGAAGTGATATTGTTGTGTTTAACCATTGAAATTGGAAATAAGGAAATTGTGATTAAGATAGGTTTTTCCAAAGATGCTTTTACATCCAACAAAATGTATGGGCATATTATTCCTAGTGAGTGATTGATGAAATTTGTGTATGAAAATTTAGAGTGAAAAGGATTGTTTGGTTAGAATTGTTGAGTGTTTTGATTTAATGCTTCAAGTTTTTATGGAATAAAAAGAGTTGTTGATAAAATATTATTTTATAATCATTGTTTTTGAAGTGATTAAGTTGAGTGAGGAACTTAAACTAGGGTTTGGAAAAAACATGAATGTCATTGTTATGTGAGATTGATTGATAAGCATTGTTGGAAACATTTGAGTGAGTGTTCATGTGATTGGACTAGGGTTTGTAAGTAAGGATTATTTTATTGAGTGATTGGTTGAGTAGAGTTGGTTGAGCCTAGTCAAGTGAATGTGTTGAAGTGATTGTTCAAGTTCTATGAAACAAATTATTCTATATTCTGAATTGAGTTGAGAAAGTGATTGAGTATTGAGGTGAATGTGAAGCATATTGAGTCTCTAACAATTCTCTATATGTTTTTTAAGAGAGTTATTGAAATTGATTGAGTATTGAGGTGAATGTAAAGCATATTGAGTCTAAAAATTCTCTATATGTTTCTAAGAGAGTGATTGAAAGTAATTGAGTATTGAGGTAAATGTGAAGAATATTGAGTCTCTAAAAATTCTCTATATGTTTCTAAGAGAGTGATTGAAAGTGATTGAACATTGTGATGAATGTAGAGCAAAATGAGTCTCTAACAATTCTCTATATTTCTATGATATTGGACACGTTATAGTGAGGACTTTTTAAGCATATTTGAGGTAAGTATTTGAGAAGACTTGTGGACAAATGTGTGTGAGCTTTTGTGAAAGCTTACAATATAGATTGAGAGCATATTTGGATAAGTTCTAGTAAGGACTTATTAAGTATATTGGACAAGTTCTAGAGAGGACTTGTGGATAGATTAGTGTGAGCTTTTATGAAAGCTTACAAGGTATATTTAAGACAAGTATTTGAGAATAATTGAGAGAATAGTTGATTGATTGATTTGTTCAAAAATTGAGTTAAGGTTTGGGGCAGATCCAGTAGAGTTGAGTTGAGATTGATTCAAGCTTTATGTTACGACTTGAGGATAGAGATTGAGGACATATTTATGCTATAATAAAGGACTGTGTTTAGTGCATATCAGAGGACAAATATTGAGGATAGATTTGTGCTAGACCAAGGACTGCATTTAGTGCAAATCAGAGGATATATCTATGCTATACCGAAGGACTGTGTTTAGTGTATATCAGAGGATAGAGATTGAGGATATATTTGTGCTAGACTGAAGGACTATTTTTAGTTTAGATCAGAGGATAAATATTGATGATATATTTGTGCTAGATCGAAGGATTATGTTTAGTGCAAATAAAGGAATCAGATTTGGAGGTGATAGAGTTGAGGATAGAGGGTCTCTAGCCAGAGCAGGGATGATAAATATCTTCTTTGGATATATTTCCATTTGCTAAGGGTAGTGGAGGTAGAGGTCTTCTACAAGATCACTGGTCAGAGCAATATTAGGATATTGGTATCTCTTGTGGATAGAGATCCATGAACTTGATTAGGGGATTGGTGTCTCCTTTGGATAGAGATCCATAAACATTGTAATAGGAAAAGGTTTCCCAAGATATTTATTAAGAAAAATTTAGTTAAACATTTTCTCCATGGAGTAGCCCACATTGGGTGAACCACGTAATTTTTATGTCTCTATTGTATATGGTGATTTTTGCATTGTTGTTATTACTGTTGTTGATATTGCTATCTATACATTGCATAATATTGATTTGAAAAGAAAAGTAAAATGTGGTCTTATACTGTTCACCCCCCCTCTCAGTATCATCTTATGTTCTTCAATTGGTATCATAGCGGTTTCCTTTGAAAGAGTTTAACAGCTTGAAGAAAAACTTTCAAAAACACAATGGATTCTAAAAATGTGTCCTAAGATAATTCAACACCAATATTTTATGGAAGTGATTATATATTGGATTATGAGAATGAAGGTTCACCTGATGGCGCTTGGTAATGAAATTTGGGAAGCAATTGAAAATAGATACATACCACAAACTGATCCACCTACAGATAAGGAGGGTAAGCTTCTACGAAATTACAATTCAAAATAAATTAATGCACTTTTGAGAGGATTACATAGAACATGATCAATAAAAGTTATGCATTGTAAATATGTAAAAGGAATTTGGGATAAGTTACAAAGCATATATGAAGGAGACAAAAGTTTCAAAAAGGTAAAGATACGAAATTTCAAAGGATACTTTGAATAATTAAGAATGAATAATGAGGAAGACATTATTTCTTATCTACTTTGTATAGATGAGGTTATTAATGCTATGCAAGGACTTGGAATTAATGTGAATGAATTGGATGTTTGTGATAAGATCTTAAGGTCTCTTCCAACAAGGTTTAGTAAAAATATTTTAGCTATAGAAGAAGCAAAGGATGGTGATTCTTTGATAAGAGATATTTTACTTGGTATTCTTACAACTTTTGAGTTAAGAATAAAATAACCTAATCCCCAAAAGGAAGAAACCTTAAAATAAATCAAGAATACAAAGGGTAAGAAGTCAAAATAAAGAAATGAGTCATCCAATGATGAAGAAGTAAATTATGGTAGAAGGAACAAGGATTCAAGAAGATTCAAGATGCAAAATATGTTAGATATTTCAATTGTGAATTTTATGGTCACTATGCAACTGATTGTCAAGAAGCTAAAAATAACAATGATGAAGAAAAAAAGGATCACAGTAATAGGGAATTAGAAAAATATAAGTACCAAAAGAAAGGTAAGGATGGGCAAAGCAGACATGAAAAAGAGTTCTTTTAAATAAAAAAGAGGAGCTACTATGCAAACAAGGCAAGTAAGTACTCAAGTGATAGTGATGCTAGTTTTTTAGATAATGATAGAGATGAAGTCCTATTTATGATTGAAGAAAAAGAAGAAGTCAAGAAAATATCACCAATAATTCTCAAGTATTTTAGATGTGGTAACTTTGGACATCTTGAAGATAGTTGTACAAGGAATGGTTATAGTTTCAGTGATGATGAATATGAGGATGCACTTGAAGGAACATAATAAAATATTCTAATGGCAATAGAAGAAGAATAATTTGATCCTATAGTAGACAAGTCAAAAGAAAATGAAGATGTAGACAAAGGCAAACAACTAGAGAAAGAATCAGATATAGAAGGATTTGTCTTAAGGTAGAACATATTTATTCTCTTGCACAGTAAATAAGGTAAGAAAGCAAAACTCTAAAATTGAGTTTTAGTTTCAAGAATACGATGAAGAGATAAGAAATCTTATAGAGGATCTAAACAAGTAAATGGCTAAGACAAATAAGTTAAAGGATAAGTTAGAAGCAAATGTCTTAGAATGTGAAAGGTTAGAACAAGAAGTAGATCTACTAAGGGAATATTTAGAAAAATCTATGGATAAGCTACACAAGTTTGGAAAGAGCTGAAAAATTATGGATAAGATGATCAAGGTACAATGAAGGTCAACAAATAAAACAGGTATTGGTTTTGAACAGGCTCAAAAGAAACAAGAAGAAGAGTCAACCTCAAGTTTTGAAGAAGAAGAAACTTCAGAAGAATATGGTGTAAGAGAAAGTGATACATATGAGGATGAGTTGGACAAAAAAAATTTCAACAAGGAAAGGAATAATGTACATAGAAGAAATAGATGGAACAATAATCAAAATAGGTTAAGAGAGACTAAGAGACCAATGAGTTCAATACAAGGAAATTTCAATGGAAGGTATTTCTCATGTCATAGTTTTGGACATATGGCTTCACAGTGCAAGACACATGAAATATAGGAAAATAGGAATTTTAGAAACATACAAATTTTCCATGGGTATTGTTACTCATGTAATCATTTTGTTCACAAGGCAATGGATTGCAGGATTCATGACAGAAAAATATATGGCTTCACTAGGAGAAATCCTAAGACATTTGCACCTCCAAGGAATAATAAAATTAAGTTTTATAAGTGCAATAATGATGGACATACAATAAAATGGTGTAGAGAAGATATTATATAACCAAGCATGAACAAGAACAGGAACAAAAACATGAACAAGGATTGTGGGTATGGATAGGAACAAGAATAGGAATATGGATATGAACAAGAACAAGAATAGAAACAAGAATATGGATATATATAAATAGTAATAGGAATATGGACATGGAAAGGAACACGAATAGGAACAAGAACAATAAAATAAATCATAAGAATCAGATGATAAGGAAAGAGGACAAAGGTAAAAACTAGTGCTTTTTGGGAGTAGAAATACTTCCACCCCAGAATTAACCACCTCAAGAGGATGTGGGGGAGGGTCTAAGCTAAGAGACTCATTATTAGCCCAAAGTCCCAAAGGTGACCCTTTGCAATTGATATCAAAGGGGGAGAGATTTGGTTTAAGGAGAAAGCATTGAGTTAGGGGAGCAGTTTCCCATGGGGAGAAAAACAGGAAAAAAGTTCAAGTTTTGGTAAAAAAAATTTGGGTTGCCATCAATGAAAAAGGGGAATATTGTTGGATATTTTGAGTGATAAGTTGTCGTTGATGTCAAGAATGAGTGGTCATTGATTTTAAGCTTTCAGCACTAGTCAGTGGTAGTTTCAGTTGGCAGCATCAATTTTTGGTTCTCCAACAAATACAAAAGGATATTTCAGTTTCAGTTTCAAAACCCAGTTCTAGGAAGTCAGATTTGGTCCAAAATGCAAAATAAGCCCAAGTGAATAATATTATAATATTATACAAAGGAAGTTTAAAATTAGTTTTAAACTTACTTATTATTTAATTTACTTAACTTATAAAGTTATTTAAAATAATTATTAATTAATTTAATTATTAATTATAAATTAATTTGAACGAAGGTTAAATAACCCTAAAGTGGGTTATTAAAATTAAAATTTGAAATTTTATTTTGAATGACAAAGCATCGACGTGAGGAGGAGTTTAAAAATGTGTATATAAGGGGGAACACCCACTTCACCAAACCTTACCATGCCTTCGAAATAAATTGTGAGCCTTGTAATTTGTGCTGCATCCAAGGAAGAGAGAAAGCATGCAAAATTCATGAAAGACAAGATGACGACGGAGGCATAAGAGGAAGGACTTCATCCTTCCTTCACGTGGGCCTTAGTAGCCCACACGGTGGGCTCCCAAGTGCTAAGGCACTTAGGATAGAGGAGACGGTGGATCAAATCTCACCGAATCCTCTTTTTGAGGAAGAAAGAGGTATGCTTTGATATTGGTCGCTGAAAATTTTGAGAATATAGTTTGGGCATTTAAAACTTATTTTTTGCATATTTGTATTTGGTTCTAAGGTTGAAAAGGGGGTTATAAGGTTTTTGCAAAATTAAATTTTTAATATTATTTGCTCAAAGTTTTTGAAAGTATTGTGGGTGTTTGGTTGATATTTTATGGTGTTGGATATTATTTTAAGTTGGCGTTTATAAGGTGTATTAAAGAAATTGTTTTTATGTATGTTATTATGAGTGTTATTTTTAAAAGGAGCAATAATGCATACATTGAGTTGTGATTATTTTGTGTCTAAGGGAATATTTTTGAGAAAGTATTGAAGTGATATTGTTGTGTTTAACCATTGAAATTGGAAAGAAAGAAATTATGATTAAGACAGGTTTTTCCAAAGGCACTTTTACATACAAGAAAAGATACGGACATATTATTCCTAGTGAGTGATTATTCAAAGTTGTGTATGAAAATTTGGAGTGAAAAGGATTGCTTGGTTATCAGTTTTGAGAGTGTTTTGATTTAATGATTCAAGGTTTTCTAGAATAAAAAAAGTTGTTGATAAAACTTTATTTTATAATCATTGTTGTTGAAGTGATTAAGTTGAGTGAGGAACTTGAACTGGGGTTTGGAAAGAACATGAGTGTCATTGTTATGTGAGATTGATTGATAAGCATTGTTGGAAATATTTGAGTGAGTGTTCATGTGATTGGACTAGGGTTTGTAAAAAAGGATTATTTCATTGAGTGATTGGTTGAGTAGAGTTGGTTGAGCCTATTCAAGTGAATGTGTTGAAGTGATTGTTCAAGTTCTATAAAACAAATTATTCTATATTTTGAATTGAGTTGAAAAAGTGATTGAGTATTGAGGTGAATGTGAAGCATATTGAGTCTCTACCAATTCTCTATATGTTTCTAAGAGAGTGATTGAAAGTTATTAAGTATTGAGGTGAATGTGAAGCATATTGAGTTTCTAACAATTCTCTATATGTTTCTAAGAGAGTGATTGAAAGTAATTGAGTATTGAGGAAAATGTGAAGCATATTGAGTCTCTAACAATTCTCTATATGTTTCTAAGAGAGTGATTGAAGGTGATTTATTATTGTGATGAATTTAGAGCATATTGAGTCTCTAAAAATACTCTTTATGTTTCTATGAAATTGGACAAGTTCTAGTGAGGACTTGTTGAGCAGATTTGAGGTAAGTCTTTTAGAAGATTTGTGGAAATATTTTTGTGAGCTTTTGTGAAATTTTACAATACATATTGGGATCATATTTAGATAAATTCTAGTGAGGAATTATTAAGCAAATTTGAAAATTTCTAGTGAGGACTTGTGGATAGATTAGTGTGAGCTTTTGTGGAAGCTTACAAGGCATATTTGAGATAAGTCTTTGAGAAGACTTGAGGGCATAGTTTATTGATTAATTTGTTCAAACCTTGAGTTAAGGTTTGGGGCAGATATAGAAGAGTTGAGTTGAGATTGAGTCAAGATTTGTGTTAAGGCTTGAGGACAGAGATTGAGGATATATTTGTGCTAGATCGAAGGACTGTGTTTAGTGCAGAGATAGATATTGAGGACAAATTTATGCTAGATCGAAGGATTATGTTTAGTGCAAATCAGAGGATAGACATTTAGGATAGATTTGTGCTAGATCGAAGGACTATGTTTAGTGTAGTTCAAAGGATAGATATTGAGGACAAACTTGTGCTAGACCTAAGTATTTTGTTTAGTGTAGATCAGATGACAAATATTGAGGATAAATTTGTGCTAGATCGAAGGATTGTGTTTAGTGCAAATAAAGGAACCAATTTTGGAGGTGATAGAGTTGAGGACAGAGGGTCCCCAACCAGAACAGGTAGGACAAGTATATTCTATGTATAAATTTACATTTGCTAAGGGTAGTGGAGGCAGAGGTCTTTTAGAGGATCACCATCCAAATCAGGATTAGGAGATTGGTGTCTCCTATGGATAGAGATCCATGAACTTGATTAGGGGATTGGTGTCTCCTTTGGATAGATATCCATGAACATTGTAATAAGGAAAGTTTTACGAAGAGATTGATTAAGAATATTTTAATGAAATATTTTCTTCGTGGAGTAGCCCACATTGGGTGAACCACGTAAATTTGATGTCTCTATTGTGTGTGGTGATTTGTGCATTACTTTGATTACTATTGTTGATATTGCTATCTATACATTGCATAATATTTATTGGGAAAGAAAATTAAAAGTGGTCTTATATGATTCACCCCCCCTCTCATTATAACCTTGTTTTCTTCAATGACCAATATGATCTTTTTAGCTTCAAAAATATTACCAAAGACTTCTTTGTTCTATACCTTGAGATATTTAACAGTCAAAGTTTCTTAGCAACTTGGTAGATATGAGGAACATAGAATTATTTCTACCACCATTCAAATATTTTGGATCTTATATTAGGATGTTGTAACCACATGGCCTCAAAGTGGAAAGGAGGCTTGAAAAGGAGGTAGGACAAAGGCCTTCAAAAATCAACACATTATGGTCTAATGTGATCTTGGGTAAAGAGTAGAGGGAAGCATCATCAAATAGAGGGATGGCTTCCTTGGATATGAAAACTTGGTCAAGTCTCAATTATATGATATTATCCCCAACCCTCCTATAGCTCTAAGTAAAGTTAGTTTCTTTAAGTTCAACATCAATGAGCTCATTTTCATTGATGAATTCAACAAAGTCCTCATAACACTTAGGAGTTATTGGGGTGCATCTGAGCTTATAATGAGGATAGATATTATTTTTAAAGTCCCCTTCCATCACCCATGCTTCATAGGATAAAGGTATTCTCATTTGAGTAAGGGAGATCCAGAAGGCTAGACGATCAATAGGGTTTTTTAGGGTGTAGATATTGGACAAAAAGCACCTAACTTTGGTGTCTTTACAATAGAACATAATTTTTGTGTCTCTATTAGAGGAAGACATAAGTATACCCTCAAACTTGAAAGGGTACCAAAAACACAAAAAAATTATGGATGAGCCATGAGCAGGACTAGCAATCGTATCACAACCATTCCAAAGGGTTTTGATAATTTTTTGGCTATTAATTAGGTCAATCTTAGTTTCTTGGAGAAGGATAATGTTGGTCTTGAAATCAATCCTCATGAATGACATTAATATTTTTTTAGTGAGCCCATTGAGGCCTCTCACATTCCATGAGAGGATCTTCATTTGTGGTCTTTTGATGAATATTTATTCCCATTTTTCCATCATGTGGGGGGATTCAGATCTTTTTTCTTCTTCTTTGGACATTTTTTTTAGACAGCTCAAGGAGGGTTGAAAAGAGTGTGGTTTAAATTCAATTCACAATGGCATCTTCTATTTGTTTTCTCCTTTTATCCTAGAAAGAGGGTATCCCTCTCTTTTTCTATGCCTACATCAGTAGAAAATTTATTGGGACTTTTAGTGTGGGATAGCTAAGGACTAGATAGCTCAAAAAGGATATGAAAGTTGATGAGTTTAGATGGTGAAATAAGTAAACCCAAAAAATAAGGGATAGACATGGAGGGTGACTAGGGAATGATCTTAGGACTAGGTTGGGTATTAGAATATATAAAACCATTTTTTACCCTAGGTTGGGAGAGTCCAGGGGGTCAATCATTTTGATGTTATAAGATTCGACGAACCTATCTTGGGGAATATTTATATGGATGGTATCCAATAGAGTAAAATCAACATCTCAAGAATCAGATAAGATATTGAAATACTTGGGATTTTCTAAGAGAGAGCTTACATTATCTATGTTAGGATCACCTTCTTGGGTAATAGGGTTCTCCTTGGAAGATCTACTTCAAGGACTAGATCTATTATTTATTAGGAAGTATTCTTGCCATGGAGAGGGTTAGCATTTTCTTGAAGGGAGTCAATGGAAACATTTCCAACTACTAATAATCCTTTCTCTTTAGGATTTTTTGTTTGAATATGGTCCTTCCTAGATTCTCTCTTAAAGTAAGGGCACTAGGATCTCAAGTGACCTTGTTTATAATATTCAATGCAAAATCTAGGTTTATTTTCATACTCAAAATCCTACCTCCATTGGTAATAACCTAAAACCAGGTCAATAAAAATGGGAATTTTTGAGTCCAAGTTGCTACTGATACAAAAGCAAGACTAGGTCATTCTATATTGAGCTTTGAATGCTGGGTCAAAATCAATAAGACCCCTAATGGACTGGGATATACTTATAATAATGTCTTCTTCCCATAACTAAACTAGGATTCTCAAGAGCCTCATCCATATATGAGTCAAATTGATATTTTGGATTTTTGGGTTGAATTCAGTGTCCCATATTCTAATGAAAATGCTATGATAGCCTAAAAACCATGGCCCACCCATGATAATATTGTTGGTATTGCTAGGATTGTTAAGCCTAATGAGCAAGAAATCCCTAGTGGGGGAAACTATATCCATATGTCTACTCAAGCATCACTTACTAAAATCCCGTAAATGTATGGACTCCATATCTAGTTGAGAACCAACCAAATTCTCAACTAGGGATAGGGAATTCTAAGATATAATTGAATCCATGAATTTTAAAGGAATGACCAACTCTCTCCGATTTGAGGAGAGAATCCTAATTTTTGGTGCGGAAAGGGTCAAATAAGATCCCACACCTTTCTTGAGAGTATCCACAAAGGAGATCATATTTGAAATATGAGGGGGGACATTTGAAGGGACCCCACCCACAACTATAGTTTCCATCCCATATTTTACCTCATCCTAATTTTTTGACAATACTCTTGGTGTATCACCAACTTCAATGCTTGAACTGTGACCAATTCATCTTCCATCTAGACCTCCATTTTCATTCCTACCTCTTGGAGATTCAAATTATTGTGGAGATCCACCTGCATTGTTCATATCTGCACTCCCTGCACTATTCATCCCTACACTCATATAATAGTTTTTAACTTTTCCAAATAAAATACCCATACCTTTAAATAACAATTAAATTATATTTTCCTTTATTTACAATAATGAAATAACACCTTATTTAATCAAAGAAATAAACTATATTTTTCTTTATTTACATTAATCAAAGACCCATACCTTTAATTAACAAAATAAACTATCTTTTCCTTTATTTATATTAATCAAAGACCCATACCTTCAATTAAAAAAATAAACTATATTTTCTTTTATTTACAATAATTATATAACATATTTAATCAAAGAAATAAATTATTTTTTCCTTTATTTCCATTAATCAAAGACCCATACCTTTAATTAACAAAATAAACTAGATTTTCCTTTATTTATATTAATCAAAGACTCATACCTTTAATTAACAAAATAAGCTATTTTGCTTTATTTATAATAATTAAAAAAACATCTTATTTGATCAAAGAAATAAATTTCTTTTCCTTTATTTACATTAATCAAACACTCATACCTTTAAGTGACAAAATAAACTATATTTTCCTTTATTTACATTAATCAAACACCCATACCTATAGTTAATAAAATAAACTATATTTTCCTTTATTTATATTAATTAAATACCTTGGTTGATAATCACATGGAAGGAAAGAAATGACAATATAAGACTTCGAACCAAAGCCACGTGGACCACCATATAGCCATCGCCATAAATCTAGCCAGCAGGTTCACTTCTCCAAGGTTGATTGGCCAAGATAGTATGTGGTACCAAAGCATGTCATATACGGAAGAAAACAATTACCAAAGAATTATTAAGAGTAACTATCAATACAAAGCTTGTGGGAGTTCTTTTCAGTACTCTGTTATATGTGTCTGCAGCTTTTTATTTCTCCATTGTCTCAAAGAAGGGATCCATGTTTGTTTCTTTTTTGTAATTATGATGCATGTGTGTTTTCTCAGGGTATACCCAGAATGTTGTATGGGAAGTTTCTTTTTGATAACAGGCTATGTGCCTTACCGAATGTAATGGCTTTGGCGACATGTAGATTTTACATATATAGGATCCTTAGTAAGGATATGTTCATCAACAGCCTCAGGCTGATTTTTGTAAAAGGTTTTGGGTCAACCTGTAAAACCTGGTATTAATGCTATAGTATCTTATCTACCAAAAAAAATATTAATTAAATACCAATATCTTTAATTAACAAAATAAACTATTTTTTCCTTTATTTATATTAATCAAAAACCTCTTGTGACTATTGCACAAATTACACCAAAATTGGGGACCCACCTTGAAATCTTGGTTTTGGGAGGCTTTGCTATGTTTGAGTGGTAATATTCATGGGTTCCTACCCATGTTTGTGTGTTGTAGTTTCAGATAGGGCCTCCTTTTGGTTGGTGTTTCATTGTTTAGTGTTTGGGTTAAGTTGATTTGTTTTGCTTTAATTCCAATTTGTAATGTTTGACTGATTTTAATGATTTCACTTTAAGCCCATTCAAGCATTCAAAATAAATCAAAGGAATAAAATATTAAAAAAAAAGTAAAAAAGTTATATATATATAATAAAATAATAAAAAATAAAAATAAAATAAGAATAAAAATAAAATGGAATCTCCTCCCATCTTGCTAAAAAAGTGCAAGTTTCTGAAATGGCAGTTTGATGAGGAAAAACTACTCTGCTAGGGTTTGATGAAGAAAAACTGCTCTACGGGGATGGCAACAACTTCTGGAGGAGGTCTAAAAAATTAGAGGAATATCATGATGGCATCGGTTCTGGCACAGAGAGTGCATGCTCGTGATATTTTTTCATATGAAAATGATTGGAAGGAACAGGATTTTCTAGTGCATGTCGAGAATTGCTTGTTAAAGAATAATGGATGTTTGGAACGATGTGAAGCCAGGCTAGTTCTAGTGGTTCAACCAGACTCGATGGCGGAAGATGTGGAGTATCTAACCAAACATGCCCTTATTGGAAAATTTTTGGGCATCCAAATTTCTCTCCCCTTTGTGGAGGCTTGGGTTAGGAAGACTTGGAATCCTAAAGGTGATGTGGAGGTGATGTTGAGTGCGAACAACTATTTTATGGTGGTTTTATCTTGTATTGCAGATCGTAACAAAGCATTTGAAGGGGATCCTTATTTCTATAACAAAGTGGGACTTTTTCTTAAACCCTGGCATGTGGGTTTCAACCCATCAGAGGAGTGGTCGTCATGGGTTCCAGTATGGGTGCGGCTTCCATGGCTCCTGTTGGAATTCTGGAGAACTAATATCTTGCATAAGATTACCCTTCTACTTGGGAAGCCGGTTGGACCATCACAATAGACAATGGAAAAGGTAATCTCTATTGCTCGTATTTGTGTTGAAATTGACTTAAATAATCCTATTCTAGATTCTATTGAAATACAATTTGGATCAACTACATGGGTTCAAAAACTTGACTATGAAGCTCTTCCATTTCGTTGTCGTATTTGTCGTGAATATGGCCACCTACAAATAAAATATCCTAAGTTTGTCCTACCTGTGGCTTCAAATCCTTGGCCCTCTCAGTCTAGAAAAAATTTGGATAAATGAAAAGCCCCGATAAAGGTAGGGGAATGGGATAAGGAAGGTTTTGTTTCGATAAAATCTTGAAATATAGTACGAAGGGCAAAAAAAGAACTTAAAAATAGCTAGCCAGATGCTCTATTCAACCATTTTGAAATATTAGATGGTCTTGATCAGTGCATTGAGATACCTAAAATATCGCTACTTGATGCAAATATAACAAGGCCAAATCAGATGTCTCTTCTTGAAGGGTAACTTAAGGAATCAAATCTAGGGGGTTTAAATGAAGAACAAAGGGCTTTGGATCTGAGTATAGGGGACATGGTTGGGTCTAGCCCTATAAAGGAAACTATTTTGGAAAGTGGTATAGATTTAGTTATGCCCTATCCTACTCAGGAATTGATGCAGTCATCCTTGGACTACAAAACTCCTCCAGTGTTGGGATTGCAACAGAAAATAATTAAAAAAAGTTTTTCAAATAAGAATATGAAGGTGGGTTGAAAGAAGGTCCAGGATAAAATTAAGTTAATGGGGGAGACTTTGGTGGAGTCATGCTAGGTGAGAACATTGGATTCCCATTTTTATAACCCCAAAAAATGATTATCCTCTCATGGAATGTAAGGGGGTTGAACAACATCCCCAGATAAAAAGTTTTTTGTGATTTGGTTCGTGTGCGTTCTCCAGATGTGGTGTTTATTCAGGAGACTAAATTGGCTATTGATAGTATGTTCAATATTACTCCCAAATTGTGGAGAAGAGGGAAATTCTAGTGTATTGGTGCATGTGGATATGCTGGTGTTGTTGTTTGTTTATGGGATCCGGTTAAGATATTCCCTCTTACTTGGATTTCCAGTAGATGGTCTATTTTGACGGTCGGGCATGATAATGAATCTAGTGAAACCATCCTACTTACAAATGTGTATGCTCCCGTTGATTACAATGGTAAAGTGAATTTGTGGGAGCACATTTGTTATGTGAGAATTTTGGTTCCCCTATACCCATGGATTTTGGCTAGAGACTTCAAATCTATCACTTGTCTAGAGGAGAAATGTGGTGAGGTGGACCATCTCGAGCCTTTTTCTTCTATCCTCAGTTCTCATATCCAAGCCCTAAACTTGGTTGAAATCAAGCCATATAATGGGATATTTACTTGGAAAAATATAATGTGTAGGGAACCTTCCACCTCAGAGAGACTGGATAGGTTTTTGATATCCAATTATTGGATGGGTAATAACAAAAGTGCTAGTTCTGTGATTCTGGAGGGTAGGGGATTTGATCATTGGCCTATCAAACTCTCTACTTTGGAGTTAGGGCTAAAAAAAATCCCTCATTTAAGTTTCAAATTATGTGTCTTCGTTATCCTAAGCTTCATGATTTCATGTGAGGCTAGTGGACCACTGGAAAACCTCCTCATGGCACCACTATGTATTCCTTTATGAAGCGACTACAATTTGTAAAACATAAATTGAAGAGATGGAATAGACTGAATTTTGGGAACCTTTCCTTGGCTAAGCTAGAAGCTCTTAGGAGGATGGAAGAAGCTTCAAGGAATATTAGAGATCAGGGATTCACGAAGGAGCTTCTTGTTGAGGAATCTAAGGCTACAAAAGACCTTGCTGAATGGGAATTGAGGGAAGAAATTTTTTGGAAACAAAAAGCTTGAGTAGATTGGCTTCAAGAAGGGTATAGGAACACAACCTTCTTTTATAACTCAGTTAAGGCTCATCATAATGATAACCTGATTACCTCTCTTGTGAATTCTCAGGGTGCCCTGCTCTCTTCTTTTAGGGATATTTCAGAAGAGACTAAGAGGTATTTTTCTCTCTCTTCAAGGAGGACTCCCTATCATATGATGAGAATGAAAAGCTTATTCTAAACTATATTCCAATGATTTTTTCTAGAGATATGAATGAGCACTTTATGGATCCAATTTCCCTTGAGGAGTTGGAAAATGTTGTATTCAAGATGAAAAAGGAAAAGCCCCAGGCCCAGATGGATTCTCGATTGAGTTGTATCAGTAGTTTTGGGATTTAATCAAATTTGATCTTTTGGAGGTGGTCCATGAGTCCCTAAAGAACAAACAAATGCTAAGGGCCCTAAATGCTACCTTTGTGGTGCTTATACCCAAAAAAGAGGGAGCAAATTCCTTGGATATGTTCAGGCCTATTGCTCTTTGTAATGTTGTGTATAAGATCATCACAAAAATTATTGCTAAGAGGCTGAAGATATGGTTGAGCAAAATCATCTCTGAGGAGCAAGGAGGGTTTGTTACTGGCCAAAAAATATTGGATGGGGTTGTTATTGCTATAGAAGCTATTCACTCGATGGAAAATTCTAAGGAGAAAACTATGTTTATTAAGTTAGACATGGCCAAAGCCTATGATCGGGTCAGATGGTCCTTTCTTTAGAAATTTCTTGTTGCTTTTGGATTTGAGGAGGAATGGATTAGATGGGTGATGAGCTATGTTTATTCTTCTTCATTATCTGTTCTTTTTAATAATGAGCCATCAAAGCTGTTTGAGGCCTCAAGGGGATTGAGTTAAGGATATCCTTTATCTCCTTATTTGTTTATCATTATGGCGGAAGGGTTGGGAATATTGCTCAAGTCTCAAGTCATGTAGGGTCTCATTCAGGGGTGGAAGTGGAGTAGTAGTCTGCCACCTCTTTCCCACCTTCAATTTGTTGATGATACTGCTTTGTTAGGAGTTGCCACTATCAGGGAAGCTGGAAATATTAGATAGTCTCTTGACATATATCTTAGTGCTTCTGGATAGTTGATTAATGAGGACAAGTCTTCTATTTTCTTCTTCAATACCCCTCCTATTATTCAAGCCAGGATTTCTCACATTCTAATATTCTAGGTTGGGACTCCCCCCTTCATTTATCTTGGTATTCCAATTTCATCTCATACTCTACCTAGATCTTATTGGCAATCTATGCTTGATAATTTTAGAAGGAAGGTGAATCACTGGACTTTCAGATGGCTATCCACTACAGGTAGAGTGTTGCTTTTAAAATATATTGTTCAAGCTTTACCCATTTATAGATGTTTTGTACAAATATCTCCCTCTCACTTCATTAAGGACATGGATGCTTTGTCGAGATAGTTTTTATGGTTTGAAAAAATTGATCAATCTAAATGGAGTTTGGTTAGGTGGGATTCTATATGTAGGCCGATGCAAGAGGGAGGCCTTGGGTTGTGATAGATAACTCTTTTTGGGCAGTATTTGGCTAAAAAAATTTATTGGAGATGGTGTACCTCTCAATATTAGATTTGGGCTAACATATTATCTTGTAAATACTTGAGAGGTATTTATGAGGTTGAGATCCCTAGAGTCAGCTTGGTTGGGAAAGGTTTAGTTATCTGGGACACTATTAAAAGAGGAGCTAATTTAATCAAGCAGGGTTTGTTCTATATTTGCAATAAGGTATCAAATGCTCTTTTATGGGAGGATTCTTGGGATGGCCACCCTCCTATATTGAATCAATATCCTATGTTATGTTCCCTACATATTTTTTTCTTGGAAGCAGGCTAGTCTCATGTGGAGGAATTTAAAAAAATCCAATATTTTGGAAATATGGAGATGTATAGGTGGAAAGATCCACAAGAATGACCCTAGGGGGAACTGGCCAAGGATAGATAGGTGCTTGCTCTTATTCTTATAAGTATTCCTTGTTCTTCATTGATGGGTAAAGATATTCTGGCTTGGAACCCTGATCCTAAGGGAACCTACTCGGTAGACTATGGTTATTAGGTTCTTGATAAGCAAAAGTATGGGAGTCTTCCTGTCACTTGGTGGAAAAAGGTGTGGAACAAATTTTCCTGGCCAAAATGTAACTTCTTTCTCTGGTTTGTAGCTCGTAATAAATGCCTCACTTGGGATAATGTGAGATAGAGGGGATTTCAGGGTCCCTCTTTTTGTGTCCTTTGTAGTAAGAATGAGGATGACTCTTATAATTTATTTTTTTGATGCTCCTTTTCCAGAGATATTTGGCATCATTGGTGGAGCGCCTGGAACCATCCATGTTTTCATATGCTTTCCATGGTGGATTTTTGGAGTAGTCTAGGGAAACCTCCGGCTAAGGCCCCCTTCCTTCGGGTGGCTTGGAATTTGGGCCCTTCTTGCATCATTTGGTAAATTTGGCTTGAACAGAACCGACACATATCTCAGGGTAGTTATTTGGTTGTTCAAAATATTTGGAAAAGGATCTTGTATATGGTTCAGGAAACCATCCATAGCAAATGTGATGTGGACCCTCTTTTGGATACTAGGGAGGATAAGGTACAACAAGACCTTCATCCCTTTGGGGATGGTGTGAACTCTTATAGTCATAGTAGGGTTTCTCATCTTAGTAAGAAGGTTAGGAGAGATGGTAGGTGGAGGCCACCTCCTAGAGGAGTTTTAAAAATTAATACTTATGGATCATCCAGGGGTAATCCTAGACATGCTTGCATTGGCTTTGTTGGGATAGATTCTACTACTGGTGTCAATTTTTTCTTTTCCATATATAAAGGTGTTCACTCCAACAATTTTATGTAAGCTCTTGCAATTCTTGAGGCCTTGTGGAGGGGGTTTTATCTTAGCTGGCATAGTATTATCTGTGATTCTGACTCTCAAATTATGGTTAATATTTTAAACAATAAAAGGGTGGAGAAATTTAATTGGCAGTTGGCCTCTATAGCCGTTCAGATTATTAGAATGGGTGAAGAGTTTGAATTTATATCCTTTGTGCACATTACAAGGGAATGGAATGTGGTTGTTGATTACTTGGACAAAAGAGTTTATGAGCTATTGGATCCTTGGAGTATCAATAATTGGGAGAGTCTCTCGTGTGGGGACTCTCAACGCCTATGGGAGTTGATCCACAAGGATGTACAGACTTAATGTGGTTTGTTCTTTTTGTCTTTTTTGGGTGTCATTCTAGTATAGTGGTTTTAGCCTGTTTGGCTATTTATTTGAGTCCTGGTTGGAAGCTCAGTTGTACTCTGTAATCCAGAATTTTTATCAATAAATTTTTTACCACTTTATTTAAAAAAAATAGAAGGTAAAAATAAATTATTCTTTTTTCTTTTATGTTATTTCATTGCACCTTAATCTTCTTTTAGGTGTTGGTTTAATAAAGTTTGCATTCTTTAAAATTTTAGTGGTAATGTATTTTATTTATACCTCTTTTAGTTGTAGGTTTAATAAAGTGTGCATTATTTAAAGTTTTAATGGTAATGTATTTAGGTTTAAAGTGTTTTTGTTTTAGGTATTATTCTATTTTTTATTATGGTATTATTAAGGTTTGAATACAGTGTGTAAATGACATGAAGATCCATGGGGATGATTGATCCCAACGATGAAGCAGAACACCTGGAGCTCGAACGAATGATGATGTGGATATAAGAACATGGCATGGGTTATCCATTCAATGTGGTAGATGGATATTTTACAATGTAGAAGCTATGGACTTGGATGAAGATGTGGGGCCCAACTGGTCAAACATTGTGGTAGAAAATTAGATTATAATACAATGAATCGAGATGACGATGTCCTCATCAACGCCGAATGGATGTCGTAGGATTATTGTTAGTGGAGCCATTGTTTTTATTTTATCTCTATCTATGTGGTGACATCACCCTAAATATTTGGAATCTATGTGTATGGAGAGGACAAAATGTGGATCGCTAGCCAAGGGGACCTCGATGAACATGACAAGCGAAGACTTGAATCTGACATGGATTGGTGACATAGGTCAGCATGAAAAGGTAATACGATAACATGGACATCAACTAAATTTTTATGAGTCCTCCCCTTTTATAGGCTATTTTGGCATTCATTTCATCAGTGTTACATTTGTGCTCGAGAATCATTCTATGTTAGGAGGTGGTATGATACATGTAGGATACAATACTACATTACACTAGATACAAATACCTTGTTAGAATCCAACGTGGATGTAGGCTATATTTTAGGTCAATGTAAATCAAGGTCACGATGATGGAATCTAAGTCATCATGCAAAAATGAGGCTACAATGGTAAAAATATCACCGCTTGCTTGCACTACATTGCTTATGGTAATATGACCCAAATCAATTGTAGCCTCCTACACAAAACCCTAGAATTATGGGGAAGAACATGAATGGTGATTACAGTTATGGTCCTGCCTATCATGAAATAGCCTCATACTCAGTCTAATGAGAGACACAAAATGGTGAGTTTGGAAAAATGGGACAACGATGAATTGAGAATGGTGTAGGGGACTATTTGGTTGAGCGTTTTATGTGGATAGATTTTGGAGATCAATTAAACAATGGTAGAAATGAGGTGGTAAATAATAGCACTACATGCATACATATCAATATAGGATACGGTATTTATTTGAGGAGATAGTATTCATATGATGGAGTGTAGGCAATTAGGCATCAAAGGAGGTTGTTTAACATTTGCTAGTCAAGCTTGCCCAATCCTTTCAGAGCACACTAGCAGAATGTAAAGGCCTAAGGATCATTTGTGAGATGGCAGATAAGTAAACAAATATCATCATACAAAATGGGATGTGAAGGATGTAGACATAGTGGTAGTATAGATAACGGCTATAGTGTAGGATTTTCTATTTTTGAGGAGGTTTGGTTTTAGCAGAGATCAAACAAAGGTTGATGGCAATCAAAATAAAAATCATGAATGATGCAATCGTAAATCTAGCATGGATAGTTGCACAGCCAAAGCTGCCCCACATGTTTCCAATGGTGAGAGAATAGAGTAATCGATGCAATTATACCATGGGGAAGAATTTATATCCATTCGATCACATCCAAATTATGTCTGGGCCCGAAGGATACTTTAACCCAATGTTAATGGCATGGCATGTTGAAATATAAGGCTAAAATAGAAGGATGTTTTCATATAAAAATATAGTACCTTTTATGGGAGGGATTTTATGTCTCGAATATGGTGGTTTTGACCTTGGGGAAGAGGTGGCAATTCTTGAGGATCGTTCGAAATATGTAGACAGAGATAGGCTTTTATGCAAGGATTTAAAAATAGAGTGCAAATTATACTTTCATCGAAGTAATGCATGAAAGAATAGTGGTTGATGTTATGTGAAGAGGATTTCAAATAAAAAAGGAAATGGATCTACCATTGAGGAGACATGGGAAAATAAAGAAACAAAAAAGATAAGTGTTGGAAAACCAAATGAGACCAGGCACTAAGAAATCAAATGAAGGATCACCCATCGAAAGGAGGAAAGTAAAACAAAAAAAAAAATTGTAGATATGAAATACACCATTAGATTAGAGAAAAGAGGGTCTGGACCTTCTTGGAGGCCAAATGCTAGATATTTTTTGAGAGAAACTAGAAATATCTACTATAAAAACAGAATATTATTTTTAATACGAAAAGTCTAGAAACTTACACTTTGTGAGCAAGATTGGAGGAGAAAATTTTAGTGGGTGGTTTTATTTACTGTCAATATTTCCCTACACTTTCCTAGATTTCTATCTGGTATTATTTACTATAAAAAATTTGCACTATGTGAAGATCTATGGGTGTAGATTTCATTTCTTTTCCTTAGAGGCTAGCACTTGGTCTAACTCAAATTGTGTTTTTGTAGGTTTGATTAGGTCAAGTTACCCTTTTAAAATTTCTCACTATCTATGGTTTTGCTATGTAGGGTGGCATTAGACTGAGAATATTTGCATGTTTATGTTTTTAGTTTTATGTTCTATTTTCTAGTATTTTTATATTTATTTTTCTAACTCTTCCTTTTGCAATTTTTTTTTAAAACTTCGGCGATTAAAATAAAAATCGAAAAAATAAAATTCCAAAAATAAATGTATGGGTGTGAAGAATGAGCTTCAATATTTCATCCAAAATAATTTTTATCCCATTTTGAAGCCATTTTGAAATTATAAAAATTATTGAAAATTGTTGTTTTATGGGGATTTTATAATTTCGAAATTTTACATTATTTCATATTTTGAAGGCAAATCGATTTTTAAGCTTTGCATTTTTATTTGCAAGCAATAAATTAACTTTCCTTTATGAAAATTCCAATTTCATTAAAGGGGAGTGATTTATATGGCATTTTAAAAGGCCATTATTTTAAAGCAATAAATTGACATCTCTTTATGAAAATTAATTTCATCAAAGAGGGGTAATTTATTTATTATATCAAAGGCTATATTTATCTTCATGATAGAAGTGACATTGAATGAATCCAATTACCATTTAAGGTTCACATCTAAGGATATATTTTAGTCTTCTTTTTCATGCTCAAAGTAGGGTTTAATAATGCAAGATAAAACTTGTCTAAAATCTACTTAATCAAAGGAAGATAAAATCTATCTAAAATACTTCAAGATAAAAGGAACTAAGGCTTTACATCGTGGTCATATGAGGGCCAATCACATTTTACTTTTCTTCTAATTTTCATGAACAATCACTAGCATAGCATAATAAAATAAACCAACATAGGCCCCTTGTTAATAGTTACTTGCAAATCACTAAGGTATTCCTAGCACTTATTTGACACATATTCACAAGATTATAAATACACATGTGCAATGCTTATATAGCGGAACCTTGGAGAAGTTGTTTTATTTTTTAACTTCTTTGCAAGAGAGGATTTTGTGATCAAAATCCTAAGTGTGAGTGTGGTTTTGCAATTGGGAAAAATTACCACTCAACATTTTGGTGCTAGAAGGAGGGCTTGAATTGGTTTACTTTATTGCTATTTAGATGCTAAATTGTTCATGTTACTTGAAAGAGTTATTTTAAGGCATTGGTCTTGACTAATGAGATTGTGTTGATCATTTTCATTGATTCTAATATTCTCTAATTTGATGATGCATTCATGCTAACCATTTTTTGCAAATTGGAGAATTTTCTTTAATGTCATGGTTTAATTGATGCATATATTTTGATTGATTCTAATATGATGATTTATATGTTAAAAATTTGAGATTTGTTAGTCATTTCATGCTTCTTTGCAAGATATCTTTATTTGACTAACAAAATTGGTTTTGAAGTTATTCTTTGAGTTTCACTAATGGTGACATTTGATGAAATAAGAGCAAGAATGGCATCTATGTTAGGTGACCATTATAGTCATTTAAACATGCCTGGAATACCTCATCAAATTCCTGAAAGTGTATTGGAGTTTCCACCATAGTTTAGGCAAAATGTGGCATTAGGACACATACAAAGATTATCTATCTACAAGAGCATGTTAATTAACTTGCAAATTTTCCATGAGGATGTTGCTTGTAGGTTATTCTCATACATATTGGATGACATAGCAATGGGTTGGTATACCCAATTACCTCTAGAGGTTATCACTTCTTGGGTCCTACTAGAAACAACATTTCTTGACCATTTTGGAGATCAAGTTGACCTAGATATGATAGCAAATCAGTTTACCTCTATCTATAAAGAGCCTAATGAATCCATGAGTCAATTCAATGATAGGTTCCATGGGTTGTACACTGAAGTGGTGGAACATTACAACATAACAAAAGAGGAAGCCTTTCAAATTTACATGGGAGCCTTAGACCCCTTAATATCCAAATTTCTAAGGAAGTTTCTTGAAGATTCATCCTTGCCTAAGGCCTACAATGAGGCAATTATGGTAGAACGATGGTGGACTTTGATAAATACTGATATGGGTAAGCTATCATTGCGTAACCCTAAGGCTAAAAATCAAAATTCACCCTTGAGTTGAGTTAAGGTACAACATGTTCCCATGAGATATTATTCTTCAAGAGTTATTGAAGCCAACCTACACCAACCATATAATCTAGTACCCTCTGATTCAATGATGTCTAATATGAACAATCAATGGGATGAAGTTGAATGTCCAAATTTTACAACCACCTTAGATATTGTTCAAGAGGAGGTGCAAGTTTCAAAGCCAATGTACACCAATGAGAATTATGGTGAACAAGCCCATCAAAATATCGAGATTAATTCATTTTTTAGAATGTATGAACCTTCAAGTGATGGAAGAGTCCTAGAGTTAACTAGCATGGAGATATGTGATAGGATAGGACCTTCCATAGAATTGAATGACATGGTTGAAATAAATTATCAAGAATACCAATATGTCCCAAATGATGACCCTTTTGTTTGGAAAATAAAATATTTAGAAACATTATTCACAAAGGAGGATTGGGATGATCATAGAAAGAATATTGTAAAAATTGATCCCATTATAGAAACCCCCAAGCCATAAAAAGTGGTTGAAATTGAGGTTGAAATAGAATCAATAAATGAATTCAAAGACATAATAGAATTTCACCACTTGTTCTTGGAAGACAATTTGGATGACATTGTTGAAACTGATGGTCAAGAAAACCTACACCTTCCAAATTGTGATAAAATTGAATTTTGGGTTACAAATGTGGATTGTGATCTTGCAAGCTTGAATACAAAGAGTAGCCCACTTTTAGAAATAATTGAACCATCTAAGGAAGGTGAAGGTGAATTTTATGAGAAACACATTGATGAATTGGAAGATGGTGAAGAAGTAGTTGAGCATCACAACTTGATTTTGGAAGATGATTACTATGATTCTTGGGAGAAATGGGAAGAATACGCTCACTCCAAACCTTCTAATGAAATTTTTGTGTCAATTGATATGCAGGATAATACAATTGCTTTCTCGCATGAGGATATTACAAGTCTTGTACAATCTAAGAATGTTTTGGAAGAAGGGTTGGAATCTCATCAAGTGTTGGAAAATGATAATGATTCTACTACCATGGATAAAGAAGAAAAAAATGATAGATGAATCAAAAGATCATGCCAAAGATACAATAGAGTTTCATCCCATGAATTTAGATAGCAATTTTTATAATGGTTGGGGAAGATATAAAGAATAATTTGTTTTTCACACCCCTATTGATGAAATTTCTATTGATATGCAGGATGCAAAAAATGCTATCTCGTATGAAGATCTTGTAATTCATGTACAAGCAAAAAATGGCATGCCCATTTCAAAAATAGAGAAGGTTCCAAAATTTGATCATGTTGAATATGAGTTTATTGAAGACCTTGGTAAAAAATTACAAATTTTTTTTGGAGATTCGAATCAAGAAATATCATTTGTGGTTAACAAGGAATTTTAACCGACTCCTATTCATCCAAATGATAAAAATGTTGCTTTACTTGAAACTATTCAAATAGTTGATCAAGAAGAGGTGTTATTTAACACATCCCTTGAAAAATAATATTCATGGTTTGAAAAGGATGGGCATATGTTTTATTGGGTGCCTAAATTTGGTACTTTTGAATAGGTGTTTTATGATGATGAAGGTCATGAAGAAAAATGAAATATTACACATGCTCACAAGGGTTTGGAAAATGAAAATATGCAAAAGGTAAAATCTAACCTTTGTGTTCCATCATCCAAAATCGAGGTAAAATTTGTATCTAATCATTTATTGGATTCAAATGTTATTTATGATGAAATGCCATTGGAGGTTGATAAAGAACTTGAGTTGATTTCTCCTCACACCACTAATGATATTGCTTTGTTGAATGAAATAGAGGTTAATGTGCTTGAATTGTTGAATCAAGTTCATCAACAATTAACAATTGAATCTAGGATAAAAGCTTATAATGATCCTCATTTAGTAGATATCCTAGATGCTTGCAAATTATTGCATAAGTTTGATTGGCCTAAAAACATGAAAAATGAAGTGGCTTTAAAGTTTTTAGAAATAGGCTCCTATTTGCAAGATCTCATATTTGAAAAGGAAAGCCTAATTCTAAATCATAAATTGAATTGTGAAATTGACATCTTAAGGAATAGACAAGAAAGAATTGAAGATCAATTATTGTCTAATCAATTTAATGATTTCAAGTTCACCTATGGGATTTTAATGGAACTAAATCAAATTGGTGGGGTGAGAGAGGTAATATTAAAATTGTTGCATTGTGTGGATTAATCTTACTATCGTTGGATTCCTGTAAAGCTTGGTGTGCGTATCATGTTATATGTCTTTTGAAATGTGCTAATCATGTTTGGGATCCAGGGAAGTGATGGCTCTAAATTTTTGCACCATATTGTACCATAGTGTATATTTTTGTATATACATTTGGTTTTCATGTTGTTACTTTAGTTTTTTGTTTTTGTGCCTTGTCCTTAAGTTTTGGTTTACGAGTTTTGTGTTTTGGGTTGTTCCCTTGTTTTGAGGTGATGTTTCGTGGTCGCTAATTTATGGCCTCTTGCTCGTTTTTTGTGTTCCTTTGTTAAGTAGGTTGGAATACCTAATCTGAAAGTAGGTGAACCTGAGAAAATGGGGATGAATTATTTTATGATCATGCTTAGATTTTGGGACTAAAATGGTGGAGAGTGGAACAATGAAACATTTCACCAAAGCTCCACATGTAACCCACATAATTAAAGATGCATTTCTTGGTATTTTTGAAGGGTGAAATAATTTTGGTAAAATGATTAAGGCTAAATTCTAACATGCTCAAATTCATGTGTTACATAGAGGTTTGCAAAGTTCTCTATAAAATAAGAATACAAGTAATGTAAATATTGATCAAATATGTCACCAAGTTTAGATAAAATCCACTAGGTCTATAGATGCCTAACTTGTAGTGGGGCTTTATATAGACAAAGCTTGATATAAAAAAAATAAAAAATAAAAATGAGCATTGAAAATCTTGATCAAGTCAGTCACCTAGTTTAGAAAATCTCCACTGAGGCTATGGACACTTGACTAGCAGTGGGGCTCTGTCTGAACAAATTATGCTCAAAAGAGACTTTGCAAAAATATTATTCAAAAATGAAATATTATGAGCAACATTTAATATCCTAAAGGTAAACCAGATGATAGAATTTTGATAGTCCCAAGGATGCAAAATGAATCACCTTCTCACACACTAAGCAAAGGCAGATGGATTAGTTATTTTTATTCAAATTTATTTACCCCCACCTTCTTGGGACATCACTAAATAATTTGTATTTTATTAATCTTTTGTGTTCTCATTTCAGATTGGGTTCTTCACCCAAAATGCTTAGGAGCATTTCCCAGTAGAGTCACCATTTGTTTTGACTGTCACACAACTTACCCCAAATTTTGGGGCCCACCTTAAAATACTGGTTTTGGAAGGCTTTGCTATATTTGAGTGGTAATTTTCATGTGTGCCTACCCATGTTTGTGTGATGTAGTTTCAGATAGGGCCTCCTTTTGGTTGGTGTTTCATTGTTTAGTGTTTGGGTTAAGTTGATTTATTTTTCTTTAATTTCAATTTGTAATATTTTACTGATTCTAATGATTTCACCTTTAAGCCCATTCAAGCATTCAAAATAAATTAAAGCAATAAAATATAAAAAAATATAAAAGTTATATATATATATATATAATTTAAAAAAAATAGATAAAATAAGAATAAAAATAAAAGGTAAAAATAAAACTTTCTTTTTTATTTTCTTATTTTTTTAATGTTATTTCATTGCACCTTACGCTTCTTTTAAGTGTTGGTTTAATAAATTTTGCATTCTTTAAACTGTTAGTGGTAATGTATTTTATTTATGCCTATTTTAGTTTTCGGTTTAAAAAAGTTTACATTATTTAAAGATTTAGTAGTAATGTATTTTTTTAGGTTTTTAATTGTTTCTGTTTTAGGTATTATTCTAATTTTTTATTAAGGTATTATTAGGGTTCGAAGGCGGTGCATAAACGGTGTGAATATCCATGAGGATGACCGAGCCCAACAATGAAGCGGACCACTTGGAGTTCAAACAAATGATGATATGGATGTGAGAGCATGGTATGGGTTATCCATTCAACATAGTAGGTAAGCAATTTATAATGTAGAAGTTGGGAAATTGGATGAATATGTGGGGCCCAACTGGCTAAACATCATGGCAGTGAATCATACGATAATACAACGAATTTATATGATGACATCCTCATCGAAATTGGACTGACATCATAGGATTACTATTGGTAGATCCATTATTTTCATTTTCTCTCTTTCTACATGGTGATGTCATCCTAAATATTTGGAACCAATGTGTATGGAGAGGATAGAATGTGGATCACTAGCCAAGGGGTCCTCAATGAACATGATGGGCGAAGGCTTGAATTTGACATGGATTGATGACATAGATCAGTATAAAAGGGTGAGATGATGATGTGGAAATCCAATATATTTTGATGAGGCCTCTCCTTTTATGGGCTATTTCTATGTTTATTTTGTCAGTGTAGCATGTGTGCCCGAGAATCGGTCGATGTGTTAGGAGGTGGTATGATAGGTGTAGGATACGATGCTATATTACACTAGATGTAGATGCCTCATTAGACTCCAATGTGGATGTAGGATATATTATAGGTCAACAAAAATCAAGGTCATTATGATAGAATATAAGTCATCTTATATGTCCCCATGCAAAAAAGAGGCTACAACAGCAATGAACGACACCGCTTGCTTGCACTATGTTGTTCATGGTAATATGGCCCAAATCGATTATAGCCTCCTACATAAAACCCTAAAATCATGGGGAAGAACGTGCATGGTGGTTACCATTATGGTCTTACCTATCATGAAATAGCCTCATACCCAATCTAATGAGAGCCACCAAATGAAAAGCTTAGGAAATGGGATGAGGATGAATTGCAAATGGTGAAAGGGATTGTTTGGTTGGGTGTTTGATATGGGTAGATTCTAGAGATTAATTAATTGATGGTAGAACTGAGGTGGTAAATAATAGCACTGCATGCATACGTATCAACAGAGGATATCGTATTTATTTGATACTATATTCATCTAATGAAATGCAAGTAGTTAGGTATCAAAGAAGGTTGATTGACATTTTCCAATAGATCTTACCAGTCCTTTCAAAGCATGCATTTAGAATGTAAAGGCTTGAGGGTCATTTTCAAGATGGTAGATAAGCAAATAGAGCTCATAATACAAAATGGTATGTAAAGGACATAGACATGATGGCATTAGAGATAACGGGTATAATGTAGGGTTTTTTGTTTCCTTGGAGGATCCAGCTATCAACAGGGAAAGTCCAAAATAGTCAAATATATGTAGATATTGAACAAAGGCTTATGGAAAACAAAAAAAATCTTGGATGATGCAGTCACAAATCTAGAATGGATGACTGCACAGTCGAAGTGGTCCCACATGTTACCAATGGTGAGTGAATAGAGGAATCAATGTAAATATGTCATGGAGAAGAATATATATCCATTTGATTTCATTCGAATGATGTCTAGTCCTAGCAGGTACTTTACCCCCATGTTAATGGCATGACATGTTGAAATATAAGGCTAAAATAGAAGGATATTTTCATATAAAAAAATATAATACCTTTGACAGGAGAGAATTATGTCTTGAATATGGTGTTTTTGACCTTAGGAAAGAGGCAACGATTCTCGAGGGTCGTTTGAAGGATGTAGACAGAGATAGGCTTTTATGTAAGGATGTTAAAATAGAGTGCCAATTGATATTTCACTAGGGTAACACATGAAAGAATAGTGGTTTAAGTTAAGTGAAGAGCGTTATGAATAAAAAAGGAAATGGAACTGCCATTGAGGAGACATGGGAAAAATAGTGAAACAAAAAAGACAAGTTTTGGAAAACCAAAGGAGACCAGGCACTTAGAAATCAAAAAAATGGTTGCCCATCAAAAGGAGGAAGGTAAAAAGAAAATTTTTTTGTAGATATGAAATACACCATTAGAGCAAAGAAAAGAGAGGCTAGACTTTCTTGGAGGCCATATGCTAGAGGTTTTTTTAGAGAAACTAGAAATGCCTATTGTAAAAACAAAATATTATTTTTAATGCAAAAATTCCAAAAACTTACACTTTGTGAGCAAGATTGGAGGAGAAAATTTTAGTGGGTAGTTTTGTTTTACTATCAATATTTCTCTACGCTTTCTTGGATTTCTATCTGGTGTTTAATATTGTAAAAATGTTGCACTACATGAAGATCTATGGGTGTAGATTTCATTTATTTTCCTTAGAGGCTAGCACTTGGTCTAACTCAAATTGTGTTTTTGCAAGTTTGATTAGGTCAGGTTACCCTTTTGAAATTTCTTATTATCTCTAATTTTTCTGTGTAGGGTGGCATTAGCCTAAGAATATTTGCATGTTTACATTTTAGTTTTTTATTCTATTTTCTAGGTTTTTATATTTATTTTTCTAACTCTTCCTTTTGCAGATTTTTTTTAACTTTGGTGATTAAAAAATAATAACAAAAAGTAAAATTCCAAAAATAAATGTACCGGTGTGAATAATGAGCTTCAATATTTCATCCAAAACAATTTCTATCCTATTCTGAAGCCATTTTGAAATTATAAAAATTATTGAAAATTATTGTTTTTACAGGTATTTTATAATTTTAGAATTTTACATTATTTCATATTTTGAAGGCAAATTGATTTTAAGATTTGCATTTTTATTTGCAAGCAATGAATTAAATTTCCTTTATGAAAATTCCAATTTCATTAAATGGGAGTGATTTATATGGCATTTTAAAAGGCCATTATTTTAAAGCAATAAATTGGTATCTCTTTATGAAAACTATTTTCATCAAAGAGGGGTAATATATCAAAGGTTGTATTTATCTTCACGATAGAAGTGACATTGAATGAATCTAATTACCATTTAAGGTTCAAATGTAAGGATAGATTTTAGTCTTCTTTTTCATGCTTAAAGCAGGGTTTAATAATGCAATATAAAACTTGTCTAAAATCTGCTTAATCAAAGGAAGATAAAATCTACCTAAAATACTTCAAGATAAAAGGAACTAAGGCTTTACATCGTGGTCATATGAGGGCCAATCACATTTTAATTTGCTTCTAAATTTCATGAAAAATTACTAGCATAACATAATAAAACAAACCAACACATGCCCCTTGTTAACAATTACTTGCAAATCACTAAGGTATTCCTAGCACTTATTTGACATATATTCACAAGATTATAAATACACATGTGCAATGCTTATATAGCGGAACCTTGGAGAAGTTGTTTTGTTTTTAAATTCTTTGCAAGAGAGGATTTTGTGATCAAAATCCTAAGTGTGAGTGTGGGTTTGCAATTGGACAAAATTACCACTCAACAAGATCCATACCTTTAATTAACAAAATAATTATTTTTTCCCTTTATTTACAAAAATTAAATAACATCTTATTTAATTAAATTAAATAAACTATTTTTTCTTTATTTACAATAATTAAATAACATCTTATTTAATTAAATAAATGAACTATCTTCAACTTATATTCCTTTCTTCCATTTATGAATTCCTAAATATATTCTTAAATAATATAAGTTTGTATAAGTCATTATCCTTTATAAAGGAAAAACCTAATATATTTGGTTTATAAAACATCCATTCAACTCGTTCCTTTAAAACTAAATATCTTCTCCTTTAAATTAATAAAATGTAAGCCCCTACATAAGGACCACTAAACAATATGTTTTACATTTATCTAAGAAGCATATGATGAAATCTTGAAAGGATAAAGATGTCATTGCAGGGTGATGTGGTAGGATGAGTGTTGTGAGGAAACACTAGGGTCATCCAAAGGTGGGTACACAGAGTCTATCACTACCATCATAGTGCTTTACTATAATAAGTGGTCCATAAACTACACACACCCTTCCAAACCCTAACAATGGATGTGCTAGCAACAAAATGACAAAGGGAATAATATCTAGAGATAACATGTCACAACAGTTAAATAATGTGGTCAACCTTGGGATAAAATGGAAGGATAAAACTAAGGTTAAATAGTCAGGTATCAAGACCTTGGGAAAGAGATGATGGCGGGAGCGACAGCTGGAGCGCAGGTTGGAGCAGAAGCGGATGCAAGGCTGGGATCGGATCCAAAGCAGAGCGCAGGTTCCTGGGCGGGCCCGGATCCAGGGGGATCAGGTACGTCCGGGCCCGGGCCTGGTCCAGGCGGATCCGTGGCGGGGTCGGATGGGGGTTTCGAGCTGTTCGATGGGTTTGGTGGGGTCGAGATTCTGGGCCCGCGCCCCCTGCCTGGCCCTGTCGCGTCGGATGGCCTTGGGAAGACAACCCCCGATCCGGGGCTAGGGCGGGCCCCGGGAGGACATAAACCCTCCTACCAATAGATTTTGGCGGGTTCCAGGACCCCTGCTCGGGCCCTGGGCGTTGGGCTTTCCCTCCAAGGCACACACATTTCCATCCAGGAGGAGGTTTACACATCCCTGGTTTCTGATTCTTCGTCCTCCTTGGTTGGGAAGTTCCTGGGCGGGCGCCCAGACATGGAGACGATCCGCAAATGGGCGGCCACCAAATGGAAGGTCTCCGGCCATATCCAGCTGGTTGCCCTGTCCAGAGGCTTTTTCATTATCAAACTCAACAACAACGAGGATGCTGAGAAGATCCTGTCGGGCGGGCCCTGGTTCTTGGGTCGCAAGAGCCTTTTTCTCAGGCGTTATGGTGCAGATTTTCACCCCAGCACCCAAAGCATCAACTTTGCCCCGATCTGGGTTCGCCTCCCGGACCTCCCCTTCCATCTGTGGCGTGAAGACGTTCTAAAGCTCATCGCCAAGTCGGTTGGAGACTTGGTGGCCTTTGATCCCGTGACTAAGGCTGGCTCTCGCATGGTGCACGCCAGGTTCTGTGCCAATGCCAACCTCGAATTTGAGCTCCCCTCCTCGGTTACCATCTCTTCTGGGTCCTTCTTTTGGTGCCAAACCCTTATTTACGAAAACAAACCTGCTTTCTGTACCTCCTGCAGCTCTCAAGGCCACCTCCCTCACCAATGCCCGGCATCCAGGAAGGCGGAAGGCCCTAATCCCAAACCCCCGTCCAGCTCTGGTCGGGCCCCGTCCCAGGATCCCTCTCGTCCCAACCCTAGCGCTCCCCTCCAGGAGGTTTCCCCTTCGGGCCCCCAGGCCCCCCTAGTCGAGCCTAGTTCGGAGGGCGTCCCTTCCTCTGGGGACCCGATCCCAGATCCCCCCCGCATCCCATTCTGGCTCCTTCCCCTCAAGCCCCGGCTGCTATCGGGACCCGATCCTCCCCCCCAACCCCTTCTGACCCCGGCCCCCCAGGCATCCTTCCCGGAACCTACCCCCTTGGTGTGTGGGTCTGAGCGATCTAATGATGAGACCGAAGGCAGCTCTCCATCCGAGTCCGACGAAGTCAGCCCCAAAATGACCCGGAGCAGGTCCTTTGCCATAGATTTTGGCAGCAAACTTAAATGAGGGTGGCCCACCCTGTGCGAACAACGGTCAAGGATCACGGAGGACGACATTGCTAATGGCTCCCAGACTACGCTATCTGACGTTGGCACGAGCTTTCGCAAGGCGGACGACGCCCGATCCAAACCCCCCACCTAGGCTGGAAAGGGGGGTAGGCGACCCCACAAGGGTGCCAAATGAAGCTCATCTCCTGGAACATCAGGGGACTCAATGGGGTCCCCAAGAAAAGGATCCTCGATCAACTCCGCAGGGATCACCGCCCGTCCTTCATCCTCCTCCAGGAGACCAAGATAGATGACGTCGCTGCCCGGAGAATAGCCCATGCTACCTGGCGCAACTACGAACTTCTCTCCACCCCCGTGGCTGGCTCAGTTGGGGGCCTCATGTGCATGTGGGACCCTCGATCTTACGAGGGAAGGCTCATTTCTTCGTCGCCCAGGATTATGAACATTCTGGTCCACTGCCTCAACTCAAAGCGATCGTGGATCCTGTCCAACGTTTACGCTCCCAACAGTCCTATTGAGAAAGCAAGGCTTTGGCAGGAAATCAGTTCGATGAGAGAAGCTTTTGCTCCCCTGCCCTGGATCCTGTCTGGGGATTTCAACAGCCCCCTATTTTCCTCTGACAAATGCGGGGGCTCGGAGGTCAGAACCAAAAGCATGGACGACTTTGGGGCCTTTACCGCCCACAACGAGCTCATGGATGTCAGCTTGAAGGGAGCCCGGTTCACGTGGTCCAACAAGAGAGCGGGACCCAACCACATTCAGGTAAGGTTGGATAGAGTGTTCTTGTCTAAGGAAGCCCTCCCCATTTTTTTCGATGCCTCCCTCCTGGCCCTCCCCAAAATCGGGTCCGATCACAGCCCCCTCCTCCTCGAGACTGATCATCGCCCCCCAGGAGACCCTTTCAGTTTGAGTCCATGTGGCTTCACCACCCCGACCTCCGGGCCCAGGTCGGCTACTGGTGGGCTCCCCCTGTCCCTGGTCGCCCCGTCGAACAAGTCTTCCACAAACTTAGACGCCTCAAGGAGCACCTCAAGACTTGGAACAAAGAAGTGTTCGGTAACATCTTTGAAAGCAAGGAGGCTATAAAAAAAAACTCGAAGAGATTGAGTCCAGATTCCAAGCAGGCTCTCATGAGCCCGGACTCAGGGAAGAGGAACGCACTGCCCTCAGCGAGTACCACAATATCCTTGCCAGGGAAGAAACCTTTTGGAGGCAGAAGTCGCGTGCTCTGTGGATCCAAGATGGCGATGCAAACACCAAGTTCTTTCATGCATCGACCCTCCAAAATAGGGGTTCTAACAGAATTGTCGAGCTGGTTGATAGCAATGGTAGTATCATCAACAAGGAAGAGGACATCCAAGCCGAGGCAGTCCACTTCTTCCAAGAGCTCCTGGGCGACGGACCTCCTATGTCCTCGGAGGTGGCCGATTCCCTTCTGGATCACATCCCGACGTCCGTCCCGGCCATGGCTAATGCAAAGCTGGTTCAGGCCCTGTCTGACTCAGAAATCCATGCTGCCACCTTTTCCATGAAGGCTGAGGCGGCCCCGGGCCCGGACGGGTTTCCTCCCCGCTTCTTCCAGTCTTTCTGGGACATCGTGGGCCATGATGTGTGCGCTGCCATCCGGGACCTGCAGTTTGCCAGATCCATCCCCAGAGGCATCAACACCACCTTCATAGCCCTGATCCCGAAGACTCAGGCTGCCAGATCCCTGTCAGACTTTCGCCCCATCAGTTTGTGCAATGTCCTCTATAAAATTCTGACTAAAGCCATGACCACCCGCCTCAAAGACATCCTTCCCCTGATCATTTCCCCCTGCCAGGGAAGCTCAGTCAAAGGCAGGCTGATTACAGACGGGGTCATAATCATGCATGAGGCCATTCACTCAGCTGTCCTATCCAGAAAGGCCCATTTCCTGCTCAAGCTTGATATGAACAAGGCTTTTGACAGGGTCGATTGGAGCTTCCTGTCCAAGGTCCTCCTCAAATTTGGGTTTCACCCCTCCTGGGTCCATCTCATCAACAAGTGCGTGTCCTCCCCCTGGTTCTCAATCCTTGTCAATGGATCCCCGACCGGGTTCTTCCCCAGTTCCAGAGGTCTCCGCCAAGGTGATCCCCTATCCCCGATTCTCTTCATTATCCTGGCCGAGGCCCTGGGTCGAACCATTTCGAACGTTGTAACTCGCGGTCTCATCTCGGGCATCAGGCCGGCGCAGGACCTCCCCCCCGTGTCCCATCAGCAGTTTGTGGACGACACCATTCTTGCCTCCTCGGCCTCGGTCCCTCAAGCCAAGGCCCTCAAGAACATCCTTACCCTGTATGAGGAGGCGGCTGGGCAGAAAATCAACCTGCGAAAAAGCAAGATTTACTTCATCAACACCCCCGTGGCTAGGCAAATCAAAATCGGGCGGATCCTGGGCTGCTCCCCCGGCTCCCTCCCTTCCTCCTACCTCGGGCTTCCTCTGTTCACAGGGGCGTCTTCTAAGGTGCTATGGAATGGGGTGATTGAGCGGATTCAAAGGAAACTCGCCCCCTGGAAAGGCCACCTTCTCTCTCAGGCCGGCAGAGCCACTCTCTTGGCGTCTGTACTCCAAAGCATTCCGATATACTTCATGTCGGTCTTCAGAATTCCGGCCTCCATCGCTACTCTCATTGAGAAAATTCAGAAACGGTTTCTCTGGTCGGGATGCGAAGACAAGAAAAGGATTCCCCTGGTCTCCTGGCCCCTGGTCTGCCGCCCCAAAGATGAGGGAGGGATCGGGCTCAGACGGGTGGTTCCCATGAATAAGGCCCTTCTGTCCAAACATGCTTGGAAGGTTCACATCAATACCCCTGATGAATGGGTTTGCATTGTGCATAGGAAATACTGCCACAATCACCCCTTCCTCGGGGATACCCAGCCCCACGACGGATCTGCCTTCTGGAAGGCCCTACTTTCCACCAGAGATATTGTTCAGCAAGGGACCAGATGGATTCTTGGAGACGGTGCCAAGATTGACTTCTGGGAGGACAGATGGATTCTCGACGAGGCCCTGAGCTCGGACAGAGAACTCCTTCTTCTCAAACCTGGGCTTGCGGACCGTGGTCCCAGAGCGTCTGACTACATGACTCAGCGTCAGGGGCGGACCATCTGGAAACCCATCCTGAACCCCAGGTTCCCGCTTCAAGCTGCCAGACTTCAGCGCATCCTCAGTGCGACGGTCATCCCTTCTTTTGGAGACAGTGACAGATGCGTGTGGCATGGCTCTCCCAGCGGCATTTTTTTAGTCAAGTCTGCTTACCATATTCAGAGAACCCCGGGAGCGACCACCTTCCCGACCCAGCTGGTCTGGGCCAAGAATCTGATCCCCAAAATTAGCCATTTCGTTTGGGCGGCCGTCCAAAACAAAATCCTCACGATCAAAAATCTGATCAAGCGAGGCTTCCAAATCCCCAACAGATGCTTCCTCTGCCGTGCCGCTTGGGAGTCAACCAACCACCTTTTCTTAAACTGCGCCTTCTCTTCCGAAGTTCTGGGCCTCATCCTCTCCCATTTCTCCGTTCAGTGGGCGGCCCCCAATTCCATTTCTGACCTCCTGTCTCAGTGGCCCACCCCCTTTGCCCATCCCTTTCTTCGCTTCCTCTGGAAGGCCTGCCTTCCTCACATGCTCTGGAAAATTTGGCTCGAGCGTAACAGGCGAGCCTTTTCCTCCCCGGCCTGCTCCCCCCAGTGGTTAGCGACCAAAGCAGTCTCCTTTGCCACCGAGAATTCTCGTTTCATTCCCCTTTCTGTGGACCCCAGGCGCTCAAGCGAAGCCTCCCTTCTCTCCTCCCTCGGCTTTCAGATCTCCCCCCTGCTTCCCCTCCCGCCCCCTCCCGGCGCTCCCTGATCAGGTGGACTCCCCCCCCCGGGTGGCTCAAGCTCAATTTTGACGGCGCCTCCAAAGGCAACCCCGGGCCCTCTGGGGCTGGCGGGGTTATCAGAGACTATTTCGGGAATCTGGTCACTGCCTTCGCGGTCCCGCTGGGCAGGCAAACCAACAACTTTGTCGAAGCTGCCGGCCTGCTCAGTGGCCTGTCGGCTCTCAGGGGTTCCTCCCCAAAAATCATCATCGAAGGCGATTCCCAAGTCATAATCAGAGGCGCCAGCAAGCCCGAGTCCTGCTCCTGGCGATTCCAGAATTTCATCCGGGAGGCCCTCTTCATTCTTCAGGGCTTCCCCGAGCACACCTTCCAGCATGTTCTCAGAGAAGGCAATAGGGCTGCTGACTTCATGGCAAATCTAGCCATTACCGTTGGAGAATTCACCACCTGGACCTCGCACTTCCCTGCAGGCCTAGTCCAAATTGTGTTGCAGGACCATCCCGACCATGATGTTTTCTCGGGCGTCTAGACTTCCCCGTGGCAGGGCGGCGAAGTCCCCCTGGCGTGTGCTTCTGCTGACCGGTGCTTCTCACCCCCGTGTCGACCCGTCGGCTCGCCACCCTGTCCGCGAGGGGATCACCCAGATCCTCCTCGCGGCGGCCCGTGCCCCTTGCCTTGTCAGCTGCCCACGTTGGCCAGCTGGCAGCCCTGGCAGCCCCATTTTTTTGTGCATGGCGGACCTCCCTGTCCTTCTCGCTTTGATCTCTGTGTCACCTATTTCCCGTGCCATGCTAACCCGATCGCGGTCCAGTCCGACGCGGCTCTCTCCCGGCGTTCCCCCGCTCAGAGTTAGCCAACTGGCGCTTTGGCAGTGGGCCTTTCCCATCCTCGCGTGTCAGCAGTCTGGTGCGCCCCCTCAGCCCCATCCCCGTCGTGTCGCTTCCAGCCGCGTGTGCTACTTTCCAAAGCTGGCGGCGCTCCCCCTTCTAAAGCCCCCGCACGGCCTTTATATTCCCCTCGCTGTCCCATCCCGCTGTCGCATTCTCCTTCCCCTGCTCTTTCTTCCCCGGTCTGGCACTCTCTGCCCCCTTTGTCCCCACCTTGCCAGCTCGACCCCCATGGCTTCCAAAGCTATCTTTCTGGAGCCCCCTGTCCTTGAGTTGAGCGGTCCTGCTCGCTTATTCTCCGATGCTAAGAAATTCACCCCATTTTTTAGCAAATTCGCTGGTCATGAGGACGAGATCACCCAGGGGTTCCTGGAGACGTGGAACGACGGGGAAGTTACAGTCAAGGGTTTACACTTCAAAGTCTCCAAGGATTTCCTCACGGAGGTCACCGGCCTCCACCATGAAGAGAAAGGCCGTGTTGTCAGGCGGGACAAACACAACTGGGAAGAGGAGCTCTCCCGCTTCCCAGACCACCAGTGGGACAAAGCCAACCTGCTCCGCTCTCACCTCCCGACATCGTTCGACGAAGCCATCATCCCGGTAATGCAATATATTACCTGTGACGATCCCGAGCAGCGGCTGTATAGCTTTCATCTAAGTTATTTTAACCACCTTCGAGGAGCTACCCTCATCAGCACCCCGCGCTTCCTCTTCTACTCCCTGGGTCTGACCATTGAGCGTGCTCGCAAGAACCATTCTCGGCCCATGCACCAGGGGCTCATGGCTGTCCTCTATAGACATGCCCTGGCCAACCAACCCCAGCTGCATAGCATTCCCCCCCTCTCTTCTGTCCCGCCCCCTGAAGCAGGCATTTCTCCCCCTGGTTCCCCTGTCGCCAAAGGCTCCCCCGCTCCAGACGATTCCTCTTCCCTGAAGCGTCGCAGGCCTACGCGCAAGTGCAGAGCGTCGAGCAAAGGCCCAGACGGGGCCCTACCTCCAAGTTCTGGCCGCAAAAGGGCTTCCCCGGGCCCAGCTGGGCTACGAAAAGCTCCAAGAATGTCAAACCAGAGAACCCGGAGCCCACTGTGATCAGCTTCGAGTCAGATGATGCATTGCAGAAGCTGGCACTCCAAGGCCTCCTGGATACAGTGATCGGTTCTCTCAACACCGCTGCCCAAGCTGCGTCTCATGCCGCCAAGGCGTTGTCCGAGCTCCGTCGCAAGCTGGAGGAAAGCTCTGCCAAGGTTCAGCGGCAGTCTGAGCGGGCCGAGGACGGCTCAGGGCCCAGTTAGCTTGGCCCCCTGGCATTTGCCGTTTCAAAGAGTCTTGTTTTTGGGGTTGATATTTTTTTGGAGAATCTCGGTTGTGAAAGTTTTTTGTGGCTTTTTGTTTTCTGTAGTTTCCAGGGCCCCGGGGCGGGGACGTTATTTCTGTTTTCTTTTTCATTGCTTCGGCTACTACTGTAATTAAGGTTTTGGGATCCTATTCAAAAAACCCGCTGTAAATATACTGTTACCTATCAAAAAAAATAGTCAGGTATCAACAATATTAGGGTTGTCAACCAAAGATGATAATTCAGGTCGACCATCCCATTGATAGGGAGCGATCTACAACCAATTAAAATGTTAGACAAAATAGTAAGGTGGTTTACTTAAACAAGATGTTATCAAGGTTTTCACTTCCCAACAAGGGGTCCAGGAGGGCAGTTTAACAACAACAATCATCTTAAAATGGAAACCAAACTACAAACCCAATAGATGATCCAACAAAAGGTACCGACAGTTTTAAAAATCAAACCAACATCCAAATACATAGAAACTAGTAGAATGAACCCAAAAGAACCAAAAATATTGCTTGGTTAAAATTATTTTAAATAAGCTTTCAATAAGAAATGGTTTTTTTGTTCATAATATAACCTAGGAGTTGCTACATCGACCTCGGTCTTCATAGTTGAACTGCTACTCCTGAGGACATCCAATGTTAGCTCATCTTATTTAATTCTTCTCCTGTATTCCTATTAATTCTCTCTCTTCCTTCCTCTTTGGCCCTTCTCTTCCCTTATTTTTTCCTCATCCACTACTATTTACACTGCTATTTTTTCCTCATCCACTGTTATTTACACCTCTTTTCAGCCACTATCTACGTCTACCGTTAGTATCCTTATCTTCACGTGGTAGCATACTTGGATATTCCAATTTTTAAAAGTATTCTTTCCTCTTTTTTAAGCCCATCATAAATGATATTTTCTCCTTGGGTTCACATAAAATTCTACTCCTGCCAATGAATGATCTTGCACATCCTTTCATTAGATTTCTCTTGAATTAAGAAGGATCTTCTTATCTAATTAAAATGAAAACTTTTATTATCATTTTAAAATAATATTTTATCATTAATTTAAATAAAATATCATTTATTATCAAAATCAATATTTCTCATTAATAAAATTATTTTATTATTAACTAGATAAATTATTTTTATAAATTTAAACAACAAATGAAATGGAATAGAGTTTGGATGGAAGGTGATTCTCTCATAGTAATAAATGCAATTTTAAGGAAAGCAAAGGCTCCATGGGACATACAAGAGATAATTATGGAAATTCAATATCTTGTTAAGGAGTTTGAAGAAATCAGGTTTACATATATATTAAGGGAAGGAAAAAAATGTGCAGATAAGCTATCCAATAAAGGGCTTTTGATTGAGGATCATGAAGTTAACATCTCCTTTCCATGTTTAGAGGAAATAGAAAGTTTAGTTGAAGCTAACAAAATTTTTGATTGCATAAATCAATTAATGATTAATATTTAATTTAATGTTTTACATTGGTAATATATTTTTTATTTTATAACAGTAATGTGTGATCATTTAGACTATTTATTATAATTTTTGTGGTTGCACTTGTGTTTCAGGAAGGAAACTAGCAATCCATATTTGGTAAAGTAGACTATGTTAGTGCGATGTTTTGGAAATATTACTCTATTAAGATGAAATGCATAGATAGCAGAGATGAATTTTTGGCATTGTGAAGGCTACTATAGGAAAATGTCAAGAAAGATGCTAAATTTTGGAGTAATTGTATTCATACAAAGATTTGAAAAGATCCAAAAAATAAAAATCAATAATTCGGACATTTTATGTAAAATGATGTAGGTTTCTAACTATAGCATCTCAATTGAGATGATAAGTGTATCTATTTGTAAACTATCAAGATCTAAATAAGAGATATGTAATTTTATAAAGGTGGAGGACCCGTTTACAACCCCTTTTTATCAAGACAAAAATATAAATTTAAACAATCTTCACTATTATTTAAATTAAGATCATATAGATTTCTCAAGTCAATACCTTATTATCTATTTAAGTAAAGTTCTATTATTGTTTTAAATAGATTTTGCTATCGATTTAAATAATATTCATTATTATTTAAAATATTTTTTTCAACCACATAATAAGTTCTTTTATCATGAATAGAAAAGTGCTATACTAGAAGTAATGTAGGTAATTCAAAGGTATTTAAATCTATGTACACATCCCAAAAATTAATGTTATTAAGTGATGAAGTAAAAGATAACTAAAAATATATACATTTTTAAATCAATATGCAACAAACAAAGAGGGATTTTTTCCATCAAATTGAGTCATCGATCATAGCCAGAGAGTTTACAATAGCTACTAGGCTATCAACTGTGGCTCTAGCTGGTTGGCCTTGATTATTATCCCATAACCAATAATGCATGCCTAAATGAAGGTTATCAACCATGTTACCCATAAGTTTACTTAGTCATCACTTCCCCAACCTCAAGTGCCATTTTCCTAGTGGAAAATTCTGCTTCTTCCACCCATGAGTGTACATGAGCTTGCATATTAATAATATGTTAGTAGTACCATGTTCTTCCAAAATAATCAAATCAAACATTGCACATTTGATTAGTTACACAAAACTAAGCATTAAAACATCATTAGTCAATACATATTTTTTTTCATTTCAAAAATCCTACAAGGGAGGGTCATGACATCCTACCCCCTAGGGCTAAACACCATCCTAGGTGTTTCCAATTTTACAAAAATGAAATTATTATATTATAATTTTAAATAAAAAAGGAAAAATGTTTTTGCATTTCCTCTACTTTTTTCCAAGTTGCATTTATTTCATAAAAAATGTCCCACTCAAGCATACATTGTTCAATAGTCCGAATTTACATAGACTTATAATGGAACTCAATAATCTTCACCATCACTTCAATAGCCTTCAGGTTTTCCATCTAAAAGTTTAGAAACATATCACACATGTTTAGGGTCAAAAACATATTTTCTAAGTAGGGATATGTGGAAGGTGTCATGGATCTTTGACAAGTTAGGTGGTAAAGTAAGTCGGTATGCAACCGAGCTCATATTATCAATCATATCAAAGGGTCCAACATACTGAGGATCCAATTTTATGGATTTTATAGCACTCTTCTTCGGATTAACCCTTAATATTACTTTATCTCCTACAAAGTACTCTCTTGGAGTCCTTTTTAGATCAACATAATATTTCTATTGATCAGTGGCTTATTTAAATATTTTCCTGATTACCTTCAACTGATCCTCCATTTCTCTAATCATATTTGGCCCAATTACAACCTGATATTCTAGGTTGTACCAAGACAATGGTATTTTACAATTTTGTCCATATAAGGCACCAAAAGAAGCAATTCCTATAGATGAGTTATGTCCATTATTGTAGGTGAACTCTACAAGATGTAGATAGTATACCCAATGAGAATTTTGATCCATGTAGCACATGTGAAGCATATCCTATAGTACTTGGTTTATCCTTTTTGTTTGACCATATATCTCAAGATGGTATGCCAAAATTATATTTAGTTTTGTACCTACTGCATGATGAAGGACTTTCCAAAATTTAAAAGTAAACTTGGAATCCCTATCTAAAAATATTATTTTAGGAAATCCATGCAATCGGAATATCTCTTTAGAAAATTTGTTAGTCAGTACTTGAGCATTATCCTTGATGTTATTTGGTATAAAATGTGCAACCTTAGTCAATTTGTCAACTATTACGAGGATTGCATCATGTTGATACCTTATCTTGGGTAAACCAACTATAAAATTCATAGATATAACTTGTCATTTCTACATAGGTATATCATGTGGATGCAATTGTCTTACAGGATGCCTATATTCAGCCTTAACCTATTCAAGGTATCAAGTGATAAAATCAGTGATATTCTTCTTCATTCCTATCTAGAAGAAGGTTCTTTTCATGTTTTTCCTCATTTTGACCCTCTAGGGTGAGCAAAATAAGGATATATATGGGCTTCATGCATTATCAATTTCATTAAATCATCCATTTTTGGTAAGATTATTCTACCTTTGTAGCAAAAAAGGCCATCATTCATTCTAAATTCCTTATTACCCTCAAGGTTTCTATTCAACTTAGACCAAATTTCCTTGCAATACTCATATTGATATTTCTCTTCCCTCACTTGATCCATTAGATCTATGTGACTTATGGATATGGTTGTTATGTGTTTCCTTCTACTTAAGGCATCAAAAACCTTATTCTATTTTCCCTCTATATACTCAATATCAAATCCGTATTCAATGAAAAACTTGATCCATCTTCTTTGTCTCACATTGAGTATAGGTTGGGTGAATATATACCTTAGACTTTGATAGTTAGTTTTCAACTCAAAGGGCCTTCCTACCAAGTAGTGGTGCCAAAATTTTAGAGCATGCACCACTACAGCTAGATCTAAATCATGTGTAGCATAATTAATTTCATGCTTCTTAAGCTTCCTTGAAGTGTATGCTACTACTAACTCATATTGAGAGAGTACTCATCATAACCCTTCGAGTGATGTGTTTGTGCATAGTAAAAATTTCCCTTGAGGATCTAGAATCTTTAACATTCGTGTTGTAGTGAGTTTATGTTTTAGCAATGCAAAGGTAGCCTCACACTTTTCTGACCAATTGAATTCCTTTTTTTTTTTTTGGAGTTAGTTATTACTGTTGCAATATTAGAATAATCATTTATATAAAATCAATAGTAACTCATCAGAATAATAATTTATATAACATCAATGGTAGCTCATCATCCCCATGAAGCATCACACTTCTATCACATTAGTAGGGGGTGGCCAGTCCATAATAGCTTCAATTTTTTTGGGTCTACAACTATTCCTTCTACTAATATAATATGCACAAGATATCATACCTTCAAGATATAGAATTTTTTTTTCTAAATTTCCATAGGGATGGTTCTCCCTTAGCAAATATAACATGATCCTAATATGTTTATCGTGCTCCTTATTATATTGAGAGTATATTAAGATATCATATAAAAATATGAAAACAAACTGATCTAGATGCCTCTTGAACACATTGTTCATGAAATTCATGAATGCAACTAGGGTTTTGGTTAGTCCAAAGGGTAGGACTATAAACTCATAATGCTCATACCTAGTTTTGAATGTTGTTTTGTGAGTGTCCTCCTCATGTATTCTTAATTGATGATACCTTGATTTCAAATTAATCTTTGTGAATACTATGACATCCCTTAGTTGGTCAAACAAATATTTGGTTCTAGGTAAAGGTTATCAGTTGTTTATTGTGGCCTTATTAAGCATCCTATAATCAATACACAACCTTAATGAATTATTTTTATTTTTCACAAATAAAACTAGTGCATCCCAAGGTGATACACTTGTTTTTGTCAATCCCTTTTCCAATATCTCTTGTAGTTGCACCTTTAATTCCTGGATCTCAATAGGATTCATCCTATATGGAGATTTATGGATGGGTTCTACTCATGGAATAAGTTCAATAGTATAATCAAATTCTCGCATAAGAAGATGTCTAGGTAAATCCTTAGAAAACACATCTTTAAAGTCCTACAAAATTGGGTGTTTCTCCAAAACTTCTCTCTTCTAATCTTATCCAACATAATTGAGTTTCACAACATAGATGATCCCTCCCTTATTGAGGTATTTCTTCAACTTCATAGCTAATGGCATTTAGGGTTTGAATACCCCCTAGTCGCTATGAATTATTAGTCTTTCGTTATCATTTTTTGATACTCGCCATCTATCTTGACAATTTATCAAGGCTTTATGGGACTATACTGAATCCATCTGTAGTATCACATCAAAATAATGAAGTAGAGATACATACAAATAACCTTCAGTGGTACCACTAGTTAGAGTAATTTCTACCATTGGAAAACATTGGTTTATTGAGTAGGTTGAATAACACAAGCTTATACTGAGAGGGGGGTGAACAGTATAGCGCCCACTTTTTACTTTCTTTCCAAACCAATATCAATTAGTGTCCTTAATTGCAATAACCAAATATAGCAAGTGTGCATTAATGACATAGATAGCAATAGTAAACAAGTGCACAAATCACCACACACAATTGAGACACAAGATTTAACGTGGTTCCCCCAATGTGGGGTACTCCACAAGATAATCTCCTTATAATATTTCACATAGAAATAAGGATCCTTATCCCAATACAAATGATTACTTTGATCTGCTCAAAGCTAGGCAATACACTGATCTACTCAGGTAGGCAATCCACTGATCTGCTCCAGCTAGGCAATCCTGATCTGCTCAGGTAGGCAATCCACTGATCTGCTTCAGCAAGCTCACCAAGAACTTGCCCAAATATCTCTAGCAAGCTCACCAAGAACTTGCCCAAAATATGCTCTAGCAAGCTCACCAAGAACTTGCTCAAAAATGCTTCAGCAAGCTCACCAAGAACTTGCCCAAAATATGCTCTAGCAAGCTCACTAAGAACTTGCCCAAAACTGCTCTAGCAAGCTCACCAAGAACTTGCTCAAAATCTGCTCTAACAAGCTCACTAAGAACTTGCTCAAAATCTGCTCAACAAGCTCACCAAGAACTTGCTCAAAATCTGCTCAACAAGCTCACCAAGAACTTGCTCAAAATATGCTCAACAAGCTCACTAAGAACTTGCTCAAAATATGCTCAACAAGCTCACCAAGAACTTGCTCAAAATATGCTCAACAAGCTCACTAAGAACTTGCTCAAAATCTGCTCAACAAGCTCACCAAGAACTTGCTCAAAATTTGTCCCAAAACTGTCCACAAATCTGTCCCAAAAGCCTTCTCAAAGGCTCAATCAATCATACACAAAAACTGCCACAAATATGTCCACAAATCTATCCCAAAAGCCTTCTCAAAGGCTCAACCAATCATGCTCAAGTAGCACTCAAATCTCATCCACAAATCTATGAAGGCAAGGCTCAATGATGAACTCAATAATGAATGGCAATGCACTCTACAATGGATGACAACAATGATCCACAATGATCTCAACTCAAATCAATCTCAACTCAACTCAAGTCTTATAGAAGCATAAAGAGAATTGTTAGAGACTCAATATGTTCTAATCTCAAAGCTCAATCTCAACTCAAATCAGAATTATAGAATAGTTTGTTTCATGGAACTTGAACAATCACATCACTCAATCACTTGACTAGGCTCAATCAACTCAACTCAACCAATCACCACAAGGGACAACTCTTTCTCACAAAACCCTAGTCCAAGCATGTATCAACCAACTCAAATGTTTCCAACAATGCTCAACCACAAATCTCACATAACAATGATACTCATGTTCTTTTCTAACTCAAGTTCTTTGCATAACCAATGGGCTTCAACAACTATGCTTATAAAACAAGGTTTAAACACAACTCTCAAACCAGAAAACCTTGAAGCATTCAACCAACCACTTTCGAAAAGGAAACCACAATCAATCCTTTTCTCTCCAATGATATTTCAGAAATCAACCACCATAAACAAAGTCAATGGAGAATATTGCTCATACCTTTTGATGCCTTATTGGATGTCCACTAAATCTGCCACACTCAACAAACTTCTTTTTCAACTTTCAACAAGGGTTAGAGATCATGATTAATATCACAACAATAATATCCAAATAACACCTTATCACTCCTACTCAATAAGATACAACATGTCCCCTCATGAAAGAATTAATCACCTTTGAAAAAGAACAAAACAACCTTCACTTTTGAAACCCTTTACAAAAATAGAAATATCTCTTTACATACACCTTATTTCTCCCTCTAAGCAAGTTAATCAAATAGCCCTCGAAATAAGCTTTCCAACGATATATAATATGATATACTTTCAAAAGGAGAAACACCAAAAATCTCTCTTTTTCTAAACATGCATCACAACCCTTATTCCTCCTAGGGCAACTTTAGAAAAAATAAAATATATTAAAAAATTATTAACTTGCCTCTATCCCTGACGAGATTCGATCTCGTGACGTCTCCTTGCTCAGTGCTTTAACCACAACCAACCTATCATTGGGCCACATGCCCTCACGTGTCCAAAGGGACACGAACAAAAACTTATATCATAAACTTATGCACCCTTCGAAAAACTTAACAACGCTTCGAGCGCTTCAACAAAGCAAATAACCACGGTGGGACTCGATCGTAGGACCTCCTGCATAACACACAACGCATGAACTGCTAGGCCAAATATGCCTATGCATCTTATTAAACTCCACGAATTATTTTTCAATAGACCAAAGTCACACTTCTCTCTCTTTTCGCAATTCGTTCCCCAATCGAAGGCATTCAAAAAATAAGCGTTGGGAGTCATGAAGTCTAAGCTTTTGTTGGCATATATATATGCCTTTCCTATTTCTTTAGACATCGGTACTATAAATTAATATAGCCTTTCCTCCTTTCTTTAGTCGACGCTATAATTAATATATTTAATTTTAAAATTTAAAATTTTAATTTTAAATAATTTAAAATTTAAACTAAATATTTAAAATTAAATATCTCCATCACCGGGGCACCTTTTTCGATGAAACGAAAAGCCAACCTAGGTTTTAAGAAAAACCCATTTCAAATCTGCCATCCATGGTTTTAAATAAAACCTTTTATTTTGCCTGCCTTGGTTTTCACAAAAACCCTGTATATATCCATGCTCTCCAAAATATCATAAATGCTTATTTATGAAATGCTTTGGCCACCAAAACTCAATGTGATCCATGTGACATCAATGATCCATGTGACATCAATGAAAACATAAAATAACTCAAATTTCCAACAATCTCCCCCTTTGTCATTGATGGCAACACCTCTAATGCAAAAACCACAATCACTGCAAAAACCATCTCTGAGAATCAAAGTTGCTCCCCTGACTCAATACTCTCTATGGAGGCTGCTCCCCCTAACTCAATGCTCTCTTTGGAGGCTACTCCCCCTAACTCAATGCTCTCCCCCTTACTCAAATCTCTCCCCCTTTGACATCAATGGCAAAAGGGACACCTATGGGGCTAAAAGATATGACTCTTAAGCTTAGCCCCCTCACCACCTTCTCTCTTGAGGTGATTAATTTTGGGGTGGGAGTACTTTTACTCCCATATTACATTGTTTCTTTCCTCTGTCAACTTCCTTCCATATTTTTCTGATATCCTTCTCTTGATGAATTACTTGATCTTCTTGTCTTGAACCTGTTTGACCTTCTTTTCTTGAACCTGTTTGACCTTCTTGTCTTGAACCTATTTGGAATTGAGTCCTACACCATTTTGCAATATGTCCAAAGTTATTGCAATTAAAACACTTGATATTGTAGCCTTTGGATGGTGCCCATATCCTGAATTCTTTCTTGAAATAATTTCCATATCCATTCCTTTCCTGAACCCTGTATTGTGAAGTTTTGTTTTCATGACCATTATGACCATGACTTCTGATTTGTGTAGCTCTAAAACCAAAACCATGTTGCTCATTTTCTTTGCACTGAGAAGCTCTATGACCAATCCTATTGCATAAGAAGCAATGTCCCTGAAAACCATACCTTCTTCCTTTGAAGTTTCTTCTAGCAAAATCAAACTTCTTTGATCCATGGATCCTACAGTGTATAGCCCTGTGTCCAAATTCATTACAAGAAAAACAATGTCCTTGAAAAGCCCTTTGTTCATGCCTTGGTTCCTCATACCTTTCTTGACCATTATCCTTGTGATCATTTTGTGCATTGTATCCTTGAACCTTCTTTGTAGTATCTAAATCCTCTTCCTTAGTTTCTTCCTTGCTTTCCTCTTCAAGAATTTCTTTTCCTTTTGAGTGTGACTTTTCTTGGAAATAGGATACAACTTTAAAATAAGTTTCCACTCCTTTTTGAACCTTTTCATCTAATGTGTCATGTCTTGTCGTTATTACCCTTAGTTCTTCATTCATCCTTTCCTCTATCCTTTTTGCATTTTGAAGCTCATCTCTTAGATCATTGATTGTCTGAAGTTGTTCTTCTCTGATTTTTACATCTGTTCGAATCTTGTTTTCAAGATTCCTGATTTCTTATTTTAGCCTTTTGACTTCTATTTTTTATTTTCTTGGCTCATCCTCTTCTTTTTCTATTACCAAAAGTGAGACTTCTTCATATTCACTATCACTGAGATCATTATTATCTTCTATAGCAAACAAACTCTCATGATTTCTTTGACCATGCCTGTTTCCTTGATGTGTCATCTCATCTTCACTATCATTGAAACCATTGCAATATCCTGATCTGTGATCTCTTTGACCACACACAAAGCACTGTTCTCTTTCACCTTCTATTCCAAGGAATAGATGTTCTTCCTTTTCATCATCTGACTTGTCTCTATCACTGTGATCTGAGCTATCACTTGCTTCTGCAATGTAGTAAGTTTTCTTTGTCTTATGAAAACTTTTCTTCTTCTCATACCTGTTTTGCTTGAATCTGTCATCTTTGTCATGCTTATGCTTTCCATATTATTTTCTTCTGTGACCCTATTTTTCATCATCACTATTTTCTTCATGTGGACACTTGTGTGCATAGTGACCAAAATCACCACACTTGTAGCATTTGACTTTCTTCATATCCCTAAAATTTCTTAAGTCCTTTTTCCTTTTGATGAAGTTAGCTTCCTCATCATTATCTGAATCTCTATCTATCTCTGGAACTTTCCCTTTATTTTTCTCTGAAGCCTTGAATGCAATCTCTTTTATTGGAACCTGATGCTTACTCACCCTCATCTCATAAGTTGTGAGAGTTCCTTGTAGTTCTTCCATTGTTAGCTTGTTGATATCCATTGTTTCTTCTATTGCTGAAACCTTTGCATCATACTTCATGGGAAGTGATCTCAAAACTTTTTGAGTAACTTCTGATTCTTTCATCTCAAATCCTAGGCCTCTCATGGTGTTAGTAATCTCATCAACTCGAAGTAAAAACTTTGCAATATCTTCAGAATCTTCCATTTTCAATTCCTCAAATATTTTTCTATGAGTTTGTAGTTTTGCCAACTTTACCTTTGAATCTCCTTCATAAGTATTCCACAACTTGGTCCACATTTCATTAGCTGAATTACATACCATGACCTTTGCAAAATTTGTTTCACATAGCCCACTCAAAATACAATTCATTGCCCTTGCATTGATCTCAACCAATTTCTTGATAGTCTTATCTGCCTCGGGATCACCTTCAACCTTATACTCTTTTTCAACCATCTGCCATACCTCATATCCTTGTGATATCAAGTAGTTCTTCATTCTCATGCTCCAGAAAGCATAATTGTTACCATCAAATAGTGGAGCCTTATTTGTAGATAATCCATTCTATGAAGCCATCTGTGTTCTTGTAGAATCTACCCTCAAGTTGTTAGCCTTTTTGAAGGAACCCGCTCTGATACCAATTGAAGAACACAAGCTTATACTAAGAGGGGGGTGAATAGTATAGCACCCACTTTTTACTTTCTTTCCAAACCAATATCAATTAGTGTCCTTAATTGCAATAACCAAATATAGTAGTGTGCATTAATGACATAGATAGCAATAGTAAACAAGTGCACAAATCACCACACACAATTGAGACACAAGATTTAACGTGGTTCCCCCAATGTGGGGTACTCCACAAGATAATCTCCTTATAATATTTCACATAGAAATAAGGATCCTTATCCCAATACAAATGATTACTTTGATCTGCTCAAAGCTAGGCAATACACTGATCTACTCAGGTAGGCAATCCACTAATCTGCTCAGCAAGGCAATCCTTGATCTCTTAGGTAGGCAATCCATTGATCTGCTTTAGCAAGCTCACCAAGAACTTGCCCAAATATGCTCTAGCAAGCTCACTAAGAACTTGCCCAAAATATGCTCTAGCAAGCTCACCAAGAACTTGCTCAAAACTGCTTTAGCAAGCTCACCAAGAACTTGCCCAAAATCTGCTCTAGCAAGCTCACTAAGAACTTGCCCAAAATCTGCTTTAACAAGCTCACCAAGAACTTGCCCAAAATATGCTCTAGCAAGCTCACTAAGAACTTGCTCAAAATCTGCTCAACAAGCTCACCAAGAACTTGCTCAAAATATTCTCAACAAGCTCACCAAGAACTTGCTCAAAATATGCTCAACAAGCTCACTAAGAACTTGCTCAAAATATTCTCAACAAGCTCACCAAGAACTTGCTCAACAAGCTCACCAAGAACTTGCTCAAAATCTTCTCAACAAGCTCACCAAGAACTTGCTCAAAATGCTATCCCAAAACTATCCACAAATCTATCCCAAAAGCCTTCTCAAAGGCTCAATCAATCATACACAAAAACTGCCACAAATCTGTCCACAAATCTGTCCCAAAAGCCTTCTCAAAGGCTCAACCAATCATGCTCAAGTAGCACTCAAATCTCATCCACAAATCTATGAAGGCAAGGCTCAATGATGAACTCAATAATGAAAGGCAATGCACTCTACAATGGATGACAACAATGATCCACAATGATCTCAACTCAAATCAATCTCAACTCAACTCAAGTCTTATAGAAGCATAAAGAGAATTGTTAGAGACTCAATATGTTCTAATCTCAAAGCTCAATCTCAACTCAAATCAGAATTATAGAATAGTTTGTTTCATGGAACTTGAACAATCACATCACTCAATCACTTGACTAGGCTCAATCAACTCAACTCAACCAATCACCACAAGGGACAACTCTTTCTCACAAAACCCTAGTCCAAGCATGTATCAACCAACTCAAATGTTTCCAACAATGCTCAACCACAAATCTCACATAACAATGATACTCATGTTCTTTTCTAACTCAAGTTCTTTGCATAACCAATGGGCTTCAACAACTATGCTTATAAAACAAGGTTTAAACACAACTCTCAAACCAGAAAACCTTGAAGCATTCAACCAACCACTTTCAAAAAGGAAACCACAATCAATCCTTTTCTCTCCAATGATATTTCAGAAATCAACCACCATAAACAAAGTCAATGGAGAATATTGCTCATACCTTTTGATGCCTTATTGGATGTCCACTAAATCTGCCACACTCAACAAACTTCTTTTTCAACTTTCAACAAGGGTTAGAGATCATGATTAATATCACAACAATAATATCCAAATAACACCTTATCACTCCTACTCAATAAGATACAACATGTCCCCTCATGAAAGAATTAATCACCTTTGAAAAAGAACAAAACAACCTTCACTTTTGAAACCCTTTACAAAAATAGAAATATCTCTTTACATACACCTTATTTCTCCCTCTAAGCAAGTTAATCAAATAGCCCTCGAAATAAGCTTTCCAACGATATATAATATGATATACTTTCAAAAGGAGAAACACCAGAAATCTCTCTTTTTCTAAACATGCATCACAACCCTTATTCCTCCTAGGGCAACTTTAGAAAAAATAAAATATATTAAAAAAATTATTAACTTGCCTCTGTCCCTGATGGGATTCGATCTCGTGACGTCTCCTTGCTCAACGCTTTAACCACAGCCAACCTACCATTGGGCCACATGCCCTCACGTGTCCAAAGGGACACGAACAAAAACTTATATCATAAACTTTTGCACCCTTCGAAAAACTTAACAACGCTTCGAGCGCTTCAACAAAGCAAATAACCATGATGGGACTCGATCGCAGGACCTCCTACGTAACACACAACGCATGAACCACTAGGCCAAAGATGCCTATGCATCTTATTAAACTCCATGAATGATTTTTCAATAGACCAAAGTCACACTTCTCTCTCTTTTCGCAATTCGTTCCCCAATCGAAGGCATTCGAAAAAATAAGCGTTGGGAGTCATGAAGTCTAAGATTTTGTTGGCATATATATATGCCTTTCCTCTTTATTTAGACGTCGGTGCTATAAATTAATATAGCCTTTCCTCCTTTCTTTAGTCGGCGCTAAAATTAATATATTTAATTTTAAAATTTAAATTTTAATTTTAAATAATTTAAAATTTAAACTAAATATTTAAAAATAAATATCTCCATCACCGGGGCACCTTTTTCGATGAAACGAAAAGCCAACCTGGGTTTTAAGAAAAACCCATTTCAAATCTGCCATCCATGGTTTTAAATAAAACCTTTTATTTTTCCTGCCTTGGTTTTCACAAAAACCCTGTATATATCCATGCTCTCCAAAATATCATAAATGCTTATTTATGAAATGCTTTGGCCACCAAAACTCAATGTGATCCATGTGACATCAATGACAACATAAAATAACTCAAATTTCCAACATAGGTTTACCCTAAATTATACTCAAAATTCCATCCTTGGGTCAAATATATTGGTCTTTCTAACATATCCCTTGCTAAACTAGAAGAAATAAAACTATCTATGGTCCCAGTGTCAATTAAAATTTTAACTTCTTTATTAAAAATCTTACCTTTCACAAGCAGTGAAGTAGCTTGCCATTCTAGCTTTTGGATTTTGATTGCAACATAAATCTGGTGTGTGAGTTCCTTCCTATTGGCACTAGATGTACTTGGCCCTGGTTCATGTGGGAACTAGCCAACATAGTGAGGGTCTATATAATTATAACACCCATCCTTAGGTCCCTATCACTATTCAATTTTTGTTCCCCTGCCTTACTTGTTGGGGTTGAAATTTACAATATTTTAGGTTGAAGTTTTTCATTGTTGGGATCTTTCAATCCTATTCCTCTTCCCATTTTAAGAGTCCCTAACTATTCATCTTCTTGAGTTCTTGTTGATCTTTCTCAAACAATATGGAATAGTTCAATTGTAAGTGAGACTCTACCTTATTTGCTAGGTCATACACCTTCTATAGTGACCTAGGTTCATGTTGAGCAAGGTGCAGCAACAGTATTGTCATTGTTGTCAACACAGTCAGACAGATTGGTTGATGCAGTGGACAGGAGTTCAGTGATGCAGTGGATAGGATTTAAGAGGTTCTTCAGAGTATGTACAGTGGTTTTCCAAAAGATAGAAGTGGCCCATATACTAAAAATCAAAAGAAAATCACAAGGAAGAAAACTGTCACGATATAGCGACATGTTGAGCAAAGAAGAAAACCTATCACGATATCACGACATGTTGGCAAGAAAGAAAAACTATCGTGATATCATGACATGTTGGCAAGAAAGAAAAACTATCGCGATATCATGACATGTTGAGAAGAAAGAAAAACTATCGTGATTTTGTGACATGTTCGGAGAGAAAGCACAAGCAAGCAAAACTATCACGATTTCATGACATGTTCGAAGAGAAAGCGCAAGCAAGCAAAACTATCGCGATTTCATGACATGTTCGGAGAGAAAGCGCAAGCAAGAAAAACTGTCATGATTTCATGACATGTTGGAAGAGAGAAAGGCAAGTAGAAAAAGTGTCACGATTTCACGACATATTGCAAGGAAGGTTGTACAGATGAAAAAGTGTCACGATTTCATGACATATTGCAAGGAAGGTTGTACGAACGAAAAAGTGTCATGATTTCATGACATATTGCAAGAGAGATTGTACGGACGAAAAAGTGTCACGATTTTGTGACATATTGCAGGAGAGAGTTCAAAAGAAAAAGTGTCACGATTTCATGACATATTGCAAGAGAGATTGTATGGAAGAAAAAGTGTCACGATTTCACGACATATTGCAAAAGAGAGAGTCCAGGAGAAAAAGTGTCATGATATCGCGACATGTCGGGTTTTCACGACCCGAAGGCAAGAGAAAGAGCTAAGGAGAAAAAGTGTCGCGATATCATGACATGTCGCATTTTTGCGACTAAATGAGGAGAGAGAAAGTAAGAAGGCAGAAGTGTCACGATATTGCGACAAAAGTAAAGAGGAAGAGTACAGATGCGAAAGTGTCAGGATATCGCGACATGTTGTGTTTTCGTGGGTACAAGCCAAGAAGAGTAGCAAGGAGGCGAAAGTGTCACGATATCGTGACATGTTGTGTTTTCACTGGTACAAGCCAAGAAGAGTAGCAAGGAGGCGAAAGTGTCACGATATCACGACATGTGTTTTTGCTAGTACAAGCCAAGAAGAGTAGTAAGGAGGCAGAAGTGTCGTGATATCATGACATGTTGTGTTTTTTTGGGTACAAGCAAACAAAATAAGCAAGGAGGCAAAAGTGTCACGATATCACGACATGTTGTGTTTTCACGGGAAAAATCCGAGAAGAGGACAAAGAGGCAGAAGTGTCACAATTTCATGATAGGTCATTTTGGCACGAGCTAAGAAGAGAACCCAACCGAAATAAGATATGTAATAGTTAACTAAAGTTATATGACAGTTACAGGAACAGTTGTAGAAGAAAATCATGCAGCTAAAATAAGAAGAGTTAACTGAAGTCAGTACATCATTTACAGGTGCAGTTACAGAGAAAAATCATGCAGCTAAAATAAGAACAGTGAATTGAAGTCAGGATGACAGTTATAGGGCCAGTTACGGAGTGAAAGCATGGAGCGACGGTTAAACTGAAAGTCATCAGTCGAAAGACCAAATAAATAGCCGTAACTATTAATAAGATGCATGAGATATTACTGCATTATACAGGAGTTACATATAGAAGTTTCTATTAATAAGTTGCATGCAAAAATATGGAAGTTAAAAATAGAATCAGAACTTTATTATAAAAGGAGGTCTGCATGGAGAATTATGAGCTGCTCTAGATAGGAGAGGAAATGTTGCTGAAGAGAGTGAAAGTGTTGCAAAAAGAGGGTTGGAAGAGTGTCGTAAGAGAGCATTAGGCAGATATGTGAGAGCTGTAAGAATGCAGTAAGAAGCACAATAAGAGGGCTATAAGAGGGCTATAAAAGTGCAGTAAGTAGAGCCATAAGTGTGTATGATGTTTTGGTGAATAGTGAGAAAGGTTGGGTTAGCAATAGACCAGTCAAGGTCTTGTATAAGCAGAGGCATTTTTTTGTCAATATTTTAGTTTCAAAATTGTAGTCCAATTTGGTCCTTGGAATTAGGGGTTGGTGCTCATTTCTATTGGTGCAGATAAATCAGGGGTTGGTGCTCCTTTCTATTGGTGCAGATAAATTAGGGGTTGGTGCTCCTTTTTGTTGGTGTAGATAAATTAGGGGTTGGTGCTCCTTTCTTTTGGTGCAGATTAATCAGGGGTTGATGCTCCTTCTAGGGGGTGCTGGTAAATTGATTGTAAATTTGATATTTTGCAAAGGCTAGATTTGGATGGGAGTCCAAACAGTCAATTTTTGATGAGTAGCCAAAATTGGTGAACCTCGGTACATCTTGTGTTGTGTGATGCTCTCTTGTTATATTTGCTTTATGTGGTTTTAAGTTTTCATTGTTTTGGCTTTAAGAGTTGAAGTTTTTAAGTTTTAAAGAGCCACACTGATTCACCCCCCCTCTCAGTGTCATTGTGAGACTAACAGTTCATTCATGTTTACATCATGCCTCACTCTTGATTCTAACTTGAGAATAAACTTATGAACCCTCATATTCTCATCATAAGTGGGTACATACTTTAGTAATTATACGAGCTTTTTGTAATATAACTTCATAATTTTGGTTCCTTGTTTAAAGTTGGAAAACTCTTCAAACTTTAATGAATAAAAGTGTTTTGTGAGGAACCTCTTTTTGAATATATCAATAAAATATTTCATTTTAATGTTGATAGGTTCAATATTATTCTTCTCATATTGAGTTTTCCACTAATCTAAAGCATCCCCTTCAAGGTAAATTATGGCCCAAATTGTTTGGGTTTCTAGGGAATAGCCCTTGACTATAAAATAAACTTATAATTTTCTTAACCAAAATTTAGTTGCATCCCCATCCCTTCTCTATTAAAATTATTTATGTGAACCATTTTCAGATCCTTAGCCACTTCTTTATCCAAAATAGCTCTAGCTTCCAACTATTTTGTAGTTAGTTCATCATATTGGCTAACCTCTGAACCTCTAGCTTGTAAAATTTGATTCACAATGGTTTCCAAAATTTGTCTTATCTAATACTGCATGGCAGTAACTATAGTAATGAGGTCTTCTATCTCTTTGTTGGAATTTTTGGGATTCTCATCTCGAGTCTCTTTTTCAACACTGCTTTGTCGAGCCTACCTGGTTGAAGATATAAGTCTCTCTTTTCTAGCCTTAGGTGTCATTTATCTTGATGATAACCAATAAAAATGTTAGGTTATAGTTCCATATTGAACTAAACCACTTACTCAAGCCATAATATAGAGTTCTCTTGCTATAAAAATCAATAGTCTAATTAGGGTTGTGTTCCAAGGTTATGATGCAACTGTAATACCAAATTTTCTACTTACCATAAGTAAGACATCATAACATTCCAATAACCCTTGGCTATTTAATCCCCATTAGATTTTAGCAAGTAGGTAATTCTAGGTGTTCATGACTTTAGCTCAAACTTAAGCAAGTCTTTAGAAGGAAATCCAAATCCCTAAAACACATTAAGAAGCTCTATACACTTATACCTAGAGCTCTGATACCAATTGTAATGACCTCAAAAATAGCTACAAGAAAATATACAAAAAAGAAAAGATTTTTTTAACTACAGAGAAGGATTCATAAACCCCTAACCAATATGTGGTTTGTCAAGTGTTTATGTTTACGAATATTCCCAAATTTCCCATTGAGTTACATCTCACTAAGTACCCTACACAAGTTCATCTATGTAGGTATACTATGTGTTTCCATAAATAATTCTATCCATCTCATCACTCTTAATGATCTAAACTTATCACCCTTAGTACAGTCGAAGGTATATGCCCATCAGCATACCATACACAATTCTATTTGTGTAGGTATTCTATGTGTATTATGAGTTAATCTATTCATATCATCTCCATGATGATCTATCTTCACTCAGATGTAATCAATTAGTTTTATTAGTTAAAATACTCCCTAATAAGATCTTAATTCCATTAGGTCTTCCTATATTCACCCTAAGAGGTCTCAATATCTTAGAATTGTTCTAGGTTCACCCTAAGATTTTATTTTCTTAGGTTACTTTCATGTTTAGCAAGAATACAAGTTTAATTCTATCTACTCAATCAAACAAAGAATAAAACTCATAAAACATACATGATATACTTAGAAAGGAAATAATATTTGAAGGAAAATAAAAATTAGATAGAAAGAGAGGCTAAACAACAAAACATAGATAATTCATTATAGTAGATTAAAAATACATTTTCCATCAATTCAGTAATCTATTACATATATTCAAGTATGGTAAAACCTCCATACTTATAAAATAATAAAGTAATACATCAATCATCTAGGGATATCTCCCTATAATTCTAGTCTATTTGAGCATAAGTAAATCAAACATGTGCATAGGTTCTAGCTGCCTCTTCGGTACTCCTTGCATTTCATAATTCGTTTGAAGGTGGTAGGAGATCATGGCAACTCATGGTTCCATGATAGACATGCCTCTAAGTGCATATATTATTTACTTTGCCAAATTACAACTATAAAAATTAAATCAATGTATCTAACCATCTACTATATAGTTTTTTTTGAAAAATAATTTGAAAAAACTTGTATTAAAACAAAGATCATTTACAAGTTGGGATGAGACTTTTCCCAGCCTTAGTCAGAGAGAACACATGTTTACAATAGTAAAAGAAGATTTGCATTGGATCCAAATCTCTTAAACCATATTTCTACAATGATTGTTCACTGTTTACAACTATAAAAGAAGATCTACATTGAAACATAAATCTCCTAAACAGTATTTCTAGAATGGTTATCCAAATTAGCTAAGCACTAGATTTGCTCACCAACCTGCCTAATAATATCATCCTCAATATCCATGTCACTGTGCCACTAAACCCCTACCTCCTTCTTAGTACCCATCTTAGCTAGGAAGTCTACCACTTTATTTATATCTCTACTCACATAAAATGGAATCACATCATCTAATTCCCTCTATAATTCCTTAATTTGAGTGACAAGAATCCTCAACCTCCATGTTTTCAAAGCAAAGTTCCTCATGCAATCTAGAGCTCCAACCATTATTTGAGAATTTGATTCTAGGATTATCCTCCTACGACCTTGTTTTACTACCAAAATAGAATCATATTTGATAGCTAAGGCTTCTGCTTTATTGTTTGTGGCTCTTCCCAAGCCTTGCAGTTCCCAATAGAGCACTATTCCAACATGATTCTGGTAAACCACTCCAATTCCAGCTCTACCAAGATTGCCTTTTACAGCTCCATAAGTATTAATTTTAATCTAATGTTTTGGGGGTGGTTTCCAACTAGCTCTGTACTAGCCCTCTTACACTTCAATTTCCTTTTACATTGCCCCAATAACAACCTGAGTTTCCTCTTTAGCATAGATTGCCACAATTTTTGTGACTTTGCTCCAAATGACCTGCCAAACTCCATCTAAAGAAGAAAAAGTTTCTCTAAAAATTCTAGCATTTCTCTCCAACCACACTTACCACAAAATAAATTTTAATCCAAGCTCCCAACCAATACAAAGAGATTTATATTTAAATCTACCCCTCTTCCATATTTCCCAAATATTAATCCAATTCAAATCACCATTAAATTGAATTTTATAATATAAAAACCATCTCTCCCAAATTTGACATGTGAATGGGCACTCAAACATCAAGTGATCAGTTGTTTCCTCACTCTTTTAGCATAAAACACATTGATATGGACCAATGATTCCCCTACATCTGAGATTATCAAAAGTAAGAATTCCATTATGCATGAACTGCCAGACAAAAAGTTTACTTTTGGCCAACCCTGGACTGCCAAATGTTTCTCCAATCCTCAACCTGATATGTATGAGGAGGAGGCTCTGGAAGGATATTATCATATTCATCCTTCACTGTATATACACCAAGGCTGCCATAGCACCAAGCTAATTCATCCTCCTCGTCTCTACCTATGAGAAATATTTTTGCCAAGATTTTAGTCATGATCGGTGTCAAATCCGGAGGGATTGAAATTGTCCACTCATCCAACTTCTTAAACTGCTTAAACTTATAATACCCTAGCTGACTAGTGTTGAAATAACTTTCAATTTGGACCCATCCCTTGGTTTCTATGGCTATTTTTATTGGTTGCAATTCAAAAAATTCAACAATGATAGGTGGGTATTGATCCCATGAATCTATCCAAAATTGTGCCTTCTCCCCTCTCCCCACTTTCCAAAATAATCTATCTTTACTACCTGAGATCCTAACTTGAGATTCTACCACACTAAGGATCCATTACCATCCAAAGAGAAATGACCCACCTCATTTGGGTTTACATGTCCCAAATATTTTCTAGTTAGGATTCTACTGAATAAAGAAGTTTGTTGGGAAATCCACCTCTAGTAAAGCTTTCCAACCAAAGCTTTATTATTTAACTTTGATCTTCTCAGTACCAAACCTCATTTTATCTTGGGCTGGCTTACTTTATCCCAACCTACTAAGGCCCATTTCCTCTCTCATTTTACTCCTTCCCATAAAAATTTTCTAGCCATCTTGTCCAACTCTTTCCATATGGTATGTGGGGTAGTAAGGATAGAAAATTTATAAATTGGCATGGCCTGAATGATTGATTGTAAAAGAGTTAATCTACCCCCATATCTTAACCATTTGTGATACCAATGATTAATTCTATCCTTGATACAATCCAAAATATTCCTCCATATATCTATTTTTAGTTTTTTAAAATGCAAAGGGACCCCCAAGTATACCACTAGGAGATAAGTCCTTGTGAATCCCAAGATATCTAAAATTTTGTCCTAAAGCATTTGATCAAGATTGAAAAAGACCACTTTGTATTTTTTATCATTGATGACTTGGTTTGTAGCCCTAAGGTAGACATTAAGTGTATCTCTAATCATTCTTGCTTCCCTAAAGCTGGCCACTCCCACCAATCTTGTGTCATCCACAAACTATAGGTGAGTCAAAACTTCCTCACCCACCTTGATACCTATTAGCAAACCTTGTTGTCTTCTCCTTAAGATGAGTCTATCCAATCCTTCATCCAATATGAGAAAAATATAAGGAAAACAAGGATCTCCTTCATGAAGGCCTCGAGTAGCTCCAAACGATTGTGAGGGAAGACCCTTGATTAACACTAAGTATGTCGAAGTAGAAACACAACTCATGACCCATTCTATCCAATCCTGAGAGAAACCAAAGGTTGCCATCATCTTTGACAAGAAGCTCCACTCCACCCTATCATAATCCTTTGACATATCTAATTTTATGAACATTTCTCTATTACCAGATGTTTGCATTGAATGTATTGCCTCCTGAGCTAGAACCACACCATCCAAGATCTACCTACCCTCTACAAAACCCCCTTGCTCCGAGGAGATAATGTTATGTAGAAGAGGTTTTAGCCACTCAGCCATTACCTTTGTGATTATTTTATATATAACATTGCATAAGGCAATAGGTCTATAATCTAAAATATGTACCCCCTCATCCCCTTTTGGAATTAAGGTAATGAAAGTATGATTTAATGCTTTAAGAATTCTTTTACTACCTTTGGACTCCTCTATAACAACCATTACATCCTCCTCCAAGTTATCCCAAAAGGCCTAAAAAAATCAATTGGAAAGCCATCTAGACTTGGTGTTTTTTCGATGCTCATTCCAAAGACTACATTCTTCAGTTCCTCTCTATCAATGGGTTTAAGTAGGGTCTAATTTTCTTCTTCAGAGATAACAAAGGGTATGATAGCAATAACTTTTTTTTTAGCCTCTTCATATTGCATCATACTTTCCTTAAATAGTTTAGAAAAATAATCCATTGAATGGAAATGCATACCTGGAATTGTATCAAAGGAGTATACATTCTCATCTTGAAGAGCTTCCATGTTGTTCATTTGTCTCCTAGCACAAGTAGTCCGATGGAAAAATTTGGTATTTTTATCACCTTCTAATAACCAAGTGGTTCTTGCTCTCTATTTCTAGTAGGTCTCCTCTTGGTTGTCAATGTCCTCAACCGCTTTACACAATGCATCATCCTCTTCTTTGAGCTGCTCTGTAATTTTTCCTTCCCTAAAGTGTTTTTGAACCTCATCCCATCTGGCCACCAATGGAGCTCTTTGGACCTAGAAGTCTGTCTTGTTAGCTCGCCTCCATTGTTTCAGTTGATATTTGACATAATGAAGTTTTTTGTGGAATCTAAAAATTGTTGTCCCATATGCTGGGTGACCTTCTTCCTACCACTATGGAATTTTATTTCGAAGTTCCTCTTTTTGTGACCAAAATTTTTCAAATTTAAATGGTTTGTGATGCTGCACTGTCTTGATCCCTCCTTCCAACCAAATGGGAAAGTGATCTGAAATTGGACCCTCTAAAATCTAAAATTTTATATTCCATTTTACAAATGCCTCCTCTGAAACCAAAAAATAGTCTAACTTCACCTTCCTGCTATGTGGATCCCTCCTCTTATTAGTCCAAGTATAGTTGGTTCCAGGGCATTTAATATCCACCAAGTGTAATGCCTGGAATTGGGAAATCATAAGTCGATCCCCTGGGTCCAAAATTGGGGTTCCCCCTTCCTGATATCTAGAGGATAATTTAGCATTAAAATCCCCAAAAATAATCCAGTCTAAATATTCCCTTGAGACTCTCATGTTATGCATAGCTTTCCATTGATGCATCTGACCATCTAGGTTTTGAGCCCCATAAAAATTTGTGATTAAAACATGTTCAGTTGTGAAATTATTTCTAAAATGTGATGTGAGAACACCCCTCCAAGCTATATGTTCTATTGCAGTATATTCAAGAGAGTTCCAAAGAGTAACTATCCCCCCTGATGCACCTTGAGCAGCCACTTCCATATGACCAGCACCCCTCCAAATTATGGTAACTGTTTTACACATAAGATCTAACGACATTTTTGTCTCCTGGATAAGCAAAAAATCTGTTTTAAATTTTTCTAAGAGTCTTCAAACAACAGATTGATGGGTTCTACTATTTAAACCCCTAAAATTCCATGATTGTATAATCATTGGTTACATTGAGAGCAGTAAAAATCTATTGGCCTCATTGATCCTCCAATGATCAGTTTATCTCCTTGAACTACTATCAATTCCTTATTTGATTTTCTACCCACTCCTTGAGAGTTGTTATTTTTTTATCTCTTTTCCACCTGAGTTATCCCTAAAGTTGGCCTTTCTCTATTCTTTTCTGCTATGCCCATGCTGACATCCTTAATTATTGGTTGCTCTTGGTTATGCACTATCAATGCCCCTACACTCTCTGATTGCGGTAACTCACTGTACTCAATTACTTGCTCTATGATGGGGGGAGATGAAAGAGGAGCTTGAACATGGATGTTATTATTTTCATTATTCCCATCCACTCCTTCCATGAATTGTTCTTCTTGGTCCATTAGTGTCTTAAATATCTCATACCTATTGGAGGGCTTGATTTGGGTTTGCTCTTTACCATATTTTTTCTTTTGCCTTCTCTTTCTTTTAGGTTGTTCAAAACCATCTCCCTGTGCTTATTTACCCTAAGAAATATTGGTTGGTTCTTTGTTGATTGTTGAATTACCCTCCTTAAGAATATTTGAAATTCCTAGAGGAGCCTCCATTCTTATGTTCATATTATTTGGGCACGATCGGGCCAACTGTCCATATTTGTGGCAAACTCTACATTTGAAGGGCAATGCCTCATAATCCAGTTGTTGATCCAAGATAGTACTGCAAGTTCAAGTTCCACCTCTGCCAGTAGAGGTTGGCTAAGATCCATTTCCACACATAATATTGCATAAATAGATGTGTTTCCTTCTATTGTGTCTCTGGAAACATCCAAATGTCTTCCAAGGGAATTATCGATAATTTTCAATACCTGCTCACACCAAAAATCCATTGGAAGTGCATACAAACGGATCCAAACAGGGACAGCAGTGGGTTCAATTCAAGGATCAAATCCCATTCTCCAGGGTTGAACAAATAATCCTGTCGGACCATGATTCCTCTTTTTTTATTCGAAAGCCCTATTTCTATCGGCAAGTGAAGAAAAACTAACAATAAAATATCCATTGCTAATAAACCATAAAGAATACTCACCAAGAGGCTCCTAGTTTTGTCGGACCCAGGAATGCAAAAAATTCAGGGTAGGGAAAATACCCATGAATTTATAGATCAAATCATGATTGGATCTATATAAAATTGTTTCTTCAACCATCCTTTACTCAATGACAATCTTTGGCCTTGACTCTAATTGTGGCAAGCATCCATTAACTCGTTGAGATGTTGATCTATTTCCAGCAGTCGTAAAGAGCATTTTTAATGCAATTTTTTGTGCTTCTTCAGTCTTTGATGGAGATTTATCCTTTAAAATCTGTAAAATAACTATGTCTCTCTAGAAGAGGATCTTGAGGTGTCCCCATTGGACCCTCCTGGGGTAGCAATCTTGTCTTCAAATCCACAGTAACCAGAAATCTCTTCGACTACCCAACTGATGCCCTAGTTTTATCTACCCCTCAGCATCTACTATATAGTTGATATCATAAAAATATCTATTTTTATTTTCATCTCTCAATACCCATAGAGAGTATTTCAACAAATGCATCCAGATCTCAAGTTTTACTTTAATTAATCCATTTCAACCTTTATTCAATAAATTAAAGTCACATACCTTTAATCATTTAAATAAACTAGGTTTTATTTTATTTACAATAATCAAATAACATATTATTTAATTAAAAAAATAAACTATATTTTTCTTTATTTACATTAATCAAAGACCCATACCTTTAATGAACAAAATAAACTATCTTTTCATTTATTTATATTAGTCAAAGTCCCATACATGTAAACTATATTTTCCTTTATTTACAATAAATAAATAACATCTTATTTAATCAAATAAATAAACTATTTTTTTCTTTATTTACATTAATCAAAGACCCATACCTTTAATTAATAAAATAAACTATATTTTCCTTTATTACATTAATCAAAGACCCACAACTTTAATTAAAAAAATGAACTATATTTTCCTTTTTTTACAATAATTAAATAACATCTTATTCAATCAAATAATTTCCTTTATTTACATTAATCAAATATCCATACCTTTAATTAACAAAATAAACTATATTTTCCTTTATTTATAGTAATCAAAGGCCCATACCTTTAATTAACAAAATAAATATCTTTTTTTTCTATTTACAGATAATTAAATAACATCTTATTTAATTAAAGATCCATGATTTTCTATTTAGAGAACTTCACAAATTAAATACAACACATAGATAACAACTCACTACCAAAACTACCAAAAGAATCAACCCTATGTATATTTGTATGGATAGGTATGAATATAATATTTGTACCTCAATGTACAAATCTAGCAAACCAATGAAATTTTAGACAACAAAGTCCAAAAGCAGGAAACCATAGATAAGTGCTCCTAAAACCTTTTGTATTTTGATTTAAGATGCTTATTTTTTCCTTTTAAAAGTCATAAATTCCATTCTTGAATTCAGTTTATGTGCACTTCACAAGAAGCCCTAAATTTTGTTGGGAAATTTATAAAATATTTCACTTTTTATTCTAAGTCATTCAAACAACACTGAAATCATTTAGATTGCATTTTAAAAGGATTTTTACATCTATTCACTTGCTTGTTTCTTGCATTAGCACATCATAAATAATTTTATTAAGGTACAAAGAGGTATTCTAACATTTTCATATTTATGAGATAAGGAAAATATTGATTTATCTTGTACATATAGATCTTAAATACATTTGGTCATAGCCTTAACTAGTCTATCTTGGCCAATGTAGACAAATTTGTGATAAAGCAAATCTTAGCTTGCATCTCGCTCAAACCGAGATCTTTGTATTTTACATGCTTATAGAAAAATCATTTACTTTTCACATGCTAATTGCATAAATCTTATTTTTCAAGTATCTTTTCAAGATTTCACTTAGCTTAGATTTCTTTTTGAAGAACACATTTCATTTCAATCAGGCTAAAAAGCATTTTTCTTCCACTAATTTCATAGCTTAGTTTCATTTTGTACTTTACTCTTTAAAAATAAAATTAACTCCATACACCTACATAATTCTCATCCATTGGTAGGGTAGGACTTCATCACTAACCACTAATTGATATCAATTATGTTGGGATTTATATCCAATGATTGGATCACCCCCTAGACACCATAGTGGGCATGTTACATAATTTTATAGACTTCATCATTGGAAAATTATCTACCCTTGAGATATCCTCAACATAGATTAGGATTATATGCCCCTACTCATTGGACTACACATGATTAGTGAGTGTGCAATTGTCACTATTGACTAAGCTTGATCAAGGGTGAAGCAAAATTTGGATGGCATATGTAGGTCTTAGACAATGTTATCTCTTTCATAAGAGGTTTATATATTCCCCTTTTTGGTTACCTTAAGTTATATCCACCATTAACAACTATTCACCTATTATCTGATAGTTACTCCTTGCATGCTTTTGGGTATTATCAAAAAAAGTGCCTTGATACACCTTACTAGAAGTACATTCCTTACCTCTTTTTCCTTATTAGAGTTTCCAAACATCAAACCCACAAAACATTACAAAAATTTAACAAATCCCCAAAACAAACATCAAAGAATCATCCAGTGATTACCTAGCTAGTCAACAACATAGATAAATATGCCCAAATAATTACATGTTATTTGTGATATTTTTCATGTGATTAGCTAAAATTTTGTTACAAAACTATCTCTCAAGAACAAAAATAGGCCTGAACATAGTAAAAAATCTCCTTGTGTATATTCCCCTACAATTATACCTATACCACCTATTTTGTATAGATTCATATCTTAATGTATGAATTTGACATTCATAAAGATAAGTACAAATTTGATATTCATACAGATAGTAGGAACATAACACTCATACAGATAGGTACAATACCTTAAGCTATAACTTAGATAGGTCAACCAACTTCAAAAATATATAAATATAGACATACCTCTTAGTTGAACCACCCTATTAGTCTTATTTCATAGTAATTAAATAATCATAATGGTCCTCACCCAAAGCTAGGCTCACAAGCAAGCATCCCTAGATGCAGAAGCTTCCTAGGTTGCATCAACCCATTCAATAAATCCACCTAGACAAGCAAAGGAAACAACCTCCATGGTCCATTCAAATCCATCCACTTGTTCTTAGATTATGAAATAGGTAATATGTCACAATTTGAATGTATGACTACAAAGAAAATCATGGTACATAGCCCATATATATCCTACAATATTAGAGTTTGTAGAGGAGGAAAACCGCCTTACCATGTATGATTATCAAGGCTAGATCAAAGGGGAAGCCTTGAGGTTAACCACAAGGGTACATTATTCTCTACACTTTGTGTAAAATAGGGGGGAAGGATTCACCAGGAATTATTTAAGGAATCATTCCAATTCCTATGGTTTTCAAGAATATTTGATGTATTCAATTCAAGACAATCACCTATGTTTGGCCTTTCTAGATCTATGTTATGAAAGATAAAGGAAAATATAGAAATACAGAATGTAAGAAGATAAGAGCTAACCTTGGAATGATTATTTCTGTTAATAATTTTCCAAACCTAGGGTTTCAATATAGAAAACCTTTAAGAAAGGGTTCAAGGGGAGATGCACAAACAATATTAATCCTAAATGCACACTATATGTTGTTTATCTTTCAAATGCCTAGAAATAAATTAAATATATATATTTGAAATTATATCTAGGGCTTGTAACAAAATAGAAGGCACTCAACAAACAACCTAAATACTAACTAGAACACTTATCTTATCTGGTAATTTGTCCTTACTTTTATCCTTTGTCCAGTGATGTCCACAATTCATGTTTCTGCAAGATAACTTAGCAAACACTTGAAAAATAAGATTAGAGTTAGGGGGCCTTCTTAGGCCACTATATGATAATACTTGGAGGTGTATCATTCAAGCCCCCTAGGTACTTTTAGCTAACCTTTGAAAATAGAAGCAAAAGTTAACCTTTGGAAGATGAACATACACCATGAAATTTAACAAAATAAATTGATAAAATAGAGCACATAATGCACTAATATGGCCTAAAAGCAATCTAAGATGTAGATATAGGGTTTGGGGATATCAACGTGCTTTCAAATTAGGTCTAGGTGAAATCATGCTCTACAAGGAGCAACCACAATTTCATAGACCAACAAAATCGCACCTCATAGAGACCAAGCATGATTTCATAGAAGTGAGGGAAAATGCCTCTGATCAATGAAAAACAATTAATGTGTGATATAGAATATAAAATATGCATGAAAAATAATGAAATAACTTTTAAGATAGTGTAGAAGTAGATAGAAGTGTTGAGACATCTCGAATAGTCAACCTCTCCTAGGGCCCCAACACAAATCCATCAAAGCGAATAACAACATATAATCCAATGTAACAGAAAATAGATCACACTTCACAATTGTGAGTTAGCTTGCTTGTGAAATAAGAAGAATGTCTCACTTAGTGAAACTTAAAAATCACTTAAATAAAGCAAAAAAATCACTTTTTGTCTTATTTATCAAGATGATTTTAAATCTTTCTTATATAGTGGATTTGACAACAGAATGGGTGGGAAAAACCAAGGAGATTCGATGCCAAATACACCAACTTTGAGATTTAGGGTTTCCTTTTGAGAAAACCCTAAAATAAAAAATCACACACCATTAAGACTGATCGTTATTTTGCATTGTGAAGTCACACCTCTCAAAAGTGGATCATGATTTCACAACTGTTGGACCCCTATGCAACTTTAATGCAATTTGAAGGGTTAAGCAGAGACAAAATGGGACAAATAATATACCATTGGAAATATATATGTGAGATTGATCCAAAGGTATAATATTTAAGGATAAAAGAGAATATTTGGTAGGGTAAAAGTTGGTCAAATATGACCTAGTTTTTTTAAGGATAAATCAAGAGATCTAGGGAAAATTGCTCACCTTAGTGGGTTAATTTTTTATGTCTATTTTTTACAGCTATTTGATGCATTTAAGGACAAGTAGATGAATCAAAGAAATGTGTAGAATTCTATGGGCAATAAGACAACAAACATAGAGGAGTGGCTAGGTTTGGACAAAGGGATGGTGCAAAAATGGGTATCATGACCGATACTCTAGAATTTTACATACAAGGTGAGACATTACTATCATTAATTCCTCTTTGGATAGGGTGCCCCTTCAAATTTTGGAAGGAATAAAAATTCCTTGAGAAACTCAAAAAAGTTAAATAAAGAAAAAGAAACACATAGAAACATAGAGAACAAAGCAAGCAAACAAATAACAAAGCAATGATCACTAGGTATAACATGAATCTAATGCAACTAGAATGAAATACATGGATGAATAAAATAAAGGGAAATAAAGAAGAAGGGACGAGAAGAGAGGAAGAATAATAAGAAGAAGAACATCTCCTAAGAAGGTAAACAATAGAAAGTGAGATAAAATTATCAAGAACCCTAAATTAAGGGTGTTATACCCAAAAGAAGATCTAGATATGGAGTGAAAACCTACTATGGGTGTAGTACTCACTAGGATGGACAAATGGACAAAATATGGAGTGTAACTTGCTATGGATGATTTCTCAAATGATCAAAACATGGAGCATAACCTGATGTGGATGATTGCTCACTAGTGACTATTGTGGGGAGATTACCTGCTAGGATGTATACCAAGACCTACTTAAATGGTCAAGGAGTTTATCCTATAATGGGGTGTAGAGTCCACCGAGTCAAAATAAGGATAACTCGATAGGGGTGATAAGTTATTTTTTATGTGTATGATATATTAGTAAGTAATACATGATAGGGGTGTGTAAGAATATGTATATCAACCAATTCATACGAGCATAACATAATATGAGTGTGTATATGTGCTAGAAGAAAAGAGAGAAAAAAAATGAGAAGTAAAGAACTATGTGTGTACCCCCTGCTTGAAGTTTTAGCTATTGAAAATTCAGTAGGGAGGAAATGTGAAACCAAATGAGAAAATAATGTATATCCTTATCATATCAAAGGAGACAAAGGAGAAATAAGAATCATGCAAAGGACAAGGATATACCAAAAGAGGATTGCATTCCTTTAATTTGAAAAAAAATAATGAGCGTTGTAAAAACTTTCAAAGTCAAGGGACACAAGAAGAAGAGAGAAGAGAAGAAAATAGCAAAGAAATATGAGAATAGAATAAGGGATAAAAATGTAAGAACCTTAGGTTGGGGCTTCCTAGGCATCAAAATCCTAGTGAGAGTGCAAATGCATATGAGCTATGATCTAACTAGGTATCATCATATGCCATTATTGTAAATCCCCAAAAATAACTATATGAGAAAGAAGTCATGAGCAAGAAGTAATGCAATTATGATAAGCAAAAGTGCAAGAGAAATAGTATGTTAGAAAATTATGCAAAGTATGATAGATATCATACAATATGAGCAAGCAAGAAAATGTAGTATGATCTAAGATAAATGTAAAATACAATATAGATGATGGATAAAGCATATCTTTTAGGTGCATCATATTCATAGGTTCTTTAAGTTATTTACCATCCAAATAAGCCAAACTATAGGTGCCTAAGCTAAACTTGGTTATTATGACAAAGGACCCTAACCAATTGGGCTGGAACTTACCTCGAAGATCAACATAAGCATTAGTGCTCTTCTGGTTTTCCTTGAGGATAAGGTCCCCAACCTCAAAATAATTATTACAATTTTTTTTAGAATAATATCACCAAAGCCTATCCTAATAGGCTCACAAATGCTCTAAGACATGAATGTAATTTTCATCTAGTAGCTCTAATTGGTGCAAACAGTATGCATGGAACTCATCACTAGCCAAAGCATCTTGTAAAAAGATGCACAACGAGGGAACCTTGAGCTCAAAAGTAAATGCTACCTCATACCCATATACTAAGACATATGGTGAGGCATCTATGGGAGTATGCACACTAGTGCAATAGATCCACAAGGTAGGGTAAAGCTTGATATGCTAGTCATGATTGGTATTACTAACAACTTATTCAAGATCCTGATGAAGGATTTTTTGGATGCTTCAGATTTTCCATTACCCTAAGGGTAATAAGGATTTAACCACCTATGCTAAATCTTGTACTTATCACAAATATTTTATAAATCCTTGTTCTTGAAATGAGTGCTATTTTTAGAAAAAATCACTGAAGGAATCCTAAACCTACAAATAATTTGGTTGAATATGAACTTAGAAATTTGAGTTCCATTAACCATATCTAGGGGTATGGCTTTGATACATTTAGTGAAGTACTTGATCATAGTAATGATAAACTTGTCACCATCATATGACACTAGGTTAACCTTCCTGATAATATCCAATTCCCACATGGAAAATGGCTAAAAAAAGAGATAACCTAAAGGTTTTGATAAGTAGCATGAACAAGATGATCATGATGTTGACATTTTTTTTAGCACCGAACATAGTCACATGCATATTTCTCCATGAAAGGCCAATAATACCCCATTCAAAGGAGATTTTAGGCAATAGCATTGCTACTAAAATGGCATTTGCATGAACCTTTGTGAGTATCACTAAGAGTAATCCAGACTTCATCAGAGTCAAGACATCACAAGAGGATACCTTCAAAATAATGTTGATACAAAGTATTTCCAATTATGATGATTCAAAATACTCTTTTGCACAAAATATTATGTTTATTGCAATCTAAACCATTAGGTATCAAACCATCCCTAAGGAAATTAAAGATGTTGGTATATAATAGCTCATATGGGGAAGCTTTGATGGTCAAACAATCTAAAAAAACAAGGCAAGAACCAAGAAATGTAGGCTCCCAAAGTTGTTTAATGATAATTTATGCTTGATCATATTCTAACTCCAATAGAAACAAGGATATAGTAGTATCCATGGCATCCACATGGCGATTTAAGGATCTAGGGATAGACTTTGTGGTTACTCAATAAAATGAGGATAAAAACTTGGTAACAATCTCCTTATAGGGCATAAGTTTATGATATTGAGTTTGATAAACATCGCTGATCTAATTTACCACAAGTTGAGAGTCACCAAATATTGAAAGGACACTAACCTACAAATCTAAGGCTACTCTAAGACCAAGGATCAAATATTCGTACTATGCAATATTGTTCATGCAAGAGAAATGAAGTTTGAAGGACAAGGAGATGAGTTGCCTTTGTAGGGTGACTAGAATGACTCCAGCACCAACACCCTTCATGCATTGAATTCCATAAAACAAATGGTCTAATACTTAGACTCCTCAACTTTTACATTGAAGCATTCATTGAGAATCTCAATAACTATAGGATGGGTAGATTCTAAAGGAGCAGAGGCTAACCGATCAATAATTACTTGACCCTTAATAGCCTTCTAACCTATGAATGTTATGTTGAACTCACTAAGGTCTAAGACCCACTTAGAAGCTCAACCCATAAGGTGGGGCTTAGATATTAAATAGCACAAAGAATCAAAATTTACAACTACCAATGTCTTATGGCTAAGCACGTAGTGTCTTAACTTTTGGGAAGAAAACACTATGGTAAGACAAATTTTCTAAGGGGGTGTACCTAGTTTCATAGCTAGCAAAGGTTCTATTGATATAGTAGATAGCTCACTCTTTGTTTTGATCATCATGTTGGACCATCATGGCTCCCAAAGCATGGGTAGTAGTTTTTATGTAAAGCATCAAATACCTACTAGGCACAGGAGAAACTAAAATAGGTAGGTAAATGAGATACTACTTGAGATCATCAAAAGCTTTCTAACACTCAAAATCCTGCTTGAAGACACATATTTCTTAAGAATATTAAGAAAGAGCTGACATTTATTAGCTAACTAGGAAATGAACCAATGAATAGACTAAAGCTTACCTTGTAGGCTATGCAATTTTTTCAGGGTGTGGGGAGGAGGCATGTCAGTGATAGCTACTATCTTAGGAGGATATCCTTTCCTAGAAGCTATTAAGCTTAAAAATTTACCATATGTGACTCTAAACACATACTTAGCAGGTTTAAGACAAACCTTGAACTATTGAAGTCTTTCAAATATTCATATCAAATCATGAATATGATCCTTTTGTTCTATAAAGTGATCTAGAAGATCATCCACATAGTCCTGGACAATATCATACATTATGTCATGGAAAATATAAGTTATGGCCCACTGATAGGTAGCTCTTGCATTATTCAAGCCAAAATGCATGACTTTCCTATAGAAGGTACCCCATTGTGTAGTGAATGCTATCTTGGCCTGATCTTCAGGGGCAATCAAAATTTGATTGTAGCCTAAGAAACCATCCATGAGCGAAAACATTCCACATTTGGTGGTAAAATTTATGATTTGATCTATATTGGGTAAAGGAAAATCATCCTTGGGATATTCTAAGTTAATATTCCAAAATTTAACACATATTCTTACTGTTCCTTCCTTTTTATCCACAAAAATGACATTAGAGATCTAATCAGAATAGTCGACAACTACTATAAAATTGATGTCAAGGAGTTTTTGGATCTCTTCCTTGACTAATATGGAAATCTTAGGATGCATATTCCTAATTTTTTGCTTAATAGGCTTATAACTAGGCTTAAATACCAAATAATGCATGAAAAGGGAGGGATCAAGCCCTAACATGTTGACATATGACCAAGAAAAAATATCTTTATATTCTCTTACCAAATGAGTCAATTACTTTTGTTCATCCATGGACAAGGGTTTACCTAGATTAAGGATTCTAGGGGCTTCATCAGAGCCTATGTTCACATCTATGGTCTCCTCAATAAGAATGGAAAACTTATACTCAAGAGGAGGCGGGGTAAAAATAACTCCTAATTGCTCAAGGTCCTCGAGAGACATAGAACCAAAGTCCACTTGAGAACTAGAAGACTCAACCTGCAGTGTGCAAGGGACAAACCCATAAAAAAATGTTATTCTAAGGTGCATCATCATATTTGGAATACTACTCAGGGGTTATGATCGACAAATAAGGAGAGGGTGGCCCCTCATCCTCAACACTACATTGTAAACCTTGATGAGATTCTAAGAGAAATTATTGATAAGAAGAGTTGACTTGATACTATGATGAGATATTGACAGATGATTCCTAAAAAAAAATTTAGGTTGCTTAGTTTTTTTGGATAAGGAATCTGATAAATTAAACTAAGCTAGATCATTTGCTGAGAAAAATTCAAATGTATGAGGATAACCCAATATAAAAAAAGCTGATTTTTAAATTCAAATATTAAACATTGATGAAAGGTAGAAGGGATGGCCTTCATTGCATGGATCCATGGATATTTAAGAAGAATATTAAAATATGTAGGGCAAGATACACCATAGAACAATGTATCTAAAATATTAGGTCCAACCTTAATGGGAAGTGATATGGTACCATAAGCTTCTTGGGACTCGTTGTTGAAAGTTTTAATGATATCATCGGATTTAGTTAAATCTTCCTCTTTTAATACAAATTTTTGAAAGAAATGATATGTGCATAAATTAATGGAAGAACCATTATCAATCATAACTCTCTTGATAAAAGTATCCCCAATAAATGTAGTGATGTAAAGAGAAGAGTCTTCTTGCAAGTTTGAGGAAGAGATATTGACATCCAAGAATGTAAGATGATGAGTCCTAAGAGATCTTATAATATTGGCCATATCACTAGGGGGAGCATCTGGAGGGATACATTATTTTTTTAGAATATTAATCAAGGCTTCTCCATGAGTAGAAGAATTTTGCAAAAGTTCTAAAAGATAAATATTTTCTGAGAAACTCGTCTCTTGTTGAGATCACTGGATCTATTGATTTTGCACCTAATGATCCATAATAGTTCTTATCATACCAACCATATTACTATCATAATGATATGGTACATTCTTATAAGATAATTTATTGGATGCCTTAGGTATATTATGGTTGATAGTGGACTTTAGTTGACTATTTGAAGATTGAGAATTTCCTACATCAAGACCACGTGCATCAATAAATTCTTGAACCATATGTTTCAACTTCCTACAAGAATTTTTCCAATGTATGTCTACTTTGTGATATGTACAATGGTGACCTACCTTGTACCAATTAGTTGTATTATTTGGTTGCCTTATGGAAGTTAATTCAATTGTGTCGGCTTCTAGAATTTATTTCAAAATTGCTTCCATATACATATTAAGCTTTGTGAAATTCCTTTGTGGAGGTTTTTGAAGTATTATCTTATGTATGCTGTCAGTAATGCTATTAATATGTCTACTATCCATTACCACATGATTATTCTTATACTATGACTTAGTATATTTTTCTTATTTTACTTTGAGTTGTCCTCTTCTAATAAGAGCATGTTCTACTTTTCTTGCTAAATCAATTACTTGATCAAAATATGTGATAGTAGTAGTCTCTAATGCATAAGATAATTGTTCTTGCAAGATTTCAATAAATATCTTGAGCATATATTTGGGAGGTAATGTATATATCAAGCATTCAACTAAACTTCTCCAATGAGCCAATAATTTTGAAAAACTTTTCTCTTTAACTTGTTTCAAACTATAGACATCTTTCATGGTTACATCTTTCTCAATATAGGTACCAAACTATTGAACAAATAATTATTTTTTTCTTCAAAGCTCTTGAAGGAGTAATTAGGTAACCGATAATACCACTTTAATATTATTTTGTGGAATAGATGTAATATTGTTGAGACAAGAAAATTGAAGAGAAAATTGAAAATAATTTTGAATGACACTACTAGTTGGATGGACTTATAGATTCCTTTCAATGTTGGAGGTTATAGTAGTGGCATAAGTTGAATTATGAACATGATTACCGTAATTCAAATATTCACTCAAGGAGTTATCATGAGGTGGTCTAACTTCCTCAAGTAGGGCTTCTTCCTCTAAAAGTGCATCCAAGGCATGCTTGTGATGCTTGTAAAAGATCCACACATGCTCAGAAGATTTGAAGATAAGGTTACCATTGGTTCCCTCAATAGGAACAAGACTATTATCAACTTATTCTTCTCCAATATTATGATTTTCTCTATGAATTTGATCATTCTCTTGGAAAATATCATCAAACCTAAAAATTCTTTATCCATTCCCAAGGTTGGAAGCCATTGGAAAAAGGAGAAAATTACTAAGAGTAGAAAAAAACTAAGACTAGAGAAAACAAGCAAAAGAGATGTTATATTTTTTAAGGTTTTTTGATCTAACACATAAAATTAATGATCTTGATTAAAGTTTTAAAATAAAAATGAGGTGTTCATGTCAAGTTCACCAAAGATGTAGAGGGGGAAAATTGCCCTACCGTGTACGATTCTCAAGGTTGGATCTTTAGGGAAGCCTTGAGGTGAACCATGGGGGTACATTATTCTCTACACTTAGTGTAAAAGAGGGGATAAGGGTTCACCAAGAATGGTTTAATAACTCGCTCCAAGTCCTTTGGTTTTCAATAATGTTTGATGTATTCGATTCAAGAAAATCACCTATGTTTGGCCTTTCTAGATCTATGCTATGAAAGATAAAGGACAATTCAAAAACACATAATGCAAGAAGACAAGAGCTAACCATATAATTATTTTTTATTTTAATTATTTTCTAAACCTAGGGTTTCAAGATAGAAAATCTTTAATAAAGGGTTCAAGGGGAGATGCACAAACAATATTAACCCTAAATGCACACTATATGTTGTTTATCTTTCAAATACCCAGAAATAAATTAAATATATTTCTTTAAATTGGATCTAGGGTTTGTAACAAAAATAGAAGACACTAAAAAAAAAACCTAAATACTAACTAGAACAATTATCTTATCTGGTGGTTGGTCCTTTATTGTTATCCTTTTTCCAGTGATGTCCATAATTCCTATTATTGCAAGATAACTTAGAAAGCACTTGAAAAATATGATTAGCATTAGGGGACCTACTTATGCCACTATATGATAATACTTGGAGGTGTAGCAGTCAAGCGCCCTAGGTCCTTTTACCTAACCTTTTAAAATAGAAATAGAAGTTAACCTTTGGAAGATGAACATACACCATGAAATGTAACAAAATAGATTGATAAATCAAAGCACAAATACACTAATATGGCCTAAATGCAATCTAAGATACAAATATATGATTTGGGGATATCAACTTGGCCCTAGACTAGGTTTAGAAAAAATCACGCTCTGCAAGGAGTGATCACAATTTCATAGATCGATGAATTGTACCTCACAAAGATCTAACATGATTTTGTAGAAGTGAGAAAAAAAGCCTTAGATCGATGTGAAAAATTAATGCATGATATAAAATATAGAAATATGTATGAAAAATACCAAAATAACCTATTAGATGGCATAGAATCATATATAAGATTTGAGACCTCCCGAATAGGTGATCTCTCCTCAGGGCTCCTACACAAATCCACCAAAGTGAATAATAGTAATAGATAATCCAATACAACAGAAAATAGATCACACTTCACAATTGCAAGTTAGATTGATTTTAGAATAATAAGAATAATGTGTCACTTAGGTAACACTTAAAATCACTTGAAGAAAAGATCTTGCATGAGATTAGTATCACAAAAATCATGTGTTGTTTTAATTCTCAAGATTATTTCAAATCTTCCTTATATAGCAGATTTGAAAGTGGAATGGGTGGGAAAAACCAAGGAGAGTAGTTGAGAATTAGGGTTTCTTTACTAGAAAACCCTAAAATGCAAAATCACACCCCATCAAGGTTGATTACGATTTCGTAATGTTGGACCCCTATGCAGTTTTAATGCAATTTGAAGGGTTAAACAGATTCAAAATAAGATAAATTGTATACCGTTTAAAAGATATTTCTGAGCCCAATCCAAAGATGTAATATTTGAGTGTAAAGGATAATATTTAGTAGGGGAAAATTTATCTCAAATATGAACCAAATGTTCCATGGATAAAACAAAAGATCTAGGAAAAATTGCTCACCTTAGTGGGTCAATATTTTGTGTCTATAGAGTCCTATAGCACAAAATCACCCTACTACCTTTTGTCCACATGTCATAAATGTTGCACCCAGTAACTCCCAAGATTCCTTCTCCTATCATGACCAATCTTCTCCTTCATCCACTTTTTATCCATTCCTACAACATCACTCCAAACCTCTTCTTGGTAGTGATGATTCTATCCTTTATTAACTTAATATTAATACTACCATGACCTCCCAAACTATGGCCATGGTTTCAACCAATCACCTTTCCTCTCATGACCATGAAGCATCTTCTTCACATATAATATCTACTTCATAAACTCCTATCTCTTAATAACAAATGTCTCTTAAACAATAAATTTTACTTCAACAACAAATGCCATGTCAACAATATATTCTACTTTAGCAACAAATCTTGCTTCAATAACAAATTCCTCTTCAACAACAAATTTCTTTTTAGCAACAAATTCTTGTTCAACAACAAATTCCTCTTCAACAAAAAATTCCTCTTCAATATAAAATTTCTCAGCAACAAATTTTAATTCAACAACAAACTTCTCATACCTTCAACTCCTCATATTTTTAGGATCCTAATCCTAACCATTAATAATTATTAATTCACTTACTATGATTATGGACCATTGTTTCTTTTCACTTCACAACTCTAGGATAAATATTTATATTCATTCATGAGGGTGTCAATAGTCATCCATCAATTCATTAAATACATTGGTAGGTTTACCTCCAGTGCAATAGTGATTCTAACAAAGATGATTCAATTCATTTAATTTTGTTTTCTATATCTAAAAATCATTCATTTCAACTATGATGCCAACTAGGACCCAGATTCCTACCAATTTGTATCAAAGCAGTTTTGTTTCCTCCCTCGTGCATATCCAGAACTCATCATATTTACTAAATATTCCATTCTTAATTTCTTGTTGTCCTTGTCAATGCTCATCAACGTTGTTCTTAAGCATAATATAATTGCCATTATTCATATCATAATTTAAAATATCAAACCCAAGTCGTAGGAAGAGACAAGTTTCAAAATCCTTTCCAAACCTTAGTGGGGCTGGATAGATGATTTAAGATCGAAGGAAGTGATCAAAATTTTAAAAAATCAATTCAATATTTAGTATAAAGTTGAATTCCAAAAAGCGTTTTAGAAAAATCATGTGACGTCACAAATAACCATTGGAAAAAAACAAAATATTAAATATTAAGCTAAGGTTTTGAAAATATTTTGGTCATCGGTCATTTTTTTTGACATTGAACTATCACTGAATTGAAAAGTTTTAATTTTTTTTTGTTTTTTCATGGGTATAAAGGTATGTACGTGCAATTATGTGGCTGTGACTACCAACCGATAGTCACGTGCATGTGAAACTTACCTCACCTGCCCAACCTTGACTTCACTCTTGAGCCACCTGCCACCTATCATATCTACCCTAGCCATCACTAATATTGTCTTCACTCCACTCCACCCTCGTGCTAGCCCTTGCTCTCCACTCTATGCTCTAGTCACCCACCACCTACCATTGCTTCCCACTGAGTTCTTCCCACTCACCACCTGTCATTCCTTCCCATTGAGAACTTCTCGCCACACCAAATTTCAAAAATTCAAATTCATAATATTGACCATTAAGGCCTAATTATTTGATAAACCATTTTTTACAAAAATTTACATAATTTTTTGCAAAAAATTATAACTAAAAACACATAATTTTTTACAATTTTTTTTTTCAAAACCTAATTCCACCTACTAAAGAAGACTTACAAATTGCAAACCAGTCCTAAAATAACCGATGACAAGATATTGCAATCATTGGACTATACCCTTAAATAATTTATCCTTGAAGTACACCAATGGAGGGAAGAACTTAGAAATAGTACTATACAAAAGGAGGAGTTCCACCAATGGAAGGAAAAAATTACAAAACCTCCTATGTGGGAATCACAAAACCACCTATGGATGGATACACCTAAGGATAGCACTAAATATGAGGAAGATTTGCAAGCCATGACCAAAGCACCTGATCACAATGAAGGCAATAAGGTTGATGTGCCAGAAGTGATCGATGCATTAGGCAAGGATGAAGTAGACATACATGAAGTGACCAATGATGGCCAAACATACACTCTACAAGAACTACACACAAGTTCCTCACCACTAGTTATTTATCACCACATGGTCAAACCTCTTTGAAAATAAGGTAGAAAGGGGACTCCACACTCATTTTCCATTGACTCTCCCAGGGAACACCAGAATGATGTAGACGTATTACCACCACTTTTGATGCATCATTCTAAAGTGTTTGAATAACCCTATGGGTTGTTTTCTCATCATTGTCTTGCTCCTACTCTTCTTCTTAGCAATCCATCCCTAACTATTCCACATTATCAATATCTTTACTTACAAAATATGACATTAAAATAGTGCAAGAACATGAGAAAATGCTACTTGTAAAACTAGGGACGAAGTTCCTCACTTTGATATTTTAGGTCAAAACACTTTTTAAAGGATGGCATGTTAGGATCCTAATCCTAACCATAATTTATTATTAAATCACTTATTATTATTATGGACCATTGTGTCTTTTCACCTCACAAATCTAGAAAAAATATTTATATTCATTCATGAGGGTGTCAATAGGTATCCATCAATTCAAAAGAATATATGTTCATTAAATACATTGACAAGCTTACCTCCAGTGTAACAGTGATTCTAAAAAAGGAAGGTGATTTAATTTATTTCATTTTGTTTTCTACATCTAAAACTCATTCATTTCAACTATGACGTCAACTAGGACCCAAATTCCTAGAACATATCCTCTCATATTCTATCCATATAAATATCCTCCCTAATCAACTATACCCAATATCATGTCTTCATTATCATATACCCCACCTTCAAATTCTTTTTAAACTATCACTTATTGAAGTTATTTTTTAGCCTAACCACATCCTTCATCCTCCTATTCCTTCTAATTTCCCCAACCCCCTTATTTTTTCTTACCTCTTTCTGCTCCTTTTTATTCTTACAATATTAACTATCCACTTGTAGCCCAAAAATTTTCACACTCCTTTCCTCAAGGCTAATGGATTCGTGCCTTAGTGGGAAATGGGAGAATGAATGGTCTACACCTCAAAAGAGAGGTGCTTGATTATACCTTCTTATGGTGATTTTTTTATGAATTGGGTGGGTTCACTACGAAACATTGTGTGGCAGTTTCCATGCCTAGGTTTGGGATTTATTTTGATGTGTTTCTTTTATCAAATCTCGCATACACATAGTTTTTGGCCAATATGCAACTATGCTAATCTATATGCAATTTTGATTTCTATGAAGAAAACAAATAATAGAAAATAATGTTTAAATGTATAATGCAATGCTTAAAAGTAATTTAAACTTTGACCTATATCCAGAAGTCTGATATAGTTTATGATTCTTTGCAGTAGGAAAAATCAGTCAAAATCTAGCAATATTGATCAAAATCATGCAAAATCAGTCAAAATCAGGCAGTATCGGGTGACCCAATTATGTAAAAATCTGACCGATCAGAATAGGATGCTACAGTTTGACAATTTTGATATATAAAACAATATATTTATAGAATAACATGCATTTATTGAAGTGACTTGTGATCAATAATGAACTTAAAAGGATAATGACTTGTATCGTTCCAAATTTTTCGCATCCTTACCTTCAGGCTAAAGGATCCGTGCCCGAAAGGAGGATGGGAAAAGGATGGGACAATACCTCACTCTGAGAGGCCCTTTGAAGGTCCCGCATATCATGGTAGGGGTATTAAGGTGATTTTTCGATGGATGGTGAGGTTCACCAGGAAACTTTTGAATGGCAGTTTCCACGCCTAGCTTGGGAATGAGTTTAATGTGTTCAATTTTATCTTTAATCATCCAAGTCCTAGGTTTGGCCAGATGAATCTAAATTGTTCTATTATGAAAATGCAAATTAAATGAAGACAGAAAACAGATTTAGACAGAAAACACAGAGAATAATTAAGTGAAGAAATCCATACCTGGTTTCGGATGTCTGATGGAGGTTCTGATTTTTGAAGCAGTCAAGATCGTCTGGAATTTGACAAAATTGTCTCTAATCTAATAGGATCATCTAAGATCTGATGAATTCATCAGAAGAATTTGCGAGAGACCTACAATCAAAGAAATAGATACAAAATACAAAAAATGCAGCTATGCTAACATAGGGCAATGATGTAGAATGACAGTAATAATGTTAAATTAATAATAACAAACAAAAACACGAGTGCATTACAATGATTTAATGAAAATTTATGATTTTATTATGCATTAAAGCTATATGGGTGAACTCCAAGATGCAGAATAGCAGAAAATAATAATAAACTGACTAGATGCAGAATAAAACAATAAATGAGAAGAGAAAAATGCAAACTTTGGGCATTAATTGCCCCCAATGTTGAATGTAGTCGAAATCGTCTCGGATTGGTATGAAATCATCTCGAATTGGACAGGATCGTCTGCGACGATCTGAGCTTGCTCCGGTTGAAGAATAACAAAGTTCCTACAAACAAAATTAGAAAAATATGAAAACAAATGGTGATTTAAGATGGTCTAATGCATGTAGAACTCGTGTTACAGGAAATTTCAGCCAGGGGGATGTCAAGGGGAGGGCCTAAGATTAAATACGCTTAGGAGGGAGGTTGGGAGGTTGGAGATCATCCCATTTTGGGAGATCTCCAATGGGGGGGGGTCTCTAACGGCGCAGACACACTTCTGCCCAGATTAGAGATGCCATTGAAACATAAGCTAATTATGAAAAATCAATTTTGGAATGAAATCGGCTGGACATTCTGCTCCAGACGATATCGTCTGATCTAAGACGATATCATATGATCAAAGACGATATCGTCCAATAGACGAAACAAACTCTAAAAATGGCATGGAAAACGAGGAAACGGGTAGCAGGCGGTTTGGGAGCAATTTTGGGGTTAAAATTTGAATTTGAATTATTACTAAGGTAATTTTAATTATTTGCTAAGGTTTACTGTGCCAATTTTAGGGTGCTACATTTTTCCCCCTCTTTAGCAAATTTTTTGAAGAAAATGCGTTAAAGATGAGTTCTTCTCGATTTATGAGAAAGCAAAAATTATTCCCATTTTTAGGCGACGATTCTTGGTTGAATCGTACGATAGCTTACTATGGTGCCCCCTCCGTGTTTTTACCCAAATCTAACGTTTGAGGTAAAAACGTAGAAAAGCAAAATTTTTAAAATGTTGTTAAGTGTTTTTGAATAAAATTAAGAAAAATAGGGAAAAACCCTAATTCATTGTTACTGTTCATTTTCTGGTTTTTGGAGCTCTTGCAAACAAAATGGTCGAGATAGCGCACAGATCGACAGAGGTCCGATGCGGGCTACGGGTAAGGGTCCAAAATTAATGTAGAATGCTTTAATTTTGATTTTGTTATGGTTAGATTAATTTTAAATAATTTTTGAGCATCGCAACCGTTTTTGGGCCGTCGACGTCATCGGGATGAAATCATCTCGATATCGCCAATTTTGTTCAAGGGCAAAATCAACGAAATGGGGACAATTTTGTCAAATAAGGGACAATTTCGGCTTGCAAAATCAGAGACGAATTTGCTCAAATTGAACTTGTGTTACTTGCATTTTTAATCACTGTTTTATTAATGAGTTTTATTGTTTTGTTGTTTATGTTGTAGAGGATTATTAAAGAGCAGAGAATAGAAATACGACGGGCTGAGGGATGACTTGGCCACTCTATCTCAGGTAGAGCGAGATCAGTTGGCTCAAGTTAACTTGCAGCATGTGGTAGATATGCCATAGGTTTCTATAGATATGGGGCTATTGACGACCCTAGAAGAGAGGTGGTATCCGGGTTCTTCCTATTTTCGGTTATCGATAGGGGAGATGACTCCCACACTAGAGGATGTATAGAGTATTTTTAGGATCCCCATACAAGGATGGCTAATAACTCCCATGGCCAATTAGGGCCATGCGATGATGCAACTATGCGAAGATCCGAGCTTTGCCTTGGAGAAGGGCGAAGTGAACATCGAGTCGCTACATCAGATGCCTGGGGCATCTAGACTGACACAGGTTTTGGTTGGGCTTGTAGGTGGTCTGCTACTATGCCATCAGAGTGGATGCAGAGTACCATGGCTACTGACGGATGTGGTCTATGATATGAGAGACCACGGGTACAAGTTTGCTTGGGGGGTTTTGTACTATGTCGATTGTATAGGATCCTGCATGGGGTCGTATACAAGGGCGGCCAATGTCTGGTTATGACATCACTACTATAGGTTTGGTGCTGGGAGCACATCATGGTGCAAAGGCTGGTAGGGCTCCCACTAAAATGGATTGACGGGGAGAGGCCCCGAGCTTTCTATTGGTGGCTCCGGAGAGGGTCACAACAACGGATAGATCTGCCAATGTCCCGGAGACTACTTGACGACCTTGTCTTCGACCAAATCACCTGGAGGCCTTGGAGAGATCATCCAGGGTGGGCAAAGGATGGACAAGAGCTAGCTCGCATTAGGTGAACCTGTTGGCTAATGATGGAGAGGGGAGAGGTGGAGCTCCATCGCTATGATAAAATTTTGAGGTAGTTCGGTCTACAACAGGGGATCCCATCTCTCAGAGACTATGAGTTTTCTTGGACCATCCAGGATAACACTACAGTTAGCAGGGCTCCAGATATGCAGTGATTCTAGAGTCAGGATGTAGATTATGCCCCCATTCAGCTAGTGGATAGGGACAATGCTGGGGTAGCTAACGGCTACGATGCTTGGTACATAGGAATCCGCCCTCCTCGGATGACGAGGGTGTAGGGTCTGATTCATGCAATTGTGCATCAGATGGGGAGGCGATGCCAGGCAGCCATGGAGGTGACACAGGGTCATGGCAGGAGAGAGCAGAGAAGGCCACAAGCTCAGTAGAGGCCGTGGCATTAGGAGAGGAGGGAGGAGAGACCCCCTTCTCCATGGAGAGAGAGGCCCATCACTTGATAAGGGCAAGGGTGTGGACACAGGATAGAGTAGTGAGATGGCTACTCTCTAGGCAAAGACTGTCCATCTCCAGGCACAGGTGCAGACTCTACAAGATGAGGCTACATGCCATCGATCTGAGGCTACGCAGCTCAAATATGAGGTTGCACGCCTCAGAGCACGGAGCGAAGGGGCGAGCACTCGGTACCTAGCATGGGCTATTGCCCAGGTCACATTCTATCAGACGCTATACCACCATATGGTGCCAGAGGGGTAGAGGTTACCATTGTCGACCCATATTACAGAGCCTATCATGATGAGGTCATCTAGGACATCATCACGATCAGAGTCTAGGACTCATAGCACCACACGGACTACGATGGGGCCACCTCATCCACCTCAGGGTGGGGGAAGAGATGAGGCTGAGAGCTCAAGGGGTTCTTGAGGCTAGCTGCTACAGATTACACTACACAGATTGATATATGGTGTTTATTATTATTTTTGATAGAGGATTGAGTATGTCGAGGTACAGATTGTGGCATACCAATCTAGTTTTGAGATGATGTAGATGTTGTTGATATATATATAGATGAGATATTTTTGATCATATGACTTGTCTTATGTATTTGTATGATGCTTTAATGTTTTGGTGTGATTAATTTGATGATTCATGTAATTATGTCGTTTGGAAATATTATGGTTTGAATGTCATGCTTTTAAAATTTAAATGAAATAATCCGATGTAAACAAATTGGTTGTTTGTGGGATAATTTGATAAAAATAAAAGGGGACTTTTAACAATAATTTCAAAGGACATTTTCGCTATTATAGACCATTTCATGGAGTTGTCACTCACTCGGTCGTCAATCTAATCCCAGTATAGAAATATTTCTAAAAGTAAAAGAGTGCTTAAGAGACTGTCTTAAGACTTTGTTGTGATGATGCAAATGATGATGATGATGATGATTTGTTTTCAGATTTCCATGAAAATATTATGCATGAAATATTTTAAAATGATTTTTCTAGGCATAAATTCCTAAGTGTGATAAAGTTTTTGGATAATTCCCTAGGAATTATACCATAATTGCAAAATTGAAGTTTTGATATAATGGCATGAAACAGAATAAGTGTTTGTTTGTTTTAAAGCATAATTGTGTAACATAATGATTTAAGTCATATGTTTTTGATGCTTTTAAATAAATGGAAAATAAAATTGGTACAATGGTTTGCGCTAGGCATAGAATATTTAGGTATAGACCTATACCATCATCGCAAAATCCAAAGAAGAAAATAATATAATAGTTTTATTGCATGGTTGATTTTTAATTTTTGAAAATAGTCAAAAAATATGAAGATGAGGACTTGCGCTAGTCATAAAATTTCAATTTTGGTTTTGGAACTGTACCATCGTCACGAAAGTCAAAAGTTATATATAAATGTAACTTGATTGCATGTTTTTGAAAATGATTTTGATTTTTGATAATGCATGTAGTTGTCTTTATACTAAACAACTGTTTTTCAAAGAAGAAAATGAATCTATTCCAAACAATTTGCAAAAATATTTCAAATTATCTTAAATACAAAAGTTAGATTTATAAGGAATCCTATGTGCATATGTGAGTTCATTACCAATCATGTTTTATCATAATGATACACAAAATCTCACAAATACAAATGTGTGTGCGATTGTATTGTTCATTTACCATTTTTGAGCAAGGTCATTTGATACAAGTGATTTGAATGAACCAAATAAGTGTTCATTAACCATTATTTAGATGCATATAACCATACCAGACTACTATGTAGGTCAGGTTATCAAGAGCTAGCTAATCCATAAGCAGACATAGGTCTGTACAAAATAAGGTCACTAATGTGATAGACATATCACCACGCTAGGAGTTACCCAAGGCCAAGCGGGTTGGGCACAAACCACCTGTTATGGGGCTTACCTAATAGTTTTCGAATAATTGAGAATTCCAGGGATTCAAACTCATCAACCCTTCTTTTATTTTCAATGGGTAGGGAAAGGGATTTTATTGCTTTTTGCTTTTGCTTTTCTCTTTCTTTTCTCTTTTTGTATTTTTGCTTTTGTATTTGAGATAATGCTGAAATAACTTTTTTTTTTTTTTTTTTTTTCTTTTTCTCTTTTTCTTGAACTTTTCTTTTCTTCCTATGCTAGGGATACTTGCTCGGATTAGTTGTAGAGCAAGGTATTTTTATTCCGGGTAGGGGTGAGCTTGTCCTTTTGCCAATTCTTAAAGATTCTAGACCATGTGCATGATAGGATAGTAGGGGAAACTTTTCGCTCAAGAAACCACTTCTACTATGTAGCATAACATGGACATTACAAATATAATCATTTTATTGTGGAAGGATGTGCTTGGTTTAAGTAAATAACAAGATCAATTCTCTGTGCTCAAACTTTATTTAATTAAATTTTGTGGACTTTGATATAAGAGAGATTAGTAATCATGCCAGATAAAATCAAGAAATTTAATTTTGTGTTTGTGATAGTGAGGGATTCCAAATAAATGCTAATTTATCCAAAAATAATTTGAAAATATAATTGCAATACTTGAAGAAGAAATATATACAACAAAATTTTTTGAGGATTTTGATGATCTTGACTCTCTCTTTCTTCTTTATTTTTTATTTTTTGGTTTCAAAAGAGTCAATAATATTGTTGTTTTTACTTTTTATTATTTTGTTTGTTTTTGAACAGTTTTATATATATTTTTAAAATGAGACAACATGCAAAATATGTACAAATGATGAAATGACCAAATTTTATGCGTAATATCGCTTAAGATGCATAATATTCGCAGGTTCTTTTAAATATTTACCATCTAAGGTAGCTAATTTGTATGCTCCTGATTCAAATTTAGCAGTGATAATATATGGTCCAAGCCAGTTGGGATCAAATTTACCTTTAAGGTCTTTAGTTGCATTAGTATTTTTTTTATTTTCTTTTAAAACAAGGTCGTTGACCTCAAAGGATCGATGATGAACTTTCTTGGCATATGATCTTTTAAGCTTGTTTTGGTAGGCACGAAGATGCTCCAAAGCATTGATGCACTTTTCATCTAGGATTTCCAGCTGACTGAGTCTGCTAGCTCGATATTCATATCCTAATTAGGTATCTTGAAGTAGTAGAGCCAAAGAAGGAACTTCTAATTCAAAGGAAAAAATAGCTTCAGCGCCATAAACCAAGACAAAAGGTGAAGTACCTGTGGGAGTTTGAACACTAGTTCGATAGGCCCACAAAGCTAGATATAATTGAATGTGCCAGTCACGGCCAGATTTATTGACCAATATTTTAAGAATTTTGATTAAGGTTTTGTTAGATGCTTCTGCTTGACCATTGCACTGAGGATAATAGGGAGTGGACCAGCGATGTTGAATATTATATTTTTGGCATAACTTCTTAACATATTTATTTTTTAAACAAGTTTCATTGTCTGAGATGAGATTTGCAGGAATTCCGAACCTACAAATAATTTGATTAAAAATAAATTTAGATACTTGTGTTCCAGTGCAGGAAGCTAAAGGCATAGCTTCAACCCACTTCGTGAAATACTCGATGGCGGTTATGATGAATTTGTGTCCATTAGATGACACAAGATTAATTTTACCAATAATGTCTAAGCCCCATTTTGAAAAGGGCCAAGGATATGAAATAGCTTGCAGCTCTTGTGCAGGTGCATGGACAAGGTCAGCATGTTTTTGGCACTTGTCGCAATGGCGCACATAATCATGTGCATCATTTTCCATGGTAGGCCAAAAGTAGCCTATCCTAAGGAGCTTTTTAGCAATGAAACTACCACTGAAGTGTCCTCCATAAGATCCATCATGGGCTTCACTTAAAGCTGATTTGGATTCTTCTAGATTCAAAAATCTCAATAGGATACCTTCAAAAGATCTCCTATATAAAGTATTTCCAATTATTACAAATTGACTTGCTCGTCTACGTAATAACCGACGCTGGTTTCTATTAGAATTGGCAGGGAAAGTCCCATTTTGAATAAAATCAAATATATCCGTATACCAAGGTTCAGGAGTAGTTTCATTGATTAGAAACACATCCAAAGGTTCTAAGCATGACTTATTTGAAGTGGGTTCCTGGAGTCAACGAATAATGATGGTGGCATATTCATCATCTAACTCCAAGGGCAAAAGTGATGCAGCTGCGGCCATAGCATCAGCTGCACGGTTGCTAGTTCATGAAATAGCTTCCAAAGTGACTTTATCAAACAAGGATAACAATTACAAAACATATGCTTTATATGGGCACAATTTATCATCTCCGGTCTGATAAACTTCATTAATTTGGTTTATAAAAAGTTGAGAATCACCAAAAACTAGCAGATGTTTGATTTTTAATGCCAAGGCAGCTCATAATCCAAGGATTAGAGCCTCATATTCGGTAGTATTATTGGTGCAAGCAAATTTTAATTTAAAGGACAAAGGTATAATGTTTTTTTGTGGAGATATTAAAATAATACCTGCACTACCCCCACTCATGCATCGGGATCCATCAAAGTATAAGGACCATTGTTCAATATGGTCTGCCTTTAATTGAAGGCATCATCAGGAAACTCAATGATGAGGGGATGGGTAGACTCTAAGGGTGCAGCAGCTAATTGATCTACTATGATTTGACCCTTAATAGACTTTTTTCCTATGAACATGAGTTCAAACTCGCTTAGAGCAAGAACCCACTTGGTTGTGCGACCCGATAAATAAGGTCGACTCATGAGATACCGCAAGGGATCATATTTAGCAATGACATACATTTTTTAACTGAGCATATAATGTCGTAGTTTCTATGTAGAGAATACAACTGCTAGACATAATTTTTCTAATGCTGTGTAGCAGGTTTCATAACTGATGAGGGTTCTGCTAATGTAATAATTAGCATGCTCTCTTTTCTCATTATCAAGCTGAGCTAACATAGCTCCTAAGGCAGAATCAGAAGCAAAAATGTACAAGATAAAAGGATGATCAGATTTAGGCGGTGAAAGCACAGGTGGGTTAAGGAGGTATTGTTTGAGAAGTTCAAAAGCTTCCTTACATTCCTCGTCCCAATTAAAAGGGACATATTTCTTAAGGAGCTTAAGAAAGGGACCGGTTTTGTCCGCCAGCTTATTGATGAAGCGACGGATGGCTTGAAGCTTACCTTGTAAACTTCATAACTCAAAGATATTGGTAGGTGCGGGCATATCAGTGATAGCCACAATCTTGAGAGGGTCAATTTTGATACCACGTAAAGAAACTAAAACCCCTAATAGTTTACCGGACTTGACTCCGAATATACATTTAGCTAGATTTAATCGAATAAGGTATTCTCTTAACCGATTAAATATTGTTCTTGAATCATCTAAATGGTCATCTTCATTAATAGAGCGAGCTATAATATCATCTACATAATCATGTAGGATATCATGCATCATGTCATGAAAAATATAAGTCATAGCTCATTGATATGTTGCACCTACATTCTTTAAACCAAATGGCATCACTTTCCAACAAAAGGTACCCCAAGGGGTAATAAAGGTTGTTTTAGCCTAATCTTCAGGAGCTATCTTGATCTGATTATAGCCAGAAAATCCATCCATTAGGGACATCATTCCACTCTCGACGGTAAAGTCAATGATTTGATCCATGTTTGGAAGAGGAAAATCATCTTTAGGGCATGCGGTGTTAATATCTCTAAATTCTATGCAAACCCTAACTTTGGTAGCTTCTTTCTTGGTGACTGGAACTACATTCGAGATCCATTCAGCATAATCAATAGCTTGTATAAAAACAACATTCGGGAGTTTTTCTAACTCCCCTTTGACTAGCAAGGCCACTTTGGGATGCATTTTTCTAAGTTTCTGTTTAACCGATTTAGCATCCGGATGGACTACTAGATGATGCATGACTACAGAAGGGTCCAGACATGGCATGTCTTCATATGTCCAAGCAAAGACATCTTCATAATATTTAAGAAATGCAATGTATTCATTTTGTTTTTCTTGACTTAATTCTGATCCTTGATTATGTGAGGATTATCCTCAGTTCTAATGTTAACTTTAATGACGTTTTCTACTTCCATGTGTAGATCTCTTTCAAAATTAGGTGGGGTGGGTGAGACGCCCAATTCATGTAATTATTTTAAGGTTAAGTTGGATAATTCATTGTGAGGAGTCATGGCCTCAAGCTGGGCTATAGTTGGTATAGAACCATCAAAATAAAAACCATTGTGTAACAACTCTTCAACGGAGACATCATGGAAGATATCTCCCTCCAACTCATCATCGGATTCAAAAATCAATTCAGGGTAAGCTATGGATAGCATATTGCATGTAAAGGGATTATTCTTTGGACACAAAGAATCTTATTTATCTTGATAATCTTGATAACATATGAGTTGATCATTACCTTCAAAAGGGAAGGGTTTACCCTTACTAGGAAACAGGCCCACACCACATCGGGTGGGCCATGGTTCTACCTCGATAGGTTCTTTCATACCATTTTGGAAAGGTCCCAAGACTTTCCCTTTATATCCCATTTTAAGCATTATAGGTTTAGCTTTAATATATTCATTAGCAAAATAGCATCGAGCATATCTATCACAATGTGTCTTGATGTTTCGGGGTATTCTTCCCCAATCATATCCTTTATAAATAAAAGCACAACTCCTGAATTGGTAAGTACTTCCCATAGGTTGTGGGAGGCCCAAAGTACGAGGAGATGGTGACAAGTTATTTAAAATAAGTGAATCTTGCATAAAAGCATTTGTTTTTTTTTATATTAAAATTTTAGATAAATATGATAAAAACTCATCAGAAAGAGCATAAGATGTAGAAGGATCATTCCCTATATTTTTAGATGTGGAAGGTATGATAGATGTAGATAATGTGGAGGTGTTAATAAATGGGTCTATAGGTTTTGAAATTATAGGGATGGAACATGAAGGATTGGTTGTGGATTTAAGATCCTGTTGAGGTTCTAGTGTGGTTTGTTCAGAAGATGGTTGAGGTAAATGTATAGGTGTAGATGATGGGGTAGATGATGTTATGGGTGTGTGTTTCACATGTTTAGATGAAAAATAAGAATTAGGATGTGTGGATGATAGAGCGGGGCAAAATTGCACTCCAACAGGTTCTACCAAAGCACACATATCAAAGGGTCTAGGGTCACCATGGATAGTGACCAACTAATTTTTAAATTCAAATTTAACACACTGATGTAAAGTGGAGGGAACCGCTCGCATCGCATTGATCCAAGGGTGACCCAAAAGTATATTGTACGATGCTGGGCAATGTACAATAAACACGGTTGTATCTAGGGTTCGAGGACCAACTTGCAAGGGTATAGTAATGACTCCACACGTTTCTTGTGTCTCATCATTGAAATCTTTGATAATCATATCCATTTTTTTCATTTCATCACTTCTAAAGCCAAATATTTGGTAGAAGTCAAAAGTGCATATGTTTAAAGATGAACCATTATCAATCAAGACTCATTTAATAGCTACATCTCCAATTAGGGCAGTAATATATAAGGGGTTATCCTTATGTAAACTATGTTGTGGGATGTCTTTATCCCGGAAGTCAATACAATCGACCTCTCGAGTGATAATAGTATTGGACATGGCTTCGGGTTGAATATTTTGAGGTACCATCATTTGGCTTAATGTGAGAATTAATTCATCTCTATGGGTAGGAGAAGATCTTAACAAGTCCAAAAGAGAAATTTTGGTTGTAGTATTGGATAATTGTTCATTAATATTGTAAGGAGGTTTTGGTTGAACATTAGACATATGATTCCATTTATTGGGATTTTTCAAAACAAATGGAGCTGATCCATCATTCTGAGTTTGATCCTATTGAGAGTTTTGAGCCTGTTGTCTGGTAACAACTTCGATGGTACCTACAATGTTATATTGAAGACGCTGAACTGGTCTTGGTTGAGCGTTTATGGCTTGTTCATTAGGAAGGAACTGATTAGAAGAGGGTCGAGTAGTAACTCTTCTAGGAAATGGTTCTTCCGGAACCATAGCATCTGTGATAGGTTGAATAGGATCTGATTCATTTTCAAAACTATTTGATTGGTTTGAGGTGATGTCTACTTCACTTTCAGTATCCTATTCTACATCACTAGGATCGGGAGTTTGAATATTATGTAGGGGTCAGGTCGTGACCATGGATAAAGTTGTGCCAAATATTTGAGGATCCTGAACAGGTAACTATCCGCTAATAGTCCCTACATATCAGGTAGGAGGGGGAATATTATGATGTTCAATTTTATTAGCCACTTCTTTACCATGTTTTGGTAAAGGATGTTGAAATATATCTAATGATTGATTAGCATTTTGATTCTAATTTTGGGGAATGGTCTTTTGAGCGTTATTAGGAGAATTTTGTTTATGTTGGAAGGCTTGCACCTCCATTTCATTATTATCAATCAGATCTTGTATTTTATGTTTCAATATTTTGCAAGAGTTTGTAGCATGTCTAGGTCCTCTACGAAAATCATAATGTAAATCAGCTCTGTATTCGGGTATAGTTGGATCAGGTTCCCGGATAGCTGGTAATTGAATCAAACCTCTTTTGAGTAATTGGGGTAAAATAGTTGATAATGGTTGATTGAGTCTAGTAAATTCTTGAGGAGGTTTATCAGGAGGTTTTAATATAAAATTTTTTGTTGTTTTTGTAGTATTAACATTAGCAATGTTTCTACTATCAGTGACTTCGTCACCTACAACTTGTTTGTTTTTATACTGACTTCTGGATGTTTTCTCATCATCTTTATTTTTGAGCTGACCTCTCCTAATGAGAGCATATTCTACCCTTCGAGCTAAGTCTATAGCTTGATCGAAGGTGGTTAAGGTAGCAGTTGATAACTCATAAGATATTTGTTCTTGCAAATTATTGATAAAAATATCCAACATTTCCCTATAAGGTAGCATAAAGTGTATTTTTCCTATCAACTACCTCCATCTAGCTAAGAAATCAGCAAAACATTCATCTTTGTCTTGTTTTAAGTTGTATAAATCTTTAATGGTGACATGCCTCTCAATGTAGGCACTAAATTGATGGACAAAATATTCAGCTGTTTCTTCAAATTTTCTCAAAGAATGAGTGGGCAATTGATAGTACCACTCCAATGCCATTCCTCCTAAACTTTTCGAGAACATTTTTAGTAATAGCAAGTCATCATGTGATATATCATGACATGCTATCCTAAACATGTGAAGATGCTCTATGGGATCTTCAGTTCCTTTATATATAGGCGGGACGGGCATGGGAAAGTGTTTAGGGTATGGTTGTGCTACAACTATGGGATCCAAAGGTTGACTACACATCTCTCGATAATTGTACGAGGGACGGTAGGGATCTATCTGGTCCATACACGAAGCTAACTGTTTCACCATGGCTTCCAGATTACTGGTTTGCACACCATATTGATTCGGTAGGGTATTAATATGGTATTTGTGAGCATATGATGGAGGGACATGAAGATTAGAGGCTAAATTGCTATTGTGTAAATTTTTAGTAGGAAGGGTGTTATGAAGAAGTTTTGAAGTTGTATTATGTTGTATTCCAAATTGTTGAAAATTGGTGTTTGGCTTCATTTTAGGTTTTTATCGATTTGAAGCATATTGATCAATAGTTTGGTGAAATAAAGTAGTGAATGAAGGTTTCTTTTGTGTGGGAATGATTTTAGGCTCAATAACAGGTTCCTTAGGGGTTGGGTAACCTATTGTTTTTGCATGTTCTGAATCAGAGTGACCATATCTCTATTGGATGGGCTAGCCTTATCACTTTCTTGATCAACAAAGGACAAGGGATTAGTGTGTATGTTAAACATATCTTCCATGGCTGCTTGAGTGTCACTAATTTGTCCTCTATCAATACGAACTGCCATATTAAGAGCACCAATGTTATTATTGAAAATTTTCCAGAAATGATCTAAGTTATCAAAAGCAATAGTTCCATCTGGAGCCAGTCTAGGGGATGAGGATCCTTCCTCTTTAAGATTTTCTTGTTGTTCATTTTCTTCAGCTAGCTCATCTTCTGGCTATTCTAGAGTTTCTCCTTCCAAAATTGAATCCTCAGGAAGGACATTTGGGTTTTTTTGTTTTGTCTCCTAACCAATCTTCTTCTTCTTCTTCAGTTTGTTTACCATTCCTAAGTCTAGGCATTGTGCTTAAATTTAGATTTCAGCAAATATATATATATACTTGTATATATATATATGCAACAAGCTTAAGAGGTATATATTTTAATTATATACCTACTATAGTAATAAAAAAAAAATGTTTTAGTTTTGTTATATTTTTGGTTTTTCTTGTTTTTGTAACAATATTATAAAGATAACAAACAACAAACTAAATGCAAGAGATAATAATAATGAAAGCAATGATCTAGTCTTCTATAAAAAATTTATAAATAATGGGCTCGAGTTCTTTAGAAGTCATGAAGTGTTCTTCTTCAAATTGAAAATTTTCTTTCAAAAATTTAATGAAATGTGCTATAGCAATACCGTGTATTTCAGATTCTGGATGATAATAATAATTCTCATGACAATATTCATGATATAAAATAGCTCTAGGAACTCTATTCCATATTTTTCTAATCATAAGATCAGTTTCTTGGACTTCTATATGAACTATAAGTTGGCATACCACAACTACGTTCTCGAGGTATTCCTCGAAGGTGAACAATTCCAAAGAAACAAGAGCTCTCCTATAGGCTAACCACCTATGGCAGGCTCTCTGAAGTTCATGATAAAAAATGAGTTGATGAGGATCTAGGATCCTATCTAGGGCAAACCTCTTGATTTGTTTAAGTTGTATTGATCTAGATGAAATGATACCTAGTCTCCTATCAATTTCTTTCCACAAAAGTTGATTTCTATCTGTTTCAGGCACACTAAGCACATAATTAACTTCTATGGTTGCTAATTGGTTTTCAACATTTATAGTGATAGCTAGTATTTTCTTAGGAGCTACCATCTAGACATGATATGCAACTTAGTAGTTTTCTAATGATTTGAAATGCATCTATGTTTTTTTTTTTTTTTTTTCAAAAGGTTTTAGTTTCATGTCGGGTTCACCAAAATGTATCGTTCCAAATTTTTCACATCCTTACCTTTAGGCTAAAGGATCCATGCCCGGAAGGAGGATGGGAAAAGGATGGGACAATACCTCGGACTGAGAGGCCCTTTGAAGGTCCCGCCTCTTGGGGGAGGGATATTAAGGTGATTTTTCAATGGATGGTGGGGTTCACTAGGAAACTTTTGAATGGCAGTTTCCACGCCTAGGTTGGGAATGAGTTTAATGTGTTCAATTTTATCTTTAATCATCCAAGTCCTAGGTTTGGCCAGATGAATCTAAATTGTTCTATTATGAAAATGCAAATTAAATGAAGACAAAAAATAGATTTAGACAGAAAACACAGAGAATAATTAAGTGAAGAAATCCATACCTGGTTCTGAATGTCTGATGGAGGTTCTAATTTTTGAGGCAGTCAAGATCATCTAGAATTTGATAGAATCATCTCTGATCTGATAGGATCGTCTAAGATCTGACGAATTCATCTTGCAATCAGATAAATAGATACAAAATATAGAAAATGCATCTATGCCAACAGAGGGCAATGATGTAGAATGACTAATGTTAAAATAATAATAACAAACAAAAAAACGAGTGGATTACAATTATTTAATGATAATTTATGATTTTATTATGCATTAAAGCTATATGGGTGAACTCCAAGATGCAGAATAGAAAAAAATAATAATAAACTGACTAGATGCAGAATAAAATAGCAGATGAGAAGAGAAAAATGCAAACTTTGGGTAGTAATTGCCCCCAATGTTGACTGCAGTCGAAATCATCTCGGATTGGTATGAAATCATCTCAAATTGGACAGGATCGTCTACGATGATCTGAGCTTGCTCCGACTGAAGAATAACAAAGTTCCTGCAAACAAAATTAGAAAAATATGAAAAAAAAATGGTGATTTAAGATGGTCTAATGCATGTAGAACTCGTGTTACAGGAAATTTCAGCCGGGGGGGATGTCAAGGGGAGGGCCTAAGATTAAATAGGCTTAGGAGGGAGGTTGGGAGGTTGGAGATCATCCCATTTTGAGAGATCTCCAATGGGGGAGGTCTCTAACAATGCAGACATGCTTCTGTCCAGATTAGAGACGCCATTGAAACATAAGCTAATTATGAAAAATCGGTTTTGGTATGAAATCGGCTGGACGTTCTACTCCAGATGAAATCATCCGATCTAAGGTGATATCATCTAATCAGAGATGATATCGTCCAATGGATGAAACAAACTCTAAAATTGGTGTGAAAAATGAGGAAACAGGCAATAGGCAGTTTGGGAGTGGTTTTGGGGTTAAAATTTGAATTTAAATTATTACTAAGGTAATTTTAATTATTTGCTAAGGTTTACTATGCCAATTTTAGGGTGCTACATGACTGAATGTAAATCTATGCTAAACACATGAACATTTATGAAAAAGTGATGAAATATGAATATAAAAAGCTAATGTATCAATGATAAAGGATTTAAAATGATTTAATCATATGATAAATATAATCTAAGATAGAAGAAATGGGGAAAAGGATGCAAACAGTGAGGTTTGGATGCCCCCAAGTATCTTTGATAACAAAAATATTTGATGCAGATAAGATTGAGTAGTTTTATGTAATATCAGGTAGTTTTCTGTAATATTAGGCAGTTTTCTATGATATCAGACAGTTTTGTGATATCGGGTAGTTTTCTATGATATCAAGCAGTTTTCTATGATATCAAGTGGTACGATCCTGCACAAATCTAGTTGATGCACAAATACAACCTACAAAAACACAAGGATGTAGAATATCAGAGTGAAAGTTTATGAATTTTCCAGGAGGAATCCAGGGTGAGGATCTTGGATTAAATAGAATTGAATAGGTTGAGAGGTTGGGCTAAAAATGGAGAAGGTTACAACCTCCTCTATTATAGAAAAAATAGGTTGAACTGATCCTGCAACTGTTGTGTATTTGGCTAGGTAAGGATAAAGAAGTTGTAACCATTTTTTCACGTAGCTAAATAGAGCAATTTTCAATTTTGGAAAAAATCAGGTGACCCGATTTTGTGAAAAATATACCGATTTTGCAAGAGGTTAGACATATACATAATTGTTTGGTAATTTTATGGGTCAAACGGTGTCTAAATTTGAAATATAATATACCATTGGAAATCTCTTTTTGAGCCCTATCTAATGGTGTAGGTTTTGGGAAATTTGGAGGGGACTTATTTAGGTAAAATTAATCTCAAAGATGACCTTACTTTTTTAGGAGGAAAACTAAGGGAAATGAGTCAATTTTTCATGTCTACACCACCTTATCTATAAAATCCATCATTTATTTTGCTTAATATAATTATTTCATTCTTCATCCATGCATTTCTTCTCAACTTAATACATTTTACTCTTCATCTTATGGATATGCCTCTTATTCAAATTAGCCTCCTCCTCCTCCATAACAAACTTAGGGCTCCTTATTAACTTCTCCTCCATCTTAGACCACCACACCTTATCAACAACAACTTCACCTTTAGCAAAAAATTCCTCAATATAAAATTCCTCAACAACAACTTCCTCTTCAACAATAAATTCCCCAATAATAAATCCCTCAATATAAAATTCCTTAAAAACAACAACTTTCTCTTTAGTAGAAAATTCATCAACCATAAATTTATCTTCAATGACAAATTCCCCTTCAATAGAAAATTCCTCAACAATAAGAACACCCCCATCATTCATACTATTCACCTTTATCATCACAATCATACACTAATCCCTACTCTTACCAACTTGAGCCTCACCTCCTCAACACACTCATTTATCCAACCCAACCTCCACACACACCTTCTAATGAGTTCTAAATCCCAAGGAAATATATACAAAATTTGTACTTATGAACAAGTGGCTATGATCTCCAAAAATCCACTTATAGCCAACTATGTAGCAATCCTATTAACCCTTTTGTCATTATTTATCCCTATCCTTATAGATTTCAATTACCCAAATTTGAAAATTTTAGAAGTAAGGAATATCCCAAGGAACACATAAGCAACTATAGGTTTGCTTGCTACCAAATTAATGATAGTGATCCCCTCATTCTTTCCACCTTTCCTAAATATCTTAGGGATCAAGCCCAAGATTGGTATAACAATATTTCCCAACATAGTGTATTCACATTTGAGAAACTAGCCAAATTATTTTTGGAAAACTTTTCCATCAATATTAGGAAGAAAATATCATTGTTATATATATATAGCTTGCATTAGTTTGATGATAAACCCATTACTGACTCTATTACTAGGTGGTATACAATTATCAATGACCTAATATTCTCCATCCCATCCATAGAGTTGATCAATGTATTTGCAAAGAGTTGCACTGAGCATATATGTCTGACTTTGCAAATACAACAACACCACTCTTTTAAATATTCTTTTTCTCAAGAAAAATTAATTAAAGATATAAAAGTCTAGGCAAGTAAGATAAAGCTCTATAAGAAATTAGATTATCCTACTTCCACAAGATTCAACAAGAACCCTGCCAATCCCAAAATACCTCAAACTAAGCATGTGATCCTAATCACAACACCTTCTTCATCACCCCAATAAGTTCAATAGTCACAACAAAAGCAATACCAACCCAATCCACATCCTTCACTCAATAAATAATTGGATTACCTATTGTGTCCTCCTCACTAAGAATGAACCTGGAATCCTTTGTCTAAACCCTTTCTTAATATTTTTTAGAATTTATATGATGTCGGGCACATTTCTATGTTGTACATTAAACCATATGATCCAAATCATCTAAAACCAAATGGGTATAATGAGCATGCATTCTATAATTTTTATATATAGCAAGGATATGATATTAAAAATTGTTACATATTTTAAAACTTAGTCAAAGACCTCATCTATTGTGGAGCCATTTGTATCACCAATCCTTTAGCTCCTTTAAATTAAAATTTGAAAATCTATAAAAATCCTCTACCTAAACATGCATTGCTACAAAATGCAATTGGTCCCTCTACATTACAAGTCAACTCTTAGCAAGTCAACCAGGTAAATCATAGTCTACCTTAACAAGATTTTGTGGGTATGATCAATATCATCATACAAAACCAATGGTATCTGACATGTCCCAACCAACAACATAATCACCAATACAAGGTAACCCTCCCATAATACTACATAACACGGTAACTATTTGTAATAGCCTTACACACAAAATCCATACAATATCTACAAAGCTATCCATATGCAAACTCTTATAACAATCACCACTTCATCATGAGGCTTTAAATGATATTCTATGATCCATAAATGTGGAATCAAATGATATTAATACTTTTAAAATTATTTTAAAAATGTACAAACATGTATGCAACCCTCCATAATTTTCTATGATCATAAAATCACCACCAATGAAGGAGTGGGGGTTGATCCCCCATGCATATAATGGCCTACATCAATGAAATAACCTACAAGAGAATATTAATAGACATAGTTTCATCTATAAGCATCATTTCTACTATCACCTTTTGTCATATAAGCATCCCATCCAACCATATTTCCACTCCTACTCTTGACTTATAGGTATTTGATGGCTCTATGTATCCCATAGTAGTCTCAATCATCCTACCCATTCAGGTACATGTTAATACCATACCTACATTATGCCATGTTATTGAAGGAGATATGCAATACAATATTATTTTAGGGAAACCCTAGATCAAGGACATACAATGTGTCCCTTCCATGATCCACCATTACTTAAAATATCTCCATGATATCCAAGTACATCGTATTTTTGTTGATGTTTATCTCTTTCAATTTTACAATATGGTCATCCTACTACAAGGTCCATAATTATCTTCCACCCAATTCATCCCTACAATAATACAACCTAGTGAACCTTCCTAACTATTTTATTCATCTACAAATCAAGTAAACCCTCCTACAAAAATTCCTTTCTTTCACTCTAATGCTTTATTGAACCCTCCTATCCACTTTGCTACACATAAATGATGTAGATCACTCCCACCACCTAGGATCTCTTCTTCCTTTTCTCCTACAAATACCCTATCCTCCTTCCCAATCAGCTCACCTTTCTCCAAGACCATCACCTTATCAAAACTTTATCTCTAACATCCCTATCCTACCCAATCCAAATACTCTTTCTACCAACGATCGATCATTTCAAGACCCCTCTAGTGTTAGTGTCCTCCCTCATGATCCTTCTTCTTGAATTCAAATTTCCTGCATGTAAGTCAATCTACCTTATCCACTCCTATAGAATACCATTCTTGGGAGCCGTGTACCACCTAACTTGAATCATCTCACCCAATCACATTCACTTACTTCTCCCCTTTCCTAAAACATTCCTATTGATTCAAAAGCATTATCCTCATCACACTTGGGGCCATTGTCCCAAAAATATCAATAATTAATACCTCATTTCTCCATCCTTATGACCAATATTAGTTTAGGGGAATACAATGTAGACAATGTTTGTATCTCTCCTCCTAGTATCTAGTCCATCCAAGACTTTGGATATTTCCATTACATAATATTAACTATAGGAATCAACATTCCTCTTGGTCTTCATACACATCAAACTAATTTTACTTATGGTGGTATAGATGCATCCTCCATGCTTCCTAAGACCAAACCTTCTAAAGATAAATTTTGTGGCACCTTAGACTATGTGTCCAACCCTTATTTTGCCATACACTAGTTCCAAATTTTTAATTGGCATGGATTCAGTCTAGGACACAATGAACAAGGTCCTAGGTCTCTTATAAACCAACCTTATCAATAACCTAAAGATAAACCAGGATTAGGTTCATTACAATCATATAGACCTTCTGGAATATGAACTCTAGCATCTCACCCTAGATCCCATAGATGATAATTTTAGTATTGAGCCTGAGTGTGACCTCCATAATGAGTGTTTCTTTCCTCACTCCATAATGGACATCCTCGATAGATTCTTCTAAGACTCTCCAAAGTATTCCACTTCCTCTACTTTGGTTGTCAATGATCTTGCTAGTGCTTTTGGTGATCTATCAATTGCATCCCTTACATTTGAATACATCTCCACCCACATTATTCCCATACCCATCAATCCATATGAAAATTTGTAGAACTGAAGATGAATTGAATGATATTTTCATTTGTAAAAACCAAAATCTATCAATCCAATTTTATTTAAATAGTACTTACAAATACTACTCTTAAGGAATTACCCTTGGTGATTTATTTTTGGTATTCAAGGCTTCACCATATTTGGGTTTTCATGCCACTATAGATGATGCTAAATGGATAGGAGTGGCCAACTCCCATGACTTATAGCATTCACCTTACTAAACCTACATGTTTATAAGGACACCTTAAGTGGCCCTGCCACCTTTCCTATATCCTTCTTGGTATAGTAAAGGTGTAGACCTTAGGTATTACCATTTAAGACCCATATCACTCAAAGGGGGATGTCAATTCCTTAACCTAAATATCGATTCTCCTAAATAGTTTATTTGGTGTAGATCCTTGGTGCTTAGTTACCACACCTACATGAACTATCTAATGTTATTGCCACTTTGATGACAACTAACATGACCACTTGATACTACATGATAAAAGGGTCATCAATTTTGTCTTACGAATAGATTTTTATCACACCCTTGATCTCATCCAATCCAAGGTATAACTACTCACAAGTATTCTATCTATCGTATACTCCTAAATCCTTCTAGGTTCAAGATATCTTAGCTATTGCATTCCCACAACTCCTAGGACTTCTAGCTTACTTGGCTATTGCATTCATGCAACTCCTTCTAGGATTTGGTTCATGGTTTGAAAGAGGAATAATTCTACCTACCCTAAGGATAGATAATAACAATATAATAAAAACAAGCTATAGACGAAACTAAAAAGTATAAAAGTGCTTTATGTTATTCATCTCAAAATGTAAAGTGTAAGATAAATTCCTCTTAACCAAAAGCTCTGTTTTAATTGAAACTTGCAATATAAAATATTTCCATCCATAATTATGCATTAGTTAGATAACTCAAATTCTAATACAAGCATAAAATTCAAGTAACATTAACAACCATTTCTAAAGATTACTTAAGAGTATGGCTCCAAGACAACAATATTAAATAAATATATCATTCATTACAATAGGACCCAAAAACCATACTTAAATCTATATCATTAAAGTATCTTCTTTATTGCATAAGGAAGTATCATTCTACACTTGGACTTTATTAAAAATAATATTATATATATTTCAAGCAAAACAAACCTTTGCTTAGTTACAAAAATATCATCTTTGAAGAGATTAATAAAACCATCCAAGATATTTTTCCAAATGAATCCATAAGTCTCTTTGATTGCAAACCACCCACTAGAAAGGAATTTTACTTAGGGATTAGAACATATCTATATGCAATTCAACTTTATTATGCAAACCTCCATGCTCATAACAAACATAAGTGGAGAATAATACTTTGTTAAAAATAAACATGCATTCTTCTACCAAAGAAAAAATGCTACATCAACACATAGGAAAATAAGAGAATGACATAATTCTCTTTGCTAGATCCTTTAATTAACTTAGATCTCAAAAAAAACCTTGTAAAAATTTTCTCTCTCAAACCAAAGCAAAACATTGGAAGTAATCAAGAGAAGCCCATACTTTTGTATAATTATATTTTAATCCACATAAATATCAAATATCATTATAACCACTGTAACTTCATTCTCAACCTATATGCACCATCCTTGCCATCCACCCACTTTTCCATCACTCCACTAACCATTCCATAAACCCTATGCCAAGACACCACATCAAAAGCACCCATTCATGAGGTTCTTCTCATAATTGATCATGCATCCACATACCAAACTATCAACCCCAACCATGCTTCATCCTTCACCTCATACCACCTTCACATCACACCTGATCATACTATAAATCAATCCTTACTTTCATGAAGTCGCATTTCATCACTTCATCCAAAAAATTAACTTCTTACCCTCTAACCTTTACCTAGGAGGAGTAAGCTTCTACATCAAAAAGTCAACCCCCCAACCCTTCATCAACACTCACAATCACTCATTATCCCTTATCATACATCAATTCCACTCTGCAAGCTCCCATCATCACCCATCCTCATATTGAACCCAAAACTATTATCTACTCCACTCAATCGGACCCTCCACCTCCACCATCTAAGCCATAGATCTCTCTTGAGACCTCTACCTCTACCTATGACCCATAATAAACCATACCCACACAAGTTCCAATCCATATTGCTAACCCATGTATTAGTGATTACATCATTTAGAATGTCACAATAACCACAACCACCACTGAGACTATTAGAGACTATGGTCACCCATGCAACCAACCTTTAGCCATTGGTGCAGTATATAACATGGGTTTAGAACCTAATAAAATAAACACAATATATGGAGGATTTGATTCTTCATATGATCAATCCCCCTTGATGAACCCCAATAATAATTTTATGCTAATATTTAGTACCTATCCAACCCATATTTCTTGATGTGATATTTTCAATGGGTTAATTAGAAGGGATACTATTTAGGATGACATGAACAAGGTATTCATAGCATCTTTGAACTACACTATCAATAGGTGCATGATCACTCTAGTCTAGGATATAGGCCACAATGGTATACATCCTCCTTCGAGGAAATATTTCAACAAATTACCTTAAATCCCAATGAGGGAGGTGATGAGGATAGTGATAATAGTGACGATGAATATATAGACCCTAAGTTTGTGCCTCTATAGTACAAGGATTTTTCAAAAATATGACCACAAGTTGCCATGATTGAATCCATTTTTGATGATGACTCTGAGAAAGACCTTTATAAAGAATTTTATGTGCTCTCAATCACCTTTGATAGCTCTAAAGAAGAGTCAATCCCCATTGCACCCTTCATAGATGAGGATTATTTTTACCTTTACATATTTCCTATCCATCAACCTATATTTTGTCTTCTTCTCTCACTTGAGTGACATAACCGAATAGTTGATTTTCCATATCCACATTGGCCACTTCCATGAAATCATGATAATCCATCAATCTTAGGTCAATTGCTCCGTAGAGAGTAGGAATAAGATAACCCACCCTCCATATTGCATCCACCACAATTCCTTCAACTTAGCATTATTTCTATTGACTTTTTGGCACCCCTCCATAATCCATGTGATTTGAAAAAACTAATTCCTATTGATATTAGCCTCATTGAAACAGACTGGATCTCATCATTGTGTCCATATCATAACTCATCTTGTCTAAAAAAATACTAAGAGCTTCCAATATGTATATCCCTCTACAATATTCACCTTCCCCTTCATTCATGTTCCAAATTGAGGTAGAAGAGAAGGTGCCAAATTTTTTTGAGGATGTCACTGATAAAATTCATTTAGTTTCTTTTCCCCACTAGTTGGAGGAGGGTTCACATATGCTTATCAAAGATACTTTCAATTTCAACCTTAGTAGAGACATAGATAATCCACAAATCATGAAATTACGAAAAAAAATTCTAAAGAAGAAAAATAGCAACTTACAACAATGTTAATAGTGAAGAAAGGTGTTTTTGGATGGTCATACAAAGACATGCGTAGTCTTGACCTCAATTTGGTAGATCACAATATCACCTTGGGTACTGATGCAAAGTCGATCAAACAAAAATTAAGGAAATTAAATCCTGCCATTGCCCTCATGGTCAAAGAAGAGCTTTAAAAGTTATTAGATATGGGTTTCATTCAACCCATTGAATATCTTGAGTGGATTTCAAACATGGTATCCATTAAAAAACCTAATGGTAGGATTCACATATGCACAAATTTTTGAGATCTAAATAAAGTGTGTTCTAAGGATGATTTTCCCTTGCCAAATATTGATACTCTCATAGACTCTACTGTAGTCCATGAAATTGTTTTTCTAATGGATGATTTTTCAAGATACAATTAAATTCAAATGAATCCCGATGACCAATAGAAAATAATATTTAGAACACCTTGGAGGAATTTCTATAACAAGGTGATATCATTTGGCCTTAAAAATACATAAGCTACATATCAATGTGCCATGACGTATATATTCCATGACTATATACATAAAATCATTGAAGATTATATGGATTATTTAATAGCAAAAATGAAAACATACCATGTATTAAGTAATTTCTTTGATCATATTCTAGAGCATAAGGTGAGATTAAATCCTAAGAAGTGTATTTTTGGAGTTACATCTAGTAAAATTTTAGGATTGATTATTTTAAAATATGGCATTGAAGTGAATCCAAACAAGGTCAAGGTCATTACAAAAATATTGTCCCTAAAAAACCTTAAGGATTTGTGTAGCTTACAATGAATGATTCAAGCGATTAGTCACTTCATCACACAACTCTCTAACAAATACAAGTCATTTAATCACTTGTTATAAAAGGGGGTCACTTTTTTATGGAATAAAGAGTTTCAATAGGCTCTCAATGATATAAAATAATATCTAGCCTCACTGTTGGTTCTACCTCTGCTTTGCCCTAGAGATCCATTTCAAATTTACATCTTAGCCATAAATTTTTCACTAGGAATGATGCTTACACAAAAGAATAAAAATCATAGAGAGCAAGCTATTTATTATATTATTTGAACATTGGTAAGCTACACAAACGATATTTCATTTGTGTCTAGTGGTGGTTTTTGATATTAAGAAACTCATAAATTACATGCTAAGTCATACCACTTATGTCATAGTTCATGAAAATGATCTATGGTAGTGTAGACATCAAAAATTTACACATTATACCCTTCTCATCTTCGTAGTCGATCAGTTTGCAAAACCCTTGAAAATTGCATAAATTAGCTTTAAAGCACTATTCATTTATCAAAATCACTATTCATCACTCTTAGTCCCCTTGGGCTAGCTAACCTCCTTCCTATATTTAACTATAGGTCCTCATGTGACCTTATTCATAACTCAACTAAGGTTGAATTCTTGACCATAGTCAAAAACACTCTATGATCAAAAGTCAACATTTTTTGTCAAAACATACTTTATGGCTAAACACATGCTTAATTACATCTAATCATGATTTAAGCTAATCCTACCACCTCACCTAGTCTAATTTAACTAGCCTATCCTGGCCTTACCACCTCTCATCTAGATATTTCCTCCATATCACACTCTCTTGGGCAATAAATAAGAATTGGAGACTTTTTACACATAAAAAGAAATATAAAATTCAAATATATTTCAAATTCAAATCGAATTAATTGTATTTAGAGACTTTCCTCCAGGTTATCATGATATTTTTTTGGGTGAGATGTTCTCCCACCCAATTCTAGTTATGAGGCAGGACACCTCAGTGGGCACTTCATAGTAAACACCTCATAATGCACACCTCATGGGACACCTCAACCCCTCCCCTAACCTTGGTCAAGTCTATAAATAGAAGGTCATTTTCACCATATACATGAGATCAGGTTTAGCTTATAGAAACTCTACAAAAATAACTCTAGCCATCCAATATCCATCATACATCAAACACATCCATTTAGTATTAGGATTCCATTAGATCTATTATGCTCTTTGTGATTTAGATAGGTTATCGATAAAGAAGGCAACTCCTGAAAGTGACCCGATGAAATATCAAAGAAGCAGCACCATGAGGACACTATACACTTCATATTTTGTGGTTTCTATAAAAAATAGAAAAGTTCACACCCTAGGATGCAAAATATTTGGTCCAAAATAATTCATAGGCCCCCTTGCAAACCTAATTTTCAATGGTCTAGATGCTCCTAAAATAGGTGAGTATGCTTCCTAACTAGTCCTTCCATTATATTATGCATTTATAAGCATTGTTTTAAGTACTTTTTGTTTGTATAAACATGAGGTTTGACCAAGGCAAGCCCCCAAATGTTCTAATCCTATTTTACAGGTCCAACAGGTAAAAATATAATAGATCAAACTAGTGATGGCTCATGTCCAAGAAGCCCAACTGCATTGAGGAATATCCAAAAGATGAATCTTATTGTTTTTGGTCATATTGAGAAGGGTTTCCTTAGGGAAGACCCATTTGTAGCCTTCATGGCAAAATTTGTAAAAGGATTCATTTTGTAATCTCTTCTTATTCAAAATAAAAGTAGTAATTCTAAATTTAATGAAATTGTAGTCTTTTGAATGGTTTCATTCTAGCATGCCTAGTGGGATCCCCACCAAGTATTAGCTTTATTACTAACTAACATATCGTGCAGGACGTTTTCTATGCTTCAAGTGTTGAAAACCCAAAATAGACTCCGCCAAAGCCTTGATAAGAACTTCAGGACTAGCTTGCAAGTTTGTAGGCCCTAATGCTAAGTTTGCACCCCCTTGTGCAAATTTTTAGATAGAGAAAATTGACACACCCCCATGCAAACTTTTCAAAAATGCAAAATTTGGGTGCAGAGAGATAGACAAGGGCTTCTACAACTACTAGGACACATGTATTTTGCTTTGACAATGCTTATTTTTATCTCTTCAAGGTTAGTTCACTGGTAGGGTTAAATTTGATTTCATGAAGATATATCTTTTCACAAATTTATTCTCAAAAGAACCCTATCCTAGATTCATTTTCAAAAGTGCTTAGTCTAAGTAAAATTTCTTTCTAAAAGGTACTTAGCATAGTTTAATTTCAAATATGTTTATCATAAAACACACACCCACACACTCACATTTCATGAACAATGGTAAGATTGTATTTCAACACCAATCTTCACTCAAGATTGGTGACATTGGATTTTATCTTCTTCCACTAGATCACCCCCTTGTAGTCACCATAGTAGCCCCCACGATTGGTTGATCAACTTTCATCACCGGGAGATCACCTACTCTTGAGCATTGGTTTTCTATATTTTATCATTGGAAGGTACATTTAGAGTAGGTAGTTTTAGAAAACTTCTTTACCATAGGGCTTTTAAAATATAATAAGTGGGCATATTTGATCATTACTATGCATGCCTTACATGTGAGGGTTAAGTGATCGCTTAACTAGACCAGTAGCAACATATTGATAAAGTGGACTCTCTTCATGAGAGGATTTTGTCTCATTAGTGCATTTTGAGTCTCTCCCTTTGGATAACATTTTACTGTACCTTATTCCATTTAGGTTTCCAATCACCTGTTGGCCACATAGTTCTATTCTATGCATATTTGGGTGTTGTAAAAGGTTCTATGCTATAACATACATGATTGTTGTAGAATTCACCCATTCCTATATTTTATTATTAGGATGGATACAATACTATCATCAAAACATACAAAAATCCCAAAAATATTTTCTCATTGTTTAATTCATAAAAAGTGGTTACAATAGCATACAAAACTACTCAAAACTCACTTACTAGTTCTCCACAATTGTCAACTTCACAAGTGCACTTCACTTTCTCTGTTTTCTCCAAGTTTGCACCCCCACGTGTGAATTTATGGACATAAAAATAATTTCACCCCCCATGCAAACCTAGCTTCTAGGCTACAAAAAGTTATATTAATAGTCACAGAGCACCCAAAGGATCCAAAATTCATAAAACACTTCACTATGTCTATTTTTTCCATGTTTTTAGCCCCTTGTGCGAACTTCTAGATATAAAAAAGTTTGCACCCCCCATGTGAACCTAGCTTCTAGGCTATAAAAAGTCTTAGAAATAGTCATAGAGCACAAAAAGGTTTTGTTGGTCCAAAATCTGCCACAGGAAAGGATTTTACAAGTGCACCCTAGACCCGGCCAACATTGAAAGGCTGGAAGCAAGAAATGGCTCCCAGACCAATCTCCAGAGTGGGCTGGTTCCCTTCACTACTCTAAAATCTGGTTTTAAGATAAGGGTTGCGGGAAAGAAATTGAAAAAGTTGCAGAAAGGAATGGGAAATATGGCCGCAGGCCGAAGTGATAATGATCGGGATAACAACAGCAGGAAACTTAAAGGACAACAACAACAAGTAACAAAAAGCATTAACTTAATTCTCGCACGATGCATGCAGAAAAAAACCCTCCAAAACTACATTCCAGGAATCATACCTTAACAACAGTATTTAAATCCAATTATGCAGAATTTAAATACAACAGCCATTAAAAATATAAATGCTATTAGAAATGTAAAAGGACAAAAAGGAAAATCATCCACACAACACTTGAGAAATTAGAAGCCAACACTTTTTATTCCTGCAAATGCGCTTCCAGTTTCTAGCAGAAAAACTCCCAACCTCTGTAAATGAGAATTACATTGGTTTTTATAGAGGGTCGTCCTCTTTGCAGCATTTAATATTTGAAAACAACTTTCTTGTGATCCACAATTATATCTTGGAAATCAGGAACACGATCCCCTTAATCGCAGCCTCGAGGAAGCAAAAATTAAATGCAATGAGACAATCGCGGGCACCTTCATTAAATTCGTTTTTCGAACATGTGCATGACACGTTGAAACAATCCGCGAACAGCAGCCTCGAAGAAATAAAACCTTCAATTCTGATGGCCTGGGTGCTTCTTCAACTTTGACTACCTTGGAAATCCACAAAACATTTAATTCGGGGCAGCATTTAATCATCGGAAACTCAAAAAACCTTCTCGGCCGTTCATACTATTTTTTGGCGGGAAACTGTGCAGGTCACAAAAACGCGACGGGTCATGAAATCGCGACATATTTTGATGCCGTACGCTTTTGTCACTTACACCCGCGAAAATGCTCCCTATCGCACTTTCGCTGCATCTTCGGCTTTGTCTTCTCTATCGCTAGCTTAATCCCGTGAAAATGGCACATGTAGCGATATCGCTACGCATTGCGGCCTTTGGCTATTCCTTCCTTCCTACCCCGTGAAAACGGAACATGCAGCGCATCGCTGCACTTTTCGGCACTTTGTACGGTCTTATGGATGGGTCACGAAAATGCGACACCTTTTGCTTTTTGCATGCCTTCGACTTTTCCTTGTCGCAATTTCGCTGCACAATGAAGCACTTAATCAATTTCCCACAATGCAGCATGAAATTACTTCCGTCTCTATGTTTCTTCCTCAATTTTCATCCCCTGCATGATTTCGCTGCATATTGTCTTGCTTGATCTTATCATCAAAATTGCAGTGAATCGCTACAACTTTTATGTTACTGCCTTTTAGACCATAGCGACCGCGATTTTAAAACATGTAGCGATATCGCTACTGCCTCTTCTCTCCGTACCATTTGCCATTTTTCGTCGCGATGCGCTGCATCTTTGCCTTGCAGGAACCCTTCCTAAAAAAGTGCAGCGATGCGCTGCAACTTCTTCCTTAGACTCTTCTCTGCTCGAACATGCAGCGAATCGCTGCAAGTTTTAGCACTTGCCCCTTCGAAGCCGCCAGCGTCGCGATTCTGGAACATGTTAGCGACGCGCTGCAAGTTTTTAACTTGAGTCTTTGAAGCCGACCGACCCACGATTCTGGAACACGTTGCAATATCACGACGGTTTTGCCCAACCTGCCTACGTTGACCGCGATTTCGTGACATGTCAGCGAATCGCTGCAATTTTTAGACTTAGCCATTTTTCGCTCCTTTTTTGCTCAAAACCGCATCAAAACTGAAAATAGAGGTTAGATCTGCAACAATATAAGCATTAATACTTCAATCAAAATCAAATGTGGCAAAAATGCCAACATTCTTGGTGGCTCGCGGGGTATACAGCTCGCTGTATGCAAGAATCCAGGCCTGAATTCATTGGGCACAGAGTCATATCAAAACAGGAAGCTGGCCGCTGTGGTAGATCTCAGGGGACTGCTGCAAAACTTCTCGTCTGCTGGAAAGCTGAAACTGGAAGAACCTGCATAGCATTGGTTATGAAATAAATGGAGTGAAATGGATAATGGGGTGAGATCTTGCGATTGCGCAAGCGGTGACTGCAATGGAATGATGATAATAATGAAACGATGGAGTGAGCAAGTGATGTGATAGACATAGCAACAGAATGCTGCTATACTATCGTCTGTAATGGATGGAACGAAAGTGAATGAACGAATGGAATGGAAATGGAAGTATGAAGGTTGTGAAATGAAAATGAAAAACTGTAAAACTAAATGTGTAAAATGACATAACTTAGAGGAAAGGGACAAGAAGGAACGGGGAAAAATAGAAAAAGGGAAAAGAAACAACAGTCGTGGCCTGCTTTTTTTTGTTTTTATTGTAGAAGAAAAGAGAAGAAGGAAGAAGATGAAGAAAGGAAAGAGAGAAAAAGGGAAGGGAAAGGAAGAATTTTTGGAAAGCCACCAACTGCTGGGAAAAGAAAAGACAAAAGCAAAACAAGCACCTACGGCTCGCAAGCAACAAGAACCAAGGTGACAGAAATAAAAGGCAAAACATGTTATATATATATATATATATATATATATATATATATATTTTCTATACTATATACAAAATCATACTGTACTGTCAATTCAAGAAGTGTAGGCTTTCAGATGAAAGCCATTTACTGAGATTGGAAGTGGGCTGCCATCTAGGTCTTCTAAATAGAATGAATTTGCCGCACCTGCGCTGGTAATGCGGAAGGGACCCTCCCATAAAGCATCAAATTTCTTATGATTCCCAGGTTTAGCTTTATTCTCATTCCATTTCAACACCAAATCTCCTGTTTTGAGTGGACGATCTGCAGAATGTTTACAAAACCACTTCGAAATACCTTGTGTGTGCTTAACAAATTGATCATATGCTTTAGAACGCTGCTCTTCTAACTCCAATAACTGTGCTATCCGCAAATCCAAGGAACTCATATCTGTCTCATTATCCTGAAAAAACTGCAACTGCTGCAAGACAGGCAACTCGAGATGAACAGGCAACCTTGCTTCTTTCCCATAAACTAGGGCATAAGGTGAGGTTTTGATAGACTTCTTAACCGAAATCCTGTCTGCCCATAAAGCTTGATTTAATAAAAGGTGCCATGACCTCTTGTTCTCTCCCAAAGATCTCTTCAAAATCCTGAGCAAATTTTTATTTGTTGACTCCGCCAAGCCATTTCCCTGTGGATAATAATTGGAAGATGTTTTTAGGAAGATGCCATAATTGTTAGCAAACTTAGCTAGTTCAGCTCCAATGAATGGGGTCCCATTATCTGTAATGATGGCATCAGGAATGCCAAAGCGTGTAATCAGGCCTTCAATAAAAGATATCACCACAATTTGATTGGCCACCTTCGTAGGAATGGCTTCAGACCACCTTGTGAAATAATCTGTAGCTGTTAAAATATATTTATGACCAGCTGAGGAATTGGGATCAATGATTCCAATAAAATCCAACCCCCACTGCTGAAAGGGAGCTTCAACCTAAACTGGATGTAAAGGCAGTGCTGCATTCCTTACTCTTCCTGCGTATCTCTGACATTTATCACAGGCTTGTGCAATTTTGAAAGAATCTGAAAACAGAGTCGGCCAATAGTAACCAGCTCGAATGATCTTCAAGGCCATCGGTCTTCCTGCAAAATGTCCTCCTGATAGACCAGAATGGAACTCTTCCAAGATCCTAGCCTTGTCTACTTCTTTAACACATCTCAGAAGAACACCATCAATATTCTTAAAAAATAACCCTTCTGGTAAGAAAACATACCGGATAGCCTGCAGACGAAATCTCCTCCTCTGAGAAGCATTCAACTGTGGAGGACATCTACCAGTTATGAAATAATCAATGAGGTCCTCTGTCCAGTCCTTCTCCTGAATTAAGAAATTTATCAAATTGTCCACGCTGGCAAGATTTTCTGCCTGATCTTCACTTATATCAGATGCTGCCATCTTTGCCAACTGCTGGCACAGAGCCTTACCACGCACTAGCTTAGTCGGATGGATTTCTACATCAAATTCTTGGATCTTAGTGACCCAACCAGCACGTTTATCACCCAACTCTCCTTGAAGAATGAAATTTCTTACATCTGGATGTATCACATAAACAATTGTCCTGCTCTGAGATATAAAATGCTTGAACTTCTTAAGTGATTTCATAACAGCATATACCTGTTTTTCAATGAAATTGTACTTTGCTTCATGAGGTAGAATAACCTGACTCAGGAAAGCAATGGGCCTTTCATTCCCATCATCTCCCTTCTGTGTTAGAACCGCGGCATAACTGTCATCTTCCCCAACTGCATATAATATGAAATCCTTGGAGTAATCAGGATTAATCAGAACAGGAGCCTGTGCTATTCTTTCCTTGATCTCCCGGAATGCTTCTTTTCTTCGAGCTGTCCACTGAAAATCTGCATCCTTTTTCAACAATTCTGTCATAGGTTTTACAACCTGTGCAAAATCAGAAATGAATTTTCTTATGAAATTGATCTGTCCAAAGAAAGACTGCAGTTCCTTCTTGTTTGCAGGGAGTGACAATTTCTTCAAGGCTTCAACTCGGGCTGGATCTATTGCTAACCCATCTTCAGAAATCACATGACCCAGAAGCTTACCTTATTTTACAACAAACACAGACATCTTTGGATTAATGGAGATTCCAAATTCTCTGCATTTCTCAAAAATCAGCCTCAGGTGAGAACAATGGTCTTCCCTTTTATGTGAAAAAACTGTCATGTCGTCAAGGTATATTACAATGATCCTATTCAATAAATCCTTGAAAGCAATATCCATTGCTCTTTGGAAGGTAGCTCCAGGATTTGACATCCAAAGGGCATTCAGCGATATGCAAAAGTACCCCACTTCATGGTGAATGTTGTTTTAAACCGATCTTCATCTTTTACCCGGATCTGGTTATACCCGGAAAATCCATCTAACAAAGAAAAATGTTGTGCCCCACCACAACATGCGATATTTGATCTATACGTGGCAAAGGATAATGATCTTTCAATGAAGCACGGTTCAAATTTATGAAATCAACACATAATCGAATGTCTCCATTCTTCTTACGAATTGGTACCATATTGGCAACCCAAGTGGAGTGCTTAACCGGATAAATGATTTTAGTTTGCACATCTTTACAAGCTCGACCCTCATCAACATCTCAATCTTTGGATTAACGGGTCTCTATTTTTGCCGAAAAGGTCTGACTCCTTCCTCCAATTCAATTGTATGCTACACAATCTGTTTGTTGTAGCCTTTTAAATCTTCATAGCTCCAAGCTACAATGTCAGAAAACTCCTCACACAGCTGCCTGATTTTTTGCAGTTCTTCTGGGGTTGAGTCAGTTCCAAACACAGACTTCTTTGGATTAATGGAGATTCCAAATTCTCTGCATTTCTCAAAAATCAGCCTCAGGTGAGAACAATGGTCTTCCCTTTTATGTGAAAAAACTGTCATGTCGTCAAGGTATATTACAATGATCCTATTCAATAAATCCTTGAAAGCAATATCCATTGCTCTTTGGAAGGTAGCTCCAGAATTTGACAGTCCAAAGGGCATTCGCTGATATGCAAAAGTACCCCACTTCATGGTGAATGCTGTCTTAAACTGATCTTCATCTTTTACCCAGATCTGGTTATACCCAGAAAATCCATCTAACAAAGAAAAATGTTGTGCCCCAGCCACAACATGCAGTATTTGATCTATACGTGGCAAAGGATAATGATCTTTTAATGATGCACGGTTTAAATTTTTGAAATCAACGCACAATCGAATGTCTCCATTCTTCTTTCAAACTGGGACAAGATTGGCAACCCAAGTGGAGTGCTTAACTGGATAAATGATTTTAGCTTGCAACATCTTTACAAGCTCAGCCCTCATCAACATCTCAATCTTTGGATTAACAGGTCTCTATTTTTGCCGAAAAGGTCTAACTCCTTCCTCCAATTCAATTGTATGCTACACAATCTGTTTGTTGTAGCCCTTCAAGTCTTCATAGCTCCAAGCTACAATGTCAGAAAACTCCTCACACAGCTGCCTGATTTTTTGCAGTTCTTCTGGGGTTGAGTCAGTTCCAACCTTGATCACTTTGTTAGGCTGTAACTCTAACTCCATGTACTCTTTCTTATCAACCTTGATCCGATGTTTAGTGGATCGATCATGTTTATCAAACAGGATTTCCAGAGTTATGAGACCCTTCGAAATATGATTGTTCCTTAATTGAATGAGCCCTTCAGCTTCTTCATTCTCCAAAGTTCTTCCTTCAACATTAGCAGCTTCATGAATCAAGAAATTAACAATCTACTCATCATTTTCAAAGACCTGCCAGAAAGTTTCTTTGTCTAGCACACTGGGCCTGTATACCATTCTAACTGTCTTGGGTTTGTTCACAACTTGATCAACAGGGGAAAAATTAGCTCCAAGAGATGCTAAAAGGTCAGCATGTTTATTCATCTCTCGAGAAACAGCTTGAATATTCAAAGCAGTAAAAAACTCAAAGAGGTCCCAAACCTGATTTCGATATGCTTTAAGGTAATGCTGCTTTGAAATGCATCTATTTGTAATCTGATTTACAACAAGCTCGGAATCACCAAAAATCTTGAGCTGTTCAATTCCTAACTTCCTTGCTTTTTTTAAACCCAAACACAATGCTTCATATTCAGCAGCATTATTAGTACAACTCCATGTAAGCCGATATGAATAAGTTCTCTGTACACCAGAAGGAGAGATTAACACAATACCTGCCCCTGCTCCGTTCTTGCATCGAGCTCCATCGAAATACAGCTGCCATAATTGATCTGTAACATCATTCTGATCAGCTTGGTTAGACAATTCCTGCTTTGTGTCACTCTCAGGTTTTTGAATGGCATAACAGCCGATTTCTGTCTCCAGCATGGCATTGAAGTTAAGCATCGAAAACTGGTCATCCAACTGAAGATTATTTAAAACTTCACTCATTAAAATAGAATCCTCAGACTCTTCAGTAAGCATGTGGACAGACTGCATTTCTTTTCCTACTTCCTCCAACTTCTCGATGTGAAAAGAAGAAGGTTTTTCATTCTGTATTCTGAGACGTCTATTCTTAAAATGAATTTCCAGATGGGAATAATCTAATGCCATATAACCCCCTAATTTTGTAGTAAATTCCCTGGATAAACACTTGCTAAAATAGGGCTCTAAATCTACTACAACAATTTCCTGAATAACAGTGATCTGGGGCATTGTATGCAGGACAATGGGTACATCTTTGATTACACCTACTATTTTTATAGGCGTACCATCCAATTGTAGAACTCCAGGAATACTTCGTGTATACTCCATTCCCATAGCTTCACAGACTCCCTTGGGCATGACAGTGGTTGCAGCTCCAGAATCAATCATACAATTGTGTACAACCCAACCTTCTATTTGCAATGACAAGTAAAAAGGAGGAGGTCTGTTCTTACCAGTAACAGAGGTGGTTAAAGTTTGGGCATAGACGGTCTGGGTAGGACCTTTTTCACTCTCCTTCATATATTTCAATGACTCTTGTAATAAGTCTACTTGACCAGGTAATTGCAAAGCGTCATAAAGGCTTACCTTAGCAGGGGTCTTCTTAAGATCATCAATAATATTGTATGAAACTGCAGCAAAATTTTTCTTTTCAGCAGGTTGCTCAAATTTGGTTCTGTACTGTTGTGTAGCTTCCACTCTTAACCTCTTGTTCAGTGATGGATATTTCAATTTTTCACGTGCCTGCTCCTCTGCTTCTGATCTTACTGGTGCAGCTGTTGCCTTTTCTTGAACTCTGTTAAAATCTGGATCTTTGGGCAAAGACTTTGGAGCTGGCACAGGAACTTTCACTGGCCTCTTCACTTCAGTCGGTACTCTTAACGGCTCTAATTCAGCAGGATCAACATTCATAGGCTTCTTTCCAGTCCTTGTTAGAACTGAAACTTGGTCTTCCACTGCAGTCATCAAACTATGACCAGCTTCTGAGATCATATTAACATGGTCACCTGAAGAGCTGGATGCCAAGGTCTGCACATAATTTAAGTGAACCATGCATGTATCATCTCCATGAGGATCATTACAAGTGGAACACCAATATACTCCATATGTATGGGCTGCATCTTCATTTGCTAGAACAGCTAAGCCCTTTTCAGGTGTTTTGCTTATGGAGGCAACTTGATCTCTAGTAATTTGAGGAGGTTGAAATCTCCTTGGCTGGAAATCTCTCTCAACCTGCTTCCTCTCAGAGTGTGATCTTATTTCCGATGGCTCTAATGGCAGAATTTGCAGACTTCACCTCTTGCAATAATGTTGTATATGGATCAGGGTTTGTAGGTGCAGGAGGTGCTAGTAAGGGCAAAGGAGCCGGTGGTGCTGGCAAAGCTGGAAATGCAGTGGAAACGGGAGATGGCTGAATGCTGGGTGCAGGGAGCGGTAAAGGAGTTAAAGCAGACAACTGAGAAACTGGGACAGGTGCAACCTAAGGTGCTTTAGATCTCCATGATGGTGTAGGATACATAGCTGGCATGGGGTGTGGTTGTGAACCATATAAATATTGAGGCAAATCTGGAATAAGAGGCATAATTACATTTGAAGGCAGTCTTCCTACAGCAACTAGATCAGCTTCTGCTTTAATTGCTTTTTCAAATATTTTTGGAAACATTATCACATTAGACTGTCGAATCGCCCAGCCGATATCTAAGTGAAACGCTTTGAGGTAGTACATTGCAGCTAATTCATCAGCAGGCCGAATACCATCAGGAATCCTTTGCCAAGTTCAGGTAGTATATCTCTTCTTGTGGATGTCTCTGTATGACAGTAAACTGATTTAACAATGAGAAAGGGTCAGCTTGTTCATGAAAATGTTTCACCAGCAAATCACCAAACTGATCCCATGATGTTATGGTACCGGGAGGCAGAGTTCTGTACCAAAACAGCAGTTTACCTCTCAAAGAACATACCAACAATTTGATCATCACATATTCATCGGTAATGTCATGGATAGCAGCCAGGGAAGCCACATCATTTATGTGCTCATAGGCTATTTTACCAGTACCGTCGTAAGTGGGCAAAGCCTTCAGTGTAGCCTGAGGTACTGGATTCTGAGCCTGCAGATTCAAGGCTCCAGTGCTATTCCATGCCAAGAATTTTTTGGGTGGAGGAAATTGTGCCATGGGTGGAACTTGTAGGGGTGCAACACTAGCAACAATACTGGGTATTTGTATAGCAGAAGATGGAAGGGATGAGGAAACTAATCTAGAATGCTCACCACTTCTCGAACTATCGAGCTCAAAAAATTGAACAAGATTGCCAAATTTCTTTGACTGTGATCTTGTGATCATGAAGTATTTCTGGGTCCAGCAGACAGAGTTACCAAAAACAACAGAGTCACCAAATGCTCTAATTTACAGTCTGAAGGCGAAAATTAAACCTTCGACCCTATGGGATCTTTTAGAGACAAATAAAATTTGTCCCACCGGGCGTGCCAAAAATTGTTGGTCCAAAATCTGCCACAGGAAAGGATTTTACAAGTGCACCCTAGACCTGGCCAACATTGAAAGGCTGGAAGCAAGAAATGGCTCCCAGACCAATCTCCAGAGTGGGCTGGTTCCATTCACTACTCTAAAATATGGTTTTAAGATAAGGGTTGCGGGAAAGAAATTGAAAAAGTTGCAGAAAGGAATGGGAAATATGGCCACAGGCCAAAGTGATAATGATCGGGATAACAACAGCAGGAAACTTAAAGGACAACAACAGCAAGTAACAGAAAGCATTAACTTAATTCTCGCACGATGCATGCAAAAAAAAAACCCTCCAAAACTACATTCCAGGAATCATACCTTAACAGCAGTATTTAAATCCAATTATGCAAAATTTAAATACAACAGCCATTAAAAATATAAATGCTATTAGAAATGCAAAAGGACAAAAAGGAAAATCATCCACACAACACTTGAGAAATTAGAAGCCAACACTTTTTATTCTTGCAAATGCACTTCCAGTTTCTAGCAGAAAAACTCCCAACCCCTGTAAATGAGAATTACATTGGTTTTTATAGAGGGCCGTCCTCTTTGCAGCATTTAATATTTGAAAACAACTTTCTTGTGATCCACAATTATATCTTGGAAATCAGGAACACGATCCCCTTAATCGCAGCCTCGAGGAAGAAAAAATTAAATGCAATGAGACAATCGCGGGCACCTTCATTAAATTTGTTTTTCGAACATGTGCATGACACGTTGAAACAATCCGCGAACAGCAGCCTCGAAGAAATAAAACCTTCAATTCTGATGGCCTGGGCGCTTCTTCAACTTTGACTACCTTGGAAATCCACAAAACATTTAATTCGGGGCAGCATTTAATCATCGGAAACTCAAAAAACCTTCTCGGTCATTCATACTATTTTTTGGCGGGAAACTGTGCAGGTCGCAAAAACACGACGGGTCACGAAATCGCGACATATTTTGATGCCGTACGCTTTTGTCACTTACACCCGCGAAAATGCTCCCTGTCGCACTTTCGCTGCATCTTCGGCTTTGTCTTCTCTATCGCTAGCTTAATCCCGCGAAAATGGCACATGTAGCGATATCGCTACGCATTGCGGCCTTTGGCTATTCCTTCCTTCCTGCCCCGCGAAAACGGAACATGCAGCGCATCGCTGCACTTTTTGGCACTTTGTACGGTCTTATGGATGGGTCGCAAAAATGCGACGCCTTTTGCTTTTTGCATGCCTTCGATTTTTCCTTGTCGTAATTTCGCTGCACAATGAAGCACTTAATCAATTTCCCACAATGCAGCATGAAATTACTTCCATCTCCATGTTTCTTCCTCAATTTTCATCCCCTGCATGATTTCGCTGCATATTGTCTTGCTTGATCTTATCATCAAAATTGCAGCGAATCGCTACAACTTTTATGTTATTGCCTTTTAGACCATAGTGACCGCGATTTTAAAACATGTAGCGATATCGCTACTGCGTCTTCTCTCTGTACCATTTGCCATTTTCCGTCGCGATGCGCTGCATCTTTGCCTTGCAGGAACCCTTCCTAAAAAAGTGCAGCGATGCGCTAAAACTTCTTCCTTAGACTCTTCTCTGCTCGAACATGCAACGAATCGCTGCAAGTTTTAGCACTTTCCCCTTCGAAGCCGCCAGCGTCGCGATTCTGGAACATGTTAGCGATGCGTTGCAAGTTTTTAACTTGAGTCTTTGAAGCCGATCGGCCCGCGATTCTGGAACACGTTGCGATATCACAACGGTTCCGCCCAACCTGCCTGCATTGACTACGTTGACTGCAATTTCGTGACATGTCAGCGAATCATTACAGTTTTTAGACTTAGCCATTTTTCGCTCCTTTTTTGCTCAAAACCGAATCAAAATTGAAAATAGAGGTTAGATCTGCAACAATATAAGCATTAATACTTTAATCAAAATCAAATGTGGCAAAAATGCCAACAGGTTCCAAACTTCACAAAATACTTCACTATGTCTATTTTTGCCAAGTTCACACCCCCTCATGTGAACTTCCAGATACAAAAAAATTCCCCCTTCCCATGGGAACTTTTGTTTTTCAGAACAAAAATATCCATAATCAGTTCTAGAGCACACAAAAGCCCAAAAATTCAAAATTTTTGGTTGTTTCTTCATAGTTGTTGAAGAGTAACTTCTTGCTAAATAATTAACACAAATTAAATTAGAACAATCAAATATCGCTTGCCACTTTATGAGGTCTAAGTCCTTTTCCACTTAGAGAGGGTTAAGCCTCTTGCATATGCAATAGGAATTATGATTTTATGATAGATGATAAAATATAAATAAACCATATATAAATATGATTAAATCAATGAATCAATGGATAATTGGAAATATAGCCGACTAGCTATATTGGTGTTGTAACATGGCTCCCCTCCTTGGAAAGCTTTATCCTCAAAGCTAGAAATGACTCAAAAATACTTTCTATTTCCCATGTAGCATATTATATTGGTAGGTCCTACCATTTGGTTAGAAATTCTTTAATGTGGTGAGATCGACAACAACATGATCTACTTTGCAATATTGCTTTTGGTTGAAGAGTTATACATCCTTCTTCATCTAGTACTAGGAGCTTTGTTTGGAGGTGCACTTTTTGGCCAATCACTTTTTTTAGACAAGAAATATGAAAAACTGGATGTATACGAGAGGAAGGTGGAAGCTTCAATTGATATGCTACTTTACCTATGCGACAAACTATCTTGTAGGGCCCAAATAATCTAGGGGCCAACTTTTGACTGGTCTTGATATTCAAAGATAATTGCTTATAAGGTTGCAACTACAAGAAAACCATATATCCTATATTGAATTTTCATTCTAAATAATGTAAGTTTTTTTGCGACTTCATACAAAATTATACCTGGATCAATTTATTTTTAAGAATTTTGAGCATGGATTGATAATGCTAGAACCAATCATCAATTTGAGCTACTTTAGAAGATCCTAGAACATAATCTAATATTGTTGGAGGTTTTAATCCATACAATGCTTCAAATGGCGATATCTTGAGGGAAGAATGAAAGGAAGTGTTATACCACAATTCTACTAATGAAATCCATTGACTCCATTTATACTGCTTATCTTGAGCAAAGCAACGCAGATAGGTACTCAAATATTTGTTAATAATTTTAGTTTGACCATCAGTTTGGGGATGGTAAAAATAAGACATTTAATTTGGTGCCACTAAGATGAAATAATTCTCTCCAAAATTGCTAGTAAATATGGGATCATGATCACTTACAATAGTTTTGGACATTCCATGTAATTTTAAAATGGATTCAATAAATACCTTAGCCAATTTGCTTGCTGAATATGGGTGTTGTAGAGTGCTAAAGTGAGCATACTTGGAAAGATGGTCCACTACTACAAAAATCATTATTTTACCTTTTGACTTGGGAAGACCTTCAATAAAATCCATTGATATGTGTTTCCAATGATGGTCAATAATTGGTAAGGGTTGAATAAGTCCTGGAGATTTTACTGTTTCACCCTTATTGCATTGGCATACTTTGCATCCAGTACCAAATGTCTTGATATAAGATTTTAATCCTTTCCAATAAAATGATTGTTTCACTCATTGATATGTTTTCAATAATATTGAGTGCCTTGTCGATGGAGAAGCATGTGATTCTTCAAGGATCATGGATTTAATAGTGGAACTTTACAGAATATAAATGCGATATTTATTTCTTAATGCCTTATCAATGTATGAAAAATAAGGATTCTTTGCTAATCCTATATTCATATCTTAAATAATTTGAGCAGTTTCTATGCCAACCAACCATTCTTCTTGGATTGAGAAACCCATTGAGAACAAGGGCCTGAAATGGCATTTATGGAAAATTAATTTTCATATTTACAGGATAATGCATCCGCTAATACATTTTCTTTTCCCTTAATATACTCAATGACAAAATCATATCCCAATAACTTTTTCATCAACTTGTTTTGTTTTGGATAGGAAAAACATTGTTCTAGAAAGTGTTGAAGACTACTAAGATCTACTTTAGCGACTATTGAGTAAGTAATTCCTCATTTTATCAATGGCATGTAAAATAGCCAACATTTCTTTATAATATGTGGACCACCCTAATTTTTTACCTAAAATTTGCTTACTTTCAAATTTCAATGGATGACCATCTTACATTAATACTGCTCCAATGCCTGTACCTGAAGCATCACATTCAATAACGAATGGTCTATGAAAATCTAGAGTTGCTAAAACTAGATTAGTACACATAGCTTCCTTGAATACCATGAATACTTGAGTAGCAACATAAAACCAATGAAAATCATCCTTTTTATATGAGGCTGGTGAGAGGAGCTGCAATTTTACCATAATTGCAAATAAACTTCTGATAATAACCTGTAAGACACAAAAAACCATGATTTTTTTTGATAGTTTTGGGTAAATACCAATATTTAATGGCTTTAAATTTATTAGGATCTAGTTTAACGCCTTCATAAAAAATGATATGACCCAAATATTCAACCTATTGAACATCAAAGGAACACTTGGAGTGCTTGAAAAAAAAATTCTCCTTATGTAATACATGAAGAAATTTTCCCACATGCATTAAATGATCATTCCAAGATTTTCTATATATCAAAATAATATCGAAGAAAACCAAGACAAAATTGCAAATAAATGGATGAAAAACATGGTTCATGAGACGTTGAAAAGTGGAAGGAGCATTGCTGAGACCAAAAGGCATGACCAAGAACTCATAATTACCTTCATGTGTACGAAAATTAGTTTTGGTAATGTCCTCATATCTTACTCGGATTTGATGAAAATCCAAACGTAAATATAATTTTGTGAAATATTTAGTACCATGTAATTCATCTAATAGATAATCTATGATAGGGATAGGGAACATATCCTTGATCATGATTTTATTGAGGGAAAAAAATCAAGACACATGCACCAAGAATTATCCTTACAATGAGTCAAAACCTTTGGTGATGAATAAGGACTAGTGCTATGATGGATGATGCCATTTTCTAATAATTCTTGGACAATATTTTCAATTTCTATTTTTGATGTTGAGGGTGTCGATAAGGATGCACATTAGGATGAAGACTACCAGGAACAAGATGTATGACATGGTCATGAGATCACTTGGGAGGTAGCCTTTTTGGTTCACTGAAGACTTTATCATAGTTAGCCATAATGTTTTAAAGATATTTTGAGGGAATTACAGGGGTATCTAGTACTTGAACTTCCATGCAATTTATTTGAGCTAAGAATTCATAACATATTTCTTAAATACCCTTTTCCATGTAGTGTGAACTCACCACCTTGGATGGTGGAGATTTAATTCCTTGGAGACAAATAGTCTTTCCATTTTATTTTCATTCAACGTATAATTTTTGAAAATTAAAACTAAAAACTTCTAGCTTTTCTAACCATTCGAAACCTAGAATAACATCTGAACTTCCCAAGTTCATAATGAAGAGAGTTTCTTAAAGTGTAATTTACCATTTGGATTGGAACTAGATATGTTTTGCCAACACATTGAGTATTTCCTTCATTTGTAATTAAAACTTAAAACTTATCTTGATTGGTAGTATTAATGTACAAGTTCAATGCTTTAGTAGTCTTGATGTTAATAAAGTTATGTGTACTACCAGAATCAATCAACACATTAATATGTTTGTGACTTATAAATTTTGGTACCTTAATTGTATGATGAGCTATTATCCCCATAAGAGCATGTACTAAAATAGCCATAGTGTCATATTATGGTGTTGCTTCACTATTATCTATTGAGATTTATTTTGTATATGTGGGTGACTCTTGCTGAGAGATATCTTCTACTACTTCTTCTTCATCCTTATTTTTGTATTCTATTTGAAAGGTTTTATGTGGTACACATGCTTGATCTCTGGGATGATAATTACAATATTTAAAGTAGAAATATCTTGATGATTGTTAATTTTTTTAAAAGAGTTATTGCTATACTAAGGATGAGAATTAGAGTCTCACTTAGAAGATGTCCAACTTTGAAACTTTTTTTTCAACAATCTTAGCAATATGGATGGTAGCATCGAAAGTGCAGGGATCATGCAGGTCCACTTTGAGTTGAATATTTTTCTTCAGACCATACCAAAAGGCTGAAACCACTACAAAAGCTTTTATATATTTCATGTATGCGAGAAGACTTGTGAATTCTAAAATATAATCTTAGACAAAACCAGTTTTTTTGAGCTCCAATAGGTGAACGGTGTAAGAAGAAGAAACACAATAAAATAACTAGAGAAAAATATATTTATATTCTAGCCATAAGATGTGACATTTATGTTGATGCTGCTACCAAATAAACCATTGTTAAGCTTCTGTATCCAATTTGGAAGAGGTGTAAGAAACTTTTATAACTTTAGGAACATGATATAAGCGAAGCATACCATCCATTTTAGCTAACCAACCACGTGGATCCCTACCCTCAAAGATGGACATATCAGTACATGGAATGGTAAAACCTAGAGGGCATTTTAAAAATTGAAAAAATTCACCCATAGCTAAATTAATACCATTGTGACCTAGGGGAGGATCCTAATCCATAATATCATTTTATCTATGGGAATTAGTTGTATAAGGAAGATGTTCAAGGTTTTGATTTTGTACGAGTTTTTGGAGAAATTATAACATTTTGTTCATATTATTAGTCATTTTAAATAGACAATATTGTAATTCTTGGGAGAAATAATAAGGTATTACAACTTCATCATGTTATATATTATCTCAGGAAGAGTTGGAAGGATCCATGGAGTTAATAGCAGAAAGGAGAATTATGTTGTGTACCTTTATTTCATGAAGGTCTTCTTGATAAATTTAATGATCCTTCATTTAGATTAGTTGTACTATGTAATCTTCTATGTGGTCCTCTATTCCATATGTTACTAATGCACTTGATTTACCTCCCAATAATGTGCAAAAGAAAAATATTTTGATAATTTTTTTGATATGTGCAAAAAATATTTGGTTAAGAATAAAAAATTGTTGTCAATTTTAATTGACAATTAGTTTTGCTCTAACTACAATTTTTTTTTCTCCAACTACAAAATTATATTTGCTCCAACAGTTAGTATTTTGTAATTTTGAAATTTTACCAATGGCTCTTTTCTCAATGGCTAGATTTTATGGACTAGACATGACAACTACCCCAATGGAAGACGGTGACCACAAATAGACACATTATTAGAATAGACATGAATCGATGCATGCTACTAGAAAACAACTCAACAAGAAAAAAAAACCATATGAATACATGAATCACTAAAAACGCACAAAGACTACAAATGGTAAGTGGATCAACACATGAAGACTATGAATGACAGCTAATATACGATGATATATTCAAGGTAGGAACATGACTTAATGACACACAACTTGGAAATGGACTTAAAGATGATGAACAAAGATATAGTGTGATTGAAGTCACACTTTTAAAAGTATCCCTTACAAGTAATATACTACGAAAGGGTCTTCAAAAATAGTGTTGTGAGATTTAATGTCATATTTTTATTGTGTAATTATATCACTTTATAAACTCCATTTAATAACATCCTGATTGCTACAATTAGTTGAGATGAAGCAATATCTAATTTAAACTAATTGGTATGTACCTATTATTGCAGTCTTTCATGTGTTATTTACCACCAGTATTAGAATCACCTTATTAGAAATGTAATGCAAACCAATTTTAGGTTTGAGCTGATACATCACTAAGCTTGTAGATTCCCACATGAAGATTAAAACCATTGAATTTTTCTTTCTTGGAGTGAACCCAAATTTAGGGTTGAGATATTGTTGAAGGTTACATATTTCATGTATAGTTCTTTTGCACCCAATGAAATTAGGGTTGCCAAAAAGTTTTTTTTTTATTAATTATTTTCAAACTATATGTAAGAAGAAATATAAAATCCTTTGCTATGTATTTTTTCATCGAATAAATAGTCAATTTTCCTATGTACGTGATTACCTTCATGCACGTTCTCCTATTGATGATGAATAGAAAAATTTGCATTGATCCCTAAAAAACAAAAATTCGAGCACTATCTTTCACTAATAACAAATAGAAAAAAATTCACACTGACTCTTTAGCAGCAAGAATTTACAAAATACACTGGCAAACATGAATTTTGATCTTCAGCAATGGATTTAGTTCAACTTGTAATTATGCTTGTGTCTCACTGAGATTTGTTTGTTGCACACTATTATACCCATAGTGTTTTTAGTTTCCAATCACCACTGCATTGATACATGAAGGAAGCTATTTTGAATTTGATGATTGTATCTAGAAGAAAAAATATTCTTCTAGTGCACGTAGATCTTACAACTCTGATACCACTTGAAGAGTAAATTTTAAAATAAAAATTAAGACGGATGAAGTTATAACAATCAAATATCATTTGCCATTTTAGGAGGGCTAAGTCCTTTTTCACTTAGATAGGGATAAGTCTCTTGCATATGCAATAGGAATTATGATCTTATGATATATTATAAAATATAAATCAACCTACATATATAAATATAATTAAATCAATGAATTTATGAACAATTGGAAATATAGTTGACTAGCTATATTTGTATTGTAACATTTGCACACATCATCATGCAGGACTCTCATATTCTTCCTTATTATCTAATTACTTCATCAGGGCACTCAGAGGAAGCCACCTCTACACATTCTCAAACTCTTTCCACTTATTCGCACAATTCTTCTTCACCTCCCACATTATAATCTAGGATTTCATCCTATGATCATGATGTGAGACATCACACTCTTTCTCCTTCTCCTCCCATGGGTGCTCCTCCCAATTCCCCTTCTTTACATCATCATGTTTCCTACCATGATTCTCCTCATTCAAGATCACATATTCCACCTATTCTTCCTCTACCTCAATTTCTATTTCATACCACCCAAAAGGTTGGAATTTCTCAACCTTATCAATCCCCATTCCCACCTTCTTCATCTCATCCATATTTGTATTCTTATTCATATAAATCATCATCCTACACAACTAGAATTCATTCCCGTTCCATATCCACACCCTCATTTCCCCCTCTTGACATGCACCACATCTTGGTATGTCTTGATACACTTGAGGTTCACATGAGCCACTGGCAATGTCATACATCCCTCCATTATCTAATCATGGTGGGTCCAATAATTCCTCCACCTCTACCAACCCCTCATTCTCAACAAATGGGTTCTCCAAAACCTAGGGAAGCATTCAATCCATCATTTCCTAGGTTAACTTCCATTTGAACACAACATCCTCCATGTTCTACTCATTCTTCCACCACTTATTTTGAGCCCCTATCTTAAACTTTCCAACAATTACATTGCATAGACTGCTTAATTCTATCTGAGGTCAAATTGATTAATCCAAATTATCCAAAACCTAAAGGGTACAATGAACACTAATTTTATATTTATCATCACCAACAAGGGTATGATATCAATACCTATCGTATTTTAATACAACTAGTCCACAACATAATGGATGAGGATACAATACAAAAAACCAATCATGCTACATCCTCACATAAGAATCGAGGCACAAGTCAAAATCCATTGTCCCATTCAACATCACCACTACTACATAATAATAATTCAGCATCTACTCCCATGCCTCAAGAAGTTCAACATGCCCATGGCCACACTTCTTATCCAGTTATTAGTTGTACCAATATTATGACTAGCATTTCCCAACCTCTGAGGTGTTATCCTCCCACAACATAGTATTTCTTTTTTTGCACTAACAACCCCTTATTTCCTTGTACATACTCTATCTTACTTGCTTCATAAATTATTTGTTTTCTTCTACTCCATCATCATCATCCATTGACCTTCTAATAATTTATGCCAATTTTTCTCCTTTCAAAAGGCTTTAAATTGCACATCCATCACTTCTAAAATAAATGTTATCTTTTACTTTACTTTTCACATACCAAATCATCTCCAAATTTCCCAAAACTAACACCATTAGGTCAAGCTCAAAAATATGTTTCCAATGGTATATGTTTTATCAAATTCTAACATTGTGTGGTCCTCCAAATTGCAAAAATGTTGCACCTGGGTCACACAAAATAATTTGCACCCCCAGTGCAAATTTTTAGAGAGAAAACTTTACACCCCCCATGCGAACCTGATTTTTCCAATGGAATTTACCATTTTATGCATGGATCTTGCCATTTGTGCTAACATTTCACATTTTCTACACCTTTTCACCTCTCATTTTCCATATTTTTACTCATTTGCACAACTGGGGGATTTCTCCTCCTTCCCATCCTTATTTTTCAACTAGGGGGGACTTCTCCTTCTCACACAAATTTCTAAAACTGAGGGAGCTTCTCCCCTACCAACTCATATTTTCCAATTGAGGGAATTCTCCTCCTTCCAATTCATCTCTTATATCTTAAGGAGTTTCATATCCCCCCAATCCATATTTCACTCTTGGGGGGATTTTTCTCTCCTTCCTTATCATATTCCAAATTTGGGGGAGTTTTTCTCCCCTTACATTCACCTCTCAATCCATCATCACCTCACTCATCATTCGTAGGTACCATTACAACCACCACAAGTACTAGTCCCACAACCTACGACTCATTCCATTCACTAAGCACTAGTGCAACAAGAATAAGTACTAGTACTCCACCACATCATTCCATAGCAATGGGTACCAAGGTCATAAATAGCCAAATTTGGTTTCCAAAACCACCACTCATTCAACATCTATTGGTACTAGTACAACCGCCACAAGTACTAATCCCATGACTTGTAACTCATTCCATTCACAAAGCACTAGTGCAACAAGAACAAGTATTGGTTCTCCACCACATCATTCCATAGAAAAGGGTACCAGGACCATAAATAGCCAATGTTGGTTCCCCAACCCACCAATCCTTCAACATCTATAGGTACCAGTACAACTACCACAAATACTTATCCCACAACCTACAACTCATTCCATTCATCAAGCACTAGTATGACAAGTATTGGTCCTCCACAAAATAATTCCACATCAATGGGTACCAAGGACATAAAAATCTAATGTTGGTTCTCCAACCAACCACTCATTCAATATTTGTAGGTACTAGTACAACTACCACAAGTACTGGTCCCACAACCTACAACTGATTCCATTTACCAAGCACCAGTGCAATAAGAACAAGTACTGGTTCTCCACCACATCATTTCATAGCAATGGATACCAAGACCACAAATGGTCAATGTTGGTTCTCCAACCCACCATTCATTCAACATCTACAGGTACTAGTACAACCACCACAAGTACTGGTCCTATAACCTGCAACTCATACCATTCACCAAGCACCAGTGCAACACGAACAAGTACTAGTCCACCAAATTATTCCACATCAGTGGGTACCAAGGCCATAAAAATCTAATATCAGTCTCACACCAACTACTCATGTAACAACAACACGTGCGAGGTCAACAAGGTTTTACCATTTGCCTTGTCCTCATAAATATTTCGCTAGGTTGAAAAGGTTTCACCCTTTCCCTCACCCTCTCAATAAATTGCTGGGTTCAAAAGGTTGTACCCTTTACCTCGTATTAAAGGTTTTTCCATGAACCTCAAAGCATTTAGCACTCAAAAAAATTGAACTAGGTTCAAAAGGTTACATCCTTTTGTCAAATATTACACTCTTTACCTCGTCTTATACAACAAGGTTTTGCCATAAACCTCAAAGCATTTGGCCCTCAAAAACCAATGCTAGGTTAAAAAGGCTACATAATTTTATCAAATGTTGTGCCCTTTGCCTTACCTTCAACACAAAATTTTATCCTAAAACCTTAGCAAATCTGGATAGGTTTCTCCATAAACCTCAACAAAAATTTGGATAGGTTTCTTCAAAACCTTAGTAAATATTTGGATTGGTTTCTCCAAAAACCTCAGCACAAATTTGGATAGGTTTCTCTAAAATCCTCAGCAAAATTTTAGAAAATTCTTTTTAAAATATCTTAGTAAATAGGTTTCTCCATAAAACTCAAATAATTTGGAACACACCTTAATCTAGGTTTCAAATTTATTTCCCAAAGCACTAGGTTAGATTTGATTTCGTGAGGAAGCATTCTAGTTGAGATTTATTTTCAAATGCATTTTCATTCAATATTTCTTTCAAAGCATTAGGTTAGATTTTATTTTTTGAAGAAGCATTTTAGATTAGATTTATTTCAAAATACATTTCCATTCAATATTCATTTTAAATCACTATATTAGATTTGATTTTGTGAGTAAGCATTCTAGCTTATATTCACTTCAAAATATATTTATATTTAGTCTTCATTTCAAAGCACTAGCATAGATTTGATTTCATGAGGACACATCCTAGTCTAGTATAGTGTAGACATAGCCTATCATAGCATATGTATACAAATTTACATAATATATGCTACCATAGCCATAGCCTAGCATAGAATTTGGAGGAGTTTTTTCTCCATAACACTTATTTCTTTCAACTAGGGGATCTCTTCTCCTAACCATCCATTATCTATGATTGGGGGACTTATCCCTCTTACCATACTTCTTCTAACGCTGGGGGGCTTCTCCTCCTTTGAAAATGGGCTTCCCCCTTTTCAAATCACATCATCCTCATTCATCACCTTCTCCATCAACCTTTCATTCCTTCAAGGGGTAGTTATTTTACACATAAACACTATCTTGTGCATGATCAATCATCACACATTTAATATTGCAATTGATGTTTGTCCAAGTAACTACCATAGATTTGATTTTGTGAGGATGCATCCTAGTCTAGTGTAATGTAGACATAGCCTAGCATAGCATAGGTATACCAATTTACATAGTCTAGGCTAGTGTATCCATAGCCTAGCATAGAATTTAGGGGAGTTTCTCCTCCTTGCTACTAACTTATTTCAAATAGGGGACCTCTACTCCTTACCATCCTTTCACAACAATTGGGGGACTTCATCCCCTTGCCATCCTTCTTCTAACATTGTGGGACTTCTCCTTTCAATCCATCTCCTATAATTGGGTGTATTTTTATCCCTTTTTAAATCACCTCATCCTCATTCGTCACCTTCTCCATCACCCATTCATTGCTTTAAGGGGTATATATTTCACACATAAATTCTATATTGCACATTGTTGCGGGCCAAACAAGGTTAAATTATTTCCTACTTTTGTCACATGCCCATGCATTTTAACTTATCAACCTAGGGAGCTTTGTAAACTTGCGAAGGGTCTTGAACAAGATTTGATTACAATACCACTTGATATGAGTCCGCTAGTTCTACTATTGGGGGGTGTTTCAAATGGTCATCAATCATTCATACACTCCTCAATAATTTACGTAAAAACAATTAAATCTATAGAAATGAAATATTCATGCATTCTTAGAAATAAACCTACTGCAATACTGGAAATAACAATGCGATTAAAAATCTTATAAAAGTGGTAAACTAATATAGAAAACACAAGAAAAATAGGGGAAGAAGTATTGGCTTGGAGTGGGTCCAGGCTCCAACAACTTCCTCCCAGTTGAACACGCACTTAGAAACTCTTAGAATTGTATTATAATTATCAAAGTATTACAATGATTCTTCTGTATATCTCTCTATAATACTATCAAAAAATTCTATATATCCTCAGAGAGGTCTGCATGTGTTTATATAGCACACATGTAGATCTTCTGTTACAAAGAAGTTATAACAGTCGATTCATTCCAGACTAAATTAAGACAGCCTGGTAAATGTGATTGATGTCTGCTAAAATTGGAATTCATTTCTAATGGTGGCATGTTCACTGATTATTTTGTGCTTCACTTGGCATTGGTAGGACATTCTCATATGTCGATGCGATCCCCAATTTAAATCTACATGACATAGAGTTAGAACTGCACCAGTCATTGTTTTCCACGTCGTGCTTGTCTGGTCAAAGGGCAGAGAATATGGCGCCTTCCCTATGAGGAAGGTGCCTAAATATGTTAGGTGCCTTCTCTATGCAGAAGGTGACTTACTACCACTGGAACCTTCCTAGAAGAGGAAGGCGCTTATCTTCTATTGGTGCCTTCCTATGAGATGAAGGCACTTGCCTTCTAGTGGCACTTTCTTGTTGGCACCTTCCTTATGAGAGGAAGGTGCTTGCCTTCTGTTGGCACCTTCCTATGAGAGGAAGGCACTTGCATTCTAGTGGTGCCTTCTTGTCAGTGCATTCCTTATGAGAGGAAGATGCTTGCCTTCTAGTGGCGCCTTCCTGTTGGTACCTTCCTTATGAGAGGAAGGCGCTTATTTTCCTTTGGAACCTTCTTGGAAGAGGAAGACACTGGCCTTCGATTTGCACCTTCTTGGGAGAGGAAGGCGTTTATATTTCCTTTGCACATTCATGTAAGGGGAAGGTGCCTACTTACGCTTGGTGCCTTACTGGAAGAGGAAGGCGCCTACCTTCTCTGCATTTATTTTGAAAGAAAAAAAGTTCCAGGTCCATGAAAAGACCTCGACTGATCCAAATCTAACTAAATCAACTGCAATTCCACAAAAACACACTGAAAACACATGAATTAGATAACATGCATAATTTCATCAAATAATTATATAATCATTCATAAACATATGCAATCCTTATTATACAACCACATAATAATCAAGAAAATGTATACAAAATATGAGAATTTTTGATGCTCATCATCCCCCCATGCCTAACATATGCTACGCCCTCGTGGCATCAAAACTGTAGGTAGCCCTATTGACCCCTCATCATTTTCATTTCTTGGTGGATCCGGATTTACCTATGGCTTGTATCTACCTATTTTGCACACTGGCATCTAGAGGTGTGGTCCCTCTTTTTCTATGCGGGGCTACGGGTGGTACTATTGGATTTGCTTTCCTCATCCTGGACACTATCAGAGGTGATCTAACCAGCGTCATCTTTGCTGCCTGAAATGTAGCTTCTACAACTTGCCATAGGTCAACATCCAAAGGTCTGATCGTTGCAAGAGGGATATCTGAATTATCCCTCCTAAGATGAACTACTTGGGCTTTGTACAATTGGGTTGCTTCAGGAGTAAGCCCTGCATTTTCCTTTGCAATGGTAGTGGGCTCTAATTTGGGGCCATATACCCCTCATCATTCAAAATACCTTCTTATAATGGAATGCCATCCCCGAGATGACTCGTAAATCTCCCAGAACTAGTTGTCCTCTGCCAGATTAACGCAGATACCAGAGTCACCCTGCATCCTCAAGGTTGCCTTCCTAGTCTCCTTAATTGTTGTCATATCTTTGAGCAATTGTTCAAACTATTTTTGCCTCTCTATGAATGACTTCATATCCCACTCATCTTCTTCTAGCTCAAAGAAGGTCACCTTCACCTTCTTTCAAGCTATCTTGGGCCCTTTTCCTTTGGACTCTACAGAAAATGCGATGGCTCGAATAGGGGTTTTCCCTTTCTCCCTGGTGGATGTTCTCTCACTCCGAGGGGCCTGCTCTATGGTCCCTAGAGTGTTTTATTCACTCTAGGGGACCTGTGCTACCATCTCTGGGGGTGCTTCTTTGCCCCCCTGTCTGTCATGTGCTGACCCCTCATGTTCTTCTCTTTCTTCCTCAGGTCCGGGGAGTTCTTCCTTATCCCCTGGTCCTGTCTGCTACACTGTATCACTCAGGTCGATAACAGGGGGTGTTGTGGGGCTTCTTTCCCCTTCACTCCCAAAGAAAGAGGAATTCTCCCCTCCCTCCGAGCTACTCTATCGGGAATTCGATAGAAATTCTCCTGAAGGGAATACTCATTCTACAGATGTGGGAGAATTCATCAGGACTTCTATTTCCCAATCAGTTTGGGTCGATGCATCCCTTATTTTTGTTTCCCTATCCTGGAGTAGTTGGTTCTCCTCCCACAACTGCTGGACCAACTGCTCAAGCTGGGTGATTCATCTTTCTTGTTCTTCCAATTCCCCTCTATGCTCATTCTGGTAATCCTCAAAAATTTGTTGGGCCATCCAGCAATTGGTCTGCCACTCCAACACTTCCTCCAAGGCTGCATTGACCTAATCATTACTCCTAGAAGTCCTTGAATCTTGTGGGCTTCAGTTTATCAATTCTCAGAGGGTTTGGGCTAAAATGTCGACTTATGGGTCATAATGTTCTTCTTCTGCCGAGAGGAGGATTCACTGCAAGAATTTCCTCCTGGGGGGTAGTTCTGGTGGCTCAAAATCGGCCTCGTTGCTAATAAGTAGTGCTCCTTCGCCTTCATACTTGAGCACTAGGGAATGCCCTCTTTCCTCTGTGCATTCAGGCACTGATGAATGCCCTATTTCTTTCATGAAATAGGGCAATGCCAATTGCCTGATACTTGCCATATCCTCTGCAGGGCTTCCCTCTTATTGCCCTATTTTGGCAAAAACATCATGTTGCCTTTCTTGACTGCCATCTTCCTTTGCGTCGGGGTTCTACTTCTACGCTTTTGCATGACGGACCAATGTTGATATCAGGCCATGGTGGGCCAAGGTAGATGGTGCTCCCTTCTAGTACCTAGATGCTTCTTCCTTCAGGGAATTTTCTAGGTAGAAGGGCACATTCAACTTCCTTCCATGCACCAGGTGATTCATAAACTACACATGGTTAGCTTACAAATGGGTATACTTCCCGATGCATGTAAATAATCGAGTAAAATGCTTGAATATATTTCATAGATTCATGGGAAGGTTGCTTTTGGGTAGCCCTTCCTTATCTATCTGCACATTTTCTCCTGGTAGTAGCACTTCGACATACGGCTTTAGCAGTCTGCCTTTGTATATGCATTCCCCTATGAGGGGCAATCCAGTCACCTGTGAGATGTATTCGGGGGTGACCAAAATTTCTAGCCCTTTCACCTGAGCTACGTCACCCCTCAAGGAGGCAGTGAATTCCTTGGCTGCATCCATATCCTAGCCCTAACTAACTAGGGTATAGTATTCAAACCATCACTCGGCCTTGAACTATGTTTTTACCACCCCCCTGATTCTTTTCGTATCACTCGGATCATTCTTTTTCACCGTGTGATTCTTTGAATTTCCTCCCATGGTGCCTTCCCTTACTACTAAATTTTTTTTTATATCCTTACTTCTTTAGGAAGGCGTCTTCTTATAGGGAAGGTGCCTAACCTTACCATTTAATTCTAGGGTACACCTTTCAAGCCATATCATTGGCACATGGTTCCGGCCATGGGGGGATATGATTTTTATGACGACAATATTTTTTTTCGATACTGCATAATTTATGAATAATTATATAAATATTTGAGTTAGTATGTGCATACCTTATTTGGTGTTTCATGCATCATGAAGAGCGTTGATTCGCTGATTTGTGACACGGGGGAGGGGTATGGTCATATGATGCCACTCGTTCATGTGGTGATTTCATTTCGATCAAGGTGTCCAAGAGACTTAAGTGCTAGCTGTACGCGAAAGGTGCTATTTGGTACCCTCCCAATGTGGAAGGTACTTATGTGGTGCCTTCCCAATGTGGAAGGCACTGATATGGTGCCTTCCCAATATGGAAGGTGCTTATATGGTGCCTTCCCAATGTTGTCGATGTTCTCTGATTCGATGCACCTTCCAGTGGTGGAAGGCGCATTGGTACCTTCCCAATGTGGAAGGCACTTATATGGTGCCTTCCTGATGTTTTCAGTGCTCTTTGAATGGATGCACCTTTCGATGGTGGAAGGTGTATTTGATTGGATGTGCCTTCTGATGGTGGAAGGCATCTCTGATTGGATGTGTCTTCCGATGGTGGAAGGCACTTTTTTGATGATGGCAACTTCCTAATACGAAAGGTGCTTCTGAATGGGTGCACATTCCTGATGTAGATGGTGTTGTTTAATACCTGTGCCTTCCTAGGGTGGAAGGCACCTCGGTCTGTATGCACCTTCTTGATGTGGAAGGCACCTCGGGATTTTTTTTTTTTTGTGGTGCCTCCCAGCCACGAAAGGCACCTATTTTTTTTTTTGTGGTGACTTCTCTATAAGGAATGCACCTTCTTCTGGTAGGATGCCTTATTTATAAGGAAGGAACCTTCTTTTGGTGGGATGCATTCTTTATAAGGAAGGAATCTTCTTTTGGCTGGGTGCCTTCTTTATAAGGAAGGCACCTTCTTCTGGTTGGGTGCATTCTTTATAAGGAAGGTGCCTTATTCTTGCGGGGTGCCTTATTCATATGGAAGGTGCCTTCTTCTGGTGGGGTGCCTTATTTATAAGGAAGGCACATTCTTCTGGCTAGGTGCCTTCTTTATAAGGAAGGCACCTTCTTCTGGCTGGGTGCCTTCTTTATAAGGAAGACGTCTTCTTCTAGCTGGGTGCCTTCTTTATAAGGAATGCACCTTCTTCTTGGAAATCATGTTTGGATTGACTAGGAAAGGGTGATCAAGCCTTCTCAATATCATTTCATGCTACCTCAGCTTCTACCTACGAGTGTCGATGTTGGAATATTGAGCTGAATCAGGCCTAATTTTCCAGATACCTATTCCTCGTGCTGTCAGGTCTTCCACTTACAAAAAGAAAATGAAAAGAAAGAAAAATAAAGGCAGTTAGACACATTTCATGCCTGTTAGGCCCTATATTAGGATGCTTATAGCTTGCATGCGGGCGTCATCTCTGTAAAACACACCGTAAGAAAAAACTAAATTAACTAATTTTGGTGAGCACCTCCATGCCCACTATTTTGCTTATGAAGAGTTTGGTCCAGATCTAACAAGATGCGGTATCCCCCATGTATATTATAGGTTCCACTACTATATGGTTTGTCGGTATCAATCTGGATAGAAAATTTGCTATGACGTTGTCTTTGCCTGATTTGTCGACTATTGTGATGTCGAATTCCTGTAGTAACAAGAGCCACCTGATAATTCTTCTACCAATGGATGGCTCGCTCATCAAGTATATGATAGTCTCATGGTTCGTGTGGACAAATACCTTGTACCCAATGATATAATGGTGGAATTTTTTATTGCGTGCACAAATACAAGGAACTCCTTCTCCGTCACTGTGTAGTTGAGTTTGGCTCCTGCCAAGTTTTTGCTAACATAGTAGATGGCATAAAATTCTTTGTCATCCTTCTATCCGAGGACTGCTCCAATCGCATTGTTGGATGCATCATAGTAGATATGGAATGGTATGGCCCAATTTGGTCCTCTTAAAACTAGTGTAGATATTAGTTTCTCTTTAAACAACTAAAACACTTCTTCGTAGTCTTCTGTCCAATTGAACTCCACATCCTTAGATAATAGAGTGTGCAGTGGTTTTGTAATTTTGCTAAATTTGGTGATAAATTTCTGATAGTACCCGACTGATCCAAGAAAACTCCTCACCTCTCTCTACGTTCTGGGGCTGGGTAGGTCTCTGATGACCTCAATTTTTCTTTTATCAACCTTTATCCCTTCTACGGATAGGTGGTGTCCCAGTACGATGCCTTCTTGCATCATCATAAAGCATTTCTCATTTCTCATGGACAAATTGTTTTCCTTACTTCTTTAGAGCACTCTTTCCAAGTTTGTCATTACTTTGTCAAATGTTTCTCCATAGACGGCAAAGTCATCCATGTATACTTCGACCACATCTCCCATCATGTCTAAAAATATGCTAAGCACTACCCTTTGAAAGGTGGCATGTGCATTGCACAATCCAAAAGGTAATACCTGATAGGCAAAAGTTCCCCATGGGCAGGTGAATTTTGTCTTATCCTAATCCTCTTCTCCTATCTGGATCTGGTTGTATCCACTGAATACATCCAGGGAGGAGAAATACTTCCTCCCTAACAGTGTATCCAAGACTTGATCAATGAACGGGAGCGGGAAGTGGTCCTTCTTGGTTGCTTTATTTAACGCTCTGTAGTCCACATAGATTTGTCATTTCCTATTCTTTTTAGGGACTACCACTAATGGTGATACCCACTCATTGTCAAAAATTAGATAGATGAATCCACCAGTCAAGAGTTTTTGCAGTTCTTCCTTGACAATGTCTTTCATTGCCAGATTCATTCTTCTCTGTGGTTGCATACTTGGAGTTGCTTGATCATCTAGGTATATACGATGGATATAGATTTATGGGCTGATACCCTTCATATCTGAGTAATCCCATGCAAATGCCTGGTGGTGTCTAACCAGGAGCTCTTCTACTTTCATCAATTGTGTGGGAGTCAACCCACTATTGACATTCAACGTTCTTCCTGGCCCGACATGTATCTGTTGAATGTGGTGATCTTGGGTGCCATACAACAATGATCCAGGTGTGGCTATGGAAGACTCCCCATGGAGGAACTCCACAATAGCACCATCTTCATATTCTTCTGCCAACTCATCCAATGTCATAACTGGCTGGATCATGGATAGCTCAATATTTTCATGCTTGGTCAACATGGGTTCTCCTACTAAGTTGATGGACTATGCTGGGGGTGAAATAGTCAACATTTTAACATTTTGTCCATCGAAGATGGTCATCAGCCCATCCTGGCAGCTGATGTAAGTGTCAGCTATTGCTAGCCATGGCCTTCCCAAGATGAGTGGGTAACCACCCAGCCTAGTTTTAGATTGCAAGACTAAAAAGTTGGCTGGGTATTCCCATGTGCTGACTGTCACTATTACGTCTTCCAACATTCCTTCTAGTGCCATGGTCGATCGATCAACCAACTACAGCACTATCATAGTGGGTTTCAGGTTCATGAGCTATAGCCTCTGCATGGTCTCCTGAGGAATTACATTGATTTTTTCTCCAAGATTGACCAACATATTGGACAGGGAATGTCCCTCAATTTTTACAGTCAACATTAGGCTACCCGAATCTTCATACTTAGGATTTCACATTTTGCCCATAATCAAATCTAGTAGTTTACCCATGAAATTGATATTCTGGGTTGCTCTTCATCCTGGCTTCCTTAGACACATCTCTCTTATCGCCTTGGTATATATTGGAACATCTCGAATGGCTTGAAATAATGGAATTGTCATGGTGAGGTTCTTCAAGCTAGATAAGATATCAAACTCCAGCTACGTTACTTTTCTCTATTCTTGCAGTCAATTGGAAAATGGAACCTTTGCTCTCTTAGGCATTTCTTCTATCACCTCTTCTACAAGAGGTTTTTCTCCTACCTCTTCCTCCTCTTCTACCAATGGAGGCATTCCTACTCCTAGTTGTCTACCAAACCTAAGCTAAATATGGTACATCGAATACATCTCACCCTCCACATTGTATGCTGGCTGGTTCACCCTGTTATTCAAATTTGTTTTTGGTTGTGAAGGTAGCTGCACAAGTCTCACTACTAGCAATGCCGATAAATTCTATTGGGGGTGAGCTGGTGCTACATTCTGTGGAGCCTGATTCCATGCAGTGTGGCCTCTCCACTGCTACCCAGGATATGGATATGGCTACTAGTTCGAGAATGTTGTTGTGGGTGTGTTGGACCAGGGTGATGGCCCCCACCACCCCATGTTAGGTGGTTGAGGTGGGCCTTGGGGCATGTATGGTCCTTCCCCATATGATAGAATCCCGATTGGCAAATTCCCTGCAAGGGGTTGTGGCCAAATCTTATGATTGCCTATGAAATAGGCATTCGTGCTTTTAGCATCCTCCTGATTATTGGGTAGTTGTAGGCACAATCGAGTTTTATGGTTCAACCTGCAAACTGTGCATACTCTAAATTTTTTCTCTGGGCATGCATTCTTTACATGCTTCCCTCTACATTTTGGACATAAATAAGCCAATGTTGCTTCGTTTTCTTGCTTCTTTTTCTCTAAAAACAATGTATCCATATACGATGCTAGAGATGAGAGCATTTCACTCTTTACATATTCCAGCATGTTGCCTATTTCTGTCTTCGTGACTGAAGCAATCGCTTTCATGGTTCTAGAAGTGGTATTGACTCTCCTTCTTGAGTAGTTCTGGCATAGTTTTCATATGTCTTCCATAGCATGCTGGTAGACATCACCTCCAGAAATCATGTTAGGAGCCTCCAATGATTCATTGGTAAGTCCTCTCAAAAATATGCTTTTGGGGGACTTATCAGCTAGTTTCGTGTGAGGATATCATTGAAGATTGAAGTTGAATCTCTCCTAGTATTCCTTGAGAGACTCATATTATTTATGTGTCATGCTCAGGACCTCTTATCTGGAGTCTCTTGCTCTCTTGAAATCTTGGTATTGCTCTAAAAAGAGCTTCTTCATTTGATCCCAAGTGGCAATGTGTTTGTCTCCCAGATCGATGAACCACCACAGAGCTACATCATCCAATGTGGAAGGAAAGAGTTTTAGCTTCTGTGTATCATATTTTTAGTCCATAGACCTGCATAAGACATCAAACTTAAATAAAAATAGGTCAAGGTCCTCAGTTGGGTATCCTCTGAAGGTCGAAAGTTGGGTAGGGGATATGTTTTTCATTTTGGTATCTCCTACTCCATCAATCGGGAAACTAAATCCAGATGAGACTTCTTTGTTGTCAGCCATTTTTTTAGGAAATGAGGTCTTTAATGCAGTATTTATGGCCTTACAGTCGTTTAAAACTTTCTGAGTCAATGATCTAAGGTTATCTGATGTTATCGTTCGATCTTCTACAACTTTCCACAATAGGGCTTCCTCTAAGGGTGTCCTATTAAAAAATGGATTTATGATGATTTTTTCTTCCCCACATTGATGGGATGAGGAGGCACTTTGCACAAAGTGTGGATCCTCACTCCAATGGATTGTTGGTGGTGGGTCGGGTGAGACTAATTCAAATTTAGAATGTTTGGCTGACTCAAGTTCTGGTGGATTGGTTTTTATAAACAGATCATCAGGTCCTCTTCTTCTTGATGAACTAATACAATGTCAAATGGAAGGTTTCTAGATATTGTAAATAATCTAGTTGAGAGGCTTCCTCGAAAATGATGCCAAAATGTTGTGGGCCAAACAAAGTTAACTTCTTTCCTACTTTTGTCACATGCCCATGCATTTAATTTATCAACCCAGGGAGCTTCATAAACTTGCAAAGGGTCTTGAACAAGATTTGCTTACAATACCACTTGAGATGAGTTCGCTAGTTCTACTATTGGGGGGTGTTTCAAATGGTCATCAATAATTCATACACTCCTCAATAATTTATGTAAAAACAATTAAATCTACAGAAAGGAAATATTCATGCATTCCTAGAAATAAACCTACTGTAATACTGGAAATAACAATGTGATAAACAATCTTATAAAAGTGGTAAAATAATATAGAAAACACAGGAAATATAGGGGAAGAAATACTGGCTTGGAATGGGCCCAGGCTCTAGCAGCTTCCTCCCAACTGAACACGCACTTAGAAACTCCTAGAACTATTTTATAATTATCAAAGTATTACAATGCTTCTTCTGTATATATCTCTATAATTACTATCAAAAAATTATATATATCCTTAGAGAGGTTTGCGTGTGTTTATATAGCACACCCACAGATCTTCTGTTACAAAGAAGTTATAACAGTCGATTCATTTCAGACTAAATTAATACAGTTTGGTAAATGTGATCAAAGTCTGCTAAAACTAGAATTCTTTTCTAACGATAGCGTGTTCACTGATTGGTTTGTGCTTCATCTGGTATTGGTAGGACATTCTCATACGTCGGTGCGATCCCTAATTTAACTCTACATGCACTAGTTGTTGTTGTCCACATCATGCTTGTGTGGTCAACAGGCGAAGAACAAGGGTGCCTTTCCTATGAGGAAGGTACCTAAGTATGTCGGGTGCCTTCTCTATGCGAAAGGTGCCTTACTACCATTGGTGCCTTCTTGGAAGAGGAAGGCGCTTATCTTCTATTGGTGCCTTCCTATGAGATGAAGGCGCTTGCCTTATAGTGGTGCCTTCTTTTCGACGCCTTCCTTATGAGAGGAAGTTGCTTGCCTTCTGTTGGCACCTTCCTATGAGAGGAAGGCACTTGCTTTCTAGTGGTGCCTTCTTGTTGGCGCCTTCCTTATGAGAGGAAGGTGCTTGCCTTCTAGTGGTACCTTCTTGGTGGTGCCTTCCTTATGAGAGGAAGACACTTATTTTCCTTTGGCACATTCTTGGAAGAGGAAGGTGTTGGCCTTCTATTGGCACCTTCCTGGGAGAGGAAGGCACTTGTCTTTCCTTGGTGCCTTCTTGGAAGGGGAATGCACCTACTTACGCTTGGTGCCTTCTTGGAAGAGGAATGTGCCTATGTTCTCTACGTTGATTCTAAAAGAAAAAAAGTGCCAGGTCCATGAAAAGACCTCGACTGATCCAAATTTGACTAAATCAACTGCAATTCCACAAAAACACACTAAAAACACACGAATTAGATAACACGCATAATTTCATCAAATAATTATATAATCATTCATAAACCATATGCAATCCTTATTATACAACCGCATAATAATCAAGAAAATGTATACAAAATATTAGCATTTCTAATTCTCATCACACATGATCAATCATCACACATTCAATATTGGAACTAACATTTGTCCAATAAACTAGCATAGATTTGATTTTGTGAGGATGCATCCTAGTCTAGTATATTGTAGATATAGCCTAGCATAGCATAGGCATACTAGTTTACACATTCTAGGCTAGCATAGCCATAGCCTAGCATAGCATTTGGGAGAGTTTATCCTCCTTACCACTAATTTCTTTCAACTGAGGGACCTCTCCTCCTCATCATCCATTTTCTATGATTGGGGGACTTCTCCCCCTTGCCATCCTTCTTCTAACACTAGGGGACTTCTCCTCCGTTCAATCCATATCTTATAATTTGGGGTATTTTTACCCCTTTTTAAATCACCTCATCCTCATTCATCACCTCATCCATAATCCTTTCATTGCTTGAAGGGGTAGATATTTCATACATAAATGCTATCTTATACATGATTAATCATCACATATTCAATCTTAGAATTGATATTTTTCCAAGAAATTTGGTTTGAGACTATAATTAGCACTCATTTACTAGGGCAAACATGCAATAAAATGTCTCTTCTCCATAAAATTCCAATCTAATCACAATGTGGTAAGTTACATGCCATTTGATGCTAGGGAACTCATGTTTGTGCACTATCATGAGCAGGACACATCTATGGTTGACTAGATGATCAAATTACATAGGAAAAATGAGACATGACCACCATAATATGGTATGTTACATGCCATTTTATGTTGGGAAACTCATGTTTGTGCACTATCATGAGCAATATCTATCAATGGTTTTCTAGCTAACCAAATCAAACCAATCTTCAAAGCTTGTCAAAGGCACAATTTCAAAGACATTTATCCCTTTTAAAGTTGGGTAATATTATATTGATCATGATCACAAGACCATATGGCATATAATTATTCAATACCATCATCATGGCTCATCCACATCCACCAATTATTTATCATACAGGGGGTTTTCCTCCTCTTGTCCATTCACTTTTAGGTTTAGGGGATACATTCCTTTCTTAATCCACTTCAATAACTAGGGGATTTTTTCTTCTATTTTAATTGTGTTCTACTCTAGAGGAATTAATATCCCTTCCATACCATACTTAATCACCATTTTCAATACCATTCACCATTACTTGCATATACCACCACGGTTATTGAATCGTAAAAAAAACAAACAAATAAACAAAAACCAAAAAAATAAAAATCGTTAGTTCACAATGTTATATCAAATTAAATCATTTTGTTATGCTTTTCTGCATTTCTTCTCTCCTTGTTCTCCTTCCTCTTTGATCAATGTTGTATGTTCATGCTTTGAATGACTACATACCTTTGATTTGTTCTTATCTTCTTTCTTCCTCCTCTTTCTTCTTGTTACATATCACTATTGTATGGTCACACTTTGAGCAACTACATACCTTTGATTCATTTCATTTCCTTTTTTTCTTTATTTTACTTCCATTTTTTCTTCTATATTCTTCTATCATACCCTTCTTCACACCCACTCATGGTATCACCATATTATTTCATCAATCACATTGATGCCTCAAAATATTTTTTATTTCCTCTTGCACTCACATTCTCATATCAAATTTATTCATTCTCTCCATCACCCCTTCCATCTGGAAATTAAATTTGTATAGTATTTGCATAATCCATACATAGTGTACTCATGTCATTCATTGCATCATTCACTACATGATCATACATTTTTACCACTCAGTCATTGTGATTTGCATTGTCATTATACATCATATATCTCATTCTTCATATATATTTACAAGTATATAAATTATGTCCACATTCACATATATACATATTAATTGTAAATAATAAATTTGAATAATTAAATACACACTTGCCAGCATGATAGTTTGGGTGTCTAATCCTATTTTCATGAGACTAGATTGTTGAAAGCTTTGTGTGATTGAACCATCTAGTGTACATAGTGTGTATATATACTACTCATACACAAAGTAATGGTCTCTAGGCCACAAAAAAAAACATCAATAAACCATGTTTCTCATTGGGAGTCTCTCCACTCCCCTCCTAAGCCATTGGGGCTTGATCCCCCATAGCCCTCACATAATACACCACCTAGTGCAAAAAATAAGGCTTCCCTATGAGCTTATCTCTCTCATACATCCTAGAATATAATTCTTGTACATCTCTCTCATCCACTAATCACCTCACCTCTACTAAGGACACCTCTAGCCTCTCCTCCAACCCCTACCTCTTTGCTCTGGCAACATCTTCTCTCAACTCTCACTCCATATCTCTCTCAAACAAGATAATATCTAATCCACCATACCTACTGAGGTCCAAATTTCCCAATATATCCTTTCATCCATCAATTGACCTTATCTACTTCCATTTTTTATTGCTTTACGGTTCCAATAATCCCTCTAACCATTCATGCCAATTTTCCTTTTCAAAAGGCTTGAAATTTTTCATTCACCACCTTCAAAAGAAGGATCATTTTTTACCTAAATTTTCACCTATCAAATCACCTCTAAATTTTCCAAAAATACCACCATTGGATCAGGATCAAAAATAGCCTTCCAATGGTATACATTTTGTCCAATTTTGATATCGTTTGGTCCCCCAAACTATATAAATACTGAACATGGATCAACTAAAAAAATTCACACGGACACATGTGAATATTTTGGTTTGCACCCCGCCACGTGTGTACATTTTTTTTTGCACCCCCTCATGCAAACATTTTTTGCATTCCATTTTTCCTTCCATCCTTCCCGTTGTTCCTGGTTTTGCCTTGGTACATCATATTTTGACATTTTTCATCATTTCTCACCCCTTATTTTTATCATTTTCAATTGACTCCTTACCGCTTTCCATATTTTGCATCACCCATTCATCTCTTGAAGAGGTAGACCATCATTCAAATAAAATCCATCTTGCACATAATCAATAATCAAACACTCAATATTGAAAATTATGTTTGTTGAGGAATTTTTCCAATGATTATCACAAGTCCTTATTTTCTAGGGCAAAGAATAAAGCAAAACTTCTTTTCTCAACCCAATTCCAAACCACCCAAATTCAGTATATTGTTTCTAGTATATGCATATTTAATCAGGTGTGTATTACTTCATCAAGTCTAACAATGAGCCCACTAAAATAGTTATGAGTATGTATATACATACTCATACTTTCAATTTGGTGAGATGATAAAAGTGATGTGAGTACATATGTATATGACTAGATGGTTTACTAAATCAAATTTAGCACATCAAATCTATCAAAGGTAAAGTTTCCAAGACATGCATCCATTTCAAAATTAGGCCATCCTTGATCAATCATGAAAACAAGAAAATATTACATCTACTTCTTCAAAACCATCGTTATGGACCAACCCAAATGCCATAATCCACCTTCATCATTACCACCATCATATTTTTTTCCAATTGGCTCATCACTACTTTCTATCTCCTCCATCACCAATTCATCACTTGAGGGGGTAGTCATTCAACAATAAAATGTTACTTTGCATGTGATAAAACAACCAAACATCCAATCAAGGATTCAACATCTACCTAAGAAATATTTTTCTAAATATTATCTCAAGTCCTTATTTTCTAGGATAGATACAAAAGCGAAAGTTCTCTTCTCAATCAAAACAAAAGTCTAAAAATAAACAAACTTTGATAAATCTCAAATGCCTATGATTTTAGATAGCTCATGGATTCTCTTATTCAAATTTGTAGTCATAATACCACTTTTAAATGAAACCTAACTAAGCTCTCCCATACAACTTCAACAATTTGTCAAATATTATCAAAGAACCCACAAATCAATCAGAAGAAAAAATTTGCAAAGGCATTTGTTCCTTCTACAATTGGAACATCTTGCATTGATCACAAAGTAAGGCAAACTTACACCTTCCCTTGAAAGTAATCATTATGATATTTCAAAATGTCGTACTCAATCACACATCATCATTTTATCAATGCATATCTCTCGCAATCATCCACAAGTCATCAATCACAAATTCTTTGCCTTCCAATTCATCCATCAATTCATGTCATATATTTTTGTACTAAATCATATTTTCACACAACCTAGTACAAAAAGGGTAAAATGTAGACATCCAAAAGTCACAAATTATCTCCTTTCTCATCTTCACAATCGATCAATTTGCAAAACCCTCAAAAATTACATAAATTGGCTTTAAAACACTATTCATTCATCAAAATTACTATTCATCACTCTTAGCCCCCTTGGGCTAGCTAAGATCCTTCCTACACTTAACTATGGGTCCTCATGTGACCTCATTCATAACTCAACTAAGGTTGAATTATCCACCATGGTCAAAAAACACTTTATGATCAAAAGTCAACCTTTTTGGTCAAAACTTGTTTTATGAATAAACACATGCTTAATTATATCTAATCATGATTTAAGCTAAGCCTGCCACCTCACCTAGTCTACTTTGACTAGCCTAGCCTAGCCTTGCCACCTCTCATCCATATATTTCCTCCATATCACACTCTCTTGGGCAATAAATGAGAATTGGAGACTTTTTGCACATAAAAAGGAATATCAAATTCAAAGATATTTCCAATTCAAATCCAATTAATGCTATTTGTATACTTTCCTCCATGTCATCATGACATATGTATGGGTGAGATATTCTCTCACCCAATTCCATTTATGAGGAAGGATACCTCAATGGACACTTCATAGTGGACACCTCACAATGCACACCTCACAGGGGACACATCAACCCCTCCCCTAACCTTGGCCAAGTCTATAAAGAGAAGGCCATTTTCACCTTCTACATGAGATCAGTTTTAGCTTAAATAAACCTACAAAAATCACTCTAGCCATCCAACATCCATCATACATCAAACACGTCCATTTAGTATTAGGATTTCCATTATATCTATTATGCTCTTTGTGATTTAGATAAGTTATCAATAAAGGAGGCAACTTTTGAAGATGACATAGTGAAATATCAAAGAAGTAGTAACATCAGGATACTACTCACTTCATATTTGGTGGTTTCTACCAAAAACAAAAAAGTTTGCATCTCAGGTGTAAACTTTTTGGACTATAAAAAAGTATGCTTCCTAACTTTCAATGGTATAGAGGCTTCAAAAATAGGTGAGTATGCTTCCTAACTGGTCCTTCCATAATATTATGCATTTATAAGAATATTTTAAGGTATTTTTTCTGTATAAACATAGGTTTTGACCAAGGCAAGCCCCTAAACACTCTAATCCTATTTTGTATGTCCAATAGGTAAAAAAGAGAATAGATCAAACTAGTGGTGGATCACATGCAAGAAGCACACCTACATTGAGGAACATCCAAAGGATGAATCTTACTATTTTTGGTCATATTGAGAAGTGTTTCCTCAGGGAAGACCCATTTGTAGCCTACAGGGAAAAATTTGTAAAAGACTTCATTCTGTAATCTCTTCTTATTCAATATAAAAGTAGTGATTTTATATTTAATAAAATTGTAGTCTTTTGAATGGTTTTAAGTACATGATAACTAATACATACAAAAAATTCATATCACAAAATGGATAATGGTCTTAATAGAATTTGATATTGAATTCATTAGCCAAAAATATATCAAGGGTCAGGTGATAGTTTATCATCTCGTAGAATTTCCACTTCCTATAAATCAACCTTTGTTTATCCTGTTGCTATATGATTCATTTACCATTACTATATAGGAAGAACATGTTGATATTAAATATGATTTTGACATCACCTTGTTCTTTGATAGATCAAAGTGCAATAATTGGACAAGGTGTAGGATTTGTATTTTATACACCACAATGGATGCCTATCCCTTCATCATTCAAACTTGAATTCCAATGCACAAATAATAATGCAGAGTATAAAGTCCTAATTCTAGTGCCTTAGGTAGTTACTACTACGGACATAAAGCATATAAGAATATTTGGTGATTCTCAATTTGAATTTAATCAAGTGAAAGAAAGTTACCAATGCAAATATCTAGTCCTAAAAGTCTACAACAAAATAACAATAGAATTGCTAGAAAAAATTGATTGATATAAAATAAACAACCTACCTCATTTGATAAATAGATTTGCAGATATGATGGCCTCTCTAGGATCATTTATTCCAAAGAACCCTGATAGAGAGATCCAAATTCTAGTTATTACAATAATATCCAAATATACAATCTCATAATCTAAGTCTAAAGATGAAAAATATGTTTGAAATCATCTACAGAGAGCCATACGAGCCTTGGGTTGATATGGTAAAGGACTTTCTCAAATTTGGTAATCTCCCAATGGATTTTTCATTAAGTTACAAATGCACTTTCAAATAGAAAGTAGCTTGTTACACTCTTTTGGGGGATGTGTTGTATGGACATGGCTATGATGACATTCTACTCCATTATCTTGAGCTTGCAGAGGAACAATGGATCATATATGAGGCTCATGATGGTAATTGTGGTGGCCATTTTAGTGGGATGGCCATTGTAAAGCGCATATTACATATTGATTACTATTGGCCCACCATGGAAAGCAACTATTGCAACTATGTAAATAAATGTCAAAAATATCAACAACATGCCAATTTAACACACATGCCATCATAGGCATTACAACCAATTCAAAGCATTTTGTCCTTTTCACAATGGGGCCTTGATTTAATTGGTAAGATCTCACCTCCATAATCAAGACAACACAAATTCATCATCACTACCATAGAATACTTTATAAATTATATCAAAGGTAGCTCAAATCCACCTTGGAATATTGGATCTCTTATCCAAGAGACCATCTTCCACCTTAGGGTGATCATCAATGTTTCAATTCAACATGTGTATAGGGAGGGTAATAAAGTTGTTGATGCCATTTCCATGTTTGTGTTAACTTTGCAATCATTTTCGACGTGGCGACATGACTTTCCCTAATGTATTATGAATTTTTGCCATGAAAATAAAGCTACCACCTATGAATAGTGCCAAAACCTTTAGAAATGATATGCACCACCATGTACGGAGATATAATAGACATGGCGGCATTAAAATACCCTGTTATTATTGGGTTAAGACCTACTACACCTCCAACCTGAGTTGGCATCTAGTTATACATTGAAGCCAGGTAGTTGATAGCCTCCAAGTTCACACCCCAAGTAACCTACCTAATATTCCTTGGTACTACACTAAAATATGTGAGGGTTATTGTTTTAAGGCAATAATAAACCAAAGCAACAATAAAGGAAGCACTAATATCAATACTAGTGTTAACATTATCTCCAATATTTGGAAAGGAACAAATAGGCAAGGGACCAAAATAGAGTTTCAAATGGAATAAAAGCATAGAGAGTGTGACTTCATTCACATGATTAGGGAGATGTATATTATGACCAATAATAGCACTATCACCACCTTGTTCCAAGTCATTTATTTGATAAGGTCTTATGGAAGAACCGTTCAGATCATGTCCACTATGGGTGCCAATGTGACATCAAGTTTCCTGGAGACACATCCATGGAAGATGATTGAAAACAAGGCATGTTTCCATTGGTACACTCTGACCATTGTTACCATTTACAATCATTATTGTTGGCTATACTCCTAGATTTGGACACCTCTATTTCTAGTATGCTCTCAGCATATGAACCAAATCATACTTGGGAGTGGTATGGTCCATGTGTTGAGATATACTAGGTCCAAGAAACCTAATCAATGGCCTGAGGCAAGTTCCAAGCCCAAGAATGTTGACATGACTCCTCCTTGGCTATTGAAGGATACGTTTTTTATTTCACTTGTGTGAAGTATGAACCAAAGTGATCCTCAAATAAGGAGGGAGGTAGAGATCACTAGGATGAAGTGTTACTCTATATTTTAGAGGATGGTATTGGTAGAGCCTGGACAGTTTTAGTTAGACCCGTTGGTAGATGAGATTATGGCCTCTCGTGGGTTGCTAAATTTTTTGAAAAATATTAATGGACATGATCCTAAAATTTCTCATGAATTAGTCCAAAGTTGGGATAATAGAAGTGTCCCTGAAGGGACTTAATTTTATAGTGACCATTGATATGCTAGTAGAAATTACTAAACTCCCCAACAATAGAGATATTGTCCACAAAGACAAACACTCAATGGTGGGTGAATTGGCATTTTTCCACAAGAAGGGGAAGTCTCTAACGAAGAAGGATAATGAGTATGTCAAGGAGGACCTCCATATGCCTTAGAACTAGGCCATGATGCTGGTCTGTTGTACTTAATATGGCACTGAGATGGGGGGTGAATCAGTGTGACATTCCAAAACATGAATTAACAGCTCTAAAAACCACAGCAATTAAAACTTATAAACAAATATAATAAGTACAGCAAGAGAACATCACAAAACATAGATTTTTAACGAGGTTCACCAAAATGGCTACTCCTAAAAAAGAACGACTGCTTGGACTACCATCCAAATCCAGCCTCTTGTAAAACACCAACTTTACAATTTGTTTACCAGCACCAACTAGAAGGAGCACCAACCCCTTATTTATCTGCACCAACAGAAAGGAGCACCAACCCCTAATTTTCTAGCACCAACTGGACTTCAATTTTGAATGAAAATGTTTGACAAATACCTTTGTTATTGCAAGACTCTAACTGATCTACTTCACCTTTGCAATCTCTACACACTCTACTCTTTCTTGCGCAATCTCTTCACATAATCTGCTGCACTGCTATAGCCAAACTTTGCAATCAACTTTGCCCTTTGTGCTCTCTACACATTCTTCTTTCTCTGCTCACATGCTTCGCACACTCTATGTCATTCCACACTCTGCTCTTTGTGCGCATTCACAATCGCACTTCGAACAACTCGACACAACTAGCTCACATTATGCACTTCGCTATCATCTCACCGATTCTACGCTATCTACGCTTTTACGACCGCATCTCGCACTTCAACATTCACCCGATGGATGCCTAAATCTCCAAATAGCCTTGCTTATATACTTGAGATTTCAAGATGAAAACCCTAATAGTAGTCGACTGATTATGCAAATGCAAACCCTAATATTGGTCGACTACAAACCCTAAACATGGTCGGCTGCAAACCCTAAATGTGGTCAATTACAAACCCTAAAATCTATCAGCCTACATTGAATGACTTCTGAACTACCTGTCCACTGCATTATTAGATCTAACTACCTGAGTTGACAACAATGACAAAACTCTTGCAACACCTTGCTCAACAATCTCCCCCTTTGGAATTGTTGGCAACACCTGTGTACATTCCTATAACTCTTCTCCCCCTTTGTCAATAATACCAAAGGGCTGCTGCAGACTCCCCCTGAGTCCATACACACCATTCTCAGAACCACATTGAAATAGTTAGCAAAAATCATGGATATGATCAATAAGATGAACAAATGCACAAATTCCCCCCCCTGAGAATTTGATCCCAATGGCTAGTCAAATTTTAGACTATTCTTGGGAATATGTGGCCACTTCAATTCATGCTGTCTTCTGAGCCTCAACCATCTGTTGCTCTACAATCTCAAACTTGTCCACTGATTTTAGTGAAAGCATACAATGATCGTTTAACTATCCAAATTTTTGCTCGTAATGCAAACAACATCTCGCATATACATCTTGAATATTCTCAACGAGACTTGAACCTACTGACGGTTGTTTGTATTTCTCTACGGTGAGAATCCAATGAGACTACCTCAATTATTTATAAAAGCACCTCAAACATTCATCACCAGCTAGAAATCATCTGGCTGCACATTATAAACTTTTTCTTCAATCTTCCCATTCAACATGCTGATTTCACTTCTATCAACAGAATTGACAAGTGACTCACATCTGTACCAATTTTTGTCCAGCACTGCAATTTTACTGCCAACTCTTACTTTCAACTGTGCATGTCGAAAGAAGACATTTTTTCAAACACTTTATGGCCAACCGTAGTGCACCTTACTCAGCCTCAAACTTCTTATCCTTGAATTGGCATTATATTAAAAGTTAAAACAAAACTATCTGTGAATTAAATATATTCACCAAGGTGTAATGAAAGATCTGACAATCTTCACATCAAGCGTCGGACAAAAACACGCTGCTATTATCGAAACACAAATACGCAGCTGGGGAAAGCATTCTTTCAATAAACAAAAACAATCTGAACTGTTATAATCCATAGCTATAATTAGTGGCAGTAAGAACCATCAACAAAACAACAATGACATAAGAAATACTACCAATGGTGAAGATTCTCAATGCAAACACTACCCTTCATGGCACTTCCACACACAACTAAATGAACAACCAACACACTTGACAATTATACCACAAAAGCCCAACTTCTGGTCTTTCATCCTCAGATACCCAGACAAATATACAGAAGCATTAAAATAAAACCTCTTTCAAAATGCTCCCCCTGAGGATGTGTTACCTGGAGTTGCTTAGTGCAGTAGAAGAGCAGTCTCCTTTAGTTCAAGGAGACACAATTTCCTCTCTTCTTTCTTTCTCCAGAATTTCTTGACCTCGGGCTTGGATTTTTCACCTGCGTCCCTATTTTGCATCATTACATGAACTTGAATATATCTCTGGTGTGGTTGTCTCTTATGCATCCATGATGAATGATTATTTTCCTTTCTTCTATGAACCTGATTTATTTCCTGTCTATGTTGTGTTCTTTGCATCTTATGAAATCTATTGTTTTGCATTAGATTTGATACATAAGCGCTTGGACAAAACCTTGCTATGTGCCCATGACCATTGCATTGAAAACATTGTACAAAGTGTTCACTCAGATATGCAAATGTATTTCGACCAGCATAACTCTTTGATTTATTATTTAATCCACAATAAGTTGTCTTGTGACCATACTGGTTACATCTGAAACAATAGCCATTAAAAGTGTTAGTATGAAAAAAGTAAGAGTGGTAGAACCTCTTTTGTTGTGGTTGCTTTGCTATAAATCTCCTTTGATATTTTCTTTCTTTTGAAGATACAGCTTTAACCTTTTCTTGCTCGGACCCTTCAACAGTGAACTTCTTCTTCTCTGCAGAATTGGAAGATACAGGTTGTTCAGCTTCATATCCAAGACCATGCTTAATCGTGGAGCTTCTCTGATGACTTATCATTTTATCTAGCAATTCTATGCTCTTCTCGAATTTAAGATTTGTATTGGCCTCTAGTTATTTCTTCAATGAAACAATCTCTTCTTCTTGTTTGCTGCAAATAATTTCTTTCTCATTGATCTGTGACCTGAGAGTTTCCTCAATCCTTTTAGACTCTTCTACTTGCAGCTTTAGATTACTAACTACTTTGTTAGAATCCTCTTCATGTTTGTTACACACATTGACTTTATAATTCAGCTATGACTTCAAGTCTTCTTCTATTTTCTTGGCCTGTTGGAATTGTAAGAATAGATTTTCAATCTCATCCCCATATTCTTCCAATTTCTTGGATAGTCTTTTGTTCTTTTTCTTTTCTATACTCAACTCTTCAAGAGCAGAGATCAACTCACCTTCCCAGTCTACTTCAGCATTGAGGTTTTTATTATCTACTTCAGTGTTCACCCCTTCTGCCTTTTTTGGTTCAATTTCCTCTACCATAGAAACTGAAACTGGCTGAGATGTCCTTTTGAAGGAGGTTCTATTCTTCTTACTTGGAGCTGTAATTTGATCTTCATTCCAATTTGCTTCTGCATTCATTTCTTCTTTATTACATTCTTGTTCTGATTCTATTTCTTCTTCATCTTCACTGCTACTAAACCCATAACACTGACGTTCATTATGCCGAAGTTGATCAAAACATTCTGAACCTTGAGAACCTGCATTATGACCGAGTTGACTCTTGGCCTTTTCTCCATTGTTTGATTCATCTCTTGAATCTACAACAATAATGAATTTATCTTTATTTTCTTTTATGACCCTATGTGATCTTTTCTTCTTGTGTCTCATGGTTCCATTCTTGCCTTTCTTTGCCATTAGAGTATTAATCCAAGATCAACCCTAGCTGATTTAGCCTTTAAAAGGAACTTGGATCTAATACCAATTGTTGTACTTAGTATGGCACTGAGAGGGGGGTGAATCAGTGTGGCATTCCAAAACATGAATTAACAACTCTAAAAACCACAACAATTAAAACTTATAAACAAATATAATAAGTACAGCAAGAGAACATCACACAACATAGATTTTTAATGAGGTTCACCAAAATGGCTACTCCTCAAAAAGAATGACTACTTGGACTACCATCCAAATCCAGCCTCTTGCAAAGCACCAACTTTACAATTTTTTTACTAGCACCAACTGGAAGGAGCACCAACCCCTTATTTATCTACACCAAAAAAAAGGAACACCAACCCCTAATTTTCCAGCACCAACTGGACTTCAATTTTGAATGAAAATGTTTGACAAATACCTTTGTTATTGCAAGACTCTAACTGATCTACTTCACCTTTGCAATCTCTGCACACTGCTCTTTCTTGCGTAATCTCTTCACAATCTGCTGCACTGCTACAACCAAACTTTGCAATCAAATTTGCCCTTTGCGCTCTCTGCACATTCTGCTTTCTTTGCTCACACGCTTCGCACACTTTGTGTCGTTCCACACTCTGCTCTCTATGCGCATTCACAATCGCACTTCAAACAACTTGACACAACTAGCTCACATTATGCACTTCGCTATCATCTCGTTGATTCTACGTTATCTATGCTTTTACGGCCGCATCTCGCACTTCAAAATTCACTCGATGGATGCCTAAATCTCCAAACAGCCCCGCTTATATACTTGAGATTTTGAGATGAAAACCCTAATAGTAGTTGGCTGATTATGCAAATGCAAACCCTAATCTTGGTCGATTGCAAACCCTAAACATGGTCGGTTGCAAACCCTAAATGTGGTCAATTGCAAACCCTAAAATCTATCAGCCTGCATTGAATGAATTTTGAACTGCCTGTCCACTACATTATTAGATCTAACTGCCTGAGTTGACAACAATGACAAAAATCTTGCAACACCTTGCTCAACATGGTCATGTAGTACCTAGCCATGTATGAGTTGTCTTTATCCCTCTGAAGCTTTCACATGGCATTCCTAAACTTCTTGAAGGATTTCAAATAAATCAACATCCTGGAATATATTTTTTGGTCAATGGAGATCTACATTGACAACGTCAAAAGAGGGAATTCCACTTATTCTAAGATCTAGGGCCTCTAATTAATCATCTATAAATAAATAATCCAGAACCCTGACTAGCACATCATGAAACCTAACAGGTTGGCCACTGATCCTAACCCAATTCCAGAACCTCTAGTGATAATGGAAATTACTCAAGAAATATAGGCGATCGACATGGACAGTGGAACCCCTAGAAGCGCAGGAATGCCAAGAATATTACCTCCTATAGGACCATCTATTAATCCTACTAGGCACCATGTTAAAAGTGTAAAAAATAAAGCTAAAAGTCCTTTATCTGCCCATAAAATTCAAAGGACTACGATAGGACCCTCTTTGGGATCTCGATTTGTCTAGAAAATGGGTAACATGGACCAGATCACTAACTTAGAGGACATCATCACATTGGCTACTTCAATGCTGTCAAGAGCCAAGAAAAATTATCACCCTCATGCATGCACAAAAAACTAGCATCCCTGTGGAGGACGATCCCAATGAGGACAAAGACTATGTCCCATAATGAGAATATGGTACTTGGGTGCTTCTTTTTTGTACCGGATTGTCCCATTTTATTTCTAGGTTATCCTTGTGTATCTACTATTTCTTTTATTTTGTTCTATTTGTGCCTACGAGTAGTAATCAATATTTATTTCCCTACTTTTATTTCTATTGTTTATGTTGTGTGGCCACAAATTTTGGCCCCTTTTTGGCTTTCTCCGTAGTGAGTAAAACCTTCATAGGATCCTCTATACGACATGTATAAAATGTTTAAGGTTCATTTGAAAACCCGTTATCAATAAAAAAAAAACTTTATAAACTGGTTTAAGGTGATTCCTATGACCACTATGATAGGACCTCAAATCACGGAGTTCATACTCCAACATATAATCTATCATTTTGGCATTCCCTCAAAGATAATTTTAGATAATGGTAAGTCTTTCAAGAATAAATATGTTCAAGCACTTTATGAGAAATATCATATAGTTTATCAACTCCTTATTACCCACAAATAAATGGACAAGCTAAGGCCACCAATAAGAGCTTGATAGCTATTTTAAATGAAATCATTAAATGTAATCACAAAGATTGGCATATTCAAAATCCCTTAGAATTATGGGCTTATTGAATGAGAATTTGTATACCTACAAGGGTCAAATCATTTTTATTAGTCTATGGAGCTAAAGCAATTATGCTTATTGATCTCGAGATCCCCTCAATACACATTTTATTACAAGAATTCATGGATGACAATAATTTTGGATAAGTGTATTTTGATCGACTCACACTACTTGATGAAAGGTAAGTAAATACCTTGGAACATCTACGAGTATATTAAGACCATATTAATTATGCTTATAATGCAAAATTTCATCCATGTGAATTCCAAGTAGGATATCTCATTCTCAAAGACAATCAATAAAACACCAATGTCTTGTTGCACCTTCATGACAAAGTTATAGCTAATTGGTTAGATCTATTCATAATTAATTAGAAGATTGGTCCTAGAACATATAGACTTGTTAATCTCAAGGGAATAGAAGATCTTGAGCCATTGAACATTATTCACTTCAGAGCATTCTATACCTGATGTGAACTATATAAATTTACATATACATGGCTAAAAAAAATAAATAATAATATATAATAAATTGTTGTCACATTACATTTCATGCATCCATTCATACATTCGTAGCTCTTATATACCAATTATACTGCATATATATATTCATATCATTTGCATTCATACATGTCACTTGTCGTATTGGTTCTCATTCAGTTTGATTGGATAATTGTTAGTCCACTAAGTCATGTTGCCTTAATCAAGGGTACCTTCATTCTAGTATTGGTTTCATTCCACCATAAACCAAAAAAAAAAACATAGCAATAAATCCCATGGCACCTTATGTATTTGGTAGTCTCTAGTTTGAGGAATCTCTAGGTGTTTTCAGTCACTCAACCACTCCTAGTGTTTCAAGCAACCTTCATTGAACATTAAATAGTCCTTAGGTACTACAAGTTTTTCCTAGATAAATAAAGTTTCCTCTTGGACCATGCATATTATCACACATTAATCACATTATGATACCTTGTAATGACAAACTCATGAGTAGCTATTACCATAAAGTGAATGGTTTCCCCTACTCATCCTATCATGCACATGGTCTAACCCTAAGAATTGGTAAAAGGACAAGCACAAAAGCAAAATATAAAAGTATTTTCTAAAAAATAAAAATAGAATAAAATCTTGAATCCTTAGAATTATTAAGTCATTATATCATGGGTCTAACCTCCATCGAGGTTATAAAAACTTGATTTGCAGCGGAGTACACTTGGATTGGTGACATTTCTATCATATTAGTGATCTTATTTTATACATACCTATGTATGCTCATGAATGAGCTAGATTATTGGCATAAGTTACAATTGATTAGTATAACCATTCTCATGATTGGAAATGAACATTCAAATCACACATAGTTGGTCCTTGAGAAATTTGACTCCACTAGGACATCCTTAGTACATTATGGATTTGTGAGATTAATAGATGAGTTTGTTTGAGATCACTAGGATGTTTGAGTCTTTGGAAAACAACTCTAGATCCTTTATCCCTAAGACAAACAATTTGATAAGTGAGCTTACATTCCATACCACCATCGCATTGTTACACATGTATCATAGTCCATTTCATCCTACAATATATGGTCAATATAGTACTATTATTGGTGCCCTTGATTAAGCAATAAAGACAAAGTTTGCTAACAGTCCATAATATTTTTGAATAATATTCAATTAAGCATTAATAATTATCATCTAATATGCATTTCATCTACATTCTACTCATTCCATCACATGTTCAACCATAAGGTTTTAAGGTAGCACCCTTTGCCTCATTATCATCCATAATCCATGGTGAGGTTTTAATATCATGCCCTTTACCTCTATAAAAAAAGGCTCCAAAGGAACCAAAACTCCTTTGGTCACTTTCATTCCAAAAGGATCCAAAGGAACCAAAACTCCTTTGGTCACTATTAATCCAAAAGGCTCCAAAGAATAAACTCCTTTGGTCACTTTCAATCCAAAAAGGCTCCAAAGGAACCAAAACTCATTTGGTCACTTTCAATACAAAATTCTCTAAAGACAACACACCCATTTTGTTAATTCAATTTAAAATGCTCCAAATGAAACACCCCCTTTTGATCAAATCAGTTTAAAATACTCCAAAGCAAACATCCCTCTTTGGTCACTTTTAGTTCAAAAGGTTGTAGAGACACGAAACCCCATTGGTCAACATATAGAATAGTTTTTTTTTTTTTGTAAGTTAATTATATTAATTCAAAAAGGGCATTTGAAAGGTGCCCTATCACCTTTTACAAAAAGGAACTCAGAGGAACAAGAGGAGGAAAATAGAAACACGAAGAACAAAGCAAAGCTCATCAAAAATGAAATGCCTGAAGCCATTACACTCAAAAAGCAACCTGAAGGACTACCAACGATCCTTTAGCACAAAGGAACAAAAAGGAACAACACTAGAAGGTATAAAGGAAGATACAAGTAGAAAAAGACCCAGTAGCACACCACAAAACTAGAGGAAATGGATAACAACATAAAACAATGACCGAGACCAACAAAAAACACCATCAAGGAAGAGCGTCAGGCTGTAGAAAAGTGTGGACATCAATATTGAAAACATTGTCCTTTGCTACATCTTCTATGCATCCTTTTAGGTATCTTTCACCTTTGGAATACACTTATCAAAGCTCACGGGGTTCAAATCATTAAAACTCATGCAAAAAACACCTTGGAATGATGGGAATGAGTGGTTACTTGGAAAAGTTTACGAATATTGAAAAAGGTAATATTGAAATAGGAAATAGAGCCTATGGGTGCATGGATCCACATTTGTCCTTTTTAAGAATTTCATCCACCTCAGCAGGTAGACTGTCTGTCCATGTTAATAGTACTTGGGCATGAAACCTAATGTTAGCCAACTTATCAACAATAGAATTGGCCTCTCTGTAGGCATGTTGGAGTATGCAATTGTGTTGTCGTTTAAGAATTTGCTTGCAATCTTCAATAATTGATCTGATCCTCCAACTAATAGGCTTAGAAGACTTCAAGTAGTTAATAACATTTAAAGAATATCTTTCCACAATGATGTTTCCTGGGATATTTTTGATAAATTGAAGACCCCTCCAAACAACTTTGGCCTCAGAAATATAGTTGGTGATAACACCAAGAGGTTCAGCATAGGCAAAAATAGTATTTCATTCAATAGGTTTAGCTCAGCAATATAGAATAGTTTTTTCTTTCATTCAATAGCTCAAGATTTTATTTTCAATAATAAATTAGCTAGCCTAGATCCTTGATTGGATCTTGTATCTAGTGATTTACTCTAGTCACCTAGCGGTTGTAGTGATTGGTTATCCATGCAATCTGGTATGATGGGTAAATCATGACAAGGACACTTGATAAAAAACACCCCAAAACATCCCAAAAGTTTAAAAAACTCCACAAAATCACCAATAAACTCATCCATGCATCTAACACATCATCATACATCATCTTGTCATAAATTTAATCAATTTAGCAACCCAAATTTTGAATTTAATTCCATTCAAGAAAATTTGCTCAATTTAATCATCAAACCCTCTCCATAGGGTCACAAAAGTAGAAACCTTTCACAAATTGAAAATTTGTCTACACTATGTCATTTAGAAATGGGTCAAACATACACCCTCAATGGCTAGTCCATATACCATAGTAAAATAACATGATGTCACCAAAATTAAAGTTTCAACAATGTAAAACCCACCCCAAACTTGGGGTAATCAACTTGATCCTGATATGTGATATTTACATTCATCAATTCAGATCAATCCACTATACAAATCTATCAAGTGGCTTATGGGTTTCATATAACACATATTTCACCCATTCACCACTTTAGGGGGTAAGCCAAAATTAAAATTTATAAGTCATTCAATCCTTGCATCAGGGAAATAAAATTAGGCAATTCTTCCATTCAATAAAGTCATTTATCTCTTGTTTTTGCACCACATTGTGTTTTGCACAATGTAGTACAAAAATATTTATTTGTAGATAGCTAATTCTAACCACTTTATCATAGTAAAAATGTGCCTAAGGTTTAACGTAGGTATGATTTATTGCACATTATCCTATTTTCTAGATTTTGTAAAATTTAGAAAATATACCTAGGATTCCTTGTCTCTCCACTAGCCAAGTGTACTAGAAACCTTTACCCCTCCCCTTACCACATGTCATACACCTCATACCTATCTCACCTACCCATATGCCACCATTCCACATATGTGAGACACCCTAGGTGACTCACTCTGACTATCTAGGATAGGTGCCTACCTAGTCCCTACCACTTGGTAGCCCTAGCTTACTATCTATCCTCTCTCCTCATCCCTCAAAATCCTACAAAGGATCCACAATTTGACCAAGTAAAAGGGGAATAAATACACACCATTATGTTTTCAAAATCATGATAAGAGGACCAAAGTATTCTTAGGAATCAATCCATCAAAGCTAAGGAGAGAAAATCCCTAACCCTTTTGCCATTTAGTCCCAAAAATAGAGCTAAGGGTGCACAAACATAGGCTTAATGGTGTACATCCATAAATATATTGTTGAGGGTCTACAATGATAAACATAGCCTTGAAGGTTTGCAAATTCAGCCCTGCATTTACATAGGAGCAGGAAAGCCACTTTCAAGCACAAATCAGATATGTAAGAAAATATAATTTTTTTTAGTATAATTGTTTTATATCTTATGCACATATTTATTACATTCTATAAGCATTTTTTATTCAAGGTTTTTCGTATATATTTTTTATATCAAAACAGTCCTCACACAATGGAGGCCCTTCATATGCTACTAACTTCTTTCTTGTTTGCAAGCATTTTGTGTTTAGGTGATAAGTTTATGGATAGTTATTGAGGTAAGGATGACCTGTAAGGATGCCCAAGCCCATCTAGTAATCTAATTCTAGCAAATAAAATAATCAACACCCATTTCCAGTTGTATTAGCCAAAGGGGCTTCCCCTTTTTGTTCCCATTGTACTCTGATAAGAAAAAACAACCAATATTCTTTTGTAACTAGACCCATGCAATTTGGGGCATACCATTATTGTAAAAGAGAGGAGATAAATCCTCCCAAAAGTTTAATACAAAAGCATTTATTCATTGCAATAATTTGTCCATTTGTTTCTTTTTTTGGGTGTTATCTATTTTGCTTACACAATAAAGAATATTCATTCAAATAGAGAGGGTTAAATTTTATCAAAATAATTTAATTATTTTTTAGAAATAAATGATATGAAAATACAACTTACAATAGCATATTTACCTCAAAAAAATGGTATTGTAAAAATAAGAAATATATCTATTATAGAAACGGTTCATTGTATATTAAAATAAGCCCATCTTGAACATCAATATTGGGCTAAAGTAGTTAAAATAGCTATTGCTTATAAAATAGATCACACGCAAGAATATTTAAAAATATTACTCCTAAAGAATTATGGTTAGGAAAAAAACTATAGTAGGACAATTAAGAATCTTCGGATGTAAGGTATATGTGCATGTTCCAAAGTAAATAAGAACTAAACTAGATGACAAAACTATGTGTGGAATATTTTTTGGTTATGATGATGATTCTACTAGGTACAATATAATTGATCCAACTACAAAGAAATTTTATATAAGAAAAGATGTGAATTTTGATGAATAAAAATGTTATTAAAGAACAAAAGGTTTATACAAGGTAAATTATAATGTTTTAAATAGATAACTCATCAAGCAAAGAATCATAATTAAAAATATATGATGAACAAATTAAAAATTTAGAAACTACTATAAAAATAAAATAACCAAAATGGTTTAGAGATACTCTTAAGGACTAAAATATAGAGAAAATATCATATCTTACTACTAAAAGACCACAAACTCATAGTCTAAAAAAAATAATTACAAGTTTAATAAGATCAGTAGTAGAACCTACAACTACTCAAACTACTTTAAAACTTCTAGAATGGAGAGCAAACATGAAATCAAAATCTGCAACATTAATGAAAAATAAAACATGGAATCTAGTAGATTTAACTCAATTAAAGAAAGTCATTGTATGCAAATGGATCTACAAGATAAATTACAAATTAGATGGTATAAATACAAAGCTCAATTAGTTGTGAAAGAGTATACATAAACAAAAGGAGTAGATTATGATGAAACATTTGCACCAACAACAAGAGTCACTACTATATAAATAATTTGTGTATTAACAATATATCTTAGACAAAAACTTCTTCAAATGGATGCAAAAATGCATTACTCAATGGTGATCTTGAAGAAGAAGTATACATGTCATGACCAAATGGATTTTTTTATAAAAGAACAAGAACAAAAGGTTTATAAGTTTAAAAAAATTATTTGTTATGGTCTAAAGTAGGCACCGAGAGCACGATATATAAAGAAAAATAATTATCTATTACAACATAATTAAAAAAAATCATCAAATCCAAATATCTATACAAAAAAATTGGATAGCAAAAAATAATACTTATAGTATATGTTGATGATATATTAATCATAGGTGACTCAAGAATTTTGATATATGAATTTAAAAGGAATTTAGAAAAGGATTTTGAAATGATATATTTGGGGCTTCTTCATTATTGTATTGGTTTAAAAATCAATTAGAAGGAAAACAATATCACAATAACTCAAAAAAGCATGCAAAACCATTATTTGAAAAGTACAAAATGAAAAATTGTAAATCCAAAAATACACCTATGTGTTGTAGTCTGGTTTTTCATCAAGCCAATGCTAGAACTGTGATCACTATACTGAGAAATTTAAAGGTGATCACCAGCTAATCGCAACCTAGACTAAATATTGGAAGAACCAAATTACTTTGATTCAACCTCTAGAGTAGGTTGGTATACCTTGTCAACTTAGTAGATGTTGACTCTTTTTAGCTCAAAATGGTAAAGGTTTAGGGATAGGGATGAAAGGGTTAGAAATGTATGAATGAATGATGGATGGATGAATATAACAACATAGACATCCATAAAGGATCTTCCAATAAATAAATTTATAGAAGAAATGTTGGAGACTAACAACATTCAAAATGTAGCAACACTCTACATCAAGGGCATTTAACACACTTAAAGTATTATTCTAAATATCTAAGCATCAATTATTCAAGTTAACATAATAATATTGATACCTTGACTAATAGAAATAGAATTCTCATAAGCATGTATATAAGTATGAATTATTCTAATTTGCTCTAAGTTAGCAATCTAAATTAACAAAATAAACTAACCATAGTAGGAGTAACAAAAATAACTTCACAAGATTATGATCAACCAACAACACAGATGCAAGTTTAAGGTAAACATCCCTTGTAATGCTTCTTTCATTAATTGTAAAAAATGTACATAGTAGTGCAAGCAAACACTTTAGAATCGACCTCTTGAAAGGAGGTCACTGCCTTTATTTATAGTTTTATAATGAGTTTCATTTTGAGCATTACAAGGAAATTTTACAATTCTTAATTTTCTTGGCAACTTGTTGATAATGGCATCCACCTATGTATTTCTTGATTAGTTATAACATATTTCAAACCAGAGTCATCCTCTGCCATTCATAGTTCTTGCAACTTCTTATCCATTGATCTGCATCTAAATCTAGTTGAGCTAATTTTTTTGGAAGCTTTTGGATTGAAATCTAATGTTTTGACTTCCATCATACCTTATGTGGTCTCTTGGGCTCTCTATAACAAACAATTGTGTGAAATACGTTGGATATTCTGAATTTAGAGAAGATTGAATTTTCACTATTGATTTGAAGATAAGCATCTAAGATTAACTACCTCACGATTGCTCTTTATCGTTACCTTTTTTGGATCAATGCAAAATTAAATTTCTTTAGCCTTTCATTTTAGTTGTGGAAACATAGAAATGCATGAATTTAGAATTTCACTCATACTTCCTTTAAGCTTGCTTTTCCTTCTAATCTTAGCCAATTTTTTGTTGGTGGGCCCTATTTGTATTTTGCACACAAACTAGTCATTTGTATTCTCCAAATTTTTCTTGTGCATGAAGTAAATTCATGGCCACTCGTCTACTATGTCCCTTGGATGAATTTTTTATTTTCATGCCATAAACAAAGGATATGGGAAATTGCACGCATTCTTCCAACTTAAGATTCTCAATCAACCTTCTTTATGGAAATGCACCTTTTAAAGGATTTAAGAATTTTTGCTTTGTAAGATTTTCCTAGTGTTTTCTTGATTTGCGTGCCAACAACAAAGGAGTCAAGAAATTGTGCTCGAAAGTATTTCACCTAATTTTAGCCTTTTTTCATGGATTCACTTTGAGAAAAATTTAATTTTCACACGATTAAAGAAGAAGTCAGGTGGTCACAATGCTTTTCTTGCAACTTAGAACACTTTATACCTTTTACCATAAAATCACACTTTTTAGATTTATGCACGGTTAACAAAGGAGTTAGTTAGTCACGGTGCTTCGAAGTATTTTACCTATTTTCAGTCTTTTTTGTGGATTTGCATTTTTTAGTGGATTTGGGATTTATTTGACTTTTCTCTGAGCTACCTCCCTTACAAAATATTTTTACAATCATGTCAATATTATAAATCGCACCTATCAGCACTTTTAAGATTGAGAAATCTTAAGATCATACATGTTTTTGATCTTTTGAATTGTCACCTTTGATCTTAAGCAAATTTTGACTACTCATAATTTTTTACACATGTAGCTTTTTGAGCCTACATTATGGTGCCTCTTAGGGAACTTTACTTGGAATGTTGCAGAACTTAGATAGCCTTATCCAGATGCCAACATTTTCTAAAATAACACAAAGGTCTAGATAACACACTAGGGAAGGAGGAAGTGACCATACGAAAAATAAAGGAAAGCACTAATGGGTACTAAATCAGGAAAAACAAGACAACAAAAAATATGTGAGTATGGGGTGATATTATAATGGTATGTGACAAAGTGAGGTAAAATAAACCTCATATTACACATGAAATGATGGTGAGTGGAAATGGGTAGGGATAAAACATAGAATGAAAATACATAGATAACAAAAAGGGGTGGTCAAAAATAGGGGATATGTTATATATTTATATGTGAATAAGAAGAAGTAGCAATAATGTGCTAGGGAAGAAGAGAAAAAAAAAAGAACTAGAGGTACACAAAATATAGAAGCTACTAATAGTATCGTACCTCCATATGTATACTCCATAGGGGTGCAATATTCATATGTATACTCCATCAGGATGCAAGGCCACTTCCAAGGTAGATAGATTTCTAGGGTATTAGGGAATCATCTATCTCTTCTACATATTTTTTGGCTACTAGAATGGGCAAAAAAAACCTTTAGCCGCTCATTTTCACCTCTACCACCCTCTACTTGCACACTTAGCCCCATATTAGATGTCAAATTTTTCTTTCTGATTTCAAATGGATATCCATATTTATATAGGGCTAAGCTGAGTGAAAGCATATCATTAGTTGAAACCAATGAAAATCATTCTACGTAGATTTTAAAAATATTTCACTCACCTAATCTTGCTTTCATGCATCAACCAAGCCTTTTACTCATATCACCTTGCTTTGGGGCTGACCTCATCCTACGTGGAGCAAGATGTTTCTTCCTACCAGTTGATCTTGTTCTCCTTTATTTTATTACAACATATATACAAGATGATGCAAGGTACACATTCTAGCACACATCTACACTATTTTATTCATGATGACTATAGTCAACCATTTTATTTACATGCCAAATTATGTACATAAAAATGTGATGTGACTGCCCATGCTTGGCTTCAAGCTCTATATTTGAAACTATCCAATGAATCTACAATGTTCAAACCAAATAGTCCCAAACTTGTACCTTTCCTCATATTCTTCATCTACTAGCACACAAATCCTTTCTACATCTTCATGCAAATAATTTGATTCTATACTTCTATTAAAATTTTTAGCATGCAAGCCTAATGATGATCTTACAATCTATGAGGCTTTGGTAGGATGCTCTTAGAAAAATATTGAAGGTGTCGAGTCACTTAGAAGATATCCATATTTGTACAACACTTCAACTCTTTGCTTTATCATATTTCTTCAACCACTTGGATAAACATTATGCAATCGACAATTCCATATCTCTTGGCAAGAAAATGTGAATCAATATAGCCATTTGATGTTGTTTTTAATTTGAACAATAGCTTTAATACCAATGTTATGCCTAACGGGTTGGTCCTAAAATGTATTTATAAAATGGGATAAAATAGTTTTGAAATACAAAATTATTTATAATTTCAAGGTGAAAAGGTCCCCTATTATCAAGGGTAATATTGGAGATTTAAACATAAAATGGTTTAATTATTATAAAATTGGGGTGAATATACCTATAAACAAATCTACACCCAAAATATTTGGGCTAATAGCCCCTTATCAAGGATCTCCAATATTAGCCAATTTCGAATTTCAAAAATCCAAATATTCATTAATTAATGATGATTATCCACTATGCATAACCTTGTTTGCAACTGATTTTCTTGTAGAAAAATGTTTATTGTTGCTTCAATGCTACTAAAGTTAAAATGTGGCAAGGTGACATGATTCTGATTTTTTTTTTTATAATGAAAGGGTGAGGCCCTTGGCTAGATACTCTAATCATGCTCTCTTCTCTAAATATTTTGAAATGATTAGCTTCTTGTTTGAGGTAAAACCTATATCAGTTGAGGGTAACCTGAGATAGACATATGCCAAATAATGGGGGAATATTTGCTACCAATACATCATGAAACACAACTAAATATGGGTGTCTGTACAAAATCATCACAAAATGCTCCAAAATACCTACAACTTTTATGTTTCTTTTTCTGAATTTCAGCCACCTAGATTCCATTTGATTCAAAGGTAACTTTAAACTTTCACAGACCTTTAGGGGTATCACAAAAATTTTAAATCTTGGATCTATTACACAATTATGTACCATACCATTCTCTACCCAAAGTGATAAATGGCATGGTCCATATTCTCTTCTCTAGAAATTCAAATATCTAACTCTTGAAATTGAGTCTTATTCTTTACTTGAATTTACCAAAGAGAGATCAACTAAATCAACTTTAAGATAGACCAAAAAGTATTCCCTCAAGCCTTGATTATTTTATGGAAATTATTTTAGAAAGTTATGAAATTGAACTACTATATTCCTTATTTCTTCCAACTTTACAATAGGAAAATATAAGTTTTTGTGGGCTTTGAATCTTCTCTAATTGAAAGACCCCACTATTGGAAATTATTCTTGCATCCATATTTGATCTCGTGTGTCTCTCCTAAGCTTCAAAATTGTGAATCTGATCACAAATTATGTTTGTGGATTGAGTGGCGACTATACTATAGGTTATCATCTTTGATGAAACCTGCTAGCATAGTTATTTTTCCTAAACAAGGTTGAGATATAATATCAAATGCATACAAAACTTATTATCATTTTTCTCTTTTCCATATCTTTGACCTTGCTTATCTTTTCTTATATCAATATTTTTCTTAAGTAGATACGGGTCATAATTTGGTCATGGTTGGTGCTATTGGACCTCCATATCATTGGGTCTTTCCCTTCTATATTTTGGAGAGCATGATCCTTCATCTTTATTGCTTCACCCATTATACTACATAATCATCATCCTAAATTCTTGATCTCCATAAACTTGCTCAACTTGATAAATGATAAAAGTATCATTTTTGTTTACCTACCCTGATCATGGCTTTATCTCTTCTAAGTAAATTTTAGTTAATAGATAAATAACATGACCTAGGGAAGGACTAATATCTCTAGGAGTAATTTTACCATCCACTATCAGTATATTTTTAGCTTTAATAATTTTATAGAAAACATGAGGGAACCTTTTTTCTTTAGACTATTGAATAAGGAGACTTAAATATGGATGAAGAGTGTGGATGTGAAGAACACAAGCTTATACTGAGAGGGGAGGTAAAAAATATAAGACCAATTTTTACTTTATTTCCAAATAAATATCAATCAATGTCCTTAATTGCAATAACCAAATATAGCAGTGTGCATTAATAACTCAGATAGCAGTAGTAACCATGAGCACAAATCACCACACACAATTGAGACACAAAATTTAACGTGGTTTCCCCAATGTGGGGTACTCCACCAAATAATCTCCTTATAATATTTTATGCAGAAATAAGGATCCTTATCCAATACAATGATTTTTTTGATATGCTCAAAGCTAGGCAATAACAAGTTCACACAGAACTTGTCCAAATATGAATAACAAGCTCACACAGAACTTGTCCAAAACTGAATAACAAGTTCACACAGAACTTGTCCAAAACTAAATAACAAGCTCACATAGAACTTGTCCAAATATGCTCCAACAATCTCACCAAGAACTTGTCCAAATATGCTCTAGCAAGCTCACCAAGAACTTGCCCAAATTTTTTCCAACAAGCTCACCAAGAACTTGTCCAAATATGCTCTAGCAAGATCACCAAGAACTTGCCCAAATCTGCTCTATCAAGCTCACCAAAATCTTGCTCAAATCTGTCCAAAAATCTGTCCCAAACCTGTCCACAAAGTTGTCCTAAAATTGTCCACAAATCTGTCCCAAAACTATCCACAAAATTTTCCACAAAGGCTGTCCCAAAACTATCCACAAAGACTGTCCCAAAATTATCCACAAAGGCTGTCCTAAAACTTTCCACAAAGGCTGTCCCAAAACTGTGCAGAAAGGCCTTCTCAAAGGCTCATTCAATCATGCTCAAGTAGCACTCAAATCTCATCCACAAATCTATCAAGGCAAATCTCAAAGATGAACTCAACAATGAATGGCAATGTACTCTTCAATGGATGACAACAATGATCCACAATGATCTCAACTCAAATAAACTCATAGAAGCATAAAGAGAATTATTAGAGACTCAATATGTTCTAAGCTCAATATCAACTCAACTCAACTCAAATCAATCTCAACTCAACTCAAGTCAACTCAACTCAAGTCAACTCATAGAAGCATAAAGAGAATTGTTAGAGACTCAATATTTTCTAATCTCAATCTCAAATCAAATCAAAATTTTTGAATAGTTTGTTTCATGGAACTTGACCAATCACCTCACACAATCACTTGACTAGGCTCAATCAACTCAACTCAACCAATCACCACAAGGGACTATTATTTCTCACAAAAACCCTAGTCCAAGCATGTATCAACCAACTCAAATGTTTCCAACAATGCTCAACCACAAATCTCACATAACAATGATACTCATGTTCTTTTCAAGTTCTTTCACAACCAATGGGCTTCAACAACTATGCTTATAAAATAAGGTTTAAACACAACTCTCAACCAAAAAACCTTGAAGCATTCAACCAACCACTTTCAAAAAGGAAACCACAATCAATCCTTTTCCCTCTAATGATATTTCAGAAATCAACCACCAAACAATCAATAGGAGAATGTGCCTATACCTTTTTGATGCCAAGAAGTTGTCCACAAAATCTACCACACTAAACACAACTTTCCTTTCCAATCTCAATAAAGGTTAGTGGACTTCAAATAATAATCACAAGATAAGCATAACTCAATTTATTTACACCTTTTTACTCCAACTTAATAAACACATCCACCAAAGTCCTTTTTAATAAAAACCCTTATAAAAAATAATAATCAATAAGGCTCTCAAAAATATTTTATAACAACTCCTTATTTCTCCTAAATCTTAATTTTCAATTTCATGAATATCAAAATAAATCAACAACTCATCAACCTCTGAAATAATAATCATAGCCCTTATAAAAATAAAGTTTAATTAAAAAATTTAATTATTGCTTAACCACCTTATAACTCTTATCCTAGGGCATCAACGAAATTAAGTAGAGAAAAATGTAATTATCTCCTCAAGGAGATTCGAACCCCCAACTTACACACACCACAAGCACCTTAGCCGTGGCTAGGGTTACCACACGAGCTAGCCGCTTGTTTGAAAGGAAAAGGCATGATGTGCCTTAAGTCCTTCCTCCCTTCCACGCAAACCAAAAGCACTTCTAGCACTTTCCTTCCAATGCCTTCGAAAGCAGTCAAGGAGATTCAAACCTTGATGTAAAGCACTGCCACACACCTTAACAAAAAGCCAATTGCCAATGCGCCACTCTACCCACAATGTCTTGGGATTTCGACCAACCTTGGATTTATTCGTTGTCTCCCTTTTTAAAATGATTTTTGCACGAGATCTCTTTGGATGCTTAGCCAATGATTAACACGAGCAAGGATTAATTTAAAATGAACCTTAGGATCCCCCTTTATATAGTCTTCTCCTCATTTTTGATGATGTCGGCGTATTATTGATTTTCCCTCTTTCTTTAGACGTCGACACTAACTTTAATTTTAATTAAAAAAATTAAATTTAAATTTTAAATAATTAAAATTAAAAAAAAAAACCACGCGGCAGACGAGGCCATACTTGGAAGAGATCCCATGACATTTTTAAATTACTTTTTAACAATTTAATTTTATTATTTAAAAATTAAATTTTTAATAATAAAAATTAATCCACATCGGCCCGACGGCCGCGCCCGCCAGGTACCTCAATGGCAACGCCATCCTCGATACCGCCTGCCGCACAGGCACCCACGCCATACTCTCGGTTTACACGTTCGTACTCGTTGCTGCTTCAAGTTGCACATTATACATTCATTCTCATATCAATTTTTTTTGGAATAATGATTGATTCAAATAAACTTTAATTAACCAAAGAGATCTTTGGCCCGATCATCTTATCTCCTCTCTATGGTGTTGTTTGAAAAATGGTCCTTCAATCTCTTGTTTGCATTCTAAGGATGTCAGACTTTTTGGGAGATGCATAATGCAAAATAAGGATGGAGTTAAAACACCCACTGAATGCACGTTCAAGTCATCATGACCAAGAATTCTCAAAACTAATTTTCCTTCTATATTTTGTTAAAATAAATATTCAACATTTAGTCATATGAACACTCTTACCGAAGCATATTTCTGGGTATAAAAATATTTTATGACTAAACTTAAATTTTCATTTTATATTCAACATAATCAAGTTGCCATCAAATCGATAATCACTCCAGCATACCATTTTCAAATATATTTCCCATTTCCATCCTCTAGTCTTATATCGCTTCTATGTCTAAGCTCTAGCAATGACAACAATTATTAATTTATTATTGAGTTAACAAGAAATAAATAAAAATTAAATTTTAAATAATTAAAAATTTAAACTAAATATTTAAAATTAAATATCTCCATCATCGGGGCACCTTTTTCGATGAAACGAAAGGCCAACCTAGGTTTTAAGAAAAACCCATTTCAAATATGCCATCCATGGTTTTAAATAAAACCTTTTATTTTGCTTGCCTTGGTTTTCACAAAAACCCTGATTTTATCCATGCTTTCCAAAATATCATTTGCCCACCAAAACTCAAAGTGATCCATATGCCATCAATGATTCATGTGACATCAATGACAACATAAAATAACTCAAATTATCAATAGGATGAAATAAAGGTATGCTTGGGGGTGGGGGAGTTGGTATTATTTGGTAATTCTTTATCACATTATTTTGAATCATACATTGAAGTCAAAAAGGCTTTCATAAGTAGATCTTTTGATGAGTCAAAGTTGAGTGAGTAGTAAAAAGGGGTCTCCAGGATCATCAAATTTATCAATGAGTGCTTTAGCTAGATCCATCTAGTTATAGATATTTTTATATTTTAGATATTTATACCATTGAAATAATTTACCTTTGAGGGATAACAAAAGCAACCTAACCATTACATATTCATACATAATATTGTAAACATAGATAAGTTATGTCTCAACAATGTTCCTTTGTAGATTTTACATTTCCTTCATAGCTAGGTAAATGTTTTAGAATGATTCTCAAAATTTCATGGAGGGTTGGGATATTTAACTGTCCTATATCATGATACAAGGGATAATCTTGATGAGCCATATGACCTAACCTATAAGGTTTTGACAAGATATAGAGTGTACATCTCATATTATGGGTTTATTCACCTAAAGAATCACCAAGTGAATCTACAATCTCTGCTCAATATGTCAAGCCAAACCTTGATTCATTTAGGTGATAAAAACAAAAGTATTAGATTGATACTTTTGTGTCTAGTCCTTATGAAACTTTTAAAGATGACCAATATTAGAATCAGTATTTTCTTGTAGTAGAATTGCTAGATAAATTTAGCATAAATATCACAAAATAAAGTATCATCGAGTTCTATTTAACAAATATAGTGGGCAAGCATCACATAGGGTTTACCAAAAACTATTATAGTCTAGTTTATTATTAAGCCAATACTATAACTATGATAACTATCCTAGTAGCACCCACTAAAAATAGCCTAGACTAAATATTGGAAAAACCAAACTACTTTGATTCAACCTCCAAAGTAGGCTAGTATACCTTATCAACTTAGTAGATGTTGACTCTATTTAGATCAAATGATAGACTTAGGGATAGGAATGAAAGGGTTAAAATGAATGATAGATGGGTAAAGCTAACAACATAAACATCCATGAAGGATCTTCCAATAAATCAATTTACAAAAATAATGTTTGAGACTAACAACATTCAAAACTCAACAACACTCTACATCAAGGGCCTTTAGCACACTTAAAGAATTATTCCAAACATCTAAGCATTAATTATCCAAGTTAATAAAAAATATCGACATCTTGACTAACAGAATTAAATCCCCATAAGCATGTATATAAGTATGACTTATTTCTATTTGCTCTAAGTTAGCAATACAAATTAATAGAAGAAACTAAACATAGCAGCAGTAGCAAAAATAACTTCACAAGATTATGATCAACCAACAAAATAGCTATAATTTTGAGGTAAACATACCTTGTAATGCTTCTTTTATTAATTGCAGAAAATGTACATATTAGTGCAAGTAGACACTTTAGAACTGACCTCTTAAAAGGAGGTAACTGCCTTTATTTATAGTTTTATAATGAGTTTCATTTTGAGCATTACAAGATAATTTTATAGTTCTTTATTTTCTTGGTGACTTGTGGATAATGATATCCAAATTTATCTTTCTTGATCAGTCATAATATATTTTAAACCAAATCCATCCCCTATCATTCATGGTTCTAGAAAATTCTTCTTATCCATTTATCTACAACTGAATCTAGTTGAGCTAAAGTTGTTGGAAGCTTCCAAACTAAAATCTGACGTTTCAACTTCATGGCACCTAATCTAGTCTCTTGGGCTCTCTATAACAAACAACTATGCAAAGATGCATTGGAGATTAAGAATTCAAAGAAGTTTGAATTCTCACCATTGATCTGAAGATCAACATTTGAGATTAACTATCTTGCACCTGCTATTTATATTTACCTTTCTCATATCTACGTGAAATTAAATTTCTTCAATATTTTAGTTTAGCCACAAAAATAGGAAAATGCACAAAATTAGGATTTTTCTCATACTTCATTTTAGCTTACTTTTCATTCTAAGATTAGTGGATTTCTTTTTGGTGGGTTGCCTTTGTCTTTTACATGCAAATCAGACATCCACAATCTCTACATTTTCCTTGTACATGAAGTAAATCTATGGTTGCTTATCCACTATGTCTCTCAAGTGAATTTTTTATTTCTACACTAACAACAAAGGAGATAGAAAATCGTGCACATTCCTCCAACTTAAGCTTCTCAATAAACCTTCTCTGTAAAAATGCACTTTTCAACAAATTTGAGAATTTTTTCTTTGTAAGATTTTCCTAGTGCTTTCCTGATTTGTATGCCAACAACAAAGGAGTCAAAAATTGTGCTCATAAATATTTCATCTGATTTTGATATTTTTTGTGTATTTTCTTGTTTGATCAAATTTTAATTTACATGCAATTAACGAAGAAGTCAGGTGGTCATGGTGTTTTTCTTGCAACTTAGAATACTTTATACCTTTTACTATAAAATAACACTTTTTAGTACTTTTTAGATTCACACGTAGTTAACAAAGGAGTTAAGTAGTTGTGGTGCTTGCAAGTTTTTTACCCATTTTTGGTATTTTTTCATGAATTTGCATGTTTTAGATGATTTAGAAATTCTTTGACTAGAATTTTACTATTAGTCTTACAATGACACTGAGAGGGGGGGTGAATCAGTGTAGCTCTTTAGTCTTAAATTTATAGCTCTTAAAACAGAAGCAATGAAAACTTATAACAAGATACAACAAGAATAATAGAAGAGCATCACACAACACAAGATTTAATGAGGTTCACCAATGTGGCTACTCCTCAAGAATGACTGCTTGGACTACCATCCAAATCTAGCCTTTGCAAAGCAACAACTTTACAATCACTTTACCAACACCCACTAGAAGGAGCACCAACCCCTTATTTATCTATACCAACAAAAAGGAGCACCAACCCCTGATTTACCAAAACCTACTGTAAGGAGCACCAACCCTAGATGCCAAGATGCAACCTAGACTTGAATTATGAATCTAGAAGATTAACAGAAAGATACCTCCACTTTTACAAGATCTCAACAAGTCTGCTTCACCTTAGCGATCTCTGCGCACTCTGCTCTCTCTACAAAATTACTTTGCACAATCTGCTGCATCATCATCGAACGATCGTCTTCTCCATTTTGTGCACTCTGCTTCCTTTGCAAATTTCACACTTAGCACGATTCGATACGGCTTGCACTCTGCGCTCTACGATTGAACTTCACGCACTTCAACACGCATTCGATGATATGTTCAACACACATCAATTCTCCAAAAAGCCCTCCTTTTATAACAATATTTTCATGAAGAAAAACCTTAATCTTAGTCAGCTGTAAACCCTACTCTTAGTCGACTACAAACCCTAGACTTCGTCGACTGCAAACCCTAATCCTCTTCGGCTTACATCGGTCTTCACCGGCTTTAACTGCCTCTGTAACTCTTCTGTTGCTGTTGTCACGAAAACACAACATGTCGCGATATCGTGACACTTTTGCCTCCGTACGCTTACTCTTAGCTTTGACCCGCGAGAATACATGTCGCAATATCATGATACTTTTTCCTCCGTACGCTTTCTCTCAGCTTTGACTAGCGAAAATACATGTCACGATATCGCGACACTATTTTCTCTCTCCTCTTTCTCTTTGCTTTGGCCCACGAAAATACAACATGTCGCAATATCGTGACACTATTTTCTCTCTCCTCTTTCTATTTTCTTTGGCCCATGAAAATACAACATGTCACGATATCGCGACACTATTTTCTCTCTCCTCTTTCTCTTTGCTTTGGCCCGTGAAAATACATGTTGCGAAATCGTGACACTTTTTCTTTCTCTTCCCTCCTGCGCTTTCGAGTTGCAAAAATGCGACATGTTGCGATATCATGACACTTTTTCTCCTTAGCGCTTTCTCTTACCTTTGGGTCGTGAAAACGCGACATGTCACGATATCGCGACACTGTTTCTCCTTAGTGCTTTTTCTTGCCTTCGGGTCTTGAAAACCTGACATGTCATGATATCGCGACACTTTTTCTCCTTAGCGCTTTTTCTTGCCTTCGGGTCGTGAAAACCCGACATGTCGCGATATCGCGACACTTTTTCTCCTTAGCACTTTTTCTTGCCTTTGGGTCGTGAAAACCCGACATGTCACGATATCGTGAAACTTTTTCTTTCGGACTCTCTCTTCTGCAATATGTCACGAAATTGTGACACTTTTTTGTCTGTACAATCTCTCTTGTAATATGTTGCGAAATCGTGACACTTTTTTGTCCGTACAACCTTCCTTGCAATATGTCACAAAATCGCAACACTTTTTTGTCTATACGACCTTCCTTGCAATATGTCACGAAATCGCGACATTTTTTCGTCCGTACGACCTTCCTTGTAATATGTCGTGAAATCGTGACACTTTTTCGTCCGTACGACCTTCCTTGCAATATGTCGCAAAATCGTGACACTTTTTCAACCGTACAACCTTCCTTGCAATATGTCACAAAATCGTGACACTTTTTCGTCTTGCCTTTTTCTCTTCCAACATGTCACGAAATCGTGATAGTTTTTCGTGCTTGCACTTTCTCTTCGAACATGTCGCGAAATCGCAATAGTTTTTCTTTCTTCTCAACATGTCACGATATCACGACAGTTTTTCTTTCTTCTTCTCTCTCTTCCAACATGTCATGAAATCGTGACAGTTTTTCTTTCTTCTCAACATGTCGCGATATCGTGACAGTTTTTCTTTCTTCTTCTCTCTCCTCCAACATGTCGTGAAATCGTGACAATTTTTCTTTCTTTTTCTCTCTCCTGTCCACTGCATCAACAAATCTATCTAACTGTGTTGACAACAATGACAATACTGTTGCTGCACCTTACTCAACAATCTCCCCCTTTGGAATTGTTGGCAACAAATGTGCAATTTCCTGTAACTCTTCTCCTCCTTTGAAAATAATACCAAATGGCTACTACAGACTCCCCATGAGTCCATGCACAACATTCTCAAGCAAAATTGATTATACTTAGGAAAGAGCAACAAGATAATCAAATGCTTAGGTGCTCCCCCTGAGAATGTGATCCCTGTAGCTAGTCAATCTTTGAGAAGTGTGACCACTCCTAATTTATTGCAAAGGTGCTCAAACACTTCCTTGGGCAATGGTTTTGTGAAGATATCTGCTACTTGTTCTATAGTTGGAACAAAATCCAATTTAACCTCACCTTCTGCAACTTTCTCCTTTAAGAAGTGATACCTAAGAGCGATGTGTTTTATGCATGAATGCATACCTGGATTCTTGGAGATGTTAATGGCACTAGTGTTATCACACTTAACTGATATTGGTTCACTAAAGTAGATACCAAGATCTTTGAGGGTTTGTTTCATCCACAGTACAGACGTACAACATGTTTTCGTTGCAATATATTCTGCCTCTGCTATTGATAAAGAAACTGACTCTTGCTTCTTACTATGCCATGCAACCAATCTGTCTCCAAGATAGAATGCACCTCCACTGGTACTCTTTCTGTCATCTACACATCCTGCCCAATCTGCATCTGAATATGAAATGAGGGTGAAGTCTTTACCTTTTGGATACCATAACCCATACTCCATAGTACCCTTGAGGTACCGAAGAATCCTCTTTATTGCTGTCACATGAGTCTCCTTGGGATTTGCTTGAAATCGTGCTACCATGCATACTGCCTGCAAAATATCTGGTCTGGTAGCTGTCAAGTACAGTAAGCTTCTAATCATAGATCGGTACATGGTTTGATCAACAGGTGGAGATTTGTCATCTTTGCTCAACTTGTAGCCTATCGTCATGGGAGTGCTAACTGGATTACAATCCTCCATTGTGAATTTATTTAACATCTCTTTTACATATTTAACTTGAGAAATAAATATGCCCTTCTTACTTTGATTAACTTGCAAGCCGAGGAAATATGACAGTTCACCAATCATTGACATTTCAAATTCTTTTTGCATCTTATTTGCTAAGTCTTTACATGACTCATCTTTGCTTCTGCCAAATATGATATCATCTACATACACAACAAGAACAATAAGATACCCATTTTCTGTTTTGACATACAGGTTGCTATCCACCATACATTTCTTAAACCTTTGTTGAGTGAGATAGTTGTCTAGTCTTGCATACCATGCTCGGGGTGCCTGTTTTAAGCCATATAAAGTTTTCTTCAACTTACAAACAAAGTTGGGATTATCACAAAGTTGGAACCCATCAGGTTGCTTAATATAAACCTCTTCTTCAAGGTTTCTATTCAAAAATGCTGATTTCACATCCATTTGATAAACTTTGAAATTCTTGTAGACTGCTAAAGCCAAAAACATTCTGATTGCCTCTAGTCTAGCTACTAGTGCAAATGTTTCCTCAAATTCAATGCCTTCTACTTGTGCATACCCCTTGCATACCAATCTTGCTTTATTTATGACTACCTGTCCGTCTTCATTCAATTTGTTACAAAAGATCCATTTAGTCTCAATTATATTTTTGTTCGTAGGTCTAGGTACTAACTCCAAAGTTTTGTTTTTCTCAATCTGGTCTAATTCTTCATTTATTGCTTTCATCCAACCTTCATCTTTGCTTGCTTCAGTAACATTCTTAGGCTCAATGCTAGATAATAGAGAGTAGTTACTTGCTACTCTTCTTCTTGTTTGAACACCAACTTTGGGGTCTCCAATTATTTGATCTCTAGGATGATTTTTTTGCCAGCTACCTGTTTTGAATTTCTTATTCTCTTTCATTTTTGAATCAAAACTTACATCATCTGAGTCAATTTTTTGTATCTTTTCAATTTCATTTTCCTCATCTCCTTCAATAACCTCTTCATAGATTGGGTAGTTCATTTCATAGCTAATTACTCGTTCTTTACCTTCATCAAACTTAACATCAACACTGTCCACAATTTTCTTTAGCCTTTTGTTGTAGCATTTGTAAGCTTTGCTTCTAGACGAATAACCAACAAAAATACCTTCATCTTCTCTATCTTCAAACTTACCAAGATTATCTTTAGTTCTTTTGATATAGCACTTGCTGCCAAACACTCTGAGGTATTTTTTTGTTGCCCTTTTACCAAACCATAGTTCATAAGGAGTTTTGCTTTCATGTGTTCTCAGCATGTACCTATTTTGGATATACACCGCAGTATGGACTGCTTCTTTCCAAAATCTATTTGCTACTCTACTTTTAGCCAACATAGTCTGTGCCATTTCCTGCACTATCATGTTCTTTCTTTCCACCACTCCATTTTTTGAGGTGTCCTGGCTGCTGAGAATTGTCTCCTAATACCGTATTTTTCATAGTATTCTGCAAACTCCTCTGAAATGAATTCTCCTCCTCTGTCTGATCTTAAAAATTTGATCCTCTTTCCTATTTCATTTTCAACCTAGTTTTTGAAAATTTTGAACATATCAAAAGCTTCTGATTTATGCTTCAGGAAAAATATCCATGTCATTCTGGAATAGTCATCAATGCACAACATAAAATATTTATCACCATTTATGCTTTGTGTTCTCATTGGTCCATATAAATCAGTGTGTATTAGTTCCAAAGGCTTGCTTGTGTAGTATTCTTTTTTTTTTGAAAGAGACTCGAGTTTGTTTCCCCTTTTGGCATGAAGCACAAATGCTATTTGCAGGTTTGCTGATGGTGGGAATGTCTCTCACTGCTCCTTTTGAGGTGATTTTTACTAGGTTATCAAAATTGATATGACCGAGTCTCTTGTGCCAAAACCAATTTTCTTCTTCCTGTCCAATAAAACAAGCTCCTTCTGAGGTCTCTGAGAGCGTGTACAGGTTTCTATATGTTCTTGATACAGTTGCTATCAATTTTCCACTGTTTGTCTTTTTGAATTCACAACCCAGCTTCTTAAAAACTACCTCATGAACTTTATCACAAATCTGACTTACGCTCAACATGTTATGTTTCAAACCATCCACAAACAAGACTTATTATGACTTAATTTTTTCGTTAATAATTTTGACTAAACCTTTGCCAACTATCTTAGCTCCATCATTGTTTCCAAACTTTACTGAACCACCTTCATATTTTTGCAACTTCTCAAATTTTTGTTTGTTACCTGTCATATAACTGGAGCATCCACTATCAAGTATCCATGGCACATATTTATTCTATGCTTTAAATGTTGTTTGAACAATTAAGGATTCCTTTTCTTCCTTAAGTTGTTCCTTTTATTTCCACTCCGTCTTGGTAGTGGTTTTGGGTTCTTGTTTTGCTTTTCCCTTATCAGAAGATTGTGCATGTCTTACAGGAATTTTTCTATTTTGTCTCATCCTGTTTGGTTGAAATTTTCTTCCTTGAAGTTGATTTGATGAAAATGTGCTTCTACAGTTTCTTGCAATGTGCCCAAAATTGTGATAGTTATAACATTCTACTGTATAATTCATCAGAGGAGAAAAAATATTTCTACTGGTGAAATTCCTTGGTCCAACATTATATTTGCAGTCTGATATTTTATGTCCATAGCCATTGCATTTAAAACAGAAACCAGAGAAGGGATAATTGAACCTAGGAGATGGTCTTTGCGATGTTGTCATAGGAGCCATAGGTCTTCTTCTTCTTTGGTGTGTGACATTGGTGAATCCATCATTGTCAGTTCTCCTTTCGAGCCTGGCATTATTTCTTTCTTTTTCATGAGGCATTTTTCCTTGATCAACCTGTTTCTTATCTTCATTCTTTGTGGATTCTACATTTCTAGCATTTGATCCACTTGATGATTCTCCTTCGATGAAACCCAGACCAAAATTGATGCCTGCAAGTCTTTGGTCATTTATGATCTTATCCAGCTTCATAGAACTTTCTTCACGTTTGTGATAAAAAATAATTTTCTTGCCCATCTCTTCTAGTTGCATTCTCAAACCAATAGTCTCTTCTTCTAGCTTGCTGCAATAGTCTATTCTCATGGTTATTTGTACTTTGAGATCTTCAAAGATTTTCTTGGATTCTTCTATCTATACTTTCAAACTGGTTATGATTTCATTTGCATCCGCAAGATTTTTTGAAAGTTTATTATTCTTTTTCTTTTCTATCTCCCACTCTTCAAGTGCAAAGATCAACTCACCTTCTAGATCTACTTCAGCCTCAGGGTTTTCACCACACACTTTAGAGATCACTCCTTCCTTTTCTGATTTTGCTTCTTCAAATGCCATAAAAAGAGCTTCCCATTTTTCCTCTTTAGACTCTTCTTCGGAGATGTCTTCTGATGAACTGACATTATTGGAGATGAAACTTCTCTTCTTGAAGTTGCCTTTTTTGTTTTCTTCTAGTCACTTTTTTCATGGTGCGATCCTTCATCATTTTTGTTCTACTCTTTAAGTGGACATTTAGTAACAAAATGCCCGACGCCTCCACAGTTGAAACATTTAAATGGTAGCTTCCCTCTATATTTTCCTTTTCTTTTTTTTTGCTTTCTAACAAAGTTTGCTTCCATTTCATTTGAAGTCCCTTCTTCCTCAGACTCTTGTTTAGTTTTTTTATTTTTAAGAGCTTTAAAAGCTACTTCTCTATCTGTGGGTTTAGTTCTTCCTATCCTCATTTCATATGTAGTTAAATAACCATACATCTCATCTATATTGAAATAATTTAGATCTTTAGCTTCTATTACTGAGACTTTGGAATCAAAACTTTGAGAAAGAGATCTTAGTACCTATTTTATGACGGTAGAGTCTCCAATATTCTTGTCGAGTCCTCTGATCGCATTAATGATTCCATTGTCTCTCAGCATATATGCCTCAATGTTTTCATCATCGTTCATTTTCAATGCTTCAAACTGAGCTGAATGTGTCTGTAACTTGGCCTCCTTGATCTTATCATCTCCTTCATGAATGCTCCTTATTTTGTCCCATATCTCCTTTGTCGTATTACAGTTCATGATATTCACTAGTTCACTATCTGCTAATCCGCACATGAGAGCATTTTTTGCTTTTGAGTTATTTTCAAACAGTTTTTTTTTTCAGCCTCTTTTGGACGAGTGATGGGAATTGTGTATCCACTAACTACTGAATCCCATATGTCATAACCCAAAGCATAGAGATATGTCTGCATCCTGATTCTCCAGAATGTGTAATTAGATCCATCAAACAATGGTGTTTTGTTTGATGAGAAACCTTCACCACCTGCCATTGTGTTACTTCCAAGATCACCCTAGCCGGTTAAGCTTGTATAGGAACTTGGCTCTGATACCAATTGTTAGTCTTACAATGACACTAAGATGGGGGTGAATCAGTGTAGCTCTTTAGTCTTGAATTTATAGCTCTTAAAATAGAAGCAATTAAAACTTATAAAAAGATACAGTAAGAATAACAGAAGAGCATCACACAACACAAGATTTAACGAGGTTCACCAATGTGGATACTCCTCAAGAATGACTACTTGGACTACCATCCAAGTCCAGCCTTTGCAAAGCAACAACTTTACAATCACTTTACCAGCACCCACTGGAAGGAGCACCAACCCCTTATTTATCTGTACCAATAGAAAGGAGCACCAACCCCTAATTTATTAGCACCTACTGTAAGGAGCACCAACCCTAGATGCCAAGCTCCAACCTGGACTTGAATTATAAATCTAGAAGATTAATAGAAATATACCTCCACTTTTACAAGATCCTGACAAGTCTACTTCACCTTAGCGATCTCTACGCACTCTACTCTCTCTATGAAATTACTTTGCACAATCTGCTGCGTCACCATCGAACAATCATATTCTCCCTCTTGTGCACTCTGCTTCCTTTGTAAATTTTGCACTTATTATGATTTGATACGACTTGCACTTTGCGCTCTACGACCGAACTTCATGCACTTCAACATGCATTCAATAATATGTTCAACACACATCAATTCTCCAAATAGCCCTCCTTTTATAACAATATTTTCATGAAGAAAAACCCTACTCTTAGTCGGCTGCAAAACCTAGAGTTCATTGGCTACAATCCCTAATCTTCGTCGGCTTACATCGGTCTTCGTCGGCTTCAACTGCCCCTGTAACTCTTCTGTTGCTGTTGCCGTGAAAACACAACATGTCACGATATCGCGACACTTTCACCTCTGTACGCTTACTCTTAGCTTTGGCCCATGAGAATACAACATGTCACGATATCACGCCACTTTTTCCTCTGTACGCTTTCTCTTAGCTTTGACCAGTGAAAATACAACATGTTGCGATATCGCGACACTATTTTCTCTCTCCTCTTTCTCTTTGCTTTGGCCCATGAAAATACATGTCGCGATATCGCGACACTATTTTCTCTCTCCTATTTCTCTTTGCTTTGGCCCACGAAAATACATGTCGTGATATCGCGACACTATTTTCTCTCTCCTCTTTCTCTTTGCTTTGGCCCGCAAAAATACATGTCATGAAATTGCGACACTTTTTCTTTCTCTTCCTTCCTACGCTTTCGAGTCACGAAAATGCGACATGTTGCGATATCGCGACACTTTTTCTCCTTAGCGCTTTCTCTTGCATTTGGGTCACGAAAACGTGACATGTCGCGATATCGTGACACTTTTTCTCCTTTGCGCTTTTTCTTGCCTTCGGGTCGTGAAAACCTGACATGTCGCAATATCGTGACACTTTTTCTCCTTAGCGCTTTTTCTTGCCTTCGGGTCACAAAAACCCGACATGTCACGATATCGCGACACTTTTTCTCCTTAGCACTTTTTCTTGCCTTCGGGTCGTGAAAACCCGACATGTTGCGATATCGCGACACTTTTTCTTTTGGACTCTCTCTCCTGCAATATGTCGCGAAATCGTGACACTTTTTTGTCTGTACAATCTCTCTTGCAATATGTCATGAAATCGTGACACTTTTTCGTCCGTACAACCTTCCTTGCAATATGTCGTGAAATCACGTCACTTTTTTCATCTGTACGACCTTCCTTGCAATATGTCATGAAATCGCGACATTTTTTTGTCCGTACGACCTTCCTTGCAATATGTCGTGAAATCACGACACTTTTTCATCCGTACGACCTTCCTTGCCATATGTCACGAAATCGTGACACTTTTTCGACCGTACAACCTTCTTTGCAATATGTCATGAAATCATGACACTTTTTTGTCTTGCCTTTTTCTCTTCCAACATGTCATGAAATCGCAACAGTTTTTTGTGCTTGCGCTTTCTCTTCGAACATGTCATGAAATCGTGACAGTTTTTCTTTTTTCTCAACATGTCGCAATATCTCGACAGTTTTTCTTTCTTCTTCTCTCTCTTCCAACATGTCACGAAATCGTGACAGTTTTTCTTTCTTCTCAACATGTCGCGATATTGCGATAATTTTTCTTTCTTCTTCTCTCTCCTCCAACATGTCGCGAAATCGTGACAGTTTTTCTTTCATTTTCTCTCTCCTATCCACTGCATCAACAGATCTATCTGACTATGTTGACAACAATGACAATATTGTTGTTGCACCTTGCTCAACCACTATGTCTCTCAAGTGAATTTTTTATTTCTACACTAACAACAAAGGAGATAGAAAATCGTGCACATTCCTCCAACTTAAGCTTCTCAATAAACCTTCTCTGCAAAAATGCACTTTTCAACAAATTTGAAAATTTTTTCTTTGTAAGATTTTGCCAGTGCTTTCCTGATTTGTATGCCAACAACAAAGGAGTCAAAAATTGTGCTCATAAATATTTCACCTGATTTCAATATTTTTTGTGTATTTGCTTGTTTGATCAAATTTTAATTTACATGCAATTAACGAAGAAGTCAGGTGGTCATTGTGTTTTTCTTACAACTTAGAATACTTTATACCTTTTACTATAAAATAACACTTTTTAGTACTTTTTAGATTCACATGCAGTTAACAAAGGAGTCAAGTAGTTGCGGTGCTTGGAAGTCTATTACCCATTTTTGGTATTTTTTCATGAATTTGCATGTTTTAGATGATTTAGAAATTCTTTGACTTTTCTCTGAGCTACCCAACTTACAAAAGAATTTTACAGCCACACCAATATTTCAAATCACACGTATCAATAGTTTTATGATTGAGAAGGCTTGAGACCACACATCTCTCTAATATTTTGAACTATCACCTTTGATCATAAGAAATTTTTGACTACCCATTATTTTTTTGTACATATATCATTTTGAGCCTACACTATGGATCAAGGATTTATTTTATTTAGATATTATGAAACATCTCTAGTTTCAACCACTATCTATTATCAATTAAATGGAAGTCTTATATATATATATATATATATATAGATATATTGGAAATTTGTAAAGTAGATTATATTTATAGAACCTGTATTACAAAGTAAAACGAGCTAGACAGGAAACTATAGACACCTAAAATGCGTCATGTCGAGGGTGACTACTCATATGGACATGCTACAAGACCATATGGAAGATCTTGGATAGACTCCAATATAGAGCAGTGGTTCTAACCACTCAATTTGGGCTCCTTGGCCTAATTAGTTTGAACCGCAGCCCAGACCTACGATTTACAGGTTGAACCATGGTTGAGACCTATAGTTTATAGTCTAGGTCGTAGCTGTTACCTATTATTTTAATTGAAGTTCATTTGGCCTTCAATCCAAGCCAAATCAGTTGGAACGGCCATTTGTTCTAGAAGAAGGTGGTTAGAGGGTGGAAGCTTCCAATCCAACTATCCTAACCACCCCTTCTTGATCTTGGCTTCTCCATGAAGCCACCCCTAGCCCTTGGGTAGTCCTATAATTACCCCTTAGAATTAGGGTAAACTATCAGATAGAGCCTTAAATATTTGAGCAACAGAGCCCTATTGAATTGTACAGTCAACTGAGTATACTAAGAGAGAGCTATTGCACTTATCCCCTACCTACTTGCCAAGATTCATAATGAATTGCATTATGGATGCCCTAGGAGTCTAGGAGAGTCAAGAAACATATATTCAGGTAAACAAAGGCCATTCATAGTGAATCGACCATAAAATTAGTCTGAGGACACTAAAGGCGACCATTGAACATCAATTTGGACAAGGAGGTCAAGCCCACTACCCTTGGAATTGAGGGTAATCCTATCAAATTTCTAACTGTGGCTTTCAGCCATGGTTTATAGCGTAGACCGCTCACCAGAGCAGTGGTTTATAGTAGAGGTATCACCACCTTCCCCTTTTCATTTATGTATGGTTAACTAGTTTAGATTAGATATTTTCATGGTTTAATTGCAGTTTAATAGACTTTTGACCAGTAGAATTAGGTTATAGTAGTTTCTTTATGTTATACATCAATTAGGACATTAATGGGTTCTTTATGCACGTTCATGCCTTATTTCACATAATTGATCCATGCATAGTGTAGCTGTTATTTTCCTTCATGAAAATATATGAATCTTGATACAATTAAGATAGTTTAGAAGCACTTTTCATGTTTTCTTTATTATACATGTTTAATGGTATCTTTATGCAATTTTTCTAAAAGGGCTTCATCATGAGAGGTTGTCTATATTTTTGACACTTCTATGTTGTTTTTTGATCGTAGGGAATAGTTTCAAAGGATAACCAACCATCAAGTTCCTTCCCCAACGCGAAGAAGAGGGCACCTCCACCCTAAAGTAGTTTGTGACCAAGTGAAAAGCACTATTAGTGTGCCTACCCCATTGAGGGCTTTGACATTGTATTAATCATATCATCATTTGGGTGACCCTAAGAGGGGCATGATTTTAACTAAGATTATTTATCAATAATAATACAAGAAAGTCTATTTTTTTGAATCTGTGTAATCTTGTCATTTTATGCTTTGAATGAATGAATATGACATAGTACAATAGATGGGTGCATGTTTTTTCATTGGATCAGAAGGCAATCACAATGGGACACCAAACCCGTGATGCAGTCGATGACACAAACATGCAGGGGTATAACCCCATTACTGCAAGTGATATTGAGTTAGGAGATCTTTGTAATGAAGACGAAGTAGAGTCCACCTCCGATATGAGTGGACCAAGTTATGACACAGATGAAGAATCCTCAAACAACGATGACTCTAGGAATGAAGTTGAATGTGCCTATGAGAGGCCCTGGTATGCACATCATTTATTGACTATTGAGTTGGTACATGTTACCAAAGAGATCCTTACCAATGTTGATCATTCAAGGGAAGAGATCGAGCCATTTTTCTTGGTAGCATCGTACATGAGGTATAATTATCCAATTTTTTTGAATAGTGATGACAACATACAAGAAGTAAGATTCATGGGGCCTCATTTGGAGGAATGCCCTCTAGGAGTAGTGGTGAATTAAGGATTCTATTATGACAGTGATGAAGAATATGATCTAAAGAGGGCCTAACTTGGTACTTCTTATTTGTGTTACCTTCATCAACCCATTGACATTGATGAGGTCTATTGACAACTACATGTTGGTCCATGTTTGAGTGCAATATGGTTAAACCTGGATCAAATCCATCGGTTGGTTAATCCTCTTCTGTCGACCTACATGTAGCTCCATGAGCCAAATGATCCTATTTTGCATGTAGTGCATAGGAAGGATATGGTTATTCGTAGTCCTCATAGGGAAGATCCCTTTGTTCTTGTGCCATTAGAGCCAGATCATGGGTGTGAGGACTATGCAGATTTTGTAGAGGCTAGTCTGTGTGGTCCTAGAGATCAATTCTATTCCATAAATATGGTCTCCATTGATTGGACCAATCCACTCCACAATCCAGTAGATCTGTCTAAATCATTGTATCTTAACAAAGATGCTATCGACTAGGATCACGATGATTTAACCATTGAGCCTGACGATTTCTTCCCCAATGAAGAAATGTTGCAACCTTTCTATTTTGCACCAACCTATGCATATGATGTTTATCATGCCAAAAATGCTTCCAATGTGAAACCAATCAATATGTGCTGATGACATCCATCGATTCCTACGTCTCACCATCTTGAGGAGGGATCGCATATGTCAGTATAGGAAACATTTGAGGTGGATATAAGTAATGATCTCACCAGTGCAAAGAAGGTTAAATTTAGAGAGAGTCTCAATCTAGATGAGTAGGCCACCCTCATACCTCTGCTGAAACACAGACTAAATTTGTTTGCTTGGACGTATAAGGATATGCCAGGTGTAGACCTAAAATTGGTTACACATAACCTTTCGCTAGATCTGACGAAGAAGTTGGTCAAGCAAAATCTTAGAAAAATACACCCAACAGTAGCCGTAATGGTGAAATATGAGCTACAAAAGTTGTTGGATGTGGAATTTGTGATCTCCATCGATTATCTAGAATGGGTGGCCAATATGGTACCCATGGGAAAACCTAATGGAAGAATCCGTATTTGCACAGATTTTAGAGACTTAAATAAGGCAACAACCAAAGATTCATTTTCATTGCCCAATATTGATGCTATCGTAGATGCAAATATAGGTCATGAAATACTCTCCTTAATGGATGGTTTTTCTAGTTACAATCAAATTCATATTAAAACCAAATACCAATATAAAATCACATTTATAACACCATGGGGAATGTTTTGCTACAAAGTTATGTCATTTGGCCTCAAAAAACTTGGTGCCACATATCAGAAGGCCATGACATACATTTTTCATGACTATATGCACAAAATTAATGAATATTATATCGATGAATTGTTAGCAAAGTCATTTCTGTGAGAATAGCATGCAAAGGTCTTAAGAAAATTCTTTGATCACCTGATAGAGCACAATGTCAGGCTAAATCCTAAGAAGTGCATATTTGATGTAACTTCTAGAAAATTACTAGGGTTCATTGTCTCTAAGAGAGGCATCGAAGTAGACCCAACATAGGTCAAGGCCATTTTGGAAATACGTCCTCCCACCAATATTAAAGAATTAAGGAGCCTTCAAGGCAAGGTAGCCTTGATAAAGTGATTTATCACCCTACTATCAAATAAATGTCGACCCATGAATCGACTGCTACATAAGGGAGTCCCATTCAATTGGGACAAGAACTGTAGGCCAGCCTTTGCTGAAATAAAACAATAACTGGCGACGCCGCTAGTTCTAGCTCCACCAAGGCCAGAGGTACCTTTTCTACTATATATATCAGCAACTAACTTTGCACTAGGAACCATGTTAGCCCAAAATAACATGCAAGGTAAAGAGCAGGCCATATATTATATTAGTCAAACCTTGGTGAGCTATGATCTCGGGTATGCATATGTGGAAAAATTATGTTTAGTAGTAGTGTTTGCTACAAATAAATTATGATATTATATGTTAAGTCATACGATGTATATTATATCCAAACATAATCCTTTGTAGTACATGATGAGTAAGACTTATCACAATACGCATACTGCAAAGTAGATCATGTTATTGACAAAATTTGATTTGGAATTCATAAGCTAGAAGTCCATTAAGGGATAGGTCATAAAAGATCAATTAGCTGAGGCACCATTGTCAAATAGTAGATCTCTAACAATTGAGCTTCTAGATGATGCAATATTCATCATATATAAAGCTCTTGAACCCAAAGAACCAGAGAACAATGTTGATATGACTCTATTCTTTGACGGTTCGAAGTGCGAACAAGGGGGTGGTACCGGAATAGTGTTATTCATGTTGTAAGGAGCTCCAATGCCCTTGTCATTCAAGTTGGATTTTCCATGCATCAACAACAATGCTGAGAATGAAGCCCTACTGTTGGGCCTCCACACAACCATCACCATGAATATTAAGAGATTGAACATCTTTGGTGACTCCTTGCTCATAGTAAATCAAGTCAAGGGGATTTTTCAGTGTCGATGTCCCATACTAAAATCCTATAAAGATCTAGTTGACACATATTTGGCCAAATTTAAATGGTGTGACATTGAATTAATCCCTCGATCATAAAATAGGTTTTTAGATACCATGGCATCTTTGGGATATTTAATCCCTCATAATCCATCTACTAATTTCACTACCATCCATATCAAGACGCTATCGCATCCAGCAGTAGAGCGTGCAACCTATGATAATAGAGAATCGATCAACATGATTAGTGTAGAACCAAAAACTAAATGGTTCTACAAAGCTAAAGACTTGCTTAAGAAGGCACCCTAGGGTTCATTAACCTCTCAGATTCATATGGGGAGTGGCACTACCATTCACCATAGGGTTTTTCTGAGTTTGTATTTGTAAAGGTAAATACGTAGGGATAGTAAGTCATCTTAGGAGTCAAAGTTGAGATTTATCAAAATTGGATGTCACAAATTAAAGACTTCCTAAAACTTAGTTTAATCCCATAGGGATTGCCGTGTGTTTTGAATCACACATTTAAATATAAATAAGCCAAATATGTCTTAATAATAGACATCTTGTACCAATGAGGCTATGATGGAGTTCTATTTTGTTGCTTAGAGCCCCAAGAGACATCATGGGAGATTTTGCAAGCCCATGAAGATACGTATGGTGGCCATTTCAGCGGTATGGCCATCATAAAGTGCATACTTTGAATGGGCTACTATTGGCCCACTATGGAGAAGGAGTGCAATGTGTATGTCAAGAAATGTGTTAAATGCCAGCATCATGCTAATATTATGCACTTGCCATCATAGGCCTTACAACCCATCCAAGAAACTTGACCATTTGCTCAGTGGAGACTAGATATTATAGGCAATATATCTCCTCCATCATTAGGTTGGCATACATTCATAATCATGGCTACTAATTATTTTACAAAGTGAGTGGAAGCGATACCCTTAACAACAACAACTAGAGCTTTGATATCAGAGTTTATACTAGAGTATATCATAAGTCATTTTGGGATTCCATCCAAAATAATATCAGATAATGGAAAGTCTTTAAAGAACAAAATTGTGAGAGCTTTGACATCTAAATATAGAATCAAACACAGTTTTGTGACTCCATACTATCTACAAGTAAACATGTAGGTTAAAGCTTCAAATAAGATAGTGGTGGCCATCTTGAAAAATATGGTACAATAAAACCACAAATATTGGCATATCCAACTTCCCCTTGCGTTATTGGCTTATAGGACTAGTATTCGGACACCCACTGGGGCAATACCATTCTCACTAGTATATGGCACTAGGCCATTATGCCCTTGGAATTAGAAATTCCAATAATTCTCGTCGCATTAAAAGAGTTCATCGATGATGACACTACGTGGCAAGCTCGACTGGATCAACTAACGCTACTTGATGAATGTCGTGTGAATGCCCTGGAGCATCTCCATTTTTATCAGGAGTGACTAAAATGAGCTTACAATATCAAAGTCCACTAGAGAGACTTTGAAGTTGGGGATCTTGTCTTGAAAGAGAACCAACATAACTCTAATTTACCACTAGATATGTGGGAAAAATTCATGGCTAATTGGCTAGGACCCTACATCGTATCTAAAAATATTGGTCTGGATACCTATCACCTAACATCACTAGGGGGTGTTGAAGAGTCTGAACCTCTCAACATCATCCATCTTAAGGCGTTTTATGCTTGACGAGCATAGTAAAAGGCTATGATAGTTGCTTTTAACTGCTCGGTCATCCTAAAAGGCTCCAAACTCTCCCATAAGTAGTTTGGTCAATCAAAAAGCTCCAAATGCATCCATAAGCCCTTTGGTCAAACCCCAAAAATCCTTGAAGGCATCTATAAGCCCTTTGGTCAACTTAAAAAGCCCCAAGGATTTGCTTATAATCGCTCGGTCATCCTAAAAAGGCTCCAAAGTCATCTGTAAGCCCTTTGGTCAAACCCAAAAGGCACCAAGAGTTTCTAAAAAACTATTTGGTCAACCCCAAAGGCTCCAAGGATTATCAAAATCACTTGGTCATCCCAAAATGCCCCAAAGGTACCCATAATCCCTTTGGTCAATCCTAAAATATCCAAGGATTCTTAAAAATTGCTTGGTCAAACCAAAGGCTCCAGAGGTATGTACTCGTTGTTTGGTCAATTATGAGGCTAAAAAACCATAAAAATTATAAAATCAATAAAATCCAAAAATATTTGCATCTGCATTTGAATTTTGCATTGTCATTTTGCATTCACATATGCATTCGCTGCATTACTGCATTACATATAGGCATTCATAATCCATTGCATTCCATAATAGGAGGCATTGTGTTTGTCAATATTACAAATGACACCATGTTTGTGTTTAAATCATGCATCTCTGCATTTATCATGATCCATCATTCATGTGAGTAATTGTGTTTTTAAAACACAACCTATAATGTTGCTATGTAGATATACTAGGATTTTCCGGTCATTCAACCATAAGTAGTAGTCTTATCAAGAGTTGGTAGAAAGCTTACTTTGCTTTTGTAGCTAAGGTTCAGTTAGTATAGCCCATAGCATATCAGAAGCCTATCACTAATCAACAAATTTAAACAATACTAACAAGTACTATGTGAAGATGAAAGTCGTGAAGCAGGACCGGGTATCCTAAATCAAAAAGAGTTATTCTTGCTTATCCCTTTGTGCGAATGATATGGGAAATGTTGACATTTGGTAAAAGGATAGGTTAGTTCCCTATTCAGAATCCCTTGCTTACGATAAAATGAGCAATATCCCATAGTGATATCCCACATCAATCCTCATGATTGATACCCTAGATTGATATCATAGATCGACTCCCCAGAGTGATATTCTATATTGATATCATAAGATCGATATTATCAATCGATATACCAGAAACAATTTTCCCAAGTAAATCCCCCCAAAGGAAAGTTTCTGAAGAAAATTATCAAATGTAAATTCTAAAAAGTGAAGATCGAGTGAATATCAAAAAATAAGCTTAAATCAAAGTTCAAAGGGAAGATCAAATGAAGATCATAAATCAAATTTCGAGTGGATATCAAATGAAGATCCAAAATCTAGTTTGAAGAGAGATCAAATGAAGATCCAAAGATAGTTCAAAATGAAGATGGAATCGACTCCCTTGCTTCACTACATATGAGAAAGTATCCTAAAAATTGAAGGATAGAAAGGAATGAGCCTGAATCCCTAGAATTATCGACACTACTATACCTTACACATGATGATATGTATGATGCATTAACACCTCACTTATGAACAAGACAAATGTTTGAATGTGGAAGAGCTAGCTTCAGGTGTCCTACATTGCCTAGTGTATTAGTCCAACTAAAATCTAAACTTGGGATTGGATAAGACATTTGTGGAACACCTATCTTATAAATGGGCTGAAAGAATCCCGTATGACATCTAGGAACACTCATGTCTTATATTTAAATAATCATGTGCACACAGGGATAATGAACAGTTAGGTTCTATCCTAGCAAAAGCCTTTTATCTCATAAGTCTAGTGTGGTTAGTATGCAACTTTTGATAAGTCTATTAGGGTTTTTGAGTCTCATGGAAAACCTCAAAAATTTCTCTCATAGCAACAAAATGTCAAAAATTGCAACCATATAAATCATCAAATTGCAAAGTATCGAATCCGTGATACATCATTATATAAAGCACAATCAACATATAGGATAGATACCGGATGGATATTATAAATAATATTTAGACATCCACTGACTATATCATGCATATTTATCAAATTTTGCAAAATAAAATCGAATGACACATTATATCATTCACATCATAACATCTACATTCATTGCATTTCATATATGGGTGATTAATTGATTAAATTCTTACTTTAAGGATTTTCAATTACATTCATGATTTTTATAAATTTTGTGGTATCATCCATTAGATTGATAAACATATCTGCATTTATTCCATATGTTTTAATTGATTCAAGCATACAAGTTCATTTACATTAGATTAGTATCATGCAAATAAATCATTACATACATTAATGCATACGATAAAGCAATATCAAACATGCATTAAGAAAAACATTGCATCCATATGCATCCATCATAAAATGCATATCTAAGCATCTATATCACTACATACCATCATCATAAATTAAATAGTTGTCTAATGCATGACATCATACATCGCATCATATAGCATAAAATTAAAATAAGCATTGCATCCATGTGTATCACATAAAATAAAAATAAAAAATAAATGAGTACACAATAATGAGACATAAAATGATAAATCATATCATATATAAATATGTCTCAGAGTACATTAGGAGTACAAAAATACCTGCAGGCTACAACTGTGTAGGTCCTCGACCTTACAGTTAAAAAAGGTACAATACATATATCAAAAAATATGTACTAAGCAGGGCCTGCACCCCCAGCCTATGAATCACCACCTGTATCCCTATGGATCTTGTGAGAGCTAGCTTTGTGTGGACTAGAAGATTGATGAGTCTACTTGGTCTTATGAGTCCTATGGCTAGAACTCGCTGAGGACTACCCTATAGTCCTGGTCTTGGTCCTCTGTGATGCCATAGCCTACCTATCCTCTGGAACCTATAAACCCCTCAGCTCGATGAAGCCCTATAGCTAAGAGATGTGAGCTGCCCTCACATCTAGTCGGTCATTTATCTCCTCTATGATAGAAGTGAGATGCATGATATTTGCCATAGGATCCACACCTATGACTAGTGGAGCGACTGGAGGTCCCATGAAAACCTAAGAGGATGAAGGGTATCCCCTCTATAGCCTAAGCAGGTCCCTCTCTACAACTAACTCACCCCGTTGTGCCACTGCTACATAATGGGCTCTAGTGAGCTCCTATACTCGAGCCTCTACTACTATAGCTCACTCTGTGAGACTACTGATATCCTCTTGTGTCTTAGCTATCTTCCTGTATCGATCAACTAAATTCACCTCTAGAGTGGTGATAGTAGTTTCTTACTCATGTTGTTGAGTCTGATATCTACCAAGCTAACCCTACAAGTCAGCAACCTGAGCTAAGAGTAGCCCCTCTACGTTGTTAGGAGGAACCTCACCCTCCTCTGGAGCCTCATCATCTAGGTCATGCCCAAGAGACTCCTCGGTGGTGGTCTATGTGCCCCATCTACCATATGTCTACTGGCGCACCTTGCACCCATCAAGATCCACCACCACCTCTACTTTATCATCAAATCTTCCTAGAGGCCCTGATCCATACCACCATAGCATTAACCACCATCCATCATATATTGGAGTGGTAGCAGCCTGATCAACTCTAGTATTTTGAAAATCATCTAGCTCGTACCCTAGAGTCAGAGACTAGATCCATGGAAGATGTATCTCTAAAGCCAAGCACCTGTATACAAAGAGGATCTATGGAATATATTGTACTAGGTCAAACTACTACTTAATGTGAGAATAAAATTGGTACTCTCTAATATCGGCCTTTCGACTGAGTAGCCATCTATCCTGGTGAGCCTGTCGAAGCCACTTGTTGGCCTCAGTCCAGTTAGGGTACTCCATGTAAGGTCATCACTCGATATCATCCAGGCTGAGTCTTGCAAACCATGTGATATAATGTTGGACATCACTAGCATGGGTCCTACTCCTAAAACCCTCCTCCTCTCAAGGCCAGTAGGTGATATAAAATTGGTGGGTATCATCGACCTCTATAATGTGTAGTGGTAGCTCCTTAGGATGCTCTATCCTGATGTTCTTCCAGCCCTAAATCTAGAGAAGTAAGCTACAACTAATCCCATGATAGCTTCAGTCTATAATCTGGTATAGATCTCTATACAATTGGTAGAGCAAGGTGCTCCCCCAGGCCAGTCGCAGTGGTCGATGGATGGTGCTCTAAACAACCCTCCTGACAGTGGCTAGGAGGTTCCATGGAATCCTCGCGCTCGAGGAGTCTAGAAGTAGAACTTGCACCACTAGGTGCATAAATATGGCCTCACATATGGAGAATATATTCTTCCCCTGCACATAGCCAATATGGATCCCTCCATGATCAATACTGCGCTGAGCCTCCTCGCTCTAGGCATCAAAGATGGCATCAAAAATAGATTCCTTAGCCCTAGAAGTAGCAGAGATGATTGCCTTGCCATCAATGGGGATCCTAAAGATCCTATAGAAATCCTCTAGGTTAACTGTCATTTCACCTATAGGCAGGTGAAATGTGTTGGTCCGCGCATTACAGCGTCGGGCCAATGTAGTCAAGTAGGCCTGATCTACCCTGATAGTGGGCAGATCTAGTACGTAGTAAAAGTTGACAACTTTGAACCATTCCCACTCCCTAGGAGTGAGCTCTCTATAGATAGTCTTAAGAATGTTGGAATTACGAGATCTAGAAGTCAATCTCTAAAATAGAAAGCATAATATAAGGAAAAAGCTAACTAAAAATAAGCAAAAATATTTAAAAATGACCTAAAAATCATCAAAAATATTTAAAAACTGATAAAATTGCAAACAAATGTCATCATGCAATCCTGAAAATAAAAAATGTCATTTAGATAGGTCAAAAATGCATTAAAATACATTAATTGCCTATTAAAACTTCAAAAAATTAAAAATTTGATAATTTTTTTCTAAAATTTGTGAATCGCAGGTCAACCCTACGGTCTGCATGTGGTCAAAAATTGACTGTTCAGATTTTAAATTTTGACCGCAGTTGGCAGCTGCAGTCCCCAATTGATCAATTAGGAACCCTAACTGGTACCTGCGGTCTTCAACTAAGATCCTGCCCGTTCTAATACCATAGCTAAAAAAAAAAAGTAGTCCTAAGCTACCCTCGCCTAAGGTGGGGTTCATTACCAACAATTTAGTGTGATTGATTTACCAATTACTTAATTTGGTTCATTTTATTGGTAATGTATGTGAGGTCTTTGTTTTGAATTACCATGCCCTTGCCTCATCTGTCGTGACTAGAATAATCTTGCTTGTGCTTTGCCATTGTGTTGTGAGTAGGTGTGCATGTAAAGTTTGGTGGGGTGTAGGCCGATTTCTCAGCTGTCACTCTCAGAGTTCCAGATTGCAAGTCATTGTCAGGGAATAATGAGAGAAATTTGAAAATTGGACTTTTTATAGGTTTTTAATATTTCACGCAGACCGTAGGCCCTAGCTGCTGTTCCCAAAATTGCAAATGAGAACCGCAAGCCCTAGCTACGGTTTGCAACTGGAAAGCAATTTATTAAAATCTCACCATGGGAAGGCTTAAAATTATAAATCAATAAATCCCAAGGGATTAAAATTCAATAAAAGTAATCAATTTAAAAATTTGGTGATAATAAAGCTTCGGGATTCAATTAAAAATCAAATAACTGGCTGATATTATAAAGTATATTCAATTGAGGTCATCACTATGACAATCCTTTCATGGAGTGACGCACCTCCCAGCCAAATAAATAAACTCAATTCATAATTCAAAAATATTCAAACAAATCAAATAATTAAAAAATACTAAATACGCCTCGTATTCAATAATTTACCCTATACACTTGGTGGTTGCAACGACTTGCGCTCCATGAAATCCGACAAGATGAGTAAATTCCCATAAGGAAATTTGGGGAAAAATGGTCATTGTTGATCCGATATGATTTTTTTCGATCCCTAAGAAGGCCTTCGAGGCCGGAGGCTATGCATGTCATTTCTTCTATGACATATTTTCAACAAATCATCGATAATTTAATTCAACACAAATCTAATTGGATTTGTATCAATTTGATTCTCTATGATGGCTATTGTAGCCTGAATGCTCCATGGGATAGAAATTTGCAAATACTATTAACAGTTGGAATCAAAAGCTAAACTAGGCCTAGCCAAGGCATTAATTTGCTCAAATCTAAATTTGTTCAGATCATCCATAGTGGTCAAGCGACATTGTCGCTTTAATAATTGTCATTACTCTCATCAACTTGTCTCTTGAGGGGGTAGTCATAATATCAAATCATAATCAAAATCAATAGAAGATCCCAGAAATCGTAGATCCCTTGATCTTGTCAAAATCATAATCATAATCTAGTTTCAAACACTATCTATTATCAATTAAATGGAAGTATATATATATATATATATATATATATATATTTGGAAATTTGTAAAGTAGATTATATTTATAGAACCTGTATTACAAAGTAAAATGAGCTAGACATGAAACAAGGGAGAAATAAAATCCTCTAGTTTGGAATATATTACATTATTTGGTACATGCTAATATACCACCTTGGGTACTTTCTTAGATTAGGAAAGAGTATTTAAGATTAGAAGTTATAATTTACTTTATGCAATGTAATAAATGCACAAGTATTATTAAAGCATGTAAAGTATTTTGGTATTGTAAATGTGCATAGTTGTCCATGTGCACATGTATCCATAGAATAGGAGGAGTAAGAGTCTTTAGAAGAGTTAAGGTAAAGAGTACTCCATATGAAGAGTCACATTACATTATATATGTAGTGTATGTGTATGTAAAGTGACATGACATTACATGATACTTACTTGATACTTTCAAAGCTATTGTACAATTTTCATGAGTATTTGTTAATGGCAAGTTTATGAGTGATTGCTATTTATGAGTTTTATATTTCTAGAATATAGCCATTATTATATATATTATATTACAAATTTATTTTGATATTTTGGTGATTTTTATCTAAAGTATTTAGCTTCAAAATTTAATATTGGTATCAGGGCCACAAAAAGGTTTTGACTTGCACAGGTTTTAAATTTGTAAAGGATATTTTGACTAGTTCAAGAGAAAATAGTGAAGTTAAGGAGATTACCTCTAGAAAGGAAAACTAGAGAAGTTTAAATATTTACCTATTTCAAGAACGAATTCATAATAGAAGGAAATTTTGGGTCTTGAAGATAGACCTTGATATTGAAGAGATTAAGAGACCCAAGAAGGAGGTTATATTGGAGGGTTTGATAGATTGAAGGACATTCCATATTGCAGGTTGGCTAGAGTCTTTCCACAGGGTTGAATAAGAACTCGTGAAGACTAGAATTCAACACAAAATTCTTTCCACTAGTTTTGAGAATAACTAGCAAATTTCATTCATTTTAGAATTTTGGAGAATTTTATGTATTTGGTTGTTATTATCTAAGTTTTTTACTATAGAAAATTAACTCCTAGAATTTGAGAAGTTTCCTACAATAAATAGAGAAAAATTTTACCTTCATTGCTTGAAAGTCTTTGTGTTTTTTTGATGCACCTTGTCGAAGCCATAACTTGTGAACCGTACGCCCATTTGCCTTGAAATTTAATAGGTGGTTCCACGTGCGTTTTCTGCATTAGGATCATCTTTGATGCACCTAACCCTCACAAAAACATACTTTCAGGACCTAAATCCTCCATCTAGTGTCCCAAAATTAGCTTTTAGAATAGGTTCCCGGGTTTTTGGGTTTTTTTGAATGTTAGAATTTATTATATTTTGTTATACCATAAGTTGAGACTTAATATTTTAAAGTAAGGTTCATTATTGTATGAGGGATGTGTGCACCAAATTTGGGCACAATCTGACTCATTTATATTTTTAAAAGTTTTTAGAAAAAAAACGTTTTTAGGGTTTCTTTGGTTTTCAATGACTATATGATGGATTATATTATTTTGGAGAAGGGGTGTGAATTTAGGAATGAGAAGAATATCAATTTGTAGGTTTCTTCCATTATATTGCATTTGTGTTATGTGATTGGAGTCCATTTTGTTGGTCTCTTGTAGCTGAGTTTACATCATTTAGTATTAGATCAAGTGTGATCTCGCTAGTGAAGGGAAGATGTTGCCTAGAAGATATGCATTTATGAATAGGTATATCGAGGATCTGAATGTATAAATAGTATGACTTATTGGTGTGATTTATCGCATGGGAGAGAGACATCCCAGGGTGCATGCAGATCAAGGATCTGATGATGAATGTACTTGAGGAATGTGGATGTGAGGTCCACGCAGAAGCAAAACCAAAGGGTCCAAAGGAAGAAGAGCATGATTTTGAAAATTAGTTGATACAAGCTCTAGAGGGGCTTAAGGAGAATCGATATGAGATTAATATTGAGGTTCTTGAGTATGCTAGTGGGTTGAAACCAGAGGAGTTGATCGATTATATCAATAGCCTAGAAAAATATTTTGAATGGAGTAACCTTGCTGAAGAGAAGAAGGTTAAGCTCGCATGCACAAAGTTGAAGGGACATGCATTGATTTTGTGGGATCATTTATAGACTACACAATAGAGGAATGGAAAGGAAAATATCAAGGATTGGACAAAGATGAAGAAGAAGTTATAGAAAAAATTTATACCTGTAGACTACTCCCAAACCCTATTTTGTAGATTTCAAAATCTTTGATAGAAGGATCAAAGCATTTAGGACTATACTAATGAATTCTACAAGCTATCCATTCAAGTGGAGCACAATGATACAGAGGACCAAAAGGCTCCCAGGTATGTAAATGGCCTAAATTTTGTTGTCCAAGATGAGATGAGCATGCATCACACTCTTATAGTGGAGGATGCATATCAAATGGCCCTCAAGGCAAAGGAGAAATTGAAAAGGGTTAATAGAAGAGGTAAGAAGGGATTCACACCCTCTTTAGGTCGGGGTTGTAGTGGATCTAATTTTCTCAAGGGGGAATCCTTAATACTTGCTAAACAAGAAGAAGATGGGTGGAATCTGAGAGGAAGAGGATACCAACGAGGTAGAGGTTACGATGGTGGAAGAAATGGGAATGATCCATGAATTTCGTATACATATTATGGATGTGGTGAGGATGGGAAAAGAGCATTTGAGTGTCCCCAACATGATTTCCAATAAAGGGATCAATGAGGACAAGGAAGGGTCAATCTGGTCGATATGGAAGAGTAGGATGAGGATGAAGTTGTTGTTGACATGGGGGGAGCACTTATGATAAGGAGGACGATGATTTTTCCTAATAAAGAGAAGGTGCAGAGAAAAGCGAAGGGGTAGACCATAGATGGTGATGATTCTAGGATGCAAACAAACATATTTTAAACAAGGTGTACATCAAGAGGGAAGATATGTAACATTGTCATTGATGGTGGTAGCTATGAAAATGTGGTGTTAAAATTCATGGTTGATAAAATAAACCTGGAATGCGAAAAGTATCCTTATTCATATCGTATATCATGGGTTAAGAAGGTGAATGAGGTAAAAGTAGATCAGAGGTGTTTAATTAAATTTTCAATTGGGAGGACTTACAAGGATGAAGTGTGGTATGATGTGATCCCGATGGATGCATCTCACATTCTGTTGGGAAGACCTTGGAAGTACGACAAGGATACTAACCATAATGGGATAAAGAATACATACACATTTTGTAAGGATGGTGTAAAGGTAGTTATTGTACCTCTGAAGGAGGATGAGCTGAGTGAGAGCTTGTTGACTATGAAGAAGTTTCTTATAGATATCAAGGACACTAACTTCTATTATGCCTTAACAACTAGGAAGCTAGAAACAGAGGAAGTGGTTATACCTACAGTAGCATCTAAGTTGCTAAGTGAATATAAATATGTCACACTAGAGGAGTTACCATATGGGCTGCCACCAAAGAGATATATCCAGCATCACATGGATTTAATTCTAGGATTAGCACCCCCAAATCAGACAGCTTATCAGTTGAACCCAACATAGAATGTAGACTTGAGTACACAAGTGATAGAGTTGATAAAAAAAAGATTAGTTAGGGAGAGTATGAGTCCATGTGTGACTCCAGCATTGCTAAACCCAAATAAATATGGTGACTAGTAGATGTGTGTGGATAGTAGAACCATAAAAAATATCATAATAAAGTATCAGTATCCTATGCCAAGAGTGGATGACATGATGGATGGATTTGTTGGAGCTAAATACTTTAGTAAAATTGATTTGTAGAGTGGCTACTACCAGATCAGAATTAGAGAAGGGGATGAATGAAAGACAAATTTTAAGATAAAATATGGGTTGTACGAGTGGATGGTGATGCCATTTGGTTTGTCTAATGCACCCAGTACATTTATGTGGTTGATGAACAAAGTACTACAAGAATATAATGGTAAGTTTGTGGTTGTGTATTTTGATGATATTTTGATTTATATTAAAAGTGAAGAAGAGCATTTGTTCACCTGAAATTAGTGTTAGATGTGCTCAGGAAGGAGAAATTGTATGTCAATTTGAAGAAATGTATATTTCTTCAGGATAGTTTAGTGTTTTTAGGATTTGTAATCTCAAGAGATGGCATGATGATGGATGACAAGAAAGTGAAGTTGATTATAGAATGGGATCTTCCATAAACTATAATAGAAGTAAGGAGCTTTCATGGCCTAGATACCTTTTACATAAAGTTCACCAGGAACTTTAGTAGTATAGCTACCCCTATAACTAAGTGCATGAAGGAGAAAGAGTTTGTATGGACTACGATAGCAACAAAGAGTTTTGAACTCTTGAAGAAGAAGGTGTCAGAAGACACTATTTTAGTGTTACCGGATTTTAGTAAGTTGTTTGAGGTTGATTGTGATGCCTCATTTGTTGGAATTGGTGGTCTTAAGTCAAGAGGGCTGACCTGTAGCATTTTCAGTGAGAAGCTGAATGACACAAGGAAGAATTATTCTACATATGATGTGGAATTTTATGCAATTGTGCAAGCATTGTAACATTGGAGGTAATTTTTACTCTCAAAGGAGTTTGTGTTGTTTACTGATCATGAAGCATTGAGGTATGTCAACTCTCAGAAAAAGTTAAATAGAAGGCATGCCAAATGGGTTTCATGTTTACAATAGTATACATTTATCTTGAAGCACAAGTCGGGAAAACAAAATAAGGTTGTTGATGCATTGAGTAGAAGAGTCTTGTTGTTGACCACTATGGAGAATGAAGTGGTAGGATTTGAGGGGATTAAATATCTATATGAATCTGATGTAGATTTTGGGAATATTGTGCAATAGTGTAAAAGTGTGGTAGAGGGTGAGTCCCGTACTATTTTTGAAGAGTATTTTTTACAGAATGGTTACTTGTTTAAGGGTAATCAATTATGCATTCCCAATGGCTCTATGAGAGAGAACATCTTGATGGAATTACATATTTGGGGTTTGGTTGGTCATTTTGGAGTAGCCATAACTACCACTCTTGTAGAGGAGAAGTACTATTGGCCAAAAATTAAGAGAGACATAATCAGGTTTGTCTCTAGATGTAGAGTATTTCAAATGACTAAGGGCTATGCACAAAATACAGGGTTGTATATGCCACTACCAGTTCCTACAGGACCATGGACCATGGATTTTGTGTTGGGGTTGCCCAAGAAATAGAGGGGTAAGGATTCAATTTTTGTTGTGGTAGATAGATTTTCAAAAATGGTGCATTTATTTGCTTGCCAGAAAACTAATGATGCAACTAGGATTGCAGTCTTATTATTTTATGAGATTGTGTGATTGCATGGTGTTCCAAATACTATTACTTATGATCAAGATACTAAGTTCTTGAGTCACTTTTAGAGGACATTATGGAATAATTTGAATAACAGGTTGTAGTTCAGTAGTGCGTACCACCCATAGACCTATGGGAAAACATAGGTAGTGAATAGAAGCTTGGGAAACCTCTTACAGTGCATAGTTGGAGAAAAACAAAAAAAATAGGATTTAGCCCTATCACAAGCCAAATTTTCATATAAAAGTTCAGTGAACATGTCAACAGGTAAATCTCCTTTTCAAATTATTTATGGTAAAAATCCTAGAGGTGTATTAGATTTGGTTGAGTTACCAATTTGGGAACAAGTTAGTGATGATGCATAAGCATTTGTTGAGCATATCTAGAAAGTGCAAGAGTCGGTGAGGGAAAAATTAGAGAGTAGTAATGCTCACTACAAAGAGTCTATTGATGCACACAGAAGGGTGAAAGTGTTTTAATAGGGTGATATGGTCATGGTTCATATTAGGAAAGAAATATTTCCTAAGGGGATGTATAACAAACTAAAACTTAAGAAAATTGGGCCATGCAAGATTTTGAAGAAGATCAATGATAATGCTTATAAAGTGGAGTTACCCGATGAATTTGATATTTCACCTATTTTTAATGTTTCTAATTTATTTCAGTATATTGGTACTGATGAGGATGGTGAATTAAATGAGATAGTAAATTAGGTATGACAAATGCCTAATAAGAAAAAAGATAAAGTTGCACAGGTGTTCGATAAGAAGGTGATCACCACCATACATGGGAGCTACAATAGATACCTGGTTCAGTGGGAAGGATTACCACAATTAGATAACACTTAGGTTTTAGATTTATAGCTAAATAAATTTGATAACCAGAAGCTACAAGATTTCAATTCAGTTGAACTCGCAGGATCTGATTTCTTTTTCACCAGAGGAGAATGATGCACCTTGTCGAAGCCATAACTTGTGAACCGTACGTTTGTTTACCTTGAAATTTAACGGGTGGTTACACATTCGTGTTCTACATTAGGCTCATATTTTATGTGCCTGACCCTCCAAAAAACATACTTTCAGGACCTAAATCCTCCATCTAGTATCCCAAAATTAGCTTTTAGAATATGTTCTTAGGTTTTTTGGGTTTTTTTGAATGGTAGAATTTTATTATATTTTGTTATACCTTAATTTGAGACCTAATATTTTAAAGTAAGGTTCATTATTGTAAGAGGTATGTGTGCACCAAATTTGGGTGCAATCCAAATCATTTCTATTTTTAGCAGTTTTTAGAAAAACGACGTTTTTAGACTTTCTTTAGGATTTCCTTGGTTTTCAATGGCTATATGACGGATTGTATTCTCTTGGAGAAGGGGTGTGAATTAAGGAATGAGAAGAATATTGATTTTTAGGTTTCTTCCATTATATTACATTTGTGTTATGTTATTGGAGTCCATTTTTTGGTCTCTTGTAGCTGAGTTTACACCATTTTCTCAATTATTTATTTCTTGTAAAAAGTAGATATTGAAGATTGAATATTGTGGAGACTCAAGGAGGTGATCTCATTGAAGACCAAATATTGAAGGCTACATATTCAAGAAGTTGAAGAGACCTAAAATAGATCATATTGAAGTAATTATATATTTGGAAGATTGAAGATTGTATATTAAATATTGTAGATTGAATATTAAGAAGAACTACATAGGAGGTTCCCATTGAAGATAGAATATTGGAGGTAGAAAAGGACTAAGAAAAGGTCCTATTGTAGAATTTAGAAGTAGCAAATTTTGAATATCTAAGAGAGATATGTCATTATAGAATTTCCATAGTTGAAACATTGAAGAGACCAAGGGATGGTATCATTGAATTTTTGAGAAGAAGTGTTGAGGAATTATAAAAGTAGAAGACCTAAGAAAAAGAGGTCTCAAGAGAATTTGGAGGAGAAGAAGAAGGCTAGAGAAAGTATTATTGTACAATTGAAAGAGTGACTATTGGAGGAGTTGCAAAGAAATCTATAAGAAGATGATTGTAAGCAAGGAGAAGTTTTTGATAAGAAATATTTGGGATAATTGTTACTATTCGACAACAACCCCAAGAGGAATAATATATTTGGAAAGAAATTTGCCAAATTTTGTAGAAGGCTTTTGAAGATCTCAAGGCATTCATATTATTTAGGAAGAATATAATTAAGGATAACACATTTGAAGTCCGAATTTGACAAGAATATTGAGGGAGAAGAGGATATTGAAGAGACCATAGTTTTGGGAAAATTGAGGATAGCCATAGTATTTTTGAAGGCTAATTTGATAGGAGAAATTTACTTATTTTTGAAGGAGAAATTATAGGGTTGAAGGATAGTAAATTTAAGAAGGTATTGAGCTACATATTTGGAGTTATCTTTAATAGGATATTGAAGGGGGTTGAGGTAGTGAAAGAAGGCAGCATTTTGGAGATATTTGTTATAGGTTTTGGATAGCAAAATAGAGGAGGAGTTGATTGGAGAGTTGTAGAATTTATACCAGCATTTGGGCAGCACTAATAGCTACAAGTTTTAGATTTTTAAGGTACAATTGTTGAAGAATATTTAGAGCCACAAAATTAGATTGTGTGGACAACAATAGAAAAGGGAAAGAGCTGCAATTTTGGGGAACTTTGGGGTAAACATGAGAGATTTTTTGGGTAGAAAGCAAGTTAAAATTTGAGCAGTAATTAGAGATGCAAATTTTGTAAGTTTTGGAATAGTAAAGTGAAGGATAGTAAAGATGCAAAAATTATAAGATAAATATTGCTAAAGGATGAATCAAATAACCAAAGAAACTAGTTGAAAAGGATATCAAAAGGTATAAGATATTTGTGCAACATAAATTTATTATTGAAGCATTTAAATCAGATCTATATTAAGAATTTGAGAGAACTATATTACTTTTATTAATATAAAGAAGGAAGTTGAAAAAAGAGGTATTCAATCATAAAGGAGTTGACAATATTTTCATATTAAGACCTGTAATATTAACACAAAAATATTTAAGTAAAATTTTATTTAGAAAGGAGAAATAAGAAGGATATAATTGTTGGTAGTTTTGCACTTTGCCACATTGGGATTTTGGTTTTATTTTAATGGAGCATTTTGATTGTAATACGGTGACATACATTAATCCTAATATAATATTTTGGGCCGATTTTATATGTTGCAGTTATTTCATATTTCTGTTTTTATTTGTATATATACTCTTTTAGCTTGGAAGTGATGAATGTTTAAGGGGAGAAGTTGAAAACTGCATTAGAAATTCAAGTTTGCGTCATTCAAAAGCTCATTGTAAATTGAAGCACTTTGGGAAAAGGAAACAAAATGAAACATAAAAATGGCAAAAAGTATGAAAGCTCCATTCACCCCAAACGATGAGATATAATAGAGTGTGTTCACCCCAAATATGGGGTGAAAGCTCCGTTCGCCCCACTTTGGGGTGAACGTCTTTACAAAAGGTTTAAAAAATATGTGCCCACCATTATAAAGAAAATTGTTTTGGCTTAGGATCGCGTTTACCCCAAAGATGGGGTGAAAGCTCCATTCACCCCACTTTGGGGTGAACGTAATATAAAGCATGATGAAAGAAGGAAATTCAATGGCGTGCACATGACCGAATGGTCAACATCGCGTTCACCCAGGTTGAGGGGCCAAATGTCCTCCCAAAAGCAGGATCATGCACATGCACTGGTGAATGAAGGTTGGGTGAATGCGTCAAGAGGGTTGAGGTGACGTTGAATAGTCAACATCACGTTCACCCCAAAGGGAGGGCGACTATCTTTGGCACCCCTTTTGGGGGTGAACGTGATTTTTAAAAGGCAAGCAACATGTCTCTTAAGTATTTTTTCTAGAAGTAAAGGGAATTGTTGTCTCCTTAGTTGAAAAGGAAAGGTAGCTAATGAAAGGTGTATTCACCACTATAATATCCAGATTTTCAAAGGTGCCTAGAGTAGATCACAGATAACATTAAATAATGGAGGCAAGGAGTAACTCAAATCGTGAATCCCAAGCAAAGAAGAAAGTCGTATTAAAAATACAGGAGGATTTTCATGATTTCCAAAGTAGGAGTGCATTTTCAAGATATCAAATGTCTCTTAATTTTTTGTGCATCGATGCCCAAAGATGCTGATTTCCTGGAAATGTTTCCTTGAAATATGGATCGTTGTTCCAAGAGAATGAGTTTTCAATATTTTCGAGGAGGAATTTCCTCACTATGGTTCTCTGATCTACGATCATTTTGTCTCTATGTGCATTTAATGAAAGAGGTGAAATCCTCTATAAATACTACTGAATTCTCATTGTAAAAGGAGGTTAGACACTTTGTGAGAAAACTCTCCAAGTTCTCTGCATCAATAGAAGACACAAGGCTTCTGAATTTGCAAGTGATCTTGTGTGCAATTTCCTTATGTATTCATGCACTTCTATTTTACATTCATGTTCCTTATTTGTTGTTAAGTTTGAAATTCTGCATCTGAATTTAAATGTTGCTAATGAGGGAGTGAGTGCTGGAGTGTTACTTTGGAGGTTGTTCCTGCAAGTTTATAAGTAAATTCTGCTGCTTTTCTTTTGTTATATGCTATTTCATGCTTGGGTGAATTTCCTGTTGTTAGTCTACCTCGAATCCTACACCTTCGACCTATGGCCATATTTCCCATTTCTTTCTGCAATTTCTAATTTCTTTCCTACAACTCTAGTCTTCAACCAGTGTAGGATTTAGCTTGGGAGCCAACCCTCTCTGGAGATTGACATGGAGGACATTTCTTTCCTCTGGTCATTCAATGTTGGCCATATCTAGGGTGCACAAACATAGTTTTGTTGATTAGGCAGATATTTGACCAATAGTTTTTGGCACGCCCGATGGGACCCCAAAAGTTCCACTTTCGATAGTATTAAGGTTTGATGTTCACCTTCGTGTTGTATAGTTAGAACATCTGGCGACTCGATTATACCCAAAAACCTCCAAACATGAGGAACATGAAAGTTGTGTCTCATGAATACAAGATCGAAGGCCAAAAATCCTAAAAATCCCATTGAGTTCTATGAGCTTGATATCCAAAGGTTAGGGGAGCATCCTCAATTAGCCACTTTACGTCGTACATCATCATTACCTCATACATCCCATATATCATCTACCACATCCTCATGACTAGCCGGTGTATTTTCTACTCCCACAAGTCTAGTTAGTACTACCACTAGCATTCCTCGAGCTCCACCTCACACACCAGTTCACATGGCCCAGAACCCACCACCACAGTAGCCACAACCACCAAGGTAGTTCCCAACATGGAATAGCTCAGGGACCTTGAACTTACAAGCACAAAATCTAGTGCCTCAAGAAGCTTTGAAGGCTTTACCAACCTATGATGGCACTAGTAAAATGACCTATGAACATATTCAAGATGTAGCTTCTTTGGCTACGATCCATGGAATAATGGATGAAGATGTAATGGTAAAATTACTAGTATTATCATTGAGAGGAAAGTTGTTGTATTGGTACTGATCATTGCAACCTGGTACTATTACCTCATGGGATCAGTTGGTGGAGTTGTTGATAAAAAATTTCCATGAACAAGTTGACCCATACTCCTTATTGCATCAATTTACAATGATCCAAAGACATCCACAAGAGGAGATAGTTGATTTCAATGTCAAGTTTACTCAAAGTTGGCAAAGAGTTCCTGATGGTTTGTGGCCCATGCATGAACAAGTCATATTCTATTACCTTAGGGTATTCAACACTGACATTGGCATGGTTGTTCGGCAAACCAATGTGAATACCTTCCCTGATATGTATACGCAAGCCCAGAAAGCTGAATCTGACTTGATTGCCATAGGCAAGCTTCCTCCAAAAATGATGATGCCTATTCTTCCTGACCTACCACAACATTTGTATTCAAGTGCATTTTCATAACCCATGCCTTCCATGTACCTAGTTCCCTCATGGAGCTCAAGCCCACCTCAAATCGCTCCGATCCCTATCCCACAACATCTGACTCCAAGTTTTCTGTAGTTACCCGCTTAGTCAGTACCATAATTGCCATCATTCATTCCTTTTCTAGCATTACCAGTGCCACCAATCCCATTGTAATTTCCTATGCCACAAAAACCTCTATCTTTTCTACTGTCTCTCGTACCTTCTAATCCTGATCCTTTCATGACATTATTACAAGAGGTGAAATCTAATAACTCAGCCTTAAGGACAATATCAAATGAGCTTACGATAGTAAGGAAGAAGCAAGCCAAGGCTGAATTTTGGTCGAGGAGATTTCAAACTCCATCGATTACTCGAGAGCAAGCATCTTCTAGTAGAGGCCCTGAGAAGAGCACAACTATGTTAGAAAATGAAGAGACTAGCATGACAAAAAAGGCGTACTGGTGTTCAACATGCAATGATCCTCATGGAGAAGAAACTTGCATGGTGCATATGAACTATGTGCAGACGCTTGCAAAAAGTTTAGTTGGTGGACAAGTCAACATGATCAGGGAGGTTGATCATAATTTTATGATGCCATCCTTGGAGCAAGTTTTGGTTCTTACGAGGTCCAGAAAGAAGCCAGTAATTATAGATCCAGCTGAGCTTGAACCCTTGAAGGTGCCTATAGAACCAAAGGTGCAAAATGAAAAGGGGTAACCTCCAATGAAAGCACCTAGTGCAATGGCTAAGGAGTAGGATTCTATCATGTTGAAATATTTACTGCCTAAGCAAGCTCAAGAAAAGACACAAATAAAGGCATCGACTTCACAACATGCAATAGCTGCTCAAACATAAAATGAAATGAAAGAGCAAGCCAAAGAATGCCTCAAATACCCATCATTGACAAAGAGACAAAGGGTAGAAGCTACTCAAGTACTGGGATAAGTATGAGTGGGTTATAGAAGAAAAGGCTCTGACCATCTCAAATTATAACATTATGGAAGAAATGAAGAAGATACCTATGAAAGTGAGCCTATATGATGCACTACAGTTGCTTGGACAAGTTGACCTATTGCAAGAATCTCTTAAGACTGCTAAAGACCAAAAGAAAAGTCCTTCTCAAATAGTGTTGGCACAAGCACTGCCAAATTTGACCACTAGAAAGAATAGGCCACCCCCATTCTATTTGTCACTCAGAATGGAGGGGTGGATTGTACACAATTGTATGATTGATTCTGGTGCTACGACTACTATCATGCCAAAGGTAGTATGTGAAGTGATGGGGATGGAATACACAAGAAGTAGCCTAGGAGTGTTGCAGTTGGATGGGACTCCAGTCAAAATGGTGGGAGTAATCAAAGATATTCCCATCGTTCTACATAGCATGCCATAAATTACTATCATCCAGGAAGTAGTAGTGGTTGACCTGGAGCCATACTTTAGCATGTGCCTCTCAAGGGAGTTCACAATGAAGCTGGGAGGATACCTTTCCTTGGACTACTCACATTTGGAGATTCCATTTAAAGGAAAGAGAATTCGCATATATAATGAAAAGCCATCAACTTTTCATATTGAGAAGTTGGAGGAGGAAGAAAAATCTCCAGGTGCAGTTAACATGATGACTGAAGAATTAGAAGAGGTTGACTTGATGGAAGAAGCACTTGGTGAACTTCACCTTGAAGATGAATTCTCACTCACAGATTTTAATGCAATGATTGGAATAGACATTGGTTGTTATACGATAACCAAACTAGAGCAGATTGAAGAAAAAGTCCCTGATTCCTCGGATCCTATCATAGATCATTTATGGAAGCTTTATTTTTATGGTGCTAGGTGTAAGAATGGTGCAGGAGCTGGTATTATTTTGATCTCTCCCATGGGGTTATAGAAGACTTATTCTTACAGACTGACTTGGAGTTGCACAAATAATGCAACCGAATATGAAGCATTGTGCCTCAGATTGAAGAAGGCTGAAAAGTTGGGCATTAAATAGTTGCAAATTTTTGGTGACTCTGAACTCATTGTCAATCAAACCACAAATAAATGTGTGTCTAAGCAACATTACCTGAAAGCCTATCACAACAAAGTGTGGGATTTGTTTGAGTCCTTCACAGCCTTGAACATTCAGGCGATTTCCTCGAGCAAAACAAACATGCAGATATTTTAGCCTCTCTTGGCATGAATTATTCTCCCATGGAGCAAATAGTCAGAAAGCCCAAGACTGTCAGGGTGATCTATAGACCCTCAGTCCCTGACAAGAACATCTATTGGCAAGTATTCGACAATGACGAGCAAATAGTCAATTTTTTGATCAAGGAAGTTGCAAGCGCAGATGATAGAAAGCTTGTTGAAGAAGAGATGGAGGGGATGATACAATTGAAGAACAATCACATTCCTAGGGGACTGATTTCATTGGAAAGTTTGTTTGATCAAAATGATAGGGCCAAAAAGCATAGGATCAAGGTGGATGCAAAGGAGTATAAGGAATTGCAGCTAGAACCTGAGAAGATCATCAAAATCAAAATTGATTGCATGTCGAAAGAGTTGGAAGACATTAAGAACTTGTGCTATGAGTACCCTGACATCGTTGCATGGAGCTATCAGGATTTGAAGGGATATGACAAGAACGTGATCCAACATACCATTGAGCTACAGGAGGGAGTAAAACCTTTTCGGCAGAAACAATGGCCCATCAATCCCAAGATAGAAGTACTCATGAAGGTGGAATTGTTGAAGATGCTAGAGGCAAAGATAATTTACCCAATTAAGCACTCAACATGGGTGGCAAATCTGGTGCCAGTATGAAAGAAGAATGGAGATATTCGGTTGTGTGTTGATTTTTGCAACTTGAACCAAGCATCACTAAAATATCATTACCCTCTACCACAGATTGATCAAATCCTTCATGTGGTTGCTGGTGCACAAATATTTTCATTGTTAGATGGCTTCTCTGGTTATAATAAGATATGGGTGAAGGATGAAGACCAACATAAAACGACATTCACTACAAAGTGGGGCACATTCGCCTACCAAAGGATGCCATTTGGACTCTCAAATGTTGGCGCTACTTTTCAGAGGGCCATGGACATCACTTTCGGTGAGTTATTGAATAGGATTATTGTAATCTATCTTGATGACATGATTGTGTTTTCACATCATAGAGAAGACCACGTTTCTCATTTGAGGTAGGTGTTCGAGAAATATCGTGAGTTCGGGATTTCTATTAATCCGAAGAAGTCAATATTTGCTGTTAAAGAAGGAAAATTACTGGGTCACGTGATTTCACAAGAAGGATTGGCAATTGACCCTACAAGAGCTGAAGCACTCTTGAAGCTACCATTGCCTGCTAACAAAAAGGACCTACAATATTTCTTCGGCCAAATAAATTTCATTCGCAAGTTCATTGCCGACTTTGCTCAGGTTGTGAAACCCATGACTGAGCTTCTAAAGAAGAATACCAAGCTTAAATAGACAAAATCTAGAAGATGAGATTTTTGGGAGATCAAGGAAAGAATCACCCAAGCTCTAGTGTTGATTAATCCTGATTATTCAAAGGACTTCATTCTCTATGTAGTAGGTGAGCAAGAGAGCTATGTTGTAGTTTTGACACAGAAGCAAGAAGATGGAGATGAGAAGCCAATTGCCTTCTTGAGCCAAGTCATTGCGCCTCACCAAGAGAAGTACAATTTCATTGAGAAATAGGTGTACATGGTGATGAAATCATTGAAGAAGTTTTGACACTTTGTTTCCTAGAGCAAAACTATCGTTTATGTTATACATCCCGATGTTTGAAACTTCATACTCCAAGGAGAACTAGGTGACAAAAGGGCAGGTTGGGTCTCAAAAATTCAAGAATATGATGTGGAGATCCAATCGACAAAGTTAGTTCATGGATGAGCTCTTTGTCAAGAATTGGCTAAAAGTGCAGCATCAGAATCATTGGCTATAATGCAAGAAGAAGAAGTTGGTGAAAGCATTTGTGCAAACCATACTCCAAGAAATCATGACTGGACAGAGGAGCTTATTGATTTCTTTACTTTTGGGAAGTGTCCACCACACCTTGATGCTTCACAGCATCGAAGGTTTAGGCTGCAAGCCCTCAAATATGTTTTGTTGCCTAATGGGCTATTTCACAAAAATATTGATGGAGTTCTCCTTAGATGTGTGAAGGAATCTAAAAAGGAGAAAATATTGGAAGAGTTTCATTGTGGGCTATCTGGTGGCCACTATGTAGGAAGGCCCATGGCCTTGAAAATTATCTGAGCTGGCTATTTTTGGCCTACTCTGTTCGTCGATGCTCATAAAGTAAGTCAACACTATGATAGCTATCAGTGATATGTTGGCAGAATCAAGAAAGGAGCATTGCCTCTATGCCCAATTCAAGTGGAAGCACCTTTTCAATAGTGGGGTCTTGACTTCATTGGAGTCATTGATCCACATTCTTCCATAGAGCATAAATACATTTTAACGGTGACTGATTATTTCACCAGATGGGTAGAGGCTATTCCTACCAAGAAGGCTGATCAAGCGATCGTCATATCTTTTTTGGAAGGAATCATTACTCATTTTGGTGTCCTAGATTCAATTGTAACTGATAATGGAACTCCATTCATTGGGGCCAAAATCATAGAGTTCGCTAGAAAATATGGAATTTATCTCAAGACATCATCCAATTATTACCCACAAGGGAATGGTTTGGCCGAATCTACCAATAAAAATTTACTGCGAATTTTAAAAAGGACACTGGGAAATAATAAAAGGAGTTGGCACCTATTGTTGAACCAAGCTCTTTGGGAAGACCGCATATCCATGAAAAAATCTATTAAAACTTCTCCATATTCTTTGGTGTATGGAAAAGAAGTTGTCCTACCCACCCACATTGAGCTTCCGATCCTTCAAACATTGTAGTTATTTCAAGATGAAGATGAGGAGTATGATCCTATGAGTGCAAGATTGGCACAACTATTGTAGTTGGAGGAAGATAGAGAACAATATTATCAAGCATTCATCGAGCACACTAAAGAGATGCAGAAGTGGTTTGGAAAGAAAACAACTGAGCATAATTTTTAGGTGGGAGATTTAGTTCTCAAATGGAATACGAAAATAAGGCCAAGCCGGGGAAACACCACAAGTTTGATGCTATCTGGGAAGGCCCTTTTCAGATTTCCATAGTAAATTCGGCAAATGCATATCATCTTCATGACATGGAGGGTTGGGATCTTCCTATTCTAGTGAATGGCCTTCATTTGAAGGCCTATATTCAATGATGTGATTTTAAAGAGGTACCATCTTGTAAATATGTATATATTATTTTCATAGTATTTTATTTGCTTTAAAATGGTGATGGTATATTTTTAAAAACGAGAAAAAAAGAGTATGTACTTGAAGTCTTGTTCACCCCAAAGAGTGGGCAACATGTTTGTTCACCCAATATCAGGGTGAACATAAAAGGTCAAAGTCGTGTTCCACCAAGGATGGGGCGACACATTCATTCGACCAATGTTGGGGCAAACGCCTTGATGGCTTTGGTGCCCTTTCGGGTGTGAATGATATATATATTGTATTTTTTAGAGTGATAAGGATTTAACATATAAAAAAAGACACTCATGCACATGTGCAAAGGCATCCATTTCTAAAAAAAAAAAAGAGAAGAAAAGTGCCTTAAAAAAACAATTTTGTTTTTTTAGAAAATAAGATTTTCTAAATCCAGGTGAAAAGGCAAAAGGGAGAAGTCTATTAAAGGTGACCATTCGCCTTAGAATAACCAAGCAAATCGAAGACCTCTTGAAATGAAAAATAAAGAAGCGGAAGGTGATTTAAAAAATAATAATAATTTGCTTTTTGAAAATGTAGTGATTTTCTAGAAAAAAGAAAAGGGAAAAATATTGGGTGACCATAAAATGATTGTGCTGAAGAAAAGGGAACAAGTGCATTTCTTTCATTTTCGGAAGAACATTGTAAAAATACTGCACCCTTGAACACATGGTAAATATTTGAGAGTAGGAATGCTGGTAGAAGAATGTTTTAAAAGCAATTAATTCAAATGTGTGCCCTACAAAATATTTGTGTTCTCGAGGAGCAAATAATACATACCATTGGTTTTCAGATAGCTGATTTATTTTTCCAAGAAAACTTCGGCAACCAGGGAATGATATACAATGAATTTACTTAGCAAAGGAGGGCACTCTTTCCTAAGATGATTTGGCAATAAATAAAAGGTTCCAGGCGAGTGAATCAATGCTCACATTCTCCCAAAAGTGCCTTGGTTAACTCGGTATTTATTGTGATATTAGAAAAATGCTTTATATAAGAGAACAAGGTAAAATCCCACAGTTATTTTTTAAAATTTTTATTACCGTCGTGTATTTCTAACTGTTGTTGCAGAAGTTCCCAAAGAGCATTCAAAATATTTGTTAGGGAAAAGAAACAATGGAGAAGCAAAAAGAAATTATAGAGGCTATAGAGACCAAAAAATCAAAGAAAAGAGAAGGAGGATCTAGAGCTAAGAAGGGCCGAAGGAATAACTATGTTGAATTAGACATGTATTATGACACAATGGCAGAAATCGGTGATTGTATCATTACCCACAAAGGTGTGGAAAAATTGCAACAGGATATTAAGTTCATAGTGAACTAGGGGGTGACGTTAGAGAGTTGGATAATAGTGCCCTATCATTCACAACTATTATGGTACCTGTGACCACCAATTCACCCTTATCCTGAGCTAGTGCTATTTATCACTCAGTTTTACAACCTATTTACCAGATTTGTGAGAAATACAAAGAGATAAATACTCTTCACCATCACCTCGGATGAGGTTCAGGAGGCATTCGCTTGTGGTTTAAAGCCTCCTTTCTATGGGATTCATAAAAAAATACATACTGATGAACAATAGGATAGATATATCTCCACGGTAACAATGCATCAATTTATGAAGACCTAGTTGATTAAGGAGCCATCGTTGGGGAAGCTTTCTAACTTGTCAAAGCCTCTCACAGATTTTAAAAGCTTGGATATTTATTCAATTTTGGCATGGGTTGTAAGTTTATCTTTAGATGAAACCATCACAATGTATTTGTTGGGTGGAATTCTATTCTCCTTTAGCTATGATATAGGGCACCAATATGATTTTCTTTGATTGGGCCAATTTTATCTCTTAGAGGTTGAATTTTTAGTTGGAGAAGTTACAAATTGGGGAGGAAAAGTCATTTAGGCACACTTATTTTCTTGTATGGTATTTCTTTTTCCAACTCCAATAGCACTTTCCTTTCATTGCAGTAACATAGATAGATGAGGAAAATGAACCTTTTCTATTTTATAAGTGGACTTCCATCTTGTCAAGAAGGGAGTGATTTTATAGTTTTAATAGTTGGTTTTTGGGGTTTGTAATAGAGTTACTTTGTGGTACATGTGAGAGGGTGTTATGGTAATTAAGAGAAGTAGTGGTTACCCAAGAAAAAGGAGATATTTTTCTCCTCACTCAGGGCATAGTTGTGAGAATTTTTTATTTTACGGGTAAGCCATTCTTGTTGCCCTATTTTACCACTAAGCATGTTTTTTCTATGGAAGTAGTGTGCCAGTTGAATTATGTGAATGATGTGTATGGAGTTGGATGTGGTAAGAAAACCACATGCAATATGCCATTTAAATTTGACAGTATAGAGGTGAGCCAAGTAGGACATAATTATCTCCTTACAGTAAGGTTGTAAGATTTGGAATTGATAGAACTATCGTAGCATTGTAGGTATGACCCATTCGGCAAGTTTATAGCAATTATAAAATCTAAATCATTTCATTGTTGCCCTCGGATTGATATTTAGAAGAATCAAAATAATTTTTATGGGCCTAATATGAATTGGTACATTGAAAATATGACAACACTTCCACCTTGAAATGATTGCTATAAGCAAGAGGCAGAGTATAATCTGATCAGGTATAAATCTCAAATCCCTCCATTGGGTTTGTTTAGCCAAGTTAAATAAAGTGAACCTGAATGGATTGAGGAGAAAATATTGAATTGGTGGATAGTATGGGTTCACTGAGGAAAGCCAACAACTCCTTACGGGTTGAATTTGGATGAGTTGTTTTCAAATATTTATGATGAGTACGTTGATTCATAACAACCCATTTCTTTTTCCAACATACTACCTTTGAGTTTTCAATACTTCGATAGTGGTGAAGATGAGACAGAGGAAAAAAAATTATTGGTTGAGGAGGATATTCCAGAGGAAGAGGAACAACAATACGTTTTTAGATGAAGATCACAGTGGATGAGGTAGAAAGTTGAGTAGGCACTTATGTTAGAGAAGCAAAATATTCCAAAGGTGCCACCATTTCCTAAAGTGGTGAAAAGACCAAGGAATGATGTTGTTACTACTTCTACTATTGAGATTTTAGTTGTTGCAGTTCCTACAACTCCTATTGTTTTAGTGGTAGTTATCAATACTTCACTAATGACAGAGGCTCCAACCATGGTTGCACAAATTTTTCTGTAGATTAAAAATACACGCCAAACAAAAATAAATAAAATCACAATAACAGAGTACAAAATAGTTGCACAAAACAAACGATTTCTATTAATCGATGGAGTTTAAAAACTCTTTTTTTTTAATACAACTGGGCCTGTAACCCTTTATTTGTGATACAAGATTACAATTCGTGCTAGGGTTCTCCGAAACCCTAGCTGGCACAAATGGTGGCACTTTCGAAGAATGTATCTTCAATCCCAACAGAGTGAGTGGGCTTTGTTGTATCCCTTGCTTGGACCACTCCAGCTTAATCAGCTGCCATCAATAAACCAGATCTGCTGTCAAAAACTTGCACACATTAACACTATCAAAGAGTTAGAAATTAATAAGAGGGCTCCATTGTGTGAGCCCTCGAAAACAATCTAAAACCCTAGAAAAATGAAATGCTGGAATTCAATAACAGATCAATAAAAGAAAAGAAGTTACTTGCTTTAAACTAATTTATACCTGTTCTCTGTTAACGTAGCTAGACCAGGCGACACCTGGAAGTAATGTGGCTATCAAATCGGCTACGAAAGGTGCCCTGGTGCACTCGTTGAACGCCCGCGTGCTTTTGGATTAAGGTTTTAGACGTCGGTCTGAGTCTGTGGCTGTGGGTAAACGCCCGTGGGCACTTGGTAAATGCCCGTGGGCACTTGGTAAAGGGGTAAATTCCTGCGGGCACTTGCGACAAGAATGGGGGATTCTGCAGAATGCTACAGAAGAGATGGCGGCGAAAGCAGCGACGGAAGCGATGATGGATGCAGCGATGGATGCGACAAAAAGGTAGCAGAAGAGAGATAGAGGAGATAGCAGTAGAAGAATTAGAATCAGAGATAGCGCATCAGAGATAGGGTTTGAGCCATCAAGGTGGCTCTATTTATAATCCAATATTAGGGCACACTTTAGGGTTTTAACGACACTTTGAACGTGTGGCTAAGATTAAAGTGGATCTAAGGGTAGAGAATAAATTTAGGTTTTGAAATGGATTAATATGGATGGACGAATGAGATTAAATGAAGGACGGACGGCTCAGATTAAATCACTTAAACTATTATTTAAATATATATATTAAAATATTAAAATATATATATAAATATTAATTTAAATAAATTTGGGGATGAAAAATGGCGGGAAAGGTGAAATTGGGCCAAATAATGGCGGGAAAGTGTGGATTTGGGCCAAATAATGGCGGGAAAGATGGATGATTGACACGTGGCTGACATGAAGGTATAGATGACTTGCAAGTGGCTGGATTTTGGTGTCTACAGTTTCCAATGGTTCCAAAACAAGAGGAGGACCATAAATTAGAGATTTCTCAAGTGAAAGTTGTGGACGTCATGGATAATGTGAATATTGAGTAGGGAGTGAAGGCACAACAGGAAGAAGTTATTTCATAGCTTCTCCCATCACTACATCACATGGCACCCATGCCCGAAGGTATGTCTTCTTTTCCCCCTTCTTCTTCTCTAGAGCATGTAGTGACTTTTGATTCACTCCCATAAGTTTCCATCTCTATTTCTCCACCCTTTGGTATGCCCTATGTATCTCTTTCGCTTCCTTCATATTCCTATCCTAAATTCACTACTCCTTATTCTTATTTTCTTTTTAATTTAGCCCCCCTTTCATTTAGTTCATATGCATCTGGTCCAAACCCATTTTTTTGCCCTTCCCCTTCCATTGTTGCCACCACTACCATTGAGGCTGTAAGTACGCAAGCTCCTCCTAAAGTGAGAATAACTACAACCAAACATAATTCTTCCATCCATTCCACCGTTTTAGTTCCTCTGCTTCTAACCGTCACAACTACTTATTTTGAGCCTAACTACTCAAAATTTTTGATTCCATTCACTCTATTTTTGGAAATACAAGCATTGCCCAATGTTTAGGTGGTGCAAAAATAGCTCGACATGGATAAAATCAATTGGGTGCACCTTATTTCTTCACAATGGTTGAAGATCAAGATTTTAAAGGAGGCTTTGGCTCTAGCTTGATTGATCAAGAAGGTTGCTTTAGACTCAGTTTCCATGGAGTATCTCATGACTAGAATCACTCCCTTAGTAAAAAATCCACAAGGAGAAATATTGTCGAGTGATTATGTCTATGAGACTATAACTGAATATCTCACCAGGATAGATCTAATAAAAAATGGGTAATATATAGGTTGATATGAGCTCAATATATTTGCATGGCGATTATTACAAGGAGAAATATTTTGAGAATGAAAATAAAATTATTGAGCTCGAAGCCACCTTTGTGAAAATCAAAGCGCAAGAAGAAAATACTACCACAAAAAATGAACACTTGCACCGATAGGTTGGAGTAAACTTAAAATAAAAAGACATGGCTAGGATAGAGATGCATTAAATTTGGTAGCAACTAGATTCTTTTCAAAATCAACTGGTCAAAAAAGTTGTGCAAGCTACAGGATTTTATTTGAAGAACATTAAAGAGGCGCACCTTCATTCTACCCAAAACTATGATAAGTTGGCTGCTCAGGTAGTCCAAGTATTGCATTATTTGTGGGAGGTCTGAATATAGATTCATATGGGGTAGCAATTTATTTATAACATTGAGGAAATGTTGTAGCCGCACAAATGGCCATAAAAATTTAGGCCTTGGCTAATTCTAGTAGTCACATTCACCCCTTGAGTGAAATGGATCATGCCTGGTCAACTACCAAAGTCATGTTGCACAGTTATTTTTAGAGGATGGACTTGGTGAGAGAAGGCCAAAAATTCTTAATACTATCGAGTGAGAGCATACTATTTCCATGACTTATTTTAATACTCTTGCTGAGTTGGGATTTTTAGGCTTTACAGATAAGTGGGGTGAATCCCTACTGAAAGAGAAATTGGAGGTGACCTAGAAGAAGTTTCTAGAGGATACCTCAGAGATCAATTCATGGGAGGAACCCATCACATAAGTGCAAGTATTACCTATAATACTAAAATATACCTACCTAGATATGTCATTGTATGAGCTATCTTAGAGAGCAAAGAACCTCAGCTTGGAGGATGTTTAGAACTTGTGCTTTGTCTATGAATCCTTGAGTACACCTAGCTTATTCACTACCCATGCTTGGGAAGAAGCAATTATAGTTTATGAGGTTACCTCTAAGAGAATTAAAGAGTAGGTGGAGAAGGTAGTAGTAGAGTGCATGGTGGCAGAGAGGGTAGCAAATGAAGTAGAGTAAGATGAAGTCCTAAAAGTTATGATTGAAGCTAAAGCCAAAGAGAAAACCATAGAGGAGATGCATCGTAATGTGTCTACGATGATAGTGCTAGCCAAGGTAGCTAGTAAAATGACTCCATAACAACCTAATGGATAAAGGCCTAGGATCACTTGCATCCATGCGAACTGGATACCCCATGAATCACCAAAAATATTGGTAGTTTTGCACTTTACCACATTGGGATTTTGGTTTGATTTTGTTGGAGCATTTTTATTGTAATACAGTAACATGCATTAATCCTAATATAATATTTTGGGCCGATTTTATATGTTGTAGTTATTTCATATTTCTATTTTTATTTATATGTATTTTATTTTATCTTGAAGGTGATGAATTTTTAAGGAGAAAATTTGAGAACTACACTATCAATGCAAATTTTCATCATTCAAAAGATCACTACAAATTGAAGCACTCTGGGAAAAGGAAATCGAAGGAAACATAAAAAATGACAAAAAGTATGAAAGCGCCCAACAATGAGATGTAAGAAATCATGTTTACCCCAAATATGGGGCAAAAGCTACATTCACCCCACCTTGGGGCAAATGTTTTTACAAAAGTATAAAAAATATGCACTCGCCATTATAAAGAAAATCATTTTAGCTTAGTATTGCTTTCACTCCAAAGATGGGATGAAATATTCATTCACCCCACTTTGGGGAACATGTAATATAAAGCATGAAGGAAAAAGGGAAATCAACAGTGCATGTGTGACCAAATAATAAACATCGCATTCACCCAAGTTGAGGGGTGAACGTCCCATTTGTCCCTCCCATGGGTGAACGTCCTCCTAAAAGCAAGATCACACACATGCACTAGTGAATGAAGGTTGGGCAAATGCATCGAGATGATTGAGGCATGTTGAGTATTCAACATTACGTTCATCCAAAAGGTAGGGTAATTGTCTTTGGTGCCCCTTTTGGGGACGAATGTGATTGTAAAAGCAAGTCGTGCATCTCTTGAGAATTTTCACCAGAAGTAAAGGGAATTGTTGTCACCTTGGTCAAAAAATAAAGGTAGTTAATGAAAGGCATATTCACCACTAGAATTCATATTTTCAAAGGCACCGAGAGTATATCACAAATAATATTAAATAATGGAAGCAAGGAGTAATTCAAATTATGAATCCCAAGTGAAGAAGAAATTTGTGTTAAAAATATAGGATAATTTTCATGATTTCCAAAGTGGGAGTGCATTTTCAAGACATCAAATGTCTCTTAATTTTCTATGCACCGATACCCAGAGATGTTGATTTCTTGAAAATATTTTCTTGAAATATGGATCATTGTTCCAAGTGAATGCATTTTCAATATTTATGAGGAGGAATTTCTTCACTATGGTTCCTGATCTGCGATCATTTCATCTCCATGTGTATTTAATGAAAGAGGTGAAATCCTCTATAAATACTACTTAATTATCATTGTAAAAGGAGGTTAGGCAGTTTGCGAGAAAACTCTCAAAGTTATCTACATAAATAGAAGACACAAGGCTCCTAAATTTTCAAGTGATCTTGTGTGCAATTTCCTTATGTATTCATGTACTTCTATTTTACATTCATGTTCCTTATTTCTTTGTGAAGTTTGAAATTCTACATTTAAATTTAAATATTTCTAATGAGGGAGTGAGGGTTGGAGTGTTATTTTGAAGGTTGTTCCTACAATTTTATAAGTAAATTCTATTGCTTTTCTTTTTTTATATGCTATTTCATGCTTGGGTGAAATTATTGCTCTTAGTCTACCTCAAATCCTCCACCTTAGGCTTGTGGCCATATTTTCATTTTCTTTCCATAATTTCTAATTTCTTTCCTATAATTTAGTCTTCAACCAGTGTAGGATTTAGTTCAGGAGCCATCTATCTCTAGATATTGACACGGAGGACATTTCTTTCCTTCAGTAATTCAATGTTGTCCATATATAGGGTGAAAAAACATAATTTTTTATGATTAGGCAGATATTTGACCAACAATAACATCATTATTGAATGCTATATTTTAGCCCATAAGAGTGAAAATATATTCTAAATTCTAGTAGTTAAGAGAAAGATCAAATAATGATCAAAGTTGAGGTAGATTTAAAGTGTCTAAAGACATTAGGAGGAGGACCAAAGTTTCATAATACGTTTGTGAATACGAGTCACCAAAAAGAGTGGTAGATCCATAAAATAAAAGCATCTCCAGATAGCAAATCTAAGAATCATAAAAGCACAGGGGGGTTAGAATCTAAACATTGCATATTTATTAGAGTAAATGAATTAAATTAGGAGCATTTGTCTAATAAAGTTAAATACTGAGCAAGGATTAAAAATAAAGTAGATTATTTTAGTGTCTAAAGACACTAAGTAGCCATGGGCTAAATAAAAAGTGTAAGCATCCATTGTTGTAGAGAGTACCACTATTGAAGTGTAAGCATCCATTAGAGTAGAGAGCACCATTGTTTCTCATGGAAGATTTGTCACCATACGAAGAAGTGCCACCACTATATAAGGAAGAACCACTAACATTTGAGGAAGAGCCACCACCATCTAAAGAAGAGCCATCATAAAACACATTGAGCAAGCTATTGAGTTTCACCCAAAGATTCCAAATGAATATGTTCTTTGTGAAAGAGTGCAAACTATATGTAAAGAAGATAGAGGGATTAAAAATTAGGGCAAATTACAAGTGTTGAGGATTGGTGGATGTGTTACATGCAAGGAATACATGTTAGAGAAGACAAAGGACAAGCTAGAAAATATTTTAGGTATCGAATAAGCACCAAGGTTGAAATAATACGTTAAACATTTATTTGAAAATACACTTGGTATTATTATTCGCATAGGAAAGAATACATTATATGAGCTTAAGGAGAATAAAGGAGATGAATTTAGAGTATGGGAAGAGTTTGAGTACCATGTATCATGTGTAACTTGGTATGTCAATAGGTTTAAAATATTTCAATCACCCATCTCAAGGAGAGAACATGTTTTTAAGGACGTAAATATGAACAGTGAAGCATATATTTGTAGAGACACACTAGAAATATAAGACGTAAGTGGAGTCATTAATTGAAGTTTGAGTGGAAGTAAGTAGGGATACACCACTTGGAATTCCAAGAGAAATATTCAAGTCATGTAGGGATTCAAAGGGTCAAATGTTGGATACATTACAAAGTGCTTGAGTAAATACTGAATTCACTTGCCTAATAAAAAGGGAGACAGAATAATATTTCAAGGTGAGCCAAAGCATAGCAAAGATTCCATATAAAGGAGAGCACCTAGTTGGATATTTTAGCACCCTAAAATTGGTGCAGTAAAACCTTAATAATTACATTCACTCCAGTAAATAATTTAAATTCAAATTTTAACCTCCCAAACTGCCCGTTAACCGCCGTGTAATCCCTTTCCCCCTTTTCCGTGCCATTTTTAGAGGTTTTTTTGACCGTTTGACGATATCGTCGTCGATCAGACGATATCACCCCAGATCTGACGATTTTGTCTGGGCTAGGACGTCCAGACGATCTTGTCCCTAAACTAATTTTTCACAATTAGCTTTTGTTCCAACGGGTCTCTAATCCGGGCAGAAGCATGTCTACGCCATTAGAGACCCTCCCCCATTGGAGATCTCCCAAATAGGGATGATCTCCAACCTCCTAACCTCCCTCCTAAGCCTATTTAATCCTAAGCCCTTCCCTTAGCACCCCCCTGGCTGATAATTCCCTATAACCCGACTTCATACACGTTAAAACATCCCAAATTCATATTTGTAGTAGTTCTATACCAATTTTGTTGTAGGTACCTTAGTGTTTTTCAGTCGGAGCAAGCTTACATCGTCGTCGACGATCCTGTTCAGATCGGAGGCGATCCTGTCAAATCAGAGATGATTTCATACCAATGCGAGACGATTTTGATTGCAGTCAACATTGAGGCAATCAGTGCCTAAAGTTTGCATTTCTTCATATTTTAATCTGCTTTTTTATGCTGTAATTAGCTAGTTTATTTGGTATTTTATGCTATTCTACATTTTGGAGTTCACCCATATAGCTTTAAATGCATAATTAAGTCATAATTATTATGAAATCAGTATAATGCATGCATGTTTCTGCTTATAAGTTTTAGTTTGATAGTGCTACTATCATTTTACATTGTTTCCCTATGTTAGCATTGTTGCACTTTCTATGTTTTGCACCTATTTCTCTGTTTGCAGGTCTCTGACGAATTCGTCTGAATCAGATCTCAGATGATCTTGTCAGAACTCAGAAGATTTTGTCAAATTCCAGATGATCCTGACTACTTCAAGAAATCAGAATCTTCATCAGACATCCGGATCAGGTATTTTCCTTTAACATTCTTTAATTTCTCTATTTTTTGTCTTAATTCTGTTTCCTGTATTCATTTAATCTGCATCTTCATATAGAATAGCTTAGACGCATTTTGGCCAAACCTAGGACATGAATGCTTAAGGCTAAAACGAACACATAAAACACATTCCCAACCTAGGCATGGAAACTGCCATTGAATGTTTCCTGGTGAACCCACCATCCATCAAAAAATCACCAATATACACCTCCCTTGAGAGGCGAGACCTTCGCAAGGCCTCTCAATCCGAGGTACCGTGCCATCCTTTTCACATCCCCCTTCCGGGCATGGATCCTAGCAGAAGAGGAAAAAGAATTAACAAAAAAAAAAAAAAAAAAAAAAAAAAAAAAAAAAAAAAAAAAAAAAAAAAAAAAAAAAAAAAAAAAAAAAAAAAATTTTTAAATTAAAAAATAAAAAAAAAAAAATAAAAAAAAAAAAAAAAAAAAAATAACACCCCACCCCCATATATCCATATTATGTCTATCATTCCACATACAATCCTCCGCCACCTTTTCAATATTCTTCTCTTAATACAACACATCCATTTCAACAAGAAAATACTTATTCTTCCAATTCTACCATGTACTCACCTCATGCTTCGCAATCTTCCTGTCATCATTCTACCCATAATAAAGAAAGTAGAGGTGAGAAACCATTGGGCCCTTTTATGACTGAACTCCTAAGGCACATATCAAAAACCTCTCAAAAACCTTCATCACGTAAATTTACTAAGCTCAATCAACCAATGGATATAATTCTCAAGCATTTACTTGATACAAATAAGATTGAACTCCCTTCCATAAGACAACTTGATACCACAGCAGATTGGTTTAAACCTGAGCTACATTGTGAATATCATAGAGTAGATGGACATATGACACAAAATTGTAAAGATTTAAGATGTGCAATTCAAGATTTGATTGATGATGGTCTTTTTAATATAAAGGAATTACAATCTACAACTGACTATAAATCTTCAGTAAACAATCAAACTCCTACACAACAAATACCAATAATCAATCAAGACATGGGGATCTCCCAAGAACCCCTATTCAATTATCAACAACAAGAAACCAATCAAATATTGCATGTTAATGTGTCCCATCATGATGATATTATTAATATTGTAACAAAAACTACAAATGAGCAACCTCAAGTTCAATCAACTCAATCTGATATTCAAGATATGGATTCCTCATTTGACCAACCTTCAAAACTATCTTTGGCTCTAGAGAATGATCCAAAATGGAATGTAAGCATAGAAAGCTCATCTTTAAAATCAAAATCTCAATCTGAAATCCACTTTGATAACCAACAACAAGTGATTAATCCTCAAGCAAAGATATCCCTTTTAGAAGTATTACAAAGTTCTCATAAGGAAATTTTGTTCAAGATACCTAGCCAACAATTTGTTCCTCATCATATTTTCTCTAAGAACATAATTAATGGTGTAAACCCTCTTGAGGTTAACCATATTTCATTCTATGATGAGGAGATTCCTTCCTCTACTCCACAAGAAGACTACTATCTTTACATTACAGGATCTAGTAAAGAAACACCTGTTAGAACTATCATGGTAGATAATGGCTCCTCTCTTAATTTATGCACTTATCAATTATTCCAAAAACTCAAATCAAAGGAAGAAGATATTAATGAATCAAATGTTATTATAAAATCTTTTAACAATGAAATTCAAGAAGTTCAAGGTACTATAATTCTTCCCTTTAATATTGGATCCAAGATCCTGGATACTTTATTTTATGTGGCATATTGCCCTTCACCTTACAACCTACTTCTCAGAAGTCCTTGGATTCATACGATGAGGGTTGTCCCTTCCACTCTTCACCAATGTTTGAAGTTTGAACTTGCAAATAAAATTGTTACCATACATGGTGACCCAACACCATTTGAAGAATATTTAATGGTTGAAACATCAAGTTCTATACATTCTCTATTGTCACAATTATCTTCTATCCCTCACTTTTCTTCATCCATATATGATCATCCTTGTTTACCAAATAACATCCATGCATATCTTTCACATCTACATCTGCTCCTTCCATCTTATCAAGACTTGGAATATAGTGATAAGAATGAAGAACTTTCTTATCCTTCTTACATTTTATTTTGTAACATGATCAATTTTACACATATAAAAGTCAAATCTTTTTCTACATTATTCTACATTATAACAAAGCTTTTGTTATCACTACCTTTTATTCATCACCTTTTGTTCTTACCTTCACCTCAACCAAATTATCCTTCAAAACCTCCTTTGATTTTGAAGCAACCTTAGACATGCTATACTCAAATAACCTTGTATAGTGTATATAGATCATCTTGTATATACCACCAATTTCAATTCATAAATTAAAATCAAAATACAAAAAAATCAAAATCCTCAAAATCTTCAAAAAAATACTAATGCAACTAAGGACCTTAAAGGTAAATTTGAGCCCAACTGGCTTGGACCATACATTATCACTGCTAAATTTGAATCGGGAGCATACAAATTATCTACCTTAGATGGTAAAGAACTTAAAGAACCCATGAATATTTTGCATCTTAAACGTTACTATGTATAAATTTGGTCATTTCATCCTTGTATATATTTGTTTAAAATATTTCAAAATCACTATCTTGTATTTCTTTCAATTTATAAATTCAAAAACACCAAAAACATTCATAATCATCAAAATCTTCAAAACTATTTGTTGTATTTATTTATGGCACTTGTTAATTCTTTCAAAAACAAAAAAAATAAAAATAAAAAACAGCAATATTCTTGACTCTTTCGAAACCAAAACAAAATAAAGAAGAAAGAGAGAGTCAACATTCTCAAAACTTCTCAAAAAGTATTTATATATATATTTTCTTACAATTGTTGCAGTTATATGTTTCAAATTATTTTGGATAAATTAGCATTTATTTGGAATCCCTCACTTTCACACTCACAAAAATAAATATCTTGATTTTATCTGGCATGATTACTAATCTCTCTTATATCAAAGTCCACAAAATTCAATTAAATAAAGTTTGAGCATAGAGAATTGATCTTGTTATTTACTTAAACCAAGCACATCTTTTCACAATAAAATGATTATATTTGTAATTTCCATGCTTTGCTACATAGTAGAAGTGGTTTCTTGAGCGAAAAGTTTCCCCTGCTATCCTATCATGCACATGGTCTAGAATCTTTGAGAATTGGCAAAAGGACAAGCTCACCCCTACCCAGAATAAAAATCCCTTGCTCTACAGCTAATCCGAGCAAGTATCCCTAGCATAGAAAAAGAAAAAGCAAAGTTCAAGAAAAAGAGAAAAGAAAAAAATGTTATTTTATATCATTACAACAATATTTCAAGCATTATCTCAATTATCAAGCAAAAATACAAAAAGAAAAAGAAAAGAAAAGCAAAAGAAAGCAAAAGCAAAAGCAATAAAATCCCTTTCCCTACCCTTTGAAAAGAAAAGAAGGGTTGATGAGCTTGAATCCCTGGAATTCTCAATTATTCGAAAAGCTGTGAGGTAAGCCCCATAACAGGTGGTTTGTGCCCAACCTGCTTGGCCTTGGGTAACTCCTAGCGTGGCGATATGTCTGTCACATTAGCGACCTTCTTTTGTACAGACCTATGTCCGCTTATGGATTAGCTAGCTCTTGATAATCCGACTTACATAGTAGTCTAGTATGGTTATATGCATCTACATCATGGTTAATGAACACTTATTTGGTTTCTTCAAATCACTTGTATCATAGTATCTTGCTCAAAACTGGTAAATGAACAAAGCAATTGCACACACATTTTATATTTGAGAGATTTTGTGTATCATTATGATAAATCAAGATTGGAAATGAATTCACATATGCACATGGGATTCCTTATAAATCTAACTTTTGTCTTTAAGATACTTTGAAATATTTCTTGCAAATTGTTTGGATAAATTCATTTTCTTCTTTCAAGTACAGTTGTTTAATATAAAGACAACTACATGCATAATAGAAAAATCAAAATTTCTTTCAAAACCATACAATCAAAACACATATATATATATTATTGACTTTCGCGACGATGGTATAGTTCCAAAACCAAAATTGGAATTTTATGCCTAGCGCAAGTCCTCATCTTCATATTTTCTATTTATTAAAAATCAACCATGCAATAAAACTTTCTTTTTTGGATTTTCGCGATGATGGTATAAGTCTATACCTACATATTCTATGCCTAGCGCAAACCATTGTAACAATTTTTATTCCCCATTTATTTAAAAATCATGAAAACCATATGACTTAAATCATTTTATTATACAAATTATGCTTTTAAAAAAAGCATGCACATTATCATTATTTCATGTCATTATGTCAACCTTCAATTTTGCAATGATGGTATAATTCCTAGGGAATTATCCAAAAAATTTATCACACTTAGGAATTTATGCCTAGCAAAAATCATTTTAACATTATTTCATGCATATTATTTTTATGAAAATCTGAAAACAAACCATCATCATCATCATTTGCACCATTGCACCAAAGTCTTAAGACAGTCTCTTAAGCACTCTTTTACTTTTAACAATATTTCTATCTTGGGATTAGCTTGACGACCGAGTGAGCGGCGACTCCATGAAATGGTCTATAATAGCGACAATGTCCTTTGAAATTATTGTTAGAAGTCTCTTTTTATTTTTTATCACATTACATCACAAACAACCAATTTGTTACATCAGATTATTTCATTTAAAATTTTACAAGCATGACACTCAAACCATAATATTTCCAATGACATAATTACATGAATCATCAAATCAATCAATCAAACATAAAAGCATCATAAAAATACACAAGACACAAGTCATATGATCAAAAATATCTCATCTATATATATCTCAAATATATATACATCATATCAAAACTGGATTGGTATGCCACAATCTACATCTTGGCATACTCAATCCTCTCAAAAAAATCAATCCTATCAATTACAGTAATAGTCTAGCCTCGAGAACCCCTCGAGCTCTCAGCCTCATCTCCTCCCCTGCCCTGAGGTGGACGAGGTGGCCCCATCGTAGTATGTGTGGTACTGCGAGTCCTAGTCGTCGATCGGGATGAAGTCCTCGATGACCCGATCCTGATTGGATCTGCGATGTTAGCTGGAAGTGGTAATCTCTCCTCCTCTGGCACCATCTGATAGTATAGTGTCTGATGGAAAGTGATTTGGGCAATAGCCCGTGCTAGCTCCCCAGTGCTCGCCCCTCCGCCCCATGCTCTGAGGCGTGCAATCTCATCTCGAGCTGTGTCACCTTAGCTCGATGTCGTGCAGCCTCCTCCTGTAGGGTCTACACCTGTGCTTGGAGACGATCGTATCTTCTCGGAGAGTCACTGTCTCGCTACTCTCCCTAGTGTCGACACCCTTGCCCTTATCGGGCGATGGTGGCCTCTCTCTCTGTGGAGAAGGGGGTCTCTCCTCCCTCCTCTCCCATTGCCATGGCCTCTCCTACGCCTGTGGCCTCCTCTGCTCTCTCCCGTCGTGACCCTGGGCCACCTCCATAGCCGCCTGGTGTCGCCTCCCTATCCGACGCACAACTACATGAATCGGACCCTGAGCCCTCGTCATCCGAGGAGGGCGGATGCCTGTGTACCAGGCATCATAGCCATCGGCTACCCCTGCATCATCCCCATCCACTGGCTGAATGGGGGCATCATCTGAGTCCTGACTCTAGAAGCGCTGCATGTCTGGAGCCTCGCTAACTGTGGTGTTATCCCAGATAGTCCGGGAAAACTCGTAATCCCTAAGAGATGGGATCCCTTGCTGTAGACCGAACTATCACAAAACTTGGTCGTAGCGATGGAGCTCCACCTCTCCCCTCTCCATCCTCAACCAACAAACTCGCCTGATGCGAGCCAACTCCTGTCCATCCTCGGCCCACCCTGGATGCTCTCTCCATGGCCTCCAGGTGATCTGGTCCAGGACAAGGTCATCCAGTAGTCTCCGGGACATCGGTAGGTCAATCCACCGCTGTGACCCTCTTCGGAGCCACCAGTAGAAAACTCGGGGCCTCTCCCCATCAATCCCTGTCAAAGGAAGCCCTACCGGCCTTCGCACTACAATGTGCTCCCAGCACCAAACCTGTAGGAGCGATGTCATAACCAGACATCGGCCGCCCTTGTACACGACCCCATGCAGGATCCTGTACAACCGACATAGCACAAAGCTGCCCCAAGAAAACCTATAACCATGGTCCCGCATGTCATAGATCACATCTGCTAGCATCCATGGTACCCTGCACCCACTCTGGTGGCACAACAGAAGTCCACCAACCACTCCAGCCAAAACCTGTGTGAGTCTAGATGCCCCAGGCATCTGACACAATGCCTCGATGTTCACTCTGCCCTTCTCTAGGGTGAAGCTCGGGTCACCACACAACCACCCCATAGCATGGCCCTGATTGGCCACAGGAGTGATCAACCATCCTTGTATGGGGATTCTCAGAATCCTCCATACATCCTCCAAAGTGGGAGTCATCTCCCCTGTCGGTAGCCAAAAATAGGAAGAACCCGGATACCACCTCTCTGCTAGGGTTGTCAGTAGCCCCATGTCTGTAGACACTTGTGGCATCTTTGCCACATGTTGTAAGCCGGCTTGTGCTAGCTGATCCCGCTCTGCCTATGTTAGAGTGGCCAAGTCATCTCTCAAACCTCCATATTTCCATTCCCTGCTCTTTAGCAATCCTCTCTGCAACATAAACAACAAAACAATAACAATCATTAATAACACTCATTAATTAAAAATGCAAGTTAAAATAAGTTCAATTTTATACAAATGATGATATCGTCCACTATTGGACGATATCGTCCCAAATTTGAGCACAATCGTCTCACGATGCCCAAAAATGGTCGCGATGCTCAAAAATTAATCAAAATTCACCTAAAAAGCATGTAAATTCAAATTAAAGCATTCTAAACTAAGTTTAGACTCTTACCCGTAGCCCGTGCCGGACCTCTGTTGATCTGTGCATCGTCTCCACCATTTTTGCTTCAGAGCTCTAAAAACCAGAAAAATGAACAGTAAAAAATGAATTAGGGTTTTACCCTATTTTTCTTAATTTTATTCAAAACACAATTAAAAACATTTTAAAATTTTTGCTTTTTCACGTTTTTACCTCAAACGTTCGATTTGGGTAAAAACACGGAGGGGGCACCATAGTAAGTTGTCGTACGATTCGACCAAGAATCGTCGCCTAAAAATGGGAATAATTTTTGCTTTCTCGTAGATCGAGAAGAACTCATCTTTAACGCATTTTCTTTAGAAAATTCGCTAAAGAGGGGGCAAAATGTAGCACCCTAAAATTGGCGCAGTGAAACCTTAATAATTACATTTACTCTAGTAAATAATTCAAATTCAAATTTTAACCTCCCAAACCGCCCGTTAACCACCGTGTAATCCGTTTCCCCCTTTCCCGTGCCATTTTTAGAGGTTGTTTTGACCGTTTGACGATATCGTCGTCGATCAGACGATATCGCCTCAGATCGGACGATTTCATCTAGGCTAGGACGTCCAGACGATCTTGTCCCTAAACTAATTTTTCACAATTAGCTTCTATTCCAACGACGTCTCTAATCCAGGCAGAAGCGTGTCTACGTCGTTAGAGACCCTCCCCATTGGAGATCTCCCAAATAGGGATGATCTCCAACCTCCTAACCTCCCTCCTAAGCCTATTTAATCCTAAGCCCTCCCCTTAGCACCCCCTAGCTGAAATTCTCTATAACTTGACTTCACACACATTAAGACATCCCAAATTGCTATTTGCATTAGTTCTATACCAATTTTGTTGTAGGTACCTTAGTATTTTTCAGTCGGAGCAAGCTTACATCGTCGTAGACGATCCTGTTCAGATCGGAGGTGATCCTGTCAAATCAGAGATGATTTCATACCAATGCGAGACGATTTCGACTACAGTCAACATTGAGGCAATCAGTGCCTAAAGTTTGCATTTCTTCATCTTTCAATCTGTTATTTTATGTTGTAATTAGCTAGTTTATTTATTATTTTATGCTATCTTGCATTTTGGAGTTCACCCATCTAGATTTAAATGCATAATTAAGTCATAATTATCATTAAATCAGTATAATGCATTCATGTTTTTGTTTATAATTTTCAGTTATGATATTGTTATTATCATTTTACATTGTTTCCCTATGTTAGAATTGTTGTATTTTCTATGTTTTGCACCTATTTCTCTGTTTGCAGGTCTCTGACGAATTCGTCAGATCTCAGATGATCTTGTCTGATCTCAGATGATCCTGTCAAATCAGAGGTGATCCTGACTGCTTCAAGAATCAGAATCTTCATCAGACATCCGGATCAGGTATTTTCCTTTTAATATTCTTTAATTTCTCTATTTTTTATCTTAATTCTATTTTTTGTATTCATTTAATCTGCATCTTCATATAGAATAGCTTAGATGCATTTTGGCCAAACCTAGGACTTGAATGCTTAAGGCTAAAATGAACACATAAAACACATTCCCAACCTAGGCGTGGAAACTGCCATTAAATGTTTCCTGGTGAACCCACCATCCATCAAAAAATCACCATTATACACCTCCCTCGAGAGGCGGGACCTTCGCAAGGCCTCTCAGTCCGAGGTACCGTGCCATCCTTTTCACATCCCCCTTCGGGCATGGATCCTATAGCCTGAAGGTAAGGGTGTGAAAAATTTGGAGCGATACATTTTGGTGAACCCGACGTGAATACATTTTAAACCTTTTGAAAAAAACAAAAAATATAAATATATATGTATACAAGAAAAACAAAAACAAAATCATCATTTCAAGTTTGTATGTTTTAGATTCAATTCTAAATAGTAGATATTAAATATTACTTTTAGAAGTACTAAAGAAACCATGAGTTTTTACTCAAATCAATATGAGCCCATCAGTAATGTTGGAAGAATTCAGCCAAATACATTTGTTGATTATGACCAACCTCATCCCTATTCAACATCACCTCCATCACACTCTTCTCATTTTTCATCCATAACCCAACAAGACAATCCCTTTGCCAATCCTCTTCATAACGATATTATCTATTCTCCCATATATCCATATTATGTCTATCATTCCACATACAATCCTCCGCCACCTTTTCAATATTCTTCTTTTAATACAACACATCCATTTCAACAAGAAAATACTTATTCTTCCAATTCTACCATGTACTCACCTCATACTTCGCAATCTTCCTATCATCATTCTACCCATAATAAAGAAAGTAGAGGTGAGAAACCATTAGGTCCTTTTATGACTGAACTCCTAAGGCACTTATCAAAAACCTCTCAAAAACCTTCATCACGTAAATTTACTAAGCTCAATCAACCAATGGATATAATTCTCAAGTATTTACTTGATACAAATAAGATTGAACTCCCTTCCATAAGACAACTTGATACCACAACAGATTGGTTTAAACCTGAGCTACATTGTGAATATCATAGAGTAGATGGACATATGACACAAAATTGTAAAGATTTAAGATGTGCAATTCAAGATTTGATTGATAAGGGTCTTTTTAATATAAAGGAATTACAATCTACAACTGATTATAAATCTTCAGTAAACAATCAAACTCCTACACAACAAATACCAATAATCAATCAAGACATGGGGATCTCCCAAGAACCCCTATTCAATTATCAACAACAAGAAACCAATCAAATATTGCATGTTAATGTGTCCCATCATGATGATATTATTAATATTGTAACAAAAACTACAAATGAGCAACCTCAAGTTCAATCAACTCAATCGGATATTCAAGATATGGATTCCTCATTTGACCAACCTTCAAAACTATCTTTGGCTCTAGAGAATGATCCAAAATGGAATGTAAGCATAGAAAGCTCATCTTTAGAATCAAAATCTCAATCTGAAATCCACTTTGATAGCCAACAACAAGTGATTAATCCTCAAGCAAAGATATCCCTTTTAGAAGTATTACAAATTTCTCACAAGGAAATTTTGTTCAAAATACCTAGCCAACAATTTGTTCCTCATCATATTTTCTCTAAGAACATAATTAATGGTGTAAACCCTCTTGAGGTTAACCATATTTCATTCTATGATGAGGAGATTCCTTCCTCTACTCCACAAGAAGACTCCTATCTTTACATTACAGGATCTAGTAAAGAAACACATGTTAAAACTATCATGGTAGATAATGGCTCCTCTCTTAATTTATGCACTTATCAATTATTCCAAAAACTCAAATCAAAGGAAGAAGATCTTAATGAATCAAATGTTATTATAAAATCTTTTAACAATGAAATTCAAGAAGCTCAAGGTACTATAATTCTTCCCCTTAATATTGGATCCAAGATCCTGGATACTTTATTTTATGTAGCATATTGCCCTTCACCTTACAACCTACTTCTCAGAAGTCCTTGGATTCATACGATGAGGGTTGTCCCTTCCACTCTTCACCAATGTTTGAAGTTTGAACTTGCAAATAAAATTGTTACCATACATGGTGACCCAACACCATTTGAAGAATATTTAACGGTTGAAACATCAAGTTCTATACATTCTCTATTATCACAATTATCTTCTATCCATCACTTTTCTTCATCCATATATGATCATCCTTGTTTACCAAATAACATCCATGCATATATTTCATATATGCTCCCTCCATCTTATCAAGACTTGGAATATAGTGATAAGAATGAAGAACTCTCTTATCCTTCTTACATTTTATTTTGTAACATGATCAATTTTACACATATAAAAGTCAAATCTTTTGCTACATTATTCTACATTATAACAAAGCTTTTGTTATCACTACCTTTTATTCATCACCTTTTGTTCTTACCTTCACCTCAACCAGATTATCCTTCAAAACCTCCTTTGATTTTGAAGCAACCTTAGACATGCTATACTCAAATAACCTTGTATAGTGTATATAGATCATCTTGTATATACCACCAATTTCAATTCATAAATTAAAATCAAAATACAAAAAAATCAAAATCCTCAAAATCTTCAAAAAAATACTAATGCAACTAAGGACCTTAAAGGTAAATTTGAGCCCAACTGGCTTGGACCATACATTATCACTGCTAAATTTGAATCAGGAGCATACAAATTATCTACCTTAGATGGTAAAGAACTTAAAGAACCCATGAATATTTTGCATCTTAAACGTTACTATGTATAAATTTGGTCATTTCATCCTTGTATATATTTGTTTAAAATATTTCAAAATCACTATCTTGTATTTCTTTCAATTTATAAATTCAAAAACACCAAAAACATTCATAATCATCAAAATCTTCAAAACTATTTGTTGTATTTATTTATGGCACTTGTTAATTTTTTTCAAAAACAAAAATAATAAAAAATAAAAACAACAATATTCTTGACTCTTTCGAAACCAAAACAATATAAAGAAGAAAGAGAGAGTCAACATTCTCAAAACTTCTCAAAAAATATTTATTTATATATATCTTCTTACAAATGTTGCAATTATATGTTTCAAATTATTTTGGATAAATTAGCATTTATTTGGAATCCCTCACTTTCACACTCACAAAAATAAATATCTTGATTTTATCTAGCATGATTACTAATCTCTCTTATATCAAAGTCCACAAAATTCAATTAAATAAAGTTTGAGCATAGAGAATTGATCTTGTTATTTACTTAAACCAAGCACATCTTTTCACAATAAAATGATTATATTTGTAATTTCCATGCTTTGCTACATAGTAGAAGTGGTTTCTTGAGCGAAAAGTTTCCCCTGCTATCCTATCATGCACATGGTCTAGAATCTTTGAGAATTGGCAAAAGGACAAGCTCACCCCTACCCAGAATAAAAATCCCTTGCTCTACAACTAATCTGAGCAAGTATCCCTAGTATAGAACAAAAGGCAAAGTTCAAGAAAAAGAGAAAAAAAAAAAATGTTATTTTATATCATTACAGCAATATTTCAAGCATTATCTCAATTATCAAGCAAAAATACAAAAAAAAAAAAAAAGAAAAGCAAAAGAAAGCAAAAGCAAAAGCAATAAAATCCCTTTCCCTACCCTTTGAAAAGAAAAGAAGGGTTGATGAGCTTGAATCCCTGGAATTCTCAATTATTCGAAAACTGTGAGGTAAGCCCCATAACAGGTGGTTTGTGCCCAACTTGCTTGGCCTTGGGTAACTCCTAGCGTGGCGATATGTCTGTCACATTAGCGACCTTCTTTTGTACGAACCTATGTCTGCTTATGGATTAGCTAGCTCTTGATAATCCGACTTACATAGTAGTCTAGTATGGTTATATGCATCTACATCATGGTTAATGAACACTTATTTGGTTCATTCAAATCACTTGTATCATATTATCTTGCTCAAAACTGGTAAATGAACATAGCAATTGCACACACATTTTATATTTGAGAGATTTTGTGTATCATTATGATAAATCAAGATTGGAAATGAATTCACATATGCACATGGGATTCCTTATAAATCTAACTTTTGTCTTTAAGATACTTTGAAATATTTTTTGCAAATTGTTTGGAATAATTCATTTTCTTCTTTCAAGTACAGTTGTTTAGTATAAAGACAACTACATGCATAATAGAAAAATCAAAATTTCTTTCAAAACCATACAATCAAAACACACAAAATATATATATATATATATTATTGACTTTCGTGACGATGGTATAGTTCCAAAACCAAAATTGGAATTTTATGCCTAGCGCAAGTCCTCATCTTCATATTTTCTGTTTATTAAAAATCAACCATGCAATAAAACTATCTCTTTTTTGGATTTTCGCGATGATGGTATAAGTCTATACCTACATATTCTATGCCTAGCGCAAACCATTGTAACAATTTTTATTCCCCATTTATTTAAAAATCATGAAAACCATATGACTTAAATCATTCTATTATACAAATTATGCTTTTAACAAAAAGCATGCACATTATCACTATTTCATGTCATTATGTCAACCTTCAATTTTGCAATGATGGTATAATTCCTAGGGAATTATCCAAAAATTTTATCACACTTAGGAATTTATGCCTAGCAAAAATCATTTTAACATTATTTCATGCATACTATTTTTATGAAAATCTGAAAACAAACCATCATCATCATCATTTGCACCATTGCACCAAAGTCTTAAGACAGTCTCTTAAGCACTCTTTTACTTTTTAACAATATTTCTATCTTGGGATTAGCTTGACGACCGAGTGAGCGGCGACTCCATGAAATGGTCTATAATAGCGACAATGTCCTTTGAAATTATTGTTAGAAGTCTCTTTTTATCTTTTATCACATTACATCACAAACAACCAATTTGTTACATCAGATTATTTCATTTAAAATCTTACAGCATGACATTCAAACCATAATATTTCCAATGACATAATTACATGAATCATCAAATCAATCAATCAAACATTAAAAGCATCATAAAAATACATAAGACACAAGTCATATGATCAAAAACATATCTCATCTCATATATATATCAACAATATATACATCATATCAAAACTGGATTGGTATGCCACAATCTGTACCTCGGCATACTCAATCCTCTATCAAAAAATAATAAATGCTATCATATCAATCTGTACAATGTCATGCAGTAGTCTAGCCTCGAGAACCCCTCGAGCTCTCAGCCTCATCTCCTCCCCGCCCTGAGGTGGACGAGGTGGCCCCATCGTAGTATGAGTGGTACTGCGAGTCCTAGTCGTCGATCGGGACGAAGTCCTCGATGACCCGATCCGGATCGGATCTACGATGTTAGCCGAAAGTGGTAGTCTATCCTCCTCTGGCACCATCTGATAGTATAATGTCTGATAGAAAGTGATTTGGGCAATAGCCCATGCCAGCTCCCCAGTGCTCGCCCCTCCGCCCCGTGCTCTGAGGCGTGCAATCTCATCTCTGAGCTGTGTCACCTCAGCTCGGTGTCGTGCAGCCTCCTCCTGTAGGGTCTGCACCTATGCTTGGAGATGGATCGTCTCCGCTCGGAGAGTCGCTGTCTCGCTACTCTCCCTAGTGTCAACACCCTTGCCCTTATCGGGCGATGGTGGCCTCTCTCTCTATGGAGAAGGGGGTCTCTCCTCCCTCCTCTCCCACTGTCATGGCCTCTCCTGTGCCTGTGGCCTCCTCTGCTCTCTCCCGTTGTGACCCTGGGCCGCCTCCATAGCCGCTTGGCATCGCCTCCCTATCCGATGCACAACTGCATGAATCGGACCCTGAGCCCTCGTCATCCGAGGAGGGCGGATGCCTACGTACCAGGCATCATAGCCATCGGCTACCCCTACGTCGTCCCCATCCACTGGCTGAATGGGGGCATCATTCGAGTCCTGACTCTAGAAGTGCTGCATATCTGGAGCCCCGCTCACTATGGTGTTATCCCGGATAGTCCGAGAAAACTCATAATCCCTGAGAGATGGGATCCCCTGCTGTAGACCGAACTATCGCAAAACTCGGTCGTAGCGGTGGAGCTCCACCTCTCCCCTCTCCATCCTCAACCGACAAACTCGCCTGATGCGAGCCAACTCCTGTCCATCCTCGGCCCACCCTAGGTGCTCTCGCCATGGCCTCCAGGTGATCTGGTCCGGGACAAGGTCATCCAGTAGTCTCCGGGACATCGGTAGGTCAATCCGCCCTGTGACCCTCTCTGGAGCCACCAGTAGAAAACTCGGGGCCTCTCCCCATCAATCCCTATCAAAGGAAGCCCTATCGGCCTCTGCACTGCAATGTGCTCCCAACACCAAACTTGTAGGAGCGATGTCATAACTAGACATCGGTCGCCCTTGTACACGACCCCATGCAGGATCCTGTACAATCGACATAGCACAAAGCTGCCCCAAGAAAATCTGTAACCATGGTCTCGCATGTCATAGATCACATCTGCTAGCATCCATGGTACCCTGCACCCGCTCTGGTGGCACAGCAGAAGTCCACCAACCACTCCGGCCAAAACTTGTGTGAGTCTAGATGCCCCAGGCATCTGACGTAGTGCCTCGATGTTCACTCCGCCCTTCTCCAGGGCGAAGCTCGGGTCACCACACAACCGCATCATAGCATGGCCCTGATTGGCCGTAGGAGTGATCAACCGTCCTTGTATGGGGATTCTGAGAATCCTCCATACATCCTCCAAAGTGGGAGTCATCTCCCCTATAGGTAGCCAAAAAAAGAAGAACCCGGATACCACCTCTCTGCTAGGGCTGTCGGTAGCCCCATGTCTATAGACACTTGTGGCATTTTTGCCACATGCTGTAAGCCGACCTGTGCCAGCTGATCCCGCTCTGCCTGTGTTAGAGCGGCCAAGTCATCTCTCAACCCTCCATATTTCCATTCCCTGCTCTTTAGCAATCCTCTCTGCAACATAAACAACAAAACAATAACAATCATTAATAAAACTCAAGTGATTAATAATGCAAGTTAAAATAAGTTCAATTTATACAGATGATGATATCGTCCACTATTGGACGATATCGTCCCAAATTTGAGCACAATCGTCTCCGATTTTGCAAGCCGAAATCGTCCCTAATTTGATGAAATCGTCCCCCTTTCGTCGATTTCGCCCTTAGACGAAATCGGCGAACTTGAGACGATTTCGTCGAAATCGGGACGATTTCGTCCCGACGACGTCGACGGCCCAAAAACGGCCGCGATGCTCAAAAATTGATCAAAATTCACCTAAAAAGCATGTAAATTCAAATTAAAGCATTCTAAGCTAAGTTTAGACTCTTACCCGTAGCCCGCGTCGGACCTCTGTCGATCTGTGCGTCGTCTCCACCATTTTTGCTTGCAGAGCTCTAAAAACCAAAAAAATGAACAGTAAAAATGAATTAGGGTTTTACCCTATTTTTCTTAATTTTATTCAAAACACAATTAAAAACATTTTAAAATTTTGCTTTTCCGCGTTTTTACCTCAAACGTTCGATTTGGGTAAAAACACGGAGGGGGCACCATAGTAAGTTGTCGTACGATTCGACCAAGAATCGTCGCCTAAAAATGGGAATAATTTTTGCTTTCTCGTAGATCGAGAAGAACTCATCTTTAACGCATTTTCTTCGAAAAATTCGCTAAAGAGGGGGCAAAATGTAGCACCCTAAAATTGGCGCAGTGAAACCTTAATAATTACATTTACTCTAGTAAATAATTCAAATTCAAATTTTAACCTCCCAAACCGCCCATTAACCGTCGTGTAATCCGTTTCCTCCTTTCTCGTGCCATTTTTAGAGGTTGTTTTGACCGTTTGACGATATCGTCGTCGATCAGACGATATCGCCCTAGATCGGACGATTTCGTCTGGGCTAGGACGTCCAGACGATCTTGTCCCTAAACTGATTTTTCACAATTAGCTTCTGTTCCAACGGGTCTCTAATCCGGGCAGAAGCGTGTCTGCATCGTTAGAGACCCTCCCCCATTGGAGATCTCCCAAATAGGGATGATCTCCAACCTCCTAACCTCCCTCCTAAGCCTATTTAATCCTAAGCCCTTCCCTTAGCACCCCCTTGGCTGATAATTCCCTGTAACTTGACTTCACACACATTAAAACATCCCAAATTCCTATTTGCATTAGTTCTATACCAATTTTGTTGTAGGTACCTTAGTGTTTTTCAGTCGGAGCAAGCTTACATCGTCGTAGACGATCCTGTTCAGATCGGAGGTGATCCTGTCGAATCAGAGACGATTTCGTACCAATGCGAGATGATTTCGACTGCAGTCAACATTGAGGCAATCAGTGCCTAAAGTTTGCATTTCTTCATCTTTCAATCTGTTGTTTTATGCTGTAATTAGCTAGTTTATTTATTATTTTATGCTATCTTGCATTTTGGAGTTCACCCATCTAGCTTTAAATGCATAATTAAGTCATAATTATCATTAAATCAGTATAATGCATTCATATTTCTATTTATAAGTTTCAGTTTGATATTGTTATTGTCATTTTACATTGTTTCCCTATGTTAGAATAGTTGTATTTTCTATGTTTTGCACCTATTTCTCTATTTGCAGGTCTCTGACGAATTCGTCAGATCTCAGATGATCTTGTCAGATCTCAGACGATTCTATCAAATTCCAGATGATCCTGACTGCTTCAAGAATCAGAATCTTCATCAGACATCCGGATCAGGTATTTTCTTTTAATATTCCTTAATTTCTCTATTTTCTATCTTAATTCTATTTTTTGTATTCATTTAATCTGCATCTTCATATAGAATAGCTTAGACGCATTTTGGCCAAACCTAGGACTTGAATGCTTAAGGATAAAATGAACACATAAAACACATTCCCAACCTAGGCGTGGAAACTGCCATTAAATGTTTCCTGGTGAACCCACCATCCATCGAAAAATCACCATAATACACCTCCCTTGAGAGGCGGGACCTTCGCAAGGCCTCTCAGTCCGAGGTACCATGCCATCCTTTTCACATCCCCCTTTCGGGCACGGATCCTATAGCTTGAAGGTAAGGGTGTGAAAAATTTGGAGCAATACAGATATGCTCAACAAGTATTAACAAAATATAATTAAATATATGAGCAAGTTTTGTTTTCATTGATGTCAAGGAAGATGAGGACCAAGTTTATTGTCATCTAGGTGTTTATGTCCGAGGTTTGATTGGCAAGGTTGATGTTCGAGTTTCATTAATATCCTCTGGTGGTTTTTACCAAAAAGGCAAAGAAGAAGGTTTAATATTATAATATTTAATATTATAATATTTAAGGATACAGGGTTGGTTTATGAAAAATAAATGCAAGGAGTTGTCGCATTATAAAGTACCAAAAAAAAACCCATATAGTAGATTGAGTGATTAAGGGTTTAATTATTTAATTTTAAATAATTTAACCTTAAGGTTAAAATTTAAAATTAAATAATAATATTTTAAAGGGCCTAAGTTTAAAAATTATAATTCGAATTTTAAAATTTTGAATGTCCACGCCGACGTTGGAGAAAGGGCATTAAATTCATATAAATATGCCAAAAACCTTTGGCAATAATCATCCTTGTGAATATACGTTAATGCAAAAGAGTTCATGCACCATAAGAGAGATTCACATGTGTTTTGAGTTTATTGGGTGTAGAAGGAAGAATAAGCATGAGTGGAGCATAGAAAATATCCCAAAGTAGCCTATAGTGTAGTTGGCAACCAAGGGCTACGATAAGGCGTTCAAGGAACGCGATGCTAGGGTTCGAATCATGCAAATTCCATTTTGTTGAAGAGGGAAGGTGTTTTGGTTTTTACATCATAGAAGGAAAGAGGATAAAGGCATTGGGGCATGCCTTTTAGATCACGTGAGGGCACGTAGCCCAAGCGGTGGAAGCTTAAGTGCTAAGGTGCTTGGTGGAGGAAAGGTGGGAGTTCGAAACCCACCGAGGACATTTTTCTAAGCAAAAAGGTATGCAAATTGGTTTGTAATTTTTATTAAGGTTTTTGCTAGGTGGAATTTGCGGAACGTGCGCTAGGAGATTATATTTAGTGCTAAGGTGGTTGGCAAGGAAATAAAGAGGGAGATATAAGGTTTTGGTTAAGTTAAAAATTAAAATTATCCTTTTAAGAGTAATAAGGGGATAAGTGGAGTTATATTTTATTTTAAATATAAAGGTGTTAATTAATTAAGAGGAGTAATAAGGTGATTAATGAAAAGTTATTCTTGAAGTGATTTACTTGGCTTTTGCTAATATTTTAAAGTGTGGAGTTTATAAGGTGTAATTGAGATCTTATGCTATGTATGGTGAAATATTTTGAGGAATCATTTAAGTGAATTTTTGAGTGAAGTTTTTGCTACCTAACCTTTGAGATTGGCAAAGAGTTGATTGTGATTGAGATAGGTTTTGAGGTCAAGCTTCATCAAACAAAAGGTATGGGCATATCTTCCTTGTGAGTGAAATATTGTTGGATGTTGTGAATGCTAAGTTGGAGTGAAAAGGATTGTTTGATAAGCATTGTTGAGTTTGGTTTTGAGAAATCCAATATTGATTGATGAGATTTTTTGGAATGAAAGTTGATGCTAGAAACCTTGTTTGATAAGCATTGTTGGAAATATTTGAGTGAGCCTTCATGTGCATGATTAGAGTTTGTGAAATATCATGAGTATCATTATTATGTGAGGTTTTTTTGATAAGCATTGTTGACTAAGCTTTAATTAAGTGATTGGTTGAGTGGAGTTGATTGAGCTTAGTTGATTGGAAGTGTTGAAGTGATAGTTCAAGTTATATGAAACAAATTGTTCTATATTCTAAATTGATTTGAAAGAGGTTTTATGTGAAAGATTGAGTTGAGTTTTATATGCAAGTTTTGAAATTAATTTGAGGAAAGTCTTGGTGAAGACTTGTGGACAGATTAGTGTAAGCTTTTGTGGAATCTTACAATACAGAATTGAGATAAGTATTTGAGAAGACTTGAGAGTAGATTTGATTGATTAATTTGTTCAAACCTTGAGTTAAGGTTGGGGCAGATCTAGCAGAGTTGATTTATGATTGAGTCAAGATTTGTGTTAAGGCTTGAGGATATATTTAAGGATAGATTTTGGTGTATATTTAAGGATAGGTTTATCCATATTAGAGATAGAGATTGAGAAGATTTGTGCTAGACCAAAGGATTGTGTTTAGTGCAGATCAAAGATAGATATTGAGAAGATTTATGCTAGACCGAAGGACTATGTTTAGTATAGATTTGAGATAGAGATGAGAGTAGAGATTTGGAGGTGATAGAGTAGAGGATAGTAGTCTCTAGTGGATAGAGATCCATTAGCTAGGGTAGAGAGGATAGAGGTATTTAGTGGAGAGAGATCCACAACCCAGAGCAATGGAGGCAATAGTCTTCTAGAGGATCACCAACTAGAGCAGAGGAGAAGGAGTTCTCCTATGGATAGAGATCCATAAACTTGATTAGGGGATTGGTGTCTCCTTTGGACAGAGGTCCATAAACATTGTAATAGGGAAAGGATTCCCAAGATATTTGTTGAGAAAATTTTAGTGAAATATTTTCTCTATGGAGTAGCCCACATTGGGTGAACCATGTTAAATCATGTCTCTCATGTGTGTGATGTTTTGTGTAATGATTATTGCTTTATTACTATTGATGTTATCATATGGATTGAAAAGTAAAAAGTTTTATCTTATACTATTCACCCCCCTCTCAGTATAAGCACATGTTCTTCAATTGGTATCAGAGTGGGTCTCTCCATGAAAAGACTAACAACTTGGAGAAGGATCCATCAGAAACACACATGACTTCAAAAAATGAAGAAGAGACCATGTTTGATATAAAAGAGGAATTATTCATTGCTCTCAAGAATTTGGAAAGGATTAGAAAGAAGAACTCAAGCTTGAAGGAAAAAATTCAAGAAGATGAGGAAGCAAAAATGGAACTTCTACAAAGTTTCACAGAACTCAAGATAAAGGTAGAAGAAGGAAATAAAATTGAATAAGATATGATAGATCTATTAAGAGCAAGGGAAACAGAGTGTGAAATATTGGAAGCAAAAATTGTATCTCTAAGGCATGAAGTTGAAAAGACCAAGCTTCAACAAGATATAAAGTTAGGGAAACAGAAAGAGGAATCCAACTTTCAAGAAATAGAGACATCAAACAGAGATAAGCTCATTACTCATACCCCAAAAGGAAAGGACATCAAGAAAGAAGAAAGCAAATAAGAACCATGGATGAGAGTTAATCACAAAAGGAGAAGCACTCAACCACATTTTCAAAGGCATCCAAATAGGTTACATAATTTCTTCCATGGCTATTGCTTTTCTTGTAACAAATATGGTCATAGAGTTGTACATTACATTGGTTATGTGAAAAATGATGTCAATAGAAATTTCAACTCTTTTGCACCTCTTATGAATGATGATATCATATGTTACAAATACAATAATTTTGGGCACAAGGCTAGATGGTGCAAAATGGTACTTCATGAGTCTAGTAAAAAGAATACAACTTCAACAACTAGGAAAGAGAAAAAGGGGAATGAAAAGGCTAGATCAATGTTAGTTCAAACAACTCTTCATGCTCAGGATAAAGAAGAACAATGGTTTCTTGATAGTGGTTGCTCTAGACACATGACAGGAGACAAAGACAAATTTCTTGTACTCAAAGAAACTAATAGAGGATCAGTAAGTTTTGGTGATAATGGATCAACAAAAATTTGTGGAAAAGGAACTCTGAGTTTAGATAACGGAAAGACAAGAACAGAAAATGTACTATATGTTAAAGGATTAAGACACAATTTGCTAAGTGTAAGCCAACTTTGTGATCAAGGTCATATGGTTACATTTCATCCAGATAGATGTGAGATAAGAAAGTCTGAAACTAGAAAAGTCATTGCAAATGCAAGTAGAACTCCAAACAACCTCTATATGCTTAGTGAGATTAAAGGAGAAAAATATTTTCTATCACAAGAGGATGAGAGTTGGTTGTGGCATAGAAGAATGGGTCATTTGAATTTTGACAACATAGTCAACTTAAGCAATAAATAGGCTGTCAGAGATTTACCCAAGCTGAAAAGGCCACAAAACACAATTTGTGCACCTTGTCAACATGGAAAGCAAACTAGAACAAGTTTCAAATCAAAGGGATATATGTCATCTGAGCCATTAAATCTAATACATACTGATCTATGTGGTCCTACCAGAACACAGAGTATTCAAGGTGAAAGTTACTTCATATTGTTCATAGATGATTACTCCATAATGACTTGGGTAGCTTTCCTAAAAGATAAGTCAGAAGCATTTGACAAATTCAAGGTATTTAAAGAACGGGTCAAAAATAAAACTGGAAAAAGGATTAAGTGTTTGAGATCTGACAGAGGAGGAGAGTTTACCTCAAATGAATTTGTAGATTTCTATGAACAACATGGAATCAAGAGAGAATACTCAGTTGCAAGAACTCCTCAACAAAATGGAGTAGTTGAAAGGAAAAATAGGACTATTGAGAATATGGCTAGAGCTATGTTAAATGAGTCCAAGATTTCAGATGGATTTTGGAGGGAAGTAGTCAACACAATAGTGTATATCATCACTAGGGCTCAAATGAGAGTAAACCATCACAAGACTCCATATGAGCTTTGGAAAGGAAGACCAACCACTGTAAAACACTTCAAAGTTTTTGGAAGCAAGTGTTACATAAGACGGGAAGAGCAAAACTTGGGCAAGTTTGACCCAAGATGTGATGAGGGTATTTTTCTTGGTTATTCTACTAAGAGTAAAGCCTATAGATGCTACAACAAAAGGACACACACTATTGTAGAAAGTATAAATGTAACAATTGATGAGAAGATAGATTCAAGAGAACCAATTCAAGAAATTGTGTATCAAGAAGATGGAAGTTGTCAAGAAGAGTTTCATGAGGAATCAGATGAAGAAGAGGAAGAAACACAAAGACTTCTTCCTAAGACTCCATCCAGGTATGTACAGAAACATCATCCAAAAGATCTAATCATTGGGAATCTAGATGAGAGACAGACAAGGAGAAGGATAATAACACCATCTCAACAAGCAAATTTTTCCTTATTATCTAAAATTGAGCCAAAAGACTTCAATGAGGCAAGTGAAGATAAGTTTTGGATTAAGGCAATGGATGAGGAATTAGACCAGATAGAGAAAAGTAAGACTTGGGAACTTGTCCCATGACCAAAAGATAAAAATGTGATTGGCACTAAATGGGTATTCAGAAACAAGTTAAATGAAGATGGTCAGGTGGTCAAAAATAAAGCAAGGTTAGTGTGCAAAGGTTATGCACAGGTTGAGGGAATTGACTTTGATGAGACATTTTCTCCAGTTGCATGACTTGAAGCTATAAGAATGTTCTTAGCCTTCTCAAGTTTTAAAAACTTCAAAGTATATCAGATGGATGTTAAGTCAACATTTCTAAATGGTGTTCTAGAAGAAGAAGTTTATATTGAGTAGCTAGAGGGATTCAAACTAATAGATAAACCAGACTATGTATGCAGATTGAAGAAGGCACTATATGGTCTAAAGCAGGCTCCTAGGGCATGGTACTCAATATTGGATAAGTACCTTCAGGAATAGGGGTTCAGGAAAGGAATAGTGGACAATAACTTATACATCAAAAATGAAGGGAATGATCTACTAATTGTGGTTGTTTACGTGGATGACATCATTTTTGGGGGAAACAATGATAAGATGTGTCAAAAATTTGCAAAGAGCATGCAGAATGAATTTGAGATGTCTATGCTTGGTGAGTTGTCCTTCTTTCTTGGACTTCAGATTTCACAATCAGAGAAAGGAGTATTTCTTTCACAAACCAAGTATATAAAAGAGATGCTAAAGAAATTCAAGTTAGAATATTGCAAACCAGTAAGTACCCCCATGGTTACAGGATGTAAGTTAAGTAAAGATGATGAATCTCTAGAGGCAAATTAGAAATTATACAGATCTATGATTGGCAGCTTACTGTATGTCACAACTACAAGACCAGATATCATGCAAGCAGTGGGACTAGTGGCAAGGTTTCAGGTAGCACCCAAGGAAACACATGTAGCAGTAGTTAAAAGGATTCTCAGGTATCTAAAAGGGACTATGGACTTTGGGCTCTGGTATCCCAAAAGTGATAGTTTCACTCTCACAACTTATACAGATGCAGATTGGGCTGGCAACATTGATGATAGAAAAAGCACAAGTGGAGGAGCATTCTTTCTTGGAGACTGTTTGGTCTCTTGGCTAAGTAAGAAATAGGCATCAGTATCCTTATCTACAGTAGAGGTAGAGTATATTGCAGTAGTTTCCAGTTGTACACAGGTATTATGGATGAAGTGAACTCTAGAGGATTTCAAGATAAAACATGATCATCCTATTCCCATATTGTGTGATAATACAAGTGCTATAAATATCTCAAAGAATCTAGTGATGCACTCCAGGACAAAGCACATTTCGATTAAGTATCATTTTCTGAGAGAGTAGGTGACAGATAAGTAGGTCAAGTTGGAATATGTTACTACAAAGGAGCAGATTGCAGATATTTTCACTAAGCCACTTCTGAAAGAGACTTTTGAGTACCTTCGAGAAAATTTGGGAGTAGTTCTACTCCCACCCCAGAATTAACCACCTCAAGAGGAGGTGGGGGAGGGGCTAAGCTAAGAGTCTCATTCTTAGCCCCGAGCCCCAAAGGTGACCCTTTTCCATTGATGTCAAAGGGGGAGAGATTTGAGTTAGGGGGAGAGCATTCAGTCAGGGGGAGCAGTTTCTTAGGGGAGCAAAGTAGAAAGAGGTAAAAGAAATGGTAAAAGGAAAATGGGTTGCCATCAATGACAAAGGGGGATATTGTTGGAAATATGAGCAAGTTTTGTTGTCATTGATGTCAAGGAAGATAAGGACCAAGTTTATTGTCATCCAAGTGTTTATGTCCGAGGTTTGATAGGCAAGGTTGATGTTCGAGTTTCATTAATATCCTCCGATGGTTTTTACCAAAAAGGCAAAGAAGAAGGTTTAATATTATAATATTTAATATTATAATATTTAAGGATCCAAGGTTGGTTTATGAAAAATAAATGCAAGGAGTTGTCGCATTATAAAGCACCTAAAAAACCCATATGGTAGATTGAGTGATTAAGGGTTTAATTATTTAATTTTAAATAATTTAACCTTAAGGTTAAAATTTAAAATTAAATAATAATGATTTAAAGGCCCTAAGTTTATAAATTATAAATTTGAATTTTAAAAATTCGAATGTCCACGCCGACGTTGGAGAAAGGGCATTAAATTCATATAAATAATGCCAAAAACCTTTGGCATTAATCATCCTTGTGAATAGACGTTTATGCAAAGAAATATTGTGCACCATAAGAGAGATTCACATGTGTTTTGAGTTTTTTGGGCACAATAGGAAGAATAAGCATGAGTGGAATGTAGAAAATATGTTGAATCACCTTGTAGCACAGTTGGCAGCCAAGGGCTGCGATAAGGCATTCGAGGAACACAAGGCCAGGGTTTGAATCGTGAAAACACTCATTTTGCTGAAGAGGGAAGGTGTTTTGGTTTTTGCATCATGGAAGGCAAGAGGATAAAGGCATCAAGGATGCACCTTTTAGCTCACGTGAGGGCACATAGCCCAAGCGGTGGAAGCTTGAAGCGCTAAGGCACTTGGTGGAGGAAAGGTGGGAGTTCAAAACCCATCGAGGACATTTTGCTAAGCAAAAAGGTATGCAAATTGATTTGTAATTTTTATTAAGGTTTTTGCTAGGTGGAATTTGTGGAACGTGCACTAGGGGATTATATTTAGTGCTAAGGTGGTTGGCAAGGAAATAAAGAGGGAGATATAAGGTTTTGGTTAAGTTAAAAATTAAATTATCCTTTTAGAAGGAGTAATAAGGGGATAAGTGGAGTTATATTTTATTTTAAATATAAAGGTGTTAAATCTTTTTTTGGTGGATAAGATACTATAGCATTAATACCGGGTTTTATAGGTTGACCCAAAACCTTTTACAAAAATCAGCCTAGGGCTATTGATGAACATGTCCTTACTAAGGATCCTATATATGTAAAATCTACATGCCGCCAAATCCATTACATCCGGTAAGACACATAGCCTGTTATAAAAAAGAAACTTCCCATACAACATTTTGGGTATACCCCAAGAAAATACACCTGCATCATAATTACAAAAAAATAAATAGACACAAACCCCTTCCTTGAAATAGTGGAGAAACAAAAAGTTGCAGACACATAGCAAAGTATTGAAAAAAAATCCCACAAGCTCTATATTGACAGTTACTCTTAATAATTCTTTGGTAATTCCTTTCTTCTATATATGACATGATTTGGGACCACATCTCGTCTTGGCCAATCAACCTTGGAGAAGTGAACCTGCTGGCTAGATTTATGGCGATGGCTATCTAGTGGTCCACGTGGCTCTAGTTCGAAGTCTTATATTGTCGTTTCTTTCCTACCCTATGATTATCAACCAACCTCAAATTACTAAGGTGACTAGGAGCCATGTTATCTAGCATGTGACTATTCCCATTATTCTTTGTGGTATTTCCAAGCAGCATCCATCAAGACTGACAACTTGAATAATTTTTATTGTGAGTCCATTTCAAAAAATATACGAAAATACTCATAGCCTTCGAACTTACAGTGTCTTCCCTGTTGGTAAATTTAACTATCATTCTTGGAATTCTTGTTGAATAAGCTCCTCTACTTCACTCGGGACACCATGTTAATTAATTAAGAGGAGTAATAAGGTGATTAATGAAAATTTATTGTTGAAGTGATTTACTTGAATTTTGCTAATATTTTAAAGTGTGGAGTTTATAAGGTGTAAATGAGATCTTATGCTATGTATGGTAAAATATTTTGAGGAATCATTTAAGTGAATTTTTAGTGAAGTTTTTGTTACCTAATATTTGAAAGTGACAAAGAGTTAATTGTGATTGAGGCAGGTTTTGAGGTCAAAAAATCATCAAACAAAAGGTATGGGCATATCTTCCTTATGAGTGAAATATTGTTGGATGTTATGAATGCTAAGTTGGAGTGAAAAGGATTGTTTGATAAGCATTGTTGAGTTTGGTTTTGATAAATTCAATATTGATTGATGAGGTTTTTCTAGAATGAAAGTTGATGCTAGAAACATTTTTTGATAAGCATTGTTGGAAAATTTTGAGTGAACCTTCATGTGCATTATAAGGATTTGTGAAAGATCATGAATATAATTATTATGTGAGGATTGTTTGATAAGCATTGTTGACTAAGATTTAATTAAGTTATTGTTTGAGTGGATTTTATTGAGCTTAGTTGATTTGAAGTGTTGGAGTGATAGTTCAAGTTCTATGAAACAAATTGTTCCATAGTCTAAATTGATTTGAAAGAAGTTTTTTGTGAAAGAATGAGTTGAGTTTTATATTCAAGTTTTGAAATTAATTTGAGGTAAGTCTTGGTGAAGAATTGTGGATATATTAGTGTAAGATTTTGTGGAAGCTTACAATACAGAATTGAGGTAAGTCTTTGAGAAGACTTGAGAGAAGAGTTGATTGATTGATTAACCTTGAGTTAAGGTTGGGGTAGATCTAGTAGAGTTGATTTGTAATTGATTCAAGATTTGTGTTAAGGATTTAGGAAATATTTGAGGATATATTTTTTTTGCATATTTGAGGATAGGTTTGTGCTAGATCAAAGATATATATTGAGTCAATTTGTGTTATACCAAAGGATTATGTTTAGTGCATATTGGATATAGAGATTGAGTATATTTGTGCTAGATCGAAGGACAATATTTAGTGCAAATTTGATATAGATATAAGAGCAAATTTGGAGGTGATAGAGTAGAGGATAGTAGTATCCAATGGATAGAGATCCATTAGCCAGGGTAGAGAGGATAGAGGTCTTCAATGGAGAGATATCCACAACCCAGAGTAGTGGAAGTAGTAGTCTTCTAGAGGATCACCAACCAGAGAAGAGGAGAAGGAGTTCTCATGTGGAAAGAGATCCATGAACTTGATTAGGGTATTGGTTTCTCCTTTGGATAGAGGTCCATAAACATTATAATAGGGAAAGGTTTTTCCAAGATATTTGTTGAGAAAATTTTAGTGAAATATTTTCTCCATGGAGTATCCCACATTGGGTGAACCACGTGAAATCATGTCTCTCATATATGTGATGATTTGTATAATTATTTATGCTTTACTACTGTTGATGTTATCATATGTATTGAGAAGAAAAAAGTTTTATCTTATAATGTTCATCCCCTCTCTCAGTATAAGCACATGTTCTTCAAGGATTAAAGGTAATTCATTTTATTCAAGTTTATTTATAAGCACAAAATAGGAGGCATAAGGGAGAGATATAATAACAATTATTATTCATAAGGATAAAAGTAAAAATATTTATTTCGGAGGGATAAAAATCAATATTTAAAACCTTAGAAATAAGATTAATATTATTTGAGAATTTTAAGAAGGATTAAAATTTGGTTTGAAGGAATTAAAGAAATAATTTTAAAAGTTTTGTAATTTGATTATTTGAATTAACAAAATATTTTTGAAATATTTGCAATTTGATTATATTGGAGTGATAAGTTTTTTGACATCAAATTAAATTTATAATATTTGCAAATATTTTTTTATGGAATTTCTAAATCTCTATGTTTGGAGTTATAAGGTATTCAACATCAACATAGGATTGAAAATTTTAAAATTAAAATAAATGATATACTTAAGGTTAATTTCACAAGTTTTAGAATTTTGAAAAATTGCATTCAAAATTATTTTTGATTTACTACTCAAATATTAGGGAGCTATAAGGAAGTCTACAAAGGTTAATCATGACAACTCATAAATTTTTTCTTTCAAAATCTCAACTACTTAAGGGTCCTAATTATACCTCATGGAAAAATAAAGTGAGATCAATATTGATAGTAGAAAAAATTTGGGAGATAGTTAAAGGAGCAAAAATTAAACCTACTGAAGATGCTAGGGAGATTAAAAAATATGAAGAAGATGAAGCAAAAGCACTCATGATCATAACATTTGCAATTACAGATGAAATACAACCATATACTAGTTCAAAATCAACTTCTACAGAGGCATGGAATAATCTATTCAAAATATTTGAAGGAAATTATAAAGCCATCATTTTAAATATTTAGAATTGCACTCTCTAAAGGTTTATAGTGGTGAAAGTATAGAATTATTTTTAAGAAAAGTGGTATATATAAAGGAAAAGTTATTAACCCTAGGAGAGAATGTAGAAGACAAATTTCTTGTTCAAGTAATTGTAAGAGTAATTCCTAAAAGTTACAAAAAATTGGTTACACCTTTATAAATCTTGAGTAAGGATACATCATTTGATGAATTGGTTAATATACTACAAGAATATGAAGTGGTGAACTCAATCAAATATAAAATGACTAATAATGTGTTAGTCTCAAAATATAATCAACAAGAAAATATTGCTACATTCTCAAGGAGAAAAATAAAGTGGAATGATAGATATTATCAAATTTGCAAGATAAGAGGTCATAACACAAGTTACTGTAGATTCAATCCAAGGAATCAGTATCAAGGGAACCAATAAAAATTAGGAAATCAATCGAATAGATTGTTTAAAATAAGATAATATCAAAATAGACCACCTCATCAATAGTTCCAATGTCAGTACAATCCACTCCAAATACAATATAGAGAAGGAAATGAAAAAGGATACTTAGTCCAAGAGATAAATGAAATGCAAAAATTAGAAGAGGCTATAAAATAACATGAAGCTAAAGTAGTTTTGGTAGCATTTTATGAAGATACTAATCATTTGCTTAATTAGAATACAAAAAATGTACAGAATGAATAAAATAGAAAATAAGAGCACAAGCTTCAACAAAATGATGAGGACCATATTGAAGACTAAAGTATTTAATAACCAAATAATGTAATATAGGGGGTGTTGGAATATATTATATTATTTGGTGCATGCTAATGTACCACATTGGGTACATCCTTAGATTAATAAAGAGTGTTGTATATTAGAAGTTAAGATTTACTTTATGCAATGTAATTAAGGCACAAATATTATTAAAGTGTGCAAAGTATTTTGGTATTGTAAATGTGCATACTTGTCCATGTGCATATGTGTCCATAGAATAGGAAGTAGAATAGTCTCTAGAAGAGTGAAGACCAAAAGTGCTCCATATGAAGAGCCACATTACATTATATATGTAGTGTTTATGTATATGTAAAGTGACATGACATTACTTGACATTTAATTGATACTTTCAAATCTATTGTACTATTTTTATGAGCATTTATTAATGACAAGTTTATGAGTGATTGTTGAAGTTATTTTTGAGTTTTATAATTCTAAAATATTTCCATTATTATATATATCATATTGCAACTTTATTATTGATATTTTGGTGAATTTTATCTTAAGTATTTAGCTTCAAAATATAACACTCCTCCAATCCATACTAACTCAAACATTACCCATAAAAAAATTATATAGATGTATTTGTTGAAAACGTCACTTGAGGCCATCATAATGCAGTTATCCATACACAAACATTACCATAGTTGAATTAAAAAATTTCTCATTCATCTGAATTTTGTAAACCATCCATCTATCTTCATGTTGTTTTGAAGTTATTATTGGTATCTTGAACTTGTCTGATATATCTATTGTTCTGTTGGATGGAGGCTTATTTTATCTTAATCTATACATATTCAATAAAATATCTATGGCTATGTGTGTTGTATTTTTAAAAACCACCCACATTGTGTTGGAAAATATTACATTATTTGGTACATGCCAATGTACCATCATGGGAACATCTATAGATTAGGATTTACTTTATGCAATGTAATGCACAAGTATGCAATGATATTTTAGTAATGTAAATGTGTATAGTTATACCTATGCACATGAGTCAATAGAGTAGGAATATGAAGAGTCATAGGAAGAGTGAGGCCCAAGAAACCTCCATATGAAGAGTCACACTCCATTCTATATATATGGATGTAAAAGAAATATGGCGAAGGAGAAAGAGTCACCCATGTAAGCAATGGAAGGTGATGTAATATGATGTATTTTGATCTCTTCATTCGATAAAATTTTTTGAGTATTTTTTAGTAATTGAAATTATCATTATTTGAGTTATTATCTAGTAGATTCTATATTTATATGATTGATTGATTAGCATTATTATATCTTTCATATTATAATTATATTATTGATCTTGAGGTAATATTATTTTTATTATTCATTCATCAAAATATAACAATGGTATTAGAGCTATAGTAGATCTAGATAGAAATTTAAAGAGCCTCGAGAGTAATTAGAAAGAAGATTTATACTAGTTAAGAAGAGACCAGTAATGATAAGATAATTTTCTCTAGAAAAGTAAACCAGAGAAGATAAAGAGAATTTCCTCTAGAAAAGGAACTAGATAAGATAAAGAAATTACCTCTAGAAAAGAACCAGATAATATATAGAAATTTTCTCTAGAAATAGAAACTAGAGAAGATAGAATTTCTCACTGTCTTGAAGAAAAACTAGTGACCTTTAAGGATATATCTATTACAAGAACAAAATAAAAATAAAAGAAATTTTACATGTATTGAAGACAAACCTTGATATTGAGAAGAAGATAATATACCTATTCCAAGAGCAAAATAGGAATATAATAACATTTACATATTTTGAAGACATATGTTGATATTGAAAAGAAAATATACCTATTTCATGAGCAAAATTAGAATAGAAGATCATTTACAGGTCTTGAATATAGACATTGATATTGAAAAGAGAATAGAATTATTCCAAGATAAAAGTTGAAATAGAAGAAAATTTACAGGTCTTGAAGACAAACCTTGATTAAGTGACCATTAGAAGAGGTCCTATTGATAAGCTTGATAAAAAAAAGGATTTCATATTATTTGGCTAGAATATTTCCACAGGGTTGAAACTAAAACCCATGAAGACTAGGATTTAGTATATATTTGATTCCACTAGTTTTTAATATAGCTAGTGAAGATTATTATTTCTTGAACATTGAATACACCTGCTTATTACTATCTAAGTTTTTGTTGAAAAAAGTAGACATTGAAGGAGGTCCAGGAAGGATATCTTATTGAACATTGAGAAGATATCAAAGAAGAGGTCACATTGATGAACTTACAATATTGGAAGATTGAATATTGAATATTGAAGATAGAAGGACTACCAAAGGTCCTATTATAGACAAAATCAGTAGAATATAGATATCCAATAAAGTGATCTCATTGATGAATTTTCCATAGTTGGAAAATTAAAAAAACCAAGGTAAGGTTTCATTAAAATAATTTACTAAGAAAATTTAAGGCTTCAGAATTAGAAGACCCAAGAATAGAGGTCTAAAGAAGATTTTAAAGAAAGAAAAGAAGACAAGAGAAAGCCTTATTATAGAAGCTAAATCAGTGACCAGTTGAAGATATTTGAAAAAAAACATTACAATTAGAAGAAGCACATTACTAGAAGATATTGGTATGATTGTAGGTGTAGCACCCTAAAATTGGCACAGTAAAATTGGAATAATTACATTCATCTTAGTAAATAAATTTAAATTCAAATTTAACCTCCCAAACCACCCGTTAACTACCGAGAAACCCGTTTCCTCCTTTTTCGTGCCATTTTTAGCAGTTGTTTTGACCATTTGACGATATCGTCTCCGATCAGACGATATCGCCCCAGATTTGACGATTTCGTCTGGACTAGAACGTCCAGATGATTTCGTCGTAAAACTGAATTTGCATAGTTGGAATCCGTTCCAACGGGTCTCCAATCTGGGCAGAAGCATGTCTGTGTTGTTGGGACCCTTCCCCCATTGGAGATCTCCCAAATTGGGATGATCTCCAACCTCCCAACAACTATCCTATGCCTATTTAACTCTAAGACTTTTCCCTCCCCAACCCCTGGTTGAATTTTTATGCAAATTGAACCCTTATGCTCTAAAACATTGTAATTCATATTTTGCATTAGTCCTATAGTCATTTCATTGCAGGTACACCACTGGTTTTCAGTCGGAGCCAGCACCTATCATAGCCGACGAACCTATCAATATCGGAGGCGATCTTGTCAAATTCGGGATGATCTCATACTGATGCGAGACGATTTCGACTACCGCACACATCGAGGCAATCAGTGCCTGGAGTTTGCTCTTCTATCTCTTTTTTTTGTCATTTTATGCTATAAATTAGATTGTTTATTCAGTTTTTATACTATATTATATTTGGAGTTCACCCATTTTGTCTAGTTTGCATATTAAGATCATATTCTACTATCTAAATATAGTTATTTGCATTTACTTCTGTTCTTGTATATTTTTCAACACTCATATTACTGTTTCATATAGTTTGCCCCTATTTGCAAAATATAATTTCTTGTATTTCGCATCTGTTTGCTGTTTTGCAGGTCTCTGATGAATTTGTCTAACGAATTCATCAGATTGCAGATGATCCTGTCATTTTAGATGATTTTATCAAATTGAAGGTGATTCTATTGAATTGTGGACGATCCAGACTGCTTCAAGCTTCAGAAACTCCATCAGAATTTCGGATCAGGTAATCCTCATTGGCCTCCTGCAAATTCTCTGTTTCTATTTTCCTTTCTGTTTGTTGTATTCATTTAAATTGTATTTTTATGTAGTTTAAGTTAAAATCATTCGGCCAAACCTAGGATGAATGCTTAAAATAAAATGAACTCGTCAAAACTCATTCCCAAAACCTAGGCATGGAAACTGCCGTCAAATATTTCCTGGTGAACCCACCATCCATCGAAAAATCACCAAAACACACCTCCCTTGAGAGGCGGGACCTTCGTAAAGTCCTCTCGTCCGAGGTACCGCACCATCCTTTTCCCATACTCCTTTCGGGAGTGGATCCAATAGCCTGAAGGTAGGGATGCGAAAAATTTGGAGTGATACATTTGGGTGAACCCGACGTGAATACATTGTAAACCTTTTGAAAACAAAAACAAAAAAAAATATATATATATATATATATATATATATATGTACAAGAAAAACAAAAACAAAATCATCATTTCATGTTTTAGATTCAATTCTAAATAGTAGATGTTAAATATTACTTTTAGAAGTACTAAAGAAACCATGAGTTTTTACTCAAATAAATATGAGTCCATCAGCAATGTTGGAAGAATTTAGCTATTGTTGATTATGACCAACCTCATCCCTATTCAACACCACCTCCATCACACTCTTCTTATTTTTCATCCATAACCCAACAAAACAATCCCTTTGCCAATCCTCTTCATAATGATATTATCTATTCTCCCATATATCCATATTATGTCTATCAATCCACATATAATCCTCCGCCACCTTTTCAAAACTCTTCTTTCAATACAACACATCCATTTCAACAAGAAAATACTTATTCTTCCAATTCTACCATGCACTCACCTCATGCTTCGCAATATTCCTGTCATCATTCTACCCATAATAAAGAAAGTAGAGGTGAGAAACCATTAGGTCATTTTATGACGAAATTCCTAAGGCATTTATCAAAAACCTCTCAAAAACCTTCATCACGTAAATTTACTAGGCTTAATCAACCAATGGATATAATTCTCAAGTATTTACTTGACACAAATATTATTGAACTTCCTTCCATAAGACAACCTGATACCACAGCAGATTGGTTTAAACCTGAGCTACATTATGAATATCATAAAGTAGATGGACATATGACACAAAATTGTAAAGATTTAAGATGTGCAATTCAAGATTTGATTGATGATGGTCTTTTTAATATAAAGGAATTACAATCTACAACTGATGATAAACCTCCAGTAAACAATCAAACTCCTACACAACAAATACCAATAATCAATCAAGACATGGGGATCTCCCAAGAACCCCTACTCAATTATCAACAACAAGAAACCAATCAAATATTGCATGTTAATGTGTCCCATCATGATGATATTATTAATATTGTAAGAAAAACTACAAATGATCAACCTCAAGTTCAATCAACTCAATCTGATATTCAAGATATGGATTCCTCATTTGACCAACCTTCAAAACTATCTTTGGCTCTAGAGAATGATCCAAAATGGAATGTAAGCATAGAAATTTTATCTTTAGAATCAAAATCTCAATTTGAAATCCACTTTGATAACCAACAACAAGTGATTAATCCTCAAGCAAAGATATCCCTTTTAGAAGTATTACAAATTTCGCATAAGGAAACTTTGTTCAAGATACCTAGCCAACAATTTGTTCCTCATCATATTTTCTCTAAGAACATAATTAATGGTGTAAACCCTTTTGAGGTTAACCATATTTCATTCTATGATGAGGATATTCCTTCCTCTACTCCACAAGAAGACTCCTATCTTTACATTATCGGATCTAGTAAAGAAACACCTGTTAGAACTATCATGGTAGATAATGACTCCTCTCTTAATTTATGCACTTATCAATTATTCCAAAAGCTCAAAACAAAGGAAGAAGATCTTAATGAATCAAATGTTATTATAAAATCTTTTAGCAATGAAATTCAAGAAGCTCAAGGTACTATAATTCTTCCCTTTAATATTGGATCCAAGATCCTGGATATTTTATTCTATGTAGGATATTGTCCTTCACCTTACAACCTATTTCTCTAGAGTCCTTGGATTCATACGATGAGGGTTTTCCCTTCCACTCTTCACCAATGTTTGAAGTTTGAACTTACAAATAAAATTGTTACCATACATGGTGACCCAAAACCATTTGAAGAATATTTAACGATTGAAACATCAAGTTCTATATATTATTTATTATCACAATTCTCTTCTATCCATCACTTTTTTTTATCCATATATGATCATCTTTGTTTACCAAATAACATCCATGCATATCTTTCACATATACTTTCTCTATCTTATCAAGACTGGGAATATAGTGATAAGAATGAAGAACCTTCTTATCCTTCTTACATTTTATTTTGTAACATGATCAATTTTCCACATATAAAAATCAAATCTTTTGCTACATTATTCTACATTATAACAAAGCTTTTGTTATCACTACCTTTTATTCATCACCTTCTATTCTTACCTTCACCTCAACTAGATTATCCTTCAAAACCTCCTTTGATTTTGAAGCAACCTTAGACATGCTATACTCAAATAACCTTGTATAGTGTATATAGATCATCTTGTATATACCCCCAATTTCAATTCATAAATTAAAATCAAAATACAAAAAAATAAAAATCCTCAAAATCAAAAAAAAAATACAAATGCAACCAAATAACTTAAAGGTAAATTTGAGCCCAACTGGCTCGGACCGTACATCATTACTGCAAAATTTGAATCAGGAGCATATAAATTGTCTACCTTAGATGGTAAAGAACTTAAAGAACCCATGAATATTTTACATCTCAAACGTTATTATGCATAAATTTGATTATTTCATCCATGTATATATTTGTTCAAAATCATTATCTTGTATTTCTTTCAATTTATTCAAAAACCTCAAAAACATTCATAAAATCTTCAAAAATTTTCAAAAATATTTATTGCATTTATTTTGTAAAGTTCCTTTTGCTTTAAAACAAAAATCAACATAAAAATCCAAAAACAGCTATATGCTTGACTCTTTCGAAACCAAAACAATATACAGAAGAAAGAGAGAGTCAACATTCTCAAAAAATTTCTCACAAATCATTTATATATATTTTCTTACAATTATTGCAGTTATATGTTTCAACTTATTTTGGACAAAACTAGCATTTATTTGGCATCCCTCACTTGCACACTCACACAATAAATATCTTGATTTTATCTGGCATGATTACTAATCTCTCTTATATCAAAGTTCACAAAATTCAATTAAATAAAGTTTGAGCATAGAGAATTGATCTTGGTATTTACTTAAACCAAGCACATATTTTCACAATAAAATGATTATATTTGTAATTTCCATGTTTCGCTACATAGTAGAACTGATTTCTTGAGTGAAAAGTTTCCCTTGCTATCCTATCATGCACATGGTCTAGAATCTTTGAGAATTGGCAAAAGGACAAGCTCATCCCTACCCAGAATAAAAATCCCTTGCTCTACAGCTAATCTGAGCAAGTATCCTTAGAAAAATAAAAAGAAAAAGAAAAGAAACATTCAAGAAAAAGAGAAAAGAAAAAGAAAAGAAACATTCAAGAAAAAGAGAAAAGAAAAATGTTATGACAACAATGTTACAAGCATTATCAAGCAAAAGAAAAAATAAGCAAAGTTCAAAAGAAAGCAAGAAAAGCAATAAAATCCCTTTCCCTACCCTTTAAAAATAAAAGAAGGGTGAATGAGCTTGAATCCCTGGAATTCTCAATTATTCGAAAACTGTGAGGTAAGCCCCATAACAGGTGGTTTGTGCCCAACCTGCTTGGCCTTGGGTAACTCCAGCGTGGCGATATGTACTGTCACATTAGCGACCTTCTTTTGTACAGACCTCTGTCTGCTTATGGATTAGCTAGCTCTTGATAATCCGATCTACATAGTAGCCTAGTGTGGTTATATGCATCTACATCATGGTTAATGAACACTTAGTTGGTTTATTCAAATCACTTGTATCATAGTATCTTGCTCAAACCTGGTAGCCGAACCATACAATTGCACACACATTTGTATTTGAGAGATTTTGTCTATCATTATGATAAATCAAGATTGGCAATGAATTCACTTATGCACATGGGATTCCTTATAAATCTAATTTTTGTCTTCAAAATACTTTGAAATATTATTTTGCAACTTGTTTGGGATAATCAAGTATAATTATTTAACAACATATCATATATATCTTATCGACTTTCGCAACGATGGTATAATTCCAAAACCAAAATTGGAATTTTATGCTTAGCACAAGTCCTCATTTTCATCTTTTATGTTCATTAAAAATCAATCATGTAATAAAACTATCCTTTCTTTGATCTTCGCGATGATGGTATAAGTCTATACCTACATATTCTATGCCTAGCGCAAACCATTGTAACAATATTTTTTCCCAATTTATCAAAATTCATAAAAACCATATGACTTCATTTTATTACACAAATTATGCTTTTCAAAAGCAAACACATTTTTATTATTTCATATCATTATGTCAACCTTTGCATTTTGCAATAATGGTATAATTCTTAAGGAATTATTCAACAATTTTTATCACACTTAGGAATTTATGCCTAGCAAAAATCATTTTACAATATTTTATGCATAATATTTTCATGGAAATATGAAAACAAACCATCATTATCATCATCATTTGCATCATCACAACAAAGTCTTAAGACAATCTCTTAAGTACTCTTTTCTTTTAACAATATTTCTATCCTAGGACTAGCTTGACAACCGAGTGAGCAGCGACTCAATGAAATGGTCTATAATAGCGACAATGTCCTTTGAAATTATTGTTAGAAATATCTTTTTATTTTTATCACATTTCATTACAACCAATCAATTTGTTACATCAGATTATTTCATTTAAAATATTTAAAGCATGACATCCAAGTTATAATATTTTCCAAAACGACATAATTACATGACTCATCAATAAAATCATTACATCAATCAACTCAATCAATCAATCAAACATAAAAATCATCATAAGCCTCACATAAGACAAGTCATATGATCAAAAATATCTCATCTATATATATCAACAGAATATATACATCATCAAAACTAGATTGGTATGCCACAATCTGTACCTCGGCATACTCAATCCTCTATCAATACAAGTATAATACAATATCAATGGCAGTATCCCGCCCTCTAGCCTCGAGAGCCTCTAGAGCTCTCGGCCTCATCTCCTCCCCTGCCCTACGGAGGATGAGGTGGTCCCATCGTAGTATGTGTGGTACTACGAGTCCTTGTCATCGATCGAGATGAGCTCCTCGTTGACCCTGTCCTGATAGGATCTGCTATGGCAGGTGGTAGCTGTACCCTTTGGCCCTCTGGCATTGCTTGGTAGTATAGTGCCTGATAGAATGTGGTCTGAGAAACCAACCGTAGTAGCTCCTGAGTGCTTACCCCTCCGCCTCGTGCCCTGAGACGAGCATTCTCATCTCGTAGCTGCGAAACCTCAGCCTGGTGCTGTGTAGCTACATCCTATAACGTCTACACCTGAGCTCGTAGAAGATCTCTCTCTGCTCAGAAAGTAGCCATCTCGCTACTCTCTCCAATGTCCACACCCTTGCCCTTATCAGGCGATGGTGGCCTTTGTGGAGATGGGGGTCTCGCCTCCCTCCTCTCCCTCTCCCTCTGCCGCGGCCTCTCCTGTGCTTGTGGCCTCCTCTGCTCTCCTTTGCCATGACCCCAGGCTGCCTCTACCACCGCCTGGCATCGCCTCCCTATCCGATGCACAACTACATGGATCGGTCCCTGAGCCCTCGTCATCCGATGAGGGCAGATGCTTGCGTACCAGGCATCGTAGCCATCGACTACCCTTGCGTCGTCCCCATCCACTGGCTAAATGGGGGCATCATCCATGTCCTGACTCCAGAATCACTGTATATCTGGAGCCCCACTAACTATGGTGTTATCCCGAACAGTCTAGAAAAACTCATAATCCTTGAGAGATGGGATCCCCTGATGTAGACCGAACTGTTGTAAAACTCGGTCATAGCGGTGGAGCTCCACCTCTCCTCTCTCCATTCGTAGCCAATAGACTCGCCTAATGCGAGCCAGCTCCTGTCCATCCTCTGGCCACCCTGGATGCTCTCTCCATGGCCTCCAGGTGATCTGGTCTGGGACCAAGTCATCCAGTAGTCTCCGGGACACCGACAGGTCAATCCGTCATTGTGCCCCTCTCCGAAGCCACCAGTAGAAGACTCGGGGCCTCTCCTCATCAACCCCTGTCAGTGGAAGCCCTATCGGCCTCCGCATCGCAATGTGCTCCCAACACCAAACCTATAGGAGCGATGTCATGACCAGACATCACCCGCCCTTGTACACAACCTCGTAAAGGATCCTGTATAGTCGGCATAGAACAAAGCTGCCCCAAGAAAATCTGTAGCCATGGTCGCACATGTCGCAGATCACATCTGCTAGCATCCATGGTACCCTGCATCCACTCTGGTGGCATGGCAGAAGTCCACCAACCACCCCAGCCAAAACTCGTGTCAGTGTAGATGCCCTAGGCATCTGGCGTAGTGCCTCGATGTTCACTTCGCCCTTCTCCAGGGCGAAGCTCGGGTCACCGCAGAGTCGTCCCATCATGTGGCCCTGATTGGCCGCAGGTGTGATCATCCTCCCTTGTATGGGGATTCTAAGAATCCTCCATACATCCTCTAGTGTGGGAGTCATCTCCCCTGTTGGTAACCGGAAGCATGAAGAGCCCGGGTACCACCTCTCTGCTAGGGCCGTCAGTAGCCCCATGTCAGTAGAAACTTGTGGCATCTCTGCCACATGTAGTAAGTCGGCCTGTGCCAATTGATCTTGCTCTGCCTGTGTCAGAGTGGCTAAGTCATCTCTCAATCCTCCATATTTCCATTCTCTGCTCTTTAGTAATCCTCTCTGCAAGCATAAACAACCAAAACAACAAACAATCATTAATAACAATTTTAGCAATCAATAATGCAACTTAAAGATCAATTTTTTGCAATTGATGATATCGCCCACTATTGGCCGATATCGTCCGAAATTTGAGCAAAATCGTCTCCTATTTTGCGTGTCGAAATCGTCTCTAATTTGATGAAATCGTCCCTTTTTTGCCTATTTTGCCCTCGGGCAAAATTGACGAACTTGAGACGATTTCGTCGAACTAGGGACGATTTCGTCCGGACGACGTCGAGGGCCAAAAACGGCCACGATGCTCAAAATTCATCTTAAAATCTATTTACCAAGCATGTAAATTCAAATTAAATCAATCTAAACTAAGTTTAAACCCTTACCCGTAGACCGCGGCGGACCTCTGCAAGATCATGTACCTTGTCTCTACCATTTTTTCTCCAGAGCTCTAAAAATAGTAAAATGAACAGTAACAATGAATTAGGGTTTTACCCTATTTTTCTTAATTTTATTCAAAATAATTCAACAATAATTTTTGCTTTTCCGTGATTTTACCATAAACGTTCGATTTGGGTAAAAACACGGAGGGGGCACCATAGTAAGATGTACGATTCGACCAAGAATCATCGCCTAAAAATGGGAATAATTTTTTGCTTTCTCGTAGATCGAGAAGAACTCATCTTTAACGCATTTTCTTTGGAAAATTCGCTAAAGAGGGCAAAATGTAGCACCCTAAAATTGGCGCAGTAAAATTGGAATAATTACATTCACCTTAGTAAATAAATTTAAATTCAAATTTAACCTCCCAAACTGCCCGTTAATCGTCGAGAAACCCGTTTCCTCCTTTTCCATGCCATTTTTAGCAGTTGTTTTGACCATTTGACGATATCATCTCCGATCAGACGATATCACCCCAGATTTGACGATTTCATCTGGACTAGAATGTCCAGACGATTTCATCGCAAAATTGAATTTGCATAGTTGGAATCCGTTCCAACGGGTCTCCAATCTAGGCAGAAGCGTGTCTGTGCCATTGGGACCCTTCCCCCATTGGAGATCTCCCAAATTGGGATGATCTCCAACCTCCCAACAACTATCCTATGCCTATTTAACTCTAAGACTTTTCCCTCCCCAACCCCTGGCTGAATTTTTATGCAAATTGAACCCTTATGCTCTAAAACATCGTAATTCATATTTTGCATTAGTCCTATAGTCATTTCATTGCAGGTACACCACTAGTTTTCAGTCGAAGCCAGCACCTATCGTAGCCGACGAACCTGTCAAGATCGAAGGCGATCTCGTCAAATTCGGGACGATCTCGTACTGATGCGAGATGATTTCGACTGCAGCACACATCGAGGCAATCAGTGCCTGGAGTTTTCTCTTCTGTCTCTTTTTTTTGTCATTTTATGCTATAAATTAGATTGTTTATTCAGTTTTTATACTATATTGCATTTGGAGTTCACCCATTTTGTCTAGTTTGCATATTAAGATCATATTCTGCTATCTAAATACAGTGATTTGCATTTACTTATGTTCTTGTATATTTTTCAACACTCATATTACTGTTTCATATAGTTTGCCCCTATTTGCAAAATAGAATTTCCTATATTTCGTATCTGTTTGTTGTTTTGCAGGTCTCTGATGAATTCGTCTGACGAATTCGTCAGATTGTAGACGATCCTGTCAGTTTAGATGATTTTATCAAATTGAAGGTGATTCTGTTGAATTGCGGATGATCCAGACTGCTTCAAGCTTCAAAAACTCCATCAGATTTCCGGATCAGGTAATCCTCATTGGCCTCCTGCAAATTCTCTGTTTCTATTTTCCTTTCTGTTTGCTGTATTCATTTAAATTGCATTTTCATGTAGTTTAAGTTAGAATCATTCGGCCAAACCTAGGATGAATGCTTAAAATAAATTGAACTCATCAAAACTCATTCCCAAAACCTAGGCGTGGAAACTACCATCAAATGTTTCCTGGTGAACCCACCATCCATTGAAAAATCACCAAAACACACCTCCCTTGAGAGGCGGGACCTTCGTAAAGTCCTCTCGTCCGAGGTACCGCACCATCCTTTTCCCATAATCCTTCCGGGAGTGGATCCAATAGCCTGAAGGTAGGGATGCAAAAAATTTGGAGCGATACGATAGGTATACAAAAAAAAGTCCAAAAGGAAAAATGATTTGATAAGAAATTTGTCAATTTTTGAGAAGATTTTGAAAAACCAAGATATTCAGATTCTTGAGAAAGAAGATAGAGATAGAGGTTAGATTTGTACTCATAATTTAACAAGACGTTATAAGAAAGCAATAATATTTAAGAGGTCATATTTTAGAGATATTTGAAGATAGCCATAAATTTTTTTAAGCTGATTTATAAAAGCACAAAGTTGTTGAAAGAGAAGCTGAAAAGACAACAAAAAAAGTAGAAGCGAAAAGTTGTAGTTTAGAGAAAGTTTGGGAAAAGATTTTAGAAAATATTTGAACAAAAAAATAAGAGAAGGCTTGATATAAATAATATAAATAGATTGAATGCTTGAATACAACACCAAATCAGATGTTTTAAGAAGAAAATAGAAGGGATTTAAGCTACAATTATGAGCAACATTGAAAGAGGAAAGTGAGCTGCATTTAAAACAAAATGGAATAGTTTTGATATAGGTTTGAATAGAAATGTTCAAGAATATTTTAGTAGCATCTAAGGAGGAGTCCTCCTATATAATTTAAAAGTGAAAAGCAATGTTTGAAGCTGCAAATTACATAAATAGGTAGCATATTTTAAGAAGAACAAGAAATCTGATTTTAAGCAGCAACTATAGCTACAAATTGAAAAGTCTACTGACAATAAAATAAATGTGTAATTATAGAAAATACAAGACAATAAGCTACAAATAAAGGAGCTAAAAAAAGGTGTGTTAATTGGATGCCATATAGATTATTATTGCAAAGTTTCTGAAGGCGCCTATTAAGAGTTTTTAGAGCATCATATTTTAGAGCCATTTAGAGCTAGCAAAGAGGAAGTTTTTTAAGGTTTCATTAAGCTAAGAAAAGACACCATTTCACACCATTGATTTTATAGAAAGCTTGTATATTACAACAACAAAAAATTATAGTTTAATAGCAGTGATAAGGAGTTTTGTGAGACAAGTAAAGTCTCCCCAAGATTGAAGAATGCTCCACAAGATAAATCACACACAAAAGAGAAAAACTCACAATAGCAATATTAAGTGGTAAAACCCTACATCAAATGAAGAAAGAAAACATCCACTATGAAGCTCACTACATTACTCATTTGATTAAACAATACAATAATGCTTCAATGTTATGCAACAATATGCATCAACATGATATTACAACACAAGTAAATATGACAAGATATATTAAAATGTAGTAGACAACACCCATATTTAAAGAGAAGCTTTTCTACTACAACCCTAAATCTTATCACAATCTAATATTGATATGTGTGACAAGTGGCATCTATCAAATATTAGAAAGTGCTTAGTTACTTTCGAATATTATCACAATCTAATCTTTAATATGTGTGATAAGTGGCATCTATCAAATATTAGAAAGTGATTAGTTACTTTCTAATATTTTCTAGAAAAGGGGAAATAACTTTTTCTCACAAATTAAATATTCCTAGCACCCTTATTTTATTTATTAATTGGGTGGGAATATTTTTACATAAAATATAATTATTTTCTAATTCAAATATTATTATTTAGACTTTATATTTTAGTCTAAGAATAATTTACACAATGTTGCATTACATATTCCAACACTCCCCCTTAATGCAATATTGGGGAAATGAATTATAAAACAAAGAAACATTCTCCCATAAATATACAAATGAGGATGAGAATAAAATGAGTAATATAGTTACAATGAGCTTATATGACCAAGGATGGTCTACAATAAGGCACCAATACAAAGTGGGCCAAAATGAGACTGCAAGACCCCATTGGAGTAGCTTCAGATACAAGTAGCTTACAAATCCATCCATAAACCATAGGTGGTTGCAAACGACAAGAAGAAAACATCACAAGGGTGTCTTCAGAAAGCCTGCAAAACCCCAAATGGAAGTACCTGCAAGCTACAAGCAGCTCAACATAAGATCAATTAGATGCATCATCATAAATATATTCACCACAACATATATGAATATCCAAAGATTATAATAAAACTGATATAAAAAATAGTGAACTATAAGTCATCACAAAAATATGCCAAGCCATACTTATAGTCACGTGCTATATAGTTGATAAAAAAATATCATGATCAAATTTACATAAAGCAAACAAGGAGTACCATGATAATGCAAACTCTAAAGTACCATGTACAAAAGATTCATAAGGTATATGAAAATAATAAAGTGTGCACACCGGTTGCATAAAGCCAACCATAAAATATCATGTACAAAAGTATCATAAATGCTAACAAGAAAGTACTATGATAAACTAATTGCATAATGACAACTACATAAAAACATGTACAAAGTTGCACAAGGCAACAAGAAAGTACCATGTAAAAGATTCGCATAAAGTAATTTCATCATATATCGTAATTGCACAATGTCATCTACAAAGTAACATGTACAAAAGTTGCACAAGGAAAACAAGAAAGTACCATGTTCAAAAGAGATGCAAAAAGCAATTATACCACCAAATATCAACTCATATATATATAGCACAAAAAACCTCATAAGGATGAAGTTGTCATCACACAAGTGTAACTACACTTCATTCCCCCTTGAGGATAGCTTCACCAAACCAAGTGAGTCCCTCAGATTACAAAACTACTCTTTGGGAAGATGTTTGGTGAACAAATCAATAGAATTAGAAGATGATGGGCAATACTCCAACTAAATAGTCCCATCCAATACCTTATCTCTGATAAAGTGGGCTTGGATTTCAACATGCTTTGTCCTTGGATGCATTACAAGATTTTTAGCTAAGGCAATAATTGATTTATTATTGGAGAGCAAACGTGAATGACCAAATTGCTCAAAGCTAATTTCCTTCATGAGGGTATGAAGCCAAACCACTTCCATTGTAGAAAGAGCAATTGTATCTTGCTTCTTGGAAGACCAAGAGATAGCTGCAGAACCAGTACTAAAAATATATATTGTGGTAGACTTTCTGTCTATTCTATCCCCTCAAAAATTAGAATCAGCATAGCCAAAAAAAGTAAAGGAAGGAAGCCTAGAATAATTGAGTGCCAAATCTCTAGTACCTAAAAGGTACTTCAAAATTTTCTTGGTAGCTTGTAAGTGCTCAATATAAGGTTTCTGCATGAACCTAGCCATCATACCAACTACAAAAGCAATATCTAGCCTTGTGATGGTAACATAAATAAGACTACCAATGAGATGCCTATACAATGTAGCATTAGCCAACTGAGATTTTGTACTTACTTCCAACTTAACCCCTATAAAAATAGGAATGGAAGTAGGATTGCCATCCTCCAAATCAAACCTCTTAAGAAGATCTCCAATATACTTGGATTGAATAAAAAAGGTACAATCCTCATGCTAATAAACTTGCATGCCAAGATAGTAGTGTAGAAGACCAAGGTCAGTCATTTCATACTCTAAATTTAATTTGGAGATGAAATAAAAAATGGCCTCATTCTCATTTATAGTCACAACAAGGTCATCAACAAATAGATCAATTAAAATGACCAAGTTATCCTTCCTAAGAACATAGATATCTATATAGGAATAACATTTATCAAAACCAAGAGACAAGAAGTAGCCTGAAATCTTCATGTACCATGCTCTAGATGCTTGCTTCAAACCGTACAAGGTTTTATTTAGTTTACACACAAGTGTTTCCTTACCTTGTACAACAAATCCCTGTGGTTGACTCATGTAGATATCCATATCCAAATCACCATTTAGAAGGCACTTTTCACATCAAGCTGAAAAATCTGCCAACCTTGACCAGCAGCAATAGCAATGAGAATCTGAATGATGGGCATTTTGGCAACTTGTACAAAGGTTTCATCATAGTCAATGCCATATTTTTGAGCATAACCCTTAGCAACCAATATAGCATTATAATTTTCTATATCTCCATTAGAATTGTATAAGGTTAGATTGGTTGCTAAGGGTTATGATCAAAAACATGGCATTGACTATGATGAAACCTTTGCACCAGTTTCCAAAATTCCCACCATTTAGATTTTCACCATTCCAAACCTCATAAGGAGTCTTCCCCTCAACTTATTTTTAAGGACACCTATTAAGTATGTAGACAAGAAAATGTGAGACAAACAGTCTCCCCAAGATCGAAGAATGCTCCACAAGATCAATCACACAAGTCAATATGACAAGATATATTAAGATGTAGTAGACAACACCCCTATTTAAAGAGAATATTTTCTACTACAACCCTAAATCTTATCACAATCTAACCTTATCACAATCTAATCTTGAGATGTGTGACAAGTGTCATCTATCAAATATTAGAAAGTGCTTAGTTACTTTCTAATATTATCACAATATAATATTTGAGATGTGTGATAAGTGTCATCTATCAAATATTAGAAAGTGATTAGTTACTTTCTAATATTTTCTAGAAAAGGGAAAATAACTTTTTCCCACAAATTAAATATTCCTAGATCCCTTATTTTATTTATTAATTGTGTGGGAATAGTTTTACATAAAATAGAATTATTTTCTAATTCAAATATTATTCTTTAGACTTTATATTTTAGTCTAAGAATAATTTACACAATGTTGCATTACATATTCCAAGAAGTTTGATATATGTTTTTTTGAAATAGAAAAATATAACATTTAATTTACATTCATTAGTGAGATAGAATTACTCTCATTTTTAAAGAAGACAGTAATATTATAACAACATTAGATTGAGTTTTTAAAGGAGTTATAAATGAATGGTATATGTTATTTTTTAAGTGAATGTAAAAGCAAAATTATCCTACGTTCGTGAGGAAGAATATCCCTCAACATATAACATATTTTGGAAAGAGAAGATCTCCAAATTTCAGGGCAGATTTTAGGTGTTTAAAAACACTAGACGTACAAATATAAGTGGTAAAGAAAACCACTAAAAAAGTGGTAAAAAACACCACCATATTGAGCACCATTCAGCACAAAAATACAGGGGGGCATGATTTACAATAAATGTCCACCCATTTGTAGGAAAGAAGCACTAAAAGAGTGCTAAAGGAAGAGATACATTAGATATCAAGATTCAGCCAATCAAAGGCATAAGAATATATCAGCTAAAACTTATAAAATATCAATCTATGTAAATACTACATAGCACTGCCATTCTATTTACTCAAAGCAAGGCAAATTATAAAAAGAATAGAAAATACAAGGTGCATTGAAAAAAATTATTATCAGTAGATGAAGCTACCAAAGAAAATACCATAGAGCCACCATTGGAGCATATTATAGTTGGAGCCATCCGTGAGCATGCCCAACATCATCCAAGAAGAGAAGAAATCTCACATAGTATAGTTACAAAGAAACAAGAATACATTGGAGAAAAGTAAAAGGAAAAAGGTATTATAAAGCCTTGTAATTTCATACGTTAAAGAAAGGGGTGCATGCATAACATTTGTAACACTTATCTTGATCAAGAACATGGAATATTACCATTTGTAACAATGGTCAAATTTGGATCATAAGCCATAATATAAATTTCAAAGAAAGAAGAGCGCTCAACGCTCTACATCATCACCTAGAACTCAATAAAGTTCTAATAACTTCCAAAAAACAAGGAATATTGTGTCAAGTTTTCATTCCATTATTTCATAAATATTGGAGCCACCAATAAGGGGGTCAAAGCATCTTATAACACATGCAATATGTGGCACTCAACAAAATAAAGGAGAAGCACTCATATAGTTTAAGTAGCATTTATATATTAAAGTCCAGTGCCATACATAGAAAATTCAAGGAGGAGCATTAAATAAAGGGTCAAAGCATCTTCTAAGCACCATACATAAGAAATTCCATGCAAGGTTGACCAAAAATAAAACACCCAGCAAGTCAAGAAGGAGCACCTGAATATTTGAGGTAATATCTACTATAGTATTTTTTATATTAAAAGCGTATATTGGTATGAGGAATAATAAACTAAGATAATATAGTCTAAGGTTAAAGTTTTAAAGATATTAGTGAAGTGATAAGTATTTTAAAACCTTAGAAATATTAGAATATTTTTTTTGGAGCCTTTTATCATGTTTTGAAGATTTTTTGTGATTTGAAGTATATATTTGAGTTTTGTAAAATTGCATATTTAGATTTACAAAACAAAGTGGATGTTTGTAAATGTTGGATAAATAAGGCATACAACATCAAATTAAGATTATAAAATATTGTAAATATTAATTTTCTAAATTTCTAGAGTTGGAGGAATAAGGAATCCTACTTCAAAATAGTTTATGAAATTTAGAGTTAAATATTTTATTCATAAATTTGGGAGACAAAAGGAGTTCTACATAAAGGAATATTGCATTAATATTTGAATATTTGTAAAGGATTAGGGAATCATAAGATAGTCTCCTCATGAAAACTACAAACAATTTTTTATTTTTTTTAGATTCCCAATTGCTCAAAGGCCTTAACTATACTTCATGGAAAAATAAAGTATGATCAATATTGATAGTGGAAAAACTTTGGGATAATCCAAGAAGAAAAAACCAAACCTACTGAATATTATAGAGATATACAAAATTTTAAGTAATATGAAGAAAAAGCATTGATGACCATAACTTTTGCAATATTAGATGACATACAACCATTTATCAGTTCAGTAGGAACTTCTACAGATGCATGGAATACTTTAGAAAAATATTTGAATAAAATAATAAAGCTACTATTCTAAGTCTACAAACACAATTGCATTCTTTAAAATTCAATGATGGTGAAACCATTGATCTATTTTTTAGAAGAGAAGTAGATACAAAAAGGAAGTTATTAACCCTAGAAGAAAAAGTTGAAGATAAATTTCTTGTTCAAGTCATCTTGAGAGCACTACCAGAAAATTACAAATATCTAGTTACATCCTTACAAATCCTAAGTAAGGATAATTTTTTTGATGATTTGGTAAACATACTACAAGAATATAAATTTGAAAACCTAGTGATGTATGGAATGAGTAATAATGCATTAGTATCAAAGGATAACTGACAAGCAAATTTTAATTCATTTCCAAGAAGTAAACCAAAGTGGAATGATAGGTATTGTCAAATTTGCAAGAGAGGAAGATATAGTACTAGCTACTATAGATTCAATCCAAGGAATCAACATCAAAGAAATCAAGAAAGCATAGGAGAACAATAAAAAAGATTGTCTCAACCTAGATAATATCAAAACCAATACATATCAACTCAATAGTAGTACCCACATCATACTTAAATAAAATAGGAGGAAATAAAAAGGGGCACCTAGCCCAATATATATATGAAGTACACAAATTAACAGATGAACCAAAAGTACATAAAGTTAAAGCTCTTCTAGAAAATATAGTATTTCATGAAAATACTATATTTTATTTGATCAAAACATGAAGCGGGACAAAGAACACAAGTTCAAGAAAGATGAAGAAGATCCATATTGAAGAACTAGAATCTTCAATAACCAAATAATGTAATATAGGGGGGTATTAGAATATATTATATTATTTGGTACATGCCAATGTACCATCATGGGTACATCTATAGATTAGGAAAAGAGTCTTAGATTAGAATTTACTTTATGCAATGTAATTTACAAGTGTGCAATGATATTTTTATAATGTAAATGTGCATAGTTTTCCCTATGCACATTTGTCAATAGAGTAGGAATATGAGGAGTCATAGGAAGAGTGAGGCCCAAGAAACCTCCACATGAAGAGTTACATTCCATTATATATGGATGTATTGATATGAAATAAATATGAGAAAGGAGAAAGAGTCACTCATGTAAGCAATGGAAGGTGATGTAATATGATGTATTTTGATCTCTTCATTCAATAAAGTTTTTTGAATATTTGACATTAGCATTATTTGACTTATTATCTAGTATATTCTGATTTTATATGCTTGATTGATCAGCATTATTATATATTTCATATTGCAAATATATTATTTATATTGAGACAATATTATTTTAAGTATTCATTCATAAAAAGCTAACACCTTGGCCACTCTGAGTCTACTGGTAGTAGTATCATATAGTAAAGCAATAGTATCCTAAGGATGAAGATACAAGTGCCTATGACAAACAACCAAGAAGCTTGCTTTCCCAACTTGAAACTAGGACAACTTATCATTTATTTTCTTCTTAACCATTCTTTGATGGTCAAATTGTGATAGATTCATTAGAATCACTATTCGCTCTTCCTATTTTGTTATCTACTTGTACCACATATCTCATCCCTTAGATTCATTTGCACTAGCTTATCTAATTTTACATCTAAAAATCCACATATTGCCCTTCCTCTAGTTATTTTTTCCATTTTGCTAAATAATCTATACCTTATTTCCCTCTATCTTTATCATAACCCAAAATTCCATCCTAATCATAAATATATATTTTTTACGTTGCATATAAACTTGATAGGGAATGATACATTTCTTATTAACAAGGAACTTTCCTAAATTTTAGCTAATGATCTTAAGGTCCCTTAACTATGTTATTTTCCTAACATAATATTGAGTATATATTTTTTACTTAGACTTATCATGGGATACACCTATCCCTACAACTTACATATGCCTATCTATATAAGTGCACTAGGTTTAATACCAAATTCAAGTTATCATTCTCATTTTTCAAAATAAGCTAGCTTATCTCTTTCATTTTGTTGAAATAGGTACGCATATCAGCACGCCTTACATAATTCCATCTATGTAGGTGGTTAATACTATCCATATCATCTCTACGATGAGCTAGCCTTCCCATCAATAGTGCTCTTTCCAAACTTAACCCAAGGGTATGAAGTGTTCAAATTCCTACTCTCTCATCACACTATTAAGGTCCATCATCAAAAGACTTTAAAACTACAATATTAATCAATCCTCCATGGTTGGAAAGAGGTTCTAGAATACATAAACCATCTCCTAACAAACAACTATCAAATATCTTTGAATCCCTCTCAAGAATTTATTATCGAGAAGTATTTGTTGTAAATATCCTAAATATTTAAGTATACAAAAACTACTTTAGAATATTATATTCTTAAGACCATTTAAAGTAATAGAAAGCTAAAATAAATATTAATTCAACATTTGTTCTTTATGGAAACACAAATAAGTTAGTACCCTTCCATTATATGAATACTAATTTTCCTTTTATTAATTTCAAGGCACATGCTAGATAGAGCTATCAATATATTTTACTATGCATTCAAGAAATTTTCTAACTCTATGCTTAATAAAAGGATTTCAATAGAATCCCAATTTAAACTACTAAGATCCATTATTTTCATCAATGCATAACATTTTTATACAACTGAGATGCCTATATTTATACATCCAAAATAAATATCATATATTCCTTGTTTCTGCTAGAAATAAGAGTTATTAATCCTTTTACATCAATACAAATAAATCACAAAGCATAGATTGATGGTTTAAAACTGTTAAACTATCATTTTCACTCTTATCACAAAGTCCAACAATTACATAGTCTTCAAAGGTTTTCTCTTCATCCAAGATGATTTTAACAATAATATTTATTACATAAATACACCAAGTATATCATAATGAAATATACAGGCTAAGTTTTACATAGACCATTTCCATAGAGACTAAAAGAATGGTAACTGAAATCTCTTTCCACTATTCTCTATTCATATACATATTCATTCTAGCCTTCTTTGAGTTCTTATTTTAACCACCGAGAAATATATATATATTTTAAAAGGGATTAGATCAATTTCTTAGCATGAGATTTCATTTCTTAATGCATGTATTCATTTCATTGTAAGAAAATTTCCATAACACATACTCTATTATACCTTTCAAAATTAAATTATATATTCTATATAATTAATTTCTATGAATGAAAGTTTTGCAAACACCAATAGAAATCCATTTATTTTTATTTGCAAGAAATGGTTTCATGCCCTGATTTCTAAAGAAAACCATGAATATCTATTATTTGCCTCATTTATTTAAAAATATAAGGTCTTGATAAACCATTCGCTAAATTCAGACTCCACATTTATTTTAGAACATAGACTATAAATCATTAACAAAAAATTATGCATAAAGTAGATAATTTAAAATATCAATTTAATCAAAATATTTCACTAGAGCACTACAAAGAAAACACTCTTAGTGGACATAAAGCATACCACATGAATATCACCAGCACTACGTGTGAAAATACATGTGTGTAACCATGATAAATGATAAAGCCATTCACCTATTTCAAAGGGGTCTTCTTTATACCATGGAGGTATTTTCACTTCATTCAGTATACACAACAAATTTAGATGCTTCTTGCATTAATTAATCAACAAAGCTTAACCAAAAACCAAGTTTTTTTCCCCATTGTTCTAGCCAAAGGAAATACAACATAAAGTGTCTTATAAAATTGATCTCTACAGTAACACCTTAGGTCATAGTGAACATAAGTAATAATATCTCCAAATTTGAATGTCTAGGTGAGTCTTTCCCCATACCTCAAGAAATCAAAATATGTCACATGAACCACATTGATTCATAAACAATGACCCTCCTAGATCTTTCTTAAAAAAATTATTGCCAAGCCATCATACGTCTATTGACCTTATTCAATTAAAACAGGTTGACTCACCATAACCATATCCAAAATATAATAGGAATTAATGCATATATCCATTGTGGTAGAAATAAGTAGTCTAAGGTCTCTTAACCAGGTTTAACTTACATGTTTCTTATCATAATACAAACACGATCGAGTTCTTGTTAACATATTATAAATAGATCAAGAACTATCATAAATGTCTCAAGTGCTCTATCTTCTATTATTAATTTTTTAAATACCTACATCAAGAGTCCTCACTCAATTAACATTTAGGAACTCCAATATCATATATTATTATTTGTATAACTCGCTTCCCTAGAGAAACTCATTACTCAAAAAAATTCCTAAAAGGAGTAATCAAATAATAAGGTTAAACAACACTAGTTTAAAATTCAAACATGTAAACATATCCAGTCAAGTAGTTAAAGAACTAAATATATACATGAATCTATATATGTATATTCAAAAAACTGAGAGACTTGAATGGAAAAAATCTTCCATTACTTTAGATAAGGAAGAAGGTCATCAAAAGAAATAAATTTATAGACTATGAATAACTCCAGTTCAAGCTAGAATCAATCAACAAGAATATCACTTGAAACTCTTAAAACAAAAGGAAAAACAACTTATTCAAATCCAACTTGGATATCATAAAAAATGCACAATATGAAAATCAAGTCCCACTATACTCTTTTGGGTTGCTCATTGCAACATATATTTTTTCCTTTCCTTCCTGATCTCTCCTCTCTTCTTTGCCTTTCTTTTTTTTCAAAAGTACCATCACATTTTCCATTATCTCCTCTTTTCAAGAATATTTTGTGGGTTGAGGGTTATCCATAAAGCACTACAAATGTCTCCCTCATCTTACGGAGTATGATGGAGGATTACAATCAACAAGCATAATGTTAGGTTCACCAAAGCTCTCACCATAGTCTTAGCTTGGAAATTTAAATGTTAACATTTTTTTTGTCTGCTATATTAGCAACAAACTTACTATAAGGTGAAATGGCAACTAAATTAACCACACAAAATCATTAAGCCCCTACTTAATGAGCCTCTTCATCAAGAAGTATGTTTCCTTCCAACATAGATAAAAAAACAAGAATCATTGATAAAGTTATTAATAAAATTCCTTAGTCATTATTGAATCATGGCAAGTAATAATAATGATCCTTCATTATTAATGACAAAGCAATATTTTAAATCAAAATATAACTCCTTTATACCATTTTTTAATATAACAAACAATAAAATCAAACATTCTTTCTTCTTGCAATGAATCTCTATATATCCAATGAAATCTCATCTAAAAGAAGATTCTATCAAATAAAATCACATCAATGAAAGGTTATCAAGCCATAAACAAGTTTCATCCAAAACTTAGTATATATCCCTCATGCAAGTCATGATATGCAACTACATGAAAATAGCATTCATCCATGTTGCCCTTGAGTTGTTTGATGAATAAATCATCACATCATTTTTCTTTTTTTAAGGTATCCCATTCTCAGTGGTTAATTATTTCTTCCACCCACAAGAAAGCCTACTCCTAAAAAAGTGAAAATATATTAGCAACATCATATTATTCCATAAAATATATGTTTTGCATAAACTAAACATGAAATAGTCAGTCATTCCATTAACAAGATACATCATATTATTCCATAAAATATATGTTTTGCAAAAACTAAACATGAAATAGTTAGTCATTCCATCAACAAGATAACCTATCAGTTCATGAATTCATCATATGCATAGGTTTTCCAAGGGAGGGTCATGAAATTTTACCCCCTTAGGCCAAACACAATCTATTGTGTTCCATCAAAGTTCAAAATTTTTACAAAATAGTTACATTTCATTTTCGAATAGAAATAGAAAGTGTATATGCATATCTGTCACTTACTCCCAAGAAGCATTTCTTTTGGAATAGTGGTCCCAATAGACCTTACATTGCTCCAAATTTACCTTCCTCATTGCTTTCGAGTGAAACTTAAGAATATTCACTCGACACACTTCAATGGCCTCTGGATCCACCATCTAAAATTTAGAAATATCCCAAACATGATCAAGATTAGCAATGTATTTTCTAAGAAAGTATATATGAAAAGTGTCATGAATATTTAGCAAAACAGGTGGTAGAACGAGTCTATATGCCATAAGACTAATGTTTTTCATGATTTTAAAAGGTCAATCAAAATGAGGATATAGTTTTGTTGAATTTATGACACTCTTATTTGGTCTCACCCTCATAAACACTCTGTCACCCACATAAAAATATCTTGGCATCCTCTTTAAATTGGTATAACTTTTCTATCAATCTACAACTTCTTGAAGCATCTCTCTAATCATATTTAATTGTTTCTCTATTTATTTAATTATGTCTATCCCAATCATAACCCGATCCTCTAGATTATCCCATGATAATGGCGTACTACACCTCCTACCATATAAGGCTTAAAATGGAGCCATGCTTAAAGTCAAAAGGTGACCATTATTGTAAGAAAATTCTACAATGTATAAATAGTATTCCCATAAATAATTTTGATCCATGTAAGACATGTGAAGCATGTATTACAAGACTTGGTTCACCCTAAAGAACACAAGCTTATACTGAGATGGGGGGTGAATAGTATAAGATCAACTTTTACTTTTCTTTCCCAAACAATATTATCCAATGTTATCGATTTCAATATTAATAATAGTAATCAAGCAATGCACAAATCATCACACACATGAGACACACAAATTTAACATGGTTCACCCAATGTGGATTACATCCATGAAGAAAATATTCTAAATTTTCTCAAAAAAATTCTTGGAAATCAATTCCCTATTACAATGTTTATGGCCCTCTATCCAAAGGAGATCTCAATCCCCAATGCTCTAGTTTGTGGATCTCTCTCCATAGGAGAACTCTATCCCCTTTGCTTTGGTTTTTTGATCTCTCTCCACAAGATAACTCTATCCTTTATACTATGGTTTGTGGATCTCTCTCCACAAGAGAACTCTATCCACTTTTCTCTAGTTTGTGGATCTCTCTCTATAAGAGAACTTTATCCCATCTGCTATGGTTTATGGATCTCTATCCATAGGAGAAATCTATCCCCTTTACTCTAGTTGGTGAACTTATATCCATAGAAGACCTTTATCCCCACTGCTATGGCTAGTGGACCTCTATCCACAGGAGACCTCTATCCCCACATAACTAGTTGATGGACCTCTATCCATAGGATGCCTCTACCCTCTCTAATATTATCACCATCAAAGCCTACTCTCAACTCTATCTCAAATCTACACCAAACACCATCACAAGTCTAGCACAAATCTACTCTAACTCTGCTCACAAATTTTCACTAAAACTATCCCAAGTCTTCTTACAAGACTTGATCAAATATATCTCAATGCTACTTCAAGTCTTCACAAGACTTGCTCAAATATACCTTCAAGCCCTCTCAAAATATTTTCTCAAATATACCTTCAAGCCTTCTCAAAGGACTTGCTCAATTTTACCTTCAAGTCTTCTCAAAAGACTTACTAAAATCTACATTCAAGCCTTCTCAAAAGACTTACTCAAATCTACCTTCAAGCCTTCTCAAAAGACTTGCTCAAATCTACCTTCAATACTGCTCATAGAACCTACTCAAATATTTCCAAATATTGCATACAAACAAAGCTTAAATCTCTTTCAGAAAAGCTTTCTTCAAATAGATAAATTCTACTTAGAATTCATTTAACCTCTGGAACATATAGAGAATGATATGCTCTATCAAAAACCTAATATGTTCTTCACATTCATAAATATTACATTCAATTAATCCAATCTCTATCTCTTGCAAAAACCCTTTCAAATCAAATCAAAATAGTGTATAACTTGTTTTATAAAACTGGTCTATATTTCTTGCAAATTTTCTCTCAAAGATCAATCACACTAATGTATAAATTTCCTTCACTAGATTGATCTTAAACACTTTCAGAATTGCTTTCAATATTTCTCAAACCAATGCTTAAAATATTTCATAATGATGCACTCACTTGTCTTCAAACCTAGTACAAGTAGTTCACAATTTCTAGCACAAATGTCTCAATCTCTTTCAACAATGGAAACACAACATGTTTCACAAACCCTAGCTCAAATATTTCTAAAAATACACACTAATTAACCCTTTTATCTCCACATTATAATTATAAAATATTTCAACCAAACACCTCAAAGAAAAATTGATATAACCATACCTCTTTGATGAAGGAGCTCTCTCAAAAACCCATCTCAAGATATTTTGTCTTTCTTATGCCACTTTCAAGGTTTAGTTAGCATAACACTTTCAAATCAACCATAACATCTTTCCTCAAAATTTACCCATAAACTATTTAATATCAAAACAAAGCTTTGACAATAATCAAACCCTCTCAATATTTCTTTTTATCAAAAATTACACACAACAATTTAAACCATAGTCATACCTTATCACTCCTACTTATAAAAGCCACTTATAATTCAATATCAAAATTTAATATCCCTAAGTGCATGCCACACATAAATTTTATTTTCAAGCACCTTATTGCTCTATTTAAAAAATATATTCCAACTTTATAAAATCACGAGATTCTAACATATCATTATGTCCTTAAAGATAATAAATTTCAAATCATTACTCTTATATCTTCCTAGACAATGTAATATGCACTTTTAATAACCAAAAATTAAACCTTATGCCTCCCTTGTTAAGTGCTAATAATACCTCAACATTAAAATAAAAATTTATGCCCTTACCCGCATCTGTCGTTGTCACTGCCACCACCGATATTTGAACATGAAACCTCACGATGCCCAAGCTCTAGCATGAGCTAGAATGCTAGTTGTGCTGGCCCTACTTTCTAGAACAAGTCCTACACCAAAATGCTTTTATGACTTCCTCTTTTCCCAAATGTGATTCACAAAAATTAAACTACTACGAGGATTCAAAATCAAAAGCTATCCACTGCCATGTCTTACGTAGGGCTTGGCTACCACCTAGGCTAGCAGCCCTGGTTGAAACCAAGTACTATGCCTCTCTTTATGATTCGTTGTTACTTGCTAGAAATATGTGTATTGAATTTTCTCTTCCTTTTTCCATTTGAATAATTATGCTTTAGTTTCCTTGCTCTGCACTCCATGAAAATCAATTAATTCATGTGCAATTCTTAACTTTTGAAAAACGATTTATGCTCCTCCTTTAATACGCATTCGATGTTTTTTCTATGATGTCAGCTCACCCTTTGTTGCCAAATTTTTAAATTCAAATATTTGCACGTTTGATAATTTAAATATATTTTTTATTTTTAACATAATATTTAACCTTGGTGTTAAATATTATTTATTATATTATTTAACCTTGGTTTTAAATAATATTTTTTCTTGTAGTCCTTCGTCAACTTAATTTCTTTTTGAGACCTTTACCCAATGAAATTTCAATCCTTATTTTAATAAGTACCTTTGGCCTAAATATTATAATATTAAAATATTATAATATTATCTCTTTTCCCTTAAGCCATGGGCTTAAACTTGGGCCTCTAACCTTTTAACAAACTGCTTAAAACATTATCCCAAATATCTTTGGCTTATAATGTAAAATATTTTAACCTTTTACTTTTTATCAATTTCCTTACATCGAAATTTGCATTGCATCTTATTGCCATACCAAACTAGTTTTGGCATCAAAGACAATTAATGACATCAACATTTTACCTCAATGATAACATAATTACTCAAATTTTCCAATAATCTTCCCATTTGTCATTTATGGTAACCCTTTCTAAAATTTTCTTTTCCAACCACTAGATTCCAAATTTGCTCCCCCTAAGAAACTGATCTCTTGATTGAATGCTCTCCCCCTTACTCAAATCTCTCCCCCTTTGATATCAATGGTAAAGGGACTCCTTTGGGGCTAAAGATAAGACTCTTAGCTCATCCCCCTCCCCATATCCTCTCCTTGAGGTGATTAGTTTTGGGGTGGGAGTATCTCTAATCCCAACATACAATGCTCTTTTTATTTGTAAACATTATTTTTCAATATTTTTGTAGCCATACCCTTTTAATCCTTTTGAGTGTCCCTGATATTGTTTGTCTCTAGAAGTTCTGGATATTATGTTCTACACCACTTGGCCTTATGCCCAATATTATTGCACTTGTAACACTTAATTCTGTAGATCTTGGAAGCTACAAATATCCTGAAGTTCTTCTTGGCTAAGCCATAATCATTTCTATCATGAACCCTGCAGTGGATTGCTTTATGACCAAAGTGATTACAAGAGTAGAAATACACCTTGAAATAAATGTCTATCTTTGAATGAGTTAAAATTTCTTTTAGTGAGACCATACTCTTTCTTTCCATGAACCCTATAGTGCATAGCCTTGTGACCAAAATGATTACATGAAAAATAATGTTCTTTGAAGAAATATTGTTTTAAACCCTCTGGTCTCTTAGTACTTTCTTTGCCATTTGTGTGATGATGATTGTTTCTTGTTTGTGCATTATTTACTTTCTTATTGAGGCTTCTATTCTTCAACTTATCCGCATTTATCTCAAATTCTTATTCACTCTCTTCCTTTGAAAATTCATCTTCTTTTGATTTTGATCTTGACCCTTCTTCTTGTTTCCCTTGTCCTTACTCAAAATCAAGTCCTATTTTGATATATGAAGATCTTTGTTCATTCATAATTTTATCCAAATTTTTTGAACTTTTACCAAACCTGTGCAGCTTGTCCTTACAATATTTCACTTCCATCCTTAGAGAAACTATATCATGTTCTAATATTTCATATTCTAACTCTTTTACCTCTAAATTTTCACTCATTACCTCTTTAAATATCCTTGTCTTAGCTTTTAAGTTTGTTAGATCTTGTAGAAGCTTTTATTTTTCTTCCTCATGTTCTTGAACTTGAGCCTTTAGTCTTGAATTCTGCTTTCTAACTCTTTTGAAATCTCTAAGAGCAACAATAAGTTCTTATTCTAAATTAATTGTGCCTTCCTCTTCATTTTCTAAATCTCTCTCTACTTCTTGGTCTTCAAGAACATCTTCATAATTTTTGATGTTATCTTTAATAGGAGTATTTTCTTCCTCTTCTATTTCCAAAAATAGAATATCTTCTTCTTCACTATCTGAGAGTCTTTCATCACTGTAACTTGAAGCCTTGATTTCCTTGTTAACATAGAAAATATTTGTGTGGCTTTGAAATAACTTCTTTTCATTCCTGCCTTGACCATACCTATTTTTCTTTTCTTGCCTAAATTTTTCTTCCTTTTTCTTAAGATCATATTTCTCTTCACTGCTACTGCTTCTGACTTGTGGATGATTAAATGCATAGTGACTAAAATTACCACAATTAAAATATTTCACAGTCTTCATAGCTTTGTAATTTCTTGAGTCCTTGTTTCTTCTCACATAGTTAGCTTCTTCATCACTGCTTGAATCACCACTTGATTATGGTTTCCTATATTTTTTATTCTTTGAAGCTTTAAAATCTACCTCTTTCTTGGAGTTGGTATTCTTTACTATTCTCATTTTATAAGTTGTGATAATTCCATGTAACTCATCCATAGTCAACTTATCAATATCTCTCATATCTTCTATAGTTGAAACATTTCCATCATACCTCATAGGGAGTGATCTTAATACTTTTTGAGCAACACTGGAGTCTTCAATTTTGAATCCAATTCCATGCATGGTATTAAAAACCTCATCCACATGAAGTAAGTATGTAGAAATATCTTCCTCATATTCCATATTCAAATCTTCAAACCTTTTCTTATGGTTTTGTAATTTTGCCATTTTGACATTTTTATCTCCTTCATATGTTTACTTCATTTTTTTTCATATATCTTATGTTGATTTGCAGTGCTTAACTTTCTTAAATTATTCTTCATGTAATCCACTTAATATTCTATTCATAGCCTTGGAATTATTCACATGTAACAACTTACCATATTTATGTGTGGAATAAGTAGTTGTAGGTGTGAACCCATCCTCAATTGATTGACATGTTTCATATCCTTGTGCCATGAAGTAGGTCTTCATCCTTATACTCTAGAAAGCATAATTGTTCCCATAAAACAATGAATCTTTTTTTTATGAAGATCCACTCTGAGATGCCATCTGTATTCCTATAATATCTTCCTTCAATCTATTAGAATTTTTTGAAGGAACCCACTCTGATACCAAATGAAGAATATAATATTATACTAAGAGGGAGGATGAATAGTATAATATCAACTTTCAATTTTATTTCCCAAATGATATTATCAAATTTTATCAATTTCAATATCAATAGCAGTAATCGAGAAATGCATAAATCATCACACACATGAGAGACACAAATTTAACGTGGTTCACCCAATGTGGGTTACGTCCATTGAGAAAATATTTCTTCTAAATTTTCTCAAAAAATATCTTGGGAATCAATTCCTTATTACAATGTTTATGGACCTCTATCCAAAGGATATATCAATCCCCAATGCTCTGGTTTGTGGATATCTCTCCATAGGATAACTCTATCCCCTTTTCTCTAGTTTGTAGATCTCTCGATAGGAGAACTCTATCCCCTCTACTCTGGTTTATGGATCTCTCTCCACAAGATAAATCTATCCCATATAATTTGGTTTGTGGATATATCTCCATAGGATAAATCAATCCCCTCTACTCTATTTGTGGATCTCTCTACATAGGATAACTCTATACCCTTTTCTCTAGTTGGTGAACTTCTATCCACAAAAGACCTCTATCCCCACTGCTCTGGCTAGTGGACATCTATCCACAAGAGACCTCTATACCCACTACACTGGTTGATGGAAATTTATCCATACGAGACCTTTGTACTCTCTACTCTTGTCACCTCCAAAGCCTACTCTCAAATCTATCTCAAACCTACACCAAATCCCATCACAAGTCTAGCACAAATTTCATCTAACTATGCTCACAAATATGCACCAAAACTATCCCAAGTATTCTTATAAGACTTTCTCAAATCCATATTAATGCTGCTTCAAGTATTCACAAGACTTGATCAAGTCTAACTTCAAGCCTTATCAAAAGACTTGATCAAATCTGTCTTCAGGCCTTCTCAAAATACTTGCTCAATTTTACCTTCAAGTATTCTAAAAAAACTTGCTCAAGTATACCTTCAAGTCTTATCAAAATACTTGCTCAAATCTGCCTTTAACCCTTATCAAAATAATTGGTCAAATATACCTTCAATATTGCTCACATAACATGCTAAAATATTTCCAAATATTACATACAAACAAAGCTTAAATATCTTTTAGAAAAGCTTTCTTCAAACATAAAAAAATCTACTTAGAATTCATTTAACCTCTGGAACATATAGAGAATGATATGATTTATAAAAAACCCAATATATTCTTCACATTCAAAAATATTACATTCAATTAATCCAATATATATATCTTGCAAAAACCCTTTCAAATCAAATCAAAATAGTAAATAACTTGTTTCACAAAACCAGTCTATTTTTCTTGCAAATTTTTTCTCAAATATCAATCACACTAATGCACAAATTTCCTTCACTATATTGATCTCAAACACTTTCAAAATTGCTTTCAATATTTCTCAAACCAATGCTTAAAATATTTCATAATGATGCACTCACTTGTCTTCAAACCTAGTACAAGTAGTTCACAATTTCTAGCACAAATGTCTCAATATCTTTCAACAATGGAAACACAACTTGTTTCAAAAAATCTAGCTCAAATATTTCCAAAAATACACACTAATTAACCCTCTTACCTCCACCTTATAAATTTTAGATATTTTAACCAAACACCTTAAAGAAAAAGTGATATAACCATATCTCTTTGATGAAGGAGCTCTCTCAAAAACCTATCTCAAGATATTTTGTCTTTCTTATGTCATTTTCAAGGGTTAGTTAGCATAACACTTTTCAAATCAACCATAACATATTTCCTCAAAATTTACCCATAAAATATTTAATATCAAAATAAAGTTTTGATAATAATCAATTCCTCTCAATATTTTTTTTATCAAAAATTACACACAACAGTTTAAACCATAGTCATACTTTATCACTCCTACTTATAAAAGCCACTTATAATTCAATATCACAATTTAATATCCCTATATTTATACTCATCGAGTGTAATGAAAATATGGATCCTCATATAAAAGTGTCCCATTGGAGAGATATGGAGGAGCAATGGAGGAAGCAATGGAGGAATTTGAATATCTAAAGGCGGTAAGAATCCTCATGATCTAGGGAACTAGGATGGGTCAGGCGAGGATCCAGGTGTGGGTAAGCCACTAGATGAGACAAAGGATGAATAGGATTCCATACCTATGAAAGTTGAAAAAGTTTTTGGAGATGAACCCCTCAATAAAGATCCTGATAAAGGGGCCCATTTGGGAGCTACGAGATTCAAAAAATTCCTTTCCTTTGTAGAGGCCCTCAAAGGTAAAAAGAGCGAGTTATTTGACTATTTCCCACCCCTCATTCCCAAAAATAATAGATTAATCACTCTTTTTATCATCATGGATGGTTTTTTATCCTTGGAAACCTTTTCTCTCATAGTAAAATTCATAGGTAGAAGACAAGATATAGAAAGCATATGAAAATGGGCCTTTTCCTAGTGGAATATGGTAGGAAACATGAGGATCGTCGTGCTATCTAGATACTTCTTCATCATTCACATCAATAACCATGAAGATGCCATTTGTATCCTGATAGGAGGGTCATGCTTTTTAGGTAGGTGTAGCCTTTTCCTCAAACCATGGGGCGAGGAATTTGATCCTGAATCACAAAGAATTAATATCACCCCCATTTGGGTTCGTCTACCAAATCTTCCTAGCCAATTTTTCCATGAATACTTCCTCAAAAGGATTGTAATAACCATTGATGAACTTGTAAGAATTGACCATTCTACCTTGGAAAGAATGAGAATGACACATGCAAGAATATGTGTGAATGCCAACATGGATTCTAAGCTTCCCACATTTATAGAACTTGGATATGGGATGTATATGAGAAAGCATAACATTTAATATGAGAATAAGCCAAATTTTTGTGTGGAGTGTTGAACCCAGGGTCACCTCAAAAATTAGTTCCCAAACTTGGTTATCCCAAAATATGCATTAAAGAAACCCGACCCCATAGGGTTTGATTCTAAAGGACATAAAAAAAATCAAGGATTTCAGTTTCTAATGAATAAAGGAGTTTACGAGCATGCCAAGAGAGGTCAAAACAATGAGGGGCAAGGAGCTAAACCCCAACATTCAAAAAAAGGAAAGCAACAGATCTCATGCCAAGTAAACCAATAAAATTTTCTTAGTCCTTCGATTTCCAAACACAATAAATTTAAAATACTTACTAAGATTAGTGATGATCAGGAAAAGGAAGGAACCAAGGAAGCTTACCCTATCCTAGACCTTTTGACAAGCCTTAAGTCCCCATAAATATCAGGGCCGTAAAATACCCCCCAACCCTATCCTCCCTTAAACTACCCTTATGGAATGCCACAAAACTTGGAAGAATACAGGCAAAATATGGAATAATAATATTTAAGGATTGAATCCATGGAAATGATGGTCATCGATGGCTGTGATAGTCTTGTTTTGCTACAAAAATTCCCTCCTAAATTTAGTCCCAAACAAACAAGGATTTCAATAAAATCCCCATCTATTATGGTAGTGAAAAAAGGAAGGATCTCAGTGACCAAACATTTTAGAAGAAGGATTGTAGATGATATTGCAAATGGGAATTAGAATATTTTATTCTCTTTAGTTATCAATATCCTCAAATATGATAACAAAACCAACAAACCTCCTCCATTCCAAGATCAGGGGAGAGATAAGAACTCAGAATAGTCTAAATGAAGGTCCTCTTATGGAATGTGAGAGGTCTTAATGGCATAACTAAATGATGAGTAGTTAGCTCATTAAGGAGAGAAAGTAATCCTACAATTTTCATAATGCAAGAAACAAAAATTGATGTTGTGTTGTCAAAGAAAATAGCCTCTAAAATATGGAAACACGGGAATGTAGCCTTTAGCCAGGCTATAGGTGTCTTAGGAGGGTTAATGTGTTTATGGTACTTGAGGAAGTTGGAAGATAGATTCATTCAGTCCAATGAGAGAGTATTGAGTGTTTTCTTTCATGACATGGATAATAATTTCTCTTGGATCCTGTCTAATGTCTACGCTCATAATTAACTCTAAGGGAGAGTAGTTTTATGGGAATCTCTAAGAAATATGAAAGAGGTATTCCACAATATTCCTTGGGTTGTTGTAGGGGACTTTAACACACCCCTTTATCCTTTAGATAAAAGAGGAGGGATAGGTTTACCCATCATAAGCATGGATAAGTTCAATGAATATCTTAATAATAATGATCTTATGGATGTCAAGCTTAAAGATGCCAAGTTCACATGGAGCAATATAAAATCAAGAAATCAACTCATTCATGAAATATTAGATAGATTTTTCTATCCTAGTAAGCCATCATTATGTTTTGAGATGCGTCTCTTCATTCTTTTCCCAATATTGCATTTGATCATAGTCCAAACCTGTTAGAAATGTATAAGGCTCAACCTTTCAGAAGAGCCTTTCATTTCGAAGAAATGTGGTTAAAACATCTTGTTCTGAGAGAATATATTTCCCAATGGTGGCAACACTCTGGTCAAGGGATCCCATCCTTCAAACTATCCCAAAAACTAAGGCTCATCAAAGACAACCTCAAGGTCTGGAACAAGGAAATATTTGGGAATTTGTTTGAAAATAAACAAGCAGTGTGTGATAGACTCTCTTGAATTGAGAATAAAATTTAGAATGGTTTTTGTGATGAAGCTACCCTGATTGAGGAAAGAAACACTCTAGCTGAATACCACAATATTCTTTCTTGTGAGGAAATTTATTGGAGGTAGAATTCTAGAGCTCTGTGGCTTAATCATGGAGACATTAATTCTAAATTTTTACATGTTACCACTATGAAGAATAGAAGTAACAATAGGATCAAGGATTTAGTTAAAGGGGATGGCTCTTCCACCCAAAACATCCATGAGATTAGAGGTGAAGTGGTATATTATTTTAGCTCCCTCCTCGGTGATGAGGCCCCCGTAGTGCCATAAAAAAATAATCCATGCTTTAATTTATTCCTTAGTTCATTAATACTGAGACCGGTGCAAAACTCAATACCCATTTCTTGGACGAGGAAATTAGACAAGCCTTGTTCTCCATGGATCTTGATAAGGCTCTAGGCTCTGATAGATTCCCACCCCATTTCTTCCAAACCTTTTGGGATATTGTATGGAGATATGTGTTCATAGCCATCAAAGTGTTCCAATCTTCCAAGCACCTTCATCGCAACTACAATTCGACTTTTATTGCTTTGATCCCCAAAGGGCCTGCTCCAAAATATATGGTTGATTTTAGGCTTCTCAGCCTATGTAATTTCATGTACAAAATCCTTATCAAATTCATAGCTAAACTTATGAAATAAGTGATACCCTCAATTATTGACCCTTACCAAGAAATTTCAGTCCAAGGAAAGTCTATTCTTGATGGAGTCATCACAATTTATGAGGTCCTCAATTCCATATCTCAATCCAAAAATCTTGCCTTTACCATCAAATTGGACATGAATAAGGCATATGATCATATAAATTAGGATTTTTAATTGCTATTCTATCAAATTTTTGGTTTCATCCAGATTGGGTTAGGCTCATTAAAGGTTTCATTTGTAAACCTTAGTTCTTCATCTTCATCAATGATTCCATGGTAGGATTATTTTAGAGCAACAAAGGCCTTAGACAAAGAGACCCTATTTACCCTATGTTGTTCATAATTATTGCATAAGCCATTGAAAGGACCATCAAAGTTACCTATAGCTCTGGACTCATATCTAGGATAAAAGTGGCATCCTTAACCAATTCGGTCATTCATCAAAAATTTGTAGGAGACACTATGTTTTTGACCATCACTTTGGTAGGTGATGCCAAGGTCATCAAACACATTTTGACTCTCTATGAGGATGCTGCTAGAAAAAAGATAAATTTCAACAAAAGTAAGATTTATTTTCTCAATATTCCTATTCATAGGCAATCCAAGATTGCTAGGATATTAGAGTGCTCTATTTCTACCATGCCTACCTCCTACCTGGATCTCCCACTTTTCACAGGCACTCTCGATAGATCATTGTGGAATAAAATTTTGGAAAGAATCCAAAAGAAACTTACAGGGTGGAAAGGGCATCTCTTATCCCAAGGTGGTAAAGCAACTTTACCTATGGCCTCCCTCCAAAGCATTCCAATTTATTTCTTATCACTGTTCAAGGCCTCGACCAAGGTGTATCAAAAAATAGAGTACTATCAAAAAAATTCCTTTGGTCATGTACTGAAGACAAGCAATGCATCCACCTAGTAGCTTGGAACAAGGTCTACTGACCAAAGGATGATGGAGGATTGGACCTTCGAAGAATCAGTCCCCGTAATACAACATTGTTGGCTAAACAAGATTAGCGGTTGATGATCAATGAGGAGAATGAGTGGACTAAAATAATGAAAAGGAAGTATCTTAAAGGATCATATTTTTTGAGTATTGTAATTCCAAGTAGTGGATCGACCTTTTGGAAAGCCATATTGGCTACCAGATACATAGTTATTAAAGGCTTAAGGTGGATCTTAGGGAATGGATGAAACATTGGTTTCTGGGAGGATAAGTGGGCTAGTTGCGAAGCCCTCATAAAGGATTCTAACCTAGCTAGGTTAAAGGTCCACACTGATGTATTAATTAGATAGAAGGTGGTGGACTTCTTAGGTCTAGTTAATAAAAATCCCATGAGGAAATCCATAAATATTGATGGGTTGGAGGTTGAATCTGAGACTCTAGAATATCTATTGAGGTAGAAATTCATTCCTTCAGCTAGAAAATAAGATCATGTATGTTGGGTGAAAAATTAAGAGTGGTGAGTTTTTTGTCAAGTCAGCCTACAAGCTTTTGCTGACACCTGAGGACCCGCCATTTCAAGCCTAGCTAGTGTGGACTAAAATATTGATCCTGAAGATATCCTTTTTTCTTGACTTGTAATCCAAGGCAAGATCCTCACCATAGACAATATGATCAAGAGAGGTATTATGGTTCCTAATAGATGTTTTATTTATAGGGCATATTGGGAGTATGTGCATCATTTATTTCTTGATTTCCCGGTGTCCACATCCATTCTAGATAGCCTTTTTCAAATATTCTATATATCTTGGGCTAAACCTGCCTCAATATATGATTTTTTTATGCAATGGCCCAATCCCTTTGCTAACATCCATCTAAGGTTTATGTGAAAAATATGCGTCCACCATTTCCTTTGAAAAGTGTGGTTGAAGAGGAACCATAAAGTATTTTTTAAAACCAGGATGTCATCTGCATCCATCATCAACAAGATTTTGGCCTTTGCTAATGAGAATGCCATTCTTTACCCCTTATCTTCTTGACTAGTTTCTTCCTTTGAGAATGCAATAGGTCAATACTTGAACATTCCTTTAGAGGATAAGTCTATTCTAGCTCCTTCTAATCTCATATTGGGATCCAAGTGGATCCTCCTCCCACCAAAATGGTTCAAACTGAACTTTGATGGATCTACCAAAGAAAATTCTTGCAGGGTGGGGGCAGGGGGTGTTGAGAGATCATAAGGCCACCTTGTTTTTACTTTTTCTAAAAATATAGGCATTCAAATGAAAAATTAAGCTTAAGCTTAAGAAATATGGAGAGGATTGGTCTTGGCCAAATATGTATAGGGTATATTGATAGTGGAAGGTGATTTTCTCAACATCATAAACCTCCTCAAAAATAACAAAAACTCCCCATGGAGGATTGAGGCCTGTATAAAGGAAGTCATGGTCCTAATTGACAATAGAGGTGATACAGTGATCTAAAAATCCTTTAGAGAGTCCAATAAGGTAGCGGAAAGACTAGAAAATGAAGGAGTTAATGCTGATAAACTCATAATGTAGACTTAGGGATTATTGTGTGATGTGGAATTTCTAATTCAAAATGAAATTAAATGACATGGACAACTGATGTTTGGCTTGATTTTTTGCCTTCAATGTTAATCCAAGTTGGTCCTTGTTATCTAGTCTCAAGGAGGAATTTTATTTTCTATCTCTTAAGTATTTTTAGGTTTTCAAGGTCTTGTATTTATAAGCATGGAATCAAGTGTGGTTTCAATAGGCGAATCAACAGAGAAATCTGCACTAGCATAAGTAAGACCAATCAAGTTTGGTCTTGGTATTGATGTGGGTGGTTGATGATCCCACATTATGCACTAAGAATTATCACCAGTGTTGAACACATCGGCTTTCCCACCATGCCTAATTTTTCAAATTATCTTATGATTCCAAAGCATGGGCATCCTAAAAGTCACAATATTTTCAAATCTGGTAGGATTTTTTTGTGTTATGAGGAATCCACGTGGACCTTCACCCAAGTGTCCTCAATATTAATGCTCATTCCTATGCATTATGACATCTCCAATGTTGGTCTCCACACTAGCCAATAAAGTATCTAGAAGCTTCCCTCCTATTCTAAGCATTGTTTTCATTCTTCGCTAGAGGTAAACCCAACTGTTCCTAAGAGCAAAATCCTTTTTGAGTTTCTTGTATTTTGTAGCATATGTGTTCAAGGGGTTCACACCATGATGTATGTTAAGCCAAGCAGTTTTGAGATGGAATCCCTGATGGAAGCCATCCTCACTGAGAGGGGTTTCACTCCTTTTTTCAATATATTCATCGTGGCTAAGAGAGATTACTATGGCAATTATGAATTTGTGAGAAGTCAACAAGGATGGTGGCAAGGTGAATGTTTAGGGATGGGATTTCATCATTGTCATTTTTTGCTAGCAATAATCACAAGACAAGCAACCAAGGGCAGATCAATTCACAGGGAGAAGCATAATTAGGACGTTGAGCTCAAAGAATTTAAGAACAATTCTAAAATTTTCAAAGAAGCCAAAATCGATCTACTGTGTACCAACCTCCTCATCCCATAGAATGCCATCATGAAAATTTAATAAAATTTATTACTACTGAGGATCCTGGGAAAGTCCTCATAAGTTTCCTTTATGATTTTGTTAATTTTTCCATGATGTCAACCCAATCAGTATTCCTCACTTTTTGTTCAACTCCATCAACTACACCATCAACTCTTGAAGAAAGAATAAATGGGCAGACCTTCCTATCCACCAAGGCCTATTTAAAGTCATATACATCCACATTGTTGCCAATCCTCCTCAAAGCAACCCTTCCATTTGCCCTCAAGCTAAAATTTCCAAAGGCAAAGATAACCTTGGTCTCCCTAAGCCTTATGATATGTCTCTATAAAGGAAGAGGGGGGTGGATCTTCTGACTAAAGTAAGGCTTGTTAGAAAGATATTGAATACTGAGGACCTTGAAGGTCTCATCAAATCCTTGCTACAACTAAGGAATAAGTTGATCTAGGATAGCTCAAAAGTCCTTGAGATGGATTCTCAGGATGAGGATCCTAAGCCCACTATTTTTTCCTAAAGAATTATGTTATTATGACATCCATGAATATAATATAGCAGATGAAGGCACTTCGAGATGCGTTGAACAACCTATTTTTCAACGAAGGTTTCCAAGACCAAGGTGAGTTCAAGATAGTGGAGGCAATTTATGAGGTGGAGGTGAAGGAAGAGGAAAAGTATGATGTTAAGGATGAGACTAAGAAATAATATGAGGACTACAAGGAGGCCTAAGCTGAGGCTTCCTATTTCATCCTGATGGCTACCCTGCATGGAGCCATTTTTGTTTTGGGGATTTTCTTTTTTTTGGCTTGGTGGCTATTCTGTAGGGTTTCTCATCTTCCTATCTTGTGTATGGGGGGTTTAAGGCTTAATAGTGTTATGGTAGGACCAAGAGTCCTTATTTTAGTTATTTTGTACTGGTTTAGCAATCCTAAGCTGATTTTTATAATAAGGTTTTGGGTCAACTCGTGAAAACCCGTATCTAATAAAATATTTAAATTACCAAAAATAATAATAATTTTATATCCCTAAGTGCATGCCATACATAAATCTTATTTTCAAGCACCTTATTGCTTCTTTCTTTTCACGAACCACCTTGGAGGAACTTTATAATATATTATTTTCATTATGATAGCTGATTTTTAATGCTTCATGTATTACCTTATATTGGTTTCTATCAAAATAAAATGATGTTGTGTGCATTGATTGATGGTAGGAACATGTATTCTCTTTAGTGTAAGACTGACCACCTGAGATGAAAAAGGGAAATGATGACAAAGAAAACTCATAAGGTAACACTCTTATCTCAACCATCACTAGTTACCTCCCTGAGGGTGGTGTACTTGAGTCTAACTCTAAAAAATCCCACCCAATCAAAGGAAAAACGATGATGGGAGATATTAAAAACATTCATAGAGTGCTTGTATTCCATTTATATAGTTGGTTGCAAAATTAATTTGCATAAAGGAACTCTACCTTGGAAATGCATATTTATTGTTGATTGATATTTTAATATTTTGAAATATATATATTTTATGCATATAATTTGAGCATTCTCTAGAGTAGATATTATTTGGTTTGAGCATAATTTTTTAATTTTATTGACCCCTTTTTTGAAAAGAATTAGGTGGTTTGTCTTTTATGGACCTTTCCAAATTTCATTGGACCAAAAAAATGAAAATACTACCTTATAAATAAAATACATCTTTCCTACACATGGCAAATTTTGAGATGATTGTAGTAAGGGGTAAGATTCCCCTCTTATCTTTAATAGTTCCAAATTTGATCACCCATGCTCTCAATAGTATTAGTGCTCTTAGGTTGGGGGACATAGGACACATAACCAGCCTATACCTTATCTCTAGGGAATCCCTTAGGTATTAAAATAATATATATTTTTGAATAAGCTTTCATGTTAGGGTGTCATATCATTCAAGAAAGGATTGATAGGTTTTTTATATCAAAGGAGGCTACAAATTTGTTCGGTGATTCTACCCTGAAATCCCTTCCTAAAATTGCCTCTGATCATAATCCCATTTTGTTGGAGATCCCTAAATCTCTATCCTTAAAGAAACCTTTCAGATTTCAATCTATGTGGATCAAACATTCCAGTTTTAGAGATAACTTAAGTCAGTGGTGGCAGCAGCCTGTCAGGGGTAGTGCAACTTTTAAACTTACTGGCAAATTAAATTTTGTTAAGGAAAAGATTCGAAATTGGAAAAAATAGGTTTTTGGGAACCTCTTTGAAAATAAAAAATAGGTTGTTGAAATTTTGAAGATAATTGATCAGAGGATCCAACATGGTGATGCTGATGAAACTAGTAGGCAGGAGGAATGAACAAAACTAGCAAAGTTTCATAAAATTTTGTCCTATGAGGAAATGTATTGGAGGCAAAAATCAAGGGCTCTTTGGTTGAAATATGGAGATTCAAATTCCAAGTTTTTTCACGTCACCACGCTTAGAAAAAGAAGCAATAACAAGATAAAATAAAAAAAAAAAGCAGATGGTTCTATTACTCAAGACTTAATAGAAATCAGAAAGGAGGCAGTAACTTATTTCAATTCTATCCTTGGTCAAAAATCACAGGGCAATGAGGAGGCCAAATATATTCTCTTGCAATCCATTCCTAGCATAATAAATGAGGATATAAACCTTAAGCTTCTAGCTCCATTTTCTGATGAGGAAATTAAGGAAGCCTTGTTTAGCATGGATCCAAACAAAGCCCCAAGACCCGATGACTTTCCCCCTCATTTCTATCAAGCTTTTTGGGATATCGTAAGTGAGGATGTAATTTTTGTTGTCAAAGAATTCCAAGCAAGCAATCATATCCCAAAATGTATCAACTCTACTTTTATTTCTCTAATTCCTAAGAAGCAAACCCCTGAATCTATGGCTAACTTCAGGCCAATCAGTCTATGCAATATTTCTTACAAGATCCTAACTAAAGCCATTGCAAATAGAATGAGAGATATTTTGCCCCGCATCATAGATCCATGCCAGGGAAGCTCTATCCAGGGTAGGTCAATCTTGGATGGAGTTATCATAGTTCATGAAGCTCTTCACTCTGCTCATAAGACTAACAAGTCTATTTTTTCCCTCAAGCTTGATATGAACAAAGCATTTGACAGGCTAAATTAAGAATTTCTGATTGTTGTCCTCCTTAAGTTTGGTTTTCACCACCAATGGGTTAATTTGATCAAAGAATGTATTTCTAAAGCATGGTTCTCGATTCTAGTTAATGGAGCAACTTCTGGTTACTTTCAAAGTCACACAGTAATTCGGTAGGGGGACCCTATTAGCCCCATTTTATTCATCATTGTGGCAGAAGCTTTAGGCAAAACCATCAAAAATGCTTGCATTTCAAGGCTAATATCAAGAATCAAGGCAACATATCTCACTAGGGCTATTTATCACCAACAATTCATCGATGATACCCTTATATTGACTAAGGCATCGGTGGTTGAGGCCAAAATAATTAAATACATACTGTAACTTTACGAGGACGTTGCTGGTCAGAAAGTTAATTTCAGTAAAAGCAAGTTATATTTCTTGAACACCCCCATTCAGAGGCAAGGAAAGATTGTAGAAATTTTAGGGTGTGATATAGCAAACCTCCCCACTTCGTATCTTGGTCTCCCTCTTTTCATTGGTTCTCCGAGAGAGTCAATGTGGGACAAGGTTATTGAAAGAATTAAAAAAAAACTTGCTAGATGGAAAGGTCATCTTCTATCTCAAGTAGGAAATTTGACCCTCACTAAGGCCTCTCTTCAGAGCATTCTAGTCTATTTCCTCTCCATTTTCAAAGCCCTTGTGAAGGTTTTCCAAAAAATTGAGAAACTCCAAAAATAATTTTTATGGACTGGATCAGAGGAGAAAAAAAGGATACACCTTGTACAATGGACCAAAGTGTGCAGACCCAGGGAAAATGGGGACTTAGGTCTGAGGAGAATTGCTCATATAAATTTAGCTTGAATAGCTAAGCAAGCATGGCATCTCATTTTTGGTGAAGAAAATGAATGGACAACTATCATCAAATGAAAGTATCTTCAAAATATGAAATTTCTAAGTGACTCATTTCCAATCAGAGGTTCTGGTTTTTGGAAAGCAATTATTAATTGTAAGGAAATCATCAAAAAAGGTTTAAGATGGGTTTTAGGCAATGGTGAGAGGATAAATTGCTGGAATGATAGGTGGGCTAAGGATGAACCACTGATGCAATATCCTAACTTAGCCCGAATCAGAGATATCACAAAAGAACTCATTGGCAGAAAATTCTCCGATTATATGGTTGAGGACAAAGGTAGAATGAAGGGGAAACAAATAAGAATTCAGGGATTTCAAGCAGAATCAAATGATCTTTGCAACATTCTCGAGCAACATTTTATCCCCATGAGACCCAAGGAAGATCAAGTGACCTAGGCTCCTATGGAAAATGGGTAGTTCACTATTAAATTAGCTTACAAGATTCTACTTGATGACGAGGATTTTGTCCTCCAAAAGGACTTAGTTTGGATAAAAAATTTAATTCCAAAAATTATAGTCTTTTCATGGCTGATCCAAGGGATAATTCTAACCATTGATAATATGATGTGTAAATGTATTTGTATCACTAATCGTTGTTATCTATGTAGGGCTAATTGGGACACCATTTATCACATTTTTCTTGAGTGCCCTTTTTCCTTAACTATCCTAAGTGGGGTTTTTTAGGCCTTCAATATTTCATGGGTTAAACCAAAAACCGTACTTGATTTGTTCATCCAGTGGCCTTGCCCATTTTCAAGCCAAAGACTTAGATACATGTGGAAAATTTGTCTCAATCTCTATCTTTGGTAGGTGTGGTTAGAAAGGATCCATAGAGTTTTTAATGAGTCTATCCATGATCATTAAACTATCATTTCCAGGATTCTATCCTTTGCCAATGAGAATGTGAACCTTATCCTTTTTTATAGTTATAAACCTCATATGTAGGATACCATGATTGCTTAATATTTAAGCTTAACCTTGTTAGATGAGTCTGTGCCTAGGGTAGTCAACCCCAGAGACAATTTTAAGTGGTTTCCACCTCTTACGGGTTGGTTTAAGCTTAATTTTGATGGAGTAGCTAGGGACAATCCTGGAAGAGCAGGCACTGGTGGCATTATGCAAGATAATAATGGGAATATGATGCTTGCATTTTCTAAATATTTGGGAAAAAGGATAAAAAATGAAACTAAAGCTAGAGCTATGTGGAGAGGCCTTCAAATGACTCAAGACTTAGAAGGCAATTTGATTGTAGAAGGAGACTCTATGCATGTTATAAATCTCCTCAATAATTGGAAAACACCTCCTTGGAGGATTAAAACAATTGTTGAAGAGGCTAGGATCCTTTTCTAGGGAAGACATGACAAAAAATCCCAACATGTCTTTCGAGAAGCTAACAAAATTGCTGATAAGCTGGCCAATTTGGGTGTCGATGGTGAAAAATTTTTCAAATGGGAACACGGTGTCCCGAGTGAAGTAGAGGAGCTTATTCAACAAGAATTCCAAGAATGATAGTCAAATTTACCAATAGGGAATGTACTATAATTTTGAAGGCTAGGAGTATTCCCATCTCTTTTTTGAATTGGACTCACAATAAAAATTATATGAGTAGTCAGTCTTCATGGATGCTACTTGGAAATACCAGAAAGACTAATGGGGATAGTCACATGTCAGATAACATGGCTTCTAGTCATCTTAGTAATTTGAGGTTGGTTGATAATCATAGGGAAGGAAAGAAATGACAATATAAGACTTCAAACCAAAGCCACGTGGACCACCAGATAGCCACTACCATAAATCTAGCCAGTAGGTTCACTTCTCCAAGGTTGATTGGCCAAGATAGTATGTGGTACCAAAGCATGTCATATATGGAAGAAATTAATTACCAAAGAATTATTAAGAGTAACTATCAATACAGAGTTTGTGGGAGTTTTTTTCAGCACTTTGCTATGTGTGTCTACAGCTTTTTGTTTCTCCATTGTGACAGGGGACGAGAAAGTCAAACACTCCAAAATGCACAAAATTTCTTCTCTTAAATCTAATTCATTTACATCAATTGATAAAATAGCTCGTAGGCTTACAATAACCAGAGCTTGTCTGGTATTTTCCCATAGCACACTCTCTGTCCTTCGACCTTCCCATCCACCATCCTGATCTATTACAATTTTTGAGTTTTTATCGAGGTCTCGGCCCTCTAGGTCATTAATGACCCTTCTAAAAAAAAACATTAAATAAAACCCCCACAATCGGCTTCCCCCGTCGAGTCTTTAAATTTTCCCTTCGTAATTGACCAACTCCCTGATCTGCCATGAAAGCACGTAGTTCATTGGTCCTTCACCTGCAACCGTCGCTTTGTCAAAAAGTTTGTCTGCAATAGCTGTCTCTTTCCCACGCGTGCGGCCTATCCATGTGTTAAAAATTAATTTATCTTCAACCAGCCACGAAATCACAACATGTCATGATATCATGACCAAACTATCGCCTCGCCTTTGTCTTCCAATAACGTAGCAAAATCATGACCAAAAACCCCTTCCGCACCATAGCTGCAAAAACGTCATGACATCGCGATGTCGCGATATTGTGACAAAAACCACCTCCGAACCCTTGCTTCAAAAACCGTCACGATATCACGACGTTGCGACATCGTGATGAAAACAGCCTCCTTGCCTTCTGCATTTGAGCCCATGCCTCATGCATTCTGCTTTTGATCCTTGCTTCGAACTCTTCGTCAACTCTGCATTTGCTATTCTTCGAACCCTTCGTCAACTCCGCCTTCGCCTTCAAAAACATCGTGACATCAGGACGTCGCGACATCGTGACATCATGATATCGTGACGTCGCGACATCGTGACATCGTGATATCACGACGTCGCGACATCGCGACATCGTGATATCGCGACGTCGCGACATCGCGATGAAAACCCCTTTCAAGCCTTATCCTTCAAAATCATCGTGATATCACGATGTCATGATATCGCGAAAAAACTAGCCTCCGGCTTGCTACAGCCTTTGGGGTCACGATTTCGTGACATGTTGCAAAATCGCGACATGTCACAATTTCGTGACCCCCCCTCCCAACCTTGCCTTAGGTTCTTTTTGCCTGCGAAGAACCCCGCCTTGCCTTAGGTTCTTCGGTTCAACTCCTGCCGGCACCTTCGTTTCCAAAAGCAGTCACGATATCATGACATCGCGAAATCATGACACAACTCCCCCTTCGCCATTGTTTCTAGAAAACGTCGTGATATCACGACGTCGCGATATCGTGACAAAAACTTTGTCTTGCCTTAACTTCCCTTAGATGCCGTGACTTGGCGACAAAACTTTTGCCTTGATGCAAGATTGCCTTGCCGATGTCGGATGCTCCTGCATCAGACACCCGGGGTAAAATGGAGAAGTGACCTTCACTTCTGTGTTGTTCGGTCCGCATCTTCTGTAACACCTCTAGACACTCAACTGCCTTTGCAGCCTACTCAAATCCCGTCTCTTAGCAAAAAAAAAATTTCCTTCTACCAGAAAAATTCTGGCATTGCTGCACACCTTCTCATCCACTACCTGTAATGGCTTTAATTTATGACGCACTCTATCTTTCATCAAGGAGTATGTATTTGCACGACCATCATGCACTGCACTCCAATCAAACTGCCATGGCCTCCCTAACAGCAAATGGCAAGCATCCATGGGGAAAACATCACACAGGACCTCATCTTGGTACTTCCCAATTTTGAACGTGATTAAGCACTATTCACGGACCCATGATTTGTGGTCCTTCCGTAGCCATGCAATTCGGTATGGATGCAGGTGTCTCCTCCTCTCCAGTTATAACTTAGCAACCATCTCCTTGGAGACTAAGTTATCTGTACTCCCATTGTCTATAATAACATTACAGACTTTGCCTGCACTTTTGCATCGTGTGCGGAACAGGCTTCTCCTCTACTCTGGTTTGTCTTCATCAATCAACATGGTTATCCTCACTATCATTTCTTCTCCTTTCTCAGCTTCTTTAGAATGTTCTGATTCAGCATCTTCCACTACCACAACAGTTCTGGCAAGACCCACTTGTTTCTTGTTCACCCTCTCGGGGTGCTGGGGGCACTCATATGCTTGATGTCCCTCTTCTCCACAGTGGAAACATGTTCCCCAAAACACTCCTCTTCCATACCCACATCCAGATCTACCTCTTCCCCTTGGGTAGCCATTATTCTGAACTTGGGGTTTGGGTTCCCCATCTTCCTTCTGATCCCGACTGCTGCTAACCTCTTCCTTCTTCTCCTCTTTTCCTTCCTCTTTTCTTCCACCAGTCTTTCCTCCGTGTCCTTTTCCTCTTTGCTTGCTCTCAAACCTTCTGTTTAGTTTTTCTTCAACTTTCAGAGCAAACTGGTAAGCATCTTCAATGGTGCTCACCCGAACTAAGCTCAACTCTTCCTGGATACTGGGTCTCAACCCATTAATATAACGAGCCACCTTCTCCTTGCTTGCTTCTAAATGGCCAGTTCTGATGGAGATTTTATAAAACTCCTTCGTATATTCTTGGATAGTTTTATTCATCTGTCTCAAACCCTGCATTTTTCTTAGCAGATCCAACTCGTAATCTGCCGAAATAAACTGTCTTTTTAATTTTTCTACCATCTGTTCCCATCTTGTTATCCATTATTTTCCTCTTCTATTCCATTCCAACTGTACTCCCTTCCACCATATGCTTGCATGACCTTTTAGCTTGGTCTTGGCAAATCTGACCCTCTCGAGATCTTCAACTTCTTCATACTCAAAGTATTCTTCCAGATCATTGATCCAGTCGATTAATTCCTCCGGATCCAGGTTCTCGGAATACGTGGAAACTTCTATCTTCGGCCTTTTCCCAATCTGGGATATGGCCTTGTATAGTCTGGCTTGTGCCGGATCTACAACCTCCTCTTCTTCTTCAAACTGATTTTCTTCTTCATCTACTTTGTCTTCACTGTCTGCATCTCTTCTTGGTTCGTGTCCTCTACATAGTTCTTCTTGTAGGGCCTGAACTTGCCATTGCAAATCTCATAAATCTGTTGTTGCTGGCATGCCTCTCCCACCAACGAGATTTCTTCTCAGAGGCATTCTACTCACTTTTTCACAAGCCTTCCCATAGATCCTGGTGTGACTGCCTCACGTCTGACGATCTATCACACACTCAAGAACTTTTGGCTCTGATACCATTGACGGGGGACGAGAAAGTCAAACACCCCAAAATGCACAAAATTTCTTCTCTTAAATCTGATTCATTTACATCAATTGATAAAACAGCCCATAGGCTTACAATAACCAGAGCTTGTCTGGTATTTTCCCACAGCACACTCTCTGTCCTCCGACCTTCCCGTCCACCATCCCGATCTATTACAATTTTCAAGTTTTTATCGAGGTCTCGGCCCTCTAGGTCATTAATGACCCTTCTAAAAAAAAACATTAAATAAAACCCCCACAATCGGCTTCCCCCGTCGAGTCTTTAAATTTTCCCTCCGTAATTGACCAACTCCCTGATCCGCCATGAAAGCACGCAGTTCATTGGTCCTTCACCTGCAACCGTCACTTTGTCAAAATGTTTGTCTGCAATAGCTGTCTCTTTCCCGCGCGCGGCCTGTCCACATGTTCAAATTTAATTTGTCTTCAACCGACCGCAAAATCACGACATGTCACGATATCGCGACCAAACTGTCGCCTCGCCTTTGTCTGCCAATATCGTAGCGAAATCGTGACCAAAAACCCCTTTCGCACCATAGCTGCAAAAATGTCGTGACATCGTGACATCGCGATATCACGACGAAAACCACCTCTGAACCCTTGCTTCGAAAACCGTCGTGATATTGCGACGTTGCAAAATCGTGATGTCACGACATCGTGACGAAAATAGCCTCCTTGCCTTCTGCCTTCGAGCCCATGCCTCATGCTTTCTGCCTTTGATCCTTGCTTCGAACTCTTTGTCAACTCCGCCTTCGCTGTTCTCCGAACCCTTCATCAACTCCGCCTTTGCCTTCAAAAATGTCGTGACATCGCGACGTCGCGATATCGCGACGTCACGATATCGCGACGTCACGATATCACGATGAAAACCCCTTTCGAGCCTTAGCCTTCGAAATCATCACGATATCGCGACGTCGCGATATCGTGACAAAACCAGCCTCCGCCTTGCCATAGCCTTTGGGGTCATGATTTCGTGACCCCCCCTCCCAACCTTGCCTTAGGTTCTTTTTGCCTGCAAAGAACCCCGCCTTGCCTTAGGTTCTTCGGTTCAACTCCCGCCTACGCCTTCGTTTCCAAAAGTGGTCACGATATCGCGATGCAACTCCCCCTTCGCCATTGTTTCCAAAAAACGTCGTGATATCGCGACGTCGCGATATCGCGACAAAAACTCTGTCTTGCCTTAACTTCCCTTAGATGCCGCGACTTGGCGACAAAACTTTTGCCTTGATGCAAGATTGCCTTGCCGACGCCGGATGCTCCTGCATCACATTGTCTCAAGGAAGGGATCCGTGTCTGTTTATTTTTTGTAATTATGATGCATGTGTGTTTTCTCGGGGTATACCTAAAATGTTGTATGGGAAGTTTCTTTTTGATAACAGGCTATGTGCCTTTTCGAATGTAATGGCTTTGTCGGCATGTAGGTTTTACATATATAGGGTCCTTAGGATATGTTCATCAATAGCCCTGGGCTAATTTTTGTAAAAGTTTTTGGGTCAACCTATAAAAATCGGTATTAATTCTATAGTATCTTATCTACCAAACAAAAAATAAGCTTGCATGTGAAGGAAAATATAGAAAATAAATAACATATTAAAAAGCTTCTTGGATATCTAGAAAAAATTGGTCTATAAATTACCTTAAGGTTTGAGAAAATAGGGCATGCTTTTGCTTGGTTAAGAATAGTAGAGGCTAGATCAGTAAGACTATCAAGTTCTTTGGTGTTGAGTCTTTGTGAGATTCCCAGGTGCGAGCATTTCTACCTTTTTCTTATTGTATGTACTTTATATGGTCCATATCTACTGAAATAATATGCTTGACATGTTATATTATAATAGCCTTATGTTGTAAAGAATCCTATTTTTTTGTATAAGAATGGTGGTTTTCTTTAAGCTCCATGCTATCCATTTTAACATGGGTTTCCATACTCTACTATTTATATTACCAGCACTACTAAAGGGGGTTATTTTAATTTAAAATATTGATTTTTTAGTATATGATGTATGCATAACCATATCCATCTCCCTGAAGCCACCTATACACGGTGTAGAAGCCCTAATGATCTTGGTTAATAGCTTCTTACTCTTATGATAGCCTATATGACGTAGGAGAACCTGAGTAGGTAGAGTACGTTGGTTGAGGGGTCTACTTTATAGGCTTCATGTATATTTGTTTTCATGTGCAACTAAAGATGTCTTGTTTCCTCCTCTCAAGGAAGCTCCTATGTCAACCCTTATAGTATATTATATTTAGGGTGCTATTTAGTTCAAAGTTTTACTCTAAAATTTTACCCTCATGTGTTGGTGTGGCTTCAATACAATATAAGTTCTCTACTATTGCTTGAATATATGTATACACTTGACTATCAAAATTTCCTTGTTGAGAGGCCCGCCGTTGAAACCGTCTAGTTAAAACCGTAGTGAGATGAACATAGCCAAAAAATTTGAAGGTTTCTTGGTATCCCTATTGAGTGAGGTTTCACTCATCTAGGATCTACAAATCCAGTGTGGCAAACTAGCCTATCGCAAAAATATTCTTATGGATCTATGAGTGGGTTAATCAATGATTGCATACCGACCCAAATTGGCATTACTAGGAGTAAGTAGTGTCTGTGTTAATCCAGTGCTAGCACATAGTAGTATTCATGTTGTAGTCATGGGTAATCTCATCTATGTGTTGTAAGTACCCTTCCAATACTCATATTAACAATAAAATCCATAATGGAAGTCTCTTCGTAGTAAGTTGTAGAAAACTTATCTCTGCATTATTGCAAGGATTTAGGCAATACTCGGGTTTGAATTTTTTGGTAAATAATCTATGTGTTTCTTAAAACTTATTAGCCGATATGATAATGGAGTGTTTAGTGCTTACCTTATAATGGGAACAATAAAAGGGCTTCGAAGTTAAAGTCTAAGCGTAGGGAATATGAATAGTTGGTAAATCTAAATGCTAGTGTATCTTGTTCTACCAAGTCATCTAATCGCAGGGTAGTTTTGTTATCCAAATCAATGCTATTGAAGATGTTGCCTAAGCCTATGATGAGTATTATAGCTATATTTATCTTTGGATTGAAACTATATATGGCTGATTAACCGAGGTAGAAAATGGTAGATACCGAGTTATTTTATATTAGTTTGGCTTGTAATGTTGTTGAATCTCTTAATATGAGATATGTGATAGTATCAGGCGGGTTTAGTTTAGTTTATAAACTATTGAATGTACAAGATGATCTAAGGAAGTGTTATAAGTTCAATAACCTTAGCTTATGGTAACACACAAGGAACCCGTAAGTATAATTGTTTGATCAAGGTTGTTTGACATAGGCATAATTTCTTTTGGGGTTTCATAAAGAAATTAAGAATAAAATGTTAGTTGGTTTGGATACTGGATTTTGTTATATTCAAAATATAATGTCATAGATTAGAAATAGATAAATGCCTATGATGTATTAGAGGTGTGTGTGGCTAGTAGAAGAATATAAGTCATTTAGTGGTTATAATTTCCTATCAAAATATTGTATGATTAATATAGTTGAGGAAAATAATTTAATCATTTAATTCTTGTGGAAAATTTAATTCAAATTTACATGTTGTTAAGAGATTTTGTATTATTTTTAAAGGAATTTTTATATTTGTGTGAATCATAAAAGAACTTATGGTTTAAGTATTTTAATTAGATGAATAGAAAGTATATCATCCAAGTATGGATTGAGTGTTTTAAACTATATATTTCTTGTGGTAACATCAATTAGTAATGATTTTAATGTATCATAAAGGAATTCAAAATTTGTGTTCATGAACTAGTAAAAAAAAAAACTATGTGTTATGGAAGGAATGGATTGGTGTCCTTTCCTTGGAAGAAGTATGGGACTCTTCCCTATGTTTGTAGAGGAACCAAACAAATAATCATGTGGATTGGGTATTAATACTTGTTGTGCATGTTGTTAAAGATGATAGAATCATTGATTATGTTGTTTTTTAACATAAGATATGCATATGGCAAATGTATTATGCTTGATTGCATTCGATTATTTAAGGTATGGTTTGCTTGTTCTACATTAGCATACTTTGCGCTCGAGTTGTCCTGATCCCTTACAAACTCATCTCTCTCACACCATGAAGATGCAAAAAAACCAAAGGAGAACCAATCACGCTTTGAATATGGTTGCATTATTGTTCAATTTGTATAAGCATATTTTGATATGTTCCTCACTGTAATTCTAAATGGCTGAAATGTATGAGCCAAGCTTTGTAATATTTGATGTTTTTCTCCAATTTCTCTTGTATACTATAAAGAGGTATTTAAATGATGTAATTATCCCAATTATATGGTAGATGTATTTTTATTTAAGAAATGTGTTCAAATGAAAGTAATTTGTGTTAGCTTGTTAGCAATTGTAATGGGATGTTGTTCATCATGTTTGTAAATAAAAAATACTTGCACCATTATTTATTTTATTTCATAGCAATATATGTGCAAATCACAAAATAATATTTGGATGTTTAGTATCATCACTTATGATGGAATATACTAGTAGATAGAATTTTTCTACCCAACTATATAACCAAACCAAAGACACAAGCATACAAAATTAAGACCCACCACCGCTAAACCAACCAAAACTTTATGATAATAAAGTATTATAATAATTTCTAAGACGATTAATCCAAGTTGAATGTAAGTTTTCATAATGGGCAATAGATTAATGGACTCTCTTAATATACTAGCCTTTCTTGGTAGTATGGAGAAAGGTATTTCTTTGGTGAGGAATTGTCCTTCTTAATGGTTGGTTCAACCATTATGATGTTCTCTTGTCATTGGGTAAATGTAATAAGAGGACTAGCCATTGCACTTTGTTATTCATCTACCATTATGGGATGGTGATATGGAGTTGTAGGAGTTGGTGGTCCTATATGCAAATTGTCTTAATAATAATTGTAGAAGTTGGTACTTCTATCTATTTAGTCTATTACTATTCATATTACTTTTTCATGGGGGGATTCTAGTATTAGATCATTATTATAACTTTATATCATCTCAAGGTTGGCATAGATGAATTTAAAAAAAAAAAAATTAGCAGACGAGTAGTGACAATTGGGGGTTGTTACATTTATTTCAAAAATATATTCCAACTTTATAATGCAAAACTTATAACCTTTTCAATTTGGGGCTACTTATAACCTCTTCAATCCTAGGTAAAGGATATCGATTCTTGATTGTAGCCTTATTTAGCACCCTGTAATAAATACACAATCTTAGCTAACTATCCTTCTTTTTCATGAACAAACGTAGTGCCCCATAGTGACACACTTGGTTTTATCAAACCCTTATCCAATAATCCTTGCAATCAAACCTTCAATTCTTACATTTCAATAGGATTCATCCTATACGGGGATCTATGAATAGCTTCGACTCCCATCATAAGTTTAATTGTGAAGTAAAATTCCTATATAGGAGGTAGCCCAGGTAGGTTTGCTGGAAATAAATCCTAAAAGTTCTATAAAATTGGATGTTGTCTTAGTATTTCTCCTTTCTCATAGTCTTCCAATTCATTAAGTTTTACCACATACACTATTCCTCCTCTCTTTAGGAAATTTTTTAATTGCATAGCGGACAACATATGAGGTTCAAACATCCATTGTTTGCTATAAATTATTAGTCTCTTTCCACCTTCTTCTGAATACTCAATTCATCGGTCTTGAAAATTGACTAAGGCTTTATGAGTCTATATCCAATCTATCCCTAGTACCACATCAAAGGTGTGTAGGGGAGCTACATATAAACAACATTTTGTAGTCCCATTAGATAGAGTGATCTCTTCCATAGGATAACATTGGTTCATCAAGTAGGTCTACCTAGAACTGTAATCAACCTTCCACCCTTGAGCCAAATACAAAAATATCTTAAAGCCCAATACTTTTTATTTTTTGATATTTTAGAAAAAAGTGCACTTTTGAATTTTTGACGTTTCAAATATTTTTTAAAAATCTTGTGCAAATGCATCATACTCAGATTTTTTTGCAAATATAGACTGTCTACGGGAATAAGGTGCCAAATTTCAATAGGAGTAATGTGCCAGTTTTCAATGGGAGTAAGGCACCAGTTTTCAATGGGAGTAAGGCATTGGATCTGAATGGGAGTAAGGTCCCATATCTAAATGGGAGTATAGTGCTACTCTTAAAAAAAAAGGGCAGAGTGTGATTCAAATAAATAAAAAATGAGAGAAAGAAAGAAAATAAAATTCCATGGTAAGAGTGGGTAGCCAATATTTCTAAGAATGAAATTTAGGCATGTCCACTAAGGCTATAGACACCCCATGGCTGTGAACCGAAGACTTGTATGAAAACTAAGGGTAACTCTATAAGGGCTGTAAAATATTAAACTAGAAGTAGAGTTTCACTCAAGTAACCTTGTACAACCCAAGTAGTTTAGTTAATCCACAATAAGTATTCAAATCCATGGTCATATTTGGAGGGAGAATTTATGCACTCACAATCACACACCAAAGTTTTCTTCAAGTGGTTTGACCCAGTATGTCCTTGAGAAATTTTGATAGACTGGCAGATAATAAGTTTGAACATTTTGAAAATCTTTGTGGCATGGTGTGGTGTGTGATTTATATTGTTTTGAAATTGGAGTTCTGGATTCTAAATAGTGCTACTATTTCCTCATAGATATCACCATTTGTTGAGAAGCAACACACCCCACTAGATAATAAAATTTTGATCTTTAAAATATTAAATTTTATTTTATGAGAGGACCCTTTTGAATTCTAAAATAAGTTTTATTTTTGTTGTGCTTGTGTTGGTTTGTTTTATTTTGAATATTTAAATCATGATGTACAATTTTTCTTGTCCACTTTGAAATAATAAAAAACAAACCTTTTTCCTTTATGCATTATTAAGTTTTATTTGTCGTTATTTAATGTGTTTTGTTTTAGCTGTGAACTTCTAAATTTTACATGCTTTGGAAGGTTTCCTAAAAAATACTTTAAGTATTTGTGCATTTTTTAGGTCAAATCTAGTGCCTTACTCTTGTTGAAAACCGGAAAAGAAAGGTTTCTTCTAAAATTTTAAATATGACATTGAAGTAGAAAGGAGAGGCTAGAAAATTTTTGGAGCGAAAGTGTTGGAGAAAGATTGGAAGTTTTTTTTAGCTGTTGTTAACACCTTGGGTCCACCTTGTATATAGAACAAAGGTTTTTTTGTTGAGCACAATAAATATTCATTGCACATCTTTTCTTATGTTTTAGAGTTATTTTCATGGTATTTTATGCATGAATTTGGTTGCATCATTTAGATAGCTTTAATACATATTTTTATTTCCTTAGACTCTCACCATAACCAGATATTATATTGTGTGTATGTAGGTCTAACATGGTTGTGTTTTCATGTTCAAGATCTAACTTTATTCTATAGATAAGCTGGATTTGTTTTTAGTAGTTTCCCTTTGGTCTTTGTTCACATTTTGGTCCATTTTCTATATTTTCTATTTCCATTTCTTTCCTATATTTTTCTATTTATTTTATCATTCCATTTCATTTCGTTTCATTTTTCTTACAAGAACTCAAAATCCTAATAGGTTCACAATTTTTCATATTAAAATTTTAGGGTTTTGTAGTATTAAAATGTCTAAATAATTATTTTCAAAGCAAGCATTTAATTTATTTGGATGTCTAGCAATATTTCAAAGTGAAGGAAATCAACACTTCAAATATTTCAACATTTTATTTTTATCACCTAAGGACAAAGATAAAATTATCTTGGCATTATGGGAGGGATTTGACTAACTCCAAAGTTCACGTTAATTCAAATATAAAATAAAGTGGTCTGACACAACACTTACTAATATCACACTTTAATTGGAATTAAAATGAACCTGCTAATGGCAAGTACTAACTCCAATCTACACTAAAATTTTAGATAAAAAATAATCTGCTAACACCAAATGCTAACTCCAACTTCACATTAAATCTCAAGATAAAAGGAGTTTGCTAATAGGGATTCAAGGAAAAATCATTTAACCATTCAGAGATACAATGGAGTAGGACTAATTTTAGGCATTCATTTATCATTTTATTTTTGTACATAAGGGAAATCAAGCCCTTTAATAAATGAACAATAACATCATGGTAGAATCAAAGTAAAACCAACATAGACCCCTTGTTAATAGTTTCTTGCAAATCACTAAGGTATTCCTAGAATTTATTCTGATGCATCTTCACAGGTACACAAGTAGCATTAAGTAAAAATAACCTTGGAGAAATTTTTGATTTCTTTGCAAGAGAGGATTTTGTATCAAAATCCTAACTTTGAGTGTGGTTTTGCAATAGGGAAAAATTACCACTCAATAAGGCTAAATACACCTAGTCTAATAGGAGGTTAGGAAGCAACTACATTCAAATAATATTGGATAGAGTATTAGTATCCCAGTCTTGGTTAACTCACTATGATAACTATTCTCTCAAAGCCCTCTCAAAGATTCTCTTTGATCATTCACCATTTCTTTTGGAAGTGTTGGAGGGAAGATGATTTAAAGGTAGACCATTTAGATTTTAATTAATGTGTATGTCATCCTTATTTAAATCAAAATATTTTATAATTGTGGAACACTGATAGTAGAATATCCAAAATGTTTCATCTCTCAAAAGCTTAAAAATGTTAAGAAAAATGTAAAAGTTTGGAACAAGGAGGTTTTTGGTCATTTAAAAGAGATAAAATTAATCTAAATGCTAGCTCGGAAGAGGTGGGAGAGAAAATTAAAAAATATATAGAAAATAAAAGGATATTTTGTCAAATATCCACACTTTATTAGCCTAGGAAGAAGTCTATTGGAGACAAAAATCTAGGGATTATGGCTCAAAGAAGGAGATCGAACCACCCAAATTTTTCATCTCATAACTATTAGACACAAAGCATATAATAGAATAAGAACATTGAAGGTAGAAGAGGGCAAGGAAATAAAAGAGGAAGAGGATATTAAAAAGGAAGCAATTTCTTTACAAAATCTTCCCAGCATGGAAGATGTAACAAATGCTTAATCAATTAACAAATTGTTGAAGAATATTTCCCAAGTGGTGAATATTGAAATAAATCATTTTTTGGATAGTCATTTTTTAGAGGAAGAGGTGCGTAGGGAATTTTTTAGCATGCAAAAGGATAAATCCTCAAGTTTGGATGGTTTCCCAAATTATTTCTTATAGACTTATTGGGAGATTATTAAGAATGATATGTTAGAGGCTTTGTTGGAATTTCAGCAAGAAAAACAATTCTCAAGGAATGGAATTCTACATTCCTGGTTTTGATTTCAAAAAATCAAGGAGTAGACATGCTAAAATATTTTTCCCAATCAACCTATGCAATTCCATTTATAAAACCTTGGCAAAGGTTCTAGCCAATAGACTAAATATTATGTTACCTAGATTATCTCCCCCCAACATAGTAGTTTTTTTTAACAAAGATAAATCTTGGATGGGATAATCAATGTTCATGAGGCTCTACACTCTATGAGGATAAGAGAATTAGAAGACAAGTTGTTGAAGTTGGATATGAATAAAGCCTATGACAGAGTCTCTTGGAATTTTCTGGATAAAGTGCTATAGTTTTTTGGTTTTGGGTCAAATTGGAGGCTTTGGATCATGGTTTGCATCTCCACTCCTTGGTATTTAGTGATAGTAAATGGAGAACTAGTAGGTTTCTTTCCAGGTAAAATAATATTGAGACAAGGTGATTTTAAAACATCTTATATGTTCATAATAGTAGCTGAGGATCTAGGAATAAGCTTAACTACAACAAAATATGCAACCTTGATTAAAGCAATTTTACTAGCATCATCTTCAAACATAATTACTCATTAGAAATTTGTTGATGATACCATAATATTATCAAAGTCATCAATTGTAGAAGCGAAGAAAATTAGGTAAATTATCAAAACCTATGAAACAACTTTAGCTACAAAATTTAATTTCTTAAAAAGTAGGTTGTTCTTTGTTAACACTTCCCAACTTAGAAAAAATAAAATTGCAATAAATTTTGGCTATAGAGTAGACAACTTCCCCATTGTATATTTGGTAATGATCCTTTTTTTAGGTAAAATGAAAGGAGAATACTGGAATTCAAAGCTTGAGAGATTCAATAGAAATCTTGCAGGATGGAAAGGCTCTTTCCTTACTCAAGAAAGGAAAATTATAGCTATTGAGGGAAACACTCAAAAACTTATCCATTTTTATAATGTCTTTATTTAAAATCCCAACATCGATGGCTGATAAATTAGAGCAAATACAAAGGAACTTTATTTATATTAGTGTATAAGAGAAACAAAGGATTAGTTTGATGGCATGGAAGAAAGTTTGTAAGCCTAAGTAAGAAGGTGGTTTGGGCATCAAAAAAGTGAAGCAAATAAATAGGGATTTAATCGCGAAAGTGGGGTGGTAGAAAATTATTGAATATGATTAATTTTGGGATTAAATCCTCTCTACAAAATATCTTGAGAATAGAATCCCCTTTGCTTATATCTTAAATACACCTTTAGGATCATCTTTGTGGAATGAGTTGATCAAAATAAGAAATCTCTTATGGAAAGGTTTAATATGGCAAGTGGGAAGAGGTGATAAGATATGCTTTTGGGAGGATGCATGGGTCATAGAGAGACATTTAATTTTTAATGATTACTAGACATGCATCATTCGGCCTTTAAAGGCAAAAATATGGAAATATGGTTTAGGAGTACATCAAGGAGGAAGATAATTGCATAGTGTGGCACATGTTGCAATTGGAAGGAGATGATGCTATCATGCAAAGTAGGCTTAATCTTAATTTACAACATTACTACCTACAACTCAATATAGGAGAGGATAGGTTCTTTTCAAGTCCTAATCCTAAAAGAACATTTATTGTTAACTTAGTTTTTCCTTTAAAATGGATAAAGAGAATAAAAAATTTCCCTCACATAGAGTGGATTAAAAATATCCTACCAAATGTGTATTTATTTCTTTGGTTGGCATTGCAAAATCATATATTAATGGTGGATAACTTTATAAGAAGAGACATTATCATTCATAATAGGTGTTATTTATATTGTGGATATGAGGAGACAATTGATCATATTTTTATCCATTGCTCCCTTTCATTGGAGGTCTAGCATGCGCTTCTTCAGGTGCTTAAAATTCAATGGGTGATAACAAATTTTGTGGAGGACTTATGGGAAATTTGGATTAACCTTATCATAGCCCACGATTGAAGAAAATTTAGATTTTTTTCTTACCTTATTTTATTTGACAAATATGGAGGGAGAGGAATAAACGAGTGTTCTAGAATAAGGCTAAAATTTTAAAGGTCATTATCAGGAGTATCAAAGTTGTCATTGTTGAAAATGCAGTTATTAATATGGACAACCAAATCTATGAAAATGAGTTAGAGGAAGAAATAGCAGTGGACTAGGGACTATTGAGAGCTACAAGAAATCATATTAGCTAGCTAAAGAGAAAGGTAATATGGACTCCTCCCCCTCTAGAGTGTGTAAAACTAAATTTTACAGAGTATCTAAAGGTAATCCAAGAAAGGTTGGAGGGGGAGGGGTTCTGAGTTCTAGCTCTGGGGTAGTGATATCTTATTACATAGTGACATTTTTCCATACATTAAACCATGTAGTAGAGGCAAAACCCATGATTACAGGAGTAATGCTTACAAAAAATATGAATGTTAAGAAGCTTATAGTGGAAGGGGATTCTATGAATATCATTAACAGTTTGAATATCAAGCAAACTACTAGCTAAAGATTGAAAGTATTATTTAGAATGCAATAAATATACTATCAGGCATGGAGGTATTTGTGATCCAACACATATATAGGGAAGGTAATGTTGTGGTTGATGTTATGGCAAACATGGAAGTTCATATGGATGGATCCAAGATATAGAATGATATTTTCCCAAAGGCTTTGATTATTATAACTCTAAAAGAGGAAAATGCTCCCAATGCTACTAAGTTAGGAGTTTCAAACCCTTGGAGGAATTAATAACTACAAAATATATATTAGCATGGGGTTAGTTTTCAAGGAAACTAAACTAAACTCAAATTCAAGAGCTGATTAATAAAGGTTACATATTGAATGAAGACTAGGAGAAATATTTTGAATTCCTTAGAAAAGGCAGAATTAAAGATCTGATCTGAAGCTAATAGAGAATTGATTAAAGCTCTTGAATATTCTAAGGAAACTAGATGGATTGAATTTAAGAGATATTGAATCTCCATGGGATATAATTAAATCAAAATTGTTGTATTTTAGATCAAATTTTATATGTAGATATTGGAAGTGAATTTTCTCTTTAGCAAATGTAAAAGATTTGGGACCTTTCAAAACCTCTTCATTTATCATAATATTAAAAAATAATTAAAGGACACATGACATAAGAAAATCAGAGGATAATTATTGGTACATTGATTTAGGGGTAAGCAATCACATGATTAGTAACCTGCATTGGTTTGATTCTATCCAAGTAAAACAAAGCATACCTATTAAAATTGTAGATGAAAAAATCTACTAGGTTTAAGGAGTAGGTAATGTTTCACTCAATATTCTATTTTTTGAATGCATACTTGAAAATGTATTGTATGTACCTTGATTGGCCAACAACTTGATATCAATATCACAATTGTAGGACAAGGGTAGAATAGTTATATTCAAGATAGTCGATGGAAATAAAAAATATTTCATTAAAATATAGAGAAACTAAAGCCATTGGTTCTATCAAAAATGGGATATTTTCCTTAAGATATGATATCACTTTCTCATAAACACTTGAACCAACTATTACCACAAGAGAAATGTAAATCACAAATGCAATACCAAAGAAGAAATATATATCATAAAGAAGACAACATAGTACACATGGATTTCATGATGAAATATATGAATAAAGTAAGAGAAGAATTATCAAACAATGCTTCCATTTTAGAAAAAAAAAATCATCAAGTAACATAGGAAATTATTTTACCTTATAGAATCAGCCAAAATGGATAAGAAAGACTCTTCTTATGATAAAAGGAATTCAAGAGTAAGATGAAATATTGAATAGTACATCCAAAAAGAAATAAAAACAAATGAAAATTATAACATGAGTACTATATCAATAGATGCATAGTGTGAAACCAATATCCTATAGCAAAGGATAGATAAAAATAATGGGAAACATATCCCAAATGGCTCTTGGTGACCTACAAAGAACAATGTCAAGAAGATGCAAAGAAATTGAAAAATGTGAATTGTGAAAGATATTATGATGACTTGTTACCTTTGGAAGGTTATAAGAATGATCAGGGTTATGCACACTGGTTAATATTCACAAATTGGATGAATATTAGGATTTCCAAAATTGGAAATTGGTGAATATGAGGACCCTCGATGTCGGCCCATTCACCTAAAATTTTTGGGACCATTTTTTTCTTAGGGTCAATTTGCCACAATATATATCCAAACATAGGCATATTTGTACTCATTGGAAAGATATTTTTGAGCTTTATCTAATGGTGGTGTTTGTATGAAGTTATAAGGTGATTTAATAAGTCAAAATTTACCCCAAATATGACCTTCCTTTTTAGAGATTCAAATGCCCCAAATTTTGGTGTGAAGATGATTGATTTGATTTGTTTAGGATTCACCTTAATTTCAATTAGGATTCACCATTTTTTTACAAGTACATTTCAAGTCCAACCCCTTATGCATAACCCTAATAATGATGTTGAATTTGAAAGGAGCACAAAATTAGTTGGTACTAAATAGGAAGATGATGTAATAGTACAAACTAATCTTGTGATAAATATCAATTTTGTAATAGAGAACATTGTGATGGGAAATAAACAAAGAAGCCAAATTTATGATTGGTACCAATTAAAACTTGGCACAACCAAAACCATAATTAAAAGGATGGAATTAGCACCAGAACTACTATAAATAATGCAATAGCCAAAGCCACTACTAGATTCAGAGCAGGAAGAGAAATACCAAAATCAAAGATTGAAAGCATACCAAATAATGTAGTATGGGGTCGATGTTGGAGTTTATTACATTATTTGGTACCTTGCAAGAACTTTGTAAATATTTTGTAAATACTTTGTAAATATATGGTGTGAAATATTCTTGTAAATATTAGTCATTTAGAGTTTACCGTTTAATAATTATTTGAGTTTTTTCATTATTAAAAGTTATTAACATACATTTCTCTTATAAGAAATATGGAGATTCATATCTCTTGAACCTTAAAGGAGATGAATAGTTTATTAAATTTGAAGTGTTAAGAGTCTTTGTAAAGGTTATATGTAGAGAAATCATATGAGATATATATAATGAAATTTCAATACGTCATTGATACTATAATACTATGTTTGTGATCAATGGGAATATAGTAAGTTTATCTATTTGTTTGAATACTTGTGTATATCATTGTGTGAGAAATTTAATCTTGATATATTGTGTAAAAATTGCTTATATTCTATCAAACAAATGATCTTCAATTTCTTTGTAGACTTAGCTTAGCCCTTGGTCCCTTATGTCTTAGCCTTCTTAAGTTTGAATTCCTTTGCATGAACCTATGTTTGTGAAATACCACTACAATTTTACATTGCTTCTTGAAAATAAACTAAAAGAGAGAAAAGTTGATTGAGATTAAGAGTTTTATAAGATTCCAATAACAAAGGAATTATATGATTCATGAGGTTCTGTTGGCATTTTTGCCACATTGAAATTTTGTAAAGTTTTTATTGAAATATGAAAGCTTTTTGCCAGGAAAAAAATATGAAAGCTTTTTGCCAATAAAGCTCCCAAATACATTTTGAGTGTTGTTCACACATTAAATTTTTTTTGAAATTCTTTCTAAGTATCTGATGGGTGTAGTTTCGGGTAAAATTCAAGCGAAATGCTTTTTCATTCCCCGAAATGGCTTTTTCGTTCCCCAAAATGGTTGTTTCGTTCCCCGAAATGCCTTTTCACTCCCAAGTGCAATGAAAATTATTTCTTTTTGGTGTTTCGCTAGAAAAAACACTCCTTGGGAATTTCTCTAGCAAAAACACCTTACCAAAAGTTTCGCTCTCATTAATTCTCAAAGAAATCAAGTTTCCAAGATGGGCCTTACTTATGGCAGCACAAGATTTTCCCAAGAGAAGTCATTGCAAAAATACAAGAATTGGGGGTAAAATTCCATTTCAAACAAGACAAAAACATTAAGTGCACATTCCAGCGCAAGTCTAGGCGAAAGATCATTTTGGGCATAACTTGGGTGAATTAAATATAAAGGCCCATTTCAAGTGAAATTTTACATTTTCAGTGCAAATTTTCTTTGAAAAATAATTAAGGCCTAGGCCTTTCTGACACAATCCTTTCTATACTAGATGAAATAAAACTATTAGTAGCCCCACTATCTATCAAAATGTTTACTTGTTTATTAAAACCTTACCTTTCACAAGTAATGGGTGGCTTGTCCCTCTAGCTTCTACTTCCTAGTTGCGGCATATATATGATAAATCGGTTCCTTCCCTTTTGCATTAGCTATGCTAGTCCTTGCTCGATATGGAAATTGATTATAGTAATTAGATCCCCAAAAATTATAGCACCCTTCCTTTGGTCCTTGCTATTTTTTAGATTTCTCATTCCCGCTTTTAACTACTAGAGTTGGTGCTTGCAACTTCTGTGGTTGAGGTTTCATGTTATTAGGTTTGTTATCCTTCTTACGAAATTTTTTCTAGAAATTATTCTGATTTCCATAAGGTTTCTTCTCAATATTTTGGGGGTTCTTCGCTTTTCACTCTTGATCAGCCTCCCATTTTATAAACCCATTACTATTCCTCTTCTTTAGCTCTTGTCAAGCTTACTCGGGTAGAGTGTTGTATTTATAACAGAAGTGTGACTATGCTTTCTTTGCTAGGTCCTATGCCTTTTACAGTGATTTAGGCTTATGCATTTCTACATCATCTAGATTCCAATCCAAGAGTGAACTTGTTAACCCATATTTTCTCATTATAAATAGGTACATATTTGAATAGTTTTACCATCTTCTTATAGTACACCTCTACTATGCTGATTCCTTATCTTAGACTAGAAAATTATTCAAAATTTAAGGTATATAAATTCTCTATTAGGAATATCTTCTTAAATATGTCTATAAATTCTTCCCATGGGGTGTCAATAGGTTCAATATTAGTTTCCTCATAGTGGGTTTACCACCATTATAGAGTAGCCTATTCCAGGTTGATCATAGTCTAAAGTGTTCCTGATGAGTAGCCTTTTACCATAAAGTGAATATTTGCTTCTCTCAGCCATTCTTTCATTGCATTTCCATCGCCCTCTCCATAAAACTTGGAGATACTAACATTTTTAATATCCCTAGTTGTTTCCTTTTATTCTAAGGCTTTGGATTACACTTGTTTTGTAGTTAGACCACTATCTAGACCAATATTTGAGCCTTGAACTTGAAAATTCTGATTTGTAACCATTTATAGCAACTGTCTTATCTGATCCTACATAGTAGTGACCATAGATACGAGGTCTTATACCTACCTATTGGGGCTTGTTGGTTCCCCATCCTCATTTTCTTCTTCAACATTACTTTATCAAGTTTTTCTAGATGTAGGCCTCCCTATTCTGGTCTTAGGTGGCATCTTAACCTGATTCCATCCAATAAATAAGATTAGATTATATTTTCATCTGAAGTTGTACCTCTAATTCAAGCCATAATACAGAGTTCTCTTGCTATATGCATTAAAAACCTAAATAGGGTAATATCCCAGGATAGGATGTGTCATTGATACCGAAGCCCATAATAATACATACTAACATCCACTCTACCTTGGGGTTTATGCCCGTAATATTCTAGAAAATAGAGTATTCTAGATCATCCCAGCTTTAGCCCTTTCCTTAAGCAAGCCTTCATTGGATACATATAATTCCATTTAGCACACAGAATCTCTATACCCTTGTACCTAGAACTCTGATACCAAATGTAATGACCCAAAAACACACAAAAAAAATACAAAAATAGAAAATTTTTTTTTTTACTAAGGAAAGGGATACATGAACCCTTCATGAACCCCTAACCCAACTAGTATTTACCTAAAGTTTTGATCCCCTAAGTTTTCCTGAAAGCTACATCTCACGAGGTGCCCTAACACAAGCCCTCTTGTGTAGGCGTACCATGTGTTACTGCAAATAAGCCCATCTATCCCATCACTCTTGATGAGCTAGACTTATCACCCTCAGTCCATCGAAGGTATACACACATCTCCATACCATACATAAATCATTATGTGTAGGTATGCTACGAATATTGTGAGTTAAGCTATCTATCTCATCTACATGATGAGATATCTTAACTCATATGTAGTCTCTCCACAACTTAGTCCTTTATCTCCCTAAGGGGTCTCAATTCCCTTAGGTATCCTATTTTCACGCTAAGGGATTATCAATTCGTTTAGGTCACATATGTTCACCCTAAGGGGTTCTCAATTCCCTTAGGTCACCTCTGAGTTCACCCTAGAACTCTACTCTTAGATTTCTAATATCAAGCAACCAAACAAGAATGAAACTAGAAACTAAAACAACAAAGAGTAATCGCTAAGCATCCAAAAAATAAAGAATGATTAACACTAAAAGAGAATCAGCTACATAGTATAACCAAATACAAAAATAAAGTAAAAGTACCTTCTCTAAACTAATAAATAGTTATCGCATTAAATATTGCATGGTAAATCCTTCTTACTTTAAAGAATATTACATTAACTGCATTGGGGATATCTCCCCACAATTCTAGTCTATTTGAGCATAAGTAAATCAACATAAGATACAATTACCTATACTTTTTTTCCATTGAACTCCTTGCTTCCCATTGGTTCTTTGAGGGTAGTAGGGGATCAGGGTACTCATGGTTCAGGATAGGCATACCTTTAAATGCATCTATTCATTTACTTTTCCAAATTGCAACTATACAAAATTCAATTAAGTTTCCAACCATCTAATGCATAATGGATATTATAAAAGATCCTTTACTTTTATCTTCACCTCTCAAGTTCCCTTAGAGAGTCATCCAACATGTACTACTTAGATCAAGGTCTAACTTTAATCAAATTCATTCATGTCTTAAAGCATTAAAGTCCCATACCTTTAACCTCTAAAACAATCCCTTTCTTTTTCATTCCCTAAATCAAAGCCCCATAACTTCAATTCAAAGAATAAATCTACATCCTTTTTAATTCACAAATTCCAATCAAATCAATTACTATTTTAAAGCATTAAAGTCCCATACCTTTAATCTCTAAAACAATCATTCATTCATTCCCTAAATCAAAGCCCCATAACTTCAATTCAAATAATAAATCTACATCCTTTTTAATTCATAAATTCCAATCAAATCAATTATTGTTTTAAAGCATTAAAGTCCCATACCTTTAATCTCTAAAACAATCATTCATTCATTCCCTAAATCAAAGCCCCATAACTTCAATTCAAAGAATAAATCTACATCCTTTTTAATTAAAATATCCTAAGATAATCAAACATTGAATCAAAGGTTCATTTTTAATTAAAAATCTCTTCAAAAATATTTCATTCATACCTAAATCAAAGGTTCCTTTCTAATTAAAATCCTTCAATATATTTCATATAAATCAAAGGTTCCTTTCTAATTAAAATCCTTCAATATATTTCATATGAATCAAAGGTTCCTTTCTAATTAAAATCCTTCAATATATTTCATATAAATCAAAGGTTCCTTTCTAATTAAAATCCTTCAATATATTTCATCTAAATCAAAGGTTCCTTTCTAATTAAAATCCTTCAATATATTTCATTTAAATCAAAGGTTCCTTTCTAATTAAAATCCTTCAATATATTTTCATTTAAATCAAAGGTTCCTTTCTAATTAAAATCCTTCAATATATTTCATATAAATCAAAGGTTCATTTCTAATTAAAATCCTTCAATATATTTCATTTAAATCAAAGGTTCCTTTCTAATTAAAATCCTTCAATATATTTCATATAAATCAAAGGTTCCTTTCTAATTAAAATCCTTCAATATATTTCATATAAATCAAAGGTTCCTTTCTAATTAAAATCCTTCAATATATTTCATTTAAATCAAAGGTTCCTTTCTAATTAAAATCCTTCAATATATTTCATATAAATCAAAGGTTCCTTTCTAATTAAAATCCTTCAATATATTTCATATAAAACAAAGGCTCCAGTTTAATTAAATTACACAGTGAACCTTTCTAAGCCAAGATCTACAACCAAAGGCTAACGCCCTCCATGGCGGATGCGGAACAACCTCTACAAAACCTAGAGTCCAAACAAAATAGAACCAGGTACTATGTTTTTACTTATGTCACCACTAAAATTACGTAGCAACAGAGTTCCCCACAAAGGCGGATGGTCTTACGCTACAAGCAATGTTTTCTAAACCTAATCCTTTCTCTAAACATAGGTGATTTTCCTATAGGTGGTGCTCCCAAACGCAATGCTCTTTCTTGGAGTATGAGTGGTTTTCCCACTATAGCAGACGTCTCTAAAATAGGGTTCCCACTCTTGGAACACGATGCTTTTAAATACACAATACTCTCGAACTCCCACAATGCTCTCGGACACGTAGTGCCCTCGAACACTCATAGCGCTCTCTTCAACATATAGTGGCCTTTAAATATGCACAATGCTCTCTCTCTAAACACACAGTGGCCATCACATATGCACAATACTCTCTCTAAACACATAGTGGCCATCACTTATGCACAACACTCTCTCTCTAAACACATAGTGGCCATCACATATGCACAATGCTCTCTCTAAACACATAGTGGCCATCAAATGCATAGTGCTCTCTCTAAACACATAGTGGCCATCACATATGCATAGTTCTCTCTATCTAAACACATAGTGGCCATCACATATGCACAACGCTCTCTCTAAACACACAATGGCCATCACTTATGCACAATGCTCTCTCTCTAGACACACAGTGGCCATAAAATGCACAACGCTCTCTCTAAACTTAGACATAGGTGGTTTCCAATATTTTCCCATGGATTTTCACACTACAGGGAAGTATAACTAGGGGAGCATAACCAGGTTTTGAACTAAGACATTCACCATACCAATGCAAGTAAAAATAGATTTAAATTTTAAAACACTCCAACCTTAATACTTCTGTAGAGATGGAAATATGGTGGTGTCTTGGCTACCTCTCCTCCTTGCTTACGGTGCGTTCTTATCTATTCCTCGGTCCCTAGTCTACGTCTCCTCTATCCTCCCTTCGTCCTCTCTCCTTCTCCTCCCCTCTTCTATTTCCTTTTTCCTTACTTGCACCTTATGTGCTTCCTTGCTCTAGGTGGCCCATCCATCGTCCTTCTCGAACCTTGAGCCCAACCTCGAGCCCCCTTCCTTCAATGCTTCGTCCCTTATCCTCTGGAAGCAAGGAGTTCCTTTTCCCATAATTTCCATCTTTGGAAATTAGTAGCCCCCTAGATTATTTTCATAGGTTACACTATATAGGGGAAAGGGATATTTATATTTTTAAAATTAAGAATGGTACTTTTTAAATAAAATATCATTTACATTATATTTATCACCATTAAAATATATTTCTTTTATTTAAAAAATTTCATAATTACTTTTTCAGTAAAATAAAAGGTATCTATTTCTTAAATGGATTTTCTTTCATTTATTTCAATTAATTAAAGTCTTTTAATGAATTTTCCATTATCATTAAAATGAACACTTTTAATTAATTTAAATGAAATATCATTTATTAATTGCAATGAAGTTTACTAATGAGCTCAAATGAGTCAAACATTATTTAATTAAAACCTCATTAATTAATTTAAAGGAAATATTTATTTAGCATATAAATTTAATTTTCTTTTCTTCATAAGAATGATACTCTACTTTCACTTCAACATGACAGTTTACTTTATGCATCCACATACATTTTGCAGTTGTTCTCCCATAGAAATCCCAACATTAAGCTACCCAAGCCATGATGCAGTAGAGAGAAAATAAATTTATAAAACAACAAAGAGGGAATCTTTCCATCAACCCAATCACCTATCTTAGCCAAATATTTTATGATAGCTACTAGGCTATCAACTAAAGCTCAAGGTGATCAGTCATCGATGATTATCCCTTCCGATAATGCATGCCTATATGAAGGTATCTATCCATGTTACCTCCGAGTACCTTAATCATCATTTCCCCTGATATTAGGTACCCTCATTTTTGGTGGGTGATTATGCCTGCTCCACCTACGAGTGTACCTGATCCTGCACACTTGGCAATATGTTAGCGATAACACACCCTTATAAATCAACTAAACATCATATAGTTGGTTCAATTGTTCAAACTAGGTATCACCACATCATAGGTTAATACATTGTTTTCTTTGTGCCATAAAGTCTTCTAGGGAGGGTCATAAAACTGTGTCACTTGTTCATTGAGTCTTGTGGTACCTAGACAACATCATATCCAAAGCTTAAACGTTTGAGAAGCGATGACATTCATCGTCATTACCCCACATATTTTGGATAGTCATCCCTATACTAATAAGGATGTCTCGACAACACGATTACCAATGGATTTATGGTCAGAAAGAGCTTTGAATGTGATTGGATATTCATTAGGTAAAATCTTGGATATAGATATTTCTTTCAAATCTAGTGTCTTTTGGTATGTAGCTCAGGCTTTGGTTGAGATGGATATCAGTGAAGGCTTACTGAATTGTATGGAGATAGTTGTGGGGAATATAGTTCATACTCAAATATTTAATTATTTGAATATTCCTTTTATATGTGTTCGTTGTCATGTTTATGGACATATTCCTAAGGATTATTCTCAATATTTCACATGGAAAGTATGGAGGAGAAAACAAATGACTAATGGGGATTTTAAGTCAACTAACCAAAATCAAGAGATACCTATTTTTTAGAGCTCAATAATGCTCCTAAATTTGCTACAAACAAGAAAAAAGAATGTTGTTGAACCTAGAACCAAAACTTTGGAGGAGGAAGAAATTTTTGGCCTAGATTTATCTCCATTTCCATATTCATAAGTTGTTAGTGGAGACAAAGTCATAAAGAAAACTATGAAAGGATTGGAACCCAATACTATTAAGTTTATTTGTCAGACATCTAAACCTTATGACAATTATTGTCCAATACGTGAGAATAATATGGACTTGGGTAATAAACAACTTTGTACACCTATGAATGTTTGAAGAGAAGTCCTAGGAACAAGGAATTTTTAAATATTTTGGACAATGGACCGACAACCTCAAATGCATTGAATAGGGATTGTGATCCAAATATTTCTACTATTGAAGGAAGGCTATGTGACGTATCAGGTGAATATTCTAGGGATTTATCTATTTTAGGGGATGATTTGGAGATAGGTTCCTCTTGCAAATATTTATTAAGTTATAGGAAAATCTAATATGAGCTAAGAACTTGTGCAGTTGTTAGAAGGTTAGGGTTAGGTTTGGACCATATAAAGCAATCTTCTAGTACTTCAGTAGGTAGGAAATCATTTTTGTTTCATGCACAAGAGCAGGTTCTGAGGGAAATATAGTAGAGTAAAAAAAAATCTATTAAAGAGGTCCTTAAAAAGGGATAAAACCCATCTAAAATGTTCAAATGATTTGTTATCCCTTAATATCCAAGGTCTTAGTAGTCCCTATAAAATATTTGCCTTATCTAGGCTGGTGTAAATTCATAATTTGGATGGTATCCTTCTACAAGAAACCATGGGGGCATGTACAAAAGTCATTTAAGGGTTAAGTAAATTATTTAGGGACTAGGAGTTTTTGGCTCTAGATGCTATTAAAAATTTAGGGGGTGTTTTGATTGGATGGAATAACTCAATATCCTTAATTAATTCTTCCTTTATAGTTTTAGGCTTGTGGATAAAATTATTTTTTAAAGACTTGGATTTGAGGTTATCAGTTATTAATAATTATGGTCCCTATGAAGATAGGTAGGTTTTCTGGGATTATTGTTTCTCCCAAAGGTGTGTTAGGGATGAAAGAGATATCATTGGTGGGGAATTCAATTTTAGTATGAATAGAAGTGATTTTTGGGGATAATATGCAAGAATTGATAGACTTTTAGATTAATTTAAGCATAATATTTTTTTGAAAATTTTGAAAAAAACTTGTATTAAGACATAGATCAATTACAATGTGGGAAGAGCCTCTTCCCAGCCGAGGTCCGAGAGGACACAGTCATACAATAGTAAAGGAAGAACTACACCGGAGCCAATTTTCGTGAACCAAAAACTAGCTGCCATGGGGTCCCCCATCGTACTCTATTTTTTCGAAGGTCATTAGCTCAAGGACCTTTCAAGACCCTGTCTAATCACCTCATCCTCAATATCCATGTCATTGTGCAACTGAACTCCAACCTCCTTTTCTGCACCCATCTTAGCCAGAAAGTCAGCCGCTTTGTTCAAATCTCTACTCACATAAACTGGGATCACATCCTCCAATTCCTTCCATAATTCTTTAATTTGGGTAACAAGAGCCCTCAACCTCCAAGATTTTAGATCAAAGTTCCTCATGCAGTCTAGAGCTCCAACCATTATTTGTGGTGGCCATGTTTCACTACCCAAACAGAAGCAGACTTGATGGCAATGGCTTCGGATTCATTGTTAGTGGTTCTTCCCAGGCCTTGCAATTCCCAATAGAGCACAGTCCCAAGCATGGTTACGGCACACCACTCCAATTCTGGCTCTACCCGAATTGCCTTTTGTAGCTCCATCAGTATTGATTTTAATCCAACCTTCAGGGGGAGGTTTCCAATAATTTTTGTCCTATCCCTCTTGCAGTTCAACGCGTTCTTCCATAGCTCCAATGTCAATTTGAGCTTCCTCCTTAGCATGAACATCCACAATTTCGGTAACCTTGCTCCAAATGGTCCGCCAAACCCTGTCTAGAGCAGTAAAAGTTTCTCTAAAAATTCTAGCATTTCTTTATAGCCATACTTGCCACCAGATAAAGCTTAAACCAAGCTCCCAGCCAAAACGAAGAGCTTTAGATTTGAATCTACCTTTCTGCCATTTTTCCTAGATATTCATCCGGTTCAGGTCACCAATTACTTGAATTTTAAAGTATGCAAACCAACGCAGCCAAATATGTCGGGTGAAAGGGCAACCAAACAACAAATGGTCAGCAGTTTCCTTGCTCTTGTAGAAAAGTACACATTGAGAAGGGCCGATGATACCTTTTGATCTGAGATTATCAAAAGTGAGGATTCCATTGTGCATGCACTGACAGCCAAAAAGGTTAACTTTCGGCCAGCCTTTAGAGTGCCATATTTTCCTCCAATCCTCAACCTAAAAAGTATGAGGGGGGGCTCTGGGAGAATGTTGTCATATCTGTCATTTAATGTATAGACGCCAAGACTCCCAAAGCCCCAAGCTAATTCATCCTCCATGTCTCCCCATGTAATAAATATTTCTATCATAATTTTAGTCATGGTGGGAGTCAAATCTGGAGGGATTGAAATGGGCCACTCATCCAGCGTCTTAAACTGCTTAAACTTGCACTCCCCCAGCTGAGTAGTTGTGAAATAACTTTCAATAAAGATCCATCCCTTGGCTTCAATGGCTACTTTTATTGGCTGTAATTCTAGAAATTCAACAATGATGGGTGGGAACTGATCCCAAGAATCTATCCAGAAATGAGCCTTCTCCCCTCTTCCCACTTTCCAAAATAAGTGGTCTTTAACAACCTGAGACCCTAACTTGAGAGCCTGCCAAAATAGGGACCCAGTACCATCCAAGGGGATGCGAGCTACATCATTTGGGTTGGCCTATCCTAGGTATTTGATATTTAGGATTCTACTAAAAAGGGAGGTGGGTTGGGAGATCCATCTCCAGATCTGACTTTCCGACCAAAGCTTTATTATTCAGCTTAGATTTTCTCAAACCCAGACCTCCTTTAACCTTGGTCTGGGTAACTTTGTCCCAGCCCACTAGGGCCCACTTTCTCTCTCCCTTTTCTCCTTCCCATAAAAACTTTCTAACCATCCTGTCCAACTCTTTCCATATTGTAATCGGGGCATCCAGGATAGAGAATTTGTAAATTGGCATGGCTTGAATGACTAACTGTAAGAACGTTAATCTGCCACCATAACTTAACCACTTGTGAGACCAATGATTAATTATATCCTTGATACACTCTAGAAGATTCCTCAATGTGTCTAAGTTTAGCTTCTTAAAGTGCAAGGGGACCCCCAAGTAAACCACTGGGAGAGAAGTCCTTGTGAATCCTAGGATTTCTAAAATTTTGTTCTGAAGCCTTTGCTCCAGATTAAAAAAAACCACTTTGGATTTCTTGTCATTAATGACCTATTGAGTAGCCCTGAGATAGACATTAAGAGTATCCCTAATCATTCTTGCTTCCTTGAAGCTGGCCACTCCCACCAAACCAGTGTCATCCACAAACTACAGGTGCGTTAAAACTTTGTCACCCACCCTGATACCCAATAATCTACCTTGCTATCTTCTCCTCAAGAAAAGTATGCCAAGACCTTCAGCCAAAATGAGAAAAAGATAAGGAGAACATGGATCCCCATGGCACAGTCCCCGAGTAGCTCCAAATGGTTATGAAGTAAGGCCCTTGATTAGCACAGAGTAAGTCAGGGTAGAGACACAACTCATGACCCACTCTATCCAGCCCTGAGAGAAACCAAAGGCTGCCATCATTTTAGCTAGGAAACTCCATTCAACCCTGTCATAAGCCTTTGACATGTCTTGTTTTATGAACATCCCTTTATTACCAGAAGTGTGCATTGAATGGATTTCTTCCTGGGCCACAACCACCCCATCCAGAATCTGTCGTCCCTCAACAAAACCCCCTTGCTCAGAGGAGACAATGTTGTGAAGAAGAGGTTTTAGGCACTCAACCATTACCTTTGTGATTATTTTGTACAACACATTACATAAGGCAATAGGCCTATAATCTGAAATATGAAACCCCTCCTCCCATTTTGGAATTAAGGTAATAAAAGTGTGGTTTATAGCTTTAAGCATTCTCTTATTTTCTCTGGACTCTTCTACAACAACCATTACATCTTCCTCTAAGTAGTCCCAGAAAGCCTGAAAAAACTCAATTGGGAAGCCATCTGGACACGGAGTTTTACTAGTGCTCATTCCAAAGACCATAATTTTCAATTCATCTCTATCAATGGGTTTGAGGAGGGCCTGATTTTCATCCTCAAAAATAACAACAGGTATGACAGAAATAACTTCATTTTGGGCCTCTACATCTTGTACCACACTTTCCTTAAAAATATTAGAAAAATAATCCATAGCATGGGAATGCATACCTGGAAGTGTATCAAAGGAATGATCATTCTCATCTTGAAGGGCCTCCATCTTGTTCATCTGTCTTCGAGCACAAGCAGTCCGATGAAAGAATTTTGTATTTTTGTCCCCTTCTAATAACCAGGTGGTTCTTGCTCTCTGCTTCCAATAGGTCTCCTCCTGGTTGTCAATGTCCTCAACCACTGTACGCAGGGCATCATCCTCGGCTTTGAGCTGGTCTGTAATTACTCCTTCTCTGAACAATTTTTGGATCTCATCCCATCTGGCCACCAATGGAGCTCTTTGGGCCTGGAAGTTTGTTTTATTAGCACGCCTCCAATACTTCAACTGAGTTTTGACATATTGTAGTTGTTTATGGATTCTAAACATTGCTCTCCCATAAGTTGGGTGGCCTTCTTCCCACCACTATGGAATTTTCTCCCGAAGTTCTTCTTTCTGAAACCAAAAATTCTCAAATCTGAAAGGTTTGTGATGCTGCCCCATCCTAGTCCCACCTTCCAACAGAATGGGACAATGATCTGAAACTGGGCCTTCTAAAATCTAAAAATTTATATTCCATTTTACAAATGCCTCCTCTGAAACCAGAAAATGATCTAGCTTAACCTTCCTACTATGTGGCTCCCACATTTTATTAGTCCAAGTGTAGTTAATGCCAGGACATTTAATGTCCACTAAGTGCAAAGCCTGGACTTGGGCAATCATGAAATGGTCCCCTGGGTCCAAAAATGGTGTTCCCCCTTCTTGATCTCTAGAAGATAATTTAGCATTAAAGTCCCCCACTATAATCCAGTCTAGATCTTCCCTTGAGGTTCGCATGTTATGCACAACCTTCCACTGCCACCTCTGACCATCTAGGTTTTGAGACCCATAAAAGTTTGTGATTAGAACGTGTTTCGCAGTGACATTATTCCTAAAAAGAGAAGTGAGAACACCCCTCTAGGCAAGATGTTCTATTGCAGACCATTCAAGAGAGTTCCATAGAGTAACAATCCCCCCTGAGGCACCTTGGGCAGCCACATCCATATGACCAGCACCCCTCCAAATTTTGTTGACTTTTTTGGACATAAGATCTAATGACATCTTAGTTCCTATAAAAGCAAAAAATTAGTATTATGATTCTCTAAAAGTCTTCAAACAGTAGATTGATGGGTTCTGCTATTTAAACCCCTCACATTCCATGATTGTATAATCATTGGTTACGCTGGGAGCAATAAGAGTCTATTGGCCTCACCGATCCTCCCATGATCAGTTTATCTCCTTGGACTGCTAGCAACTCCTTATTGGATCTTCTACCTACTCCCTGAGAATTGTTGTTTTTTATCTTTTTTCTACCTGGGTTATCCCCAAAGTTGGCCTTTCCCTGTTCTTCTCTACTATTCCCATGCTAACATCCTGAGATACTGTCTGCTCCTGGTTATGCACTACTAAAGCCCTTGAACACATTGGTTGTGATACCTCACAGAGTTCAACTACCTGTTGTATGACGGGAGGAGATGAGAGGGGGAGTTGCACGGGAATATTAGAATTTTCCTTATTACCCTCCATGCCCTCCATAAGTTGTTCCTATTCATAAACCAGTGACTTAAATATCTCTTACCTATTGGCAAATATGATATGGGATTGCTCCTTTCCATCTTTTTTCTTTGTCTGTCTTTTTCTTCTAGGTTGTTCAAAACCCTCTCTCTGAGCTTCCTAGCCCTGAACGATGCTATTAGAATCTTTATTAAGTGTTGCCTTATCCTCTTTGGGCAGGTTTGGCATTCCTAAAGGGGCCTCCATTTTAGCATTCATATTATTAGGGAAGAAATGGGCCAAATGTCAATGCTTATGACAAACCCTATATCTAAATGGTAGGGCCTCATAGTCCAGTTGTTGAATCCAAGAGAGTCCTACCAATTCAATTTCCATCTCTACCGGCAAAGGCTTGCTGAGATCCATCTCCACACATATTCTTGCATACACTGCCATGATCCCTTCAATTGTGTCTTTGGCAACACCCAGATGTATTCCAATAGAATTTCCAATCCTTGCCAACACCTGCTCACTCCATAATTCCATTGGAAGAGCATATAGTCGGATCCATACTGGGACAGCAGTATGTTCAACTTGGGGATCGAATCCCACTCTCAATGGTTGAACAAATAGCCCTACCAGGCCATGATTTTTCTTCTCTAACTCAAAAGCCCTATTTCTATCGGCCAAATATGAAAAGCTAATAATAAAATATCCATTGCTAATAAACCACAATGAATACTCATCGTGAGGCTCCCAGTTTTGGCGGATCCAAGAGTGCAAAAAAATTAGGGAAGGACGTATACCCATGAACTTGTAGATTAAATCATGATTAGCTCTGTAAATGATTGATTCTTCAACCATACTTAGCTCGATGACAATTTTTGTCCTGGTTTTGGCCTGTGGCAAACATCCATTCACACGATGTGCTATCGACCTATTCCCAGCAGCCGTGAAGAGCATTTTATATGTCATTTTTTGAGCTTCATCGTTATTTGGAGGAGTTTTTTCTTTAAACAAATCTGCATATGAGCTGCTACTCCCTGGAAAAGGAGTCGGAGAAGTCCCCATTGGACCCTCCTGGGGCACCAATCTAGCCTTCAGATCCATCGTACCCCAAAGCACTTCTACAATCCAACTGATGCCCTAGATTTTTTGAAGTTCCAGAAACCCTCGGTTCAAATATTATTAGATTAAATATAATAAATTATATGAGACAATTTAAGCATAATATTGAAGAAGCTAGTTTAATTGATTTGGAACCAATAAAATTATGCCAACATGGAGAAATAATAGATTTGGGGAAGCTAGGATCTCAAAGAGGTTGGAAATTTTTTTTTATCTTAGAGATATTATATAATGAAATATATAGAAAATGATCATGGGTTGAGACTAGAGGTGGCTCAAAGCATTCTCCCATTTTTCTTCAATTATAAATTCAAGAGGCAAAACTTGCCAATCCTTTTAAGCTCAATCCAATTTGGTTGGAGGAAGATAATTTTCAACAATTGATTTTAAAATAATGGATTGGTTATGATCAAAGTTCCAGGTCATCAGCGAGTTTTCAATTTACTGTTGCTCTAAAAAAATAAAAGGATTTGTGTCATCTTGAACTGTAGTTGAAATAGAAAGTATGGATATAGGTCTTAAATTTGTGAAGAAGGAAATTTCATAAATTCATAAAAATAATGAGTTGGTTTATTTAAAGAGGAGGAGAAAACAAGAATGGTTGAACTAGAAATTAAGAAGAACAAATTCTTGGGGTGGAGGGAAGCTGAATGGAGAATGAAAAGTAGAGTTGTATGGTTAAAAAAAAAAGATGAAATACTAATTTTTTCATAATTTTGCTAATCACAGGAAGAATGTTATCACTATTTGGGAGATGCAAAATGAAGAAGGGGTCCTTGTTAGGAGTTTTTCTGAGTTAGTATATTTGGGAGTAAAATGTTTTTAATCTATCTATAAAGAACCTCATAGAGTCAATATTGGTGAATTTTTAAAGTTAACTACTTTCTTCCCCAGTTTGTGACAAATGAGGACAATCAATTACTTATGAAGGAGGTCACAAAGGAAGAACTAAAAGCTATCCTAACTTATTTAAAAAATAATAAAATTCTAGGGCTTGATGGATGGCCTGTGGAGTTTTTCCTAGTTCACAAGGATCTTCTTAGAGTAATGGAAGAACTTTTAACTCCATTTTTTTAGCTTTGATTCTAAAATAGGAGAAGCCTATTTTTTTTTATGAATTTAAACCCATTTCATTGTGTAACTGTATCTATAAAATTATAGCAAATATTCTAGCTATTATATTGAAGAAAAATTTCTTTGAAGTTATTTCCCAAGAGCAGTTTGGATTTTTAGTTGCTAGACAGATTTTTGAAGCCATAGGAGCTACACAAGAGGGCTTTCACTATATTAAATCCAAAAATATTTGTGTAATTATCCTTAAACTAGATATATCTAAAGCTTATGATATAACTGATTGGTTGTATCTCATATTTATGCTCTTACATGTGGATTTTAGCTATTTGGTAGTAAAGTGGATTATGGATTGTATTTCTTCTATATCTTTTGTTGTTCTTATCAATGGATCAGCTTCCAAATTATTTAGACCCTTGAGAAGACTGAGATAGGGATTTCCTTTATCTTATTTATATTTTAAGTTGTTATCTAAAGGATTGAGTAGAGCTATTTTGGATTCAAAGAGAGCAGGATCCTTATTTGAGATCAAAGTGGAGGTCCTTTATTTATCTCATTTATTATTTTCTAATGATTTATTATTATTCAAAAATATAATTTTAAGGGAAGCTAAAAAGTTGAAGAAAATCTTGGACACTTCAATATTGCTACCGACATGGATATAAGTTTTTTAAAATTCTCTATTTGATTTAATGGTTTAGAGTAGGAGACAAAATAGGATCTAATAAAAAAATTTCATTTAAATCTCTTAGATTTCAAGGAAGACTTTGAGTATTTGGAGTTTTTATTGAAGCCAAATACTTATAGGAAGAGATATTGGGGATGGTTTTTAGAGAATATTGAATTTAGGATTAACCATTGGTGTAATATATGGTTGTATATTGGTAGGATATTAACACTTGTAAAGTCAGTTCTTAAGGAAATTCTTGTATTTTTGCACTCCTTGGCCTTCATTCCCAAAGGAGTTCTAGAGAAAATAAGTAATTTTTGTTTCAAATTTCTTTGGACTGGATGTAAGGAACATGGAGGTATTTCTTTAGTTAAGTGGTATAGTATTGCTAGGCCAAAGGAGGAAGGTGGTTGAGTCCTTAAAAAATTCCATATTTTTTAATCTTCTTTGGAAGTAAAAATTTTATAGAGGATTTTGATGAGAGAAGGATTATGGAAGATGATTATTGAATAAAAGTATATTTATGTAGGAACCTTTATGGATTGGATCATAAGTCCATAGAAAATCATTAAAAATATTGTTGGCAATTTTGGGTTTGAGATCCTAGCTTCTTGTCTATGAGTTGTCATCGATGTCAAAAGGAAATGGCATTAATGTTAAGAGGATGTGTTGGCTTCAAAGGTGGAAGATTCCAAGAGAATATTTTAAAGAGAATCCGGAGAGATTCCATTGGATAGGGTTTTTATTAAAACCAAGTTAAATGGTTTTTATTAAAACCAATGGAGGTTCTCTTTATTATTTATTTAATTATTATTTAAAACCCTTCAAGGTTTTAATTAATTAATTATTTAATTAATTAAAGGAGAAATTATTTTTAATTTATTAAAAATACTTAAAGGTTTTTAAACCTTTTTTTATTCTTAATTTATTAAAATTATTTAAGGGTTTTTAAACCCTTTTTGAAAAGACTTTTGATTAATTTCGAAATGGTCTTTATTTCCACCGACATCAAGGTGTCTTCGAAGAGACTATTTATTCTCCAACTCCTAAGGTTGGAATGCAAATGAACTCGAAAATTCCCCGAATGCAATTTGTGGTGTTTGTGCTCTGTATTCGTTACGATCGAAGGAAGACTTAGAAGCATGTGTGATTGAAAAGTTTTCGGAAGTTTTTTTCGAGGGTGAAGTGGAGGGAAGTTCACTTGTGAACTTCATAGCCCGCGTGGGCTAGTGGCAGGGAAGGCTACTGTTGGGCACTACATTGGTGGAGGTCACCGTTTCGAGTCTCGTGGGGGTGCTTTGCTAGAGTAACACACATTTTTATTTAAATGTCTTTATTTACGTGAAATTCAGAGTTTCTTGGACAGCGATTTATAAGGTGTGATTAAATTTTATGAGTTTTGGCTTTTGTGATTAGCATTGAATAAAATATTAGGAGAAATAAGGGCATATTTCTTTGGATGTATTTTTAAGATTATTCTTTGCTATGCTAAAATTAAAAATGGAGGTATAAGGTGTGAGTCTGTGATTGTTGATTTATTGGCATGTTATGGTGGTTGTGTTTAAATAAGTGGAGCTAAAAGGTGTAATAAAGGAAGTTTATATTATTGCTCATTTCTTTTTATTCTAACCCTAACTTGGTTGGAAGTTTGAGAGTTGTGTGTGGTGAAAGCTTGAAGGTTCAATTATCTTCTACTCCAATAAGATATGGGCACATTCTTCTTATGAGTATGATTGGTGTATGTTTTTTGAAATAATGTTGGAGTGAAAAGGTATTCTACTAGGTATCCTTTGGCTAGGTGTAAATCCTATTTTCTGGTTTGTTGAAGACTACTTATGCATTGTTATCCTTAAGGAGAGTTTTTGGTGAATGCATAGTTTCTAGTTTGAGATAGTGGAAGCTTTGTGCACTAGGGTTTATATTTGTGAGTCTAGCTACTTGCATTGAGTTGGTGTAACCCTTGGTTGGCTGTTTTGAGTTTGATGGTTGAGTTGCTTCCATAGAGGTTGTTTGATCAAGTTATTGCTTTACTTGATTCATGATATTGGGCTTACTCCATTGAGTTGATTTGAGAAAGTTATTCTTTGCATTTGGTGATATTGTGTTGTTGGCTATTTTGTTCAAATATATTTGGAGGGAAAAGGATTTCTACTTGTTTCCTTTTCTTGTGATGATTGGTTGAATGCATCAAGGTTGATGTTGAGTTGAATGGTGTTTTTTGATTAAGCCTTGTTGATAAGAATTGTTGTTGAAGCCCTATTTGGTTGTGAAAGAGTATTTGGTTGTGAAATATTGATTGGTTGAGAAAAGTTATTTGGTTGTGGAAAGAACATGAGTATCATTGTTATATGAGATCTTGCATGGTTGGAAATTATTGGGTTGTGTTTCATGTTCTTGATAAATGCAAACTTCATTCTATCTTATTCTTCTGAGATTGAGTTGAGGTTGAGTTGAGTTGAGATTGATATTGGGAGTTAAGTATAGAACATATTGAGTCTCTAACAATTCTCTTTATGCTTCTATGATATTTATGAATCACATTGGGTCTCTAACAATTCTCTTTGTGGGTTCATGCTAAGTAAGTTTTTCTTGGTGAGCTTGCTGATTTTTAACAGGTTCTTTTGGAGGACTTGTGAGCTGATTTGGACAGGTTCTAGTGAGGACTTGTGAGCTGATTTGGATAGGTCCTAGCAGAGGACATGTATGCTGATTTTGATAGGTCCTAACAGAGGACTTGAGGACAGATTTGCATTGGTTCTATGAGAAGAGCCTGAGGACAGATTTGGCAAGTCTTTGAGAAGGCTTGTATGCAGAGGATTGATTTTTTCAAGAGTTGGACAGATCTGACAGACAGAGGAAGACTTGTACTAGACCGACTGACTGTGTTTGGTACAGGTTGCTGAGCTTCTATGGATGTGATCATAGAAGGTAGATGTCTCTTAGGCTAAGCATTGATGATAGGTCTTCGGTGGAAAGGAGTTCCACGTGCTAGCAAGAGGTAGAGGCAGTTGATATTCTAAGGGATCATTTCTAGAGTAGAGGGGAAGGTATATCCTTTGAGAAGAGGCTCATAAATTCTGATTTGGGGAAGGTATCTCCTTTGGACCGAGTCTCATAAACATTGTAATTGGGAAGGATTCCCAAAGAACTTTGAGATAACTTTTAGAGAAAATTTTTGTGGACGTAGCTCGCCCATTATGGGTGAACCACGTTAAAATTGGTGTCACTTTGTGGATGATATTGTGCATTGCTTTGATATTGCTTTGGGTATATTGCTTTACTATTTTGAAGTATAAAGGAAAAATTAAAAAGATGTCTTATACTGTTCACCCCCCCTCTCAGTATAAGCTTGTGTTCTTCAAATATTTCCATTCAATGGAAGGTACTCATAAAGGCCTTTCCTATGATTGTAAATATTTGGCTTGGAAAGTGGGAAATGGTAAACAAGTTAGAATAGGGGCTAATTCTATTTTAAGTTGTGGAGAAAATATTTTATTTCTAGAAGCTATGATTAGTTCTTTACAAGACAAGTGTTTTTACTTTATTCATCAGGTGGGGGAATCATATTCTTCTTGTTTTTGAACCCAACGTTGGAAGTAATCTTAGGTCTTGGATTTTTATAATTAGCAGGTTGTTTTATGGAAAACTTACACTAATAGTATTAATAAGAGTTATATCAAGCTGAGAGTTGAACCAAATACTATTACTTGGGCTTACAACAAATATGGGGGTCATTATACAAATAGAGTTGGTTACAAAGCAACTTTTGACCCTCATCCTTAAGGACCTACGTGGTGGTGAAAGCCGATTTGGAAATTATTTGGTCCAAAAAAGACAATTATTTTCATGTGGTTAGCTTTGAGAACTAAGGCTTTGAATTGGGAAGTTTTACAAAGGAGAAGTAGATAAAGTCCAAGTGTTTGTATATTGTGTCAGTTAGAGGAGGAAAACATCATACATTTTTTAATAAAATTATCTTTTTGTCAATAGGTTTGGTTAGAATCTGAACAAATAATTTGAGTACAAAATATTTGGAAAGGAAAAACAATGGAGGTATGCTTAAAATAGTGGTTTTTGAAAAAAGAGTTGAATCATTTTCTTTCTTTACTGTGTCTTATATGTTGGGGTATATGGTTAGCACAAAATGTAACTATTTTTGAAGGGAATTTAATTCCCCTATTTCAAGTCATATTTTAGGTGAGGACTTTGAAATCAATCAACAAAGGGCCTAACAAACATAAGAAACCTCAACAAGTAGAAAATTTTATCATTAAAAAGTCTTAGCCATGTGGTTTTTCTGATGGGGCTAGTAAGAGACAGTCATATTTTAGTAGTGTAGGAGGCATTCTATACTTCTTTAATACCCATTATATCAAATTTAAAGCAAGTCTTCAGATAGGTTCCAATAATTTTGATGAGTTTTAGGTGTTGATATTGCTAATGAAATGTGTTGTGGAGAGAAATATAAAAAATTATAAATTATTGGAGATTCCACTGTAGTCATCAATTGGATGAATAGATCTACCCAATTAAAAAATAATCTGCTTAGACCAATGGGATATGAGCTACGGGAGGTGATTTCCCTTTTTGAAAATATCTCTTTTATGCATGTTTATAGGGAATTAAATCAATAAGTAGATATGTTATCAAAAGAATTTCAATAGGTTCCAGAAGGTTTATGGCAAATGGAAGAGAACAAGGATGGAGTTTCTTCTTTCATCCACATATCATATCCCTAGTTTCTATGCAAGCTCTGGGTTTTTTACTATGGACTTGTTTCATTTGATTGTCGCTTTATGGTAGCTTCTAATTGTTTCTTTTCTATTCTACTAGTTTCCTTTTCACTTATTTCTATCGAGATTTTGGTCATGGAGGTTGTATTATTAAGTATTGATATATAAGGATATTTATCTTTATTATCCCTATGCTATTTGGAAGATGGATTTTTTCATCTCTAATATACCTGACTATAATTATATATTGAATCCTAGTAATATGCTTTTATCTGGGTTTTTTTTTGTGCTAAGGCACTTGAGAAGTGTAATTTTCTTTCACTCTTGAAATAAAATTATGATTTTTTTCTTGTAAAAAAATATTATGGCACTATAGGATTCAATGTCCATTTTTCTAATATAGTAATAAGAAAAACCTATAATGACAATGGAAAATTAAGAATGAAAGAGAAACAAAGAAGAGAGTAAGAACCCTAAAAATGAGTTTCAACACTAAACTTTATACATGATATGTACAATAGCTACAAAGTAATTGGAAGGTGATATGATTCAAATTCCAATTAATATAAAAGCAATATACAAAATATTTAATGAACTATTTCATTAGATTTATTCATTTATGAAACCAATGAATGGATAAATAAATGGTTGAAATAGTCTTTCTAAAATCATGTTTAACATAAAATGATAGAATATCCTCTATAATTCTATTATCTAATAGTTGCACATCGATTTCACACTGAACATTTATCACCTTTTATACATTTCACTAAGGATTAGCATAAGGGAGTTGGTATTAGAGAAGTTATGATGCTATAGAGTGCATTGACATTTATCACCATATATGGAAGAGTCTTGATAGTTACCTAGGTATACAATCTATTAATACATTGGCATCGTTCCTTGTTGGACTTTGATAAAGAACTAATTTGCTTAGATTAAATGAAATACATTAAGGAATAATTGGATATAATGTCTATTAAATATTGTTTTAATGCTCATCCTATAAAATAAATATAGTATTTTTTAACACCAAATAAAAATAAAATAAGCATGACTAGATAAGATACCTACATAGGTGTTATATCTTTTATCCACCACATAAAATGGATTAGCTATATGGTTATTCAAATCAAGAAATTAATATAAGGTTCTAGATAGACTTTAGGAGACATAAAAATCCATGTTATAATAACCAATTCATAAAGCCAATTTTTGAAAATGTATTAGACAACATGGTAGCACGTGAAGTGCATTCTATTGTAAATGGAGTTTTAATATACCACTACAAAAACCTATTGAATAGGATGAACCTAAAATGACCTTTGTGATAGAATATATATAATTTATGAATATGTGATATATTTTTGTATGACAAAAGCCTTTTATATTTCACATGAATCATGGTCAATGAACTTAAATAATTAATTCATGACTTCCTATATGTGTACATGAATGTTTTGAAAATTTATGTCCTATTAAAGGATCATTACTAGTAGCTAAGAATGATATTTTTTTAGTGTCACTAGTTGTGAATTTCCTTAAATATGATGACATACCTCTTTTTGAGGTCATATAAAAATTTATTTGCACATATTTTATAGAAGGAGAGGTTGATGGTAGATATTTCTATAACAGTGATCCCTAGAATAAAAACATTAAAATAATGTTTTAATAAAATATGTGAGAGTTGCAATATCTATAAAGGAGCTACTAAAGAATAGTGCAAAAGTAACATGGTTTGAAAAATACCATAAACCACGTGATACTACTATGAAAAAATTATTTACAACACTAATCCTAATATTCGATGATTGAAAAGTTGATTTTAAATTTTATAATGATGCATTAGGTCTAGCTATTGGTACCATACTCTCCTAACCAAGAGGAAACCTAGATTTTCCTATCACATTTTCTAGTTGAAACCTATCCTATGCTAAAAAGGACTACACAACTATAAAAATAGAAGGCTTAGGAATAACATGTCCTATAGGAGGACCAACAACAAGTACTCATTATACCATTTGTATTTTTCATGTATCTTGAACCTCTCAACTACTTTATGAATACAATAATGGTGAAAGGTGGGATATGTGTATGACTACTACTATTTTAATACTATAAGTCTAAGACAACAATCAAGCCTAGAAGATGATGCCATAGTCCATGTTATTTGTCATTATTTTAAAATACATAAAGGAGTGGTATAATGGATGAGGAGACATTTTGGCAACCACTTTAGGATTCAAGCAACACAACAAGAACTAGCGGATATAATGGTCCACATAAATAGTGAGAAATTTTAATAAGGTCTAGATGAGGTTGGTAAAAAAATATTGCTAGATCCATATCCTATAATTAGTTATAGTAATTTTTGCAACATGTAATTAAGGTATTTTACATTTGTGTCAGGATATCTTTAAAACTATATATTAAGGATTAGTTGGTGACCACTTTGCAAGATAAATTATAGATAAGAACAATATAACCATAAGGATATGGAGATCTACCATTTTTAACGAAGTTGATCAATTTGATTGGATATATAATTTGTTTCATCATGTGGGTAAGACCAATCATAAGATCTATATGCATCTCCACCTACCATTAGCATTCTTAGCAATCAAAATATGTATAATGGATAATATAAGTCTCATAAATACACCAACTAAAATTTATTATTCTATATTACTAGCACAAATTACCTAACTAGTTTAATTAAATTGAGGTCAATTAGGAATTACATTATACAATTTTCCACCAAATTCATACATTAGAATATCATAACCCAATTTTGGAGTCCCTACCTAATTTTCAATGATCATATAACTCAGTTTGTTAATTATATAGTTTTGGAAATATTGAAGACCTTTATGTTTCAATATGATAGGATTTATCACATGGCCTTGAGATGTTTCAAAATGATAGGATTTATCACATGCCATAACAAAACATGGTGCCATGGAAAATATAGGCTACTAAGAAAAAAATGAAATACCTCAAAGGGAATATCATAAGGAGAAGGCTACTAAAATTTATATTAAATCAACCTAATATTATATATTTATAAACTAAAAGTTGATGTCATAAGTTAATAAAATTACGATTGATTACATCATAGATAAACCAATTGATTATGAAATATGGATAACTAATTTAAAGGTCTTGTATAAATAAGGACCTAAGAGTAGAAAAAATATAAGCCTTGCATATCACCATAATAAGAGAATTAAAGGAACTAATAAACATAGCACACAAGATAGAAGTAACAATACACAATATGGGAAGGTGATGTAGATACACTAAATAGAGGAAGGATGTTAGAAGATGATGGAATAGTTACACTCAAAATAGGAAATAATATACCTAGGGTAGCTAGACTAAATAAATTAGGTGGAAAAACATAATTAATAAGTGAGGTGAAATAAACATAAAGTAGTAGAAAGGAATCACCATAAGAGGTTTTTTTAGACAAGAGAATATTGTATCCGTGATAAAGTAGTATTAGAAAAGTTTTAGTGGGATGGTAAATTGAGGCCCAAATTTTTTTTTTGGTAGATAAGATACTATAGCATTAATACCGGGTTTTACAGGTTGACCCAAAACCTTTTACAAAAATCAGCCCAGGGTTGTTGATGAACATATCCTTACTAAGGATCCTATATATGTAAAATCTACATGCCGCCAAAGCCATTACATCCGGTAAGGCACATAGCCTCGTTATCAAAAAGAAACTTCCCATACAACATTTTGGGTATACCCCGAGAAAACACACATGCATCATAATTACAAAAAAGAAACAGACACGGATCCCTTCCTTGAGACAATGGAGAAACAAAAAGCTGCAGACACACATAGCAGAGTACTCGAAAAAACTCCCACAAGCTCTCGTATTGACAGTTACTCTTAATAATTCTTTGGTAATTGCTTTCTTCCGTATATGACATGCTTTGGTACCACATACTATCTTGGCCAATCAGCCTTGGAGAAGTGAACCTGTTGGCTAGATTTATGGCGGTGGCTATCTCGGTGGTCCACGTGGCTTTGGTTCGAAGTCTTATATTGTCGTTTCTTTCCTTCCCTGTGATTATCAACCAACCTCAAATTACTAAGATGACTAGGAGCCATGTTATCTGACATGTGACTGTCCCCATTAGTCTTTGTGGTATTTCCAAGCAGCATCCATGAAGACTGACAGCTCAGATAATTTTTATTGTGAGTCCAATTCAAAAAAGAGACGGGAATACTCCTAGCCTTCGAACTTACAATGCCTTCCCTGTTGGTAAATTTGACTATCATTCTTGGCATTCTTGTTGAATAAGCTCCTCTACTTCACTCGGGACACCGTGTTCCCATTTGAAAAGTTTGTCACCATCGACACCCAAATTGGCCAACTTATCAGCAATTTTGTTAGCTTCTCGAAAGACATGTTGGGCTTTTCTGTCTTGTCTTCCCTGGAAAAGGATCCTAGCCTCTTCAACAATTGTTTTAATCCTCCAAGGAGGTGTTTTCCAATTATTGAGGAGATTTATAACATGCATAGAGTCTCCTTCTACGATCAAATTGCCTTCTAAGTCTTGAGTCATTTGAAGGCCTCTCCACATAGCTCTAGCTTCAGCTTCGTTGTTCGTCCTTGTTCCCAAATATTTAGAAAATGCAAGCATCATATTCCCATTATGATCTCGCACAATGCCACCAACGCCTACTCTGCCAAGATTGTCCTTAGCTGCTCCATAAAAATTAAGCTTAAACCAACCCGTAGGAGGTGGAGACCACTTAACATTGGCTCTAGGGTTGACTACCCTAGGCACAGACTCATCTAACAAGGTTAAGCTTAAATATTGAGCAATCGTGGTCTCCTGTAGATGAGGTTTACAACTATCAAAAGGGATAAGGTTCACATTCTCATTGGCAAAGGATAGGATCCTGGCAATGATAGTTTGATGATCATGGATAGACTCATTAAAGACTCTATGGTTCCTTTCTAACCACACCTGCCAAAGATAGTGATTGAGACAAATTTTCCACATGTATCTAAGTCTTTGGCTTGAAAAGGGGCAAGGCCACTAGATGAACAAATCAAGTACGATGGCTGGTTTAACCCATGAAATATTGAAGGCCTGAAAAACCCCACTTAGGACAATCAAGGAAAAAGGGCACTCAAGGAAAATGTGATAAATGGTCTCCCAATTAGCCCTGCATAGATAACAATGATTAGTGATACAAATACCTTTACGCATCATATTATCAATGGTTAGAATTCTTCCTTGGATAACCAACCATGAAAAGACTACAATTTTTGGAATTAAATTTTTTATCCAAACTAAGTCCTTTTGGAGGACAAAATCCTCGTCATCAAGCAGAAGCTTGTAAGCTGATTTAACAGTGAACTGCCCATTTTTCGTAGGAGCCCAGGTCACTTGATCTTCCTTGGGTCTCATGGGGATAAAATATTGCCCGAGAATGTTACAAAGATCATTTGATTCCACTTGAAATCCCTGAATTCTTATTTGTTTCCACTTCATTCTACCTCTGTCCTCAACCATATAATCGGAGACTTTTCTGCCAATGAGTTCTTCTGTGATATCTCTGATTCGAGCTAAGTTAGGATATTGCGTCAGTGGTTCGTCCTTAGCCCACCTATCATTCCAAAAATTTATCCTCTCACCATTGCCTAAAACCCATCTTAAACCTTTTTTGATGATTTCCTTACAATTAAGAATTGCTTTCCAAAAAGCAGAACCTCTGATTGGAACTGAGTCACTTAGAAATTCCATATTTTGAAGATACTTTCATTTGATGATAGTTGTCCATTCATTTTCTTCACCAAAAATGAGATGCCATGCCTGCTTAGCTAGTAAAGCTAAATTTATATGAGCAATTCTCCTCAGACCTAAGCCCCCATTTTCCCTGGGTCTGCACACTTTGGTCCATCCTACAAGGTGTATCCTTTTTTTCTCCTCTGATCCAATCCATAAAAATTCTTTTTGGAGTTTCTCAATTTTCTGGAAAACCTTCACAGGGGCTTTGAAAATGGAGAGGAAATAGACTGGAATGCTCTAAAGAGAGGCCTTAGTGAGGGTCAACTTTCCTGCTTGAGATAGAAGATGACCTTTCCATCCAACAAGTTTTTTTTGAATTCTTTCAATAACCCTGTCCCACATTGACTCTCTCGGAGAACCAATGAAAAGAGGGAGACCAAGATACGAAGTGGGGAGGTTTGCTATATCACACCCTAAAATTTTTGCAATCCTTCCTTGCCTCTGAATGGGGGTGTTCAAGAAATATAACTTGCTTTTACTGAAATTAACTTTCTGACCAGCAACGTCCTCGTAGAGTTGCAGGATGTATTTAATTATTTTGGCCTCAACCACCGATGCCTTAGTCAATATAAGGGTATCATCGATGAATTGTTGGTGAGAAACAGCCCTAGTGAGAGATGTTGCCTTGATTCCCGATATTAGCCTTGAACTGCAAGCATTTTTTATGGTTCTGCCTAAAGCTTCTGCCATAATGATGAATAACATGGGGCTGATAGGGTCCCCCTACCGAATTCCTCTACGACTTTGAAAGTAACCAGCAGTTGTTCCATTAACTAGAATCGAGAACCATGCTTTAGAAATACATTCTTTGATCAAATTAACCCATTGGTGGTGAAAACCAAACTTAAGGAGGACAACAATCAGAAAGTCCCAATTTAGCCTATCAAATGCTTTGTTCATATCAAGCTTGAGGGCAAAAATAGACCTGTTAGTCTTATGAGCAGAGTGTAGAGCTTCATGAACTGTGATAACTCCATCCAAGATTGACCTACCCTAGACAGAGCTTCCCTGGCATGGATCTATGATGTGGGGTAGAATATCTCTCATTCTATTTGCAATGGCTTTAGTTAGGATCTTGTAAGAAACATTGCACAGACTGATTGGCCTGAAGTCAACCATAGATTCAGGGGTTTGCTTCTTAGGAATTAGAGAAATAAAAGTAGAGTTGATACCTTTTGGGATATGATTGCTTGCTTGGAATTCTATGATAGCAGAAATTACATCCTCACTTACGATGTCCCAAAAATCTTGATAGAAATGAGGGGGAAAGTCGTCGGGTCCCGGGGCTTTGTCTGGCTCCATGCTAAACAAGGCTTCCTTAATTTCCTCATCAGAAAAGGGAGCTAGAAGCTTAAGGTTTATATCCTCATTTATTATGCTAGGAATGGATTGCAAGAGAATATCTTTGGCCTCCTCATTGCAATCATGATTCCTGACCAAGGATAGAATTGAAATAAGTTACTGCCTCCTTTCTGATTTCTGTTAAGTCTTGAGTAATAGAACCATCTACTTTTTTTAAAAATTTATCTTGTTATTGCTTCTGTTTCTAAGCGTGGTGACGTGAAAAAACTTGGAATTTGAATCTCCATATTTCAACCAAAGAGCCCTTGATTTTTGCCTCCAATAGATTTCCTCACAGGCCAAAATGTTATGAAACTCTGCTAGTTTTGTTCGTTCCTCCTGCCTAGTAGTTTCATCAGCATCACCATGTTGGATCCTCTGATCAATTATCTTCAAACTTTCAACAACCTATTTTTTATTTTCAAAGAGGTTCCCAAAGACCTCTTTGTTCCAAGTTCGAAGCTTTTCCTTAACAAACTTTAATTTGCCAAGAAGTTTAAAAGTTGCACTACCCCTGACAGGCTCGTCGCCACCACTGACTTAAGTTATCTCTGAAACTGGAATGTTTGATCCACATAGATTGAAATCTGAAAGGTTTCTTGAAGGACAGAGAGTTAGGGATCTCCAAAAAAATGGGATTATGATCAGAGGTAATTTTAGGAAGGGCTTGCAGGGTAGAATCACCGAACAAAGTTGTAGCCTCCTTTGATAGAAAAACCTATCAAGCCTTTCTTGAATGAGATGACACCCTATCCGCCGATTGCTCCAGGTATAATTCGCTCCTCTAAGTTTTACATCCATCAACATGTTGGAGTTCACAAAGTCATTGAACTCATCCATGCTCCTGATAGGTGGTCCATTTCCACCCATTTTGTCTGAAGGGTAAAGAGGAGTGTTAAAATCCCCAACCATAATCCAGGGGACATTATGGAAGATTTCACTCAGATTGCCTAAGTACTCCCACAGTAGAGCTCTCCCTTGAATTGAAGTCGGGGCATAAATATTTGAAAGGATCCATGACCTATTGCTATTTATTTCCTTAAATAAAACACTAAGAACCCTATCATATTTCTGAATAATGGTGCCTTCTACTATCCAGGGATCCCACAAAGTCATAAGGCCTCCAGATGCTCCTCTGGATGATTTGCAAACCATCTCCCCTTGATTCCAGATTTTTTTTGCTATTTTTTTGACTGAATCTCATCAGTTTTTGTTTCTTGCAACATGATAATAGTTGGATTCACTTGATTTCTTATTGCACTGACTTCCCTATGTTTGGGCAAGCCATTGAGGCCTCTCACATTCCATGAGAGGAACTTCATTTAGATTGTTTGGGATTTCTTCCTCTCCCCCTCCCTTGAGGGGGTTTTCCTAATTTGTTGTCTTCAGAACCCGGAATAACCTGTTGAAACAAGGTTCTCTATTTTCCATTGGCAATGTCATTATCAGTTTTAATTTTTTGATGCTCAACATTTGATATTCTCCCTCTTCTTTTTTCACTGCCAAAATCTATAGGAGACTTCACAATGCTCCTGGTTTGTTTAGGACTAAACTGAGGGGAGGTAATTTGTTGTAGAACCGGACTGCCATATTCCTCAGTCTGAAGAGTTTCACATATCTCCACCCCTACATCCAAATCTTCTCCTTTTTTCCTGTATTCCCCTGGTCTATGGGATGACCCCTTAGTAGGATTCACTTGGCTCCTAGTGATGATGTTAGGGAGATGAGATTTTTTATTTTCCAATGCCTCAAATTTCTTCCTAAGTTCTTCAACATTAGGGTTTGGCTTTGGGATGCCCACTGGGCTTGAAGTATTTCTAGCATTGGGGTTTAAGGATCCTGACTTGGATGTGGATTCTAGAGATCGTGCATTAGGGTTTGGATTTGTGATGCCCATGGGGCTTACAGTAATTTTAGCATTAGGGTTTGAGGATCCTGACTTGGATGGGGATTCGAGAGAGTCAGAAAGGTTAGCCTGAAGGTGTTGGGCTTCCATGTCTTTTGATAATCCTCCTACTCCCATATTGGATAGAATTGAAAATTTATTTGAAACTAGAGGATTGGAACTTACCTGAGTATTTTGGTTGCCAACAACCTATTGTTTTCCTTTGTCTTGTTGGGACCCTGCACCCTCTCTTTTATTTTTTTGGTAGACATAGTTTGCCTGATTGAAATCACCTCTGCTAGGGAAACTCCTCAAATTTCCTCTGTCTAGCATTCCCTGCTTTTGCTTTTCTCTATTCATTGCCAGGTTAGGGCACTGATTGCATAGATGTCCTTGATTTTTACATTCTGCATAGAATGTCGGTCTGTTCTCATATTCTACCGACTATTTTCTATAGTATTCTCCATACTCTAGCTCCACAAACCTTGGCAATTCATTATTCAAATTAGCATTTACGTAGATTCATGCATGAGTCATCCTTGTCCTGGCCAAGGTCGCATGGTCAATGGAGATCAGGTCCCCTATAGTTCTGGCTATGCCCTGCAGCCAATATTCATTGAAGAACTGGGCAGGTAGACTCGAGAGACGAACCCAAATAGGGGCAATGTTAATATTTTGCTTTTCAGGGTCGAAATATTCACCCCATCATCTGAGAAAAAGGCTCCTTTTGCCTAGAAACCAAGGACCTCCTGTTAAAATGTGGTTAGCATCCTCCATATTGTTAAAATGGATAATGAAGAACCCTCGAGTTAGAGCTACCAACTCCAAGCTGCCTACCAGTCACCATTTACCCATCGCCCAAGCCCTGATAGTCTCCATGTCCGGCCTACCTCCCAAAAACTTGCCTACCAGGGAGAATTCTTCCATTAAAAGAAAAGGGCTCATGGAACTTGTCGGGGCTGAAATTTTATTATTTACTGGAACTAGGGGCGGAAGAGAGAGAACCTCCTTTCTTTTTCCTCTAAGAGTCTCAAAAAAAGACAACCACTTCTTGGGCCCCGCATTGTCCTTCGTATATTTTTTGTCGGGGTCTTTCTGAGGAGGGTCGGGCCCCCGTGTGATGCCCGCCTCCAAATCTGCCGTAGCCTGACCGCCTTCCTCTGGATCCTCGCTTGATCCATGCTCGAGGTTCCCACCCGCCCCTTCCATACCTGCTCTACCTCTACCACCTTGGCTGAGATTCCTGCCCAAAAAATTCAAACCCTCACTCCCGCCGCACCCGCTAAACCTCAGCTCACTCATTCCTCTTGCTGAAGGAGAACTAGAAGAAATTAGACCATGTTCAAATCTTACATTCTTCTTCAAATTGTCAGAGGAGATTTTTCTACTACATGTTATTTTTCATTTTCTACTCAAGAGAGAGAGCCATTTTTTTGTTTCTTATTGAGGCCCAAATTATCTCCATAAGGGATAATAGATTAATATAGGAGGATAGAGAATAACATAGAAGGTTAGGTTGGAAGAAAATGCTCACATTAAAAATGATGACATTCAATTAGCCATGGAAGCTAACATAGAGATTATTCTCATTTTGTAGAAATCACTACTAGAATATGTGGTGGTGAAAATGCTCACATTAAAAATGATGACATTCAATTAGCCATGGAAACTAACATAGAGATTATTCTCATTTTGTAGAAATCACTACTAGAATATGTGGTGGTTAACATATTTTGAGGCTATGAATAGATTTATGTTTTTCTATACACATAAGTCATTTAGGCCCTTGCAAAACTTGAAAAATGCTTTTTAGTAATTTTTAATTATTTTAATCCTAAATATTAATTGTTAGTCTTGACCTAATGATAACAGGTATTTGGGTATAAATAATACATCATACCAACAAGTTCATTATATTTTGGATTGTAATCGTATTCTTTGATAGTGATATTATATGGTTTCCATAGATACCCTCATATATTGCATACATTGCTTTTATGTATTTAATTTTTAATGATACTAGGTAACACATAAAGTCCATTTTATTTTAAAAACTATTATGAAATCTAGCATGGTATCAAAACAGGTGTCAATATCTATTACTCAATTGTTTATTGTTAATAAATCAATTTCCATGACATCTTCCAATGGTAACTATGATTATAGAATGTATGAAAATATTTTGTAAGCTAAAAAGGTAAATGGAAGAAATATTTTTTGATAAAACCCTAGTTAGTCATGGATCACAAAGATCTCATTAGGATTAGAAAATTTACTTTGGGAGAAAAAATCATTGATATGTTTTCTTGTTCCACTCATTGGCATTCAATTCCTTGCTAAATTATTATTTTTAAGCAGATGGATAACCTAATTTTAGTGTTGCTTTTTTTAAGGTTTTTCAAAACCTTATTTTTATTTTACATATTTTTCCAAAGATGCATTTTCTTCCTTGTTTTGACATTTTATCTCCAATAATAGCATAGATGATAGGAGCAACTAATTAATATCATAAATAAGAAATAAGAGGTTGAAAATATTTTGATAGACCCTTGTTTTTATGAAAATAAATGGTAGTCTTTAGTATATGAAAAGGAGCTTAGAATCACTTGATAAAGTTGCTAAAATGGTATGAATTTTTTTGTTGTATGGGCATAATATGATTCCCTAATTGGTTATATTTGAAAGAAAGGTTATATAGTAAAAATTATCATAGATACAAATGAACCATCATCATTTTTGTATTCTTTACAAAATTTTAAAAGGGGTATCAGTTCAACATTTTTTCTTGATTTACCTCCAAATACTATTTTGTGTATATTAAAAACTTTTCTTACCCTTTAAATTATAATAATTAAAATTTGAAACTAGGAAATATTACAATGAATATTTTATAGAGGAGAAGATATTAAAAACATGAAGTACATATGCATTCATATCATCACAATGTGCAATGAAATCACATGTTTGAGCACCTTGAAATACACTTGAATAATGTAATGGAGATAAAATAAATGTTTGTGCCTAGTAGAGGCTTGTTTAAGGTGATTTTATTTATAAGAGGTTAAGGGTTTGGTATCCTACCCAACCAAAATATTTTGTTATAGAGAATGATGTAAAAAAACATAGAGATGATATGTCACCATAATTTTACATGGAACCTATTGATGTCACCATTATATATATATATATATATATATATATATATATATATTTGATTATACGGAACTTGATGATGCATCACATCATACTAATGATATGGAATTTTATATATTTGTATTGATGATGTGGTAATTAACATGGTAAGTGATGATGTGGTCCATATAGTTGACATGGTAGACTATTGGTAGAGAGTGTGGTCACTAAGGTGGAAAGTCATGAGGGTGTTAGGTAGAATACCATATTCTACCATTTAATCGAACTTAATAACCTTATATCTATATAGTCAACAACAACCTTGAAAATGTACACATTTTGAACCAAATAAAAGAGTGACAAGTAGTCTAGTCTAGTTTTTTGATTAGTGAGTATATCAAAACATGATAATTGCCCAATTCTAGTTCTTCAATACCCTAGCTAATGGAATGTAGGGTCAACATAATTGTGTCTATCCCCTAAACTTGATAAATGGTATCATGTAATTTGTTTTTTTATTGATAAAGAGTTTTGAAAGGGACCTAAAACCTTTTACATATCGCATAGGGGAAATATTGAATGGGATAAAACCCTAACTAGAGCAACCCAAAATGGAGGACCACCCTTGGTGGCCTTGAAACAAAGAAACTACAAATAGCAAAAGAGTATAACACCCATAGGCAAACACAAGAAAAAATGTAATAGTCAATAGATAAAAGTGGAAGCCCCAAAATACAAAGATCCCATCCATAAACATCATTTCGGGATGTAGTCCTCATCATTGTCATATTTGGGAGCATCCTCCCTAGACTGACCTACTTCCTAGGTCTTCATTTTATTGATGATATTGCATACCCTTAGTAGCATTGGCATAACCAATGATATGATGTCATCTAGGTTAGTCACCTGGCCTATGTCACCTATAGGATGAATAAAGAGCATACCAGGAGACAACCCAACTAGAGCCTTTTGAATATTACATCCAGGGAAAGAAAAATAAATTATGGAAACATTTAAAGACATAATGTTTTTGCCTTTCTCATTGGAATATTTAAATTGGGATGAGCACCTACTAGGAATTGAAGAGGACCCCAAAACCAACCTTTGTCTACCCATCCTACGAGGAGTTCCATCTTTGAAATCGATGATCGAACCATCAGGGACATCATCCAACACCGCTAGGGGAGAGCCTAAGGTGGTCTCTAGGTTGGGGTTCAAAATTGGGTTGCCATCTTCAACAATTATTTAGTACAGGTTTTGACTAATGTAATTGTAGATAATTAGGTGTAAGCCCTAATGTTTTGGGTAAGTGGATTTCCCTTTATGAATGTTTTCAATGGAAATTTCCATCGACTAGAAAAGATACTCTAGGATATTGATTAACTTGACATACTTTAGGTAGTTTAAAAAATCCATATGGAAACTCCACAATGGGAAGGATGACTCGTCGATCATCAGATACTACATTAATGGGACTAGAGCATGGTTATACAATTATGGAAGGTCCTCCCAGATGAAACCATTATCCTTATTGGTGATAAATTTCCCTTTATCCTAGAAGAGGATTAGCTTCCTAGCCATCACGTGTTTGTCTTTGCAGATTATCTTCCCATAATGGGGAAGTTCTATTGTTTCATCCAACATGTCAATAATTACTACAAAAGTGAGTCCCCTTAGGGATACAGTGCCACTTTCCCATGTCTGGATAAACTCTCTTGAAAGCTTTGGGTCATATCATTGAATTTTTTTTAAGAAATTTAGTAGACCATGGGACCCCATAATATCTTCCACCATTGGGTCGATTTGCATAAACTCAGGCTAAATGAGCACCATCGACCTCTCATCAATATACATAGACTCACTTTAAATATGAATATAGACTAGTCCAATACACACTTCTTGATTATACTTGTACACCACTTCCACGAAGCTAAGCACTCTCTAATACCATAGGCTAGAAATATTTCATGCCACCACCCTTAGGCCTAGCACTCAATCTGGACTATTGAAAAAAGGACCCAATCCTAAAACGTCTCACCACATCAGCCCTACCACACCAAGGAATGATTGGGTTCACCAAATGAGTGTTGGACAAACAAAGAGGTATGAAATGAGGATTGAAAATTTGGTGAACAACTTTAGGATTGGTAATATAACTTGGAGTGGTTAGTTTAGGGGGTTGATGAATGCATGTTGGTGTGGAACAATGAGAGTATACCTTATAGAAAACCCATATCTAAAAGATGATACCTATCTAAGAAAGGCCTAAATTACCATCCACATGGAGGTGATGCTAGCAGACCCAGTTAATAAGGACTACATAATTGATTAGGTGGCACAAATTACTAGTCATGCTAGGATTGGAAATCTCACTATATGCATTCAAGGTGGAGAACACATGGATGGTGCTTGCTACTCCACACATTTTCTAGGTCCTTGCTCAATGGACATCCCCTTCCTTTTCAAATTTTCTTCCTTTCCAACGATGATCACCATAGCTAATATGGACATTGGGTGAATAATTGCACCTAGATATCCAATTATGTCTACTTATTCCCATGTGGAAAATTTTACTCTGCTTAGTCTTGGGCATATACAGTTGCTTGGAGTTCCAATCGTACCAGCACAAAAAATTAAGAGCAACACAATCCTAACGAATGTTGGTCATATTTCATTATTGATAATACTCGAAATTATCACCCACATTTCTCAAGAAAAAATGATGAAGACCAGTTAGTGAGCTATGTGGATATCATTTTCAAACCTAGAATAAGTTATGGAGACCAATCATCAAGATAGGTGAGTATTGAGTTATGCCCCATCATAGATGGTGAAGCCTAGTCAGCAAGGCAAGTGGATAGGGGCTCCTATATTGGTAATTAAATAGATTAAGCATAGGTTGATGCATCATTATAATGACAAGTTTTTAATAAACACTAAGTAAAATATTCACTCTAGGTCCTAAAAGAATCCAGTGTCAAACTAAAGCTCACCATGATATCAACAAATTTGTTGCCTTCTTGGTACACATGTTGAATTGAAATGTTTCTAAAGCTTCTAAGACTTAGGATGGTCTCATGAATTAAAGGGATAAAATTCTAGGGGGGCTTTGCAATGTCTTCGATGTAACTTATCATATTCATAGAGTCACCTTCAATGATAAGGTTGTGTACATAGAGCTCCATAGCGGACTAGACGTCCCAAAAAATGTCTTTGGCTTTAAAAAAATTGTTTGACTGTACCCCATTTTTTTTTTCAAAATCCAAGATGATTTTGGTATTTTCATATCTAATAATTCTCCCACAACTAGCACTTACAAGATTACCCTCGGTGGCCCCATAAAAATTGATATTTTAGCCATCTAGGAAGGGGAGGAATCCAAGTCACTAAGCATATATCCACTTCATGGAAGGGTTGACTATTTGGCTCAAGGGATAATTTGAGGAACTTGGCTAACTAAAGCTCAAGTTGGGACTTCAGACTTTCATTAGAAGGAGTTGGGTTAGCATTTTTAGTAGCATGGGAGATAATCCTAAGAAAATAGAATTCAGAGTCTCTACAGGTTTCATAGAAGGCTCTAATATTCCTTTCTAGCCACATCTACCAAAAGAAATGGGGTAAGATGGACCACCAAAACTTAAGGTAGGTGGAAAGGAAGGGATTCGACCACTAGAGAGAAAGGTCTATAATTGAGTTGGGGATCGCCAATGGATTGGGCCACTGGAGAGAAAGGTCCAGTATCATGCAATTTGTTAGTATGATACCTAGTTAGTTTATAGTTAGAATAATATAAGTCACTCATGCAATAACATATGGAAGCATCACTTTTAGTGTAGGTATTAAAAAATATTTAGATTTTCAAAGGATTTAGAGATATTTTATGTTTTTTGGGCCAAAATTCTAGGGCCAATAACTTTTGTATATAGAGGTTTCTCAATCCCTTTTTCAAATTGCATGGATTTTTGAGATATTCACATTGATGGCATTGTTTGTTATCACAAATACATGTAGGAATTTATATTTTCATAGAATAGTTATGGATTAGAATGTTATCTTATTAAATTTTTCATGCTATGCTACCTAGTAAATAAATATCAAAGCTTTTATCTAGAATAAGGGTATACACAAATATGTGAATGAGGAACCTTGGTCTATTGATTCTAAATAAAGAAACCATATTTAAGAGGATAATAATTATGAGCTGATTTTTGTTATGGCTCTTTATGATGACAATATCTATGGAACCCATATTAGCAATATAACAAATTCCTAGTTTTTGATAACTTTTAGAGATTGTGTCATCACATTGATTTTAACTATATCAATATTTTTCTTGTTGAACATGATATTCCAACTAATAACTATTTTGACACTATTTATAAGTATATAATACATTTCAATTTACAATAAGATATTCATTTTTCAATAGGAATACCAAAAGTGAGAATAGAACATCATAAAATTATCCATAAGAAGAATTACATTGAACTACTCAAGATAGTCTTCAACAATGTTTTAGAGACATATGATATAGTTGTTATTGTATTTGTGACATACATAAATAATTCATGTGTATCACCAATTGATAAGGTATTAAATTATTTTCTACATCATTAGGCTATCAGATAAAGGCATAACAATAATTTTATCATAAATCAGGATAACCTCAAAGAAGTGATTGTAAAACCTAAAAATTAAAATAACCTAAATAATAATGAAAAGAGTCCCAAGAATCCTTTCAAAACATCAACATGCAAGTATGGCAAAAATATTGAAGAGCAGTAGAAATGGGGTATGCTAATACTAGTCTCTTCTAGATACAATATGAGGATAATTTTGGTGAAGAAACCTCATATACACATGCAATTGTTCATTAAATATTTAAGTAATTGGTTTATTAATGGTTTTATTGTAGATTTAGGATCAAAAAAGAATATGATAAAGCATGAACATCTTCTACAAGGGTTTAGAAAATTACATTTTAGGGAGCATGTTGTTATGAGAGATAAATATTCCTTGTAGGTTGTAGGATATGTAGAGATTAGCACCAAATATTCAGTTTTTGATGTGTTACTTCTTATTTCTAATGATTTCCCTACTCTATTATCTATATTCATATGAATAAGAAATTCAAAATCTAGATAGATTAGTGGGTGACTAAGAATATAGACAATGGATATAAAATTGTTGCTTCTACTTATTTTGATGACTAAAAACTAGATATATTGTTTGCGAGAAGGGTGTACTCCTATTATTTTTTCTCTTAGGAAGAAATAGGTTATGGATATAATTTAACATATAGATGATGAGAGTTATAGATGTCATAATAGTCTTGCAAATATCATCTATAGATCCTTGATATATATGAGTTACCTCCATATGGTCATTAGACTTGTATACACCTTCCCTTGAAGTGGTGCATGTAAAGAATATATTCATGAAAAGAATCATAGGGATACTTGTCCATAAGGGAATACAAGAGGGTGTACTTAGACCTAGAAAATCCTAGATACTTATATTTACAAACCTATTGGTACACCATCCCATCTTTGGAATAAGTACCTCATTATTTTTATTGATGAGTTCTCTATATATGTGTAATTGTATTTAATTTACATTAAGGATGAGATCATTAAGAGATTCAACTCTTTAAAGGATCTCTTAGAAAATCAATTGGATAGGTGAATCAAATGTGTCATGTTAGATAGGGAAGGCGAATATATGACCAATACCATTTATAATTTTTAACTTTTCATGGGAAATCATATCAAATAATTATTCACTATACTCTTAATAAAAATGGTTTAGATGAAGTGAAGAACATGGTAATAATAGATATGGTATTATGTACGATTTGTTGTAATAATATGGACTATAAATTTTTGGGTGAGGTCATAACATATGGAGCATACGAAAAAAATAATAATCTCATTATATCAATTTAGGGTATGACACCTCTTAAGAGGTTGACAAGAGGTAATCCTAGTGTGTATCATTGTTATTTTATTGGAAATTTAATGTTGATTCACATATTCAATGATATTCAAAATAATAAGGCATCGAATATTCATATATGCATCTTTATAGGGTTAGGCGTAATAAATTTATGACCCTCAAACAAGTGATATTTTGATATAGATAGAGGTTTTTTATGAAGTGCTTGTAGGTGTTGCTTCTAGTACACCACCTATGCTCTTGGTAGAAGACTCTTTTAATATTTTGACTAATTAAAATTTAATTGTTTTTTCTAATATTTTAGTAGGTTCTATTGTCATCAGAGAACATTCTTCATATTTAATGTGGAGGTCCATTTCCCCATAGATTTAATAACTTAATTGGGAGAACCATCAACAACATATTTCTTTCTAGATTTAGGACATGTTGTATAGGACACATGAGTTTAGAGTGATTCATATTTGCATTATAATGTTATGAGTGATTTCAGTTGGATTATTTATATTTATATTTTAATATTACTTTTCAATAGATTGCACATGATTCTTCCTCTATTTGTTTGACATCCATGTGGTTTAAGGTGCTTCTAAAGGATGACTATCCTATTCTATCTCTAAAGTAACATGGAATTTCTCATTTCTGATAATTTTTATCCAAAGTTTATCATTATCATAATCCTCTTACATATTCTTAGGCTAAGGATCAATCAAAGTGGGAATATGTTATTCTTTTAGAATATAAGATCTTCATAAAAATAAGAAATGGAATCGTGTTCTTATTTCCAAAATAAAGAATACAATTGGGTGAAAATGGATATACAATAATAAGTACACTTTGAATAGGAAGGTGGATAACCAATGGGGGTGTGTTGTTGCTAAATACATATCTCAAAAATATAAATTTGATTATTCTTGTAACAACCCAATTTCTAACCAACCTAAGAGAGAGTATTTTTTTATTTTTTACATAGGTTCATAAGTATGATTCACAATAGTGATATTTCCAAACTCTTTTGTTTTGCACAATCTAATGCATAATCACATTTTGAGTTCCTTTCATTTCCAATGACACTCAAGTGGATAGGACCGACCAATATCGCATGGCATTCTCTTGGGTCAAACATTTCTAAACATTTGTAGATTAGAGAAGATGATCTTAGTGGCTTCCCCACATTCCTTATACCCTCCATGAGTAAAGTAATTCCAACCACAACATAGGATAATATCCCTTCTGAGTATTTAGATAAGAGGATGTCAATTCCCTTACCAAACATAAGTTGGTCTATGCAAGTGTTCTTAGGCACAATGCCTTAAAGTATAGATATATCATCTTCATGATGAGACAACTAGTACTTAGAGATTAATGAACACAGTTATTTAGCAAGCTCATTAAGGGAATTATAACTCTATATGATAATACACATGGCTACCTAGTCCTTCCTGACCAAGGCATCATAGCTTGTTTATGTCACCAACAATTTCCTAACCTTTATAGTAGGAAATGTGGTTCAAGCTCCATGCTTAAGAACCTTCCTCAAAAGATCCAAACTTTTAGGAATAAATCTTGAGCTACACCACTCAAGATGTAATCATTGTGACTAATTTGACCATTACCTCCCTGCAACATTATCAAATCTTAGGTTTTTTCTCAATACGGGTTGAAGCATTACAACTTCCTCAATTAAATAATCCAAATATAAATCAATCAATCCACTTAAGAAGGGAAAAGTCCTATACGCCACTTAGAGAGGGTGGAGTCTCTTAACCACTTAGATACGGTGGAGTCTCTTGTGGTATATACAATAGAAAAATAGTTATTATTCAATGATCCTAATGTAATAAACCCTTTTATCTATTAATGGAGGAAATGAATCAATGGAAAGACAAGACCATTCAATGAATTGTCATGATGATTGGGATTGTTACATGGATTCCTCCCTCAAAATATTTGTCCTCAAATCTGGAAAATATTGGAAAATATTCTTTGTCTCCCATGTAGTATCTTCGTTTGGAAGTCCCTGCCATTTAATTAGGAACTCTTGAATTTGACATGTTCGATGATTGCATACTTTGGAGTGGAGTATGGTTGATGTCATTTAAAAAATTTTGCAAATTTTCAATGGTAAAATATTTGAAATGACAATGGTCACTTGGAAATCACGGGTGAATTGATGTAGAAATTGTTGCAAAATTTGCAAAAATTATCGCCAAAATTACTTCAAAAAAAGTCATCACATAAAATTGCTAAGAAATTCATCGCACAAAATTGGTTTCAATGGTTTATTTTCCACCTGGTCAATGGAAAGGTCAAATTTATTCAACGGTTAGGTATATTTTAAATTTTATGAAAAAACTATCTTGGGGCAGCAAAAATCAAATTCAAAAAATTATTCCCATATCACCAACGGTTAATTTATTCTAACGATCGATTTCTATGTCGTAATTTGAATTGAATGGAAAAGGTTAATTGCACCAAAAATTGGTGTTTAGTCCTTTGGTCAACATAGGATATTATACCATGAAACAATATCAAAACAATGAACCAAACATAGGATTCAATGCATAGTCAATAATTATTTTTAAGGTCCAAAATGCACAATCAATAATTATTTCCAAGGTCCAACGAGAATATTTTAACGACCAACCCTCGGCCTAGAGGTAAACCATTGCCTCCTGCATGTGAGTGCACTAGGGTGTGACCACCGAGATGTGGTCAAATCAATAGATGCATGTGGGGATTTAAACAACTAGCTTATCCTTCATATCATCTGTGTGGGATAAAGCCCACAAGGTTCAAAAAAATTGTTGTGAAGTTATAAATGTTCAGAATCATATGGTGCTAAAATACAGTGGGATTGCAAAACATCTAAAAATTAAGCATGTTAATTGTAGCCTCACTTCGATAAAATTATATTCACAATTGTTCTTGCATAACCATAATAAGACTACATCATTTGGAATAATTAAAAGGACGTAGAATGAGAATTTCTATGCATGCCCAGAAGGTCATGGATACTTTAGAGATTGAATATTTTAATTCAAATAAGGAAGTTTAATACTTGTAGCTATTTTGTGTGTGATACTGCAAACAAATGTAGTGGTTATTCCCTATGATGACTTCAACAATGTGCTCTCTCAATGCTTGGCCCTTGGCTATTAAAAATTTGATGTGCTCAACACAACTACGGATTCAAAAAAATCTCAATTTTTTTCTAGAATTATTTCTTTGATACCACTTGAAGCGTTATAGATTCCTCAATTAAATAATCCAAATAAAAATAAATCAAACCACTTGAGGGTAAAGTCCTATAAGCCACATAGAGAGGGTGGAGTCTCTTACATACTTAGAGAGTGTGGATTCTCTTGCGGTATACCTAATAGGAAAATAGTTATTATTCTATTATCCTAATGTAATAAACCCTTCTATACATTAATAGAGGAAATGCATCAATGAAAAGACACAACTATTCAATGAATTGACATGATGATTGGGATTGTTACAAGGGTACTAACTAGTTTTTCTATGAGCATACCCTTCCCAAAATCTTAATAAATCCAAAAGCATAACATCTAGATTCATTCACCCTAACTCTCTCTATTTACCAAGAGAAGTAAATCATACTCTTTTTATTAATGAGAAAATAACTTCAATTATTCCAAATGCATATATTTGAAAGCATTAAAGCATCTTAATGAAGTTACCCTATTGGTGATCAAGAACATATTTCATATCTGAATTTCACAACTACTTTCCATTCATTTTACCAATATACATAATCTCCCCATTTGATCATATAAAAGAATTATCATAATTCAATTCTATCAAAGTAGTTGAAGTAATAGTGGTGATTACTTAAAAGCATCAAATGTACAAAACTTCACATAATCAATAAAATTATTAACATAACCTTAAATAACATTATAAATCAATACACATAGAATCAAACCCATGAAAATTCATTGTCATATCACTCTCTTTGAGTTCCCAATTACATTACAATTATAATAATTATTATCACTAGCAAAAACATGATAGAATTCCTTCTATCCATCACTTTGAATGCTAAATTCCTTAAGCTCCATTGAGAGAGAGAGGGAGTAAGAGATTAGGATAAATAATTAATATGATAATGCAATCCTAGATGTTTTTCAATACATTCAGAAAAATAAATGGAAATGGACATTCACATTATTGCATTCACAACATCAAATATCCCAAATAGAAATGACCCTTTTATTTCTACTATTTTTTAAAAAATCAACTCATGCAAAAGCCCCATAATTTCCTCATTAAAAAAGACTCCATGCCCATTTGGTTATTTTTTTTTTAACACAATATATACAAAGAATATTTCATCTTCTTTTATTTCGTAAACTATTACTTTAGTTAGAAACTAATCCATAATACAAAAACATACTTTATATTTTCCCATAATAAAACATCTTAGTATTATTTCTAGATTAAATTAATTAAAGCAATCTTTCTTTAATACTAAAACTAAACAAGAATTCTATTAAAGAAAATAATTGAATATGATTATTTACTAAATAATCCCCCCCCCCCCCATTTTTTTCTTAATTTATAGAATAATATACACTCATCACCTAAGACCCAAATCCCCTTTACCCAAATCTTTCTTAGAATTCAAGCTCCAAACAATATGCTTCAATAAAAATATAATAAATTTTTTCTTTAACATTATATCTAATATGATAACAAATATCATAAATGCATCCACTAAGTGAATTATTTGACTAGTTTAGGCCCTAAACATGTACATTACAAAGTAGTCAAACATGAAGCCGTTGATTTAAAGATGCAACCAAATCCATATGTAATTTATTGGAGTGTAAATTAACCAATATATTTAACTTACACAAGGGTAATTTCCTTAATAAATTAATAAAACCTTAGTCAAACAATTTTTTGTGACTTATAAACACCACACAATCCAAATAGTATTATTTGGATTTCAAAGCTATGCATGGAATGAACAACACAGAATCCAATATCTAATTAAATAGCATTCTTGTTAACTCAGGCTATTCAATAATAATTTGTTCATTACTTTCTAGGATGAAAACATTTTACTTGAAGACACATCTCCTATATGTTTATAATAAAAAATTAATCTCTCAATTGAATATATCATGATTAAAGTTGATTAAAATAACAATAAGGTAAATCCTCCTATGTGAGTTTAGTTGAAAAATAAAAAATAGAAAAATACATCACAATTTCATACTCTCGTAAGCACTCTATGGCACTTTAAGGATATCATAATATGGTAATATTTTACCAAAAAAATTGGAACATCCAACATGGAAACATAGAATGGGCATACAAAAAAATTAAAGGTGTTTAAAATACACAAACTAAACTCCCTTTAGGGTGAATGTAATGAGTTCAAAAGAAACTAGTTTGATATAAAACTCAGATGCCTCTCCACTCGAAAAGCTATTATAAAGAAGAGTACATTACCTTCAATGGAAATTGAGACTAACTTACTATAATAGAAAGGTTTCTAGAAGTTGAATGGCTAAGTAGAGTCTGGTAGAGGAAAAAACGTATTTCTACATGATAAACTTAGCTAAACCAACTTAGTATTCTATGCACAATGCAGTTATGGAGAGACAACATTTTAAAATACTAATGTTTTAATGTAAATGAAAGCATCATATCGCTTAACATATGCAATAATATTAATTTAAGGAGGATATAATAATTCTTAAAACTAAAAGCATACAATTAGGGTAAATTCAAGTAGATGGTGCTTTTAGATCCAACCTGATATATTAATCTCCAAAGGAAAATTTGAATGACTCTAAGCTTATTGCTTTGCAGGGCATCTCCCTCAACCTCTTTGTTTGTGCTACCTAGTTCCATATCATTCTAGTGTTTACAAAGAACAAGAGAATATATTTTCCTCTACCACACCCTCTACTTTATTTCTTCCCATCTCAAATATCCCTCAAGATCCTTTTTAACTCCTCCATAATTCAATTTTTTTATAAAAGCAAAAAGAAAGCTTTTATTCCTTTAATTAAGAGAAAGCCTCCTCTTTTTAGAAACATAAATTTATTAATTTCTAATATTTTATTCCCTATTAATATTTCATTTCTAATATTCGCATGATATTAGAAATAAAGCTATTAAGTTTTCTTTTCTAATATTCACACAATATTAGAAATAAAGCAAGTCTATCAATTCATTTGTGTTCTCTTTAAAATTCCTTTTTACTAACAAAGCATAAGGATTGATTAAATCACCTTTCCAATAATTTAATCAATGACCAATATTAATATCAAACATTAGCATATTAATATGATTTTTAATATAATTTATTTAATTAAATTAAAAAATAAATGCTTATATTGTCCTTTCATGCATCATACTCATAAGATAAACATTACTCAAAATATAAACAAACAAACAAAAAGTAATTTACCACCATATACTATTGCTATATCCTTAAGCAAAAGAGTTTATGATAGCTGCAAGGCTATCAAATTTTGCTATGGATAGCTTCACATTATGGTTATTACCCTCAAACACATCAATATACATGTAACATTGTTTTTACCTAGGATTTTTCTTCAGTTAAATAGACCATCACTTCCTTTATTTTCAGCCCTCTCATTCTCAATGGTCAAATTTCTCATCCATCCATGGGAGTACTTGGTCTTGAAACCATATATGATATTATAATTACCATATCTTCATACAAAATCACCAAAATATCAATTGCATATAACCATTCAAAAAACTTAACAATTAAGCATTTGTTCAATCCCACAATAATATATAATCCAAGTTTTTAATGAGTAATACCAAGGTGGGTTATGATATAATACCCCCTTGGACTAAAAATAGTCCTCTATGTTTTTCCTTACAAAATAAAGTTTATTTTATTCTTTCAAACAAATATGAAAAATATATTCTCATGTCTTCTACTTTTTTCCAAGTGGTACATTGCTTAGAATAATGGTCCCACTGGATCTTGCACTATTCTAGATTTTTCTTCCTCATAACCTTGGAGTGTAACTCTAGAATATTCACTGGTATTATCTCAACAATGAAGGGACCTACCATATACAATTTAGAAACATTCAAAACATGATTAGGATAAAAAATATACTTCATAAGCAGGGATACATGGAAAGCATCATGGATATTTGATAGGTTTGGTAGCAAGGCAAGTCTACAGGCAACTGAACTTATCATATCAATGATCTTAAATGGCCCAATATAATGGGGATTCAACCTAGTTGATGTGATGGCACTTTTCCTAGGTTTAATTAATAAGAAAACTCTATCTCCCATAGAGAATTCTCTAGGTGATCTTTTTAGATTAGCATAGCACTTCTGATGATTGATGACTTCCTTAAGCCTCTACCTAATCATCCTGAGTTATCCCTCCATCTCCTTCATAGTATCAGATCTTATTAGTCCAAGATAAATATGTTCTACATATTATACCATACAAAGCTTCAAATGGGTCCCTTCCCAAGGAAATATGATACCCATTATTGTATGTGAATTCCATTAAATGTAGAAAGTCTTCCCACTAAGATTTTTGTTCCATGTAGTACATGCAAAGCATGTATTTTAATGCTTGATTTTTTTTTTTATTTGTGTAAAACATCCCAAAAGGGATGCCACTTTCGGGTAAGACCCAAGGAGGCAAGGGTATCAATGCTTGATTTACCCTCTCTATTTTTCCATCTATTTATAGATGGTATGTAGAACTAATATTTAGTTTTATGCACACTACACAATGAAGATCCTACCAAAACTCATGTGTAAATGTAGAGTCCCTGTCAGAAATAATCACTTCAAGAAACCCATGTAAGCTAAATATCTCTTTGGAAAACCTATTCACCACTACCAATGCATCATCCTTGATGTTTCCTAGTATAAAATATGCAACCTTAGTCAAATTATTGACTACCACACATATTACGTCATGTTGGTACTTAGTCATAGGTAAACTCGTAATAAAGTTCATAGATATAACTTTCCATTTTTGCAATGGTATATCATGTGTGCATGATTTCTTTATTGGATTTTTATACCAAATTTTACTTTCTGGTATTCTAAGCATCTAGCAATAAAATCAGTGATATCCTTCATCATTTCTGACCAATAGAAGGTATTTTTCATGCTCTATCTCATTTTAGCCTCTCTAGGGTGAGTAGAGTAAAGAGACCTATGAACCTCTTGCATAATAAGTCTCATAAATAACCAATTTTGGGTATAATTACCATGTATTTAAAACATAAAAGACCATATTTTATGCTAAAATCCTTGTTCTCTCTAGGATTTATTTCCATATTATCCCAAATTTCAATGTAATATTGATCTTGTGATTGTATTTTCTTGACCTAATCCATCAAGTTCAAATGACTATGAGTCAAATCCACTATGTGCCTTCTACTTAAGCTACCAGAAACCTTTTTTCCTTACCTTTGATATACTTCATACTCTACTAGTAACTTAACCCGTCTTATTTGTCTAGCATTGAGCATAGGCTGAGAGAAAATATACCTTAAACTCTAATGGTCAGTTCTTAACTCCAAAGGTTTTTCTAATAGGTAGTTTTGCAAAATATTAATAGTGTGCACAACCAATGCTAGCTCTAAATCATGTATATCATAATTTACCTCATGTTTCTTGAGCTTCCTAAAATCATATGTCATGACTGTTTCGTCTTGGGATAGAACTCATCCTAGTCCTTCTAAAGAAGCATCAATACAAACTGTAAATTTCCCTTGAGGATATCAAAATCATAGGTGCAGTAGTAAGCTTCTATTTAAGCATTTTGAAGGTGGCATCACATTTATCTATCCATTTGTATTCATTTTATTTTATTTGGAGGTTAGTTATAGAGTAGGCTATTATTGAATAATCCTTCATAATGAACCTATAATATCTTGTAATACCCTTGAATATTTGCACTTCTGACACATTATTATGTGGTGGTGACTTCATAATGGCCTCAATCATATTTTCATTCATAACTATCTCCTATTTAGATATGATATGTCTTAGGTAATGTACCTTAGGAACTTAAAAGTCAAACTTTGATAAGTTTCCATAGAGTTGATTCTTCATCAACAATTCAAGCATGATCCTCAAATGTCTATCATGCTCTTCCCTAGTTTAGGAGTATACCAAGAAATCATCCAAAAATATCAGGACAAACTGATCCAAGTATATTTTGAATACACTGTTCGTCAGAATCATTAATGTATATGGTGTATTGGTCAGCTCAAAATACAAAAATATGAACTCATAGTGCCAATATCTGGTCTTAAAAGTAGTCTTGTGAGTATCCTCTTCTCAAATTCTCAATTTTTGGTATCTTGATTTCAAATTAATTTTAGAAATATGGTGGGGTCCTTAATTTGATAAAAAATATCTTTAATTATAGGAAATGGATACCTATTCTTGATGGTTACTTTTTTAGCATTTTGTAGTCTATGCATAACCATAAAGAACCATATTTCTTAATGATAAATAGTATAGGTGCACCCCTTAGTGACACACTAGGTTTAATCAAACCTTTTTTCCAACAACCCTTGAAATTTCACCTTTAACTAGGGTTATGCATAGTGGTTAATATTCACAAATTGGGTGAATATTAGGATTTTCAAAAATAGAAATTGGTGAATATGAGGACCCTCGACGTTGGCCCATTCTCTTAAATTTTTTGGGACCAATTTGTTCTTAGGGTTAATTTGCCATAATATATATACAAACATAGGCATATATATACTTGTTGGAAAGCTCTTTTTGAGCTTGATCTAATGGTGGTGTTTGTATGAAGTTATAAGGTGATTTAATAGGTTAAAATTATACCTAAATATAATATTATTTTTTAGGGCTTCAAATACCCCAAATTTTGGTGTGAAGAGATTTATTTGATTTTTTTAGGATTTGCCTTGATTTTTATTAGGATTCACCATTTTTTTACAATTACATTTTGAGTCCAACCTCTTATGCATAACCCTACCTTTAAATATTGCATATCAATAGGGTTCATACTATAAAGAGTTCTATGAATGGGTTTGGTTCCTGATATCAGTTAAATGGTGAAGTCAAATTCATGTTCAGGTGAAATCCTAGGAAGATATTTAGGAAATACATCCTTAAACTCATGTAAAATTGGATGTGTTCTAAACAATTCCTCCTTCCTATCATACTTGATTTTGTTGTTTATCTTAATAACATAAACCATTCCACATTTTCTAATGGATTTCTTGAGTTGCATTTCTAACAATTAACTTTGGTCAAAATGACCCCTTGTTCACCATAGATCCTTGTTTTCCTCTTATCTTTATCTATAAAATCTATCCATCTATCTTGGAAATTAAATAGGGCTATGTGAACCTTTAACCAGTCCATTCCTAAGATGATATCAAAATCATGCAATGATGCTACATATAAATATCAAATGGTAGAGCCATTAGGTAGGGTGATTTTGGCTCTAATATTAGGATCTATTCCTAAGATAAACTTGTGTACATTGATTTTATCATCTATATCATATATAGAAATATACTTTAGCAACTCCACAAACTTTTGGTAATAAATCTCTATCATATTTGTTATTTTAGTGAAGCGTAGAGAACTATTCAAATTTCTCCATATAATATTATTTTGTGAGGAACATCTTCCTAAAGGCTTCAACAAATCCATTCCACTCAATATTTATTGCCTAAATATTCTATCCAAATTTAAAGGTGTTCCACCATTTCAACCTAGTCTCCTATAAATGGGGAGTAACCCATATTTTTTGGGTTACTATGGAGTAGTTATTGTTAAATAGATTATACAAGTATCTTATGTTAGCATGTGAGGCATTTCCCTAATTAACAGTATTTTGTTAGTACATTTATCTATGATCTCTAGAAATTTATCATTTGCTAGGAAAATTAGTATCTATTTTGATATAATTGGCACCACATATACCTATATCATATTTATGATAGGAAATACTTCATTAATAAATTTTCATTTGTCAAAATATTTAATTTTAGATAGATGTAAAGGCCATGATGTAGTCGTTTCATCCTTGTCATAATTTTAAAAATATAATTATAAACTATTAATAATGATATACATGTGCCCTTAACCACTAGCCAATTGAATAGATATTGAAATGGTTAGTGACTAGAATAAATGACAATGGTTTTTGCTATAAGATAATAACAATATTTTTGCACTACATGAACCACTTCAAAGCTTCCTTTCCATTGGTGGAGTAATTTTTCTGCTTGACCCAATATTTTGCTTACAAATGCCACAAGGTAATCTAAGTTACCTCTTATTTATTATAATATATCTTTTTTTTGGTAGATAGGATACTATAGCATTATTATAATATATCTTTGACCTCCAATATATATAAAGAATTATACCTTTTAATTTATAAATTGAAATATTAGTGATTTCATTCACTTCTCTTTTAGTGCTCTTTTAGTGTGTCTCGGGCCTTACCAAACTGTTTGTTCCTTATACCTTAGTTTTTTTTAATAAAACCTCCATTGATATTGTAATATCATCATATATTCTAATAATATTTTGATAGTACTATATTGTTTGAATAATGGATGTAACAATTGCTCAATTATGAGCAGCTAAAGGTTTATGTTGATGACCATAATATATGGATCCACCATTTAAAATTCCCTATAGATAATTTTTCCTAGTGGAATACCATATATCATTATGAAGAAACATATTTCTAGGTTCAATGATATCTACAACTAGAGATAATATATGGCAATGAACCTTAGCTACTAATACTGGTTCTTTAGTAATCCATTAATAATACAATCTTCTAGATAAAATAATAGGAAGTCCATTGATATTTTTTCTATAGTATTCCACCATGCACATTCTTTAAACTATATGGTATTACATTGAAAAAAATTATATAGATTCAATTAGGAAATTAGTCTTATGTTTTTATTCTTCAATTTTGACTTGGGATACCCTAAGAACATAAAAATAACACAATGAACTTTATTATCACTTGTTAGTACTTCTATGAATTTAATTGTGAGTGAATCAATATCACAAGCTTGGATCAGAGAATTAAAATCCATGCAAAATTTTTTTATCATCTTATTCTTTTAAATTATCATTGGTATAATCTACTTCATATTGTGAATATAATTAATATTTAATTGTGATTCTACATTATTTTTTGTAATAGGATTTAGTTGGTATGGTGTTTATTTCATTGGCTTGGCATCATGTTTAATTTTGCATACATGATTCTTAGTTATTAATTTATCTATTTTATCTTAGTATGATCCTTGGGAAATATAACTTGATAATTAGTAAGTAGCTCAACTATCTTATTAATTGTTATATTTTTCAACAATTTCTAAAATAAAATGGAATCAATGTTAGCTTTTGATGCTATATATTTAATGAAAACTACCACAAGGTCTAAAAATAAGCATGCAATATTAAATATAATAATATGGTAATATACTAGATATGTAAAACTCAAAAGAACTTCTACAACTACTCATAAGAATATGGTTGATCTTCTCCTTTATTTCTGTTCCTTCCTTGAAACTCTCCTTTGCTACAATGCTCGTTCAAAAATATCTCTTTGCCACTTCTTGGATATACTATGTTTGGTATTACTCCATGAAATAAATATATGTAAGAATACATTTTACATTACTTGCATGATGGTTGGTGCTCCTCCTTCTATGATGACATGTGGCACATAGATTCTTCACATGCTTCTAAATGGTGTTCCTTCCTCTTGGGAATTATGGTTTTGATTGTTTTCACCTAGAAAATGGTTGTTTTCCAATGCTTGAATGATAGCACTCCTTCCAAGATGTTTCAAGCCTTAGATAAATAATTTTATTTTGATATTTTTCTTGCCCTAGTATTGCATGGCTATATAAGCTATGTTACTCTAATCCTTTCATCTTCCCTTAAGTAACTCTTCAATGGCTAAAGATAAATAGATCTAGGTATGTTTACAATGACTATTGAGAGTCCAAATGTTCCTTATGGTGGTGCTTTGGAGGTTCTTCCTTGCACATTGGTGGCTCTTACTCAACCTTGGTAGTGTTCCTTTTACTCCACCTTCTACGACTCCTCGATAGTTTCTTCTTCAGCTCTAATGTGGTTTGTTATTTCCACACCTAGGTTAGAATAGTTGTACCTTTTGCTATCTTTCAATCTCTTTTTTTCACTTTGCTTTGCTCAATTAGATAACAAATTTGTTACTAAGTTTCTAAAATTTGGTTATGCTCCTTAGTGTCTTTTGATATTTTAAATCTTGCTCTATCTTGGACCGTTATTCGATCTCCTATTCTTTCAATAAATATTGCTTTTTGTAAGTTTGTAAAATGATATTCATTATCAATATTATATTCTCCTTATTTCTATTTTTTGAGAAAAATATAACTCTATATTTTGTTGATGTATTTTGCAAGTTTTGAAACAATCAAAATATATTTTGAAGACTTGTATTTCAAAAACGTGTATGTCATGACCCTCCCTAGCTGACTTTATGGCACAAGAAAATAATTTGTTAACCTATGATGTGGTGATGCCTAGTTTGAAAAACTGAACCAACTATATGATATTTAGTTTATTTATAAGAGCGTGTTATCTCTAACATATTTCCAAGTGTGCAGGATCAGGTACACTTGTAGGTGGAATAGGCAGAATCACCCACCAGCAACGAGGGTATCAAATATTAGGGGAAATGATGATTAAGGTACTCATAGATAACATGAATAGATACATTTATATAGGCATGTATTGATAGAAGGGGTAATCATCGATGGCATATCACCTTGAGCTTTAGTTGATAGCCTAGTAGCTATCATAAAATATTTGGCTAATATAGGTGATTGGGTTGATGGAAATATTCCCTATTTTTTGTTGTATAAATGTATTTGCTCTCTACTGCATCATGGTTTGAGTAGTTTAATGTTGGGTTTTCTATATGAGAACAATTGCAAAATTTATATAGATGCATAAGGTAAACGGTCATGTCGAAGTGAAAGTAGAGCATCATCCTTATGAAAGAAAGCAAATTAAATTTACATGCTGAATGAAAATTCCTTTAAATTAATTAATGAAGTTCAAGTAAATAATGTTTGGCTCATTGGAGCTCATTTAAATTAATTAAAAGTGTTCATTTTAATGATAATAGAGAATTCATTAAAAGACTTTAATTAATTGAAATAAATTAAAATGAATTCATTTTTAGAAAAGTATATATATAATAATAGATATGTTTTATTAAAAATTAATAATGAAATTGTGTAAATAAAAGAAATATATTTTATGGTTTATAAATATCTTGAGAATGATATTTTAATTAAAAGAGAAATTCTTCAAAAAATAAAATGTAATGATCCCTTTCCTATATAGTGAAACCTATGAAATAACCTATGAGGCTACTAAATTTCCAAAGGTGGAAATTATGGTAAGAATACATAAAGGATAGGGGATGGTGCATTGAATAAAGGAGGCTCAATACGGGGGCTTGAGGTTCGATAAGACAAAGAACGGGCCACGTAGGTAGACAAGCACATAAGGAGGAAGGAAAGGAAAAGGAATATTGGAGTAGAGTAGATGTAGGGGAGGCATGGAGAAAGGGAAGAACACACCAAAAGCGAAGAGGAGAGGTAGCTAGACATTGCCAACTTTCCATCTCCGTAGAAGTTGAAGGTTGGGTTGCTTCAAACCTTTAATCTAGTTTTAAATGAAACCACCATATGCTTGTTGAGCATTGTGTTTTTAAATAAAACCACCATATTCTTGTTGAGCATTATGTTTTTAAATAAAACCACAAAATTCTTGTTGAGCACTATGTTTTTAAATGAAATCACCATGTGCTTGTGAGCACTGTGTTTTAAAATGAAACCACCATATGTTTTTTGAGAGTTATGTTATTAAATGAAACCACCATATGCTTGTTGAGTGTTATGTTTTTAAATGAAACCACCATATGCTTGTTGAGCATTGTGTTTTTAAATGAAACCACCATATTCTTGTTGAGTGCTGTGTTTTTAAATGAAACCACCATATGCTTGTTGAGTGTTGTGTTTTTAAATGAAACCACCATATGCTTGTTGAGCGTTATGTTTTAAATGAAACCACCATATGCTTGTTGAGCACTGTGTTTTTAAATGAAACCACCATATGCTTGTTGAGCACTATGTTTTTAAATGAAACCACCATATGCTTTTTGAGTGCTATGTTTTTAAATGAAACTACCATATGCTTGTTCAGTGCAGGTTTTAGAGGAAACCAGTGAGTGTTTTAGTGAGTGTAAGTTTTAGAGGAAACCTGTGAGCCATTTAGTGAGTGTGCCTTAGAGGAAACCAGTGAACATTTTAGTGAGTGTTTTTGTGAGTATTTTAGTGAGTTCTAGCTTTAGAGGAAGCTAGTGAGCATTAACAGTGAGCGTTGTTCATGTTCAAAGGCCACGTCATGTTGAAGGGAGAGTTGTGAGGATTCGAGGGTTGTGTGTCCGAAGAGCATTGTGGAGTTGAAAGTGCTAAGTAATTGTAAGCATCATGTTTCAAGAGTGAGAACTCTATTAATACTGAAGTGAGAGCATTTCCTAGTTCTAGTTGCTTAGATGCTAGGTTTTATCATGTCTGCTTAACATCCGACTTGGAAGGCATTGGCCTCTACTTGTAGATCTTGCATTAAGTAAGGTGTTGCGTAATTTGTTTTAATTAAAAGGAAACCTTCATTTTATGAGAAATAATGAAATATTTTAATTATAAAGAACCTTAGTTTTATATAAAATATAATGAAGGCTTATAATTAAAAGGAACCTTTGTTTCATATGGGATTATTGAAGGCTTTTAATTAAAGAGAACCTTTGATTTATATGATATTTATTTAAGGTTTTTAATTAGAAATAACCTTTGATTTTTATGAAATTTATTGAAGGCTTTTAATTAGAAATAACCTTAGTTTTTTATAAAATATAATGAAGGCTTATAATTAAAAAGAACCTTTGTGTCATATGGGATTACTGAAGGCTTGTAATCAAAGAGAACCTTTGATTTATATGAGATTTATTTATGGTTTTTAATTAGAAAGAACCTTTGATTTTTATGAAATTTATTGAAGGCTTTTAATTAGAAAGAACCTTTGATTTATATGAAATGTATTGAAGGTTTTTAATTTAATTTAAAAGAGAACCCCTTTGATTAATGTTGATTATCTTAGGAGTTTTAAATTAAAAGGGATGTGATATTTAATGTTGTACCAATTGCACGATGGAGAGCCTACTAGAACTTAGAACTAAACCTAAAATCCCTATCAGAGATAATCACCTCTAGAAATCTGTACAACCTAAAAAAAATTCTTGTAAAATTATTGATAACAACTACAACATCATATGTAGTATGTCCTGGTATAAAATGTGTAATCTTAGTAAGTTAATCTACTATAAAAAATATTGCATCATGATCTAAGATAGAATCATTCCAGTTGGATTGTAAGTTTTTTCAAGGAAATCATCATCAAGAGATATTAAGACTTGATTAGAGTCACTCTTGAGTAGAAGTGATCAGCTTCTATGAAACTCTCATACCACTCGGATATGAGAACACTAGATAAGAATTAAGTTTCATCCCACATAAAAGGGAAATCACCCTTAACCATACTGTCCACTAGGACAAATATATAGGTGAATACCTTGAATATGGAAACCCATCATAATGAAATAACCTCAATAATGGTTATTCATAGATATTATATCCAACCCACATCTTCCCGATGGGGTCACTAAGATAATAAAATTACTATACGTGATCAACTCATAGGGTCCTTAGAATTTCATATTTAAGCATGATTATATAACCTTGTACCTCTTAAGGCTTATGTGTCCACCCTTTTATTTAGGCATCCCTTTTGTTATATACATGAATTAATTAAGTTCATTACAAAAGGGCATTATTTAACCATCATGGGAGTACCTATTCCTCATATACATTCATTTATCATCATATCAAAATGTAAGTTTTGACTTGATCTACAACTAAAATCCCAATTGGCATTTGTAGGTGGATAAAGCGTGTGAAAATAATTTTCCTGCTGGAAGTTGATGTTCAACTTTCACCTTCTGATGCTATAAGCATTGTGCCATAAAACTAGTGATATCTTTCTTCATGCTTGACCATTAAAAGGTATTTTCATATTTTCCCTCATATTGGATCCTCCAGGATGAGCATAATAAGGAGAATTATGATATTCACACATGATAAATCTCCTCAAATCATCCATTTTAGGTATGACAACTCGATCTCTAAAGCATAAAAGTCCTTATTTAATGCTATAATCTTGATTTTCATTCAATTTTTTCTCTATCTTAACCCAAATTTCACTACATTTAGGATCCTAACACTACATATTTCTGAAACACCCCATTAAATCCACATGACTACAAGTCAGTGTAGCTATGTGCTTCCTCCTACTTAAGGCATCAATGACTTTATTTTATTTTCCTTTGATATACTCAATACCAAAATCATATTATGCTAAGAACTCTATCCACCTTCTTTGTCTATCATTTAGTAATGGTTGAATGAAGATATAATTCAAACTCTAGTGATCGGTTCTTAAATCAAATGGTCTACCAACCATATAATGTCACCAAATTTTCAATGCGTGCACAACTACAACAAGTTCTAAATCATGAGTAGCATAGTTAACTTCATACTTTTTGAGTTTCCTAGACTCATATGCTACTACATAACTATATTGGGATAGGACTCCTCCTAACCATTCCAAAGAGGCATTGGTGCAAATTGAAAAATTTCTTGTGCAATCCAGAATTTTTAGAATAGAAGTTGATGTTAGTTTTTGTTTAATCAAATTAAATGCTTCTTCACACTTTTTTGTCCATTTAAACTTCTTCCCTTTATTTATAAGGTTGGTTATTAGATAAGTAATCTTAGAGTAGTCTTTAACAAACCTCCTATAATATCCTAACAAACCTATGAATCTTATTACTTCTATCAAATTTGTTGGAGGTGGCTAATTTAAAATGGCTTCTATTTTCTTTGGATCAACAACGATCCCATCTGCTGATATAATATGACCCAAATAATGCACTTGTGGAACATAGAATTCACATTTAGACAAATTTTCATAGAGTTGGTTCTTCCTTAAAATTTCTAGCAGTATCCTCAAGTGCTTATCATGTTCCTCTCTATTACGAGAATAAATCAAAATTTCATCCAAGAATATCAACACAAATCGATCCAACTGCTTTATAAAAACACTATTCATAAAATTCATGAAGTTTTTTGGTGCATTAGTCAATCCAAATGGTAGGACTGTAAATTCATAGTGACCATATCTAGTCTTGATCACGGTTTTATGTGTATCTTCTTCTCAGATTCTCAGTTGATGATATCTAGATTTTAGATCAATATTTGTGAAAATGGTGGCATCTTTTAGCTAATCAAATAAATATTCTATCCTTGAAAATGGATATTTATTCTTGATAGTTGTCGTGTTTAGCATTCTCTAATCTATGCATAGCCTTAATGAACCATATTTTTTTTTTCACAAATAAAATAGGTGCTCCCCAAGGTGATACACATGGTTTTATCAACCTTTTTCTAGAAACTCTTGAAGTTGCACTTTCAATTCCTATATCTCGATGGTGTTCATTCTATAAGGAGATCTATGGATAGGCTCAGTACCTGGCATCAATTCTATGGTGAAATAAAATTCATTTTTAGGGAGAAATCCAGGTATCTCATCAATAAAAACATCATCAAATTCCTACAAAAATGGAAATTTTCCAATAATTTCTTCCTTTGGAATTTCCTCTTTTTCCTTGAGTTTTTTTTTTTGATAATTAAGAGGATTGCATTAATTAAATAGGTTTTAAGGTTCCCAAAACCTTAGTACAAAACCAACCATACTTATTGTGAATAGAGTAGATTAACAAAATGGGGTGCAACCCAGAGTCACGAACAGAGAAAAGAAAAAAATAGGACACAACCTCAGACCAGAGGAAGAAAGAGAATAGGATGTTGCTTGATAGGAAAATACTACAAAGAAAAAAGGAAAAGGCTTCATGCAAGGCATCCACGGGAACAAAAAGTAAACAACAAAAAATAAAGGACTAGGCTCCACATAGGGTAGCCAAAGAGGTAGAAATTAAGTATAATAATAAGTTAATCCTTAGTAGAGATCCTTTCCTCATCCTTGGCATCACCTTGACTAGTTTCCTTAGGCTCTTCTTTGACCGCTATGACCTCCTCAGCTTTAGAGCCTCCATCAACCTCTTGGCCACTCTGACCTCCAAAGAACAACTTTTGAAGGCCTTCCCTGATGTCAATAATTGAATTGACCATGACATTCATCATGCATCTCATGGAGGAGATAATAAATACCTTCAATCGCTTCACTTCATCATTCCCATATTCATCCTTGGTTTTTATATAAATGATATTACATTACACTGCTTGATTTTGAAGTCGAACTGACTTCCTTACAGGCCCTTCTATACTTTCAAAACTAATACTTTTCCTTACCTTCAGCTCAGTGACCACCTTAATGGCTTTCCTCTTTCTTTCATCTAGGGAAAGGTGGGTAGAGGACCTCATAGGTTTGGTTGGATTGGGGATGCTAGGATTAGCTTTAGTACTGTGAGCTAGGACATAAGTGTAAATTACCTTAAACAGACCTTTATGGAGAGGGAGATCATTGCATTTTTTTCTTACAAGTCGTAAGTGTATAATTGAGGGAATTAAGGAGAAAATGGGGGATTTTGAGGGGATTAATATCATGAAAATGATTCACGAATACCAAGTGATAAGTGCAGAGGACTTTCTCAGGGTCATCGATGGTGATGAACTTCATTATTGGTTTCATTACATCCATTTAGGGGGAATTCAAGTCACTTCTATAGATTCCCTACTTGGCACCTTTATAAATTATCTTGTGATCCTTGAAATCCTTGAGTTCAACCTCCCAATGGTGCATATACCTTTAAACTAAACATCCTTTTGGATACTACCCAGTAATCATGGACAAAAGGTGAAGGTCCACACAAAATCTCCTCCCTCGAATAGAAAGAGAGCCATTGTCCCAAGACTACAAGAAGGCTAAAGTGATGTCAAGCTCCTCACTAGAGAACAGATGGAGGAAGGGAAAAAATTGGTCACTAAGAATTTTCTTGGCAAGGGGGTCACAAATGAATTTGGAGGGTTCAATGAAAACCATGATGAAAAGGTAATGGGGGTTGGGAGAGGATCTGAAATGAAAATCAGGGACAAAGGAGATGAAATTTTTATTACGATATAAAGGGAGGACAACCAAGGAAGTGATTGAGTGGTAAGGAGGAACAATTGAGAATTTATGGATGGAGGGTTGAGTAAAATGCAACAAAAAATAGAGAAAGCCATTAATGAATACAAAATATCAAAAAGAATTTGGTACAAGGGGATTGGGAGGCTCACACATGTATTGGGAATGATTACCCATATGAGGACACTGAATGGGGATATATGGAAGGTTTGGAATGATAACCTTGGGATCTAGGACATGAATGGTTTTGGTTCCTAGAAAGGTGTTTTTGGAAAGATCACTTTTGCTACCATGATCTTTTAGGAAAGGATGTTTCATTGTCTAGGGTTCCAACTTGAAATGACCATTGCCAACATTTTCCTTTCTCTTGAGGTGCCACGTACTACTCCCAGAGCTTATGGTGGTCTGCTTTCCTTGGGCTATGATTCTATTTTGGGAGTGGAGATTACATGGCCCTAAGTTGGCATGGTGTTGATGCCAAAGCAAATACTTGGAGTAATTAGGGTAGAAACCTCCATGGAGCATCCTCTTGTTGGAAATCGACATGTTATCTTGGTACCTACACAAGGTTGACATGGAGTGCCATAATTTGAAAAACCTGTTAGCATATATTCCAAAGATAAATGTCTAGACAAATGTGACCTTTTGGTAGTGGATGATGTGGGTGGACAACTAGATTCCACCCCTTGTATGGGTATTAAAGAGCTCACATTTACTATGTTGAGTTGGAATATTTATGGTACACATGGATATCTAAAAAATCCTACTAATGTTATGCATGAGACAATGGATGAAGATCCTATAGGACCGCGTTCTAGTGAGGAAGACTAGTATGATTATTCCTTTGGGGTTTTCCTGGTCAGTAATAGCATGAATATCCTTAGGAATGTCATCATTCCAGGTTAATATATTGGGCATGTGGACTCCAATTTTGGCTAGCTTGTTGACAACTTTGTTTGCTTCTCTATAAGCATGTTGGAATATAACTTCTTGCATGTCAAGGATTAAAATCCTTACACCTTCAATGTAGTCTCTGAATCTCTAGGAAGGAATGCTATTGTTGTTCCTAAGGTATTTTATGATGTTGAGGGAGTATCCTTTAACTATTAGTTTGTTTGAAAAGTTCTTGGCAAGGGAAAGTCCCCTCTAAATATTTTTTGCCTTAGTAACATGATCAATATATTCACCCAATCCCTCAATGAAGGCAAGGATGACTTCTCCTTGGTGGATTATGAGGATATCTCTTGCTCCTACTCTTCCTAGGTTACCTTTAGTAGGTCCATAAAAAATTAGTTTGAACCATCCCATCAGAGGAGGAACCATTTGGAATCAATTCTATGGTTGATAGGAGGACGAAAGTCCTCTAGGGATAGGCCAAGAGAATTTCCTAGATCAATCTCAAACTCGAATGCATACTTGGGGGAAGGGGATGTGAGGGAAGCATTTTATTTGGTATTGACTAGGATTTTTCTAGCGACTAGCTATGAGATCACCGACCTTTGGGAGAGGACTTTATGGTTTCTTTCAAGCCATACTTGCCAAAGGAAATGGTGGAGGCAATTTTTCTAGAATAATTTGAGGTAGGGGTCAAGGAAGAGGGAGGGCCAATGGAAAAATAGGTCAATTATGGAGCAAGGTTTTGTCCATAAGATGTTGAAGGATTGGAAGACGAAGTCAAGGATGGATGAGAAGAATGGATAGTGGAGGAAAATGTGAGATGGCGATTCTCAAGCAGTAAGCAAAGTGAAAATATATTGGGGATGGTAATGCCTTTCTTGATAAAATTATCTATAGTAAGAATCCTCTCTTGAATAGTTATCCAGGCAAAGAAATAAACCTTAGGGATGAGCGATTTTATCCAAATAAGGTTTAAATGTACCAGAGTATCCTCGTCATCAAGGAGAAGGAGATATGTAGATTTGATAGTGAATTCCCCACTTTCTGAAGGTTACCAAATGAACTGATCCATAGAATTGGTCGAGGGAATGATGGTAGAATGCAAGAGGGAATTCAGAGTAGAGGATTCATTAGGGAAGACATGACACCTAATGATTTTCCATCTAGTAGTACTATTCTCGGTGTCTAGGAAGTCAAAGACTTTGTATCCTATCCTAGAATCGGTGTGATGCGTTGTCGTTATACACATCATTAATTCTCAATGAATTTGTCAATCCAGGGCTGTGTACAAGGCTATCTACGGAAGAAGGGGTAAACAGGGTTATAACTTAGGTCAATCTAGAGCAACAGGTCTTATCTGGTGAAACCGATTGTGTGGGGGTTTTAGGACATTCCTATCTCTAAATTGCATGAATTAAACCTTAATCTAAGTTGCAGAATTGGAAACTAATCATTAACTACAGAAATGAAGTCCTAATTACAATTGCAGAATGAGACCTAATTATGTTGCAGAAATAACAGTTGTAGAATTGAAAGTCTGATTCTAATTGCAGAAAGGAAATCTATTTACTTTTGCAGCAATGAAAATCTACTTCTAACATGGAAATGAAACTGTCAAGGCTCTGTAACAGAAGGTTGTCAATCTTCTGTGTAGGGGTTGACAGCAAAACATAAAATGCAAGAAATTACAAAAAATAGTAAATTTTGGAAATGAAAGTCTGCAATAAATTGAAAGCTTTGCTGAAAGTGGGGATTACAACCAAATCATTAATCACAAAACATAAAATAAACTAAGATTGCAAATATCATTAGTTGTTTACAAAGGAATGAAAGGACAAGTTCTACAACTCATTCTACTGCAGCAAAATCAGAATAAAAACCTACTGTTAGTCCTCCTCCTAGGTCTGGAAGTGGCCAGCCTCTTTGTCCAGAAGAAGGTATGAGTCTCTCTCTCTCTAGATCTTACTCACACTCATTTACAAGCAATATGAAATAGAAACAATATACTTTTATTGATTCAGAAACATGATTACAATAATGCTGCTGAAAACTGTTACAGGACTGTAACAGTCACTTTCTGATTATCACCTATTATTGATTTCTCTATCTTCTATTCCCCTTACTCTCTACTACTTTCTTCCTTCTACCTCCTACTAGCTCAACCTGAATGGGAGCCCTATTTATAGATGTCCTAAGATTTACTAACAAGCTGAGAATATCTCAAAAAGATCTAATCCTATTATGCTGCAGCAATTCCTGGTTTTTATCCTAGAAGAAGATCACACTTTGATCTTTCCATAAATGGTGGCTTTGGTCGGCAAGGACGGCAAAGTCAGATCTGAGATATTTCCCTTTATCCTTTTCAATCTTTATTTCCCTTTTTCCAGCGTCAGAATTCGGTCAATAAGTCAAAAAGCACATTCTGTTTTCATTTCGAAGATAAGTGGCTCATTTCGAAGATACTGCAATTCTCATTCCGAAGATCCGCTCATTTCGAAGATACTACAGTTCTCATTTCGAAGATCCGCTCATTTCAAAGACACTACAGTTCTCATTCCGAAGATCTGCTCATTTCAAAGATACTACAGTTCTCATTTCAAAGATCCGCTCATTTCGAAGACACTGTGTTTTCTCATTTCGAAGATATCTGTTCATTTCGAAGAGACTTCGAAATGAACAAATGTGGGCTCCTTAAATGATTTCCTCTACATTTCTCATGTGGGTTACTTCTCAGGATCAGATTCCAATGGTCTTCATCTCTTCCCACATGTGAATTCCATGCCTTGCCATTCATTGGCAGCTGGCTAGAATTTACATGGGAAAACCCAGTTTTTGCTGCATAGTAACAGTTTTCTTGAACTGTTGCCAGATTTAGGTAAAATGAATGCTTGAGACATATCAAAACATGATTAGTGAAATGTTGTTATTAATCTAAGCATATCTCATTTTAGCAAGTCATAACAAAACAACATAAAACTTATACAAAAAGTTGTAAAAATCAGAATATAGTATTTCAGATACATTCATCATGCAAATAGTTAATACACAACATATTGAATCAACTTAACTAGCATATTAGATTAAACATAAGAGTTTATAGGCAATTTTAGTGTTCAAAACATGTTATGATTGAGGCATTTTCAGGCCTCATCATTTTCCCCCCAACTTATATTGATGCATGTCCTCATGCATTCTGTTGGGCTATGGAATCACATATGTCCATGGTCAAATTCCATGACCTGTAGAACAACTTCTTGCCTGTATAAAATCCCCTGTTCTTCTGAAGGTCCCTGAGCCATTCTTCAAATTGTTCATCAAGTTGGGCATCTTCTTCAAAGTAGAATGGGACTGGAGTGATGATGGTTGGAGGCCTAAATCTGAGACCTATCCAATTATGTTGCATGAGTTCAATCAACTGTATTACTCCTTCTGCCCTTCTTCTAGACCATTCTAAGTTGATGGGGGAAATGGGTTCTCTTTTCTGCAAAGACATGGAAAGTTCAGCCCACCTATTTCTACAGACTGATAATGTTGGCACAAAATTGTCATTACAAAAATTGTGGAATCTGTTCACACAGTCCCTCAAGTTTGTCAAGTACATTCGCTTCACATCATCCCTGTTCATCATGGTGAAGTGTTGTCTTGTGATAATGGGGTGATTTGGCTGAATTGCTTTGACTAACAATTCAGCTCTTGTTTCAATCTCCTTATTCTGCCTCTTTTCTTGGTCCCAATAAAACTGATTCTCCAAGGTGGACATGAATGCCCTCAATTGAACATCTCCAATGTAGATCTGTGGATGAAACTCTACTTCTTCTGGAATAAAGAAACTATGTAAAAATAGTTCACACAGGAGATTTTTTTGCTCAAAAGGGCTGTCAAAGTATGCTTCCAGGAAATCTGTAGTGGTGTCCAATTTATATGGAAGATCTGAACTAATCCTCATGACCTGCCATCTAAGGTATTTCTCCTTCAGAATAAGGCTATAAAATCTGGCTGGTCATCTGAATTGGACTAAAAATTTAGCAATTTGACATAAATCAGACACCTTTTCTTTCAATGCCTGAATTTCTGTTTCCTTGGCTTCTAGCTGTTTTGCTTCTAATTTGAACTTTTTAGTCTTAGTGGCAAGCTTCTCATACCTAATCATCCAGCTAGCTATGTCTGCATTGTATTGTTCTAAGGACATAGTATTAGGTGGTCTGACTACAGGTGGAATTCTAGGTAGCAGATCTATCTGAACCCCTTTTTCTGCCACTTCCATTGGTTGTTCATCTGTCAATAATTCTACTTGCACCCCCTTATCTGCTATTTCTATTGGGTTGTCATCAGATAGTAATTCTACTTGCACCTCCTTATCTGCTACTTCTACTGATGGTGTAACAGTTTGAAATATAGGGACATCAATAGGAGTACTTACTTGATCTATTTCATGCTGTTGCTTGGACTGTTCTTGTGCTGGTGACTCATCTCCAATGTTTTTTGCTATGCTTTTTGCCAATTCTGAAGCATCTTTAGAATGAAAGGGTGCTTCTGAATGAGAAGGCACATCTTCAGAATGAAAAGGTGCTTCTTCAGAATGAGCTCCTATGTCTGCCTCAGTAGAGTCATCTACCTTAGATAAATCCACAAGCAGTTGAGCCAAATCATCTTCATCATTGGATACAATTGGTTGTTTTTTAGACTGTGACAACTTCTCTCTCAGTTCTGCCACTTCCTGTTGTAACTCTGCAATTTTTCTTTCCTGCATCTCAATGATGTTTTCTTTCTCTGAAATCCATCTGGTCTGTGTCTTGACAACACTCCTTGCTGCTCTCAGCTGCTCTGTGATATCTTCCTCCTCTATTTTTGCTTCAGAATCAGATGCAGACAAGTCAGCTACAGCAGGCTGCTCAACAACTGGCTCTTCCTCTGCAACATCTATTTGCTCCTGTTTAGGAGGCTCTATGAAATTGTCTATAATTGCATCTACTATTTCTATAGCTTGTTGAACTGTAGCCACCTCCAGATTATCTTGCCCAGCCTCTTCCTCAATTATCTGTTCAGGGAATTCTGGGAAGTTTTCAGGGGCTGGTTGTATCTCTGTGACATCTGGACTGCTTTGTCCATCTTCTTGTTCTATGACCTGGTCCGTCATTTCCCTCAAGTGGAGTCTTGTAGACCTCCGAGTTCCAGATGCAAACTTCTTCTTTTTGCTCTATTTTTTGGTGACAGCAGGGGTTATGGGGTTAGTTTCAGATGCCTCTATTTCCCTTGTTGTTTCTTCCCCTGTTGGGCTAGGTGCTTCATTTCTCTGTTTTGAAAAATCAGTTGCTACTTCAAAAAAATGGACCTTCTTCTATTTTTCTGTTCTGCTTCCAGTTCCAGATCCTCTTTTCTTTTGCCTTTTTGCTTGTGAAGTTGAAGGTTCTGGAGCAAGGTGTTCTGCTGCTATTGTTGGGTGTGTTTCTGTTTCTACAATAGCTTCTGTAGCATCTTCTACAGCTTCTTCTGTAGCATCTTCTGCAACATTTTCTATAGCAATTATTTCTTCTTCTGCAACAACATCAGCAGTATCTGTTTCTTCCTCTTCATCCTCATCTCCAAAAATTACATCATTTAAGGTGGAGTAAAACCTCTCAAAGCTCCTAGGGTTTCCTCTAAAATGGTGCTGGCAAACTAGTTTGATAAGACCATGGTGGCGAAGACTCCCTTTTCCTTCCTGATATCTTTTTGCCATGTTTTTTAATTCTTGGTGCAAGTATAGGGGAAGATTTACCCTAACCTCTGGTTGTTGCCTACCATGTCTGAGATGATTTAAAATTTTTATGTGATGCCCTGACAATAGTACATACTGCCCTTCACAGGTTAGAAATTTGATTACCCATGTGGCTACTTCATCCCAGGGTTCCTACAGGCTGGCCCTTTTTACCCCCTTGCATGTGTTATTATGTGTTAAATACTCAGGTGCTCTATCATTTTCTTCCAGAAATTGATTGACTGTGTTTACCAATGTATTTTTGCCAGACCTAGAAATTGGAAGACCTTCTAATGGCAGCTCAAGAATTTGACTCAAAACTTTAGGGGTTACCTCAATAGTCATGTCGTTAACGTGTGCCCGGTTGTTTCTGAACGTGTGGGTGAACATGCCAGCCAAGTCTTCAGAGGATCCATTAAATTTATCCAAAAATGGCATAAGCCCTCCATCTTCAAAAATCTGCACCACTTCTGGATTTTCTCGGAGATGGGTGGTATCTGCTGGTTCCATTCTTGTTTTTCACCCCATTTTCCTATCTTGGTTCATCACAAACTGCTCTCTTCTACCGCTATTCCTCTGTTGGATCTCTGGTTTCTGGTGTTTGCAACTTTGCAGGGTTTCTGTGTCATGCAGGGTTTTCAACTTCTCTATTTTTGTTCTTCGGAATGAACCGTAATCTGAGCACTGTACTTCGTAATAATTTTGCGTTAGCAAATATGTCTTCAAAAAGAAGAGTGGCACACGTTTCTATTTTTTTCTTTGAACACATGTCCATCAACGGTTGCGTAGATGTCCTTGCCGTCAGATCCACCTTACTCGCTTTTAGTTTTTCTATTTTTCTTGCAGATTCTCACGTGCATGTTTATTAGCATCAAAAATTGGTGGCATACGGTTGGTCACGTCCTCCGTGATTCTAGTATTTTCCAATGGGTGCAAAAACAAACCATATGCTGACTGACACGTGTTCCTTTATCGTATGCGTCAAAAGAATTTTCACTTGATTGTATTTCTTTCCTTCTTTGGATGCCACGTGGAGATATTACATTGAATGTTCTTTTCGAAGATTATAATTTATTGCAAAAACAAAACTTCATTCCGAAGATTATGACTTCATTCCAAATATTATGACTTCATTCGAAGATTATGACTTCATTTCGAAGACGAGTCTTCATTCCGAAGATCATGCTTCTTTGCGATGTCAAATCCTCATTCCGAAGATAAATCTTCTTTTCGAAGACAAATCCTCTTTTCGAAGATAAATCCTGCTGCATTCTGAAGACAAATCCTGCTTCATTCCGAAGACAAAGCTTCATTTCGAAGATAAGGCTTCATTTCGAAGACAAAGCTTCATTCCGAAGACAAAGCTTCATTTCGAAGACAAATCGTCATTCCGAAGACAAAGCTTCATTTCGAAGACAAATTGTCATTCCGAAGACAAAGCTTCATTTCAAAGACAAATTGTCATTTCGAAGATGAAGTGCAACAATCTGCTGTCATTCCGAAGACAATTTCAATCCGAAGACAACACAACAATTAGTCTGAAGAAGATAGCAGGCACTATTTTTGGCATTCTTGTTCCGAAGATTAGGCAAAAATCAATATTCCCATTCTCAAAACATGTTTTAAGTATGCCAACTCTTATGGATATCTTTTATGCTAATGGTTAATTGTTATATACTATATACCAATCATTTACAATGAAGAAATGTAAGAAATATATACCTGATTAAAACAAGTTAATGCAAGTTTTTGAAATATGACTGCTTTTGTTGATGTTCTGCTGAGAATTTCTGCAACATTTCAAAACAAGTGCAGTTGGTGAATTTGTACAATGATGGTTCAAAAATTTTCAAGGTTATGCATGCCAGAAAACTGGTTTTCATGCATACCAACCCAGTAGTGCCTTGAAAAAGGTTTTCACTGCTGAGTTATTCATTTTTCTCTCTCTTTTTTTTTTTTTTTTTTTTTCTTTTACCTCTTTTTTTTTTTTTTTTCTTTTACCTCTCCTTTTCTCTTTTTTCTCTCTTTTTTTCTTGATTCTGACTATGCCCATGAAGGAATTTCATGATTTCCCTGAAATCATGCCCATGAAGGAATTCATAATCAGAATTTATTCATCTTTTTGTTTTCTACTTTTTTTCTGATTTTTTTTGTATTTTTCTATTTTTTCTTGAAATCCATGATCATGCTGATTGTTTTGAAGTGGAAGAGGAAATTTCTTCCACCTGTTGTGTATCCAAACTGTCAAGCTACTGCAAGAATTCCTCTTTAGTCAGAGGTGTATGGTATACCCTGAGGTGATGTCCATTCACTACCAACTTTCTCTGTGACCCATCAATAGGAGATAAACGGACTGCTCCATTGTCAAATACCTCCTCAATCCGGTAAGGTCCAAGCCATCTAGTTCTCAGCTTTCCAGGGAAGTCTTCATAGCGAGAATCAAATAGTAAAGCCCAATCTCCTTGTTGAAGTTTCCTCTACTGAATGTGACTGTCATGCCATAATTTCCTCTGCTCCTGAATTACTTCAGTTTGGTGTAGAGCATCCAACCTAAGTTCATCCAATGCATTCAACTACAGAATCCTGTCTATCTGTGCCTGTGACAATTCAATTCCAATTTCCAATGTTGTGCGCAGTGTTAGTAGCTCAAATTCAATAGGTAAGAGGGGCTTTTTACCAAAGACTAGTTCATAAGGTGTGAATCCAGTAGTGGATTTCCAAGTAGTATTGTAAGCCCATACTGCTTCAGGTAATTTATCTAGCCAGTTCTTCCTATGAAAAGCTACTATTTTTGTTAAAATTCATTCTAGTTCCCTGTTTGTTACCTCAACCTGGCCATTTGCTTGTGGGTGATAAGGTGATGATTTTCTATGTTTGATTTCATATAATTCTGTAAATGCCTCAATGACTTTGGATGCAAATTGGGGTCCTTGGTCTGTGGTGATAGACCGGGGAGCTCCAAATCTCTGAAAAATCTGAGTATACAAGAAATCAATGACCTTCTCTTCATGAGCATGTTTGAAAGCATGCACCTCTACCCACTTTGTCAAGTAATCAGTGCATACTAGAATATGCACCTTTCCTTGAGAAGGTGGATCAATAGGTCCTACAAAATCAAGCCCCCACCTCTCAAATGGCTCTAAAACCAATTGAGGCTGCAGGGGCATTTCATTTGTATGAGTGGGTTTCCCCATTCTTTGGCATGCATCACAATGCCTGATGTACTTTTTCACATCCTTGTGAAGAGATGGCCAATAATATCCTGTCCCTAAGATTTTCCTAATTGTGCTTTTTACAGAGTAGTGTCCACCTGAGGGTTCATCATGACAAGCCCTAAGGATATCATACACCTCATCCTTTCGGATGCACCTACGTAACACATGGTCGGGACCGCACTTAAAGAGTATACCCTTGATCCATTCAAAAGAAGAACTCTGTTTGATCAATTGTTTTTTCTATTTTGAAGTGAAATGTGGAGGAACTTTCCCTGTGACCAAGTAATTGGCTATATCTGCAAACCAAGGTGATTGGACTGATATAGCAAATAATTTTTCATCAGGAAAGGTATCTTCAACTAATTCCCCTTCATCCGTGTTCTATAATCTGGACAAGAAATCTGCTACAACATTAGCTTTTCCTGGTTTGTTGATTATAGTGATATCAAATTCTTGTAGCAACAGTAACCAACGAATAATTCTTGCACTTACCATAGGCTTATTCATCAAATATTTAATGGTTGTGTGATCTGTGTGAATAAATATTTGATAACTCTGTGATGTAATGCCTAAATTTGTTGATGGCATAAATTATCGCTAAGAATTCTTTTTCAGTTGTGGTATAATTTTTCTCAGCTCCTGTCAAATTCTTGCTAATGTAGTAGATGGCATAGTGTTCACCATTGTCAATTTGTCCTAATGCTGCTCCAATTGTAGTATTGGAAGCATCAGTCTGTATGTGAAATGGTAATGTCCAATTAGGGCCTCTTAACACAGGTGGAGTTACTAATTTTTCTTTCAGAGCTTCAAATGATTCCTGACATCTTGCAGTCCAGGAAAATTTAGAATCTTTAGTCAATAGGGCAAACATGGGATTGGCTATTGTGCTAAAGCTAGGAATAAACCTGCGGTAAAAACCAATGTGTCCTAGGAAGCTTCGGCATTAGTCTGAGTTTTAGGAGGAAGAAGATTCTTGATAATTTCCACCTTCTTTGGATCAACTTGGATTCCCTGAGGAGAGATGTGATGACCAAGAACTATTCCTTCCTTCATCATCATAAAACATTTTTTCTGGATTCAAGGATAACTGGTATGTTTCACAGTGAGCTAAAACTTTGTCAAGGTTTTCTAATGTAAAGTCAAAAGTCTGTCCGCATACTGTGAAATCATCCATGTATATCTCAACACTGTTGGTAGTCAGATCAGAAAATATTGCTAAAACTGCTCGCTGAAATGTTGTTGGGGCATTACACAAACCAAAAGGTAAAACCCTATAGGCAAATGTTCCCCATGGACAGGTAAAGGTTGTTTTCTCTTGATCTTCAGGTGCAATCTGAATTTGATTATATCCACTAAATCCATCAAGAAAACAAAAGTATCTTTTTCCAGCAAGGGTATCTAACACCTGATCTATGAAAGGTAATGGAAAATGGTCTTTGTATGTCACCTTATTCAGTTCTCTATAGTCTACACATATTCTCATTTTTCCATTCTTCTTAGGAACTATAACCAATGGAGAGACCCACTGGCTATCAAAAATTGGGTAAATGAATCCTACCTCCAGAAGTTTTTCAATTTCTTCCTTTACAATATCCCTTAGGGCGGGATTCAATCTTCTCTGGAGTTGTCTTACTGGCTTGACTTCTTCAAGTATAAATTATGTGGGTACATATATCAGGGTGAACTCCTGACATATCTTTATAGTTCCAAGCAAAAGCATGAACATGCTTCTGCAAGACAACTATCAATTTGTCTTCCTCTTCCCTAGTAAGCCAGTTGTAAATGTTTAAAAATTTTCCTGGCTGGACTTCTATTTGTTTTGTATTTGGAAGGACTGAACTCACTTCTTCATACCTGGTGGTTAGGGAGTTAAGAGGACACTACTGAGATGGGAGAAAATAAGAAATTTCTATTTCATTATTTTTTGATGGAAGCATATCCTGTATGGAACAGTGAGAAGGAAAAATCAAGTGATGGTGCCACCCATGTGGTAGTGAAACAGAGTTTTCCTATGATAGTACAGATGGTTCACCTTCAAAATTTTGGTTCTCCTCATTCCTTAACAATTGCTTGATATTTACTGCTTCTTCTTCTAACCCTTGTTCATGCAGAACATTCATTAGGATAGTTTCATTTTCTGAGTTTTCTGTGTCATGGAGGTCTTCTGTGTGTTCCCTTACTACCAAGGTGGCTAGTGTGGAAATAACCTCCTCTGATTCTTCATCTGAATCAAGAAACCATAACTGACCTAAAAAATTGTTGGAGGGTCTTGCAGGAGGATACAGAGAGATCTGTTTTAGATCAATACCATTTGAAATAGTCATTTTTCTAGATCTGTAGTCTATGAAGGCTGTTGTAGTTGCAAGCCAAGGTCTTCCCAAAATGATGGGATATCCATGTGTTGAATTTCTTGGTTGTAAAACCAAAAAATCTGTAGGGAATTCCCAAGAAGAAACTTCTATAGGAACATCTTCAATGATACCTTCAGGTTTTGCAACTGACCTATCAGCCATTTCTAAAACTGTAAATGTGGGGCTGAGATGTTTGAGTTGTAATTGTTTCATTATATCCTTGGTCATGACATTTATTGCAGCTCCTAGATCTACTAAGACATTTGATATTGGTACTGAACCTATAGTAACTATGATAACTGGACTTCCTGGGTCACTATACTTTGGAGGTAATAGTTTTCCAGATAAGAGATCAGCTATCTTTCCTTCAATCTGAACAGTCTTGGGAAATGCCTTCTTTTTCCTTCCTGCTCTTCTAATGCACAAATCTCGGATAGTACTTTTAATCACTGGTATATCCTTAATGGCTTGCAATAAGGGCAATGATATAGTTAACTTTTTAAGTTCCTTGACCAGGTCTGATTCAAAATTTTCTGTTGTGGTATTGAATCTTTCAAGATATGGAATTATCCTTGATGAAGGTAATTGTTCTGCCTGTGGTTCTGTTTGTTCTTCTTCTTTCTCTATTGTCGATTCAACTATAACTGGTTCCAAGGGTTCTTGCTCTTCATTTTCTTTGCTTTTATTGGAAATGGGTTCAGGTACAACTTTTCCTGAACGAAGTTGGATGTTACTACAATCAATAACATTGATTTCAATATTTTCTTCAGCTTCAGCCACATAGACAGGGGATGCCTGTCTCATGCTATTTGGATTAGTGACTGATTGAGCTGGAAGTTGAGGTTGTTTCACCTATTGTGTTTGTTGTGGTTGGTTCTATTTTTCTTGAAAGTTTTGATTAGGTGCAGGCAGCAAATGCTGATTTTGACCTTGATTTCTTTGCTGCCTTGGATAGGACTGGTATTGTTGATTCCACTATGGTTGATTTTGCATCCAATGTGGATTAGTCTGATTCTGATTCCAGGGTGGATTGTTTTGATTCCATGATGGATTTTTTTGACTCCATGATGGGTTGTTTTGATTCCATGATGGGTTGTTTTGATTCTGATTCCAGGCTGAATTACTCCAATTTGTTTGTGGCCATTCTTGGGAATTTGTCCATTGAGGATAATTCCAAGGACGTTGGGGTGGTTCTGATTGTCCCCAAGGCATAGTACCAAGATTATGCCCCCAATTTGTAGGAAAATGAGGGGGATTTTGGTATTGAGAGAAATTTCCCCCTTGTTTTGGTCCAATATAGTTGAGTTCCTCAGTCTGACTTTCTAACACAGTTTTGAGTTGTGGTAGCAGGTGGCATTGATCAGTTGAATGCCTCTTTGAACAGATACTACAAATGGCTGAGATAGATGTTTTATTCAAAGGACATTCCTGCAAAGCATGTTTATTTCTACATCTTGGGCAATAAATTGCCAAAGGTTCTATGTTTTTTGCTTTTGCAGACATTTCCCCCAAAGTTGTGTTTAATTGCACTAGAATATCAGTTTTAAAATTTGCAAGTTCCTCTATTAGTTCCTTCACATCAGTGCCATTTGTATTTTTTTTCTTCTTCCTTGCTTATTGCGAGAGTAATTCCTGCAGAGATCCATAATTTCCTCATTACTGAGAGTATTTACATCTCCTCTTCCCATCAAATCCAATACGTCTCTGGATTCATCTTGCAATCCTCTCAAAAAGATAGTTTTGCATAACTCTGGTTCTACAAGTCCACATCTCCTTTGAACAAAGGAGAACCTATCAAGATAGTCTTCTAATGTTTCATCATCTTCCTGTTTAATCCTGAATAACTCATCTTTCCTGTTCCTTACACGGCAATACTCCTGATATTTGTCTAAAAACATAGTTTCCATTTGATCCCAAGTTCGGATGGAATTTGGCTCTAAACTCATGAACCAACGTAATGCTGAGTCCTTGAGTGTTGAGGGAAAAACCTTAAGTTTTTGATTGTCATTTACATAATCATAGGTTTGACACACTACCTTGAATTCAAATAAAAACTGATCAAGATCTTCAGATACAACACCTCGAAAGGTTGGAAGTACTGAAGGTGAAATAGTCTTCATGGGAGAGTTTTGTGTTGGATTCAAATGGATAGGATATTCAAATGTTCTGGAAGGTTGAGGAATATCCTGATCATCTCCTTCATCATGGACATAGCCATGTTGGCCATTGCCTCCCTCTGCCATAGTTTCTGGTTTCTTAGTTAAACTTATCCAAATTTCTCTCTCAAGAGGTCCAAGATCCTCTATTGATAATGAGTCTGACGATTCTTCTTTCTCAGGATGTTCTAGTGATGGTGAAACTGGTGATTTTCCTTTCTAATGTTCTAATTATGGTGAGACTGGTGATTTTTCTTTCTCAAAATGTTCTAATGATGGTGAGACTGGTGATTTTTCTTTCAATATTTCTGGTAATTCAAACACAGGTGATTCACCCCTTAGGCGTGAAGATCTCCTTAATGGAACAAGCCAGGGATCCTTTTGGGTAATTCTACCTTTTTCATCCCTAGACTTACTCATTCATGTTCACTCTAAATGACATAAATTATATGTCAATAGTTGTTATTTTAACCAGCTGTTCTATTCAGATTTTATCCTGAATCTTCATAGTTCAGTCTAACTAATAGCTATTGGACTATTGTTACCTTCTAGCAACACAATTCCCTGGCAACGATGCCAAAATGATGCGTTGTCATTATACACATCATTAATTCTCAATGAATTTGTCAATCCAGGGCTGTGTACAAGGCTATCTATGGAAGAAGGGGTAAACAGGGTTATAACTTAGGTCAATCTAGAGCAACAGGTCTTACTGGTGAAACCGATTGTGTGGGGGTTTTAGGACATTCCTATCTCTAAATTGCATGAATTAAACCTTAATCTAAGTTGCAGAATTGGAAACTAATCATTAACTACAGAAATGAAGTCCTAATTACAATTGCAGAATGAGACCTAATTATGTTGCAGAAATAACAGTTGCAGAATTGAAAGTCCGATTCTAATTGCAGAAAGGAAATCTATTTACTTTTGCAGCAATGAAAATCTACTTCTAACATGGAAATGAAACTGTCAAGGCTCTGTAACAGAAGGTTGTCAATCTTCTGTGCAGGGGTTTGACAACAAAACATAAAATGCAAGAAATTACAGAAAATAGTAAATTCTGGAAATGAAAGTCTGCAATAAATTGAAAGCTTTGCTGAAAGTGGGGATTACAACCAAATCATTAATCACAAAACATAAAATAAACTAAGATTGCAAATATCATTAGTTGTTTACAAAGGAATGAAAGGACAAGTTCTACAACTCATTCTGCTGCAGCAAAATCAGAATAAAAACCTACTGTTAGTCCTCCTCCTAGGTCCGGAAGTGGCCAGCCTCTTTGTCCAGGAAGAAGGTATGAGTCTCTCTCTCTCTAGATCTTAATCACACTCATTTACAAGCAATATGAAATAGAAACAATATACTTTTATTGATTCAAAAACATGATTACAATAATGCTGCTGAAAATTGTTACAGGACTATAACAGTCACTTTCTGATTATCACCTATTACTGATTTCTCTATCTTCTATTCCCCTTACTCTCTACTACTTTCTTCCTTCTACCTCCTACTAGCTCAACCTGAATGGGAGCCCTATTTATAGATGTCCTAAGATTTACTAACAAGCTGAGAATATCTCAAAAAGATCTAATCCTATTATGCTGCAGCAATTCCTGGTTTTTATCCTAGAAGAAGATCATATTTTGATCTTTCCATAAATGGTGGCTTTGGTCGGCAAGGACGGCAAAGTCAGATCTGAGATATTTCCCTTTATCCTTTTCAATATTTATTTCCCTTTTTCCAGCGTCAAAATTCGGTCAATAAGTCAAAAAGCACATTCTGTTTTCATTCCGAAGATAAGTGGCTCATTTCGAAGATCCGCTCATTTCGAAGATACTACAGTTCTCATTCCGAAGATCCACTCATTCCGAAGACACTACAGTTCTCATTCCGAAGATCCGCTCATTTCGAAGATACTACAGTTCTCATTTCGAAGATCCGCTCATTTCGAAGACACTGTGTTTTCTCATTTCGAAGATATCTGTTCATTCCGAAGAGACTTCGGAATGAACAAATGTGGGCTCCTTAAATGATTTCCTCTGCATTTCTCATGTGGGTTACTTCTCAGGATCAGATTCCAATGGTCTTCATCTCTTCCCACATGTGAATTCCATGCCTTGCCATTCATTGGCAGCTGGCTGGAATTTACATGGGAAAACCCAGTTTTTGCTGCACAGTAACAGTTTTCTTGAACTATTGCCAGATTTAGGTAAAATGAATGCTTGAGACATATCAAAACATGATTAGTGAAATGTTGTTATTAATCTAAGCATATCTCATTTTAGCAAGTCATAACAAAACAACATAAAACTTATACAAAAAGTTGTAAAAATTAGAATATAGTATTTCAGATACATTCATCATGCAAATAGTTAATACACAACATATTGAATCAACTTAACTAGCATATTAGATTAAACATAAGAGTTTATAGGCAATTTCAGTGTTCAAAACATGTTATGATTGAGGCATTTTCAGGCCTCATCACGGTGTAGGATTGAAGTTTAGATAGGATAGGATCTTCGGTAAGAGGATTTTTGGACATCCATTTGTCATTACAGAAATCTATTTTGATGCCATCCCCTAGTTTCCATATTAGTAATTTATTTATAAGGGGTCTAGTGTTGATGATGGAATTATAGAAAGTGGATTCTCTGGTAGGGGTATTGTCACTACATAAATCAATACCTTGTAAATATTTCCTTTTAATTATGGAAGTCCATTCATTCATGGTGTCAGACACCAAACACCAAGATTGTTTGGCTATCAAAGATGTATTGAGAGATTGAATTCTTATGAGTCCTATACCCCCTCTATCCTTAGGTCTACACACCTTTTTCCAGGTAACAATATGCAACCTGTGCTTATTTTTAGTTCCTGACCATAAAAACATTTTTTGGATATGTTATATTCTATGGTAAAATATAATTTGGGCTTTGAAAACTAAAATTAAATACACAAGGATGCTTTGAAGGGAGGCTAAAATAAGGGTGCTCTTGGTAGCTTGGGATAATAGGTTAAATTTCCACCCGACAAGTTTATTTTGGATCCTATCTATGATATTGTCCCACATATAGTTGTGGGTTGGCCACAAAATAGAGAGATGCCTAGGTAATTGGTTGGAAGGTCAGCAAATAAGTATCCAAGGATTCTAGTAAAAGCAATATAGTTTGGTCTTGTTGAAGTTCACCTTTTACCCAATAACTACTTCATAAAGTTGAAGGATAAATTTGATAACTTACATGTCAAGGATAGAAGCATTGGTGGATAAAATAATATCATCCATGAATTGCTGGTATGAGATAGGATTTTTATAGGAGGAAGCTTTAATTCTAGACAAGAGTCCTATTCTGTAGGTCGCTTGGATGGTTCTTCCCAAGGCTTCAATAATGATGAATAAAAGGGGTGAGATGGGATCCCCTTGCTTGAGGCATTCGCTGCTCTGAAAATAACCTGCTATGGATACATTTACGAGGACTGAAAACCATGATGAGGATATACACCCTTTAATTAGCTCAACCCACTCAGGATGGAAACCAAATTTAAGCAATATGGCCACAAGGAAGTCCTAGTTAACTCTATCATACACTTTTTTCATGTCAAGTTTGAGAACAAAGGTAGATTTTTTGGTTTTCAAGGTAGAATGTAGATCTTCATGAATGGAGATGACACCATCAAGGATTAATCTACCTTGCATAGAGATTCCTTGGAAAGGATCAATGATGTTGGGTAGGATGCTTTTCATTCTATTGACCATGATTTTAGTTAGAATATTATAGACGACATTATATAGGCTAATGGGTATGAAGTTAGATAAAGATTTCGTAGTGGGTTTTTCAGGAATAAGGGCAATTAAATTTGAGTGGAAACCTCAAAAAATTATTCTATAAGACTAGAATTTTCTTATGGCTGAGAATACATCTGACCCAATAAAATACTAGAAATTTTAAAAGAAATGAGGGGAAAACTCATCAGGTCTAGGAGCTTTTATAGGGTGAATGGATAAAAGGGTAGACATAATCTCATCATCTTGGAAGGGGGCAATTAATCTGAGATTGACATTGTTTGGAATGTAATGGAGAATGTGGTGGAGCATGTACTCATAGGCCTCCGTAGAGTAGGAATTTTCATCCTCAAGGAGAGATCTAAAAAAAGAAACTGCCTCATCTCTGATTTCCTCTAAATTTATGGTAGAAGTGCCATCACTTTCATCAGTTCTTTAATACTTTTATTGCTTCCATTCCTAAGAGTAGACACATGGAAGAATTTAGTGTTTGAGTCTTCCTCTTTGAGCCAGATAGCTCTATATTTTTAATTCCAAAAGGATTCTTCACAAGAAAGGACATTTTGGAATTCAACAAGGATTTATTTTTCTTTGATTCTGATCTACTCGTCAACGAAACCATTTTGAATTTTGATTTCTACTTTTTCAAGTCTATTTTTGAGTGATTGCTTTTTGGCAAAGAGGTTGATGAAGACTTCTGGATTCCATATTTTTAGGTCTTATTTGATATTTTGATATTTTGAGTAATTTTGTAGGAAGGACATCCCTAAAAAACTTATTTCTAGCAATGAGAAACCCTCTACCTCAGATCTAGATGATGTGTCCACATGGCCTTGAATCTGAAAGGTCTTCTATAGGGATTTGATTTATCAAAATCAAGTATGAGGGGATTATGGTATGATCCTATTTTAGGTAGATGATGAAGACAAGCATATCCAAATACCTGAACTACATCCTGGAAGAGAAAAAATATGTCTAGTTTGACTTGAATGTGTTGATTCCTGCTCTTATGTTGCTCTAGGTGAAATTAGCCTTTTTGAGTTTTATGTCCATAAGATTTTTGAGATTAAAAAAATCATTGAAATCCTCCATACTCTTGACCGGGACCTCAGTCCCTCCTTTTTTATCTGAAGGGTAGATGGGGGTGTTGAAATCCCCTGCTACAATCCAGGGAATGTTTTGGAAAGAGTCTTTTATTCTTCTTAGGGCATCCCAAAGTTGAGCTCTTTCGGATATAGTATTAGGAGCATAAACATTAGTAAGGATCTAGGACAAATTCTTGCTTCTATCATGAAAAATACACTTAATATTTTATCACTGGAATGAATTAATCTTCCATTAATCTTTTGCTTGTCCCATAGGCACATGAGGCCTCTAGAGGATCCTCTAGCATGACTAAAAATTACACCTGTTTTTTTCTAGATCATGTTGGCTACAACCAAAGATCCATTAGCATCTATTTTAGTTTCTTGCATGATGATGATTGAGGGCTTTATGTCTCTCCTCATTGACTTAACAAGTCTCTATTTTGCAGGTCCATTTATACCTCTCACATTCCATGAGAGGATCTTCATTTAGAAGTTTTGGATGCTTGTTTGCCTCCCCTTCCTTCAGGTTGGGGGGGTTTGGAAATTTTATTCTCCTCTTTGGATTGAGTAGTAATGATGGGGAAGAGGTTTTTCTGAATGCCATTGGCTATATCATCTACAAGGCCTCTTTTGTAATGCTCATCTTTGGAGATCCTTCCTCTTTTTTTCTCACTACCAAGGTCAATGGGTGATTTGGTAGTACTTCAAGTTTGTTTAGGGCTAAATTTATAAGGAATGATCTACTCCAGGATAGGTCTTGAAGGTCTACCACTAATTTGACTTAAAAATGGAGACATCATATCTACCTCTAGGTTATGAAGAATGTTTTTGAGACTTTCATCATGAGGGCTATGGGAGGGACCTGACTTTGAAGGAGAATTAACAAAACTTAAGTCAATGTTTATATCAGTGGGAAAGGATTGTTCTTCCTTTGATATGGAATATGGGATGGGATAGCTCTTAGATCCTTCTTGAAATAGGTTTGGAGTAGCTTCTTTAGATTTTTGATGGGAGGAATGTGGATAGAGGAGATCATATTTTCCTCTAATATTTTATCAACATTGCCTAAGATTTTGAATCTGTTAGAGATAGCAAGAGGGGAACTTACTTCCATAGAGAGATAATTATCAGCTAAGCTATCAGGGACAAGAATTTCTTACCCTTCAGGAATAATGGTTTTTGAAGGAACCTCATGAGGGTGACTTCCTTCCTTAGATAAGACATTTGCATAGGATATTCCCTTGGTTGGATCAACAGTGGGACCCTTTGAGTGTTGGGGAGGTAGCCCAATGTATAGTGGTTATTCCACACAAAAAAACATAGGCTAACTATGGGATTTTGCCATTTCTGGCTGACCATCTTCTGCATCACAGTTGTCTTCCTTGTTACCATCCTTTTCCCTGTTGTCATATTGCACTCCTGCCTAGATACTATCCTTCCCTGCATCAAATTTTTTAAAACCAGGTCTCCCACCTACTATGCGCTTCTTGTTGCTCCTTCCTACCATATCTTCACACAATATCCCTTTTTCCTTGAGTTTAACTACATAAATCATTCCTCCTTTTCTAATAGTTTTCTTCAGTTGCATTGCTAAAATTAACATTGGTTGAAATTATTTTGGTTCACTATACATACTTTACCTTTCTTTTTCTTCGTTGGTAAACTCAATCCATTTCTCCTAAAAATTTACCAAGGTTTCATGAGCCTTCAAACAGTCTATTCCTAGGATGATGTCAAAAGCATGTAGGGGTGCTACATACAAATGCCACCTAGTAAAGCCATTGGGTAGGGTAATTTGAGTTGAGGAAAAATATTGATTAACATGATAATTTTAGCTTGATTCATACTCAACCTTCCACCCTTGTGTCAAATATTTTGGCCTTTCTGGCATATCCCTTACTAGGTTACTATAAATAAAACTATCGGTAGCCCCACTATCAATTAAAATGATGACTTATTTATCAGAATGTTTACCATTTAGTGGCAAAGGTGTAGCTTGTCCATCCAAGTTTTGTGTTGTTGTTGTTGTATAGATCTTGTGATTTGGCCTGTTAGAGCTAGTGCTTGCACGTTGTGGGTAGTTAATGACAAAACATGAACCTCCATACTTGAATAAATTTATCCTTGAGTTTGAATCTCCTTCTTGAACCTATTTTCCTATAAACACTACTTGTAACAGAAATGGTTGCTTAGGAGCTTGGAAATCCCTATTGTTGTTGTTGAAGTGGTTTTTATTCTTGTGGCAAAATTATTTCTTGAAATTCTTCTTACCACCATTGTTGTTCTTCTCAAATTTTGGATTTCATTTGTTCTTCTGATTTTATCCATTATCCCACTTTCTCTTTTTCTGAAACTTATGTCCCTTGTTTGACCATTTTGTGGAATTATTGTGAGTTTCATTAGTATTCTGAGTAGGCTCTGTCCTTCGATCCATATCATAAGATTCTTCCATAGTGTTATGAACATGTACACTTACCCTATATATGATCTAAGGCTTCATTCCTAGGAATTTTTTTTATATTTTCATATTATTATTCTTGTTATAGGATGGCACGTATTTAAGGAGTCTCATAAACTATTAATAGCATTCCTCCTAGTTGAGAAAGAGAAAATGTTGTTTTAGTTTTAGAGGAGTAGTTTCTTATGTAAAAATGAAGTTCTAGTTCATCTAACCGTGACTCAGCTGCATCTTCTCCTCCTTTTCCCATGAACATAGTCACTTTAATATGTGTTATGCCATTGCCCATTTATTTTTTCATGTAGGTTTTGTTTTCATGCTCTTTGGGATCTTCATCCTCTCTAATATCAACCTTTGGATTATCCATCTCATGATTGTTTTTGTGGTGATGCTATAAACTCATAGCTTGAAAATTTATTGAATTTTATCTTTCATTATGGAAACCATGGTAAAGGTTCTCCATATATTTTTCTAAATTCCTAGAACTTTCTCCTATCTGTCTAGCTTTACGATTTTTAGACTAGCTTGTTGCAAGGTTTCTTTCTTCCTACCTCTCAAAATTGTTGCCATGTTTACCTAACATAAAAGGTATTAATTCTCACTAATTTTTGTAGCTGAAATTCTAGACAACTAGATTTCATCATAATTTCTCAAGTAATCTATTACTACTAGGTTAATTCTTTAGTTTAGTCCACTAACTCTGTTTTTGTCCATAAACACTTGATAATAAGGAGTAAGTAAGTCAAAATACATATATGTCGAGTAATTTTCCCAAAAGAGTCTAAAGTACACCTTTTAAAACCCATATAATGAAGGTTTGCTTAGCTCTTCCACTTTCGAATGATTGTGGATCTATTCATGGAGGATAAGAACTCAAGCATCGGTAATCTCAAGTACTAACATTGTCCTTACCAAGTGTCCATCATTTAGAGTTATGAAACTTATATTTGAGTTTTTTTATTTCTTGCCCAAATATTTTGCTAACCTAGATTTAGTTAGAGTCTACTAGGTAGCCTAGGCTCTAATACCAACTGTAACAACCCCAATTGTTACTTATTTTTTTATACATATTTTCATATTTGACCACCTTTCAATGAGTTAAGAATATAATAATTATCTAAGACAAGGATATCCCAAATTCTTAGTAAGTGATCTGAGCCATAAAATATTAATCCAAAGTCACATTTAAATTCATTCACATCCATTCATAAATAGTACCATAGACTTTAATTCCTCCATACCATCACTATTTTATGGGAGAATAATACAATGGCTAAGTCCTTCATGAGGACATCTCAATGGTTTTATCATTCATTGGGAGTTTTACCCAAATAAAATCATCCCCTCCTCTCCATGCTATCCGTGAATACTAGTATTAAGTAGATAGTCATTAATCTTATTATATCTCACGTGACTTGGGATATTTTCTTAATCACCATTATAAAATTTACTCATTTACTAGGTGTGATGGTGTTTGTGGTTGTCTAAATTATCCGATTGCATGAAGTTATTGGTTTGCTTCTAGATATCTTAAGTGGATGGTGTGGATATTGTTTTATCTCATATTATTGTGAAGGTTGTCCATGAATTTTCTTCTACACTATTATATTTCATGAGAGATAATTTAAATACATCCATCTAATCTACTAGAGCAACATAAAACTCAATGCCATACATTTGACAATGTGTAATCTCAAAGTAATTCCATTACTTGCTCATATTCCAAAACATATATCACCTAGCATTTATTAGAGGTGAATACTACAATATGAAAACTTTCTCTCTAATTTACAAATATTGTGATCAAATACATAAAACATTACAAATCATAGCTGATTTTACATAAATTACATCAGTCATACATAATTATATTGGAACTATATCAATACAAGCTTTATGTGGTGAATATTGCAATGGTTTGCAAAATATGTTATCCAGTCCTTCTATAAAATATCTTGAGTTCTTCATGGTTGGAAGAGATGATAGTGAAGGGATTAGGAAAAATCAGATGCAAAGTATGCCAAATGCAATACAAGCAAGCCATGAAATCATGCATCGTACATTTTCCAAATATATATCACATATAGAGAAATCACCAAGCATGGATTTCAATTTCATCCATATTTAATATTTTCATAACAAGGATTAATTCTTAATACCAATCATCATTCATTTGGATTACCACCAAAAATAAGGAAGAGTCCCATACATCTTTCCAAATAATAGACACCCATTCATTCCTTCCCAAAACTAGAAAATATTCCATCCTTCTAGTTGAGATATATTTATTTATAAAATTCCTCAAACACATAATAGTTTATTGTTTGTTTTCTAGAATTATACAAAGACTATGATTTCACTTGTTCATTCTACTTGTCTATCTAATAGACCTCAAATCATAGTTATTTTTTTATTATTTTATAATCCATTCAAATTTTAATAAAACAAAACCAATATTTACAAATCTAATTGATTTCAATCTGATTTTCCAATCATTCCAAAAATAAAGAAAATTTCTTTAATTTTAAAGCCATTCAAATTTTAATAAAAAAAAAAAACAATATTTATATTATCTAGCTTCTAAATCAATGAAATTTATAAAGTAAAAATCATCCAATAAACACATGTACCACATGATATTAAACATGTTTGCTACTCACTATACCTAAGAAAATAAATGAGCTCCATACCTAATAACTCTGTTATTCTTTCTTATATTCGAACCATAAGGAAAATTATAAAATATAAGGGATATTTATAAAGATACATATCATAGGATCAAATACCAATATTTTATATGGATATAATTATCCACTAAGCATAATAGATATGTCTTGAAAGCACATACCATGCTATCTGGTAGGGCAGTCTATTAGTATTTCAGGTGGGCAGGTTTAATGTCGCTTACCACAGCCAGTGACATGGTCATTATGGTGTCAATTTAAAACAAGTATTGACATACATAGATGGACATAATTTCTATTAGTCTCTTTTCATAACATCACAAACGAGTGGAACATGACACAAATACCTGCAAAGGCTTATTATTCCTGCAAACGATGGCCAAGTTGGACCAAGACAACGTAATATTGGAGGATGCATATATTATTTGGTATGGGCTTTATGGCACATGGTTAGGTAAGAGCATCTCACAGTATTATCTGAATGGTGCAACTGAAACTAATCACATGATCTCTCAAATGTAGAGACTGACACATTTTACACATAAAATGATAAGATAATCCTCATAAGAGTTCAACACATGGTTTTAAAGAGGTGACTAATGAATTTTGGATTTAAGTCTACAAGTCTTATATGGTCATAGTTTTCCATAAATGATGCCTTGTAAGATACAAAGGCTACCATAGATCACAATTACAGTTGCAGTGGGAACCGACCTGAGGATATTAAGTTTCATTATCATGTCATATAACATTTTTGGAAAAATCAAATCCAATAGCCTTCATATTAGAATAGAGAGTCAAATTATAATAAAATCATCCTCTATGAATTCGAACTATCATATCCATCACCCTATCTAATAAAGATTTTGGTTACACAAGTTTAGTTCAACAGAATACCAAGCATGATGGACACTAATGATTAGCATTATTTGGATTATATGGAATGGAGGCTTGAGAGTTTATGGTTATGGCATATTGATAGTAAAAATAGAACCTAACTCTCTCTTAGATCCAAATCATGAAATGATATGACCTACGATCACAGTTTGATGTGGCTTACCTAAAACTTAGGCAGTTCAAATCAGATAGTATGAGGGCTTAATTCTTGATTTAATATCTACACTAGACCAGTTAAAGCATTCCCTCAAGCAATATATTCAAAACAAGATGACACATAGTGTAAATATATCAAAGAAGGAAACTAGTTACATACAACATAGATTTTTATTTCAATTCATAATGAACAAGCATTAAGGAAGATTATAGTGGATAGACCCAACCTAGAGTTCTCCAGTAGCTGAATACTTCCCTTGTGCTTCCCTAAGCTCCTTCCTTCTCTAGCATCACATGACATAGCCCCCTTTTTGTTAATCTTAAATGGAAATTTATAGCTTTCTTTATTTTTGACATGTTTATATATATATATATATTATTTTTTTTCTTTCTTTCTTTTAGAAAATTTGCTTCTAAATATATTTTTTATCTTATTTTCCTTACCCCCAAGTTAAAGCTTCCTTTAATATATATATATATATATATATTAATGGAAAGGGAATCCATGGAGATAAGAGCATAATCTTATCCATCATTTCAACCTTCCCAAAGTAGCCATGCATGTGTACGAAAAATAGGTCATATAAATCTACAAGGTAGTTTTTTTCATGTTTTAATCCAATTTAAAATTGAACAAGCTCATAAAAACAAACTACCTAATTTTTTTCTAAAATAGGATAAACTAGATCCAACAAGCAAGCTCAAAAAATTAAATTGTTTACTTTAAAAATTGTTCATTTTAAAGATTTCACAAAATCATAATAAATTGCATGATATTCTCTTCAATATTTTCTAGAATAATTTGTAAAATTCAAAACATTATTAATGTGCATTTTCAAAGTAAAATTCAATTAAACCAATCTCATGCAAATTATTCATGAAATAAAATATAAATCACACACAAATGGCATACAAGCACTCGATTCATGTGCTCAGTATTCCCCATCACCATTTTTATTTGATTGTGTGAGACTTTTGGATTAATACTCAAATAACACCACCATCAGGGAGATAACTAGTGATGATAGAAATATGAGCTTTACCTATCGAGTTGTCATAGTCATCATTTCCCTTATCATATCTTGGTGGTCAGTCTTTCACCTATGAGAATAAATGTTCTTGTAATCAAGCAACACATCATAATTTTATTTTGATAAATACAATGCAAATATATTAAGAATTAAAACCAACTATAATTACACAAATAACATCTTAAAATAGTCCTCCAAGGTGGGATGTGACAATATCTTCCTCATATTTCATCTTCAAACTTACTCTTGTGGTTTTGAAGTTTTGCCATTTTAACCATGTCATCTTCTTCATATGTTCTTTGTAACTTGTCCCATATTTCTTTTACTGAGGTGCATTACATGGCTTTCACAAACTTTGATTCACATTTTTTTTAAGCGAAAAACCCCTTATGGAGCCGCCTTGGTTTGAGAGACCACGAACATGGGGTTTTACACCATCAAATTCACCCAGGGGTCATAACCAACCCTACCCGCACCAACATTAACAATTGTATTTTAGATACCCATTTCAAATTTTTTGTAGGGTGGAGATTTGAACCTGGGACCTCCCTTGGAGGATTGCCCTCTCCTCTCCAACTCACCTACAACACCTGGGTAAAACTCTAATTCACATAACCCACTTAATATTTCATTCATTTCTATGGCATTATTTTCAAATGGTTTCTTGTCATATTGATCTATGGGATGAGTTTTAGGTGGTGTGAACCCATCCTCAATAGATTTCCATATATCATAACAATGTGCCATAAAATAGGTTTGCATCCTTATGCTCCAGAAAGCATAGTTAGTCCCATTAAACAATAAATCCCTATCTGATGAAAAACCTTCTTGGAAATCCATGTGTTCTTGTAAGATCTTCCTTCAAGTTGTTAGGATTTCACTAAATAACATGCTCTAATACCAATTGAATAACACAAGCTTATACTAAGATGGGGGTGAATAGTATAAGATAAAAAAATTCAATCTAAATGGTAATAAAAATAATATGAATGCAAAAATAAATTAATGCACAATTTCCATACATATAAGAGACAATGAATTTACATGGAAACACCCTCTTAAGAGAAGATCACAGTAAAATATTGCTTATATTTTTCTTAAATAAATTTCATGGGCACCAACAAATAGGAGACACCAATCCACATGAGACACTAATGCCCTTGCTCAAGTTTGTGGACACAAATCCATAGGAGACATGAATACCCTTGCTCAAGTTTATGGAAACCAATCCATAAGATACACCAATCCCCTTGATCAATTTTATGGACACTAATCCATAGGATACACCAATCCCCTTGCTCAAATCTACTCCAAAACTTGATCACAAACACTACTCAAATATGCTCCAAAACTTGCTCACAAACATTGCTCAAATCTACTCCAAAACCTGCTCACAAAAAATGCTTAAATTTACTCCAAAACCTGCTCATAAAAACTTCTCATAAATATTTCTCAAACCTACTTCAAAAAATGCTCACAAAAACTGCTCAAATCTACTCCAAAATCTAGTCAATAATGGCATCAAGTTCTTCACCTTTTCTTGAGATTGCTTTCTTCAACTAAAAGGTAATTTAGGCATATTCTACCCATAATTATTTTAACTTCATGAACATATAGAGGATGATATGCACTAGTGTAGAAAGATTCAAATGGCCAATATGTTTTTCACATTCATTTAGTCTTTCACTTCCACATATCTCACATTTATTACATTTTAAGTGTAGACCAAGTCTAGTATTATATAACTTGTTTGTTGAATTGGAGATGCTAATACCTTTCTTTTATTCCACTATCATGTGCACCTTGTCTTCTTATTGAGCTAGTTGAATTGTCCTTACTTTTAATTGAATTCTTGGGTGAATATGTGAACTTAATCCTATTACTCTCTTTTTTAATTTCTTGACTTGTTTTAAATATGTGCCCTCCAAATCTACCTCAATAACGATGATCTTCCTTTTGCATATTCTTATCAAATATACCTTAATAATGATGATCTTATTTTGAAACTTATCTCCCTTTTAAAATTTTTTAAATAAAACTTTATAATAACAACATGAATCCTTCTATCTCCCCTTTTATAACTTGTCAAATAAAACTTTATTATAACAACATGACTCCTTATATCTCCCTTTTCTTAAATTTAATTAAAAAATTTACCCTTACCTTGCACAAAAAAACTTAGCAAGTCATGGATGATATTCAACCTTTTTACCTCTAGTAGGGTAGTTCCATAACGTGGCCTTGTGACCAATTGAGCTAACCCAGTGGTTGAACACAATAAAATATATGGATCCTTGGTTGTGCTATCTCGAAAAACAAAACCAAAACAAAAAAGGCACCGAGGGAATTTGACCTTCAAACATTTTACACTAAAGTGGCCTACCATAGGCTAGGCAACTAGTTGGGCTAACCCAATAATTGATATTAAAGTGGCACAATCAAATATTTAAACCTTCCATACCTTGCACTTTAGTCGCACAACAAAGAGCCATCGAGGGGATTCAAACATTGGACCTTCTACACCGTAGTGCCCTAATGTGGACTAGACAACTGACTGAGCTAATTACCTAGTTGATATCAAAGTGGCACAATAAAATATTTAAAGCCTCCTTTGGATCACTACTACACTACCAAACTCATCCTCCTCTTTGGGACATCCTCCCTTGTATTCTACTTGCTGCTTGCTCTCCTCTCAAAGGATATTCGAATTGCTTACCATCTACAAAGTGAATTAGTGGCCTTATATTAATATGCTTCCCTTTTATAATTTGCACCCAAGGAGGTCAGCCCATGCATTTAAAATTTTGAATTAAATTTCACTTTTGTATGATGCGCTCAAGGAGGTCAACCGATGCAAATTATAATATTTAAAATTTTATATATTTAAATATTCTTATTTAAATATAAAAATTCCAATTTAATATTTAAATATTTCATTTAAATATTAAAGCATATAAAATCACCTTTGAAGATATATGCCTTGATATCAATGACAAAATTAAAACACCCTTGAATATATCTGCTTTGACATCAATGACAACTCAATAATTGTAACATATTCATATTTAGACCTCATCCAAATATATGAAACCTCTCTAACCCATATCAATAATCATTCTATAACAATTTGCCTAACATAAAATATTAGAGTATATCTTTACTTCATTCTTCCATATTGGTTTGTAATTGAAATTATATTATCTACATGTTCTCTAAAGAGCTAAACAATATATATGTCTTGTTCTAGTTTACAAATTGACTCAAATTAGATAGATATTTATAATAAAAAAACCTTTCATCTTAAAGACCTTAGTACAACATTTGCTAATAATAATAATAATTGCACAACAAAAATCTCCTCCCAATCCATCTTGTATCTCCATCGCTGGGTTGATGGTAGTAAGGTATCAGAACAACTTATAACATGTACATGATTATGCATTCTATTCATACAGTAGTATGGAAATTTTCTATTTGAATGAAGCCATGTAAAATACATTCACCATAATCTATAAATTTACAATCAAACTACCAAAGGAAAGGAAATCCCATAATTTGCTAAGAATGAATTCTACACCAATTCCTATCCTTTTTCCATAAAAAGATATTCCTTTTATCAATTAATTCCATATGAACATACATCTAAATAAAGTAAAAGAGAGTCTCATGAATCCCTTAAATAATAGATCCCCAACCTATTATTTCTTTTTCATAACATAAAATATGCATTCATAAACCAAATTCTACTATTTTCCATTCATATAGAAATAATATTTAAACAAAAGAATCAAGTAACATATTTGTTTCAATATAGCATTCCAAATTTTCACAAATTTGTACTATAGTACTCAATCATCTTTCAACAAGATTACACTACATTTCCCTACAAAATTTCCACAAATTTACACTATAATTCCTCTATAATCTTTCCACAAGATTACACTATAGTTCTACAAATTTACCATAAATTTTGTACTATAATATTTCCACAAGATTACACTATAGTTCTTAAAAATTTTCCACAAATGTGTACTTGTAATATTTCCACAAGGTCATGCTATAATTCCTAAAAATTTACCACAAATTTGTACTATAAGTTTTCCACAAGATTACACTATAGTTTCCTACAAAAGTTCCATAAATTTGCACTATAGTTCCTTATTAATATTTCCACAATATCACACTATAGTTTCCTATAAAATTTCCATAAATTGCACTATGGTTATTAATATTCTTTCCACAAGAACACACTATAGTTTGCTATAATTTTCCACAAATTGCACTATGGTTCCTTAATAATATTTCCACAAGATCACACTATAGTTTCCTACAAATTTTACACAAATTTGCACTATAGTTCCTTAATATTGTTTCCACAAGAACACACTATATTTTCCTTTAAAAATTGACAAATTGTGTTATAGTTGTTTAATAATATCTCCACAATATCACACTATAGTTTCCTACAAATTTTCCATAAATTTGCACTATAGTTCCTAAATATTCTTTCCACAAGAACACACTATAGTTTCTACAATTTTCCACAAATTGCACTATAGTTCCTTACATAAAAATTTGATTCATGCACCACCTAATTTAATAAACCATAGCCTTATCTCTTCAATTTTCATTTTTAATAAAACCAATACCCTATAACCTCCAATTCAATTCAAGGGTTGGAATGGCAAAATAAAAGTGGTTTATAAGCATGATATAATTTAAAAAAGAAAAAGGTTAATTAAATAAAAGAAGGTGATGGAATGTTCAATGTCAACCATTTAAACCAAACCCAAATTATCCAATATCCAACACATGAAATACCATACAACCATACCAATAAATCAATCAAACCCTAACTATGCCCAACCATCGGTGCCCTAACCTCCATGGTTAGGTTGGCTAATCTCCACAATTAGACCAACCACCACCTGTGGTCACTACACTAGGGGAACTTCCATTTCAATTACACCTCCATATGCTCCCAAAGGGCGCATGTGGAAAAATAGTCCTTCATACTAAATAAAAGTGGTTTTACAATTATCCACCTATAGGTGTCCAAAGGTAAATCAACCCACATCTACACAAACTTCAATGAGGGAATCTCAATATGCTATGTCACATCATAGGTGCTCAAACGAGGGTGAGATTTTATATGGGACTTAACCAAGTGCCTAGGATCTTGGCTATAATATTCCAAGCATGAAGCACCTTTGTACCCTAGGCACTTGGTTATATACATCTAGGCACGAAGCACATTTTATGTAGCCTTTGTCCCATCACACTGCACATGTGGGACAAAGGCTATTGTTATAACAAAATCCTTAGCTATATAAACTTACCAAGTGTAATGCAGGTGCTATGGTGGCTTAGGGTCCAACACATAGAGGCATGAAGCCTCATAAAGAGGCTCCTAAACTCCTCCATGTAATATTTTAACTTCTTTCTTAGTAGATCTAGGATCGGATGAGTATTTTCTAATGATTGGTCACAACACTATTAGAGTGAATGATACAAGATATTACAACCATGTCACGGGTGATTGAACACTATATCTAACAACCAATCCTCTAAATCAAGTAATATCTAACATAATCAAGGTCTATACCGATTAGCATGAGGGTATTTTAAGCACTTATTTATGGTTTCTAAATTGGAAAGTATGTTTGACTATTAGAGGTGGTTAACATAGTTAATCTGCAATAAATAGTTATTTATTCGAGAAATCCCTTAGTGATCTATTAGCTTCTAAATAAGGGAACAAATATACTATTATAAATATCCAACTTTGGTAGAGAGAAGCATCCTATTGAGGATTCTAACATTAATTTAAATTACCTCAGCCCAAATAAAACTTAATAGGGGTCAAGCATAATAATAATCAAGAATAAACCTTAATTCAAACATTTAGACTCTACGAACAAAGGATCTCAATCAGATTCAAACATAAATCAATTACAAGCTTATTGAAGGATCTAAAGCACACATATATTCATGAAAATAAATCTATATTATAGATATTCGAATCCCTAAGCATAAATATTTCAAGTTTTTAATAAAGACACAAAGCATTATTTTTATAAATCAATCATTGCAATATTTATGGCCAAAAATAGAATTTCTTCTCTTTAACTAATGAAGAGAATTTCATCACTGCTGGAAGAACTACTTGCTTGCTCAACATAAATACTTTTCTTGTGCATTTGAAATATTTTCTTCTCATGCTTGCTTTCATCGTGCCTATTTTTATTTTTATGATAAAAATTTATTTTTATTTTTATTGTATTCATTTTCTTATTCACTACTACTACTTCCATCTTATGGAAAATTAAACACATAGTGATCAATATTACCGTACTTAAAATATTTCATAGAATGCATACCTTTGTATTTTCTTGGACCCTTCTTATTTCTTCGCACAAAGTTAGCTTCTTCTTTGCTGCTTGATTCTTCACTTGACTCTGGTTCTTTATTCTTTGTTTTATTTGAAGCTTTAAATGTGGTATCCTATTTGTATTTTTGATCTTTTTTAGTCCTCATATCATAGGCTATGAGAATTCTATGTAGCTTGTCCATGCTTAAGTTTTTTAAGATCCTTGTTGGGTGTCAAACATTGGTTAATTTTCTCCTATATTTGTCACAACACACGCATTTAAATTTTCAACCTAGGAGCTCGTAGACTTTTGAAGAGCCACGATTGAAACTCCTCATATTGCCACTTTTGAGATATATCTGTTAACTACTATTGGGGTTGTTTATAAATCATCAGTTGATTTATCTAAACCAAGAAAAATTAGACAACTGAATTATGTAAAAATAAACACACCACTCAAAAAGCAATTAACACACTTACGTAAAAAGAACACAACCTTAAAAAAATTAAATTAATATAGAAATGAATATACTACTTATGTAGAATTAAATCTATGAAAGAAAATAACTAAGAGACAGGGGAGGAATACTAGCTTGGAGTGGGCCCGAGCTCCAGTAGATATTACATGTGGTAATGTACTAAAAGAATAATTCCCCCTACTATAGAGAGGTCCGTGTATTTATATACTACACACATGACTTCTTGTTGTAGTTCTATTACAATAGGTGTCTCGATTACAATCTAAATTGGGATAGTTCAGTTACTATATCCTGTGCGCGATGATCAACTTCTTTGTCATTTCCTTGTAATCAGGTGATTTATGATTCTGCTTTAGGAGTGGTTACGCATCCATCCACCCTAGCTGGGACAACTCATTCATCAAAATTTTCCCATTGATGATATGGAATAGTGGTTATCGGGGTTCTTCTCCAGCCATTTGGTCAATGCGCGTAGTTTGGGCATTCGCTCAAGGAAGGTGCCTACTTGAGTAAGGTGCCTACTTTAGTAAGGAATATACTTGAGTAAGGTGCCTACTTCAATAAGGTGCCTACTTTAGTAAGACACCTACTTCAGTAAGGCACTTACCTTCGTATGCCTTCATCTGATTGAGTAGAACCATACCAGGTCCATGTAGGACCTCGATTGAGCAAAAGATGACAAAATCAAGGAAATAACTACACAAAACACACTTCACACATGGATTAGATAATACACATGATTTCATTAAATAAATACATAATATTTCATAAAAATATACAACTCATGATATATTACCGTGCAAAAAACATTAGTACATATACAAAAATATGAGCATATTTAGTGCTCATCATCCCCCCATGTCTAATATGTGTCATGCCCTCATGGCAACTAAAATCAGTAATCACCTCTTCTACGTAGACCACTATTCCTTACTTCTTATTCTTGCTAGTGGTCTTAGATTTCTCTCCATCCTAAGGATTTTGTATATGTTGAGGGGTCCTATTTTGTTTCAAGATATCCTTCGGCTATGCTGCCCTTCGGCTATGTTGGCTACTGGTTGTACTGAGTTGGCCTACATTATAGGTTGGATTCTTTTTATGCTAGATCCACCTCCTTATCATGCTTGGCCTAGTACCTGTAATGGGTGCTACTACCATGGTCGTCGCTCCCTTGTGGAAGGCTACCTCTACTTCCTGCCATAAGTCAACGTGTTGAGGGCATAGCTCTCAGAATGGAATGTTGGAGTCATCCCTCTTTCATACAACCATGTTGGCCTTGTAAAGCCAAAGTTATTTGGGGGTGAGTATGGCATTTTATTCCATGATCATTGTTGCCTCTGCCTTTGGTCCATACACTCTCCATATTTCTAGCTATTTCTTCATCTTAGAGGGTTGACCCCACGATGAACCATAGATGTCTCAAAATTGATCATCGTTAGTAGGGTTCACACAGATGCCTTGCCCTCTCTCTTTCATTTTGGTAAATTTTATAACTATCTTTTCCTCCTCAAACTCCTTATGGAGCTGTTCAAATTTCTCTTTTTGCATAGTGAAGGTCCACATGTCTGCTTCCCATTCCTCATATTAATGGGGGTTCAGTTTTGCAAATGTTACTATGGATTTTATTTTGGACCTCTTTTGCATTGCTTGTTGTGCCTTCTCCTTTCCTTTTTCTGGTATTATGATGAGCTATGTTGGTAGGTCTTCCTTCTCCATGGAGGCTGCCTATTTTTTGGATAGTCCAAGGGTCTATCCCTTCGATTGGGGATCTCTTGTGGTAGTTTCCCATGTTTCCTGATAATTCGATGCTTGTTCCTTTGGTTCTTCGGGTAGCCCCCTTTTAGTTTCGGGTCCCTAGTGCTCTGGGGACTCCTTATTGTCTTTAGTATCAAGGTATTACCCTTTATTATACCCTGAAGGCCCTTCATCATCATTGATGTTGATAATAGGCCCTTTTTCCTCTGTAATTCCTCCATCAAAGGCACACGAACCTTATCCCACCTCTAATTCCTCATTTCAAGCATTAAACCTAACTACCCGATATGAGACAATTCACTCTAGAAAGGTTGGATAATTCATGGATACCTCAATTTTCCAATCATTTTAGGTAGAGGTATCCCACATTCTGATCACCTAAGCCTGCAGTTGTTGGTTCTCTACCCTAAGTTGCTAGATCAATTGCTAGAATTGGGTGATGGTGGCCTCCTACCTCTAGATTCTTCTCATAGTCATATCCTTATACTCATCGAACAACACCTGTGTCATAGATTTCTCACTCTGTTTGCCATGATCCTCTTTTATCGATACCTCAGGATGTAGTTACATTCCTGCGAAGGACTGTGGATCTTGCGGGCTATGAGCGACTAAATTCTATAGGGTTTGGGCCATGAATTTGAGCTTTGCATCTTCTTCCTACTCATCGCTTGAGAGGATTAGGTGCCACATTCACCTTCGACCATGTATGTTCTTTGTCTATCATTTTGTGGGTTTGGGGTTGGAGGATTTTGGTCTCTCCTATGCATAATTGGGTAGAGAACCCTACCCTTCTTTCACAGTATCTGGTGAGAATCGAGGGTGTTCCCCTTCGAACATTACCCCTAATTCAACTTTGTCCTCTACCTCTATCATTGCCTGGTCTGATGCATCAAAGGGTTCGATCCTAACATCCTTTATCGCTCCCCATAATTTGGCATCTTATTATGCTTTGGCCACTACATGTTCCTATGCTCCCAAATATTTAGCCCTAATTGTTGATGAGCTTCCCCTATTCTCCTCTACATGGCGTATCAAAGCTAAAATTAGCCCATGGTGGACTAGGGTAAAGAACACTTCTCTCTGATATCATGGCGTCTCGTCCTACAGGGTATTTTCTAGATAGAATGGGATGTTAAATTTTTTCCCATGCACCATATGGATCAAAAACTGCATGTGATTCATGTTTAGGTACGAATACTTCCTAGTGCATGTGAAGTATCTTGCCACCTGATAAAAGAGCTTCGTTAGGTGCATAGGGAATCTCTGCTTTGGGAGCCCGTGTGGGTTGTAAGAGATATTTGTTTGTCCTAGAAACACCTTCATGCACTTCTTTTCCACACCATATTTATACGCATTCATCAATAATGGGGAGACTAATGACATAAGCGATGTGCTCTAGAGTGATGGTAATTTCTAGTATGCATAGTCAAAAAACTCCCCTATTCATAGTGGCAATGAACTCCTTTGATACCTCTATGTCCTGGTCTTGGCTGACCAAGGGACAATAATCCATCCACCCAACTACTTTGAACTAGTGTGTAATGTCTCCCCTGATCCCCTTAGTGTCGTTGGGCTCATGTTGTTTGAGCACATGATTCTTTGATCATCCACCCATGGTGAATTCCCTATTGGTTTTAATTGGTTTGATGCCCTACCTTTAGTAAGGTGCCTTTTTATAAACTTAGGTGCCTAACTTTAGAAATTATTTCCGCATTGGGGTTGACAGGGTATGCCACCTAAATTAATTATCTGGTATGACATATTAGGCATGAGGGGTGAATTCAATTCTTACACTGGCATTATTTTTAGAGGAGCATATTTATGAAAAATTACGTATATATCTAAAAAAAATCATGCGTATACCTGATTGGTCATTTCATGCTACGTAGAGTATGTCAAATTAGTACTCGATGATATTTTCCCATGTCCTGATTATGTCATTTTGGGTATATTATTCCTGGTTATCTCGAGGTCCTACACTGAAAATATGGTGGATCCTATTGGTTCAGGTTGGGATGTATATCTTCTCGATGGTTGGCCTTGGGATGTGCAAAGATCCTATCCAATGATTTCAAAATATTTTTGGCACTTCTAGAATTCCATCACGTGAGATGATGGCGTTGGCTTCAACTGCTCCATGTACTACCAAGTTTATGCATGTTTTTTTTAGTCAATCGAGGCACCTGCTTAAGTAAGGTGCCATAGTAAGGTGTCTACTTCAGTAAGGTGCCTATGTGAGTAATGTGTCTACTTCAGTAAGGCACCTACTTGACTATGAAGAATGCTCTAGGGTGGTGCCTCCTTGGCAGAGTAAGGCACCGCTCCTCCAAAGTAAGGTGCCTCCTTAGAATTTGTTTTTTTTTTAAATAAGAAAAAAATGTGCTCCGATGGTGGTGTCTCCTTGGTGGAACAAGGAACCACTCCTCCAAAGTAAGATGCCAGAGTAAGGCACCTAATTTAGTAAGACACCTTAATTGAGTAAGGTGCCTACTTCAGTATGGCACCTACCTTAGTAAGGTGCCTATCTCAGTAAGTTGCCTACCTCAGTAAGGCACCATTTGACAATTAAGAATGCTTCGGGGTGGCACCTGCTTGGTGGAGTAAGGTGCTGCTCCTCCGGAGTAAGGTGCTAGAGTAAGGTACCTCTCCTAGGTACTAAAAATAAAAGAATATTCATGGGTGGTTCCTCCTTGGTGGAGTAAGGTGTTGCTCCTCCGGAGTAAGGTGCCAGATTAAGGTGCTTCCCTTATGAAGTTGTTTGTTCCTTCATCATTGAAAAGTCAGCGGTTTTTGTGGCTATTGATGTGAGGTTGATCAAGCCTCCTAAAATTATCCTAGTACAACATTGGCCTCTGCTTCATCCAAGCACAAGCATGAATAATTTTTCACTATGGGTAGCTGGCACCCACTCTATTCCTAGAACATACTATCCTCCTATTACGTAAGTTCATGGGTGTTGAGCCATTCTAGGCCTTGTTCCTAGAGATACCTATTTTTCAAGCAATCAGGCCATTCCCCTACAAAAATAAAATGATAAAAAAATATAAAAATATAGTTAGACATGATCCATGCCTATTAGGCCCTAGCTCTCAAGATGCATGTAGCTTGTATGCAGGCATTGCCCTTGCAAAACACATCGTAAGCTAAAAAATAGGAAACTACACTAATTTATTCTTGATGGACACCTTTGCATCCACCATGTTGTTGAGAATTATGGCAAAGTTTTACTTGGATGGGGCATCCCCCATGCCTTCTCTAGATTTTACTAGAAATATTTTAGACCTGTTATATGGGCGTAGCTGGTGGCCATTGGCTGTCTGAATGGTGTTGCTGCTATCAATTGTCTTGACCCACACAACACCATTTCTAATTGTTTACACCACTTTGTATGTACCCATACATATTGGTATCACTTTTCCCTTCCAATCTGGAATCATATAACAACATCGACTCTCCTTTGAATTATTTCATTTTAATGTGGTGGTCATGCTACCACTTATTTTGCTTCTACATGATCTCTGTTATTTGTAGGGTGTCCAATCAAAATTCTTCCAACTTGTTCAGCTATCGAATTAATTCCCTCTGTGCTTCATACAGGATTAGGTCCAGTTCAACTGTCATTCTGAGCATCTTGACCTCAAATTCAATGGGCATCATTGCATCCTTCCTGTATACCAATTGGAAGGGTGTAAAGCCGATGGTTGATTTTCATGTTGTATTATACACCCACACTACCTCCAGTAATCTTGTAGCCCAATACTTCTTATGCTACTACATAGTTTTTTTAGGATGTTTTCTATTTCCATGTTGAGTACCTCCACCTGCCCATTATCTTGTAGATGGTAGGGGGTAGTTATATTGTGCCGCACCCTATACTATTCAATCAAATCCTTGATTAACATGGAGGTGAATTGGGGTACTTTGTCCATTGTAATTTCCTTGGGCACACCAAACCTTATGAAGATATGGGTGAACAGGAATTCGACTATCGTCCCTTCCTTGGAATATCTCAATGCCTGGACTTTGACCCATTTGGTAACATAGCCTGTGTAGATTAAAATATACCTCCTTCCAATTGAAGGTGGGTTGATGGGTCCCATGAAATCCATGCCCCATTTTTTAAAGGTATCAATGTGTACATGAGGTTGAACAAGGAATTTCATCCCTATGGGTTGGCCTGCCCATTATCTGGAATTCGTCACACCTACTGGTATATGTGGCTACATCTTTAAATAGAGTGAGCCAAAAATACCCAATTTGTAATACCTTTTATGTAGTCCTTCTTCCTGATAAGTGTCATCCATATGGCTTGTTGTGATAGGCCTTGAGTATCTCCGAGAACTCATGCTCTAATACACACCTCCTCACGATATGGTCGGGCCCTATTTTGAACAGGAGGCCATCAATCCATTGAAATGAAGTGCTCTTTTCAATCACTCCCTACTTTTATCTATACGAAAGAATGAGGGAAGTTCTATCGATGGATAGATAGTTGGTAATGTTTGCATACCACGGTGTCTATTCACTAATGAAAAATAGATGTTCATTCAAAAATTGGTCCTCTACCACTGCATGATTTGTCAGGATTAGACTGGATAGGAAGTCCACGACTATGTTATCCTTCCTAAGTTTTTCAACTATGGTGATGTCGAATTCCTACAATAGCAAAAGCCATCTAATTATTCTATCACTGATCACCAGTTTACTCATTAGATATCTGATGGTTGTGTGGTTCGTGTGAATGAACACCTTGTACCTAGTGATATAGTGGTAGAATTTTTTTATGGTGTGTACCACTGTGAGAAATTATTTCTCTGTTATCGTATAATTGATCTCATCCCCTGCTAAATTTTTACTGACATAATAAATGGCATAAAATTCTTCAATATCCTTCTACCCTAGGACCACTTCGATTGTATTATTGGAGGCATCACAATAAATATGAAATGGGATAGCCCAATTTGGGCTCCACAACACTAGGGTAGAAATTAGCTTCTCCTTTAGCATCTAGAATGCTTACTTGTAGTGCTCCATCCATAAAAATTCTACATCCTTTGCCAATAGGTTGTGCAATGGTTTACAAATCTTTCTAAAATCAGCAATGAATCACCTATAGTACCTGGTAGAGTTAAGAAAACTCCTCACTTCCCTCTATGTTTTTGGGTTGGGTAGATCTTTGATTACTTTGATATTCTTTTGGTCTACCTTAATCCCTTCTACTGAGAGATGATGCCCCAGTACTATAACCTCATGCACCATCACAAAATACTTATAATTGTTGATGGATAAGTTGTTTTCCTTGCATCTCTGGAGCACACGTTCTAGGTTCATTATCATGTCTCTCCATAAATGGTGAAATCATCTATATATACCTCTACTACCTCCCCCATCATATCCAAAAATATGCTCAGCACCACCCTTTGGAATGTGGCTGGTGCGTTGAGCAACCTAAAGGGAAACACTTTGTAGGCAAATGTTCGCCATGGGCAGGTGAACATTGTCTTGTCTTGATCCTCTTCCATGATCTAGATTTGGTTGTACCCGCTAAATCCATACAAAAAGGAGAAATATTTCCTTTTGGATAGTGTGTACAACACTTGATCAACAAAAGGAAGTGGAAAGTAATCTTTCTTCATTACTATTTTAGTGATCTGTAATCAACACAGATTCGCCATTTCTTATTCTTCTTGGGGACCACCATAAGGGGTGATACCCACTCACTATCAGAGATCATGTAGATGAATCCTATCAAAAAAATCTTCTGCAACTTAGATTTGATGATAAATTTCATGGCTAGGTTCATCCTTCTCTATGGCTATCTGATTTAGGTCACCTGTTCTTCAAGGTTATCCTATGTGTGCAAATTTTAGAGCTAATTCCCTTCATGTATGAATAATCCTAGGTAAATATTCTTTGGTTCTTTGTTAAGAGTTATTTAAATACCATGCTCGATGTTGATTTTCCTGGTGTGGTGGTCTTGAGAACCAACCAATGATGACTCGATAACTGTGAGGGAGGATTCACATTGTAGGAATCCTATTATGACACCATCCTCACCGGTATCTTCCTCCAACTCCATTAATGCCATCATTGGATAGATCATGGACAATGAATCCTCACCTTGCTTGATCAACATTGGTTACTGAACATTTCCATCAACTGAGCGAGGGAGAGATTGTTAATCTCTTAACATTCTACCCATTCGAAATAGTCATAAGTCCATCAGGGTAGTTGATGTAGGCATCAACCATAGCTAACCATGGCCTCCCCAAGATGAGTGGGTAACCACCCAACCCCATTTTCTATTGTAGCACTAGGAAGTCTATCAAGTACTCTCACACATTGATCATTACAATTATGTCCTCGAGCATCCCCTTTGATGCCATGGTTAATCGATCGGCCAATTGCAACACTATTTTGGTGGGGTTTAAGTTCATAATTTTTAGCTTCTGCATGGTCTCCTACAACATCACATTGATGAATGCACCTAGATCAACCAAGGTGTTCACCAATGAATATCCTCATATTTTTACTATTAATACCGGGCTACCCAAGTCTGCATATTTGGGATGATAAGCATTCCCAATCATTAAATCAGCCAATTTCCCTATGACATTGATGGTTTATGCCACCTTACATCCTGGTTTCCTCAAAAAAAACTCTTTTATTGCCTTGGTGTATATGGGCACATTTTGGATGGCTTGGAATAGTGGGATAGTTATCGTCAGGTTCATTAGGCTAGAGAGAATATCAAATTTTAGCTACGTCAAATTCCTCTACTCCTACAACCATTTAGGGAATGGAGCCTCTGTTTTCTCAAAAAATTTCTCTACCTCCACCTCTTCTCTCAGAGGATAATATCCTACATATTCATCCTCCTCTACTAGGGGAGGCGCTTCTACTCCTAGATTCTTACCTAATCTAAGTTGAATAGAATTACAACTAATATGATACATTGGATACATATCTCCTTCTACCTAGTATATTGGTTAGTTTACCTTGTTATTTGGGTTCATCGTTGGTTGTGCTGGTAACTGCGTAGGTCTTGTTGCAGATAGGGCTGGTAAGCCTTGTTGAGGTGGAACCTATTCCATAATTTGTGGAGCAAAGTTCCACGAAATGTGGTTCCTCCACTATTGCCCAGGGTACTGATATGACATCCATGGTTTTTGGTTGGGGAATGCAGCCCCTGGAGGTATGTTCATACAAGGTGGTAGTCCCCACCATCCCATATTAGGTGGTGGCGGATGCTCTTATGGAATATATGATCCCCCTCTATAGGGCAGCACCCCCGTGGGCATAATCCCCATAGGGGTTGCTGCTAATTTCTTTGATTACCCATGAAATAGGCTTCAGTTATGTTAGCCTCCTCTTTGGTATTGGGTAGCTATGATAATAGTCAAGTTTTGTGATTATGTTGGCAAACCACACATACTCTGACCTTGTTCTTAAGGTACACATTCTTAGCATGATTTCCTCTACATTTTGGATAAAAATAGGTCAACATTACATCGTTATCCTGTTTCTTCTTCTCCAACAAGAGTGTATCCAACTGCAATCCTAAATAATATAGTATTTCACTCTTCAAATTATCCAACATGTTGCCTATCTATATTTTTGTGACCGATGTAGTCATCTTCATATTTTTAGGAGCCGGTTTGCCCCTCCTTCATGAGTAATTCTGACATAGGCTATCGAATATCTTCCATGTAATGCTGGTAAATGTCTCCTCTTGAGATCATGTTTAGTGTTTCCAATGAATCGTTGTTGAGTCCCCTTATAAATATGCTCTTGAGAGATTTATCTCCCAACTTTGCATGAGGAGATCATTGCAGGTTGAAACTAAACCTCCCTTAGTATTCTTCTAGGGACTCATCCTCCTTCTGTGTCATATTGAGGGCTTCTTACCTAGAATCCCATGCTCTACTAAAGTCTTGGTACTACTCTAGAAAGAGCTTTCTCATATCTTACCATGTGGTGATCTGTTTGTTCCCAAAACCGATGAACCATCGTAGATCTAAGTCATCCAATGTTGATGGGAATAGCTTCAACTTCTGAGCGTTTGACTTGTAGTCAATAGACCTGCACAATACATAAAATTTAAACAAAAATAGGTTAGGTTCTTTAGTTGGATATACCTAGAAGGCAGGAAGATGGGCAGGGGATATGTTATTCATTTTGGTTTCACCTACTCCTTCCTCTATCAGGAAGCTCAATCCAGATGAGACTTCTTCAGCCATTTTTTAGGAAATGTGGTCTCTTTTGCAGATTCTATGGCATTTTAGTCACTCAAGACTTTTTGTATTAGATCCTCTAAGTTGGATGGTATTACAGTCTGATCCTCTATGGATTTCCACAACAGGGCTTCTTTCAAGGGTGTTCTTTTCAATAATGGGTTTAGAATAATATTTTCTTTCCTAGGTCGATGAGGCGAGGAGGCACTTTGTACAAAGTGAGGATGCTCACAACAGTGGACTTCTAGGGATGGGTTGGGATAATCTATCTCAAATTATAGGTCATTGATTGACTCAAATTTTTCTAATTGACTCTATCTTATGATTTGACCGTTAGGTCCTCTTTTTCTTAGTGGACTCATAAAAGGTAAAGCATAAGGTCTTAAGGGTAATGTAATTATTTTACTAGATGCTTCCCTAACAATGGCATAAAAATTTTGGGTGCCAAACACTGGTTAATTTTCTCTTATATTTTTCACAACACACACATTAAATTGTCAACCCGGGAGCCTGTAGACTTTCGAAGAGCCACGATTGAAACTACTCACATTACCACTTTTGAGATATATCCATTAACTAATATTTGGGGTGTTTATAAATCATCAGTTTATTTTTTCACACCAAGAAAACTTAGACATAATTGAATTACATAAAAATAAACACACCACTCAGAAAGCAATTAACACACTTACATAAAAAGAACACAGCCTTAGAACAATTAAATTAATCTAGAAATGAATATATTACTTATGTAGAATTAAACCTATGAAATAAAATAACTAAGATTCAGTGGAGGAATATTGGATTTGAGTGGGCTTGAGCTCCATAAGATCTCACACAAAAAATCATGAAAATAATATGCAAATGAGAAAATGCTCAAGCTTTATTAACAATGCATAAATATTACATGCGGTAATGTACTAAAAGAATGCTTTCTCTTGCTACAGAGAGGTCTGTGTATTTATATACTACACACACAAGACTTCCTATTGTATTTTTTTACAATAGGTGTCTCGATTATAGTCTAAACTAGGATAGTCTAGTTACTATAGATGACATGTGATGATCGACTTCTTTGTTGTTTCCTTGAAATCGAGAGATTTATCATTTTGGTTAGCGAGTGGTTGCACATCCATTCAACCTAGTTGGGACAACTCATTCATAAATGGTTTCCCACTGATGACATGGAACGGTGGTCATCGGGGTTCTTCTCCAACCATTTGGTCAATGTGCATAGTCTAGGCATTCGCTCGAGGAAGGTGCCTACTTGAGTAAGGCACCTACTTTAGTAAGGCACCTACTTCAGTAAGGTGCCTACTTGATTAAGGCACCTACTTCAGTAAGGTGCCTACTTGAGTAAGGCACGTACTTCAATAAGATGCCTACATGAGTAAAGTGCCTACTTCAATAAGGTTCTTGTTAGGAAAAACTTCAAGATTCCACACCTTAAAGAGGAAGCACAATAACAAAAATATAGAACACAAAAAATAGTAACACAAGTGTCACAAATATTTACGTGGAAATATACAATGTGCAGGAAAAACCATAGGGCAATGGCAACTTCTCTTATTAATTTCAGCAAATTTGGATTCACGTCCTTTGATGTTTTCAACCCCTTTCTTATTATATTATGCAAGGGATCACATCCCTTTTATAGAGTAGAAGGAAGAATCCAAAACTATTCGTTTCATCTTCCAACGCAAGCCTCCAAATATTGTTCATTTCATCTTCCACTCCCAATACTTTTCATCTTTTGCGTATGTCTACCTAGACGTCTGCTTCTTTGGCATCTTCTTGGCATGACGTCTGGCCTAGACGTTTGCCATCCTAGACATTTGGCTTAGATGTCTACCAACCCAAACGTTTAGCCTAGACATCTACCAGACCAGATGTCTAGCCTAGACGTCTGCCAAATAAGATGTATGGCAGCCTAGATGTTTGGCCCAGACGTCTACCAGTCTAGACATATGGCATTCCAGACGTCTGCTAGTCTAGATGTTTGGCCTAGATGTCTACCAGACCAGATTTTTGGCAGCCTAGATGTCTGGCCTAGATGTCTGCTAGACTAGATATCTAGTGGCCATACGGACTTCACACCTAACATTATCCCACTTGAAGTTAGTATTTAGGAACTTTTATGCCAAAATATTTTCACCCGATTCCAATTACCCAATGCTACCCTTGTTACTTTTTTAGCAAGCCCATAGAAGTTATGTACCATTCAAACTTCTCTACATTGATTGGCTTTGTAAGCATATCTGTAGGATTCACTTTAGTGTTGATTTTTTGCAATAGGATCCTACATTTTTCCACCACATTTTTGTTAAAGTGGTACTTGACATCAATGTGTTTCATGCAATCATGGAATGTTGTATTATTCACTAACTGAAGAGCACTTTGGCTATCACAATGTAATGTAATTATCTCCTGCATTACCTTGAAGTCACCCAACAATCACTCTAGCCAAATTGCCTCTTTGATGGCATGAGTTGCTACAATGTATTTTTCTTTAGTGGTTGATAAGGCCACAACAGACTACAACTTAGAAGCCCAACTCACCACTCCTCCAGCAAGGGTGAAGGTATATCCTGTAGTGGATTTTCTCCCATCTCTATCTCCATCATAATCAGAATCTACAAAACCTGTAACTTGCAAATCTGTTAATCCAAAGTAAATGGCAACACCTAAAGTGGCTCTTAAATATTTGAATATCCACTTCACCACATTCCAATGCTTCTTACCAGTATTTTCAATGTACCGAGTGACTACTCCCACTGCTTGGGCAATATCTGATCTATTTCTCACCATGGCATACATGAGGCTTCCTACTACTAATGAATACAGTACATGAGACATGCTTGTTTTCTCTACTTCCATTCTAGGACACTAGTTGGAAGACAACTTTAAGTGTGGAAGAAGTGGGGTACTAATTGGTTTAGCATTATGCATATTGAAGCGCTGCAAAATATTTTCCATATATGAATTTTGACTTAACCATATCTTTCTTCCTTTTCTGTCCCTATGTATCTTCATCCCTAAAATTTGGTTTGTTGCTCCTAAATCCTTCATTTCAAATTTCCTACCCAACTGAGCCCTAATATCAATGATTTTATTCATTTTCGGACATGCAACCAACATATCATCAACATACAATAGCAAAATAATAAAATTGCCATCGTCAAACCTCTTGTAGTATGCACAATGGTCAGCTTCACTCCTGCTGAAACCTTGGCTCTTCATGAAGGTGTCAAATTTCTTGTACCACATCCTTGGCACCTATTTCAACCTGTACAATGATTTTTTTAGTCTGCAAACCAAATGCTCTTTACCTCTTTCTTCATAGCCCTCAGTCTGATCCATATATATCTCTTCCTTGAGATCACCATGCAATAAAGTAGTCTTTACATCAAGCTACTCCAGTTACAGATCCTGTGCAGCTACAAGTGCAAGTAGAAATTTGATAGTAGTCATATTCACAACTGGAGAGAAAATTTTATTAAAGTCAACACCTGAATTCTGCACATAGCCCTTTACCACCAAGCGAGCTTTATAGCATTCCAACAGCCTGTTGTTGTTCTTCTTCATTTTGTACACCCACTTGTTTCCAATAGTCTTTCTTCCAAGTGGGATATCCACAAGTTCCCAAGTTTTATTATTTTGAAGTGCCTCGATTTCCTCCTCAATGGATTTCCTCCACTTTACTACATTCTCAGACTCTCTAGCTTCCTGAAATGAACTAGTTTCACCATCATCAGATAACAAAGCAAAATAGGATTGATACACATGAGAATACCTTTTTGGATACTTTTGTGGACATGTAGATCTTCTAACCCAATGATATGTTGATTCTAGATCTTTGTCTTGTGATTGTTGTGGTTGCTCTAATTCCTATTCTACTTGTTCTGCATGCTGATAAAAAACTTCAGCATGTTCATCTTCATAGTCATCTTCACTCAATTCTACTTCAACAGGTACAACATTAGTATTTTGTTGTACCTCCTTCCTTTGCATGGATTTTTCATCAACAATTACATCCTGGCTAATAATTACCTTGTGGGTAGTAGGATCCCACAGTCTATACCCCTTCACTATATCTCCATAGCCAAGAAAAACACATTTGCTTGACTTTGGGTCAACCGTGGACCTTTTTTCTTTGGGTACATGGGCAAACACATCATAGCCAAAAGTGCACAAATGAGATTAATAAAATGTATTACAAAACCAATCCTCCTCCAGAATCTGTCCATCCAATGAAGATGTAGGTGACCTGCTAATAAGATAAACAACTATATTAACAGCCTCTACCCAAAAATTTTTCTCCAACATGGTTGCGCTAAGCATGCTTCTTGCACATTCCATGATTGTGTGATTCATCCGCTTAGCCACACCATTTTTCTATGGAGTATATGGTACAGTATTCTAGTTCTTAATACCTTCTTGCATACAAAATTTATCAAATTCCTTGGAGCAATATTCACCCCCATTATCTGACCTGAGACACAAAATTGACTTACCCAAAATCTTTTGTACCCGTGCTTTGTACTCTTTAAATTTATGCAAATATTTCGAATTCTTCTTTAGAAAATACACCCACACTATCCTATAATAATAATATATAAAAGTCAAAAAATAGATGGCGCCATTCAAGGACAAGTGGGGATTGGTCCAAATATATCTGAATGTATAAGTTGCAGAAAATCAAAACTCCTACCAAGACTTGGAGTAAACCGAACCCTCTTCTGTTTAAAAAAAATATAGTGCTCACATAAGTCTAAATTGCAAGACTTAATACTAGAAAGCATACCTCTGTCATGCATAATTTTTAGGCCTTTTTCACTCATATGGCCTAGGCGTTGATGCCATAGCATTATTGCATCCTAAAAAAAAGTTGCTACTATTGCATGGTTTGTCACCGTATCACCACATAAATGGTATAAGGTCCCATAATATTCTCCCTTTGCTACTACAAGAGATCCTCTAGTAATCTTACAGTAGTTGTTATAGAAGGTGACATAATACCCTAGCTTATCCATCATTTTTATTGATAGTAAATTCTTCCTCAAATCGGGCACATGTCGCACATCACATAGCATCCTTTCTCTACCATCGTCTAGCCTGATCCTTATATCCCCTATTCCCACAATTTTTAAAGGATGATCATCACCCAAATAGACCTTTCCACCATAGTATGGCTGATATTTTTCAAACCAGTCTCTGTGGGGAGACATGTGGAAGGATGCACCTGAGTCCAAAACCCAGGTATATAAAATTGATTTGCTATTATTGATAAAGAAGGATTCGCATGTTGCCATCTCTCCTGAACTTGCTGCACTGGCTTCAACTGATGGCTGATTTTGCTTTTCACCATTCTTTAATTGCCAAGAATCCTTCTTGGAGTGCCCTAGCTTCCTACAATGCCAATACTTCTCTTTCTGCTTTTGTCCTTTAGACTTATATGGGGATTGCTTTCTACCTTGTTTACTCCCCTCAAAAGGTTAACCTCTCACGGATAGGTCTTTATTGGTTGAGGGTTCCAAAGACATTTTTTTCCTCAACTCTTCTGCCAACAAGGTGGCTACCACATCAGCAAAATTAAGAGTGCCTAATGATGAATTACTGATGGTCATCACCATATGATCCCAAGTGTCTGGGAGAGAACAAAGCAGGGTGATAGCTTTATCTTCATTCTAAATATTCATATTAACTGAAACCAATTTATTGATAAGAGTATTAAAATCATTAAAATGATCTACCACAAATGAACTTTCCTTCATCCTCAAGCTATAAAGCTACTTTTTTAGAAAAACCTTGTTAGTTTCTGATTTTGTTTCATACAACTTTTAAAGCTTTTGCCAAAGGGCTTTCACTATCTTCTCTTCAGATACATTGAACAATACGGAGTCCACTAGGCATATATAGATTATAGAAACCACCTTCCTATCGATAATTGTCCACTCCTCATATTTTATGCCACTCAATTTATATGTGATCCCTTCCAAGGCTTGCGCTTGATCATTCTGAACCAGCAAATCCTCCACCTTCATCTTCCATAGAGAAAATTTTTTGCCATCAAATTTCTCAATCTCGAACTTGGTTACACCTTTTGACATTGTTGCAACTCCCACTCACACAAAACCTTAGTTCTGATACCAAATGTTAGGAAAAACTTCAAGATTCCACACTTGTAAGAGGAATCACAATAACAAAAATATAAAACATGAAAAATAGTAACACAAGTGACACAAATATTTATGTGGAAACCTACAATGTGTAGGAAAAACCATGGGACAATGGAAACTTCTCTTATTATTAAATTCAGAAAATTTACATTCACGTCCTTTGACATTTTCAACCATTTTCTTATTACATTATGCAAGGGATCACATCCCTTCTATAGAGTAGAAGGAAGACTCCAAAACTGTTCGTTTCATCATCCAACACAAGCCTCCAAATATTGTTCATTTCATCTTCCACTCCCAAGACTTTTTATATTCTACATACGTCTACCTATACGTCTGCTTCTTTAGCATCTTCTTGGCATGATGTATGTCCTAGACATCTGCCAACCCAGATGTCTGGCCTAGACGTCTGCTAGACCAGACATCTGGCAGCCTAGACATTTGGCCTAGATGTCTACCATACCAGACATCTAGTAGCCTAGATGTCTGGCCCAGACATCTACCAATCCAAACGTCTGGCCTAGACATCTGATAGTCCAGATGTTTGGCCTAGACATATACCATACTAGACATCTAGTGGCCATATGGACTTCACACCTAAAAATTTCTACTTTAGTAAGGCACCTACTTGAGTAAGGTTCCTACTTCAGTAAGGTTCCTACTTGAGTAAGGCACTTACTTTAGTAAGGTGCCTACTTTAGTAAGGCTCTTACCTATGTATGCCTTCATTTGATTGAGTAGAACCATGACAGGTCCATGTAGGACCTTGACTGAGAAAAAGATAAAAAAATTGAGGAAATAACTACACAAAACACACTTCACACATGGATTAGATAATACACATTATTTTATTAAATAAATACATAATATTTCATAAAAATATACAACTCATAATATATTGTTGTGTAAAAACTATTGGTACATATAAAAAAATATGAGCATATATGGTTCTCATAAATCCTTCATTTCTTCAATCACTGAAATCATTGCATCAAATATCATAGGAAGTGACCTTACAAGTTTTTGAACAATATTAGAGTCTTCAATTTTTTCTCCAAGTCCATGAATTGTGTTAACAACTTTACCAACACAAAGTAGATATTTGACAATATCTTCCTCATATTTTATCTTCAAATATTCATACTTCCTCTTGTGATTTTAAAGTTTTACCATTTTAACCTTGTCATCTCCTTCATATTTTCTTTGTAAATTGTCCCATATTTCTTTTTCTAAGGTGCATTGCATGACTTTCATAAACTTTGATTCACATAACCCATTTAATATTTCATTAATTGCCTTGGCATTATTTTCAAATGGTTTATTGCCATATTGATTTATGGGAGGATTTATAGGTGGTGTGAATCCATCCTCAACATATTTCCATATATCATAGCCATGTTCCATCAAATAGGTTCGTATCCTTATGCTCCAGAAAGCATAGTTAGTCCCATCAAATAATGGAACCCTATTTGATGAAAAACCTTCTTGGCAAGCCATATGTGTTCTTCTAAGATCTTCCTTCAAGCTGTTAGGCTTTCACTAAGGAACATGCCTTGATACCAATTGAAGAACACAATATTATACTGAGAGGGGAGTTAATATTATAAGATAAAACTTTTCAATCCAAATGGTAACAACAATAATATGAATGCAATAATAAATCAATGCACAATTTCCATACACATAAGAGATAATTATTTTACGTGGAAACACCCTCTCAAGAGAAAACCATGGTAAAATATTGATTATATATTTTTTTCAATAAATTTTATGGGCACCAACCCATAGGAGATACCAATACCCTATACAATTTTGTGGACACCAACCCATAGGAGACACCAATCCCCTATACAATTTCATGGACACCAATCCACATGAGACACCAATCCCCTTGCTCAAGTTCATGGACACTAGTTTAAAGGAGACACCAATCCCCTTTCTCAAGTTTCTGGATACCAATCCATAGGAGACACCAATCCCCTTGATCAAGTTCATGGAAACCAATCCATATGAGACACCAATCCCCTTGCTCAAATCTACTCCAAAACCTACTCATAAACACTCCTCAAGTTTACTCCAAAATTTAATCACAAACACTGCTCAAATATGCTCCAAAACTTACTCACAAATACTACTCAAATTTTCTCTAAAACCTACTCACAAACACTACTCAAACCTACTTCAAAACCTACTCACAAACACTAGTCAAATCTACTCTAAAATTTTATTAATAATGGCATCAAGTTCTTCACTTTTTCTTGAGTTTGCTTTCTTCAACTAAAAGGCAATTTAGACATATTCTACCCATAATTATTTTAACTTCATGAATATATAGAAGATGATATGCACTAGTGTAGAAATATTTAAATGGACAATATGTTCTTCACATTAATTTAATATTTTGCTTCCACATATCTCATATTTATTACATTTTAAATGTAGCCCAAGTCTAGTATTATATAACTTACATGTGTGTTGAATTGGAGATGCTAATACCTTGCTTTTATTCCACTATCATGTGCACCTTGTCTTCTTCTTAAGTTGGGTGAATTATCCTTCATTTTAATTGAATGCTTGGGTGAATATGTGCACTTAATCCTCTTACTATATTTTTTAATGTCTTGACCTGTTTTAAATATGTGCCCTCCAAATCTACCTCAATAATGATGATCTTATTTTAAAACTTATAAAATAAAACTTTGTAACAACAACATGACTCCTTATATCTCCCTTTTAAAATTTATAAAATAAAATTTATAATAACAACATGACTCCTTATATCTCCCCTTTTATAACTTGAAAAATAAAACTTTATAATAATAACATGACTCCTTATATCTCCCTTTTATTAAATTTAATTAAAATATTTACCCTTACCTTGCACAGTAAAACTTAGCATGTCGCAGATAAGATTCAACCTTTTGACCTCTAGTAGGGTAGTGCCCTAACATGGGCTTGTGACCAACTGAGCTAACCCAATGGTTGAAACCAAAGGGGCATAATAAAATATATGGATCCTTGGTCACACTCTCTTGAACAACAAAACCACAACAAAAAAGGTACCAAGGGGATTCGACCTTTGAACCTTCTACATTGAATTGTCCTAACACGGGATAGGCAACTGGATGGGCTAACCCAATGGTTGATATTGAAGTGGCACAATCAAATATTTAAACCTTCCATACCTTACACTTCAATTGCACAGCCAAAAGCCATTGAGGGAATTCAAACTTTGGACCTTCTACACTACAGTACCCTAACATGGGCTAGACAACCAACTAGGCTAACCACTTGGTTGAGATCAAGGTGGCACAATCAAATATTTAAAGCCTCCTTTGGATCATTGCTATAACACCAAACTCGTACTCCTCTCCGAGATGTCCTCCCTTATCTTCTACTCATTGCTCGCTCTCCTCTCAAAGGATATTTGAATTACTTACCATCTACAAATTGAATTAATGGCCTCATATTAACATGGTTCCCTTTTATCATTTAAGCATAAGGAGGTCATACCATGCATTTAAATATTTGAATTTAATTTCACTTTTGTATGGTGCGCTCAAGGAGGTCGGCCTATGCAGATTATAATATTTAAACTTTTATATATTTAAATATTTTGATTTAAATATAAACCTTCCACTTTAATATTTAAATATTAAAGCATATAAAATCACCTTTGAAGATATTTTTCTTGACATAACATTAAATCACCCTTGAAGATATCTACCTTGAAATCAATGACAACTCAATAATTCTAACATATTTATCTTTAGACCTCATCCAAATATATGAAACCTATCTAACCCATATCAATAATCATTGTGTAACAGTTTGCTTAGCATAAAAAATTAGAGTATATCTTTACTTCCTTCTTCCATATTGGTTTGTAATTGAAATTATATCATCTACATATTTTCTAAAGAGCTGAATAATATATATGTCTTGTTCTAGTTTACAAATTGATTTTCAAATTAGAGAGATATTTACAATAAAAAAACCTTTCATATTAAATACCTTAGTACAACATTTTCTAATAATAATAATAATTGCACAACATAAATCTCCTGCTGATCCATCTCGTATCTCCATCATTGTGTTGATGGTAGTAAGGTATCGGGACAACTTATAACATGTATATGATTATGCATTCTATTTATATAGTAGTATGCAAATTTTCCATTTGAATTAAGCCATGTAAAATACATTCACCATAATCTATACATTTACATTCAAATTACCAAAGGAAGGAAACCCCATAATTTTCCAAGAATGAATTCCACACCCATTCCTATCCTTTTTCCACAAAAATATATTCCTTTGATCAATTAATTCCATATGAAAATACATCTAAATCAAGTAAAAGAGAGTCCCATAATTCCCTCAAAGAATAGATCCCCAACCCATTCTTTCTTGTTCATAACATAAAATATGCATTCATAAACCAAATTCCACTATTTTCCATTCACATAGAAATAACATTTAAACAAAGGAATCAAGTAACATATTTGTTTCAATATAAAATTCCGATTTTCCATAAATTTGAACTATAGTCTTCAATCATCTTTCAACAATATTACACTACAGTTACCTACAAATTTTCCATAAATTTGGACTATAATTCCTCTATAATATTTCCACAAGATTACACTATAGTTTCTACAAATTTACCATAAATGTTGTACTATAATATTTCCACAAGATTACATTATAGTTCTTACAAATTTTCTACAAATGTGTACTTATAATATTTCCACAAGGTTACACTATAGTTCCTATAAAATTGGCACACATTTGTACTATAATTTTTCCACAAGATTACACTATAATTTCCTACAAATTTTTCACAAATTTGCACTATAGTTCCTTAATAATTTTTCCACAAGATCACAATATAGTTTCCTATAAAATTTTCACAAATTTTCACTATAGTTTCCTATAATTTTCCACAAATTGCACTAAAGTTCCTTAATAATATTTCCACAAGATCACACTATATTTTCCTACAAAATTTCCACAATTTTGCACTATAGTTCCTTAATATTGTTTCCACAAGAACACACTATAGTTTCCTAAAAAATTTCACAAATTGTATTATAGTCCCTTAATATTATCTCCAAAATATCACACTATATTTTCCTACAAATTTTCCATAAATTTGCACTATAGTTCCTAAATATTATTTCCACAAGAACACACTATAGTTTCCTATAATTTTCCACAAATTGCACTATAGTTTCTTAAATATAAATTTGATTCATGCACCACTTAATTTAATAAACCTTTGCCTTACTTCTTCCATTTTCCATTTTAGTAAACCAATACCCTATAACCTCCAATTCAATTCAAGTGTTGGATTGGCAAAAGAAAAGTGGTTTATAAGCATGACATAATTAAAAAAAGAAAATGGTTAATTAAATAAAATAATGTGATGGAATGTTCAAGGACAACCATTTAAACCAAACCCAAATTAGCCAATATCCAACACATGAAAAACCATGCAACCATAACAATAAATCGATCAAACCCTAACTATGCCCAACCATCGGTGCCCTAAACTCCATGGTTAGGTTGGCTAATCTCCATGATTAGATTGACTACCACATGTGGTCACTACACTAGGGGAACTTCCCTTTCAAATATGCTTCCACATGCTCCCACATAGAGCATGTGGGACAATAGTTATCCATACTAAATAGAAGTGGTTTTACAATTATCCTCCAAAGGTAAATCAACCCACGTCTAGACAAACTTCAAAGAGAAAATCTGCAACATGCTAGGTCACATCATAGGCACTCAAAGGAGGGTGAGAGTTTGTATGAGGCTTAGCCAAGCACCCTAGCACTTGGCTATAAGCTTCTAGGCATGAATAATCTTTGTACCCTAGGTGCTTGGCTATAAGCTTCTAGGCATGAAGCATATTTTATGTAGCCTTTGTCCCATCACACTACACATGTGGGACAAAGGTGATAAGCCCCGAAAATGCTCATTTATTTACATTTTTACTTATAAAATAGTGGTATTTATTTTATAGATATATATATTTTGTGAAAATTATATATATTTAATAGTTTATTCTACATGTTATTTAATATTTGTCTTTAACTATATTTTGTGAAAATTGTTGTATTTTGGCATGTTTTTGTTGAAGGCCCACTCAGACCTAGCACTTGCAATTTTATGAAGGTAAAACATTTGTGATACATTTGTGTGAAGTATGAATTCAGGCACCCAATTTACTTTGAAGCGCCTGACTTCCATTTGGCACTTAACTGTTAGGTGTCTAATTCCCCTTAGGTGCGTACTTCCTGACTTGTGCAGACAAGGTGCCTACTTCCCAACTTCTTTATACAAGGTTCCTGATTTCCACTAACACCAAATTCTAGCATGACTCTGTTGTCAGTAGAACATAGCAAAATTTTAGCAACAAGCATAAATGGAGTTCCAACATTGAAACTAGACAAGGGAAGATGTCAAAGATGACTAGCCACCTATTTTCTAGCTGCTACGTGAAATATTTATGTAAATTGGGAAAAAAAAATATCAAACGTATTCTGGAAATAGAATACATTGAAATATCTTGATATTTTTCCTGATTCCTTCATTCATGCAAGCGGTTGTAAAAGTGAATCATGTTTTGATTTATCTTGAAAATTGTAATAGGGTGTGACCACATATCTTATAAATATGTAGGTCACCCCTAAAGAAGACCCCCCGAACTTTCTTGTAAATTATTTGATGTAGTTGTTAATAAAATATTTCTAAGTTATTTCTTGTTAAATTCATCTAAGCGTTCGGTGAATATTTAATGTGGAAAAAACCTACTAGAAGCGTGGACCCACTTACAACAAAGTTCTTCCCTTATTTTCCCCTATTTTCTATTATTTAATTTTCTATAGATTAATTTATTTCTCTGTTATTTTCCCCTGTTTTCAGTATTTTCCAGCAAAGTACCGCTTTACTTTCTATTTGCATTTTAGTTATGTTTTCACAAACGTAGGATAGATTATTGGTTTGGTATTTAGAATTAAAACTTCAACGAACATCAAACACCCTCCAAACCATAAATTTGAGGGACTCATCTCTAAAGGAGAAATTATAAGCATATATTTTGCATGGTTTCTCACAAGACTACGAGCTACCCTGGGTTGACAATTAAATGGAGGCAATTAATTGAACCATAGAGAAAAACTAACCAATATTTTGTCCAACATTTTAGCACCATTGCCGAGGAGTAGCCATTATAATTTCCTATTGTAAAGGAAGCATAGTAGAAGTAGTTTAGATTTTTCTCTCCATAATCCTTCATTTAAAACTTTGTATGAGTCCACCTAAGAATAAGGGACTAGAAGTTCATTTTTTCAAAAACAAATAAGTTGTTTCTCAGAATACTTCTGCTTCATTAGAATTTGAAACTGATATTGAACTCCCACCATCGCAATATCCACCTGTGCATTGGCGAACACCCACTTTTTGCATAGGATATTTCTAAAACAATTTAGCATAATATTAGAGCAATCTCGAAGATAAGTAGAGTTTAATATGAGGAATATATACTGAATTCCAAATTATGGCAAGTAGTGTTAGATAGAACCATCTCAAATACTAACTTAGTCATCCTTCTGAAGGATAAAAGAAATGAATTAGAAGTATTGTTAGTTGTTGTAAATGCAGTCGGTGTAGAAACTCCAATACCCAATAGAATGGCATAAAATCTAGAGGAAACATCCACTAGTTTTAGTTTTCCAATAGGAGAGGCAGGAGGAGATCACAAGATGAAGCACATCTCTCCTACCCACCTTCCAACCTTTAGAGGAATACCAATAGAAGATCCAGATTTGTTCCTATTTAAATTTAATGTTTTATGAAGATATGTAGATTACACCACAAATGCTCAAAATTTTAAATTATTCCTTTCCACTCTAGATGATTTAGCTTTGTGTTAGTTCATCAACTTGGGTGATAAATGGATAAATACCTAGCAATATATAATTTTCCTAGATTAGTATCAATATTTTGGTAGAGCAATGTATGCAAGAGAGGAAGTCCTAGACATTACACAAAAAGAAGGGAAATCATGGAAGAATATTGGGATAGGTTCAGTTTCAATTTGCGAAGATCACCCCATTCAAAACTAGGAGACAGGTCCCTAAGAAGTATTTTTCTAAAAGGACTGATAAATAAATCCTTGAAAGCCTTAAATATGATCTCTAGAGGGGATATTTACCAGCATCAAATGGATTATATTTGATAGTTGTATCAAAAAATTTTAAGAAAATGTAAGTTGAACCCTATAAATGTTAAGTAGTTAGCCACTATCACTAAAATAGAAATAGGCAACATGCTTGAGGACCTTAAGAGCAATATGTTATCATCTTTGGATCTTCAAATGGATACCTTTCTTCTTCAGAATAAGAAGTAGGAGAATGAGGTAGCATTGGCCTACTTCTACCCTAAATGCAAAGACAAACACCCCAGAAATTAGTTTCCAGGATAGCCTTCTACTTCATAAGAAGAAGTAGGAGAATGAGGTAGCATTGGCCTAATTCTACCCTAAATGCAAAGGTAAATACCCCAGAAATGAGTTTCTAGAAAATAAATTTCATGTATGTGCTATTTGTAAGAAGGATCATAAAACGAAGTTGTGTCCATAGTTAATGAAATATAAAGAGGAACTTGAAATAGTAGAGGTATACGTTATGGGTAATAGGAGTAACTGGCAATAGTATCCTATGAGTAACAACATGCAATCAGGAATGCCATATTATGGGGGAAAAAATTACCAAAACCAAGGTCAAGGCCAACACCCAATATGAGTTGGTATGGGTAATAACCTTGGAATCCATTTCCCCAAGGAGAAAATCCTTACAACCCTTACCCTTGGATGCAATACCAATAGCCTAGGAAGTAGTGGAGAAACTAGAATACTTGTAAATAATATCCATAACATCCTGCTCTAGCTCCACTATAGCCAAGTCTACCTACACCTCCTACTTCAAGAACTCCTTAGTTACTAGCACAAGCGATAGTAAACCCAAAAAACAAATAGTAGCCAACCTATCAGATGGAAAATGAGATTTATCCCATGTACAATAGTAAGATATATTATGGTATTATCTAGTTACGGTTAGGAAAATAATTAGGTGTAGAATTCACTCCCATTTTAGAATAATAGGAACACATAGAGATAGGAAAAGATGAATCACCTCTTATAGATGAAGTATAAGAATACTAAATACTTGTGAATAAAAAAGTGGAGGTTCCACATTTTCCATAAAGGTTGTAGGAACCCAATAAAATAATACAAATAGATTTTGATATCCTCTCTAGTTTAAAAACTTAAAAAATCACAATCTCTCTCTATCAAGCCATTAGAGACATACCTATCTATGGTAAGACCATAAGAGAGTTGTGCCTCAAGAAAATAGAGAGGAAACTAGCTAAATAAATTCATTTGGTAGGTCAGTTAGCTGACCTTATGTTAGGAAATACCTACAACTAGAAGTACTTAGATCTGGGAAGCCATGTGTTGACTATAAAAATAGAAGTCTATGTTTTATCCAACACACTAGTATATTTAGGGGTTGTCATCAATGTCATGCCCTAGGAGACCATGAAAAAATTTAAATTGACTAATCTGAAGCCCACTAAAACTATGCTATAGTTTGTAGATAGGTCTACAATACTCCATGAGGGAATACTGGAAGATATCATTATTACAGTGGATGCATGGGACTATCCAATAGATTTCTTAGTGTTGCAATCTAAGTCTAGACTAGGCGGATAACCATTAATCTTAGGTAGACCTTGTCTGGTAAGTTGATGCTTACATAAGCTGTAGATATGGGCAAATAACCATTTTAGATGGTCATAATATAAAGAAACTAATCATACATCCACCTGCATAGTCTACAAATTTGTTGGGAGAACTTGAGAATGAGAATCAAAACATTGGTGGTCTATCAATGATCCAACCTATCATGACACTTGATGAGTTGGAAGATGAAAATGATGAGGATAGTATGATATCTCACTTTTTTTAGGGATAACCCTCATATCATCCTCCTGAGTTGCCATTAGTGGGAGGAAAAGACCATCATATTTAGAAAATAGAAGTTGCACCTGGTAGAATGTTGAATATAGATAACAAGTAAACAGTTGAACAACAAACCAAACTAAAACAAACATTGTAAAAACATCAAGATGCATTTGCTTGGGAGTATTATGACATGAGAGGAATAGCTCTTGAGACCTGTACTCATAGAATATATCTAGAAGACCAGGTTAAACCAATAAGACAATAAGAGGAGAATGAACCCAACCATAAAGTAAATTATCAAAATGGAGTTACGTTGGATTCATCTATCCCATTTCAGATAGTGAGTGGGTATCACCATTAGTGATGGTGCCCAAGAAGAATGGAAAGTGGAGAATTTTTTTTGAATATAGGTTGTTGAACAAAGCAACCAAGAAAGATAACTTCCCTTTACCCTTCATAGATTAGGTCCTTAACACATTAGCAGGCAAGAAGTATTTTTCTTTCTTGGATGGGTTCAGTGGATACAATCAGATCCAAATATAGGAAGAATATCAAGACAAAACCACCTTCATTTGTTTATGGGGAACATTTGCTTACCGAGTTTTACCATTTGGTCTATGTAATGCACCTGCCATATTCTAGAGGATAGTTATGAGTATTTTTCTGACATGATTGGAGAGACTGTGGAGGTATACATGGATTATTTCACTATATATGGAGAAACTTTTGAAACCACCATAGAAAATTTAGAAAAGACACTTAAAAGTTGTGAGGAAACTAACCTATCCTTAAGCAATGAGAAATGTTATATGTTGATGCAGGTTGGGATAGTTTTAGGACATCTCCTTTCTACAGATGGTATCAAAGTAGACAGAAAGAAAATAGAAGTCATCCAAACCTTGCCTACTCCCAAAACACAAAAGGATATCCATAGTTTCCTAGGATCAACTAGTTACTATAGGAGGTTTATATTAGACTTTAGCAAAACTGCTAAACCTCTTACCACATTGTTAACTAAGGATACAAAGTTTGTCTAGATTGAAGAATATGAACAACCAGTCAACACCTTAAAAGAAAAACTAATTACTGCTCCAGTGTTGAGAGGCCCAAATTGGACCCTACCTTTTCACATATATGCAGATGCATCTAACAATGCAATAGGCTCAGTACTATGATAGAAATATGGGGATGATTTTTATGCTACCTATTATGTTAGTAAAAACCTCATAGGTGTTGAAATTAATTATACTATCACAGAGAAGTAGTTTCTTGCAGTAATACATGTTCTTAAATTTTTTTATCATTACATTATAGGTTATCTAGTTTTTGTACACACTGACCACTAAGATATCAAATACTTGACAAAAAAACCTAGGATTAGTGGTAAAATTATCATATGGCTATTGCTTTTTCAAGAATTTGATGTGACAATAGTGGAAAATCTAGGAAAGGATAATGTGGTAGCTAATTTCTTGTCTATATTGACACCTCCAGACTATGCAGCTACAGAGTATCAATTTCTATATGAGCATTTTTTTCTCTGAATGATCAGATACCTTGGTATGTAGATATGGCTAATTATTTAGCCACTGGTAAAGTATTCCCTGCACTTTTATCTCATAAAAAATAGACTTTAATAGATAAAAGTACAAATTTATCATAGATTGATGGGTGCCTATTTAAAATAGGGTCTGATAAACTCATGAGAAGATGTGTTACTGGGAATGAAATAACTGAAATACTGAAGGCTTGCCATGATAAACATTGTGGTGGCCATTTTGTAGGAAAAAGGACTGCATATAAAGTGTTGCAGGTTGGTTATTACTAGCCTTCACTATTCAAGGATGCATCCAAGCATGTGAGCCAGTGTGATCAATATTAGATGATGGGTAGATCTACTCTCAAATATGAGATACCACTCCAACCACATATTCACATTGAGACATTTGATAAATGAAGTATGGACTTCATAGGACCTATTAATTCGTATTCAGGAGGTAAGAGGTATATCCTAGTTTGTACTAATTATGTGACTAAGTGGTTTTAAGTGCAGGTTTTTCATGATTCAAAGGAGAAAATTGTAGTATATTTCTTATATTCATCAATTTTTATAATATTTGGGGTTCCAAGGGAGGTCAAAACTAATCAATAACCTTAGTTTACTTCAAGGATTATTCAAGAACTCATGCAAAAATACAAAATTAGGCATAACAAAACCACTCCCTACCATCCACAAGTGAATGGGCAAGTTGAAGTGACCAACCAAGAGTTGGAAAATATTTTGACAAATATAGTGCAACATAGGAAGAAATGGGCTACTAGATTACCAGAAGTAGTGTAGGCCTACAGGACCACCTAGAAGATTACTACTAGTTTTACACCATTCCAGTTAGTCTATGAGAAGAGTGTTATGATGTCTATAGATTTTAAATTCAAAACTCTTAGGACTATAGTAGAGTTGAATATAAACCTGGATGATGCATAGAAAGAACAAATTTAGTAGCTTAATCATATGGATGAATACTACTTCGATGCTCTATAAAAAATATATATCATTCAAAAACAAAGGGCCGAGTGGCATGACCACCACACCAAGCCAAATCAACTTAAAGTGGGAAAATGGGTATTATTATAAGATTCCTGATTCTAGTAAAGGAAATGTAAGCTCATGAAACATTGGATGGGTCCATATAAAGTGACTAAAATCATCAATAATGGGGCTATGAGGATCAAAATAATATATGGTAGCAACATTACTTTAATATTCAATGGCCATGGCCTACGTCCATACTATGTGTCTTAAGCATACATGATTGAGTCTATATTAGGAATGGGGGAGATCCTAGTTGATTTTGATTTTATCTTGAGTTAGTAATATGTGGACCTAGTCCACATAAATCCAAAAATAATTATTCTTTCAAAGTTTTATTTTTTTGGTTGTATTTTTGTTTTGTAGGAATGATGCCTTAAGTGCAGCTGTTAGGCAGCCTGGGAAACCTAGGCCTAACAAGCACAGGATCCATGAACCTATGCCTTCCAATATTTCTAGGAGAATTTGCTTGTAGTAGGAGTAGCTAGTCCCCACTTAGAGAGGGGAATACTAAACTTGAATCTGCACAAGAGTGTTTGTATTGATATTTATGGATAATAAAACACTCAACTATCAGTTTAGGGGTGGATGTTGATTTTGTTCCTGTTCTTCAATCAAAAGCACTAAAGGTCAATTCAACACCCATTGAATAAAGAGAAGTGTCTATTTTTTGTTTCTAATGGGAAAGGTGCCTAATTCCTATTTTATGGAAAAAGGTACCTGATTCTTATTATATGGTAGAAGGAACCTAATTGTTGTTTTATGGTAGAAGGTGCCTTATTCTAGTTATATGGTAGAAGGCACCTGATTCCTTTTTTACTGCAAAAGGTGCCTAATTCCCATTATATAGTAAATGGTACCTAACTCCTAGTATGTGAAGGATATGGTGTTTGCATCCCATTTTTTGGCATATTGATGCCTACTTCCTGGTTTCTCAAGGAGGGCGCCCAACTTCTAGTTTTTGGGAAACCAACACCAAATAACATTGTTAAAAATAAAAATAAAAAATTGAGTTTGTATAAAGTTTTTTTTATAAGTACAACACCTGAAAGTTAACAAAAAGGCATCTAATTCCCATGATAAGTAGAGTGTATGATAGCTAAGGTGTCTGCTTCCCATGTTAAGTAGAGCATTTGATTGCTAAGGCGTTTGCTTCCCATATTAGGAATAAGTGCCTAATTACTATGGTACCTGCTTCCCATGTTAAGTAAAGCACATGATTCCTAAGGTTCCTACTTCTAATTTCCAAGGCACCTACACACCATAATTCAAAAATAAGGTGTTTGATTTTCATATGGAAAAGGTGTCTAATTTCCATATTTTTTAGTTGTTTTTTGCCTTGGAAGAATAAAATATCAATATTGGGATGTGGCTTGAGCCACGTCAACACCCCATGAATGTGCAAATTCAAATCTATCATGGAAAAATTAAAAGTTGATATCAACCAAATTTCAAGGAGGGGATGTTTGTCGTCCCAAGAAAATACGTTTTTTCTGACTTTTGTTTTCAATTTTTTAGGATATCTCGAATAAGTCACATTGCAGCTACCGACAATAAATCATGTGGAAGAAAATTTATTATATGGGAAATATGGTCATAATTGTCTGTTGCAGTTTTCCTAGTCATCAAACACCAGCCAATAGCGACGCACTACAAATATCTACACATATACATCCATGGAACAAATTTAGGTGCATGATTAAATTTTCTATTTTATGTCTATATTTTTTATATGCATGTGTGTCTATGGAAAAGTGCCAGCACAATCCCCCTTACTATCCTAGCCAACTGAATAACTCCACTTGGCACTGTGCTACATTTCATGGATCTAATTAGTCGATTACCTATGGTTATCACCTCTAGACAATCAGGCACATGCTTGAAGGAAATTTATTACGGATAACCATAATCACTATTGATTATGATAATTAACTATTTGTGTACATGAAAGTAGTTATTTTAAAAACTGCCTAAAAACTATTGTAAAGCTACCTTTAGAAATAAAAACTCGAGTGTGAAGTGTTGTAGCAATTCAGGGAGAAAACCGGAGGTGTTGTTGAGTGACCTGTAAACAAAAGGAAAAGCATGGGGGGAAATCAAAGAACCATGATCTCAAGAAAAGTGAACCTATCGACTACTCAGGGATTTATGCAGATGTGCAAGCTCAATTTGATGTTGCAGTATGGATGGAATATTGTTGACTAGTTATTCATGGCAAGATGTAGTGGTAGCAAATGAATTCACAATATCCATGAGAGATGGGATCATGCACATGCGAGGACTAGAGATTCCAATCATAAAAAATTATATCACCATGGTGACGGGTCTTCCTCTAATAGCGGAGCGCACATACAAGGAGGATAATATTGCTCTTTGTGTGTAAAAATTCTTTGGGGGACTGATCGAGCACCTGATGCAAGTTGGTTTACCAAAATACCACATCTCTGAGCTTTGGAGGGTAGTCTTTGAATAGATCATGAGATTATTCATTTGATTTGGTAGGTACTCAATATTAAACACCAATAATTTTTGTTTTCTCGATCACATACTACATAGAGACAAAATCAACATCTCGCATTACCTTGCATGTAGCCTCAATGATGAGGCCAAATGGTACTAGGTAGGCACAACATATGCCTTGGCTCACCATGGTCTGATTTCTATCCTAGTATGATATGCAGAGTCACATAGAGATGTGATAGTTGAGGAGACCAAGGGCATAGACATATTTATAGGGGTCAAAAAATAGGGGGAGGTGCCAATTTATAATGAGAAATTGGCCCAAGCAGTAACAGAACGATACGAGATGGTGCCTATGTCCTAGTCTATAGAAACTATAGGGGAAGCAGGAAAAGCCTTATCCCTTAGTTTTCCCTAATTTTATGAGGAAGCAAGATAGGATTTGTCTCCCACTACCCCTAAATTTGAGGATGAACCAAAGCAGGAATCTCTAAGCCCAACGTCCATGCCAATTTTCTCCAAGACTCGAAGCAGAAGGATGAAGGCATCAAGGGTGGTTTCAAGCTCATCCAATGATGAAACATCAATCAATGAGCTAAAAAGGAATATTACCTAGCCCAGATATTATAATATATCTCTAAAGGTTAAACTCATCAATAGGAGGTTATAGTAGAATATTTTCTATAGGAGGGTCGAGAGGAAGATTTGTAACAATAACTATAGATATTAAAAGAGCAAGCTTCCACTTGGGAAGCCAAATATAGAGAAGAAAAAAAATTGTTTCAAGAGTCTAGGAAAGAGGTTGTGTTGAATATGCATGAATTGTATCAAAAAATTTGGCAATTGCAAGGGAAAATAAACCAATTGCAACTACAGGACAGAGTAGTGGGAGTCAAGAAACCAACCAAAGTTTATGCAATGATGCAAATTGATGGGGTAACAGAGGTGTCCCTAATGATATAGAAACAAAGTAGGGAGAGGATTCTACAATGGAAGTATAGGATCTTTGTTCCACATCTCCTTCTATAGAACAGATACTTCAGGAGGATGAAGTTGAGGTTGAGGAACCTCAAAATTTAGAATAGTCATAAAAAAAAAGGAGATGAAGATAAGAATGAAATGGAGGCTAAATAGCCTCAAGTTTTAGGTAAGAAATAAGATCCACAACATTCTATAGATGATATAGGACCTAAATAGCCTCAAGAGGAAGAAGTAGTTCCAATTAAGCAGTAATTCACTACACAGGAAGAAGAGGTTCACCAACCTGCATCTGCTGACAACCAGGAAGCAGCTGCAACACCAACATACCCTGAGATGTAGTACATAAAATTAAGGTAAAAAAAAATCTATCAAGGCATAAATTTAATGATGTATAACTAGAGCAAGAGTTGTCGAATTGAAGCCATTGGGAATCAAATATGATAAAGAATCAGAGCTATATTTTGATGACGAATGGGAGGCATCAAAGGAATTGTTTGTTGTCCAAAAACAAAACTTGAGGAGCTTAAAGAGGAGATTAAGGTAGACAAGAATAATTAGAATAAGGCCTCTAAGAAATCACTCAAGAAAATAGAAAAAGAGGCAAAAAAGCAATCAAAAATGTCTCCTAATAAAATTCTAGTTGCTCGACTTGAGAAGTTATGGAGTTTATATGGGTCGATAGATGATGAATCTTTGAGAATGAAGGCATATTTTATAAGGATGGGATTTCTAGGACTAGTGACACCTACATAATAGGAATCAAGTAGTAAAAATCCTTCGATAGAAAAATAGAGGTCAAGGTTGAACATAAGCTTGAACCAAGAGGGGCAAATTTACCTACAACTAGGGTTGCTAAAAAAACTAGCATCCTATTTGGTGATGAAGAAGTAGTTCCTGTGGGTGAAGAGTTACCTCTTTACCATGAGTACTGGAAAATGGTTGAGCCCACATTCCAAAAGGATGTCACAAGTTTATCTGGTTACTATTTGAACGTGGAACAAGGCAAGGTGGGTTGGACTAGGGAACTGCCCAAAAAAAGAGGAGGGCCAAGTCAGCTAGTTCGATGTAGCAAACACCAAAAATAGTAAGAACAGGAGGTAGTTTCTCCCAAAGAAAAAAATGTGTGAAAGCCATGATACAAGGAAAAAGCAAAAGCCGCTAAAAATAAAAGGATAGATACCATATATATATAATAGTTTATTCTACATGTTATTTAATATTTGTTTTTAAGTGTATTTTATGTAGATTTTATGGAAATTATTTCATTTTGGCATTTTTCATTGAGGTCCCACTCAGTCCTGTTACTTGCAATTTTATGAAGGTAAAATATTTGTAGTACATCGATGTGAAGTATGAAGTCAGACATACCATTTCCTTTGAAGATTCTGACTTCTGTTTGACACTTAATTGTTAGGTTCCTGCTTCCCGTTATGCACCTGTTTTTTGTTAGGCACTTGTTTCCTGTTATGCACCTGCTTCCTATTAGGCACTTGCTTCCTAACTTCTATCGACAAGGCACCTACTTATCAACTTCTTCAGATGAGGCACTTGATTTCCACTAACACCAAATTCCAGCATGACTCTGTGGTTGGTAGAATAGAGTGAAATTTCAACAACAAGCATAAATGGAGTTCCAACATTAAAATCAAACAAGGAAAGATGTCAAATATGACTAGCCACCCATTTTCCAGATGCTACATGAAATATTTATGTAAATCAGGTAAAACAAATATCAAACATATTTTGGAAATAAAATATATTGAAATATCTTGATATTTTGTGCAATTCTTTCATTCATGTAAGTGGTTGTAAAAGCAAATAATTTTTCAATTTGTCTTAAAAATTGTGACAAGGTGTGGCTACATATCTTATATATGCAAGACACCCCTAAAGAATACCCCCTAGAATTTCATGTAAATTCTTTGCTGTAGTTTTTAATAAAATATTTCTGAGTTATTTCCTATTAAATTCATCTAAGATTCCAGTGAATATTTAATACGGGTAGAACCTGCTGGAAGCATGGGCCCACTTACAACAAATATTCCCTTATTCTATCCTATTTTATGTTATTTATTTTTTTGTAGATTAATTTATTTCTTTGTTATTTTCCCTTGTTTTTAGTATTTTCCAACAAAGTACCGCTTTACTTTTTGTTTATATTTTAGTTTTGTTTTCACAAATGTAAGATAGATTATTGGTTTGGTATTTAGAATTAAAACTTCAACAAACATAAAACACCATGCAAACCATAAACCTTAGGAACTCATATATGAAGGATAAATTATAAGCATATATTTTGCATAGCTTCTCACAAGACTATGAGCTACCCCAGGTTGACAATTAAATAGAGGTAATTATTTGAACCATATAGAAAAACTAACCAATGTTTTGCCCAACAAAATACTATTTTTATAACAATATCCTTAGCTATCTAAACTTACCAGGTGTAATGCAGGTGCTATGATGGCTTAGGGACCAGAACACAGAGGCATGAAGCCTAACAAAGAGACTCCCAAACACCTCTATAAAATATTTTAACTTTTTTCTTAGAATATTTAGGATCGAATGGGTCTTTTCTAATGATTGGTCACAACACTATCAAAACAAATGATACATGAGATTACAACTATATCATAGGTTATTGAACACTATATCTAACAACCAATCCTCTACACTAGACAATATCTAAGATAATCAAGGTCTATAACAATTAGCATGAGGGTATGATAAGTAATTATTTATGGTTTCTAAATTGGAAAGTATGTTTGAATGTTACATGCAGTTAACATAGTTGATCTATAATAAATAGTCATTTATTAAAGCAATCCCTTAGTGAGCTATTAGCTTCTAAACAAGGGAACAAATATACTATTGTAAAGATCCAACTTTGGTAGAGTGAAGCATCCTATTGAGGATTCTAATATTAATTTAAATTACCTCAACCCAAATAAAAATTAATAGGGGTCAAGCATAATAATAATCAGGAATAAACCTTAAGTCAAAAATTTAGACTATACGAACAAAGGATCCCAGTCAGATGCAAATATAAATCAATTACAAGATTATTGAAGGATATAAAGCACACATGTTTTCATGACAATAAATCTATATTACAAATATTCAAATCCATAAGCATAAATATTTCAAGTTTTTAATAAAGACATGAAGCATTATCTTTATAAATCAAACATAGGAATATTTCATTTGGAATAAAAACAACATGATGAGGTCCCCTGACCTGATAGCTTCTGCAAGTTGATCTTCTAGACTTCTTATTCAAACTCTTAATCTCCTTATGTTTCCTCCCTTTTACTTAAACATGAAGAACATGTGCTTATACTGAGAGGGAGGGTGAACAGTATAAGATAAAACTTTTTGCTTTTCAATCCATATGATAACATCAGTAGTATTAAAGCAGTAAACATCACACAAAGCATCACACACATGAGAGACATGATTTAACGTGGTTCACCCAATGTGGGCTACTCCACGGAGAAAATATTCCTTATAAAATTTTCTCAAATAAATTCTCTTGGGAATCCTTTCCCTATTACAATGTTTATGGACCTCTGTCCAAAGGAGACACCAATCCCCTAATCAAGTTTGTGGATCTCTATCCATAGGAGAACTCCTTCTCCTCTGCTTTGGCTGGTGATCTTCTAGAAGAACTACTGCCTCCACTGCACTGGCTTATGGATCTCTATCCACTGAAGACTCCTACCCTCACTCAGAAGACCTATCTTCACTACCCTGGCTAATGGACCTCTATCCACTGGAGACTATTGTCCTCTATACTCTGTCACCTCCAAATATTGCTCTCAGATCTGTCTCAAATCTGTACTAAACACGATCCTTCGGTCTAGCACAAATATGCTCAATCTCTATCCTCTAATCTGCACTAAACATAGTCCTTCGATCTAGCACAAATCTGTCTCAATATCTATCTTTGGCTGCGGCATAAACCTATCCTCAAATCTGGCACCAAACTCTATCCTCAATCTTTTCCTCAAGCCTTAACACAAAGCTTGACTCAATCACAAATCAACTCTGCTAGATCTACCCCAAACCTTAACCCAAGGTTTGAACAAATCAATCAATCAACTCTTCTCTCAAGTCTTCTCAAAGACTTGTCTCAAATATGCATTGTAAGCTTCCACAAAAGCTCACACTAATTTGTCCACAAGTCCTCTCTAGAACTTGTCCAATCTGCTCAACAAGTCTTCACCAAGACTTACCTCAAATTTGTATTGTAAGCTTCCACAAAATCTTACTTCATTCTCAACCAATCACTCAATGAGAATGCTTAGAGTCAACAATATGCTTCACATAACAATGATACTCATGATCTTTCACAAACCCTAACCATGCACATGAAGGCTCACTCAATATTTCCAACAATGCTTATCAAACAAGGTTTCTATCATCAACCTTTATTCCAGAAAAACCTTTAAGCATCAATATTGGATATCACAAAACCAAACTCAACAATGCTTACCAAACAATCCTTTTCACTCCAACTTAGCATTCACAACATCCAATCCAACAATATTTTTCTCACAAGGAAGATTTACCCATACCTTTTATTTTTATGGAGATATATCTTCAAAACCTATCTTAACCACAATCAAAATTTTCTTTACCAACACTAGGGTTAGGTTACCACAACCTCTCTCAAGATCTCCACAAAATAATTTTCTCAAAGATTATTTTTCATACAAAATAACAAATCCTTTTGTACACCTTATAATCTCCAAACTCACAATATTCAATTTAATAATTTCACCATAACACTACACTTAACAATATGTATAGCAAAGTCCTTATACACCTTATAATCTCCACACCTTATAACTTTCAATCACCCAAAAATCAAAATAAAAATATTTTAATTTTTCTTTACCTTATAACTCCCCTAAGCTCTTAACATCCACTATAATCTCAAAGCACTTAAATTTCAACACCAAAAATCGAATGGCATACCTTTTGTTTGTTTTACCCATAAAAAGAGCTTTGATGGATTCGACCATGTGACTTATGCTCTCCCAACGCCTTAGCTCCAAGCTAGGCCACCAAGTGGGTTGTGCACCCACATGAAACTTAATGCACACGCTGTCCAACTTAATCATGCCACCTCACGAAATGCCAAGTAAAATGAATGATGGGCTCTTCCTCCAAAACATTGATCGCATGGATCGAACCATGATCTCCTCCATGCAAACCTTAACACTTTCCCAACTACCATCTGTGCTACCACCATCGGTGGGAAGTCAAACCACCATGTGAGCTTTGTTGTTTGGATTTCCCTCCAAGCACTTTAAATTTAAATTATCCTCTTCTCTAACACAACGCACGATATTTTCAATTCGCATTCGAAGGTGTGATAATGGAGACTTAGGAAATAGAAAATATTTCCTATATAAATACTTAATCACCTTTTGATTTCTCACGTTGGCCCTTTTTTTGAATTTAAAAATTTGAATTTAATTTATTTAAATATTAAATTAAAACCTTTGCCTTCTTTATTAATTTAAATTAAAATTTTAATCAAAGATTAAAATATTTTAATTTAAATTAAACCTTTGAAAATTGCTCATGGGTCTTTTTAATTTGGACTTCATTTCTCTTCACCTTGTTATTTGGCCCGAAATATTATAATAATAAAATATTATTATTTAATTTAAGCTTGCTTCTCCTTTCTCGGGTTTTCATCCTTTGGGCCCTTTTTAGGCATATAATATTAAAAATAAATATTATATCCTATCCCTTTCCAAGACCTTCTTGCTTTTGGAAAAACCACTTGATGTCCTTAATGACGATGACATTAAACCAATATTCCTTTGACATCAATGACAACAAAACTACTCAAAATTTCCAACAATCTCCCCCTTTGTCATTGATGGCAACCCCTTTATTTTTACCATTCCTTTTTCTTTTTCAAAAGTTACTTTCCTTGAGAAACTGCTCCCCTTGACTGAATGCTCTCCCCCTAACTCAAATCTCTCCCCCTTTGTCATCAATGGCAAAGGGTCACCTTTGGGGCTCGAGGGCTAAGAATGAGATTCTTAGCTTAGCCCCTCCTCCCACCTCCTCTTGAGGTGATTAATTCTGGGGGTGGGAGTAGAACTACTCCCAAATTTTCTTGAAGGTACTCAAAAGTCTCTTTCGAAAGTGGCTTAGTGAAAATATCTGCAATATGCTCCTTTGTAGTAACATATTCCAACCTGACCTGCTTGTCTGTCACATGTTCTCTCAGAAAGTGATACTTGATCGAAATGTGCTTTGTCCTAGAGTGCATCACTAGATTCTTTGAAATATTTATAGCACTTGTATTATCACACAATATGGGAATAGGATGATCATGTTTTATCTTGAAATCCTCTAGAGTTCGCTTCATCCATAATACCTATGTACAACTAGCAACTGCTGCAATATACTCTACCTCTGTTGTAGATAGAGATACTGATGCATATTTCTTACTTAGCCAAGAGACCAAATAGTCTCCAAGAAAGAATGCTCCTCCACTTGTGCTTTTTCTATCATCAATACTGCCAACCCAATCTACATTTGTATAAGCTGTGAGAGTGAAACTATCACTTTTGGGATACCAGAGCCCAAAATCCATAGTCCCTTTTAGATACCTGAGAATCCTCTTTACTATTGCTACATGTGTTTCCTTAGGTGCTGCCTGAAACCTTACCACTAATCCCACTACCTGCATGATATCTGGTCTTGTAGTTGTGACATACAACAAGTTGCCAATCATAGATCTATATAATTTCTGATTTACCTCTAGAGATTCATCATCCTTACTTAACTTACATCCTGTAACCATGGGAGTACTTACTGGTTTGCAATATTCTAACTTGAATTTCTTTAGCATCTCTTTTATATACTTGGTTTGTGAAAGAAATACTCCTTTCTTTGATTGTGAAATCTGAAGTCCAAGAAAGAAGGACAACTCACCAAGCATAGACATCTCAAATTCATTTTGCATGCTCTTTGCAAATTCTTTACACATCTTATCATTGTTTCCCCCAAAAATGATATCATCAACATAAACAACCACAATTAGTAAATTATTCCCTTCATTTTTTATGTATAAGTTGTTGTCCACTATTCCTTTTATGAATCCCTATCCTTAAAGATACTTATCCAATCTTGAGTACCATGCTCTAGGAGCCTATTTTAGTCCATAAAATGCCTTTTTCAATCTGCATACATAGTCTGGTTTATCAATTAATATGAATCCCTTTGGCTGTTCAATATAAACCTCTTCTTCTAGAACACCATTTAGAAATGCTGATTTAACATCCATCTGATATACTTTGAAGTTTTTGAAACTTGAGAAGGCTAAGAACATTCTTATAGCTTCAAGTCATGCAACTGGAGCAAATGTCTCATCAAAGTCAATTCCCTCTACCTGTGCATAACCTTTGCACACTAATCTTGCTTTATTCCTGACTACATGTCCATCTTCATTTAACTTATTTTTGAATACCCATTTAGTGCCAATCACATTTTTATCCTTTGGTCATGGAACAAGTTCCCAAGTCTTGATTTTCTCTATATGATCTAATTCCTCATCCATTGCCTTAATCCAGAACTTATCTTCACTTGCCTGATTGAAGTCTTTTGGCTCAATCTTAGATAACAAAGAAAAATTTGCTTGTTGAGATGGTGTTATTATCCTTCTCCTTGTCTATCTCTCATCTAGATTCCCAATGATTAGATATTTTGGATGATGTTTCTGTACATACCTAGATGGAGTTTTAGGAAGAATTCTTTGTGTTTCTTCCTCTTCTTCATCTGATTCCTCATGAAACTCTTCTTGACAACTTCCATCTTCCTGATACACAATTTGTTGAACTGGTTCTCTTGAATCTATCTTCTCATCAACTGTTACATTTATACTTTCTACAATAGTGTGTGTCCTTTTGTTGTAGCATCTATAAGCTTTACTCTTAGTAGAATAACCAAGAAAAATTCCCTCATCACATCTTGGGTCAAACTTGCCCAAGTTTTGCTCTTCCCATCTTATGTAACACTTGCTTCCAAAAACCTTGAAGTGTTTTACAATGGTCGGTCTTCCTTTCCAAAGCTCATATGGAGTCTTGTGATGGTTTACCCTCATTTGAGCCCTAGTGATTATATATACTATTGTGTTGACTACTTCCCTCCAAAATCCATCTGAAATCTTGGACTCATTCAACATAGCTCTAGCCATATTCTCAATAGTCCTATTTTTCCTTTCAACTACTCCATTTTGTTGAGGAGTTCTTGTAGCTGAGTATTCTCTCTTGATTCCATATTGTTCACAAAAATCTACAAATTCATTTGAGGTAAACTCTCCTCCTCTATCAGATCTCAAACACTTAATCCTATTTCTAGTTTCATTTTCAACCCATTCTTTAAATACCTTGAATTTATCAAATGCTTCTGACTTATCTTTTAGGAAAGCTACCCAAGTCATTCTGGAGTAATCATCTATGAACAATATGAAGTAACTTTCACCTTGAATACTCTATGTTCTGGTAGGACCACATAGATCAGTATGTATTAGACTTAATGGCTCAGATGACATATATCCCTTTGATTTGAAACTTGTTCTAGTTTGCTTTCCATGTTGACAAGGTGCACATATTGTGTTTTGTGGCCTTTTTAGCTTGGGTAAATCTCTGACAACCTGCTTATTGCTTATGTTGACTATGTTGTCAAAATTCAAATGACCCATTATTCTATGCCACAACCAACTCTCATCTTCTTGTGATAGAAAACACTTTTCCCCTTTGATCTCACTAAGCATATAGAGGTTTTTTGGAGTTCTACTTGCATTTGCAATGACTTTTCTAGTTTTTGACTTTCTTATCTCACATCTATCTGGGTGAAATGTAACCATATGACCTTGATCACAAAGTTGGCTTACACTTAGCAGATTATGTCTTAACCCTTTGACATATAGTACATTTTATGTTCTTGTTTTCCCATTATCTAAACTCAGAGTTCCTCTTCCACCAATTTTTGCTGATCCATTATCACCAAAACTTACTGATCCTCTATTAGTTTCTTTGAGTACAATAAATTTGTCTTTGTCTCCTGTCATGTGTCTAGAGCAACCACTATCAAGATACCATTGTTCTTCTTTATCCTGAGCATGAAGAGTTGTTTGAACTAACATTGATCTAGCCTTTTCATTCCCCTTTTTCTCTTTCCTAGTTGTTGAAGTTGTATTCTTTTTACTAGACTCAGGAAGTACCATTTTGCACCATCTAGCCTTGTGCCCAAAATTATTGCATTTGTAACATATGATATCATTATTCATAAGAGGTGCAAAAGAGTTGAAATTTCTATTGACATCATTTTTCATATAACCAATGCAATGTACAACTTTATGACCATATTTGTTACAAGAAAAGCAATAGCCATGGAAGAAATTATGTAACCTATTTGGATGCCTTTGAGATTGTGGTTGAGTGCTTCTCCTTTTGTGATTAACTCTCATCCATGGTTTTTCTTTGCTTTCTTCCTTCCTGATGTCTTTTCTTTCTAGAGTATACGTCACTTGCTTATCTTTGTTTGAAGTTTTTGCTTCTTGAAGACTTGGCTCCTCTTTCTATTTTCCAAACTTTATATCTGGTAGTACCTTGGTCTTTTCAACTTCATTCCTTAGATAAATAATTTCTGCTTCCAATATTTCACATTCTGTTTCTCTTGCTCTTAATAGATCTATCATATCCTGTTCAATTTTCTTTCCCTCTTCTACTTTTATCTTGAGTTCTGTGAGATTCTGTAGAAGTTCTATCCTTTCTTCTTCATCTTCTTGAATTTGATCCTTCAAACTTGAGTTTTTATTTCTAACCTTTTCAAGGTTCCTGAGAGCAGCAAAGAATTCCTCTTTTATGTCAAACATGGTCTCTTCTTCACTTTCTAAAGTCATGTGTGCTTCTGATGGATCTTCCTCCAAGTTGTTAGTCTTTTCATGGAGAAACCTGCTCTGATACCAATTGAAGAACATGTGCTTATACTGAGAGGGGGGTGAACAGTATAAGATAAAACTTTTTGCTTTTCAATCCATATGATAACATCAATAGTATTAAAGCAATAAACATCACACAAAGCATCACACACATGAGAGACATTGGTAGGAACCTAGGGTTCCTAGCACATAAAATGATAAATAAATAATAAATAACCTAAATCTAAAAGAATCACCTTTTGATATTGTCGGGAAGTCCCTTCAATAAATTATATTATATTTTATATTCATGGATATCCCAAAAGGTATGATTGTATAATATCTTATACCCCTTTTAGGTTATGAGTGAAGAGTCACAACCCTAATGTTAAAATAATATAATAATTAATATATAATTAATTATTATATTATTTTATATTTTAACCATAAGATATACAATTTATATTATTATTATTATTATTATTAATTAATGTTAGGATAGGATCCTAACATTCCACCCCTCTTGAAAAATGGCTTTGTCCTCAAAGCGACCAATTTCGTCTCATAATCGTTGCGAGTGGGTTATCTTTGAATGGAGCGTTTGCCTGTTTCATTTAAGCAGCTGACATGCCTGCAATATCTGGATTTTTCCAATTGTAGGAGGCTCAATTTTACGTTAGAGAATTTAGATATTTTGGAAAACATCACAATGCTTGAGTATTTGAGCTTTTCATACTACGAGGAACTGCAAGCGTTGCCTCATTATATCACAAACCAACCATTCTTGAGAGAGTTCAATTGTTCTTGTACTAGCATAAGGAATGTGCCTCCTAACATATATAAACTCTACAATTTGGGAGTGAGGAATATAGAGAGCATGGTGTTGAGAAGCTTGCCAATTAATTTTGGTAATTTGTCTAACTTGACTAAATTGGATGTTACGGATTGGAATGTTTGCCACCGTCTTTTTAGTTAATTTGTCCAGCTTGATTTCACTGTATATTTGTTTTTGTGTAAGTTTGGAGTTTTTGCCCGACTCTCTGGGTGTCTCAATATTTTAAATAATTGTCATACCATCGAGTATCGTGAACTGCAGTCTTCTTGTTGTTCTCAACCTAAGTTCCAATAATATTTTTTGTGGTATTCTTCCAGAGCTAGGTCATATCTCGAGTTGTCTTCTCTTCTACTATATTGATAAAAATCTATCTGGTGAGGTGTTGCTTCAATTGGTAAGCTTACAAATCTTCAGCAGTTGAGAACTTGGAAGAACCATTTTAGAGGCTCGTTACCACCTGAAATGTGGACTGTACGAAGCTCAGAGTTTTGGGTTTGGCCTCTCCAATTTGAATGGCAAAATCCCAATGGAAATTGACGATGTTTGAATGGCAGAATCCCAATGGAAATTTACGAAGACTTGAACGTCTAGTACTTTCCAATAGCCAACTGAATGGTTTTATACTTTGTGGTCAAAATGCGAAAATGACAGATCAAATATTGAGTTTACGATGAGCAAGGTTGCTCATAGAAATGCTGCTCATATCCACGAGGCTTCCAATTATCAGGAACTTTGGTTGGAAAGTTTTGCCACTGGAATTTTCTAACTCTATTGCAAACTGTGATGGAATCCACTTCTGCTGCTGCATTTGGGAGGGCCTGATGCCATCACCGCCTTTTCCATATTTGAAAACAAGCTCTGGTTATGCCATGCATTCACCCTGGTTTATCAGATTTTAGTAGCAGTGTAAATCATGTATTATTCTTCATTGGCAGGGTATCTATTGGTTGTTGTTATCCGTTTGCTAATCGTGTGTATCACCAAATATTCTCAACATTGGCCGAGATCATTGAATCTATACATGATTCTTTTTATAGGATTGGAAGGCTAACATACAAAGTATATACTTCATTTCATGCAGGAAAGAGATTCCACGTTGGAACAATCGCTAACCAAAAAGTGATTGTGGTTATGACTGGACTAGCAATGGTAATTACTGACATCTGGTACCGACACCTCTTGCAAATTTAATACACTTTAGAAACTACTGAACTATTTTTTTGAGTTTTATGTAATTCTCACCAATGTTGTTGTATGTTGATGTAGATGAATGCAGGGTAACCACCCAACTGCTGCTCAATTTTTTTTTTTAATGTAAATGGAGTTGTTCACTATGGAATTGCTGGGAATGGAAACCTAGATTACCACGTTGATGATGTTACAATTTCCCATTAGTGGGCTCATACTGTCTGCTTTTCCATATCAGTTTTACATAGTTTTAATTAGTCTTCGTCCCTAAATATAGATAGATATAACCATTGCATTTGTATTTTATCTTTCTCATTGAGGTGTATTTATGATTAAACATAGATATGGACAAGGACAGAACGATGAACTACCCTTAGAATCCAATGGAGATTACACTCGTAAAATTAGGTACATTCATTTCACCAACTACTGCTATCCATCGATAGAAAGTTGTGATAATCTGCTTAACAATGTGTGGTATAACCCAGACTAGATTTTTTCCATTGATGGTACTCCAGAGGTGAGGCAGCATGCATTCTGGTTTAATGTATCTGAGAATTACTACGAACTTGCCAAACAGCTTGCGGTAAAAAAAAATGCCAGGACACCACATTATTCTTATTAATCCTTGAAGAAATGTCAATGGACTTCTAATTAAGGTTGTATTTAATTTTGCAAATGGTGGAAAAACAAAATGTAAGTTTGGAGTCCTGCGTTAATGATACTATCTGTTTGTCCACCAAACCAAGGATTGTGAGGGTGGAAAAGAGGATGCAGTGCCAGCACTTACGTGGATAATGTTGCTTACAAATATTTTCTCCCTGAAAAATTCAATTGCACTCCAATTGAAATGGAGAGTGCAGTCGTATCATTCTAAAACCCAAGGAGATAACGCCATCATTTGAGGTAACCATTTTGTCTACCAAAATATAGAGGATCACTGCCACTAGTTGTGCACTCAGTAGACGTTCTTTGGAAATTTTCAACCAATTTTAGAGTATCCTCAAAAAAAAAACAAGGTTACCGCTTCCTCCGCAAAATGAGGATTGCTTTTATCCTGCAGCTTCTCAGGCTGAGTAAATTGCTCATCCATAAATCCCTCTTGATAAAGAAAGTTGATGAGACTATTGTGTCGTTGATGCAATTCAACGATCCCCATTATTAATACTGAGATATAAGTAACCATTCTTGGACTTTATAGCATTTTGCAAACCATATCCTTTCTGTCAATCACCTTATATTAAATTCTTCCGCCTTAAACAACCATTTGAGCTTCTTGTATTTTAAAAATCTAAGGGAATTATTCACCAAGTTTCTTAAAAGACAAGCTTAGTCATTTATTCTCGGTACGATGTAGTTTTTGTTTTCATTAGTATATGACGCAGTTGTACTGGTTGGATATGTCCATGAATTCTTTCTTAGGAAAAATTCTCAATATTTTCAGTACAGTATTTGTATAATTTAGTTTTAGTTATGGTGGCGGCCATGGAGGCGGACGTGCATCAGAGAACAACCTTGCAGTGTAATCCTTCAAGTTGAGAAAATACGCCTTCTGCAATATCATTTTTCTATTGATGTCATAATCGGCAGGCTGTTTCATGGAAGTTTCTATTTGAGAGATGGTTATTTTTAAAGCAAAATTTCTATTTTTTTCCCTTGATTTTAGTAGAGAGGTTTGTCCCACCTGTCTCAATGAAATTAATGAAAATTTATGGTTTAATAAATGGAGAGGGCGGTGGTCAACTTGCTTTGGTCTGTCACCCCCCAAGGAATAAACTGGATTGGGGGCAAGGTTCTTGCTCTCTTGATGGTTTAAAATATTTTCTTTATTTTCCAGAAGTGCAATAGGTACCAATTGGGATTTCATGACTACGGGCTCCTCCGAATGAAAAGAAATTTCACTTGCAATTTCCTTCCTATTTTTTTCCTCTTCTTCTTCACGTGCAATTTCTTTTAAAAATATATTTTCATTATTAGGGTTTTGATTAATTTCTTTCGAAAGTGCAATAGGTATTTCTGAAAGTTCTTTGGTTATGGGCTCATCCAGAGAAACAATTAATTTAGGGTTTGGAGCAATATGTTCAGTTGCATTTTTTTCTTTCTTGGGAAGAGCAATGGTTACCACCTGGGATTCGTCGGATATGGGTTCTTCCTCCACCTGGGATTCCATGGCTATGGGTTCTTCCTCCTCTACCTGAGATTTCATGGCTAGGGTCTCCTCTTGCATTTCCATTAAATATTGTATAATACGATCAGAACGTTCCATTTGTTTTTTTTGTTTTTGTTCAATCATTCTTCTAATTTTTGCAATGTCATTTTTCATTTCCTTGACCAATATGGTTGGATCCATAAGGCTCTGATACCAGATGGTAGGAACCTAGGGTTCCTAGCACATAAAATGATAAATAAATAATAAATAACCTAAATCTAAAAGAATCGCCTTTTGATATTGTCGGGAAGTCCCTTCAATAAATTATATTATATTTTATATTCATGGATATCCCAAAAGGTATGATTGTATAATATCTTATACCCCTTTTAGGTTATGAGTGAAGAGTCACAACCCTAATGTTAAAATAATATAATAATTAATATATAATTAATTATTATATTATTTTATATTTTAACCATAAGATATACAATTTATATTATTATTATTATTATTATTATTAATTAATGTTAGGATAGGATCACAAAGCATCACAGACATGAGAGACATAATTTATGTGGTTCACCCAATGTGGGCTACTCCACGAAGAAAATATTCCTTATAAAATTTAATCAAATAAATTCTCTCGGGAATCCTTTCCCTATTACAATGTTTGTGGACCTCTGTCCAAAGGAGACACCAATTCCCTAATCAAGTTCATGGATATCTATCCATAGGAGAACTCCTTCTCCTCTGCTTTAGCTTGTGATCTTCTAGAAAAACTTCTACCTCCACTACATTGGCTTATGGATCTCTATCCATTGAAGACTCCTTTCCTCACTTAGAAGACTTGTCTTCATTGCCCTAGCTAATGGACCTCTATCCATTGGAGACTATTGTCATCTATACTCTGTCATCTCCAAAGCTTACTCTCAACTCTATCTCAAATCTACACTAAACATAGTCCTTTAGTCTAGCACAAATCTACTCAATATTTGTCCTCAAATCTACACTAAACATAGTCCTTCGGTCTAGCACAAATTTTATTAATCTTTGTATCTGGTCTAGCACAAACCTATCCTCAAAATTGCACCAAACTTTGTCCTCAAGCCTTAACACAAAGCTTGACTCAATCACAAATAAACTATGCTAGATTTACCCCAAACCTTAACCCATGGTTTGAATAAATAAATCAATTAACTCTACTCTCAAATATATATTGTAAGATTCCAAAAAATATCACACTAATCTATCCTCAAGTCCTCTCTAGAACTTGTCCAATGTGCTCAACAAGTCTTCACCAAGACTTACCTCAAATTTGTATTGTAAGCTTCCACAAAAGCTTACTTCATTCAACCAATCACTCAATGAAAGCTTAGTCACAAACTTCACATAACAATGATACTCATGATATTGCACAAAACCTAACCATACATATGAAGACTCACTCAATATTTTGAACAATGCTTATCAAACAAGTTTTTTATCATAAACTTGTATTCAAAAAAAATCTTTAACCATCAATATTGGATATCATAAAATAAAACTCAACAATGCATGCCTTACAATCCTTTTCACTCTAAACTTAGCATTCACAACATCCAATCCAACAATATTTTTCTCACAAGGAATATTTACCCATACCTTTTATTTTGATGGAGATATATCTTTAAAACCTGTCTTAACCACAATTAAATCTTCTTTACCAACACTAGGGTTAGGTTACCACAACCTTTCTCAAGATCTCCACAAAATATTTTTCTCAAAGATTATTTTTCATACAAAATAACAAATACTTTTGTACACCTTAGAGTATCCAAACTCACAATATTTAACTTAATAATTTTACCATAACATTACACTTTAAAATATGTATAGGAAAGTCCTTATACACCTTATAATCTTCAATCACCCAAAAATCAAAATAAAAAATATTTTAATTTTTCTTTACCTTATAACTCCCCTAAGATTTTAACATCCACTATAATCTCAAAGCGCTCAAATTTCAACACCAAAAATTGAATGACATACCTCTTGTTTGTTCTGCCCACAAAAAGAGCTTTGGCGGATTCGACCACATGACTTATATTCCCCCAATTACTTAGCTCCAAGCTAGGCCACTAAGTGGGTTGCGCACCCACGTGAAACATAATGCATACGTTTTCCAACTTAACCTATCACATAACGAAGTGTCAAGTAAAATGAACGATGACTCTTCCTGCAAAACATCGATCACATGGATCGAACCATGATCTCGTCCATGCAAACCTTAAGGCTTTTCCAACTATCATCTACGCTACCACCATCGATGGGAATTCAAACCACCACGTGAGCTTTGTTGTTTGGTTTTCCCTCCAAGCACTTTGAAATTTGAATTGTCCTCTTCTCTAACGCAGTGCTCGATATTTGTAATTCGCATTAGAAGGTTTAATGGAGACTTGGAGAATAGAAAAAATTTCCTGTATAAATACTTAATCACCTTTTGATTCTCACATCGGCCCTCTTTTCAAATTTAAAAATTCAAATTTAATTTATTTAAATATTAAATTAAAACCTTTGCGTTCTTTATTAATTTAAATTAAAAATTTCTCATGGGTCCTTTTAATTTGGACTTCATTTCTCTTCACCTTGTCATTTGGCCCGAAATATTATAATAATAAAATATAATTATTTAATTCAAGCTTGCTTCTCCTTTATCAGGTTTTCAATCTTTGGGCCCTTTTTAGACATATAATATTAAAAGTAGCTATTATATCTTATCCCTTTACAAGACCTTCTTGCTTTTGTAAAAACCACTTGATGTCCTTAATGACAACGACATTAAACCAATATTCCTTTGACATCAATGACAACAAAACTACTCAAAATTTCCAACAAAACATATGTAGATATATGTAGATTTTTTATATGCCCTTAATTGAAAAGCTATGCTAGCAAGAAGAAAAAATGAGGGATCCAAGAGGAGAAAAATTATACTATATTAAGTCTAAAATGTCCATGGCTCAAATTTTCCTCCTAGTACCTCTTGGCTCAAATTTTCCATCCTCTTCTAGAACTTAACCCATATTTTCTTCATCTTCTAGTTTTAGCTTAACTTAACTAAGCTAATAATGCAAAAAATAAGCCATAGGTAAATATTGTTGCATTTCAATTTAGCAAATATATTTTCCCAAAATATATTCTTTTTTTCAAAAAATATTGAATATATCACAAAACTTCACAAAAAAAAGTACTAGATCATAATTCAACAAACAAAAGGGATTTTGTTGAGGCGGGTTGTGACAACATTTCTTTTTCCTTTCAAATTTCCTCTATTAATTACAAAGTAAGCCATCCTTAATATTTGGAGCCTACTTAATTCAATAAAAATGGACTATGTAATCTAGGATTGAACTATAGAATTATCAAAAATATGCTAAATACCTAGGTCATCCTAATCTTGAAAAATACCTCTTGTACTCTACAACCTTAACAATACCACTAGAAAATAATTTAATTTCTTTCATTTCTAAACCCATAGTCTTGTTCATCTTCCTAACTCATGATAGGAAATAGAAAAGTTTATTTTATATAGAGACATGTTTAAATATTTAACACCAAATTTATTATTATAATTCCCTTGTTTATTAGAGATGGCTTGAGTCTAGACCCTAGGTAAAATATCCTTCTATACATCCTTTACCTATTTATGAAAATATCCTTCCTAGGATGCAAAAAAATATTTATTATTTGTATTATAAATTATACAAGGGTAGTCCCTATCCAAATTTCTTACTTTGTTTTAGTGAACTCAATCATTTGGCTGCTTTAAATATATTACTCATTGCTCATATTTAAAATTTAAATTGATAAACTAAATATATTGGATAAAATACACTAATACAATAATTTTATTATATCTTCAAATAATAGGTATTGATTGACATCACCTTGGTTCAAATACCCACTTTGACCATGTGTATAGTTTAGTTCTTGGTGATGTGTATATTTCATGCCTTTGGTCATGTGTATAAAATTTAGTTCTCTACAAAAATGCTTGGATATTGTAGTTGAGAAAGTGTGGTGAATTGAGCTTTAGTAATATTGTTTACATTACTAAAGGATAAGATAGGAAAATTAGAAGTAAAATATGGGATTAAGGGATTCAAGCCAACAAAGATCTACCTAAGGAGCCTTATAACAAAGCTAAACTGCTAGAATTTCTATCACCAAGAGGTGTTCTCTCTATGATTATGGATTGTCAAACATATACCATAACTTTAATTTTGTAATAGAAGTCTCCATAGAACATGATTTTTACAAGTGTGTTATGTTTAATTTTGAATCCCATGGTTGCATTGTGGAATATATCATGTGTTTGAGAATATCTTGCTAGTTCATTTTTTTAGAAGCATCTCATGTACTTTTTTTGTTTGCACATGTGCTATTCATGGCCATATTTACTACTTATATTTCTAGTCCTTAAAATTCCAATTGTAAGAATATTTTAGGAAAAATATTTTTTTTGGTTGAAATTACCCTTTTTAACATGGTCTTAAAATGATAGTTAAGAGAAATTGGTTCATTTATATTTAGTACACATATAGTCAAAACACTACAATAATGGATTAAGTATTAAAAATTTGTAATAAAATAAGATATACTGATGTTTGAAGGTATTATATTATTCATTAATAATTTTATATCATCAAAATCCCATCTCTTAGGAATGAGAGAATAAACATCCTTTATGCTATTAAACTATAATATTTATCTAATAACCTTTAAAGCATCTCATTTTTCTATAGTTAATTTCTTGTGCAATTGAAAGAGTATAATTAGATTAAATTTTTCTTTTATTGAGAAATAATATCCTATCTATAGGGTAAGATAACATTTAATTATTGACAACCAATAACCACAACATAAGATAAAACATAGCAATATGGTATTTTAAAATTAGATAACATAGCTAGTAGTTAGCACCAAATTACTTAAGGTTAATACCTAGTTAATTAATGTCCAATATGTGTAACCCTTCATGCATGCCAATTTAGTTATATGCATTGAAAAATTTAGCAATTTGGAAGTAATGATATTAAGTCATCGTTAATGCAAAACTTACTAGTAGAAAGTACTTTGTACAACTATATCAATGATTGGTTACCAAAGGGGTGGATATTTTTTTTTGGTAAATTAATATTATTATTAAAAATGGGGGCATTTGAAAGGTGCCCCAATGCCTTGTACAATAGCAAAACATAAAGGAAAATCCTTAGAGGAACCATAAGGAGGAATAAAAACTAAGAGACAATTAGCCAACACCACTAAAAAGGACTAAAACCTCGAAGAGGAAGGAACAAAAAGTGACAGGCATTCAACCAGCAGAACCAAAAAGGACAAACTCCTCCAAGATAAAGGAACAAAAAACAAGAAGGAAACGAAGTGTGATCCATCCACAGGAGGACCAATAGGCATGCTCAAAGGGGTACATCAGTCTGCATTGGTGATGCAACAACACCCTCTAGCATGGCATCCTTCACATCATCCTTTGGAGTTTCCTTTGGGTTTTCCTTTGGGGCTTCGATGCAAGCTTCCTTCATAATCTCCACAATGTCCTCATCCTTAGCATCAACCTTGATGTCAGAAGGTACCTCTACAACATAAATGGCTGGAATATCCTCAAAAGCATCACAAAAAAATAGAAGGTTGAGTGCTTGACGTTGTTCCTTGAGCTTCAAAATTGCCTTCCCAATAGCTATATGGGCAGATTCCAGATGATCAATGGTAACAAAAGTTGCATGGACAACAAGCTTATGGAGGTACTTTTCAACAATATCAAGGGAATTGGAGAGATCCTTCATGGGCTTCACAGAAGTGGAAGGAGGGGTTTCAACAACTTCCTTGTATTTGAGTCTCTGGGAATAGCGAACCGACATTTTTTCAACCTTGACCTTCTTCTTGATATTGGAACCAGAATGAGGTTTGTCACTCTTGTCCTTTCTCTTAGGTCTAGAGGCTTTAGGGTTGGGCATCGAAGAAGAGTTTTCTTCCTCAGAGTCTAGGGCAGGGATATTTCCTTTGGGAAACTTCAGAAGAAGGAACCTATAAAGGATTCTAAAAAGTCCCTGGTGATAGGGCAAACCCTCTTCCTTTTTGGTACGGGTGGAGATTATTGTGTAATCCATGGACCAATAAAGTGTGGTTGGAATGTTCATCATTTTAGCTTCATAAAAATGGTTAATGAAGGCTAAATGGAAACAACAAAGCTGAGATTCAGGATTATCAACGGTTAAATATTGCATAATGGGTTTGAGGATTTCCTTCCAGGGTGTAGAGAGGTGGTGGTGATACAAACCTTTCTTATATAACTTTTGGATCACCGAATTATTCTCAAAGTGAGATAACTCCATGTCCCAGTTATGCTTGTTCCTCCTAATCACCTTGCCATCAATATTTTGTCCCATCAGTTTAGCCAACCATTCCATAGTGATCTGAAACTCCACGCCATGAATGGTAACAACACCATTGTCCCAGGAGGTAGCAAAAGCATTGGTCACCTCCCCGTCGATGCCAGAGAACATCTTAAAAAAGTTAATGAGCCCACATTTGTATTTTAGAATATCTTTAGCAATGGCTTCCAAGTCAAGCACCTCAGGCTCGATAAACATAGGTTTTCCCTCCTTCATGATTAAAAACAAAGAACAACGAAGAGGAGGAAAAAGGGGAGGGCAAGAAAAAAATAGGAAAAGCTACTTGGAAATGGGATGATGAGTAAACGAAGCATGCAAAGAGAAATATAAATGGAAAGTAGTAGTGTAGCTCCAGAGCCAGCAAGAAAACCAATAAGGACACCTCAAAAAGGGAAAAACCCACTTGGAGGAAGGGGATTGGCTAGAACTGGTAGCCAGGAGGATTTTCTAACGTCAAAAATTATAGCAGGTAATTGGGAAATTCAAAAGCCATTGAAAATGTTGACTCATGGGGATGCCCAAAAAATGGAGCCAACAAGGGGAGCTAGCACGAGAAGCATAAAGGATTGGAAATTTCACCAAAATAAATCTCGAAAAAATGCGGAAGGAAAAACGGTAATAGATGATTCTCGAAGAAGCCAAATGGCGAATATTAAAAAACATGGGGAAGGTATGATTAAATATCATGCTAGGCTCTACATTGGGATTCCAAAAAGTGTCGGTTATCAAAAAATAAGCACAAGATGGAATAAAAGGCGGCGGATAACCTAAAATCAAATTAAAAAGGGTCATGTGAACATGTTCCAAGGTAAGACAATGCAAGTGGTGTAACAATATCATCAATCTTAAATTAAAATATTTCCTAATTATTAGGAAATAAACCCAAAGCTTCACATGAAAAAGGAAGCATCGAATAATAAAATGAACCAAGGAGCTCAAGATTCATCATGATTACCAATATTTTGATCATGCCTGAGGAGCTCAACAACTTCAGGAGGAAGAATGTCAGTCCACATCAACAAACCTTGGGCATTCACTCCGATGTTAGCCAATCTGTTAGCAATAGAATTGGCTTCCCTGAAAGCATGTTGAACAATGGTGTTATTTTGTTGAAGCAGGATTTGTTTGCTTTCTTCCATTATTTTTCTAATCCTCCAATTGTTGGGTTTGGATGTTTTTAAATAATTGATTATGTTTAGATAGTCTCCTTCCACAATGATATTCCTTGGAATATTTTTTATGAATTGGAGGCCTCTCCATAAAGCCTTGGCTTCAACTGAATGATTGGAAAGAACCCCCAAAGATTCAGATTAAGCAAATATGGAATTACCAAGGTGATCACGAAGTATTCCTCTGGCTCCAGTATTGTCAGGATTTCCTTTTGCGGCTCTGTCGAAGTTAAGCTTAACCCAGCCGATTGGAGGAGGATGCCACTTGATGTTGATTCTAGAAGATGAAGGATTGACTGGTCTTGAAGTATCTAGGTAGATATGACAGGATTTAAGGATAGCTTCCTCAAAATGCGGATAAGGAAAAGGATCAAAAGGGGCTATGAGGATGTTCTCCTTGGCATAAAGGATGATCTTATTGGCAATGAGGTCAGCATCCAAGGATTTTTTATCAAATACTCTTCTATTACATTCAAGCCAAATTTGCCAAAGGTAATGTTGTAAATAAAATTTTCATAATCCTTTGAGCACAGGATTCTTGAAAGGATTTGGCCACTGGAGGAACATCTCAACAATGGAAGGAGGACAGACCCAAACTAAATGGAATTTAAGAAAAATGTTACTAATCACCATTCTTGAAAAGGAACAAAACAAAAATAGGTGGGATGTAGATTCCCAATCAGCAAGACAAAGGTAACATCTGTTAGGAAGAATAATGCCTCTTTTTATAAGGTTTTCCATTGAGAGGATTCGATCCTGAATGCAAAGCCAAGAAAAGGAGGCAATTTTGGGGGTCAGATACTTGGTCCAAACTAGCTTAAATGGAATAGGATTTTCAAGAGTATTGAGAGAAAGCAGATAAGCTGATTTGACTGAGAATTCTCCAGAATTAGTAGGTTCCCAAATTGGACGATCTATAGAATCTCCTACTAGAATTTTGATGGAAGATAACTGAGCTTGCAAACATGAAATTTCAGCCTCATAATTAGGGAAATTGAGTCTTTTCTAGCTCATGATTCCATTAGTTGAAGAAATAAAATTAGCCACTAATGGTCCAACCAGATGTTTGGTAATTTTGATTAACCTTTGAAGCATAGGAATCTGGGTGAGAGGACGATCACCAAGCCACTTGTCCTCCCAAAAGAAAATGGACTTGCCATTCCCAAGTTTCCATATTAATCCCTTTTTTAAAAGTGAGCGAGCCTCACAAATGGATTTCCAAAAAGCGGACCCTACAGAAGGAACCTCACCAAAAATAAATTCAGAAGTCTGAAGATATTTCCTTCTCATAATCTTAACCCAAGCAGTATTTTCATTGGAAATGAGTCACCATGCTTGCTTAGCAAGGAGAGAGAGGTTGAGAATATGGATCCTTCTGAGCCCTAAACCTCCCTGGTCTTTGGGTTTGCAAACTTTATCCCAAGCAACTAAATGAAATCTATGTCTATTTTTCAACCCTATCCAAAGGAAATGCTTTTGGATTTTTTCTATTTTTGGTAAACATTGATAGGAGATTTAAACAAAGAGAGGAAATAAATTGGGATACTTTGGAGGTAGGCCATGGTGAGAGTAATTTTACCCACTTGAGACAAAATATTACCTCTCTAGGTAGTAAGCTTTTTTTGTAGTCTTTCAATAACATTATCCCATAGGCTTTCTTTGGCATTTCCAATAAAAAGAGGTAAGCCCAGATAGGATGAAGGAAGATGGGCTATGGAACATCCAAGGATATTGGCAATGATATTCTATCTTCTTATAGGAGTATTAAGGAAATATAATTTGCTTTTCTAAAAATTTATCCTTTGGCCAGTAGCTTCTTCATACAAGAGAAGAATACGCTTGATGATTTTGGCTTCATTAACGAAGGCAAAGGTAGACAATAGGGTGTCATCAAAAAATTGTTGGTGAGTGATGGGATTACATTGAGAGGTAACCTGAAGTCCAAAAATTAGACCTACATTATTTTTTTCTATGATTGATTTGCCTAAAGTGTCAGCAATGATAATGAAAAGAAGAGGAGATAAAGGATCCCCCTGCCTTAAACCCCTACTACTCTAAAAGTATCCAGCAGGAGAGCCATTGATGAGGACAAAAAACCAAGATGAGGAAATACATCCTTTGATTAAGGAAATCCAATCAGAATGAAATCCAAACTTGTTCAATATGGAAAAAATGAAAGCCCAATTTAGTCTGTCATAAGCTTTGTTCATGTCAAGTTTAAGAAGGAAAGCAATTTTTTTATTGGAAGATATGGAATGAATTGCTTCATGAACTGAAATGATGCCATCCAATATGGATCTTCCTCTGACAGAGCTTCCTTGACATTGATTTATGATCAAATGCATCACCTCTCTTAGGTGGATAGTAATGGATTTTGTTAAAATTTAAATAACATTGTAGAGGTTGATCGACCTAAATTCATTAAAATTGTTGGCATTCAGATTTTTCGGTATAAGCACAATAAAGGTGGAATTGAAGCCTCTAGGAATAAATTTAGAAATTTGGATTTCTCTTATGGCATCACACACATCCTTACCAACTAAATCCCAAAAGGCTTGAAAAAATCTTGGAGGGAAACCATCAGGACCAGGGGCTTTGTCAGGTTTCATTGAGAAAAGAGCACCTTTGATTTCCTCATCAGAAATAACAACAGTAAATCTACTATTAATGTCATAAGAAATAAGATGAGGAATAAATTGAAGGAAGAAGTCCATGGCAACTTGAGAGTTAGGTTTGCATTCCTCCTAGAGAAATTGCATAAAATGAGCTATCCCTTCAGATCTGATTTCCTTGATATCATTAATGATCCTTCCATCTTGGCAGCGAATTTCTTTAATCCTGTTGTTGCTTCGGTGTCTCATAGTAGAAACATGAAAGAACCTTGTATTGGAATCTCCTTGTTTGAGCCATAAGTCATGAGACTTTTGTCTCCAAAAAATTTCCTCACATTGAAGGATATTGTGATATTGAGCTAGTAAGTTCCTCTCTTCACTTCTTACCTCAGTAGAATAATCTCCTCTTTCTTGAATCTCTTTTTCAATTATGGATAATCTATTCTTGATATCCTCTTTATTCTGAAAGATATTTCCAAGGATTTATTTATTCCATATTTTTATGTTTTCTTTGATAGTCTTGAGTTTCTGAGCTAAAACAAAATAAGGAGTTCCTTGAACATCAGTTTACCACCACTGACTCATCCTTTCTTTAAAATCGGGATGTAGCATCCACATAGCTTCAAACCTGAAAGGAGTTTTGAATATTTTGGGGTTATTGGTATCTAAAAGGATAGGACTATGGTCAGAACCAATTTTGAGAAGAGATTGAATATTTGCATCACCCCAAATAGCAAGAGCTTCCTGAGAAAATAGAACCCTGTCAAGTTTGACTTGAATTAGCTGAGACCCTGTCCTTCGATTTGACCAGGTAAATTGATTGCATTTCAAATTTACATCCATCAGATTGTGATCATTAATAAATTCCTAAAAATCCTCCATAATTTTGTAAAAGGATCCCACCCCTCCTCTATTTTCAGAAGGGAACAAAGGAGTATTGAAATCTCCCACGAGGATCCATGGAAGATTAGGAAAAGTACTTCTGACAGAAGACAAGATATTCCACATGCGAGACCTCCCAGATATGGAATTGGGTGCATAGATATTTGTGAGAACCCAAGGTGAGATGTTGTATTTGTAAAAAAAGAGGATGCTCATCATATCATCGTTGGAATGGATAAGTCTTCCTTCCACAATGTTTGGGTTCCATAAGCACAACAAGCCTCCTGAAGCACCATTGGTGTTACAAGTAGTGAATTCACAATTCTTCCAAATATGATTGCAAATATTTTTATCATGCGACTCACAAGCCTTGGTTTCTTGGATCACAAAAATGGTAGGACTGATTTCCTTCCTTAATGATTTAGCTAACCTCTATTTAGCTAGACCATTAAGGCCTCTCACGTTCCATGATAGGATCTTCATTTTGAAGATTTAGAGATTCATTTGCCTCCCTTTCCATGTGGTTGGGGAGGTTTGATGCACTTTGGTTCTTCCTTGGAAAGGTTAATGCCAGTAGAAAATAGAGTTTTTTGTACTCCATTAGCAATATATTCATTTACACCCTACTTCCATTGATCGAAATTAGAAGGCCTTCCACACTTTTTTTTAGCTCCATAATCAATGGGAGATTTTTTTTGGCTTTTGGTCATTTTTGGGCTGAAATTGCTAGCAGATATTTTTTGAACCACGGGACTAGATGGTTCAAAAAATGAGGAAGGGATGGAAACCTCATCAACCAGAGGCTGGTCTTCATTGAAATCAGCTGGGGATGAGGGATTATCATTCAAGGGTTTAGAGGATGGTTCTTGTTGGACTTCCATTGGATTCAAAGAAATATTTGACTCAGGGTTGGGATTATCATTTTCATCAACAACAATCTCAAGATCTAAGTCTCGTAGAAATTAAAATTGATTAGGAAGTGCAAAAAGACTAACCTCATTAGGAGCACCCGAGGAAGAAGCCTTTTTTCCTTTATCATTTGGAGACTTGCTAAAAGAATATTTGCCTCATTCATCCTAAATTTTTTGATCCTTGATGGGCCTGAAGGTGACTCCTTTAGAGGGAGGAAATCTTCTTTTATCCTTTTTGAAGGGTGTCTAAAATTCCTTTCCTTTTCCAGTGAATTGGGTATCCTGATTAGGCTCAGCAGTGACTATTTGTTTCTTGAGTGAGGGGCACTGAGCATGAAGATGACCTTGACTTTGACATTCAAATACGTAATGGAGGTTTCTTCTCTTATTCAATAGCTTGCTTGTGGAAAAAGGTCCCATTTTCCAGCTCAATGAAGGTAGGAAGAGCAGAATCTAGATTAGCATTGACACAAAATTGAGCAGCATGCATTCTTGATCTTGACAAAGTGACCCTATCAATAAGGAGAAGATCTCCAATAGTTGAGGCAATGGATTTAATGATAAATTACCTCCAAAGGTGCAAAGTGATATTTGTAAGTTTGACCCAAATAGGAGCAAAATTGATGCTTTGAGTGCCTGAGTCCACTTCATCAAAAAGACACTTTTGGACCCAAGGAACCAAGGTCCACTAGACAAGATAAGATTGGCATCTTCCTTGGTATTAAGGTGAATGCCAAAAAAGCCATTAGTGAGGCCAAAAATTTCCAGGGACCCTTGAAATTTCCATATGGAGAAGGCCCAGCACCTGATAGTGTCTATTTTGGGGTTTCCTCCAACCACTTTACCAACTAGAGAAAAGGATTCCTCAGCTAAAAAATTTTCCACCACACAAACAGGGATCTTAACTCTATTCCCAGAAACTTCAAAAGGTGGGAGCGGAGGATCGATAGAGGAAGAGTAAAAGCCCAAAATATTAGAAAAGGAAGGTTTAGGGGTAGAGGGAATGTCATCCCCCCAAAAGGAACTGACCTTACCAGATGAAGAATTAGCTAGGCCCATCTTAGAGGAAGGAATGGAAGGGTTGGACTTGGGAACAACAAAACTAGTTGAATGATATAAAGTAGACATAAATTTCCCATTGGTGCAACCACCGCAACCACCACCAACTGAAGAAGGATAAGAAAGGGTCACAACATCATATGCATAGGCACCCAGGACTTTGATAGTAGCCTCAAAACTAGAAATAGGAGGAGCAAAAATATTGTTGATGTCATCCTCCCACTTAGAGGAAAAGGATTTATCAGCATCCTCAAAAGTGGTAGAGCCAAGCAAAACAAAAATTGTCTTGAAACCTTCCTCTCACATTACAAAAGTTTGAACAAAATCCTTCTTGCATTCAAAAATTTGAAAAGCAGAAGAAAATTATTTGGCATCATCCTCAGAGGTGGCAGAACCAAGTGGAGTTGAACTGGTCATGTGACCATCCTCCCACCTTCTAAAAGTTTGAACAAAATCCTTCCTACCTCCAGGAATTTGAAAAATAGAGGACCCACTACCATAGTTGCAATAGCCAACCATTTGCAGAAGTAATCCAGTTTATTATGGGTATATTATTAGAAAACGTGTGTCACAATTATTAGTACTAAAGGGGTGGATATTATTTTATGTAATTAACAAAAAAATCCTCTAGTTTTCTATTTAAATATGTAATCAATAAGAAATTTAAATAGCAAACTAGAGGAATTTACATATAAATTTTTCTTATAAATAAAGTATTAATAATAAAAAAAATAGCGAAACCAAATGTGACCATCTATCACTTATATGAGATTGGTTTGAAGGGGATAGTCTTCTAAAGGAGGGGAGGATCTAAAAAGAAACCAATAAATGGTAAGACATCAATTTTTAAGGAGATAAAGGAAGGAATGAAATGAATATTACAGGGATAGGAATATTAGGGTAATGGAATAACAAAAAGGAGGATCAAGAGTAAAAAATAGAAGAATAAGATGAAAGAAGATAAATAATTCCATGAAGATATTTTTAGTGAGTGCATAAAATGATATAGAAAAGAAACTTCAAGGTTATTATGATATTAATATATAATAAATGGCTCTCCAAACTAAACATTTGTCCATTTCCTTGTGCTTTCAGTGGCATAAAAGGTTCAAAATAATTGTGGCATGGTGGTTATAGGTATGGATTACATGAATAACTATGTGGAGTCTTCCATGGTGGATAGTGTAGAATATTATGGTGGCTATAAAAGTTGGATAGCCTACCTAGATTCATGGTGGCTATCGATTCCACCATGTTATATATATATATATATATATATATATATATATATATATATATATATATATATATATATATATATATAGAATAAATGGTAGTGCCAATGCCTAGTGGGTTTTAGGATACCTATGCCATCCATGTGGATAATGTTAGGAATTTTGAGGGACCTGATGATGTACAGGAAGAGGAATATATCAATGAAACCAAACCTTCATTGTTGTCACAAATAATGTAGTTGTGAGAAAATAAATGTTTATATGGGTGGCATGACCTCAACTTGGACAATGATTAGGATGTCAAATAAGAGAATGAAAGTGGAGAATTAGCACATGCAAATTAGACCAATAGTATATTATATCCTATTCCAAACAGTCATCAAGATAACAAGAATCCTATGACCATATATAAGATCTACTATAATACATGGGATTGAAGTACACTTTAGAGAGATGTATTAATATTTTAAATGGAACCATGATGGTAATATATTTAAATGTAATCATAGAACTAGAATATGTTTTATATAGTTAGAAAATGATAAATATAATGAAATGGAATAGATACAAGAGTCAAAATAATTAAATGTCATGCAATTAAAAGTAACATTTTTTTATTAGGTATATGAAGGGGTTTTGAAAGGATCCTCATAAATTATTACAGAAAGGAACTAAAATATCTTAAGGGTCAGTCCAAGAGAGTCTAACTAAAATATCCAACCTAACTAGAATAGCAAACTACCATAACAAAATCATATGAATGACAAAAACCACACCAGACTAGAGAACCAAATCCTATAGGAGAAAAAAAATAGGATCACCATCCTACACTGAAGGGACTCAGGAAAAACTTGAGAAGAAAAAATAGCTACACCTTGGGAGATGATTTCCCAAAGTTTCCCACTTCATTAATGGGGGTTCTCAGATTGTTGTACTGATTCTGAGTTATGTTTTAGATCTCCTTAATAAATGAGATAGTCATATGGAGTGAACCTTTTAGGGGGTAGTGTTTCTTGCCTAGATTATTAAGGAATAACATGAAAATGGAGAGCTCAAGCCCTGAAATGGAATAATAATCATGAAATTTAGTTGATACCATTGACAACTTACATTTTTTCATTGTAGGATATAGGTACTTGAAATTCAAGATCTCTATAATAACAAAAGAGGATTCAGTGCAAGCAGACTTTATGGATAGGTATTTTAAACATCTAGCACACCCACCTCTATTTCCTCTAGGTGAAACCAACACTCCACAAAATTTTTTTACCCTTCCTTTGGTTTGGATCATGGGACTCTTAAGGGCCTCCAAGTTAGACTCCAAGGAATTGCTAAAAACAACAAATTTGGTTATTGTGTCCAACACTTAATTATAAATGATGAAATTCAATTAGATATAAATTAATATCTTGCATGTATTTAGAATGATAAAACATGTTTAGAAGAGCATCTATTTTTTACTAAATAACATATGATTTGAAAATGAAATAACCAATAAAGATTAAAAAATAGAAAATTATATTTAACATATATAATAAGACATTACAGTGGTAAATTAGATTCATAGTAAACAATAGACACCATGGTAATAAAATAATGGATGTATTTTTTATCAATCTTTATTTCCTTGATGTTGGTGCTGAAAGTTATAAAATTATGGAAAATATGTAGTACCCTTATTAGCTAGTGATTGTTTTTTAACATTAAAATATACTCAAACAAAGCTATAGGATCTCCTCATAAAGAAATAGAAGATAGAATAAAATATATGAATATTGAAGCCTTCACTTTTTTTTTTAACATGGTGGAATCGGTAGCCACCACAAATCTAGGTAGGCTATCCATATTTTATGGCCACCATAGTATTCTGCGTTGTCCACCCCGGAATCTACCACATAGATCTTCATGCAGTCCACACCTATAACCGCCATGCCACAATAATTTTAAACATTTTATGCCATTTAAATCACCAGGAAAGGGACAAGCCTTCAGTCTGGTGAGGCCTGAGATTTGAACCTTGGACCTCCTTCCCCCTTATGCGGTTTGGATGAACCAATTGGTCTACACCTCAAATATAAAGTTTTTTTTTTAATTTTATTATTGTGAGAAACTCTTATGATCGACATATGGGTTGAACAATCTTCTCTCAACCATGACCTCTCCTAAAGTTGGGACCTATACTTGTCAATAGGAAATTTAACACAAATCCACCACACACCCATCCCTCACACACTTTCCTACGTCGTGGTTTGAACCTTGAACCTTTAGAAGAAGATCCAAAGGCTGAACTGTTGTGTTGCACCTAGGTGCATGATTGAAGCCTTCACTTTGAAGGAACTAGATTGTAAATTTTATTACACATATCTAAAATCTTTTGAGTTTGATATGAACTTAGAGTCATATACTTGGTATCAATTAGAATTATATTAGGTTTATAATCTAGAATATTTGACAAAATTGATATTATAATTTGGAAAAGGTTGGTAACAACGAATGCAAGCAAGGTCTAGCAATATAGGCAAAAGTAAAAAATTGTTTTTCATGTAAATTTCCACATGATGCATTTAAATGTCCTTAAATGAATCCATTATTAACATAGTTTACAATACATATAAATCAAGGGGCTATTATGTGTCCCAAATTATTCCATATGTTTTATAGAAAGAACAAACAATGAAAGGCCTAATTCTACCTACTATAATCTCTATGGAAGTTTCAATTATCATGGTCATTTATGTAGAGGAAAATATATCATACATGATTTAGAGGATGAAATTAAAACAAATAGAAAAATATTTGTATTAGATTCCAATCCCCTAATAACCACCTCCAATAGCATTAGGTTATCCATAGATACAAGCACTAGCACCAATAAATACAACATACTTATGTCTAGTGGCATCTTTAATTAACCAATTGGATCAAATACTACAAACAGTAATATTTTATAACAATAAATCATAAACAACTACATGGTATTAGTAGGTGTAACCAAGCAACATAATGTATCAATAAGTGGAACCACCCCTATATCGACCAATATATGCACCACATATCATAGCCAACTAAAAATTGTTGCTACTAACATATCAAATAACAACACTAATGGTCATAGTAATAAAATACCAAAAATCCATTGCTACTACCATTCCAAGGAGGTGTCAAGGGTAGTCATAATGAGGTAGTCATGTAATAGGTTTTGTCCATGGAGGAAGTTGAGCTTAATATAAAGGTAGATATGGAATAAGGACTAAAGAGGAACATAAGATAAGGCATTGACATTGTTAGAATATAAAATATCTTACCATGATTACCCCCACAAGAATAGATTTAAATAAAAATATAATTTTTATAGATGTAAACATACATAACTATATGAATTATGTATAATTTAATGTAGTGTATGCAACAAAACAAAAAAAAATATTAGTCATATTAGGACGATAATTGTCAATCCATAGAGACATAATATTAAGTATTTATATTAGAGAATAAAATATAATAATATAAATCAATATAACATCATGAAATTCAAAGGGTTATGATTACCCAATAAGGAGCATAAATAGTAATAATTCCATGGTGACCATCAAGACTTATGCCAATAATAAAAAGGGTTTATGCCATGTGGTGAAAATAAAAATATTTATCCTTATATAATACCAAGAAACTATGAAGCAAACCAAATAGTGGGCCCATGAAAGACATTATCTAGAAAATACAATGGTGTCCAAAAAAATAGTAGATGCAATTTGATATTTTTTAGGACCATGGATAAAGTAGACTTTGACTAATAGGAATCAACTTCTAGTTAGGAGAAAAATCTAGGATAGAAGAATTAAAAGTATTTAAAAATGCATAAAAGGTATTTCGGAGCACTTACCTATTAGAAAATTTGATCCATGATAAATATGGGAATAATAAAGAGGATGTTAGTGATAATTGAATGATTGGAATAAATGAATATATTATGAGGTATAAGTAAGGTTTTAGATCAATTACAAGTAGTAAAATGATGGATCTCAAATAATTAGGAACTGATATGGTATGTAAAACTTAAGTTGTATTGAATAATGGATAAACTAATACTTTAATGATTAGAATACCATCATAGATCTAGATGATAATATCAATAGAGTATCAATAGTGTAGAGGGAGAAAGCTGCCCTATCATGTATGATTCTTGGTTGGATCTGCTAGGAGTTGAGGCGACCATAGGGGTGTGTTATATTCTTTATAATTAGGAACTTGGGTATGAAACGGTTCACAAGATATGGTTTAAGGACTCACTTAAAATATTTTAGAGTATATGACATCATTTGGGTCATGTAAATGTACCACCCTTGGTACATAACTAGAGTAATATATTACTTTAGGGGGTAGTTAGCTAGTTACATCAAGTAATATAATAAATGCACAAGTGTCTATGTGCAATTTGTAAATTTCCAAATGTCCTCTTGTACATCTAGGTAAATTTTTGGCCAAGAAATCCATATTTCTATATAAAGGGCTATTACAAAATAAGGTAGGTGAACATTGGAAAAATATATTAGATGAAAAAGGGTTTAAACAGTATATGAATAGCCTTAGAAATATTTAGGAAATAATATCCCTAATTCATGCTAACTAATGCGTAATAGGTTGACCCCCCCCTTAAAGGTTAACCACTAATATAATCAGCTACCATAGTCAAATTGACTACGATGACTAACTAGGTAAATAGTAAAAGTAAAAACCTAATGGTAAAAGTAACAAACTACTTTTTACCATGCGGTAAATTAAATCTACCTAAGTGAATCTTAAAAATTACCAAATGAGGTAATAATTTATAGTTACTGTAATATAGTAACTCTAACATCCCCCCCTATTACATTAATTGGGTAATATATATAACTATCCCAATATAGTGAAAAAGATGTTGATATGCTGGTTCTTGCTTTTGCTTGGGCTTTGTCATAGTGCTTTGGCTACTATAAGCCAAAAGTGGGTCATTCCTCACTTTTTCTTCACATCAACTATGATCACCAACTATGAATTGCATCCATAAGGTTGCAAAATCCCAGAGTATTACCTCAATTATTCATAAACATTAAGCCCCTAAAACATCACTTTCACTTAATGGAAGTACATATATGTCACTTTTCATGTGTAGTTGTCGATGGTGAGCTTGATATTGTGACATTTCCCTTGATAGGTAATTTGTTCTCCAGTACCAATCACCACCTTAAAGTGATGACAAGGTCATATTTAACACAGTATTTTTCATTGTATGTGGGTCAATGAAATTATGAGTACTTCCCAAGTCAAGGAGCACCATAAGATTCAAATGTTTGAAGGACCCTTGAACTTTCATAGTTTTTGGAGGAGGAAAAACTATGAGAGCATTGGAGGAAGTTTTAAGGATTTCTTCATTGTTGTGATCAGGTGCTTTAGTCACTTCTTGCACATCGACCTCATTGTCTTCATGGCTATGATCAGGTGTTTCAGTCACTTCTTGCACATCTACCTCATATTTTCTCTTTATGGATTGACAAGGATCAACTACATTAAATAAATACAATGTTTGTGTACAACATGTATAATTGGATCCAAATTGCTCATCACAATTATAGCAGAGGTATTTCACTTACTACTCCTCCATTTCCTTTGGGTTGAGGTACTTTTGGGAGAGTGTGCATGATCAATGATTATTTTAATAGGTTGCTTCTCATGTTGATGTTGAGCATTAAATTTATCCTCGACTAACAAAGCTAATCCAATGGTCTGCATCAAGGTGTGAGGATTGAACATCTTCACCTCCTCCTTAATTTTATCCTTTAATCCAGTGACAAAGAAACTTATGAGAAATGATTCATCTAACCCCTATGGTGTGATTTATGAGATCCTTGAGCTGAGTTTTATATGTACACACTAAAGTTAGTTGATGTAGGTCCTTGATTTGGTGAATTTCATGATCTAATTTATTGAGATTGGGGTCTTGCGATCTTCTTCCATCAACCATTTTAGGATTTTTTTGAAGATAATGGTCATGTAATTTATTTCAAGTTTAAAATAGTGGCAACAAAATTGCAAAGTTTAATTTTGCAAAATTTTAATTGGTTATATAAAAATTTAATTTGCTAAAAAATTATTTTATTTTTAGCAACTGGTATTGTACCCCCAATAATCATGAAGGTTCAGTGGTCATCAAATTTTTCAAATTTGAACTACAATGGTGTGAGAGTGTGATGACAAGATGAGAATAGGATGGTAGCACATTGACATAGGTAGGTGCATTTAGGAAAGTGTGATACTTGGACATGTGGGACACCAACTAACATCGCATGAGATGCTACTGGACATGATACTGATGCATAATTGTAGGAAAAATGTGTGCGACTGATTGGTAGATGACCTGTTACTAGATAGGAGATGCTGCTAGACATGAGATTGATTGGCAGATACCCTGTTACTAACACGAGTAAAATCTTCCAATGGCAACATTTTCTACACTAAGGATGATAACGAACTATGATGACCAAACGAGATACATGGAGAATATCGACTGGTGGAGACACATGGAGGATGGTGACTAGAAGATACATGTGGAGGGCAATGACTAGACGATGACTAATGACAGATTATATCAGACATGTGCGAGCAATGGGAAGGTGGACCACCATATGGTGGTCACAATACTCTATTGTGGCTTTGTTAATATAAAATAAAAAATGAACTACGTAGGCAAATGTGGGACTGTTAATCCTAAAAATAATGAAATATAAGCCCAGGATGGCAAGGATTAAATAAATAAAAAAAATAAGAACTTGACAGAGTTTAGTGAGGGAATTAATTAATGTGTGTGGCATAATTTTATTGGCTAAGGTTATTTAAGGAATATTGGTGAGTGACGTCATTAAATCTCTTTGGCGAATGAATGTGAACAACATCATTGAACCCTTAATGCTCCAATTTGAAACTGAGAAAAATAGGAACTGAAGGAGAAATGGTGATGAAATAATAGTTACCACATGTTATGCAATGACTGGTGGTTAGTTTAGGGTTAAACAATGGAGTCTTGCATGTTGATTGGCCATTAAAACCTTCGTAGGCATTTAATTATTTTGTACGAAAACCTTAATGCGAGATTAATACTATCGTGATGGTTGAAATTTCTCTTCTCACCTATTTTAACACTACCTTCTACAAATATGGACCAAAGGTGTTACCTGCAATTTGAATGATGATCCTAGTGAATATGCACTGAGTGTTCTATGTTCTTCACTGAGTGCTATATGTTCATCCTTTGAATACACACTGAGTATACCCTAGTGAATACACATTGAGTATTCTATGTTCCTCATTGAATACACACTGAGTGTTCTATGTTATTCCTATGAATATGCATTGAGTGTTCTATGTTCAGCACTGAGTGCTCTATGTTATACCTATGAATACGCAAGCGTATACAAGTCAGAATGGTGTTATTTGTTATTCATAGTGATCCAAAATGGTGAACCAAAGTAGAGGAAGTCACAGTGATGTTTTATTGCATGCTACAATGGAAAATTATAGTGCTCGGGGACTATATAATGACTTCAACACACATGATAACTGATTTTTTTTGTATCCTATGACAACCTAAATTTGGAAAAAAAATTGGTGTAGTTCCAAGATTGGCTCTGATACCAAATGGTAAGACCCCAAGGTCTTACTATAAAATTTATTAATTAATTAATGTAAAACTAGAATCACAAGCCACTGAACTCCCTTGTAATCTCCTTACCCCTTAGAGGGGGCTCCGTCCTTGCCACTTATAGGGGGCTCCCTCCTTGAAATATTAATGACTAAATTTATTCTTCTTCTTGGATGCTGAGTTCTATGCCTCTCCCTAATATTTATATTTAACCTAGGGTTATGTTGACGAAGAGATGTGACTATTCACATTATGACTTTAGATAATAATTAATTAAATGAATAATAATATTTAATAAATAAATAGCATTAGGATATGGAATCCTAACACACACATGAGGGGTATCCTCCATTGTGGTCATATACAAGCACACTTCCTCGTTGGATATTACCTAAAAAATATTATTTTAAGGATGTGCCCAATGTATTTTGATCACCTTTTTCACATATTATGTTCCCTCTTTTTTTATTTTCATAATCACTTGTCTTCACATTTAACCTTCTCAAAACGGATTTTGAGTAGCATGATAGGTGCACATTAAAACCAACATGATTATATGTATTATCATGCATTATCATTTTTATCATTCACAATATGTATCAACATGAAACATAAAAATAGTAAAGGATTTGTATACATACATCATGATAACACAATTAAAACATAAAACACAGTATGGTATATATCTCGAGAAGTAAGTACATGTGTATAGGTGGACCCGTAATGACCCCAAAAACTAGCTACAAGAAAAACACAAGAAAATAAAATATTTTTTTAGGTGGACCCGTAATGACCCTAATCGAAATTTAGTTTATCTATGGTTTTACGTTTACTAAGTTTTCCAACTTTCCCAATGAATTACATCTCACTCATTACTCTATACAAGTCCGTATATGTAGGCACACTATAAATAAGCTTATCCATATCATTCTTCTTGATGAACTAAACCTATCACCTTCAGTATAGTCAAAGGTATACACCCATCACCATACCATAAACAAGTTCATCTATGTAGAAATGCTACACATATTTCAAGTTAATCTATCCATATCAACTTTACAACGAGCTATCTTAACTCCGATGTAATCAATCAGTTTACTTAGTTAGCATTCTCCCTAAGAGATCTCAATATCTTAGGTCATTTCTACGTTCACCCTAAGAGGACTCGTTTTATTATTTTACTTTTTATGTTTAGAAATAATACAAGAATAAATTTATCTACTTAATTAATCAAGAAATAAAATCCATAAAGCATAAAGAAGTACTTAGAAAGGAAACAACATTTAAATGAAGATAACCATTAAACAAAAGAGAAAGCTAGATAACAAAGCATAGATAAATCATAATAGTAAATTAAATATACATTTTCCATTCATTCAATAAATTATTACATAAATCCAAGCATGGTAAAACCTTCATACTCTCAAAAGAATAAAGTAATACATCATATTCATATAGGGATTTCTCCCTACAATTATAGTCTATTTAAGCATAAGTAAATTATTGCAGATATAACCCAAACTGGTGCATTGGTTCCAAATACCTCTTGGGCCCTCCATATATTTCCATATTTCATTTGAGGATAGTAGGGGATCATGGCAACCCATGGTTCTATGAAAGGTATGCATCTACTAGTAACATGAAACTAGTGCATTTACTGTTTATTTTGATAAATTGCAACTATAAAAATTTAATTAAATTATTCATCCATCTACTATCTAGTTTACATCATAATAATTTCTTCATTTCTATTCTTATCTCTCATTTACTCAAGGAGAGTCATCTCAACAGATACAACTAGAATTACAAGTCTTACCTTAATCAAATCATATCAAAACCATTTTGCAAACAACTAAGGTCTCATTCCTTAATTAAGCAAATGATCTAAGTTTCTTCTATTTGAGTTAATCAAAGTCCCATTTCTTCAATCAACCAAATAAAATTTCATTCCTTTATTTACATTAATCAAAGTCTCATTTCTTTAATTAATAAAATAAATCAATGATTCCTTTATTTACATTAATCAAAGTCCCATACCTTTAATTAATAAAATAACAATTCCTTTATTTACATTAATCAAAGTCCCATACCTTTAATTAATAAAATAAACTAACAATTATTTTATTTACATTAATCAAAGCCCCTTTACTTTAATTAATAAAATAAACTAACAATTCCTTTATTTACATTAATCAAAGCCCCTTTAAATAAAATAAACTAACAATTCCTTTACAAACTTAGATTTATTTATTTGACTTATCCAAAACATAAGATATCTTATTTAAGCTAAATATTTCCTTAATATCCGTAAATAAAATTATGAAAATATAGTTCACATTAAATTAATAAAGAAAATTTACATGCTTAAATAGTTTGGAAATGCTAACTGCTAACGAGAAAGGAGGAGAGAGAAGTAAGGGGAGAAGAGGAAAAATTAAAGTTTGACTCCTCTTCACTCTCACCGCTTGCCGACTACCCCTTGTCGACCACACCTCACCGACCACACCTTGCCGACCACACCTTGGTTAAAGGTTAAATTCTAAAAAATATTCCAACACTCTCCCCCTTGATGCTAAAGACACTCATGCAAGATTTATTTAAGCATCACAAAATTGGAAGAAAATATTTCTCTTACATTTCCTCCAATATTGAATCAAGAAATCAAAATTTGCAAAATACTTGTGGTGGCACTCCTTCCACTCTTCATGTGGGATCTCCTTTATCTTTTATGTTGCTCCTTTCTGCAAGTAACCAAGTGCCTCCTTTTTATGAGCTACTCCCCCTTCATCAAAATCTCCTTCAAATAACATTCCCATAATACCACAAGTATTGGTTCTCACTAACCAATCTAGAACAATGTTATCATTATTCTGTCTATGGTCTTCAAACCATATTTCAGCTTCTAGTACTTCTCTTGAGTATTTACAATACATCATCTTATGTAGATGGTTTTTCCATATTACAATTTCACATACCTCTACATAGATCTTCAAACAAAATATAGCTATGCAATAGCTAATTACATATGCAACAAACAATTGTTGCTCCTCACACAAAGTTCCACTCAACACAATGGCTTTACAATATTCCTTCTCCCAAGGAATGTTGAGTACTTCATTTGGATCCATGTGATCCAATTTCACATAATTGTCTTCTCTACAAGAATACTCTTCATAAAATTTGTCTCAATAAGACAATTACCTCTTATAATGCCTTTGGAAGACATTATCCTTTCTTTTCGTTCCTACTCACAAAAAAAAAATCATTAATCATAAAAACATTACCTTTAGTATGAGTAGATTTGGTGCTTCCCATAAAGTTGTTTTGTAGCAATTATCCTTCTTTGTATGTTTCTTCAAGATCAACCATCAACTTTTCACTAAGAGTTCTCCTCCTTTGTTCAATCCATGTTGGTTTTTTGAAACACCATTCATTCAAGCAATCATACATTGTTGCCTTTTCAATACAACTCTCTTTCTACAATGTAGTCACTCCAAGTGAGTGATATTCATCCATAATTGTCTCTTCAAGACAATTCTCAATATCCTTTGATGATGCCTCCAATACATCATGTAGTCCATTAATGACTATCTCACTATTTTATATCTCCTCCTTGAGATAGTCTTTCCCATAATGTGATTTTCCTTTTATTATCTAAGCCTTGAGATAATATTCATTATGGAGCATGAAACTTATGCTCTTCATCTCTTCTTCCATTGGTGTTTCCATAACATGGAACCCATCAATATCTTTTTCTATTACACCAAATGAGTAATCTTCCTCTTGCTTTGTAATTTCCTGTACAAGACAATTCCTGGGTTAAAGCATTGATGTTCTCATAGTCATCACAACATGAAAAATATCAATCTCTCATTCTTTTTCATGTTTTACTTCTTGTTCTTATGAACAAGAATCCTTTCTATTTGTCACCCCTGATGAGTGATATCCTCCATTGAGCATAAACCCTATGGATTTCATCTCCTCTTTAATTACAAATTCTTGAGGATAAAAATCTCATATAACTTGAGCCTTACAATCAACATTCACTCCATATAAGTGAGCTTCCATCTTTACATATTTATTTTCTCTTTCAAGAGAGCAGACATCCATTCCAAGTGAATGGTCTTCAAGATAAGGGAGACAATGGTCTTCCATGAATATTGCTTCTCCATCATCATCCCACAAAAATTCTTTATTCTCCTCCATGAGAATTTTAGGTGCATTCTCCAAAATACACTCTTCATTTATCTCCTCCATGAGACATTATTCATAATACATTTAACTTTGATGGTCTTCAAGCAAGAAACACTCCAACATGAGTGTTTCTCTTCCTTCATCTTCAAAGTCTTCTTCCAATTTTGAGTTGTCTTCACTACAAGGTCCTTGAGCAATTTTTTCTCCATTGAGACATCCATCCTCTTTGCTATCAATGTGAATGCTTTCCAAGCATGTCATTCCTGCAAAAAATTCATTAGTACAATTTTTCTTTTCATCTTTTTCTCCTCCTAAAAGAAATAATTGACTATTACAATTTTCCATGTCATTACAAGACATGTCTGCAACTATGGGTGTCTCACAATAACTCTCTCCAATGAGAGATATACAAGGCTCATTTGCCTTATCATCCTCTTCTCCATGAAGGGATTCCTCATCTTCATCTCTCTTCTCTTCAAGAAGTTCATCATCACTCTCTTCTTCAAACATGTCTTCCTATTCAAGAAAGAATTATCCATTACAAAGCATGTCTTCATATGAGTCTTTACAAGACTCTTCAAAAACTCCTTAAAAAGGATATAATTTAGAAACTTCTTCTAGGAAGCAAGGCTCCTCCTTGCTTAAACAATCTTCATGATTGTCACATATGGATTTATGGGTATCCTCATCAAACCCATAAGCATCCTTCAACACTTGCCATGCCATTGTAGCTGATCGAAAATTGGCTATGAGAGGGAAAACACTATTTTCCATTACTCTCCTAAAATACATAAGAGCTAAGCAATTTGCATATTGTTGCTCCTTCTTCTCCTAATTTTCTTTACCTTCAATCAATTTCCATTGTGGTGGTTCTTCATATCCTTATTTTACAACACTCCAAAGATCTTTGGATATAAATAATTTCTTAATCATTATGCTCCAAATAGCATAATATTTACCATTGAAACTTGGCACCTTCAGGTATTCATACATGTTTTCCATCATCAATCCTTTTACTAGCAATGTATGCCAATGAACTCCTCCGGATAACAATATGACTCACCAAACAATTTCTCTCCTTGTAATGATGGTGTCACAACTATTTTTCATGACTCCTTGTGAGACTGGATGGCTATACAACCTTACAAATCATCTATCTAAAAAAAAACAAATTTAGGCCCCTGAACGGGGTTCCAAGGGGCAGCACCCCTGGAGCCCAAAATTTTTAAGTATAAAATGGGTCCTCCAAAAGGCTTCCATAGGCTCCTGCCATATTCTTCCACACATAGCAGTTTGAAGTTGACTGAATACAGTATTCAATCCATACATTCAAACTTTTTTTCATCAAAGGATTAGGGAATTTTCTCTTACTAAAAGAGAACAAAAGGTATGATAGCATTTAGTTGACCTTATCATGAATTATTATAGAAATGTTCCCCTTATATGAAAAAATTATCCCCCCTTAAATCCTCTTAGGCTATTACAATAATTTCCTCTTAGGAAATATCCCCTCTTAGGCTATTACAAAAAATTTCCACTCTTAAAGCCTCTTACGCTATTACAAAAACTTTCACCTTTCTAAGTGTGAACCTTTCAAGCCTCTTGGGCGATTACATAAATTGCCTCCTAGGAAATATTTGCACCTCTTTTTTAAAAAAGGTTTACTAAAAAGAAATTTCAATATATTGTTATTTAATAATAAAAATTCGCTTTAAAAATAAAAAAATTTCAAAACAAAAATGATTTACCATGCTCTTCCTTGTCTTCAAAGTATATCAATATATCATCTAAAAATATGAGGAAGAACTGGTCTAGATGCCTCCTAAGCACACTATTCATTAGATTCATGAATGAAGCTAGGGCATTCGTTAGTCCAAAGGGTAGGACTGTAAACTCATAATATCCATACCTAGTTTTGAATGCAGTTTTTAGAGTGTCCTCCTCACATATTCTTAATTGATAATATCCTGAACCTTAAATCAATATTTGTTAATACCATGGCATCTCTCCTAAGTAGAGGATATCGATTCTTTATTGTTACCTTGTTAAGCATTCTATAATTGATACATAATATCAAAGAACCATCATTTTTCACAAATAAAATTGATGCACCCCAAGGCAACACACTTGGTTTTATTAATCCTTTTTCTAATAGCCCTTGTAGTTACACCTTTAATTCCTACATCTCAATAGGATTCATCCTATATGGATATCTATGTATAGGTTCCACTCTAGGTATAAGGTCAATCATAAAATCAAATTCCCGCATAGAAGGAAGTCCAAGAAAATACTTAGGAAAAACGTCCTTAAATTCCTATAGAATGGGATGTTTCTCCAACACCTCCTTCTTTTGATCTTATCCAACTTCATTGAATTTCACGATATAGACTATCCCTTTCTTCGTGAGTACTTTATTAAACTTCATAGCCAATAGCATTAGGGGTTTAAATATATGTTGCTTGCTATAAATTCTTAGTCTCTCCTTGACATTTTCTAAGTAATCCATCCATCTATCTTAGAATTTTATCAAGGCTTTATGGACCTATAACCAATCTATTCCTAGTATTACATCAAAAGCATGAAGTGGAGCTACATCAAATAACATTCAATGGTACTACGAGCTAAAGTAATATTTGCCATTGAAAAACATTGGTTTAATGAGTAGGTTTACCCAGAACCATACTCAACCTTCCATATATGAGCTAAATATCCTATTGTGACATAGCCCTTTCTAAAATATAAGGAATAAAACTATCTATGGCCCCACTATCAATTAAAATTTTTACTTCCTTATTAAAAATATCACCTTTTATAAGCATTGGGATGGATTTCCCCTTCAACTTTTGATTTTTGATTGTGACATAAATCTAGTGCACGAGTTATTTTTCCTTGGTACTAGATGTACCTGGTCCTGGTTGATGTGGATACTAACTTGCATAGTGAAGGCCTCTGTAATTATAACACCCATCCTTGGGTTCCTACCACTTTTCTAATTTTTGTTCCCCTATCTTACTTGTTGGGGTAAAAATTTATGATTTTAGAGGATGAGATTTTGCATTGTTGGGATTATTTTTGGTTTTCTTTTGGAATTTCTTCTTGAACTTTCCTTGTTTCCCATTATTTATCTTCTCAAAATTATAATGGTTCTTGGTATTCCGATCATGTTTCTCTTCCCATTTCAAGAATCCTTGACTATTCCTCTTCCTAAGTGCTTGTTGATCTTGCTTAGATAAGATAGAATAGTTAGATTGTAAGTGAGGCTCTACTTTCTTTGCTAGGTTATACACATTCTATAGTGACCTAGGTTCATTCATGTTTACATCATGTATCACTCTTGACTCTAATCTAATAATGAACTTATGAACCCACGTCTTCTCATCATAAGCAGGTACATACTTTAGTAATCATACCAACTTTTATAATAAATTTCCATAGTCTTGGTTCCTTGTCGAATGTTGACAAACTCCTCAAACTTTAATGCATAGAAGTGTTCTTTTAGGAACCTATTTTCAATATTTTGACAAAATATTTCCATTTAATGTCGATAGGTTTGATCTTAGTCTTATCATAGTAAGTTTCCCACAAATCCAAAACAATCCCTTCTAGGTAAATTATGGCCTAGACTATTCGTCTTCCTAGGTAATAGCCCTTTACTATAAAATAGACTTCTAATTCCCTTAACCAAGCTTCAACTGCATCCCCATCCCCTTCTCCATAGAATTTATTGATGCAAATACTTTTTATATCCCTAGCCACCTCTTTTTCCAAAATAGCTCTGGCTTCCAACTGGTCTACAGTTAGTCTATTAGATTGGTTAACTTTTGAACCTATAACTTGTGAATTTTGATTCACAAGGTCTTCCAACATTTGATTCATCTAATCCTACATGGTAGCAACCATAACAGTGACATTTTCTACCTATTTGTTGGAATCTTTTGGATTCTCATCCTAAATCTCTTCTTCAATATTATTATTTTGAGTCTACCTAGTTGAAGGTATAGGCCTATCTTTTCTAACCTTAGGTATCATTTATCCTAATTACAACCAACAAGAAAATGCTAGGTTACAATTCCACCTAGAATTGAAACATTGACTCAAACCATAATAAAGATTTTTTCTTGCTAAAACAATAAATATTCTAATTATGATAGTGTTCTAAAGTTATGATGCAACTTCAATGCCAAATTTCATACTTATCATAAGTACAACATCATAACATTCTAATTACCCTTGGGTTTAATATCCATTAGATTCTATCAAGTAGGGTATCCTAGGTCTTCTCGACTTTAGCTTAAAACTTAAGCAAACCTTCATAGAAAGATATCCAAATCCTTAAAACAGATTAAGAAGCTTTATAACCTCATACCTAGAGCTCTGATACCAAATGTAATTACCTCAAAAAAACTACAAGAAACACACAGATAAATAAAATATTTTTTTAACTATGATGAGGGATTCATAAACTCGTAACCAATATGTGTTTTATCTATTGTTTAAGTTTACTAATATTCCCAAATTTCTCATTGAGTTACATCTCACCAAATACCCTACACAAGTCTATTTGTGTAGGTATACTATGTGTTACCACAAATAAGTCTATCCATATCATCACTCTTGATGAGCTAAACTTATCATCCTTAGTACAGTCGAAGGTATACACCCATATTCATACCATACACAAGTCTATATGTGTAGGTATGATATGTGTGTTTCAAGTTAAGCTATCCATATCATCTCCACGATAAGTTATCTTAACTCATATGCAGTCAATTAGTTTTCTTAGTTAATATTTTTCCTAATGGGGTCTCAATACCCTAAGGTATTCCTACATTCCCCCTAAGAGGTATCAATATCTTAGGTCTTGTTCTAGGCTCACCCTAAGATTTCATTTTCTTAGGTTACTTTCATTTTTAGCAAGAAGACAAGTTAACTTTATATACTAAATCAAACAAAGAATAAAACTCTTAAAACATACATGAGGTACTTATAAAGTAAACAACATTTAAAGGAAAGTAAGCATTAAATAGCAAGATAAGCTAAACAACAAAGCCTAGATAATTCATAGCGATAAATTAAAGATACAATTCCCATCAATACAGTAATATATTTTATATATTCGAGTATAGCAAAACCTCCATAATTATAAAATAATAAAGTAATATATAATTTTCATCTAGGTATATCTCCCTACAATTCTATTCTATTTGAGCATAAGTAAATCATTGTAATAGTAAATCAAATTGATACATAGGTTATAATTGTCACATTTGGTCCTCCTTATCTTTCCATCGTTCGTTTGAGTATAGTAGGGGATCAAGGAAACTCATGATTTCATGATAGAAATACCTCTAAATGCATCTAATATTTACTTTTCTAAATTGCAACTATAAAAATTTAATCAAAGTATCTAACCATCTACTACATAGTTGATATCATTAAAACAATTATATTTTTATTTTCACCTCTTATTGCCCATAGAAAGTCATTCAACAAATACAACTAGAACAAAGGTTTTACTTTAGTCAATTCATTTCAAAATTTATTCAAAAAATTAAAGTCCCATACCTTTAATCTATAAATCAACCATCTTTCCTTTATTTCATAAATCAAAGTCCCATACCTTTAATATATAAAATAAACTATTTTATTTAATTAATAAATTAAAGCCTCATTACTTTAATTCATAAATCAACCATCTTTCCTTTATTTCATAAATCAAAGTCCCATACCTTAATATATAAAATAAACTATTTCTTTTAATTAATAAATTAAAGCCTCATCCTTCTCTTTGAGAGGTCCATGGTTCAAACCCCACTCAATATGAGGGGACCATGACTCCTCATAAAAATATGTGTAAACTCATTGAAAATGAAAATTAAAGCCTCATTACTTTAGTTCATAAATCAACCATCTTTCCTTTATTTCATAAATCAAAGTCTCGTACCTTTAATCTATAAAATAAACTATTTCCATTAATTAATAAATTAAAGCCTCATTACTTTAATTCATAAATCACCCATCTTCTTTTATTTCATAAATAAAATCCTCATACCTTTAATATATAAAATAAAATATTTCCTTTAATTAATAAATTAAAGACTCATTACTTTAGTTCATAAATCACCCATCTTTTAAATCAAAGTGTTGAAAATATTGACTACATTGAGTTGTCATTGATGTCAAAGGATTGATGCCAAAAGATGCATAATATTTAACGCAATAATACTATTCAAGGTTGATGAATTTATGAGGTTGGACAGTTTCTCAAGGCAATTTTATTTAAAGGAGGAGATTATAATATTTAAATATCAGGTTTAATATTATACAGAAAAGGTTTAAGAGAATTGGACCAAAAGGTTTAACTACTTGAGACAAATAATTTGAAAATATAAAGGTTTGAAGGTATGTGCCAAAAATATTTAAATAAAAAACGTTTAAAGGATGAGACTTAGGGCTAAACTAAAAAGGTTTAAAAGATTGAAGACCAAGGTATAGATGGGCCACAAGTTTACATTATTTTATTCAAAAGGTTTTAAGATAACTATGGGCCTAAATGTTTATGTTATAATAATTTAATCAAATATTATAACCAAAGTTCAAAAAAAGGGTTTGAGGTGCCAACATATTTCGAATTACAAGGATACATTGATGTTTTGAAGCTTCGAATATTCTAGCTTAAGCATATAAATATTTGTCATTTCTTCTCCATATATTGAATGTAATATTTTATATGAAATATACTCGTGATATTTATGCAAACGATAGAATATAAGAGATACAACAAAAATTAAAAGTGTGCAAGAGATGGAAACGAATTATCTGAGTGCATACCTACTATGTTTCACCCAACTGGGGTAGTCTAGTGGTTGGTTGGCTTGTGTGAGCACTATTAGAGGAAAGGTTATAGGATCGAAACCCTTGAATGTCATTTTGCTATGCAGATAAGGTTTTGATTTGCATGCAGAGAATAGAATTAGGGTTGGGTGACACCCTTTTGGTTTCAATGGCTGCACTAGCATGAGGTATTTGAAATTTTAATTTTGCATTGATTTGACTTGAGGTGGTTATGACAGTTTACAAGGAGCTTAAATTATTTAATTTTGATTTGAATTGGACTTAATAGGAGCTATAAGTTATGCAATGTTTGTTTGATTTTTGTATTGTGCATAAGTACTTTATATTTGAAATATCATAGTGGGAGTTTTGTGGTGTAGTAAAACATTTGAAAGTTGTATGTTGTATAGTGCATAAGAGGGTTAATTTTTGCATTATCAAAGTGGGAGTTTTATGGTGTATTATGATTTGAAAATTGTACTATTTTTGCTTGATATCTTCAAGGATTTGGTTCATTATTAAAATGTTTTGTCATGTGAAACCAAGAGGAGTTATAGAGCATTATTTTGGGATATTATTGTGCACATATTTTGAAAGGGATTATGTGGATTATTTGAAAAGAAGTTTTGCTAACTTATTTTAAAGTGGCAAAATAAAGGGAGTTATTTTAAGACAGGTTTTTGAGGGCACATCTTCATCAAGGCAGTTTTATGGGTATGTTATTTTAACCCCTCAAGATGGCTTGTTTGAAGGAAAATAGTTTCAAGTCATAAGGTGGAGATATAAGGATTAATTTTATGTGTATTGCTAGAAATATAAATGCAAGAGTCTAAAAGCAAATATGTGTATCATTGATGAATGATATTGGAAACACATATGCTAGGGTTTGAGAACAAAGTTATGTATCATTGTTGAATGAAATTGGAAACACATGTGCTAGGATTTGTGAATAAGTTGTGCATTATTGTGATTGATATTGAGAGAAAATTTTCAAGGATTAAAGACCAATTTTTGTAACCCAGGTTTTGTAGGTGAGTTGGAGAGGAGAGGGAAATCCTCTAAGGGAGGTCCCAGGTTCAAATCTCCACCCTACCAAAAATCTAAATTGGGTATCCAAAATCCAATTGATAATGTTCGTGCAGGCAGGGTTGGGTTCGACTCCCAGGTGACTTTGACAGTGTAGAACCCCCTGTTCGTGGTCTCTTAAAATAAGGTATCCCCACAACGGGTTTTTCACTTTAAAAAAAAAATTATTAAAAAAAATATATTAAAAAAAATTAAAAAGAAATTAAATAAACATTTTTAAAAATTTAAACCCTTTTTTTATGCCCATGCAAGTTGAACCCGCGACCTCTCCACAAGAAGAGTCTTAACTCACTCCTCCCTACCATCATGGCTACCACTGCCAATGCTTCTTAAAATCATGATGCGTGCTTTAAACTTTCCTTTGCTATGATGAGACAAAAAAAGAAATAAAAATTTGATGTTTATGAGTTTCAAACTCGTGACCGAGGGATGGGAAGGGTTTTAAGCTTGGATCCTCGATCCAGTAAAGCTACGATGCCTAACATGAAGGTATGTGGTGAAGCCTTCGATATCAAGGTGACTCGCATCACTTTTTTAAAAAAAAAATTAGGATTTAAAATTCCACATTCATGCATAAGGAGGAATATGAGCTAAACAAATACCTCAACGTGCTCACATTGATTTGATTACTTTCGAGAAATTCTTGCCACCTTGACACCCATGTTGTATCCTCGTTCCACATTGACATCCAACCACATGTCTCTGTTACCATGTCAGATCCGCATCAGTCCTCCTTGCCATATCACTATCTTCCATGTCAAGACTGCATCAATTTTGAGTCTGTGGCTTCTTACCACATGTTCTCCTTGGGTCCTACCACATGTCACTTTGTAAGCTCTATTATCTATGCTCCACCTTAGCTTCCATTCCTACTATGTTCGATCAGTGCCTTTTGTGTTCGGTGTACTGGTTGGTTCATCTAGTCATCCTTTATAGGTCTTCTCAATACTTGGGATGCATGCTCACTCTACAAGCTGATGTTGACCTCACCTAGGGATCTGGGTCACACCTCAGTATCATTACCCCTCCTTCTATGGGTCCTCAACCTTGAAACTCATGTCTACCTTCCAATAGCCTCAGCAACTCCTCCAGATCTGATACCAAATATGAAAATATAGTTCACATTAAATTAATAAAGAAAATTTACATGCTTAAATAGTTTGGAAATGCTAACTGCTAATGAGAAATGAGGAGATATAATTAAGGGGAGAAGAGGAAAAATTAAATTTTGACTCCTCTTAACTCTCACCACTTGTCGACTACCCCTTGTTGACCACACCTCACTGACCACACCTTGCCGACCACACCTTGGTTAAAGGTTAAATTCTAACAAATATTCCAACAAAAATATGATATGAGTAAATACAAACCAAACATTAAACCCAAGGAACTTCTATAACAATTTAAGACACCACCATTAAAGGAATTAGAGGACGAATACCCAAATTTGGTGGAAGAGGTTCAATAACCAAAAATTTAAACTCCTTAACCCTAATGACTCTATCAAATAAAATAATAATTTGTGGTCGATCGAACAAGGAGAGATAATGGGATGCTACCACCCTTACAGTGCTCATAGAGTCTCACTAGTAGTGGCCTCCATTTGTACTAAAACCAAACCTTAAGCTTCTATAGGTAAGGATACCAAATATCATAGTAGGTGCCAAATTAATAACTATAGTTAAGTGGTGAATAACCCCATCATAAATGCAAGGAGGTGACACATAAACATCATTCAACACATAAGAAATAAGAAAGAACCGAAGGAGGCTTAGGTTACTCAATAGTTCATAATGTCCTAGGGACAAGTTAAAATGGAGCTACAAGTAATCTAACGCAGACAAGAAGGTGGCTTATTACCAACTTTGCTCTTTCCTCCAAAGCAATCAGCTTTCAAAGTGAAGCTTGCGAATAATTAAAATGCTTTAAACTTCATTAACAATAAAATACTAAGGTTACATGCTTATAAAGCTTAGGAAATAAGCTATAAATAGTTAAGACTAAAAATAGGGAGATAAAATAGGGAAGAGAGGAAATAGGGAAGAAAAGAGAATTAAAAATAAAACTCTCCTTCTTATACCGCCTGCCATCCACTTCCTTGTCATCAACCTCCTTGCCGTAAACCTCCTTGCTGACCAACCAAGGTAGATTAAATTCCAAAATTCTCCCCCTTGATGTTGATGTGACTTTTGCAAAAAGTTTCATCAGCATCACAACATTGGAAGAAACTCAATCTTTTTCGTCTCCTCCAGTTTTGTAACAAGAAATCAAAAATTGTAAAATTTTGTCTTGGGCACTCCTTCCATTGTTTGTGTGTGATATCCTCCATATTTTTTATTGCTCCTTATTGAAAGTACCAAGTTCATCATTTTTATGAGATACTCCCCCTTCATCAAAAATTCCTTCAAATGATGGTATTCCTAGAATGCCACAAGTATTGGTTCTCATTAACCAATCCAACACATTTCTTTTATCATTCATTCTATGGTCTTCAAACCATATTTCAGCTCCTAATACTCCTCCCGAGTATGTACAATGCATCATATTATGTAGATGGTTTTTCCATATTACAATTTCACATACCTCTACATAGATATTCAAACAAAATATAGCTATGCAATAGCTAATTACATATGCAACAAAATGTTGCTCCTCACACAAAGTTCCACTCAACACAATGAATTTACAATATTCCTTCTTCCAAGGAATTTTTAACACATCATTTGGATCCATGTGACCCAAGATCTCCATAATTGTCTTCTCTCCAAGAATATTATTCATAAAAGTTGTCTTTATGAGACAATCTCTTCTTAATAATGCCTTTGGAAAACATTATCCTTTCTTTTCATTCCTGCTCACAAAAAACAAATCATTAATCATAAGAACATTACCTTTAGTATGAGTAGATTTGGTGCTTTCCATAAATTTATTTTGTAGCAGTTCTCCTTCTTTATATGTTGCTTCAAGATCAACCATCAAATCTTCACTAAGAGTTCTCCTCCTTTGTTCAATCCATGTTGGTGTGTTGAAACACCATTCATTCAAGAAATCATACATTGTTACCTTTTCAAGACAACTATCTTTCTACAATGTAGTCACTCCAATTGAGTGATCTTCATCCACAATTGCCTCTTCAAGACAATTCTCAATCTCCTTTGATGATGCCTCCAATACATCATGAAGTTCATTAATGACTATCTCACTATTTTCTATCTCCTTCTTGAGATAGTCTTTCTCATAATGTGTTTTTCCTTTTATTATCTCAGCCTTGAGATAATATTCATTATGGAGCATGAAACTTATGCCCTTCATTTCTTCTTCCATTGATGTTTCCATAACATGGAACCCATCAATATATTTTTCTATTACACCAAATGAGTAATCTTCCTCTTGCTTTGTAATTGCATGTACAAGACAATTCCTGGGTTCAAGCATTGATGTTCTCATAGTCATCACAACATGAAAAATATCAATCTCTCATTCTTTTTCATGTTTTACTTCATGGTATTATGAACAATAAGCCTTTCTATTTGTCACCCTTGATGAGTGATATCCTCCGTTGAGCATGAAGCCTATGGCTTTCATCTCCTCTTCAATTACAAATTCTTGTGGATCAAAATCCCATATAACTTGAAAATTACAATCAACATTCACTCCATATGAGTGAGCTTCCATATTTACATATTTATTTGCTCTTTCAAGAGAGCACACATCCATGTGAATAATCTTCAAGATAATGGAGACAATGGTCTTCCATGAATATTTCTTCTCCATCATCATCCCACAAAACTTATTTATTCTCCTCCATGATAATTTTAGGTGCATTCTCCAAAATACACTCTTCATTTATCTCCTCCATGAGACATTATTCATCATACATTTCACTTTGATGGTCTTCAAGCAAGGAACACTCCAATATGAGTGTTTCTCTTCCTTCATCTTCAAAGTCTTCTTCCAATTTTGAGTGGTCTTCACTACAAGGTCCTTGAGAAATTATCTCTCCATTGAGACATTCATCCTCTTTGCTATCAATGTGAATGCTTTCCAAGCATGCCATTCCTACAAAAAAATCATTAGTACAATTTTTCTTTTCATATTTTTCTCCTCCTAAAAGAAATAATTGACTATTACAATTTTCCATGCCTTTACAAGATATGTCTGCAACTATGGGTGTCTCACAATAACTCTCTCCAATGAGAGCTATACAAGGCTCCTTCCTCTTCTCATGCTCTTCGCCATGAAGGGATTCCTCATCTTTGTCTCTCTTCTCTTCATGTGAGCCTTCACAAGAGTCTTCAAAATCTCCTTCAAAAGGATCTAATTCAGAAATTTCTTCAAGGAAGCAAGGCTCCTCCTTGCTTAAAAAATATTCATGATTGTCACACATGGCTTTATGGGTGTTCGTAAGAAACCCATAAGCATATTTAAAAACTTGCCATGCCATTGTAGTTGATCTACAATTGGCTATGAGAGGGAAAATACTATTTTCCATTCCTCTCCTCAAATCCATAAGGGCTAAGCAATTTTCATATTGCTTCCCTTTCATCTCTTTTCTCTCCTCTTCTTGTAGCTTGTTCCAAGTGGGTTCATCATATCCTTCTTCTACAATGCTCCAGAGGTCTTTGGCCATAAAGAAGGTCTTCATAATTATGCTCCAAATAGCATAATTATCTCCATTGAAACTTGGCACCTTCATGTTTTCCATCACAATACTTAACCCTTGAATGGGGTTCCAAGGGGCAGTGCTAAACTAGCGCTCCAGAAGGCTTCCCGTCACTTTTCTAACCTCACTTTTATGCTCCCCATTTTTACAAATATTTCCTCTTAGGAAATAACATAAATTTTCACTCTTAAATCCTCTTAGGCCTTTTACAATAATTTCACCTTACAAAATGTGAACCTTTCAAACCTCTTAGGCTATTACATAAATTGCCTCTTAGGCAATATTTTCTCCTTCCTTTTTTTTTTTAATTTAGTAAACAAATTTAAAGATATTTTAATATATTTCTATATGATAATAAAAAAATTGCTTTAAAAATCAAATTTAAAAAATGATTTAAAAACAATAAAATTTAGATTATTAAATAAAAAATAAAAATAAAAACTTTAAAAATAAATAAGCTTTAAATAAAAAATTTAACCTTTTTTCTGCCCATGCGAGTCGAACCTGTGACCTCTCGATAACCAAAGTCTTAGTGCGCACCTCCTTACCACATTAGCTACCACCACCGATGGCAATTAAAAGCACATGGTGTGCTTTATTGCCTCCCCATCACAAAGGAGACAAAAAAAATAAAAAACTTTTAAAATTTTTTGGGAACTTAATCCCACATGCAGCAGGAATTGGGCTGCAAAGGGGTTTAAGAGTACGAGGGCTCACAAGGGTATTATATTGCCTTAGGGTAATCAGACCTTGCCATTTTTCTCTTTTTTGGGTGAATGTCATTCTGCCACATCGCCACCTTATGTCTGCTTCCCATGTGTCCTACTTTTTGTGTCTACCATGTCACCTCATTACTATATTCACCACATCATTATGTCCACTACGTCACCTCCTTGCCATGTCTGCCTCTGGTTAGCTTGCCATGTGTCCACCTTTGGTTAGCTCACCACGTGTCTGCCTTTGGTCTGCATTTTGCCAAGTCACATATCAGTTACCTGGGCAATCATGCCTGGTGTCCTCTGGTCAGCTAGTCAACTTCAAACTGTGTGCTCTCTACGGGCCTACTTTTGACCTCACCTTAGTGCATGCTCTATGGACCCTCTCGATCTCCTCAATAATTGTACCTCTTATGGGCTCGCCCATGTGGGCCTCCTCAACCTCATCGATATTCGTGCCTCACCTGTGGGCCTCCTCATGCCTCCTCGGGATCCATGCCTAGCTTGTCTTGAAACCCTAGACACCCTCCACTTTGATACCAAATGAAGCTTGTGAATAATTAAAATGCTTTCAACTTCATTAACAATCAAATGCTAAGGTTACATGCTTATATAGCTTAGGAAATAAGCTAGAAATAGTTAAGACTAAAAATAGGGAGAGAAAATAGGGAAGAGAGGAAATAGGGAAGAAAAGAGAATTAAAAATAAAACTCTCCTTCTTATACCGTCTGCCATCCACTTCCTTGTCGTCAACTTTCTTGTTGACCAACCAAGGTAGATTAAATTCCAACACAAAGCTACTGGTTACTAAAAAGGATAAACCAGAGAGATGATGCTAAGTAATGTTAGGTCCAATCAATATGGTGATGGCTCAACACCAGTTATATAGACTTGAAAATATCAAAATACACACAAACAAGCCATAAGGCTCTATCTAAGGGTGCTATCATGAATACCCAATGATTTCCAGTAAATTGAATGGATACAGTAGACTAAATGTATTGTGAAGGAGTGAGAGCATCTACGATAAGAATTAGCTTAACATAAGTGAATTGGAAGGGTGCCAAACTCAAACCAACATAGATACATCACTAAGGAATACAACCAGGTAGAGAAAAAGGAATGGAAAACAAGCCCAAGCTTATCACCAGTCATAATAGGCATAATACCATCTTAAAACCATTAACCAATTTTAAAAGGATTGAAATGAGGTAACTCAATGAAACCAACCTATAAAATCTTACATCAACTTCACCTCTCCTTCATTATTGCTACCTTCACAATATGTTCAACCCTCTATAAACCCTTGCATTGGTTTCACCTCTCTCCTTTTATCCCTTTTCTATTTCACTATGTATGAAGAAAACCTCCTCCCCATCTCCCTATTTAAGGGGTTTTTTGTTTTCTCTTATCATGCTTCCATATTTTCTCATCAATTCTACCTACCCACCTTCAATTCCTTCTCATCGCCCATGATGGTCTAGAAAGATAATATATATATATATATATATATATATATATATATATATATATATATATATATATATATATATATATATATATATATATATATCATTCTCTTCTTGTTTTGAAATTCAACCATAAATGAAGTTCCTTCCCATGGTCTATAGGAAACTTCTATTATTATTAATAATAAAGCTCTATATTATCTATATAATAAAGTTCCATTATTATTCACATTATCTATTTACAATAAAATTCTATTATTGCTTATCAATAGATCCTCTTATATATATATATATATATATATATATATATATATAATAAAATTTTATTATTATTTTAAAAATATATTCTCTATAAATATATATATATATATATATATATATATATATATATATATATATATATATATATATATATATATATATATATATATATATATATATATTTAAAATAAAATTATATTATTATTTTAAAATAGTTTCTCTTATCTATATATATATATATAGGATTTTTTATTAAAACCTAGCAATATGCTACTCTTTTAGAAAATTAGAGGATTCAAAGGCAACCAAAATTATGCATATTTTTCCAAATTAGTAATGCAACAAGTGATGAAGTAAAAGACAACAAATTATATGCAACAAGCAAAGTGGGAATCTTTCCATCAACCCAATCACCCATCTTAGCTAAAGAATTTATGATAGCTACTAGGCTATCAACTATGGCTCTTGGTGTCTAGCTAATTGATGATTATTCCTAAATGTTAATGCATACCTATATGAAGGTAGTCATTCCTATTGGGTTTTCTTAATCATCACTTTCCCAACCTCAAGTAACCTATTTCTGGTGGATGATTCTATTTCTTCCACCTATGAGTGTACTTGTTCTGGATATTGATAATCTATCAGTAATACCATGTTATTCAAAGATAAATCAATCTAGGTATTATATAGTCATCCATTTGCAACAAAACTAAGTATCAAATTACTATGTATCATCACATAGTTTTTCCATGCCTAAGTCTTGCTAGGTAATATGATGACATCCTATCCCCTGGGACTAAACACTATATTGGATGTTTCCTATTTTACAAAAATAAAAATTAGTACCTTATATTTTCAAACAAGAAGGGAAAATGTTTTTATATGTCCTACAGTTTTTCCCAAGTGGCATTTCTTTTAGAAAAATGGTCCCATTGGACCTTACATTATTCAAGAGTCTGGTTCTGCATAGAATTAGAATAAAACTCAATAATCTTCACCAGAATTACTTCAATAGTCATCGGGTTTTCCATATACAATTTAGAAACATCCTACACATATTCAAGGTTAGCAACATATTTCATAAGTAGGGATATGTGGAAGGTGTCATGGATATTTGACAAGTTAGCTAATAAAGCAAGTCAGTATGCAACTATGCTAATATTTTCAGTGATCTCAAAGGGCCCCACAAACCAAGGATTAAAATTTATGGATTTGATACCACTTTTAATCGGTTTAACCCTTAAGAACACTTCATCTCTCATAGATTATTCTCTTGGGGTTATTTTTAGATTAACATAACTTTTTTGCCAATCAATAGCTTCTTTGAGTTTTTACCTGATAACTTTTAATCGATATTCAATTTCTCTAACCATATTTGGTCCAATCACAACTTGATCTTCCAATTTTCCCAATAAAATGGTTTTCTATACTTATAGCCATACAATACATCAAAATAATCCATTCCTAGAGAGGAATGATATCCATTATTGTAGGTAAACTCTACAAGGTGTAGATAGTATTCCTAGTGAGATGTTTGATCCATGTAGTACATGCAAATCATGTCCTATAGTACTTGGTTTACCCATTATATTTGACCATCTATCTCAGGGTGGTATTCCAAGCTCATATTAAATTTAGTACCTACTTTACAATGTAGGGATTCTCAAAATTCAAAAGTAAATCTAAAAACCCTATCTAAAATTATTATTTTTGGAAACCCATGTGATCAAAATACCTCTTTGGCAAATCTGTTAGTGACTATATGAGCATCATCCTTTATGTTCCCTGGTATGAAATGTGCAACATTAGTCAATCTATCAACTATTACAAGGATTACATCATGTTGATACCTGATCTTGGGTAATACTACTATAAAATCCATATATATAACCTACCATTTCTACATAGGTAAATCATGTGGATACAATTGTCCTCCAGGATGCTTTCATTCAACATTAACCTTTTGATATTCAAGGCACAAAGTAATAAAATCAATTATATCATTCTTTATTCCTATCCATAAGAAGGTCATTTTCACATTTTCCCTCATTTTGGCCCCTCCAAGATGAGAAAAATAAGGGGATATATGAACTTCTTGCATTATTAGCTTCATTATATCGCTCATTTTTGGTATTATGATCATATCTTTATAGCATACAATTTTAAATTTCATGCTAAATTCCTTATTACCCTTAGGATGTCTACTCACCCTAGCTAGAATTTCATTGAAATACTCATCTCAAGATTACTCCTATATCACTTGATCCATTTGATTTATGTGATAACTAGTTATGGCTTCTATGTGCTTCCTTCTGCTTAAGGCATCATCAACCTTATTCTCTTTCCCCTTTATATACTCAATTTAAAATTCATACTTAGTGAGAAACTTGAACCATCTTCTTTGTCTCGAATTGAGTATAGGCTGGATGAATATATACCTCATAATTTGATGGCCAATTTTCAACTCAAAGGGCCTTCCTACCCAGTAGTGGTGCCAAAATTTTAGAGTGTACACCACTGTAGCTAGCTCTAAATCATGTGTAGCATAATTAACTTCATTATTCTTAAGCTTCCTTTGTGTATACGCTACTAATGACTCTTATTGTGAGAGACTCTTCCTAGCCCTTCAGTGATGCATCCATGCATACTAAAAAGTTCCCTTGAGGATCTAGAATTTTTAATATTGGTGTTGTAATGAGTTTCTATTTTGGCAATGCAAAGGCAGCTTCACACTTTTTTTACCACTTGAATTTTTCTCTTTTTTTGGAGGTTAGTTATTTTTTTGGTAATCTTAGAGTAATTATTTATATAACATCTATAGTAGCCCTTCATCCCCATTAATCTTCATAATTTAGTCACATTGGTAGGGGTGGCCAATTCAAAATAGCTTCAATTTTCTATGGGTCTACTGCAATCCCTTCTGCAGATATAATATACCCAATATATCGTACCTTTAAGACATAGAAATCACTTTTCACTAGATTTAAATAGAGTTAATTCTCCCTTAGCAACTATAACATAATACTGAGATGTTTATCATGCTCCTTCTTTTCTCGAGAGTATATTAATATATCATCTAAAAATATGGGGATAAACTGATCCAGATGTCTCCTAAACACACTGTTCATTAGATTCATGAATGCAGCAAGGGCATTAGTTAGTCAAAAGGGTAGGATTGTAAAATCATAATACCAATGCCTAGTTTTGAATGTCATTTTTTGAGTGTCTTCCTTATGTATTGTTAATTGATGGTACCCTAATTTTAGATCAACATTTTTGAATACTATGGCATCCCTTAGTTGGTTGAACACATATTTTATTCTATGTAAAGGGTATTGATTCTTAATTGTAGTCTTATTAAGTGTCATGTAATAAATACATAACCTTAATGAAACATCCTTCTTTTTTACAAAAAACATCGGTGCACCCCATGGAAACACACTTGGTTTTTTCAATATCTTTTCCAATAGCCTTTGCAATTTCACCTTTAAATCCTGCATCTCAATAGGATTTATCCTAAATGGATTTCTATGGATAGGTTTCACTCCTAGCATAATTTCAATGGTAAAATCAAATTCCTACACAAGGAGAATTCGAGGCAAATCCTCAAGGAACACATCCTTAAAGACCTGCAAAATTGAGTTTTTCTCTAGCACTTCTCTTTTCTAATCTTCTCCAACTTTATTGAGTTTTATGACATAGACTATCCCTCCCTTATTGAGGGTTTTATCAAATTGCATAGTTGACAATATCTAAGGTTTAAATAACCCTTGTTTTCTATTAATTATCAGTCTCTCCTTGCCCTTTTTGAATACTCAATCCATCTATCTTGGAAACTAATCAAGGCTTTATGAGCATGTAACCAATATATCCCTAGGATCACATCAAAAGCGTGAAGTGGAGCTACATATAAAAAACCTTTGATGGTACCATTACTTACAATATCTACCATTGGAAAACATTGATTTACTGAGTAGGTTTACCTAGAACCATACTTGACCTTCCATCCTTGGGCCAAATATCCTGGTCTTTTTTATATATGTCTTGTTAAACTAGAAGAAATAAAACTATTTGTCATCCCACTATTAATTAAAATATTTACTTCTTTACTAAAAATATTACCTCTTATAAGCATTGGGATGGCATACCCCTCCAACTTCTGATTCTTGATTGTAGCATAAATTTGGTATGTGGGATATTTTCCTTGGCATTAGATGTACTCGATCCTGGTTGATGTAGACACTAACTAGCATAGTGAGGGCCTCTACAATTATAACACCCATCCTTGGGTCCTTATCACTTTTTAGGTTTTTTTTTTCCCTACTTTACTTATTGGGATTGAAGTTTATGGTTTCAAAGGCTGAGATTTAGCATTATTGGGATTGTTGTTAATTTTATTTTGGAAGTTCTTATTGAACCTTATATGTTTTCCATCATTTATATTTTTAAATTATGGGGGGTTCTTGACATTTATATCCTATTCCTCTTACCATTTCAACAACCCTTGACTATTCCTTTTCCTAAGTTCTTATTGATCTTTCTTAAATAGGACTAAGTAGTTGAATTGTAGGTGAGACTACCTTCTTTGTTAGGGAATACACCTTCTATAGTGACTTGGGTTCATGTATGTTTACATCACATCTAACCCTTGATTCTAATGTAATAATGAACTTGTGAACCCTCATATTCTTATCATAAGTAGGTACATACCTTAATAGTCATACCATATTTTTGCAATATATATCCACAATTTTGGTTTCTTGTTGAAGGTTGACAAACTCCTCAAACTTTAATGCATAAGTGTTTCTTGAGTAACCTATTTTTTGAAGATTACAAAAAAATATTTCCATTTAATATCAATAGGTTCAATATTATTCTTCTCATAGTAAGTTTCCCACCAATCTAAAGCAACCCCTTTTAGGTAGATTGTGGCACAAACTATTTGGATTCCTAGGGAATATCCCTTTATTATAAAATAAACTTCTAATTCCCTTAACCAGGATTCAACTACATCCCCATACCCTTCTCCACTGAACTTAGTAATGCAAATATTTTTAGATCGTTAGCCAATTATTTTTCCAAAAGAGCTCTGGCTTCCAACTATTTTGCAATTAGTTCATCTACTTGGCTAACTTCTAAACCTCTATCTTGCGAATTCTAATTTGCAATGGTTTCCAACATTTGTTTCATTTGTTCCAATTACCTCTTGGGTCCTCCATTTATTTCCATATTTCATTTGAGGATAATAGGGTATCAGGGCAACCCATGGTTCTATGAAATGTATGCATTGTAATAACCCCAATTGTTACACCCTCTTATCCACATTTTTTTTATATAAATACATATTTCATGAGGCAAGGTACACAATCACGATATAATATAGAATAATTTCATTTGGATTGTAAGTTATCAAGGTAAATATTACCAAGATATATTGAGACTTTATCAGAGTCACTCTTGAGTAGAAGTGATCAGCTTCTACGAAACCCTCATACCACTCTGATATGAGAACATTGGCCAAATGTTAGATTACATACCTATTAAAAATGAAATCACCCTTAACCATATTGTCCACCAAGACCATTATATAGGTGAATACCTTGAATATGGAAACCCATCATAATGAAATAACCTCAATAATGGTTATTCATAGATATTAGATCCAACCCTCATCTTCTTGATGAGATATCTAAGATAACAAAATCACTACACATGATTAAAATTATGTAATCCTTGGAATACCATATTATTTATTTGGTGATTTATTGTCATCCTATCCAAGTGTATTGAGTTCTTGGTTTAATTATAATTAACTTAGATTAATGGTATTATTTTGTCTAGTATTGTTGTGTAGATTCTCCATAAGTTTCCCTCTACACTATGGTAATAAATAAGAGATAAAATTATAAACATTCATTAAACATCATATATTTAACAAAATATACTAATCAAATAATTTTCCTTACTTATCAATTTTCAAAACATATATCAGTTAACATTCGTTAGAGGTGAATATTACAATATGAAGAATTTATCTCTAATTTACAAAACTAGTAATCAAATACATAAAGTGTTACAAATCATGGCTGATTTTCCATAAATTATTTCATCCCTGCATAATTACATTGGATCTATATCAATACAAGCTTATTCATGATTACAATGAGAATATCCCAAAACATAAAGTATAGTCTTCAAAATTTGTTGTCTGGTTCTCCTCTAATTTATCTTGAATCTTCTTGGAGTGAGAGATGATAGTGAAGGGATCAGGACAACTCGAATGCAATTTATGCCAAATGCATTACAAGCAAATATGCTTATCAAATTTATATGCAATCATGCATCACATCTTTGCCAAATGCATATAACATACAAAGAAATCACCAATCATGAATAAATAATTCATCCATATTTAATATTTTCTTAAATAAGGATTAATTCTTAATCCCAACCATCATTTGTTTGGTTCATCACCAAACATAGGGAAGAGTCCCATACCTCTTCCAAAGGAATGGACACCAATCCATTCCTTCCCAAACTAGAAAATATTCCATCCTTCTAGTTTGAGATATATTTATTTATACAAATACTATGATTTCACTTGTTCATTCTAGAATTATACAAAGACTATGATTTCACTTGTTCATTCTACTTGTCTATCTAATAGACCTCAAATCATAGTTGTTTTTTTTCTTATTTTATAATCCATACAAATTAAAACAAAACCCATATTTACAAATCTAATTGATTTCAATTTGATTTTCCAATCATTCCAAAAATAAAGGAAACTACTTTAATTTTAAAGCCATTCAAATTTTAATAAAATAAAACCAATATTTATATTATCTAGTTTCTAAATAAATGAAACTCAAACTCCTTATAGTATTTTATAAAGTAAACATCATCCAATAAACACATGTACCACATGATATTAAACATGTTTGCTAATCACTATACCTAAGAAAATAAATGATATCCATACCTAATAACTTTGTTATTCTTTCTTATATCCAAAGCATAAGGGATATATCGAAGACCAATATTTTATATGGATATAATTATCCTCTAAGCATAAAAGAGATGTCTTGAAAGCACATACCATGCTATCTAGTAGGGCAGTCTATTAGTATTTTAGGTGGGCAAATCTAATTTCCCTTACCACAGCCAATGACAATGTCGTTATGGTGTCAACTTAAAACAAATATTGACATACGTATATGGACATCATTTATATTATTCCTAGTTCATAACATCATAGATGAGGTGGAACTTGTCATAAATACCCACAAAGGCTTAGTGATGATCAAGTTGAACCAAGACAACATAGTATCAGAGGGTGCATCTGTTCATAAGCATGGCTTTATGGTACATGGTTAAGTAAGAGAATATCATGGTCTTATATGAATGGTGCAACTAAAAATAATCATATGGTCTCTCAGATTCAGAGATTGACGTATTTCACACACACAAAGATAAGATAATCCTTGGAAGAGTTTGACATTACAAACATGGATTGGTAGAATATATTAAGCAGATATAGAAATAGAGTAGTTTGCCACCACATCGGTATTTTACAACCCGTCCATCAATTGTACCTCACACATAGGTAGGAAAAATATGAATCAAACAAGATATTACTTAACAATACAATCAATCACTATTCAATATGACTCGTACTGTCATATGGACACTCATTGGTCTATCTATGGTAATTTTCGATGGTATTCTGATCATTAATATGGTTCAGATCGTAATGTAAATAGGACTGAGGATTTATGGTCAAATAATAAGAACAATTTTCAAGACATATAATTTGACTAGTTGTAGGTTGTTTGGCTCCTTTGACTCACGAGGTAACCATGGTGGGAAACACTCTATTTCAAACAAGTTTGGGACTGGAATCTCTCCCAAGGGTAGCAATAGATAAAATGCATAGGCAGAGGTAATGGAGATGATTTCCCATCATGGATACAACACATTCTATCCATTAAAAATCCAGTTATTCTTGGACTCAAACATAAAATAGATACCATAGACTAATTGTATTACAATTCATTAATAAAGGGACCACAACAGTATATATGATTCAATAACATATACTTAATATCCAAGTGGCACATCCATTGTGTAAATAATAATAATTCTATGACACACCTAATAAATGGGTAGTAAAGACAAATAAGATCCTCATCTAGAGAATAGAAACTATACAAAATAATCATGCTATAAATCATGATACAACACTAAAACATAAGTAGTAAGATAGAGTTTCCCACACCTAGTTCTTTCACAAACCACAAAATCAAATATGCTTGAAAGATCTTCTTTCGTCCACTCCTTCTAGCCTCTCCTAGATTCTTCTAGCCTCCTCTTTCTTCTCCAGTCTATCCTCCCAGCATAACATCCCCCCATTTTTTCTCAATATTAGTGGCAATTTATAGCTCTCTTTATTTTTGACAAGAAATATGCTTCTAAATATATATATATTAATAGAAAGGAAATCTATGGAGATAAGAGCATAATCTTATCCACCATTTCAACCTTTCCAAAGTAGCCATGCATGTGTAGAAAAAATTCATCATTTAAATCTACAAGTTAGTTTTTTTTTCATGTTTTAATCCAATTTAAAATTGAACAAGCTCATAAAAACAAACTACCTAATTTCCTTCTAAAATAGGATCAACTAGATCCAACAAACATTCTCAAAAAAATAAATCCTTTACTTTAAATTTAAATATTTTGCAAAAATCATAATAAATTGCATTAATTTGTAAAATGTAAAATATTATTAATGTGCATTTTCAAAGTAAAATTCAATTAAACAAATCTCATGTAAATTATTCATAAAATAAAATATAAATCACACACATAAATGGCATACAAGAACTCGATGCATGTACTCAGTATTCCCCATCACCATTTTTACTTTAATTGTGCAGGAATTTTAGAGTAATACTCAAGTAACACAACCATCATGGAGGTAGTTAGTGATGATAGGAATATGAGATTTACCTATTGAGTTTCATAGTCATCATTTCCCTTCTCATGTCTTGGTGCTCAATATTCCACCTACGAGAATAAATGTTCATGCAATAAAGCAACATAACGTCATTTTATTTTGATAAATACAATGCAAATATATTAAGCATTAAGTATCTACCAAAGGATTAGTATCAGCAAGAGGAATGAGTGAGCTGAGGTTTAGAGGGTGCGGCGGGAGTGAGGGTTTGAATTTTTTGGGCAGGAATCTCAACCAAGGCGGTAGAGGTAGAGCAGGTATAGAAGGAGTGGGTGGGAACCTCGAGCATGGATCAAATGAGGATCTAGAGGAAGGTGGTCAGGCTACGACAGATTTAGAGGTGGGCATCACACGGGGGCCTGACCTTCCTCAGAAAGACCCCAAAAAAATATATATACGAAGGACAATGTAGGGCCCAAGAAGTGGTTGTCTTTTGCTGAGACTCTTAGAGGAAAAAGAAATGAGGTTCTCTCTCTTCTGCCCCTAGTTCTAGTAAATAATAAAATTTCAGCCCCGGTAAGTTCCATGAGCCTTTTTATTTTAATGGAATAATTCTCCCTAGTATGCAAGTTTTTGGGAGGTAGGCCGGACATGGAGACTATCAAGGCTTGGGTGATGGGTAAATGGAGATCGGTAGGCAGCTTGGAGTTGGTAGCTCTAACTCAAGGGTTATTCATTATCTATTTTAACAATATGGAGGATGCTAACCTCATTTTAACAAGAGGTCCTTGGTTTCTAGGCAAAAGGAGCCTTTTTATCAGACGATGGGGTGAATATTTCGACCCTAAAAAGAAAAATATTAACATTTCCCCTATTTGGGTTCATCTCCCGAGTCTACCTACCCAGTTCTTCAATGAATATTGGCTGTAGGACATAGCTAAAACTATAGGGGACCTGATATCCATTGACCATGCGACCTTGGCCAAGACAAGGATGACTCATGCACAAATCTACATAAATATTAATTTGAATAATGAATTTCCAAGGTTTGTGGAGCTATATTATGGAGAATACTATAGAAAACAATTGGTAGAATACGAGAATAGACCCATATTCTATGCAAAATGTAAAAATCAAGGACATCTATGCAATTAGTGCCCTAACCTAGCAATGAATAGAGAAAAGCAAAAGTAGGGAATGCTAGACGGAGGAAATTTGAGGAGTTTCCCTGGAAAAAGCGATTTCAATTAGGAAAACTATGTCTACAAAAAAAAAGAAAAGAGAGGGTGAAGGGTCCCATCAAGACAAAGGAAAACAACAGGTTGTTGGAAATGAAAATACTCAAGTAAGTTCCAATCCTCTAGTTTCAAATAAATTTTCAATTCTATCAAATATGGGAGTAGGAGGATTATCAGAAGACATAGAAGCCGAACACCTTTAGGCTAACCTTTCTTACTCTCTGGAATCCCCATCCAAGTCAGGATCCTCAAACCCTAATGCTGAAATTACTATAAGCCCCATGGGCATCACAAATCCAAACCCTAATGCACGATCTCTAGAATCCACATCCAAGTTATGATACTTAAACCCCAATGTTGGAAATACTTCAAGCCCAGTGGGCATCACAAAGCCAAAACCTAATGCTAAAGAACTTAGGAAGAAATTTGAGGCATTGGAAAATAAAAAATCTCATCTCCCTAACATCATCACTAGGAGCCAAGTGAATCCTACTAAGGGGTCGTCCTGCAGACCAGGGGAATATAGGAAAAAAGAAGAAGATTTGGATGTAGGTGTGGAGATATGTGAAACTCTTCAGACTGAGGAATATGGTTGTCCGGTTCTACAAAAAATTACCTCCCCTCTGTTTAGTCCTAAAGAAACCACGACCACTGTGAAGTCTCCTATAGATTTTGGTAGTGAAAAAATTAGAGGGAGAATATCAAATGTTGAGCATCAAAAAATTAAAACTGATAATGACATTACCAATGGAAAACAAAGAACCTTGTTTCAACAGGTTATTTCGAGTTCTGAAGACAAAAAATTAGGAAAAACCCTTCAAGGGAGGTGGAGAGGAAGAAATCCCAAACAATCTAAATGAAGTTCCTCTCATGGAATGTGAGAGGCCTCAATGGCTTGCCCAAACACAAGGAAGTTAGTGCAATAATAAATCAAGTGAATCCAACTATTATCATGTTGCAAGAAACAAAAAATGATGAGATTTAGTCAAAAAAATAGCAAAAAAATTTGGAATCAATGGGATATGGTTTGCAAATCATCCAGAGGAGCATCTGGAGGCCTTATGACTTTGTGGGATCCCTGGATAGTATAAGGCACAATTATTCAGAAAGACAACAGGGTTCTTAGTGTTTTATTTAAGGAAATAAATAGCAACAGGTCGTGGATCCTTTCAAATATTTATGCCCCAACTTCAATTCAAGGGAGAGATCTACTATGGGAGTACTTAGGCAATCTTAGTAATATCTTCCATAATGTCCCCTAGATTTTGGTTGGGGATTTTAACACTCGTCTTTACCCTTCAGACAAAATGGGTGGAAATGGACCACCTATTAGGAGCATGGATGAGTTCAATGACTTTGTGAACTCCAACATGTTGATGGATGTAAAACTTAGAGGAGCAAATTATACTTGGAGCAATCAACGGATAGGGTGTCATCTCATTCAAGAAAGGCTTGATAGATTTTTCTATCAAAGGAGGCTACAACTTTTTTCGGTGATTCTACCTTGCAAGCCCTTCCTAAAATTGACTCTTATCATAATCCCATTTTTTTGGAGATCCCTAACTCTCTGTCCTTCAAGAAACCTTTCAGATTTCAATCTATGTGAATCAAACATTCCAGTTTCAAAGATAACTTAAGTTAGTGGTGGCAGCAGCCAGTCAGGGATAGTGCAGCTTTTAAACTTGCTAGCAAATTAAAGTTTGTTAAGGAAAATATTCAAAATTGGAACAAAGAGGTCTTTGGTAACCTCTTTGAAAATAAAAAATAGGTTGTTTAAAGTTTGAATATAATTGATCAGAGGATCCAACATGATGATGCTGATGAAACTACTAGGCAGGAGGAACGAACAAAACTAGCAGAGTTTCATAACATTTTGTCCTGTGAGGAAATATATTGGAGGCAAAAATCAAGGGCTCTTTGGTTGAAATATGGAGATTAAAATTCCAATTTTTTTCACATCACAACACTTAGAAACAAAATCAATAACAAGATATATATATTTTTTAAATCACATGGTTCTATTACTCAAGACTTAATAGAAATTAGAAATGAGGTAGTAACTTATTTCAATTCTATCCTTGGTCAAGAATCATAGTGCAATGAGGAGGCCAAATATATTCTCTTGCAATCCATTCCTAACATAATAAATGAGGATATAAACATTAATCTTCTAACTCCCTTTTTTGATGAGGAAATTAAGGAAGCCTTGTTTAGCATGGAGCCAAACAAAGCCCCGAGACCCGATGGCTTTTCCCATCGTTTCCATCAAGCTTTTTGGGACATCGTAAGTGAGGATGTAATTTCTATTGTTAGAGAATTCCAAGCAAGCAATCATATCCCAAAAGGCATCAAATATACTTTTATTTCTCTAATTCCTAAGAAGCAAACCCCTAAATCTATGGCTAACTTTAGGCCAATCAGTCTATGCAATTTTTCGTACAAGATCCTAACTAAAGCCATTGTAAATAGAATGAGATATATTCTACCTTGCATCATAGATCTATGCTAGGGAAGCTCTGTCTAGGGCAGTTCAATCTTGGATGGAGTTATCATAGTTCATGAAGCTCTGCACTCTGCTCATAATACTAACAGGTCTATTTTTGCCCTCAAGCTTGATATGAATAAAGCATTTGATAGGCTAAATTGAGAATTTCTTATTATTGCCCTCCTTAAGTTTGGTTTTCACCACCAATGGGTTAATTTGATCAAAGAATGTATTGGTTTTCACCACCAATGGGTTAATTTGATCAAAGAATGTATTTCTAAAGCATGGTTCTTGATTCTAGTTAATGGAACAACTACTGGTTACTTTCAAAGTCACAGAGGAATTTGGTAGGGGGACCCTATTAGCCCCATGTTATTCATCATTGTGGCAGAAGCTTTAGGTAGAACCATAAAAAATGCTTGCAGTTCAAGGCTAATATCGAGAATCAAGGCAACATCTCTCACGAGGGTTGTTTCTCACCAAAAATTCATCGATGATACCCTTATATTGACTAAGGCGTCAGTTATTGAGGCCAAATAATTAAATACATCCTACAACTCTACGAGGACGCTGCTAGTCAGAAAGTTAATTTCAATAAAAGCAAGTTATATTTCTTGAACAACCCCATTTAGAGGCAAGGAAGGATTGTAAAAATTTTAGGGTGTGATATAGCAAACGTCCCCACTTCGTATCTTGGTCTCCCTCTTTTTATTGGTTCTTCGAGAGAGTCAATGTGGGACAGGGTTATTGAAATAATTCAAAAAAACTTGCTGGATGGAAAGGTCATCTTCTATCTCAAGCAGGAAAGTTGACCCTCACTAAGGCCTCTCTTCAAAGCATTCCAGTCTATTTCCTCTCCGTTTTCAAAGCCCCTGTGAAGGTTTTCCAAAAAATTGATAAACTCCAAAAAGAATTTTTATGGACTAGATCAGAGGAGAAAAAAAGGATACACCTTGTAGGATGGACCAAAGTGTGTAGACCCAGGGAAAATCAGGGCTTAGGTCTGAGGAGAATTGCTCATATAAATTTAGCTTTACTAGCTAAGTAGGCATGGCATCTCATTTTTGGTGAAGAAAATGAATGGACATATATCATTAAATGAAAGTATCTTCAAAATATGGAATTTTTAAGTGACTCAGTTCCAATCAAAGGTTCTACTTTTTGGAAAGCAATTCTTAATTGTGAGGGGTTTAATATGGGTTTTAGGCAATGGTGAGAGGATAAATTGCTGGAATCACAAGTGGGCTAATGACGAACCACTGACACAATATCCTAACTTAGCCCGAATCAGAGATATCATAGAAGAACTCATTGGTAGAAAAGTATCTGATTATATGGTTAAGGATAGAGGTAGAATGAAGTGGAAACAAATAAGAATTTAGGGATTTCAAGTGAAATAAAATGATCTTTGTAATATTCTCGAGCAATAGTTTATCCCCATGAGACCCAAGGAATATCAAGTGACCTAGGCTCCTAAAAAAAACAAGCATTTCACTGTTAAATCAGCTTACAAGCTTCTTCTTGATGATGAGATTTTGTCCTCCAAAAGGACTTAGTTTGGATAAAAAATTTAATTCCAAAAATTACAGTCTTTTCATGGTTGGTTATCCAAGGAATAATTCTAACCATTGATAATATGATGCATAAAGTTATTTGTATCACTAATAATTGTTATCTATGCAGGGCTAATTGGGATACCATTTATCACATTTTCCTTGAGTGCCCTTTTTCCTTAACTGTCCTAAGTGGGGTTTTTTAGGCCTTCAATATTTCATGGGTTAAACTAGCCACCGTACTTGATTTTTTCATCCAGTGGCCTTGCCCCTTTTCAAGCAAAAGACTTAGATACATGTGGAAAATTTATCTTAATCACTATCTTTGGCAGGTGTGGTTAGAAAGGAACCATAAAGTCTTTAATGAGTCTATCCATGATCATCAAACTATCATTGCCAGGATCCTATCCTTTGCCAACAAGAATGTGAACCTTATCCCTTTTGATAGCTATAAACATCATCTACAGGAGACCATGATTTGTAAATCTAAGACTAAGGTAAGCTTAGATTAAAGTTAGGCCAAGGTAAAAATAAACACAGAAGTAATCATAGGCAAAATATTCATTAAATTAACCAGCTTAAACATTACATTAAATTAAACCTTATATAGGCTTAATACAAGAAAAATAGTAGGGAAGGAAGGTTGGAGGAATATCGGGAGGAGTAGAGATAACGAAGGAGTAGGAAGTGGAATGGGAGGTGGCAACGAGCATGGGGAGAGGAAGGAAGTGGAGTGATAAGGGAAAATGGACGGTAGGAATGGAGGAAGGACAATGGAAGGATAAGGAGAAAATAGTGGTGAAGGATAAATAAAATCATGCCGACCATCAGACATGTTTAGCCGACAAAAGGTAAGTGAGTTCACACTTGCTTAGAAAAAACTAGATTTTTCTAAGTTGTTTAAAGATAAACCCTGTTCACACTTGCTACATTCTACCCCTTAAAGTTGAGATAACTGACTATACAGTCTCTCAGCTTTACAAATTGATCTTTGGCTAGCGCCTTGGTGAAGATGTCCATGACGTTCTCCAAAGTGTGGCAATAGTGAAGCTCAACAGTATCAGTTTCCACCATATCTCTGATGAAGTGGTAATTCATATCAAAATGCTTTGATCTACTATGGTGGACAGGATTGTATGCCAACTGAATGGCATTGATTTTGTCACAAAATATTCTATTTAGACCACTTTGCTGCTCTCCAATCTCTTCTAATACCTTTCGTAGCCATAGATCTTGAGTACTAGCATGAGTAACTGCTATATACTCAGCTTCTATTGAAGATAGCGCTAGTACTGTCTGCTTCTTAGAACTCCAAGTTATTAGGCCCAAACCAAGACTAAAATAGTTACCCGATGTGGATTTTCTATCATCAACATTGCTGCCCCAATCACTATCACTAAAGCCTTCAAGCTTAATAGTATCACTTTTGTAGTACTGGATTCCAAAATCCAATGTACCCTTCACATATCTCAAAATTATTTTAGTTTCCTGCAAATGTAGCTCAGATGGATTAGACATAAATCTAGAAACAAGAGATACAACATACTGAATGTCTGGTCTGGTGTTGGTGAGAAACATCAAACTCCTAATAATGCTTTTGAAAGTGGTCACATCAACTTTCGGTGCTCCATCATCCTTGCTTAATTGGATCCCATGTCCAATTGGAGTTGCAACTGATTTGCTTTGCTCCATAGCAAACTTCTTAATCATATCTCAAGCATACTTAAGTTGACAGATGAAGATCCTTGAATCTGTCTGATGGACTTCCATTCCAAGAAAGTATTTCATTAAGCCAAGATCCTTCATCTCAAATTCCTACATCATGGAGTGCTTGAACTTCATGTTAACTTTTTCATTACTACCCATAAAAATGAGATCATCCACATACAAAAAAATGATGAGGATGTCATTTCCTTGATTCATGTAGTAGAGTGTGGGTTCATTTTTGCTTCTGATGAACCCATAATCTTTAAAGTACCTATCAATGCATGAGTACTAAGCTCTCGGTGCCTGCTTGAGGCCATAAAGAGCCTTCTTCAGTTTGTAAACAAGATGTTACTTGTTTTCTCTTCAAATCCCTGTGGTTGCTCAACATACACTTCTTATGTCAAGTAACCATTTATAAATGCACTCTTTACATCCATGTGTTGGACTGTCCATCCCTTGTGTGCAGCTAAGGAAATAACTATTCTGATAGTCTCATTTATGGCTACAGGAGCAAAAGTCTCTTCATAATTAATTCCATATTTTTGAGTAAATCGCTTTGCAACTAATCTCGCCTTGTGCCTCTCGATGCTTCCATCAGCATTAAACTTGGTCTTGTAGATTCACTTACATCCAACATGTTTCTTTCCTTTAGGAAGCTTCACCAACTCCCAAGTGTCATTGTTTTTTATAGAGGTGATCTCCTCTTTCATGGAATCTTGCCAAATATTTTGAGTACAAGCCTTCTCATAACTAGAAGGTTCAAGCTGTGTATTAGTTAACAAAGCATAGTTAACTAAATATCCCCTAGGTTCCTACTGGGAAACATCATCACCATACAAGTGCATATTTTCTAATCTTTGTAGAACATAATTCATTTCACTAGCTTGACTCCTAGTGTATCTTTTTGAAATTTTTTTATCCAACATCTGATATGATGGATGATTTTGTAGAGTTCTCTTACCTCTAGATGGAGAATTGATGTCCATTGGTGAGGAACTTACTGATATCTGCATAGAAGGACTTGGTGAAGAAGTTGAATTAGAAGATGAACTTGGGTTTATGGGAGAAGACTGTTTACCTTTCTGTGGTGTCTGCTGTTGCACCTTCTTAGAAAATACATCATTGGATTCATCATCACTGAAAATCTGGGGCTTACCCCATTCTCCCCCTTCATCAAAAATCACATCCCTGGAAAGCACAAACTTTCTAGTCCTGGGATTGTAGAGTCTGTATGCTTTTGTATTCTCATAGTATCCTACAAAGATGCATGCCTGACTCATTGGATCAATTTTCTTTCTTAGCTCATCAGGAATGTGAGAATATGCCAGCGAGCCAAATACTTTAAAATACTTAACATTTGGATTTTTACCATACCAAACTTGGTAAGGTGTCTGCCCTTCCAAACTTGCAGTAGGACTTCTTTTCAAGATATGTACACTGGTCCTGGCTGTATCTGCCTAATATAAATTAGTCAAATGCTTCGTCTGAAGCATAGACCTTGCCATATCCATAATGATACGATTCTTCCTCTCTATGACACCATTCTATTATGGAGTGTAGGCAGCTATGAACTGCCTCTTAATGCCATGTTGCTTACATAAATTCAAGAATTCATTAGAGGAGTATTCTCCTCCCCTATCTGATCTAAGACATTTTACAAAATATCTACTCTCACTTTCAACTCTTTTTTTGAAATCGACAAAGCATTCAAATGCTTCATCCTTATATTTCAAAAAATATATCCAGCACATTCTAGTAAAATAATCAATGAAGAGTAGGAAGTAAGAGTTGTTACCAAGACTCTTGGTCTGCATCGGACCACAGATGTCTGTATGCACTAGCTAGAGTGGATAGCTAGCCCGCCATGCTTGTACATGAGGAAATTTTTATCTGGCATGCTTACCAAGAGCACACCCTTCACAAACTTCCTTACTATCCTAAACTTTAGGAAGTCCGGTTACCATCACTTGTGAAGTTAGCATTTTAAAACTAGCTGAATTCAAATGACCATATCTCAAGTGCCATAGGACACTTGGATTGGAAATAGCAACATTTTCTAACTTATCTCCCCTTGGATGGCCAAACTTTAAAGGAAAAAATCTATTCTTTGACATTGGCACTTGTGTAATGATTCTATTACTGTTATTTTATCAAAAATAGTGCATTTACCCTCATCAAAAAGCAACTTGTAGTTCTTTTCTAACATTTGACCAACACTTAAAATATTGTGTTGGAGATGGGGTGTGTAATAGATATCACTTACTTGTTTGACACCTTATTTAGTTGGAACCGCCATGGCTCCAATGCCTTCAATTGCCAATGATTTATCATCTCCCAATTTGATGTTGGATTTGTATGAGGAGTTTAGAGTAGAAAAGATCTCTTCTTTGCCACTCATATGGTTTGAACACCCAGTATCCAAGATCCATGTATCATTCATGTTATGATATGCCTGACCGCAAGAGAGAAATAGATTTGTGGCCTCTTCCTCTTCTCCAAAATTTCCAAACTGACTGCTTTAGCTACTACTAGTTCCTTGTGAAGTCTTTGTCCAACAATCACGAGCATAATGGCCAAGTTTGCCACAATTGTAGCAAGATTGTTTTGACTTATCTCCTCCTTTGCCTCTGCCTAATTTTTTTCCTCTATTTTTTTGTACTCCTCTATTCTGTTGTTCACCTCTATTTTAGAATCCTCCTCTATTTTGATTTCCTCCTCTGTTAGGAGTTCCACCTCTCTAATTATTTTTGCCTCTACCTCTATATTGTCCTCTGCCACGACCTCTACCTCTACCTTCATGAGAAGCAAAGGCTTTATCATCTCCTCCATAACTTGTGGAAGGAGTTTGTTGTAACCTCTCTTCATGTGATAGAAGTGAGCCAATTAGGGCTTCAAAAGATATAGAAGTTAGGTCTTTGGATTCTTCTATAATTATGGCAACTGAATTCCACTTAGGAAGAAGTGTCCTTAACACTTTGTTCACTATAACTTTAGGCTTTACATATTCTCCTAAAGTGACTATATTATCTACTATGGCTTTCACATGCACACAGTAATCACCAACCTTTTCACTCTCTTGCATTTTAAGAGTCTCAAACTCTCGTTTCAAGGTTTGTAGTTTAACTTGTTTGACTTGGTCACTACCCCTATAACTTTATTTTAAAGCATTCCAAGCAGATTCAGTAGTTATAAAAGAAGCTATTCTAGGGAAAATACTTTTTTCAAGGGTGGATTGGATATGATAAAGGGCAGAAGAATTATTATTTTGAGCTTCTTTTTTAGCCCTTTTATCAGCAACATTCAAAGCTGCCCAATCAGCAGTAGTAGGTTCAGTATATCCCTCTTCAATCACATCCCAAAGACCTTTGCCTATCAAAAGGGTTTTCATTTTAATTGACCAATACTCGTAATCACCACCATTGAACTCAGGGATTGGTAGACTAGTATTGGATGCCATTTTAGAAAGCAAACTTTATTTCAACTTCAAACAAGTAGTACAAAGAAGTACAAAATAGATCACTAATTTAAATCAAATCTAGCTTTCTTAATATGCTCACTGATTTGGCATTCTTCTTCTTGAGGATCCCCTAAAATTGGAAATGTGAAATTGTCTGCTTCGTCGTCACTAATTATAATTACTTCTTGTGCTATTGCTGGCTCATAATGTCATTTGAGAACATTTCATTCTTCAGTTGCAGGTTTCACCTCCACAGGTTCTTCTTCCTCTTCTTCTTCTTCTTCTTCTTCTTCTTCTTCTTCTTCTTCTTCTTCTTCTTCTTATGGTTCTGAATCAAGAGAGCGTGGTGTATAGCTCTCACTTGTTTCTACTTCAGGAACTGCAGGTGTATAACTGTAACTTGACTGCCCTTTAGGTACTATTTCAACCATATTGGATTCAACTATCCTTTGCCCGAAGATATTATCTTTAGAATCCGCCTCGTATCCAGAATCTGGTTTTCTCAGATGAGCAATCACTTGGTTTTTTAATTGGCAAAATATTGTATGAATTCCATACTGCTGGACTTTCTCATCAAAGGAATCAGGTGTCTCTCTTCTCAATAGAGAGTAATGCATTATAGCATCCAGATGACCAGATCATCTACCCAGAATCACACCGTATGAACTAGGTTACAACTTAATATAATGCCAAAAAAAAACTTTTTATCTCAAATATCTTTGCACCCTTTTATTTTTATATAAAAAAATTTCTAAAATTTGTTTTAATAAAGACCTTTTTAATTTTTTTTTAACAATTTCCATATATATATATATATATATATATATATATATATATTTTTAATTATTATTTTTTAATTATTTTTTTTGTAAATAAATGGATATTTAAAAAAAAACATAATAAAAAATATATATAGAAATTACTAAATTATATTTTTTTTAAACCTTTTAGAAAAAACAAATAATAAAAAATAAATAAATAAAAAATAAACCTTTTTTTTTTAAATCCCCGATGAGATTCGAACTGTTGACCTCCGCCATCTACCCGACAGTCTTAGCCACTACACAACGTGGTTGCTGTGGTATAAAATGTCAAAAGAAAATGTAAACCCTTGTTTATTGGTGAAGTACCAAAAAAAATAAAAAACCTTTTGTTTTTTTACCTTGGCGGGATTCGACCCCGGGTCTCTTCTCTGCAAGCGGGAGACTTGACCACTAGACCAACCTAGCCGGATGGGAAGAATAAGGAAATACTATGTATTTCAACTGGGTGGCTAAAACATTGTTTTTTAAAAAAATTAGTCCCACATGCAGTGGGAGGTGGGTGTTTCAGGCTTTATCAAATCCTACGAACACACAGTAGGTCGATTGCCTTTGGGTAATCAATCTGGCCAACCTTTGACCCTTTCCTTAACCAGATAAACTCCACCATGTGGCACACTCGGCATGCTTTTGCCATGTCAGCTCTTGACTTGTCCACGTCATCCATGTCAGCATGCTGCTCGCTATGCCACGTCAACTCCTAGCTCGTCCATATTAGCACGCTGCTCGCTATGCCATGTTAGCTCCTGGCTCATCCATGTCAGCATGTTGCTTGCTATGCCACATCATCTCTCTCCTCGTCTATATCAGTACATTGCTCTCTATGCCATGTCAGCTCTCTACTCATCCACGTCAACGCCTACCATGTTAGCTACCACGTCAACCTGCTGACTACGTCCAGTCAGATCCTCAAGATCCGTGTGCTCCTTGAGATCCATGTGCTCCTTGAGATTCGTGCAGCAGTTGCTCACCAGTCACTCCTCGGTCTATTACTCTCAGCTTTACTACCTTACCTCAAACTTCGAGATCCATGCCCCCTCAACTCTGATACTAGTGTAAATCTAAGACTAAGGTAAGCTTAGATTAAATTTATGCCAAGGTAAAAATAAACATAGAAGTAATCATAGGTGAAATATTCATTAAATTAACCAGCTTAAACATTACATTAAATTAAATCTTATATAGGCTTAATACAAGCAGAATAGTAGGGAAGGGAGGTTGGAGGAAGATCGGGAGGAGTAGAGAGAACGAAGGAGTAGGAAGTGGAATGGGAGGTGGCAGCGAGCGTGGGGAGAGGAAGGAAGTGGAGTGATAAGGGAAAATGGACGGCAAGAAAAGAGGAAGGACAATGGAGGGATAAGGAGAAAATAGCAGTGAAGGATAAATAAAATCATGCCTAGAATTAGACATGTTTAGCCAATAAAAGGTAAGTGAGTTCACACTTGCTTAGAAAAAACTAGATTTTTCTAAGCTTTTTAAAGATAAACCCTATTCACACTTGCTACACGATTGCTCAATATTTAAGCTTAACCTTTTTGGATGAGTTTGTGCCTAGTGTAGTCAACCCCAGAGCCAATGTTAAGTGGTCTCCACCTCCTACGGGTTGGTTTAAGCTTAATTTTAATGGAGAATATAATGAAAATCTTGGCAGAGTAGGCGCTGGTGGCATTGTGCGAGATCATAATGGGAATATGATGCTTGTGTTTTCTAAATATTTGGGAACAAGGACAAACAATGAAGCTGAAGCTAGAGCTATGTGGAGAGGCCTTCAAATGACTCAAGACTTAGAAGGTAATTTGATCATAGAAGGAGACTCTATACATGTTATAAATCTCCTCAATAATTGGAAAACACCTCCTTGGAGGATTAAAACAATTCTTAAAGAGGCTAGGATCCTTTTCCAGGGAATACAAGACAGAAAAGCCCAACATGTCTTTTGGGAAGCTAACAAAATTTTTGATAAGCTAGCCAATTTGTGTGTCGATGGTGACAGACTTTTCAAATGGGAACACAGTTTCTCGAGTGAAGTAGAGGAGCTTATTCAACAAGAATGCTAAGAATGATAGTCAAATTTACCAACAGGGAAGGCACTGTAAGTTCGAAGGCTATGAGTATTCCTGTCGCTTTTTTGAATTGGACTCACAATAAAAATTATCTGAGCTGTCAGTCTTCGTGGATGCTGCTTGGAAATACCACAAAGACTAATGGGGATAGTCACATATTAGATAACATGGCTCCTAGTCATCTTAGTAATTTTAGGTTGGTTTATAATCACAGGTAAGGAAAGAAATGACAATATAAGACTTCGAACCAAATCCATGTGGACCACTAGATAGCCACCACCATAAATCTAGCCAATAGGTTCACTTCTCCAAGGTTGATTGTCCAATATAGTATGTGGTACCCAAGCATGTCATATACGAAAGAAAGTAATTACCAAAGAATTATTAAGAGTAACTGTCAATATAGAGCTTGTGGGAGTTTTTTTCAATACTCTACTATGTGTGTCTGCAACTTTTTGTTTCTCCATTGTATCAAGGAAGGGATCCGTGTCTATTTATTTTTTGTAATCATGATGCATGTGTGTTTTCTCGGGGTATATCCAAAATGTTGTATGGGAAGTTTCTTTTTTGATAATAGGCTATGTACCTTATCGGATGTAATGTCTTTGGCAGCATGTAGATTTTACATATATAGGATCCTTAGTAAGGATATGTTCATCAACAACCCTGGGCTGATTTTTGTAAAAGGTTTTGGGTCAACCCGTAAAACCCGGTATTAATGCTATAGTATCTTATCTACCAAAAAAAATATTAAGCATTAAAACCAACCACCATTACAAAAATAGCATCTTAAAAATATTCCTCTAAGGTGGGATGTGACATGCATCTACTATTAACATGAAATTAGTGCCTTTGTTGTTTACTTTGCCAAATTGTAAATATACATATTTAATTAAGGCATCCATTCATCTACTATCTAGTTCACATCATAAGAATTTTTTAATTTATATTCTTATCTATCATTTACTCAAGGAGAGTCATCACAATAGATGTAACTAGAATTACAAGTATTACCTTCACCAAATAATATCAAAACCATTTTACTAACAACTAAGATCTCAGTACTTAATTAAACAAATGATCTAAGTTTCTTCTCTTTTAGTTAAGCAAAGTCACATTTCTTCAATCAACCAAATAAACTTTATTTCCTTTATTTATATTAATCAAAGTTCCATACCTTTAATTAATAAAATAAACTAATAATTCCTTCATTTACATTAATAAAAGTCACATACCTTTAATTAATAAAATAAACTAGTGTAGCACTATGCTACAACAACTAGGTTGTGAAGTAAATTTATGCAGATTGGTGTTCTACTAGGTTGTGAAGCATATTTGTACAAAATAATGTTTGTGCTACGGTTGTGAAGGTCACATAATGGATCTATGTGGATGGACAATAAAAAATTATGAGTGTTGTATTAGGGTTGTGGAGGCCAAGTTGTGAAGTGAATCTATGCAACACTGTACTACAAGAACTAGATTGTGAAGCAAATTTGTAAAAATAGGTGTTTTGCTAGGGTTGTGGAGGCCACATAACAAATCTATGTGGATGGACAATAAAATTTATGGGTGTTGTATTAAGGTTATAGAGGCCAATTTGTGGAGTGAATATGTGCAACATTGTGCTATGATAACTATATTGTGAAGTAGATCTGTGCAGATGGGTGTTGTGCTAAGTTGTAAAGTAGATTTGTGCATATGGATGTTGTGGTAGGGTTGTGGAGGTGAAGTTTTGAAGTGAATCTATGCAACACTATGCTATGATAGCTAGGTTGTGAAGTAGATCTATACAGATGGGTGCTATGCTAGGGTTGTTGAGGCCACATAATAGATCTATGTGAATAGATAAAAAAATTATGGGTGTTTTATTAGGGTTGTGGAGGCCAATTTATGAAGAGGATCTTTGAAGCACTGTGCTATAGTAGATAGGTTGTGAAGCATATCTATGCAAATTTTTAGGTTTCAAAGGAGCATTACAGAGGAGGCATATGAGCATTTTAGAGGAGGTAGATCTAATGCCCTTTATTTGGAGCAATGAATGATCATAATTAAGCGATGTGGTACTCTTGTGAGGGTGAATTATATGTTGAGGAATTGTTGTTAGTTACTAAGAATATTGAGGATATCCCAAAGTTTATGAAGTAGAGAAACTATTTTATGTCCTAGTGGAATCAAGGTAAGAATGGTGTTAGCACCTAAGTTAGCTTTGGGAAGTATCTCACCCATATCTCCTTTGCTAAGGTGATTTTTGATTCAAAAGGTGGTTCTACGTGCGTCCCATGCGATGTTAACCATAAGATAAATAAAATTTACATCTTAGATTGCTTAGACAATAATATAATTATGGATAGGATGTGGAATTTTGTGGGCAAGTTTCAAAAGGAAGTCTATATTTGGATGCATTGAAGTAGTGGGTGTTGGCTATATGGCATTTGCTAGGGTCTCTGGACATTGTTGCCATCCCTAGGAACATTTTTATCATTAGGCTTAACTACAAAGCTTATTCAAAGAAAATTTTGGAAGGAGGATTTTGGTTCTTCAGAAAATGTGGACTATTTATTTGAATATGGGGCTAGATTTTAATCTAGAAATGTATATTATTAACCTAGTTCCTTTATGGGTTAAGTTTCCAAAATTTCTTCTTCATCTATGGCATGAGAGTATTTTTCATGCAGTGGCTAAAACCATTGAGGACTTTGTCTCCTTTGATATAACCACCAAATCTAGGTCCCAAATGAAGTATGTTAGAATGTGCATTATGATAGACATTAAAAAAAATATCAAATTCAATCAAAATGATCACCCACCTAGGGACATGGGTCTAAACTATTGAGTATGAGAACAAGCCTTTGACATGTCAGGATTATGGGAAGGGTTGTCATCATGAAAATATGTGCCCCATTAATTTTAAATCCAAGCCTTTGATTAATTTGAGGACTAAGGAGATATGGACCCCTATAAAACCTTTTATGGATTCAAAATGTAAAGAGATTAATTTTTCTCTGAGTACAACAATATAGATAGCAGATAATGGAGATGTGTAGGGGAAGGACCTTTTGCCTTCCAATATATTAAATTGAAGATAAGGAACCTCTTAAAATTTAGGAGGTGGTTCTAGAATCAAGCCATCGTAACAAAAGGGATGATCTTCTCCTTCAAAATTCCTTTAAAATTATGTCTATGGAGGAGCCAATTCTACAACTTATAGAGGTATTGATAAATATAACAGCTTCCCCAAGAATGACTAGCCCTTTGGCTTCTTCAAAGCCAAATTTGACCTCAGTAAAACAGGGTATGGAAATATAGGTGGCCTCCCTAAAACTAGTTCTATATAAAGGCTCCCTTGGTACTAATACTAGAAGCCACAGAAGGGGTCGTATCGACTTTGGGGTGGAGAAAAAAGTTGGAAAACCATCAAGTAAAACTATCAAGAAAAGAGAAATTGAGAATGATATCGTAAATGGTGGTCAATATTGCCTAAATATGGAAAAGGGAAGTGAAAATAATAGTAGCCAATTGATATTGGATGGGTACAAGTCTTCTTTGCATGGGGAGGCTATGAAAAATTGTATTTCAAATGCTATAAATGAAGATGTGCTCATGGAATATTAAAGGACTTAAAAATTCCTCTAAAAAGTGCATCCTAGAAGCATTAAGAAGAGATAAGTCCCTAGATATTATTTTTATTTAGGAATCCAAGTTGGAGGAATGTATTTAGAATTTATTTATCTGTATAGTTTGGAAGAAAGCAGGATTTACAACCAGTGAGGCTTTTGGTTCATCCGAGGGTCTTTTATGTTTTTGGAATAAATAAAAATTTGATGGTAATGTTATTTCTTGCTATGGATGTATCATTAATATTTTTTTTGTGTAAGTAAACTAGATGAATATGGGTTATGTCCAACATTTATGCCCTTAATTCAAGAATTGATGGGTATTCATTATGGCTTGCACTATTAGAAATAAGGAAAATATTTATAGATGAAGCATGGGTTTTTGTGGGTGATTTCAACTCACATTTTTTTCTCTCAAATAAAATAGAGGAAATTGTGTTGATCCCAGGAGCATGAAGGATCTAGCTAGTTTTATCGGTTTGGATGAGCTCCTAGATCTTGATCTCAAAGGTGTGAGATTCACTTGGAGCAATCAGCAAACCAAAAATAATATCATCCTCTAAATATTAGATAGAATATTAGTCTCCAAATTGGATATTCATCTCTTTGGCAGAGCTATTCTTTCTTATCTATCCAGGGTTGGATTGAAGCGTAACCCATGATGGATGGAATTGCTAGTGAATTCTTCTTTTATATAAGACCTTTTAGATTCCAAGAAATGTGGTGTAATCACCCAAAGTTTGGAGACCATATAAAAGAATTGTGGAATGAATATTTTCAAGGTGAAGGTATGGATATCTTAATAAATAAGCTTAGGAAGATCAAAATTAAGCTCAAATTCTAGAAAAAGAACACCTTTGGTGACATATTCAAAGCTAACAAGAGTTTGAGAGCCTAGCTTAAATATTTAGAAGATTCAGTGGAGGAAGAAGGCCTTTCCATAGAGACTACTAAAAATGAGAAAGATATCCTTATTGCCATGCACAACAAGTTGGATAGTGAGGAGCTATTTTGGAAGTAGAAGTCATAGTATTTGTGGCTAAAAGAAGGTGATAAAACTCTAAATTTTTCCATGCATCAACCCTCTATCATAGAATCCATAACACGATCAAGGAAATTACCAAATTAGACGGATTAATTTCTAATGATATCAATGAAATCAAAATGGAGGTCATTGCTCACTTTGACTTTATGTTGGGTTTGACCACTTTGAGAGATATTTAGGTGGAATATTATCTTCTTGCCTTGATTCCTAGCTGGGTCACTCAAAAAATAAACTCCTCCTTGTAAAAAGTGTTTTCATATGAAGAAATAAAAGAACCTATGGATGTTATGGGTTCATTAAAAGCTCTAGGATCAGATGATTTTCCCCCACATTTTTTTTTTAAATATTGGCACATCTATGGGAAGTACATTTGCAATACCTTGAGGTTGATGTAGTCAAAAATGGTAGTTTCAAAGGGCCTCAATTCCACCTTTTTGATATTAATTGCTAAATCTTCTAATGCCATGTCCTTTAATAATTTTAGGCTAATCAATTTGTGCAATACAGTTTATAAGTTTCTAACCAAGGTTTTGGCTAACAGAATCAGGACCCTCTTATCGACTATCATTGATAGCACCCAAAGTGGATTTGTAATCGAGAGATAAATTTTTGATGGGATTATCATCATTCATGAATTAATTCATTTATTTCATAAAAGTGGGAGATCAAGATTCTTCATTAAGCTCGATATGAACAAGGACTATGACCATGTGTCTTGGCCCTTCTTTCTTAGAGTTATTCAAAAGTTTGGATTTGGTTCCAAGTGGATTGAGTTAATTTAAGCCTATGTTTCCACTTCTTGTTTTCGATGCTTGTCAATGGCTCTCCTATAATTTTTTTAATTTCGTCATGATATTCACCATGGGGATCCTCTTTCCCTGTTCCTTTTCATAATCATGGTAGAAGCCTTGGGAAGGTCTCTAGCTTTGAACCTGATAATAGAAGGTCTAACTCCTAATTTATCTTGCATACCAATTTCCCATCAATAGTCCATAGATGATACCTTCTTTTCCTGTTTGGAATTTATGTTCCAAGCAGGAGAAATTAAAGATATTTTGGTGTGCTATGAGAGATTCATAGGCTAGAAAATCAATTTTATTAAGAGTAGCTTATATTTTTTAATACTTTGATTGAGCGTCAATAGAAAATAGTTAATTACATTGGGCTACTATATTGCTTTCTTTCATGTAGTCTACCTTGGCCTCCCACTAATACTGGTAGGGTTTGAGATTCTCTTTGGTCTCTGATCATCAAAAGACTGCAATAAAAATTAATGACTTGGAAAGGAGCATTGCTGATTCATGCTGGGAAAGTTGTTCTTATGCAGAGCACTCTCCAAAGCATCCTGATTTATTTCATGTCACTTTTTAGCCTTCTTGGAAAGATCATTGTCAAATTTGAAAGTATCTTCAAATACTTCTTATGGGCTAGTTCACATATGAAATGTAAGTTCCATTTAGCTTCATGGGAGAAGGTCTATCATTAGAAGAGGTATGATGGTATGGGTTTAAAAAGAGTCAAGAAAATGAATAAGGCCTTAGTTTCTAAGTTGGGGTGGAAAGCACCGTCTAATGAAGTGGTGGAGTGGGTGAAGATACTCGAGGCAAAATATAATTTTGTTAATTTTATCTCAGACCCACTTCATAAAGGAGGTTCTCCATTTTGGAAAAGCCTTTTAAAATCTAGAGTATTTCTATGCAATAACAGTAGGTGGATTATTGGTAATGTTAGTTTTGTGGACTTTTTGGAATAATCTATGGTTGAGATAAAATCCTCTTTCTTCTGACCAGATGTTTCGTATTCTCAAGCCAATCACTCATGGCTTGGTCCATGTTAAATTTGTTGATTTCATTATTCATGATAATGGTTATAAATCATGGTTTCAAATCCCAATGAGAATTAGATATTTGGATATCCAAAAATCTTGGTCTCTTGTTGCTAAGTAATTACTATTAGAGTATTATTTGTATTATACTATATTACTTCAGGAAGAAGTTATCTTGTTACCACATACAATGTAATAAATGTACAAGTATCAATGTACAATCTATATATGTGCAAGATATCCTTTGTACAGATATATAGAGTGTTGGATAAAAAATTTATCTTCCTATATAAAGAGCCTCACATCTCTACTCAAAGTATCACTTTATTTTAATGTAATAAGATGTTTTATTGCTTTGATCTCTATCCTTTGTTGTGATTGAATGCTACTAAAACTAACAGTGGTATCATAGTCATGGTCATTTCCATATAGGAATAATAGAAGTCATTTCTACTGGTGTTTGTAAAACAGACACACCTTCAAACCTACCACTTGCAAATTCTATTTAAAATCATGTGAAGAGCTTGGTAAGAATAAGGATATTAGAGAATTTTTTGATTAAAAAAATATTTAGGACAATTATCTCCATCCAACAACAATCTGAAGAATAAGAATTTGGCAAGGAGTGCCAAATATTAGAAGACCTCAAGTCATACAAAATATTGAGAAGAATATCTTATTTGAAGGAAGATTCAGACACAAGAAGCCTACCAAATCCAGGAGACTTGGAATTTACCTCTCACAGCAAGAAGGTACCACTTTAGAATCAAATATATCTATAGCAAAAAGAAGGAGACTACAAGAGGATAACAAACCACCAAAACTCTATGCTTACGAAAGGGAGACCATTTTTAAGTGAAGATAAATTTGTTCAAGGTAGCCTACAAAGAGATGTAAAATCTTATCTAAGTGAAGCAACCAAAAGGTAACCATTTGATCAAACAACTAATTAAAAAATAGATTGTTCAGAATGCTACTTTTATTCATCAAGAGTGTCTAGGTTACAAAACAAGTCTCCCTATTTTCTTCACAAATTCAAAGCATTCTGATGGTGTCCTTTAGAGCTCCTCAATGAAGGTGGGCTTCTATGTGTGTGTGCCATTGGTAGTATGTTGGTGTGTGTCTTTTGTACCTATTTTTGGGCCTACAAAAGATTGTTAGTGCATTTTGGGGCCTACCTTGGTCAAGCATTGGATAGTACTATGGTTGACTTCTGATGGAGATCCTTCATACAGATGGGCTCCAATAGTTGTTTGATGTTGTTTATCAGAGGTAAATCAATAGAATGATATTCTGGAGTGATTTTAGCAATATTTGGGTAAGTTGAATGAATGTGTGAGAGAGGTAAAATGAGGGAAAATACCTTCTATTTATAGGAAAATCTAAGGTTAGGGGGGGGGTTGGGTTCTCCAAACCCTAGATTCAATTCCTAGCATGGTTAGGTTAGGTTTTATGAGGCATCAAGCTTATATTATCTAAGAGAAATATCCTATCCTCACACATGTGTGAGGAAGGATTAGGGTTAACTAGGGTTAGCTAACTCCTAGGTTGGATGAGGGTTTAGTTAGGATTTCTAGGAAATATCCTAACCAACTTAGGGTGCACACATGTGTGAGGACATTTTTAGGACTAATTTGATCATTAATCCTAATTAAACCCTTTTTAATGATAAAGTGTAACTTAAGTGAAATTCAATCACAAATTAGAATCCTAATTAGTCTAATTAGGGTTTTTGGTAGGAAATGGTCCTATGAGGCCCTAATTAAGTGTAGGAAAGGGCTTAGGTTACCTTAGGGAGCTAGTAGATAGTCCTCTTTTGGGTAAAGAACATTTTGGAGGTATCTAACATAGTGTTGTAGGTTTTGCACCTACGCATAACTATGGTGGCCTACAATGGCCTATGGTGGCCTACAATGGACTATGATGGCCTATTATGGTCTACGATGCCTATACAAACCTACAAGTACCTATGTATATTTACACTTATCTCATATTGAGCATGTGCAACTTTTATGTGTCTACATTTGTTCCTTTTTGTACTATGCTATGTGAAGCACAACTTAGTGCAAAAATAATGTAATGGGAGAAGGTGATGAGGTGTTTGTGAAATTGAGGAGAAAGGGAAAGGGGGGAATAGGATGAAATCAAAGGTATGTAACCGATCGAAGTGTGACCATACAAAATTGATTGATAGCCAAAATAAGAATGGAGAAGATGAGGAGGAGAAGAATGAAATCCAATAAAAGGTATGTAGCCGCTCGAAGTGTGACCATACAATATTGATTGAGAACCAAAAAGAGAAAGGAGAAGAGGGAGAGGAGAATAATGGAATTTAATCAAAGGTATGTATTCACTTGAAGTGTAACCATACAAATTGATCAAGAATCAAAAGGAGAAAGGATAAGAGAGAGAGGATAATGTTGGAAATTTGAGCAAGTTTTATTGTCTTTGATATCAAGAGGTTTGATGTCTAGTTTGTTGTTATTGATGTCAAAAGGTTGATTCTCCAAAAAGCAAGGAAGTTGTTGAGGGTATAATATTTATTTTAAATATTATATGCCTAAAGAGGCCTAAAAGGTAGAAGACCCAAGAAAATGGAAGCAAGGTTAAAAAGAAAATAATAATATTATAATATTTAATATTATAATATTTGACCAAAAGGAAGAGATGAACATTAACAGGGTCCAAGGAATCATTAAAAAATATATCCCCGACAAAGTCCATTGAGAAGGGTTGGAAAATGTTTTAATTTAATTTATTTAAATTAAAATATATATTTTTTTAAATAAAGGGGTAAAAATTTATTGATAAAAAGTCTGGATTACAGAGTACAACTGAGCTTCCAACCAAGACTCAAATAAACAACCAAATAGGCTAAAACCACTAGACTAGAATGACACCCGAAAAAGACAACAAGAACAAACCACATTAAGTTTGTACATCCTTATGGATCAACTCCCATAGGCGTTGAGAATCCCCAGATGGGAGACTCCCAATTATCAATACTCCAAGGATCCAGCAACTCAGAAGCCCTTTTGGCTAGGTAATCATCAACCACATTCTATTCCCTTGGAATGTGCACAAAGGATATAAATTCAAAATCTTCACTCATTCTAAGAATCTGAATGGCTACAGATGCTAACTACCAATTAAATTTCTCCATCCTTTTACTGTTTAAAATATTAACCACAATTTGAGAGTCAGACTCACAGATAATCATATGCCAGCCAAGATAAAAACCCCTCTGCAAGGCCTCAAGAATTGCAAGAGCTTCCATAAAATTGTTGGAGTGAGCACTTTTATAAATGGAAAAGAAAAAACTGACACCACCAGTAGAATCTCTCCCAACATCACCAATTCCAAAATTTCTAGGATTATCCCTAGACGATCCATCAGTATTAATTTTTAAAACTCCTCTAGGGGGTGACCTCCACCTACCATCTCTCCTAACCTTATTGCTAATCTAAGGAATCCTACTAGAGCTAGAAGAGTTCACACCATCCCCAAAGAGACCAAGGGCTTGTTGTACCTTCTCCTACCTAGAATCCAAAAGAGGGTCCACATCACATTTGCTATGGATGGTTTCCTGAACCATATACAAGATCCTTTTCTAGATATGTTGAACAACCAAATAATTGCCTTGAAATATGCATCGGTTCTATTCGAGCCAAATTTTTCAAATTATGCAATAAGGGCCCAAATTCCAAGCCACCCGAAGGAAGGGGGCCTTGGCTGTAGGTCTACCCAGACTACTCCAAAATGCCACCAGGGACAACACATGAAAACATGGATGGTTCCAAGTGCTCCACCAATGGTTCCAAATGTCTCTAGCAAAGGATCATTGGAAAAATAAATGAGAAGAGTCATCCTCATTCTTACTGCAAAGGACACTAAAAGAGGGACCCTGAAATCCCCTCTTCCTAACATTATCCCAAGTGAGGCATTTATTAGGAGACCAACCAAAGAAAGAAGTTACATTTTGGCTAGGAAAATTTGTTCCACACCTTTTCCCACCAAGTGATAGGAAGACTCCCATACTTTTGCTTATCAAGAACCTGATAACCATAGACTACCGAGTAGGTTCCCTTAGGATCAGGATTCCAAGCCAAAATATATTTACCCCTCAATTAATAACAAGGCCTCCCCATAATAATAAGAGGAAGCACCTCTCTATCCTTGGCCAGTCCCCCCTGGGACCATTCTTGTAGATATTTCCACCTGTACATCTTCATATTTCCAAAATACTAGATTTTTTTAATGTCCACACAAGACCAACCTGCTTCTAAAAAAAATGCTTAGGGAACATAACCTAGGATATTTATTCAAGATAGGAGGGTGACCATCCCAAGAATCCTCCCAAAAAAGAGCATTTGATACCTGATTGCAAATCCAGAACAAACCCTACTTGATTAAATTAGCTCCTTTTTTCAGAGTATCCAAGATAACTGAACCTTTCCCAACCAAGCTGACTCTAGGGATCTCAGCCTCAAAAATACCTCTCAAGTATTTACAAAATAATATTTTAGCCCCAATATGATCTTGAGAGGTACACCATCTCCAATAAAGTTTTGCAGCTAAAGCCTACCCAAAAAGAGTTGTCTGTCGCAACCCAAAGCCTCCCTCTTGCATCGGCCTACATATAGAATCCCACCTAACCAAACTCCATTTAGATTGATCAAGTTTTCTAGACTATAAAAATTGTCTTGACAAAGAATCCATGTCCTTGATGAAGTGAGAGGGAGCTATTTGTACAAAACATATATAAATGGGTAAAGCTTGAACAACATATTTTAATAGCAACACTCTACCCGCAATGGATAGTCATATTAAATTCCGGTGATTCACCTTCCTTCTAAAATTATCAAGCATAGACTACCAAGAAGATCTATGTAGAGGATGAGATGAAAAGGGAGTACCAATATAAATGAATGGGGGAGTACCAACCTAGAATCTTAGAATGCGAGAAATCCTGGTTTGAATAAGAGGAGGGGTATTGAAGAAGAAAATAGAAGACTTGTCCTCATTAATCAACTGTCCAGAAGCATCAAGATATATGTCAAGAGACTGTCTAATATTGCTAGCTTCCTTGATAGTGGCAACTCCCAACAAAGCAGTATCATCAAAAAATTGAAGGTGGAAAAGAGGTGCAAAACTACTATCCCACTTCCATCCCTGAATGAGACCCTGCATGACTTGAGACTTGAGCAATATTACCAACCCTTATGACATAATGATAAACAAATAAGGAGATAAAGGATCTCATTGCATCAATCCCCTTGAGGCCTCAAATAGCTCTAATGGCTCATTATTAACAAGAACAAAGAATGAGGAATAAGAAACACAACTCATCACCCATTTAATCCATTCCTCCTCAAATCCAAAAATAGCAAGAACTTTCTGAAGAAAGGATCATTTGACCCAATCATAGACTTTGGCCGTGTCCAACTTAATGAACATAGTTTTCTCCTTAGAAGATTCTATCAAGTGAATAGCTTTTGTAGCAATAACAACCCCATCCAAGATTTATCGGCTAGCAACAAACCCTCCTTGCTCCTCAGAGATGATTTTGCTCAACCATATCTTCAACCTCTCAGCAATAATTTTTGTGATGATCTTATAAACAACATTACAGAGAGAAATAGGCCTGAACATATCCAAGGAATTTGCTCCCTCTTTTTTGGGTATAAGCACCAAAGGTATCATTTAGGGACCTTAGCATCTATTTGTTCTTTTGGGATTTATGGACCACCTCCAAAAGATCAAATTTTATTAAATACAAAAACTCCTGATAAAACTCAATTGGGAATCCATCTGGGCCTGGGGATTTTCCTTTTTTCATCTTGAATACAACATTTTCCAACTCCTCAAGGGAAATTGGACCCATCAAGTGCTCATTCATCTCTCTAGAAATAATCACTGGAATATAGTTTAGAATAAGCTTTTCATTCTCATCATCTGATAGGGAGTCCTCCTTGAAGAGAGAGGAAAAATACCTCTTAGTCTCTTTTGAAATATCCCTGAAAGAAGAGAGCAGGGCACCCTGAGAATTCACAAGATAGGTACTCAGGTTACCATTACGATGAGCCTTAACTAAGTTATAAAAGAAGGTTGTGTTCCTATCCCCTTCCTGAAGCAAATCTAATCGAGCTTTTTATTTCCAAATAAATTCTTCCCTTAGTTCCCATTCAACAAGGTCTTTCGCAGCCTCAGATTTCTCAATAAGAAGCTCCTTCATGAATCCTTGATCTCTAATATTCCTTAAAGCTTCTTCCATCCTCCTAAGAGCTGCCAACTTAGCCAATGAAAGGTTCCAAAAATTTAGTCTATTCCATCTCTTCAATTTGTGTTTTACAAATTATAGTCACTTCATAAAGGAATACATAGTGGTGCCATGAGGAGGTTTGCCAGTGGTCCACCAGCCTCGCATGAAATCATGAAGCTTAGGATCACGAAGCCACATAAGTTGAAACTTAAATGAGGGATTATTATTTATCCCTAACTCCAAAGTAGATATTTTGATAGGCCAATGATCAGATCCCCTACCCTCCAGAATCACAGAACTAGCACTTTTGTTATTACCCATCCAATAACTGGATATCAAAAACCTATATAGTCTATCTGAGATGGAAGCTTCCCCAAACCTTCTATTGTGCTAAGTAAAGATCCCATTATATGGCTTGATTTCAACCAAGTTTAGGGCTTGGATATGAGCACTGAATACATAAGAAAAAGGCTTGAAATGGTCCACCCCACCATGTTTCTCCTCCAGAAAAGTGATAGAGTTGAATTCTGTAGCCAAAATCAATGGGTACAAGGGAACCAAACTTCTCACAAAGCAAATGTGCTCCCACAAATTCACTTTACAATTATAATCAACAAGAACATACACATTTGTAAGTAGGAGGGTTTCACCAGATTCATTATCATGCCCGACCATTAAAATAGACCATCTGTTGGAAATCCAAGTAAGAGGGGATATCTTAACCGGATCCCATAAACAAGTGATGCCACCAGCATATCCACATGCACCAATACACTGGAATTTCCCCCTTATCCACAACTTGGGAGCAATATTGAACATACTATCAATATCCAATTTAGTCTCTTGAATAAACACCACATCCGAAGAATGCACACGAACCAAATCACGAATAGCTTTTTGTCTAGGGATGTTGTTCAACCCCCTTACATTCCATGAGAGGATAATCATTTTTGGGGGTTATAAAAATTGGAGTCCAATGTTCTCACCAATCTTGAATCCACCAAAGTCTCCCCCATTAAATTAATTTTATCTTGGTTCTTCTTCTGACCCACCTTCATATTCTTATCTGAAAAACTTTTTTTAATTATTTTCTCCTGCAATCCCAACATCGTAGGAGTTTTGCAGTCCAAGGATGACTGCATCAGTTCCTGAGTAGGATAGGGCATAACTAAATCTGTACCACTTTTCAAAATAGTTTCCATTATAGGGCTAGACCCAACCATGTCCCCTATACTCAGATCCAAAGCCCTTTGTTCTTCATTTAAACCCCCTAGATCTGATTCCTTAAGTTCCCCCTCAAGAAGAGACATATGATTTGACCTTGTTGTATTTGCATCAGGTAGCGACGTTTCAGGTATCTCCATGCACTAATCAATATCATCTACTATTTCAAAATGGTTGAGTAGAGCATCTGGCTGGCTATCCTTAAGGTCTTTGTTTTCCCTTCGTCCTCTATTTTGGGATTTTAACAGAACAAAACCTTCCTTATCCCGTTCCCATTCCTCTATTGGGGCTTTTCCTTTATCCAAACTTTACCCAGATCGAGAGGGCCCAGGATTTGAAGCCACATGTGGGAAAAACTTAGGGCATTTTCTTTGCAGGTGGTCATATTCATGGCAAATTTGATAACAAAATGGAAGAGCTTCATAGTCAAGTTTTTGAACCCATGTAGTTGATCCAAATTATATTTTAATAGAATCTGGAATATGATTATTTAAGTCAATTTCAACACAAATATGAGCAACACAGATTACATTTTATCCATTGTTTGTTGTGACGGTCCAACTGGCTTCCCAATCATAAGGGCAGTCTTATGCAAGATATCAGTTCTCCAGAATTCCAACAAGAGCCATGGAAGCCGCACCCATACTGGAACCCGCGATGGCCGCTCCTATGATGGGTTGAAATCCACATGCTAGGGTTTAATAAAGAGTCCCACTTGGTTATAGAAATAAGGACCCCCTTCAAATGCTTTGTTATGATTTGCAATACAAGAGAAAACCACCATAAAATAGATGTTCACACTCAGCATCACCTCCACATCACCTTCAGGATTCCAAGTCTTCCTAACCCAAGCCTCCACAAAGGGGAGAGAAATTTGAATGCCCAAAATTTTTCCAATAAGGGCATGTTTGGTTAGATACTCCACATCTTCTACCACCGAGTCTAGTTGAACCACTAGAACTGGTCTGGCTTCACATCGTTCCAAACATCCATTGTTCTTTAACAAGCGGTTCCCGAAATGCACTGGAAAATCTTGTTCCTTCCAGTCATTTTTAGATGAAAAAACATCACGAGCATGCACTCTCTATGCCGGACCTGATGCCATCATGACATTCCTCCAATTTTTTAGACCTCCTCCGGAAGCTGCTGCCATCCCCGCAGAGCAATTTTTCTTCATCAAACCCTAGCAAAGTAGTTTTTCCTCATCAAACCCTAGCAGAGCCCTCTCTCAACATCTTCTATCAATTAAAATATTTTAACCTAAGGTTAAAATTTTAATTTTAATTATTAAAGACACCAAGGTTAAAGTTTAAATTTGAATTAGAAATTCGAAAGGACTGACATGTTGTAATGCAAAGGAAGTGTATTAATAGGAAATAATTTTTATTTCCTAAGTCACCAAGCAATTCGAATGCCTATGTGTGTAATATCTTGAGCATTGCATTTTTCATAAAAGGGAGAAGAAGCTTGTAAGATTTTTAATTAAGAGGAGGTAGCCATGTTTAATATTCATGGAACGCAAAAAAGATATCACAAGATGCTTGGTAGTGTAGACGGTGATCAAAGGTGTGGCTAAGGCATTGCAAAGATAAGGTTGTGGTTTCAAATCCCATGCGATTCATTTTTGGCAAGGAAGAGAGGACTTTTTCATTTTCATCATAGTTTGTGCAGAACCTTTGGTTCACGTGTAGGTGTGTATCTCAAACATATCTTAGCCTTGGGCTAAGACACTACGGTGGCATAGGTCATAGGTTTGAGGTTAGTTGTTGGTCATTGGATGTTGATTGTCGAAGAAGGGCATAAAATGTTTGGTGACAAGGGCTAATAAATAAGGTATGCACATTTGATTTATTTTTCCAAAGGTTTGGAATGCAAAAAGAGTTTTGAGGGCATGTGATAATTAAAGAGCATGTAGCAAATGCATAGGGAGTCATAAGGGTTGTTGAATAATATTTTATTTTTGGTGTTTGAAAATAAATAAGAGGATTGAATATTATAAGGAGTTAATAAAGGAATTTTATATTATGTGTTAAATATTATTTTGAGAGGATTGGAGATTATAAGGTGTTAAAAAAGAAATTTGTTTTGTGTTGAATATTATTTTGAGAGGATTGGAGATTATAACAAAGGAATTTTGTTTTATGTGTTGAATATTATTTTTAGAGGATTGGAGATAATAATTTGTTAAAAAAGGAACTTTGTTTTATGTGATGAATGTTATTTTGAGAGTATTGGAGATAATAAGGTGTATTTGAGATTTGATATTTTATTGTATATCTTGAATGGTGAAATAATTGTTGAGGAAAATATTTGTGTGGAGATTTTGAGATAGGTTGTTGCTATCTAACCTAGAATTGGCAAGAGGGTTTTGTTGTGAGTAAAATAGGTTTTTGAAGACATATCTCCATAAAATAAAAAAGGTATGGGCACACTATATTTTGTTTAGAGTGTTTGAAATGAGTGAAGTGCAAAGGTGGAGTGAAAATGATTGTTTAATAATCATTGTTAAAAATATTTGAATGAGTTTTCATATGCATGATTTGTGAATGTTTAAGAGAACATTTGAGTTAAATATTGAGGATTATTTGAGTTAGGGTTTGAAACCTGCATTATGCTCATTGTTTGAAGAAGTATGAAAACATTTGTTTAGGGTATATGAGCAAGTTGTGTTTCATTGATTGAATGATTGAGTGAAAGTTCTTGAGCATTGGTTTTGAGTGATATTGAAAGTGAATGTGCAAACATTAGAAATAAGATTTATGAAAGCAATAGACTTAATGATTGCATATAACATATTGAGTTTTTGATAGAGTACATTATTCTCTATATGTTCCAGAGGTTAAAATAATTTTGAATAGAATATGTCTAAAATACTTCAAGTTAAAGGAATTACTTTGAAGATTAGATAACGCAATTGATAGCATTATGTGCAAGATTTAATATTGATTGAGCATATCTTGTGAGCTATTTTGAGCATGTGTTTGAGCAAATTTTTGAGTGAAATTTTGTTAAATCTTAAGGAAAGAGTTGTGTAATATTTTTTGAAAGCTTAAGGACATATTTGAGGTAAGTCTTTGTGAAGACTTGGGAGAAGTTTGAGCATGTTCTTGAGAGGACTTGAAGGCATATATGAGGAAAGTATTTTTGAAGACTTGAGAGTAGTTTGAGCAGGTTATGTAGAGTAATTGATGGCATATTTGAGGTAATTCTTTGTGAATTCTTGGGAGCAGTTTGAGCAAGTTCTTGAGAGGACTTGAAGGTATATTTGAGGAAAGTCTTTGGGAAGACTTGAGAGTAGTTTGAGCAAGTTCTTGAGAGGAATTGAGGGAAGATTTGAGGTAAGTATTTGTGAAGACTTGGGAGCATTTCGAGCAAGTTCTTGAGAAGACTTAAAGGAATATTTGAGGAAAGTATTTATGAAGACTTGAGGGCAGTTTGAGCAAGTTCTTGAGAGGACTTGAGGGTAGATTTGAGGTAAGTATTTATGAAGACTTGAGAGTAGAGTTGACTGATTGATTTGTTCAATATTTGTGTTAAGGCTTGGAGAAAATCTAAGAAGATTAGATTTGTGATTAGATCAAGATTTGTGTTAAGGCTTGAGGACAGATTTGAGGATAAAGTTTGGTGCAGATTTGAGAACAGATTTTTGCTAGACCTGAGACAAAGTTAGAGTAGATTTATACTAGAATAGGGATATCTTTTAGTGTAGATTTGAGATAAAGACTAAGCAGAGTTGAGAACAAGCTTTTGAGGTGATAGAGTAGAGGATAACAAGCTTTAATGGATAGAGATCTGTTAGCCAAGGTACTAAGGATATAGGTCTTCTGTGTGAGGATAGAGTTATTATATGGAGAGAGATCCACAAGCCAATGTAGTAGGGGTAAAAGTATTCTAGAATAGCACCAACCAGAGTAGAGGAGAAAGAGTTATCCTATGATAGAGTTACAAAAACCAGAGCAAGGAGAAATATTCCTCCTATGGAGTGTGATCCATGAACCAACTAGGAAGATAGAGTTCTTCTATGGAAAGAGATCCATAAACTAGTTGAAGAGATAGAGGTCTCTTGGATCATGTTACATGGATCAGAGATAAGGGGAAATATTTCTCCTGTGAAGAGATATCCAAAAATTAGAGCATAGGGTATTGGTGTATCCTTTAGATAGAGGTCCATAAATATTATAAGAGGGAAGTGATTCCCAAGAGATCTGTTGAGAAAATTTTAGTGAAAGATTTTCTCTGTGGAGTAGACCACATTGTATGAGCCATGTTAAATTGGTGTCTCTATTGTGTATGATGATGTGTGAATTACTTTGATTACTATAGTTGATATTGCCATTGATTATACTAGATAATATTGAGAAATAAAAGTAAAAGTTGATCTTCTACTGTTCACCCCCCCTCTCAGTATAAGCTTGTATTCTTCAATTGATATCAAATTAAGTTCCTTCAAAAGAGTTTAAAAAAATGAAGGAAAAGTGTACATGAACACAGATGGCATCTCAGAGTGGATCTTCATCAAATAAGGTACCATTTTTCTATGGGAAAAATTATGTATTTTTGAGCGTAAGAATGAATATTCATCTAATGGCATAAGGAAATGAGACATGGGAAGTAGTTGAGAATAGGTACACACCGCCAGCTACTCCTCCTACAGATAAGTATGGTAAGATCTTACGCTTGTATAATTCAAAGGTAATGAATGTAATATTAAGTGGTTTACATGAAGTAGAGTTTGTAAACGTTATGCATTGCACATCAACAAAAGAGATTTGGAAAAATTTGAATAAAATATATAAGGGAGACAAAAAGGTCAAGGTGACAAAATTTCAAAATCATAAGAAAACATTTGAAGACTTGAATATGAACGATGAGGAAGATATTTCTACATACTTAATTCATGTGGATGAGGTTTTTAATTCCATGCAAGGACTTGGGTTTAAATTTTAAGAATCAAATATTTGTCAAAATGTGTTAAGGTCACTCCCTATGAGGTATAGTCAAAAAGTTTCAGTCATAGAAGATACAAGAGATATTAAAAATATGACTAGGAATGAGTTACATGGAACTCTCACAACTTTTGAGATGAGAATAGGAAAGGATCCTATCTCAAAGAAAGAAGCAGACTTCAAGGTAACAGAAAAGACAAATGATAAGATGCCAAATTCAAGTGATGAGTCATCTAGTGATGAAGAAGAAAACTATGGCAGAAGGAACAAGAACTCAAGAAATCACAAAGGTATGAAAACATATAAGTGTTTCAATTGTGGTAAATATGGTCACTATGCATCTAATTTTCCAAAAGCTAGAAGTACCAGTGGTGAAGAGAAACATGATCATAGGAATAGGGAAGCAGGAAAATCTAAGTATCAAAAGAAAAATAGATATGGACGAAACAAGCATGAAATTAAGTTTTTCCAAAGGCATAAGAAGAGTTTCTATGCAAATAAGATAGACAAGAGTTCAAGTGTTAGTGATGGGAGATTCTAAGATAATAAAGAAGAAGAAGAAATTCTATTTTTGGTAGTAGAAAAAGAAGATGTTGAAAAAGAAGCTAAAAGGGAACCAAAAATACTCAAATGTTTTAGGTGTGGTAACTTTGGTCATCTTGAAGATCACTGTACAAGGAATTGGTTTAGTGACAGTGAAGAAGAATATGAAGATGCTCTTGAGTTTCTAGAGGAAGAATCAGAGAATGAAGGCACAATTGATATAGAAGCAGAACTTGTTGCTACCCTTAAATAATTGAAAAGGTTAGGAAGTAGAATTAAAAATTGAAGGATCAGGTTCAAAAATATGAGAAAACAAAAGAAAGGCTTATACAAAATATCAATGACTTGAGAGTTAAAATTGAAAAGAAAAAAGGATTTTAAGAATACATGATTGAATAGTTAAATATGAAAGAGAAAGAATGTGAAATACTGAAACATGAAGCTAACAATATAAGGAATGGACTTTAAAATTATAATAAAAAGATATATCAGTTCAGGAAAAGCTTAAAATATTTGGAAGATATTATCAAAATACAGAGATCTTTGTTCATAAGGACTGGAATTGGTTTTGAAGAGGAATAAAAATATCAATAAAAGGAGTCAAGCTCAAGATCCAATGAAGAAGAAGCTTCAAATGAAGGGAGTGAAGGAGGAAGTTTGAATTATGAGGATAAGTTGAAAAATAGAAGGTTCACCAAGGAAGGAAACAATGCACAAATGAGAAATATAGAACATAACAGGGAAGAAATGACTAAGAGACCAGTGGGTCAAAGGAAATATTTATTCAAATAATGTTGCTTCTCATGTAACAAGTTTGGTCACTAGGCTATGTTGTGTAGGATACATGAAAATAAAGAATATGGTTTTGGTATTGGTTTCACCAAGCGAAATTTCAGAAATGGGCATATCTTTCAAGGGTATTGCTACTATTGTAATCAGTTTGGTCATAAACCAATTCATTGCAATGTTCATAATAGGAATGGATATGGCTTCACCAGGAGGAAATTCAAGAAATTTGCACCTTCAAGGAATCACAACATTAAGTTTAATAAATGTAATAATTTTGGGCATATATCTAAGTGGTGTATAATAGAATTTCCAAAGATAAGCAGAAATAAGAATACTCAAAATCAGAAGGATCAATTGAGAAAGAAGGTGGAAAAATAAAACAACATTGTATACTGGGAGTAGAGATACTCCCACCCCAAAATTAATCACCTAAAGAAGAGGAGGTGGAGAGGGGGCTAAGCTAAGAGTCTTATATTTAGACCCAAAGGAGTCCCTTTGCCATTGATGTCAAAGGGGGAGATATTTGAGTCATTCAATCAAGGGGATCAGAACTAAAAAAGGTAAAAAAATATTTAAAGGAAAAAGAGGTTACCATCAATGACAAAGGGGGAGACTGTTGGAAATTTAAGAAATTTTTATTGTCATTGATATCAAGAGATTTTTTGTCTAGTTTTTCTTCATTGGTGTCAAAATGTTGATTCTCCAAAAAGAAAGGAAGTTGTTGAGAGTATAATATTTATTTTAAATATTATATGCCTAAAGAGACCTAAAAGTTAGAAGACCCAAGAAAAGAGAAGCAAGATTAAAAAGAAAATAATAATATTATAATATTTGAGCAAAAAGAAGAGATGAACATTAACAGGGTTTAAGAAATCATTAAAAAATCTATCCTCGACAAAGTCCATTGAGCAAGGTTGGCAAAGGTTTTAATTTAATTTATTTAAATTAAAATATTCTAACCTAAGCTTAAAATTTTTAATTTAAATTATTAAAGGTGCCAAGGTTAAATTTTAAATTTGAATTTGAAATTCTAAAGGGCCGACATGTTGTAATGCAAAGGAAGTATATTTATAGGAAATAATTTTCATTTCCTATGTCATCAAGCAACTCAAATGCCTACATGTGTAATATCTCGAGCGCTGCATTTTTTGCAAAAGGGAGAAGAAGCTTGTAATATTTTTAATCAAGACGAGGCAGCCATGTTTAATATTCATGTGGCACAAAAAATATATCACAATGTGCTTGGTAGTGTAGACAAAGATCGAAGGTGTGGCTAAGGCATTTCAAAGAGAAGATTGTGGTTTCGAATCTCATGCAATTCATTTTTGGCAAGGAAGAGAGGACTTTTCATTTTCATCAAATTTCGTGTGGTAGCATAAGTAAAGGAACATGGACCTTGGTTCATGTATGGGTGTGTAGCCCAAGCGGTGCTTAGCCTTAGGCTAAGGCGCTACAGCGGCATAGGTTACACATTCGAGTTGGTCGCTAGTCATTGGGTACTGGTCGTCGAAGAAGGGTATAAACTTTTTGGTGATGAGGGCTAACAAATAAGGTATGCACATTTGATTTATTTTGCCAAAGGTTTGGAATACAAAAATATTTTTGAGGGTACATGATTTTTAAATATCATGTGTCAAATGCATAGGGAGTCATAAGGGTTGTTGAATAATTGATGGCAAGCCGAGATTCACACAACAAACTTGAAATTATTCTTCTATAAATTGCTTAACACAGTCTTACAATATCGTCTCCAGGCATAGTTCTTTCCCCACTCAATCTCAAACTCACCATCCCCATCCCTTACAATTTTTTGAGTTTTTATCGAGGTCTCGACCCTCTAGGCAATTAATGCCCCCACCCGATCGAATTCATGAAATAAAATATGGAAGCTCGCTTCCTCTGCCAAGTTTTCATATTTCCTTCCATCAATGGGCAACTGCCCCGATCCGCTATGGAAGCTTGCATTAAAGATCCCCCTTGCCCTGCAACCGCCGTTTTGGTCAGACTGTTCCTCTGAATCGCTGTCTCATCCATAACGCCCATGGCCTGTAGCTGTCGCCTTGTCAGAATATTCATCTGCAACCGTTGTCTCTTTTCCCGCGTGCGTGGCCTGTCCACGTGTCCATTTTTTATTTGTCTTCAACTGGCCACGAAATCGCGACATGTCACGATATCGCGACCAAACTGTCGCCTTGCCTTCGTCTGCAAATAACGTCATGAAATCATGACCAAAATGCCCCGTGCCTTAGTCCGCAAATAACGTCGCGATATCGCGACGTCGCGATATCGCGACGTCGCGACATCGCGACGAAAATGCCTCCGTGCCTTAGTCCGCAAATAACGTCGCGATATCGCGACGTCGCGATATCGCGACGAAAAACCCCCTTCGTACCTTAGCTTCAAAAACGTCGTGACATCGCGACGTCGCGATATCGCGACGAAAAACCCCTCCGTGCCTTAGCTTCAAAAACGTCGCGACATCGCGACGTCGTGATATCGCGACGAAAAACCCCTCCATGCCTTAGCTCCCAAAAATGTCGCGATATCGCGACAAAACTTCCCTCTTGTATTACAAAACTTCTGCCTTGGGAAAGAAAGATTTAAACAAAATACAAAGTACTTAGAAAAAAATTTTGGAGGATGCAAGATTGCTCTATTCTCCGGATGCTCCTGCATCAGACACCCGGGGTAAATTAAGAAGTGATCCTCACTTCTGCTCGGTTAGGGGAAGACCCAGGCGGTCAACCTCTGTCTTTGACAACCAAGTTGCATCTTCTATAGGTCTGCCCTTCCACTTTATCAAATATTCAGAATACTGTTTGTTCCTGGTGCTTCTGCCTTCACGAGCGTCTAATATTTCCTCGACCTCGTCTGTGGTTGGAGTAGATGCTGGAATTTGCCATAACTCTGTACTTGGTGCCTCTGTACTATCTTCCTCATGGTATTCCACTAAATCTGAAATATTAAAAATAGGTGAAATGTCAAGCCAACTTGGCAATTCCACTTCATATGCATTGCCCGACTCCCATTTTTCCAGTATTCTGCATGGCCCAAACTTCTTCATCTTTAATTTGTTATAAGTCTTGGCAGGAAATATTTCCTTCCTGAGATGGACCATGACTTCATCTCCTACTTCGAACTCTTTGAACCGCCGCTTCTGGTCTGCTCTTGTCTTATATTGAGTATTCATTTTTATAATTTGTTTCCTTACTTCTTCATGCAGACTTTTCATATGTTCCGCAAATTCTTCTGCCTCGACACTGCACTTTTCTCCCTTATCCAACTTTCTCAGTTCAGACACATTTCTCGGGTTGTTTCCATATATTATCTGGAATGGAGATTTATTTGTGCTCTTATTGATTGAATTGTTATATGCAAATTCCACCTGCGGTAAAACTAAATCCCATCCCTTGGGTTTATCTGCTATCAAGCATCTCAATAAATTACCCAGGCTTCTATTTACCACCTCTGTCTATCCATCAGTCTATGGGTGGTATGCAGAACTGAATTTCAGATCTGTCTTCAACTTCTTCCACAAAGTTCTCCAGAAATACCCAACAAATTTTGTATCTCTGTCAGAAACAATGCTCTTCGGTAGACCGTGAAGTCGTACCACTTCCTTGAAAAATAACCCTGCAATGTGAACTGCATCACTTGTTTTCTGGCATGGAATAAAGTGTGCCATCTTGGAAAATCTATCAACTACTACAAATACAGAGTCATTTCCCCTCTGTGTTCTTGGCAATCCGAGGACGAAGTCCATGCTGACGTCCTCCCATGGCCGCTCAGGTACTGGTAACGGCTGATACAATCCCGTGTTCTGTCTTCTGCCCTTTGCCATCTGGCATATTCTACAACTCTGTACAAAATTTTTCACATCTTGCTGTAGTTGCGGCCAATAGTAATTTTCACTCACCAGGGCAATTGTCTTATCCCGGCCAAAATGTCCGGCCAGTCCTCCGTTGTGTTTCTCCTTGACTAAGTTTTCCCGCATGGAACTCCTTGGAATGCATAATTTACTTCCTCTGAACAACATTCCATCTTGGATTAGAAAATCCAACCATTTTGTCCTGTCCACAGTAACAGGTGTCAAGCAAGCCATCCAAGCTTCTGCAAAATCTGGATCTTCAGGGTACAAACCCTTCAGTTCTTCAAATCCTACTACTTCCACTGTCATTTTAATCAGTAAATTCTGCCTTCTACTTAAGGCATCTGCAACTCTATTTGATTTCCCGCTTCTGTGCTTCAGCACAAAGGTATAACTTTGGAGAAACTCAACCCACTTCAAGTGCCTCTGATTCAGTTTTGTTTGGCTGTTGATATACTGTAATGCTTGATGATCAGTGAATAGAACAAACTCCTTTGGCAATAAATAATGCCTCCACTTCTTTAGAGCCTGAACTATAGCATAAAATTCTTGGTCATAAACTGAATACTTTTTTCGAGCATCATTTAGCTTCTCACTAAAATAAGCAATAGGTCTGCCTTCCTGACTCAGTACAGCCCCTATTGCACTGCCACTGGCATCACAGTCTACCTGAAATACTTTGTTAAAGTCTGGAAGTGCCAAAATAGGTTGTTCTGTGACCTTTTTCTTTAATGCATCAAAGCTCCTTTCAGCCCCTAAGGTCCACTTGAATTCTTTCTTATCCCCTCTCATTGTTTCTGTGAGGGGTGCACAAATGCTGCTAAAATTTTTAATGAATTTTCTGTAAAAGCTGGCTAGACCATGAAATGATCTTACCTCTGTTGTGCTTCTCGGGGTAGGCCATTCCATGATAGCTCTCACCTTCTCTGGGTCCATTTTTAGACCTTCTACTGAGATTACAAATCCCAGGTATACTAACTCCTTTTTTACAAAATTACACTTTTTTAGATTTATTAATAATTGCTCCTCCCGTAGCTTCTCAAAAACCCTTATGATATGCATCAGGTGTTCCTCCAGGGTTTTGCTAAATATTAATATGTCATCTAAATAGACAATGACAAATTTTCCTAAAAACTCTTTCAGTACCTCATTCATCAGCCGCATGAAGGTACTCGGTGCATTGGATAGCCCAAAGGGCATGACCAACCACTCATACAAGCCCTCTCTGGTCTTGAAGGTTGTCTTCCACTCATCTCCCTCTCTGATACGGATCTGATGGTAACCACTCTTGAGATCAATCTTGGTGAAGTACTTGGCTCCACTTAAACAATCCATTATGTCATCCATTCTTGGCAATGGAAATCTGTATTTTATTGTGATCTTGTTGATGGCCCGTGAATCTGTACACATTCTCCATTCTCCATATTTCTTTGGCGCCAGCACTGCAGGTACTACGCATGGGCTCAAAATTTCCCGAATCAATCCCTTCTCCAGCAACTCCTGGACCTGCCTGTTTAACTCCTCAGTTTCTACAGGCGTCATTCTGTGTGCAGCTTTATTTGGCAAGCTCGATCCTGGCACCAAATCTATATGGTGGCTGATTTTCCTTACTGGGGGTAAACCCTCAGGCACATTATCAGACACAATATCTAGAAATTCCTCCAACAGATCTAGGACTTCTGTTGGGGTATCCTTGCATTCTTTCTCCCTAACTCTAGGAATTATTGCATAACACAAATGTTCATGCTTCAAACCATCCAAAAATTTTCTCCCTTCAACTAAACAGATTCTGGAGCTGTTACACACCTTTTCATCCGCCTCCTTCATGGGCTTCAGCTTATGGCGCACGCCATTCTTCATCAATGAGTAGGTGTTGGCACGGCCGTCATGCACTGCACTCCGATCGAACTGCCAGGGCCTTCCCAACAATAGATGGCAAGCATCCATAGGCAGGATGTCGCACAGGACCTCATCACAATAATTCCCAATATTAAATTTAACGGAGCATTGCTCACTGACCAAAGCCCTATGGTCCTTCTGTAACCATGCGACCCGATATGGATGCGGGTGCTTCTTCCTCTCTAACTGTAACTTGGTAACCATTTCTTCTGAAACCAGGTTATCCGTGCTACCATTATCAATAATAATATTGCAAATCTTGCCCATGCATTTACACCTTGTGCGGAATAAACTTCTTCTATGATCTGTGTCCTTCTCCTCATTCAACAGGACTCTCCTTACGATCATTGCTTCCCCTCTCTCTGCTTCTTTAGAATGTTCAGATCCAGCATCTTCCTCTGCCACAACAGCTCTGGCTGGACCCTCAAGCCTCTTGTTCATCCTTTCTCGATGTTGTGGACACTCGAATGCTCGATGTCCTTCTTCACCACAGTGGAAACATGTCCCACGAAATACTCCTCTTCCAAACCCTCATCCAGATCCACCCCGTCCTCTTGGGTAGCTGTTCTGATCACGGGGCTGATAAATATCCTCTTCCCTTTGATCCTGGTTACTACTGGCTTCACCAGTCTTCTTCAGATCTTTATATTTTTCTCCACTGGTTCTCCCACCAGTTCTTCCACCACGGCCCCTTCCTCTTTGCTTGCCTTCAAACCGCCTATTCAATTTTTCTTCCACCTTTAAGGCAAACTGGTAAGCATCCTCAATGGTGCTTACCCGAACTAGGCTCAGCTCTTCTTGGATACCGAGTCTCAACCCATTGATATAACGGGCCACCTTCTCTTTGTTTGCCTCTAAATGTCCAGTTCTAATAGAGATCTTGTAAAACTCCTCGGTGTATTCTTGGACAGTTTTGTTTGTCTGTCTCAAACTCTGCATTTTCCTTAGCAGATCCAACTCGTAATCTGTCGGAATAAACTATCTTTTCAGCTTTTCCACCATTCTATCCCATCTTGTTATTCTTTCCTTCCCTCTTTTGTTCCTTTCCAGTTGTATTCCCCTCCACCAAATGCTGGCATGACCCTTCAACTTGGTCTTAGCAAATCTGACCCGATTAGGGTCTTCAACCTCCTCATATTCAAAATATTCTTCTAGGTCATTTATCCAGTCAATCACCTCTTCTGGATTTAGGTTTCCAGAATATGTAGAAACCTCCATTTTTGGTTGCTTTCCAATCTGAGAGATGGCTTTGTACAACCTCGGCTTGTGCAGGATCCACAACCTCTTCTTCTTCCTCAGACTGGTCTTCTTCTTCATCAACTTCGTCTTCACTTCCCTCATCCCTTCCGGGCTCGTGCCTTCTGCGTAGCTCTTCTTGCAGGGCTTGAACTTGCCTCTGCAAAGCTCGAAAGTCTTCTACCGGCACCACATTTCTTACTCCACCATGGTTTCTTCGTGGAGGCATCCTCTTTTTTTTTTTTACAAATCCTTCCATAGATCCTGGTGTAACTGCCTCTCTTTCGGTGATCTGTTACACGCTCAGGAGCTCCCGCTCTGATACCACTTGATGGCAAGCCGAGATTCACACAACAAACTTGAAATTATTCTTCTATAAATTGCTTAACACAGTCTTACAATATCGTCTCCAGGCATAGTTCTTTCCCCACTCAATCTCAAACTCACCATCCCCATCCCTTACAATTTTTTGAGTTTTTATCGAGGTCTCGACCCTCTAGGCAATTAATGCCCCCACCCGATCGAATTCATGAAATAAAATATGGAAGCTCGCTTCCTCTGCCAAGTTTTCATATTTCCTTCCATCAATGGGCAACTGCCCCGATCCGCTATGGAAGCTTGCATTAAAGATCCCCCTTGCCCTGCAACCACCGTTTTGGTCAGACTGTTCCTCTGAATCGCTGTCTCATCCATAACGCCCATGGCCTGCAGCTGTCGCCTTGTCAGAATATTCATCTGCAACCGTTGTCTCTTTTCTCGTGCGCGTGGCCTGTCCACGTGTCCATTTTTTATTTGTCTTCAACTGGCCACGAAATCGTGACATGTCGCGATATCGCGACCAAACTATCGCCTTGCCTTCGTCTGCAAATAACGTCACGAAATCGTGACCAAAATGCCCCGTGCCTTAGTTCGCAAATAACGTCGTGACATCGCGATGAAAATGCCTCCGTGCCTTAGTCCGCAAATAACGTCGCGATATCGCGACGTCGCGATGTCGCGACGAAAAACCCCCTCCGTACCTTAGCTTCAAAAATGTCGCGACATCACGACGTCGCGATATCGCGACGTCGCGATATCGCGACGAAAACCCCCTCCGTGCCTTAGCTTCAAAAATGTCGTGACATCGCGACGTCGCGATATCGCGACGAAAAACCCCTCCATGCCTTAGCTCCCAAAAACGTCGCGATATCGCGACGTCGCGATATCGGCGATATCGCGACAAAACTTCCCTCTTGTATTACAAAACTTCTGCCTTGGGAAAGAAAGATTTAAACAAAATACAAAGTACTTAGAAAAAAAATTTGGAGGATGCAAGATTGCTCTATTCTCCGGATGCTCCTGCATCAATAATATTTTATTTTGGGTGTTTGAAAATAAATAAGAGGATTGGAGATTATAAGGTGTTAACAAAGGAATTTTATTTTATGTGTTAAATATTATTTGGATACGATTGGGGATTATAAGGTGTTAAAAAAGGAATTTTGTTTTATGTGTTGACTATTATTTTGAGAGGATTGGATATTATAAGGTGTTATCAAAGGAATTTTGTTTTATGTGTTGAATATTATTTTGAGAGGATTGGAGATTATACAGTATTAACAAAGGAACTTTGTTTTATGTGATGAATGTCATTTTGATACTATTGGAGATAATAAGGTGTATCTAAGATTTGATATTTTATTGTATATATTGAATGGTGAAATAATTGTTGAGGAAAATATTTGTGTGGAGATTTTAATATAGGTTGTTGCTATCTAACCTATAATTGGCAAGAGGGTTTTGTTGTGAGTAAAACAGGTTTTTGAATATATATATCTCCATAAAAGGAAAAAGGTATGGGCACACTATATTTTTTTTTATACTTTTTGAAATGAGTGAAATGCAAAGGTGGAGTGAAAATGATTGTTTTATAAGCATTGTTAGAAATGTTTGAGTGATATTTCATATGCATAATTGGTGAATGTTTAAGAGAACATTTGAGTTAGATATTGAGGGTTATTCGAGTTAGGGTTTGAGACCCACATTGTGCTCTTTGTTTGAAGAAGTATGAAAAAACTTGTTTAGGGTATGTGAGCAAGTTGTGTTTCATTGATTGAATGATCGAGTGAAAGTTCTTGAGCATTGGTTTTGAGTGATATTAAAAGTGAATGTGCAAATATTAGAAATTAGATTTGTGAAAGTGAAAAACTTAATGATTGAGTATAACATATTGAGTTTTTCATAGAGTACATCATTCTCTATATGTTCCAAAGTTTAAAAGAATTTTGAATATAATATGTCTAAGGAATTACTTTAAATATTAGACAAAGCAATTTATAGCATTGTGTGCAAGATTTAAGATTGATTGCGCATATCTTGTGAGTTATTTTGAGCATGTGTTTGAGTAGATTTGAGTAAGATTTTGTGAAAGTTTAAGGACAGAGTTGTGTAGGATTTTGTGAAATCTTAAGAATAGATTTGAGGTAAGTCTTTGTGAAGACATGGGAGCAGTTTAAGCAAGTTATTGAGAGGACTTGAAGGCAGATTTGAGGTAAGTCTTTGTGAAGACTTTAGAGCAGTTTGAGAAAGTTCTTAAGAGGCCTTGAGGGTAGATTTGAGGTAAGTATTTGTGAAGACATGGGAGCAGTTTGAGAAAATGCTTGAGAGGAATTGAAGGCAGATTTGAGGTAAGTATTTGTGAAGACTTGGGAGTAGTTTGAGTAAGTTCTTAAGAGGAATTGAAGGCAGATTTGAGGTAAATATTTGTAAATAATTGAGAGTAATTTGAGCAATCTCTTGAGAGGACTTGAGGGTATATTTGAGGTAAGTCTTTGTGAAGACCTGAGAGCAGAGTTGATTGATTGATTTGTTCAAGATTTATGTTAAGGCTTGGGGCAAATCTAAGCAAAGTTAATTTGTGATTGAATCAAGATTTATGTTAAGGCTTGAGAATAGATTTGAGGATATATTTTGGTGCATATTTGAGAGTATATTGTTTCTAGACCTGAGATAGAGTTAGAGAAGATTTGTACTAGATCGATGACAATTTTTAGTGTAGATTTAAGATAGATATTGAGCAGAGTTGAGAAAAATATTTGTAGGTGATAGAGTAGAGGACAATAGTCTCTAGTGGATAGAGATCCATTAGCTAGGGTAGTTAGAATAGAGATATTATGAGTGAGGACAAAGTTATTCTATGGAGAGAGATCCACAAGCTAGTGTAGTGGGGGTAAAAGTCTTCTAGAAAACCACTAGCCAGAGTAAAGGAGAAAGAGTTCTCCCGTAGATAGAGTTCCATGAACTAGAGCAAGGGGAAAGTGTTATCCTATGGAGTGTGATCTATAAATCAGCTGGGAAGATAGATTTATTCTATGGAGAGAGATACACAAACCAGTTGAGGAGATAGAGGTCTCTTGGATCAAGTTCCACAAACTATAGATAAGGGGAAAGAGTTCTCCTATGGAGAGAGATCCACAAATCAGAGCATAGGGGATTGGTGTCTCCTTGGATATAGGTCCATAAACATTGTAATAGGGAAGTGATTCCTAAGATATCTATTGAGAAAATTTAAGTGAAATATTTTCTCTATGGAGTAGCCCACAATGGGTGAACCACATTAAATTGGTGTCTCTATTGTGTGTGATGATTTGTGCATTGCTTTGATTATTTTTGTTGATATTTCCATTGATTATATTAGATAATATTGGGAAAGAAAAGTAAAATTTGATCTTATACTATTCACCCCCTATATTAGTATAAGATTGTGTTCTTTAATTGGTATCAGAGCAGGTTCCTTCGAAAGAGTTTAATAGCTTGAAGGAAAAGTATATAGGAACACAGATGGCATAACAAATTTAATGGAAAGTATACAAGAACACAGATGGCATCTCAGAGTGGATATTTAGAAAATAAGGTATCATTGTTTGATGGGAAAATTATGCATTTTGGAGTGTAAGAATGAATATTTACCTAATGGCATAAGGAAATGAGACATGGTAAGTAATTGAGGATTTGTACACACTGCAAGATACTCCTCCTAAATATAAGGATGGTAATATATTACACCTGCATAATTCAAAGGAAATGAATGCAATATTAATTGGTTTATGTGAAGCAGAGTTTGTAAAAGTTATGAATTGGACATCGAAAAAAAAAAATTGGAAAATTTTGAAGAAAATATATGAGGGAGACAAAAATGTCAAGATGGGAAAATTGCAAAATCACAAGAAAAAATTTGAAGACTTGAATATGAAGGATAATTAAGATATTGCTACATACTTACTTCAAGTGGATGAGGTTGTTAACTCCATGCAAGGACTTGGGTTTAAATTTGAAGAATCAGATGTTTGTCAAAATGTTTTAAGGTCACTCCATATGAGGTATAGTGAAAATATTTTAGTCATAGAAGAAATAAGAGATATTGAAACTTTGACTAGGAATGAGTTACATAAAAATCTCACAACTTTTGAGATGAGAATAGGAAAGGATCCTATCCCCAAGAAAAAAGTGGCTTTCAAGGTAGCAGAAAATACAAAAGATAAGAAGTTAAATTCAAGTGATGAGTCATCCAGTGATGAAGAAGCAAACTATGGTAGAAGGAACAAGGACTCAAGAAAGCACAAAGGTACAAAAATAGTTAAGTGTTTCAATTGTGGTAAATATGGTCACTATGCATATAATTTTCTAGAAGCTGGAAGTAGCAGTGGTGAAGAGAAACAGGATCATAGGAATAGGGAAGCAAGAAAATCTAGGTATCAAAAGAAAAATAGGTATGGACAAAACAAGCATGAAAAAAAGTTTTTCCAAAGGCATAAGAAGAGTTTTTATGCAAATAAGATAGGCAGGAGTTCAAGTTATAGTGATGGAAGATCCTCAGATAATGAAGAATAAGAAATCATATTTCTGGTAGTAGAAAAGAACATGTTGAAAAAGAAGCTAAAAAGGAACAAAAAATACTCAAATGTTTTAGGTGTGGTAACTTTGGTCATCTTGAAGATCACTGTACAAGAAATTGGTTTAGTGATAGTGAAGAATAATGTGACTATGTTGTTTATTTTCTAGAGGAAGAATCAAAGAATGAAGGCATAGTTTATATAGAAGCAAAAATTGTTGTTGTCTTTAAATAATTGAAAAGGTTAGGAAGCAGAATTCACAATTGAAGGATCGGGTTCAAAAAGATGAGAAAACAAAAGCCAGGCTTATACAAGATATCAATGAATTGAGAGTTAAAATTGAAAAGAAAGAAAGATTTGAATACGATATTATTAAACAATTAAATATGAAAGAGCAAGAATGTGAAATACTGGAACATGAAGCTGACATTCTAAGGAAAGGACTTGAAAATTTTAATAATAAGATATATTAGTTCAGGAAAAGCTCAAGAGATTTGGATGATATTATCAAAACATAGAGATCTCCATTCATAAGGAATGGACTTGGTTTTGAAGAGGAATAAAAAGAGTAATAAGAGGAGTCAAGCTTAAGCTCCAAATAAGAAGAAACTTCAGAAGAAGGGAGTGAAGGAGGAAGTAAGACTTAAGAGGATAAGTTGAAAAACATAAGGTTCACCAAGGAAGGAAACAATGCACAAATGAGGAATAAAGAACATCATAGGGAAGAAATGACTAAGAGACCAATGGGTCAAAGAAAATATTTCTTCAAAGGACGTTGCTTCTCATGTCACAGGTTTGGTCACAAGGCTATGCAGTGCATGATACATGAAAAGAAGGAATATGGTTTTGGTATTGGTTTTACCAAGAGAAATTTTAGAAATGGGCATCTATTTCAAGGGGTATTGCTACTCTTGTAATCATTTTTGTCATAAAGCAATTCATTGTAGGGTTCATGATAGGAATGGATATGGCTTCACCAAGAGGAAATTCAAGATATTTTCACCTTCAAGGAATCGTAAGAATAAGTGTTATAAGTGCAATAATGTTGGGCATATGGCTAAGTGGTGTAGAAAAGAATTTCTAGAGATAAGCAGGAACAAGAATACTCAAAATCAGAAGGATCAATTGAGGAAGAAGGTGGACAAAGAAAAACAACATTGTATGCTGGTAGTAGAGGTAATCCCACCCCAAAAATTAATCACCTCAAGGAGAGGAGGTGGGGAGGGGGCTGAGCTAAGAGTCTTATCTTTAGCCCCAAAGGAGTCCCTTTGTAATTGATGTCAAAGGGAGAGAGAATTTAGTTAGGAGGAGTAGTTTCTCAGGGGAACTGAACTGAAAAAGGTAAAAAAATGTTTAAAGAAAAAGGGGTTGCCATCAATGACAAAGGGGGAGACTATTGGAAATTTGAGCAAGTTTTGTTGTCATTGATGTCAAGGGGTTTGATGTCCAGTTTATCGTCATTGATGTCAAAAGGTTTGTTATCCAAAAATCAAAGAAGTTGTTGAGGGTATAATATATATTTAAATATTATATGCGTAAAGAGGCCTAAAAGGTAGAAGACCCAAGAAAAGAGAAGCAAGGTTAAAAATAAAATAATAATATTATAATATTTAATATTATAATATTTGAGCAAAAGGAAGAGATGAAAATTAAAAGGGTTTAAGGGATCATTTAAAAATATATCCTTGACAAAGTCCATTGAGCAAGGTTGGCAACGGTTTTAATTTAATTTATTTAGGTTAAAATATTTTAACCTAAGGTTAAAATTTTAATTTAAATTATTAAAGGCACCAAGGTTAAAGTTTAAATTTGAATTTGAAATTCGAAAGGATCGACGTGTTGTAATGCAAAGGAAGTATATTTATAGGAAATAATTTTCATTTACTAATTCACCAAGTAATTTGAATGCCTACATGTGTAATATCTCGACTGCTGCATTTTTTGCAAAAAGAAAATTTTTGTAAGATTTTTAATTAAGATGAAGCAGTCGTGTTTAATATTCGTGGGGTATGAAAAAGATATCAAAAAGTGCTTGGTAGCACAAATGGTTATCGAAGGTGTGGCTAACACATTGCAAAGAGAAGGTTGTGGTTTTGAATCCCATGCAATTCATTTTGTGCAAGGAAGAGAGGACTTTTCATTTTCATAAAAATTTGTATGGTGGCATAAATAAGGGAATGTGGACCTTTGGTTCACATGTGGGTGTGTAGCACAAGCGAAGCTTAGCCTTGGGCTAAGGCACTACGGTGGCATAGGTCATAGGTTCGAGGTTTCTTTGGTTGTTGGGCATTGGTCGTCAGAGAAGGGCGCAAACTTTTTGGTGACGAGGGCTAGCAAATAAAGTATGCACATTTGATTTATTTTGCCAAAGGATTGGAATGCAAAAAGAGTTTTGACAACACGTGATAATTAAAGAGCATGTGTCAAATGCATAGGGAGTCATAAGGGTTGTTTAATAATATTTTACTTTTGGTGTTTGAAAATAAATAAGAGGATTGGAGATTATAAGGTGTTAACAAAGGAATTTTGTTTTATGTGTTAAATATTATTTTGAGAGGATTGGAGATTATAAGGTGTTAACAAAGGAATTTTGTTTTATGTGTTGAATATTATTTTGAGAGGATTGGAGATTATAAGGTGTTAACAAAGGAATTTTGTTTTATGTGTTGAATATTATTTTGAGAGGATTGGAGATTATAAGGTGTTAACAAAGGAACTTTGTTTTATGTGATGAATGTTATTTTGAGAGTATTGGAGATAATAAGGTGTATTTGAGATTTGATATTTTATTGTATATCTTGAATGGTGAAATAATTTTTGAGGAAAATATTTGTGTGGAAATTTTGAGATAGGCTATTGCTATCTAACCTAGAATTTGCAAGAGGGTTTTATTATGAGTAAAACAAGTTTTTGAAGACATATATCCATCAAATAAAAAAGGTATGAGCACACTATATTTTGTTTAAAGTGTTTGAAATGAGTGAAATGCAAATGTGGGGTGAAAAGGATTGCTTGATAAGCATTGTTGCAAATGTTTGAGAGAGTTTTCATATGCATTATTGGTGAATGTTTAAGAGAATATTTGAGTTAGATACTGAGGATTATTTGAGTTAGATTTTGAGACCCACATTGTGCTCTTTGTTTTAAGAAGTATGAAAATACTTGTTTAGGGTATGTGAGCAAGTTGTTTTTCATTGATTGAATGATTTGTTGCAAATATGAAAAGGGTTAAGTTGTAAGAGGCTTAGAAAAATATTTTTCTAAGCCTACGTGTGAAAACTCCCAATATTTGTCGGCAGTTTTTGTCGGCAAATTCCCTTAACTTCTCTCCTATTTTCCCTCCTATCTTCCTCCTATATTCCCTCCTCCTTATCCCTCCGTTAATCCTTCTTTCCCCTTATCCCTCCAACTCCCTTATCCCTCCTTATCCCTTCTTATCCTCCATTTTCCCCTTATCTCTCCTTTGCCGACTTTCTTCCTATTCCCTACTTATTTATACACTTGAATTTGTAATGGTTAAGGTTGACGAGGGGTGCAAATAAAGTATTTAATTTTTTCTATGATTAATGTTTGTTTTTCATTGCATTTGATTGGCCCTCGATCTATACTGGTATCAGAGCCAGTCAGCCCGGACACGGTTTTCGAGGCAAAATCCGACAGTCATTCGAGCACGGTTCCCGAGGCAGGGAGTCAGTTGGCTCGGATCCCGAGGTGGATCGCGAGCAGACTCGAGCACGGATCCCGAGGCAGATCGTGCATAGACGAGGTGACACAGTTCCTGAGACAGTGGACACGTGGCAACAGTAGAGCTCGACAAGGTTCCCGAGACAGCAGATAAGTGGCGACAGCAAAGCTCGACACGTGGCGAGGGGAAATTTGCGGCAGGCAGCTTAGTTGGCAGCGAGGTTAAAACTTTGCCACGTGGCAGACGGCGATTGGCTACGCATGGACAGAAGTGATTGGGCAGAGTTGGTAAATCACGGCACCCGTGACTGCCCGAAGGCAGTCATTCTTCTTTTCGCGGCGTCGGGTTAATAAACCCTCGCGCGGCCAATTCCCACCGCATGTGGGATAAAGGCCCGCGATTTTTAAAAAAAAATTTAAGCCTGCAGTTGTTTTTACCCGTCGACGTCGTTGTTTTTCACGTCCGAGGGACGTGGTGCAACGGACGGGCTGTCCGCTAGCAGGAGGCCGGACGCGGGGTCGAATCCCGCCAGCCCCATGCGAGAAAAAAAAAAAAAAAAAAATATATAAATATATATATATATATATATATATATATATATATATTTTTTTTTTAAATTTGCCGCCTGGAAGGTTTAAAAGGCGGGTCGTGCGCCTTTGGTTCAAGGCAGCCGTGTGGTGGAACGGTTGGAGTGCTCGCCTGTATCCGCGAGGTCGCGCGTTCGATTCGCGCCGAGGATAAAAAGGTAAAAAAAAATTAATTTTTTTTAAAGGTTTTAAAATTTATTTAATAATTTTTTATATTATTTTTTAAAATTATCTTTTTTAAATAAGTTTTTTTAAAAAAAAGGTAATTTAAAAATAATAAAAAGTTATTAAATTTATTTAAAAAAAAACCTTTATAAAAATTTGCAAACCTTGAAGAGTTTTTTGTGGCCAATTAAAACTCGCCCAAGGGGGCTTGAAAATTTGCATATTGTGAACCTGGAAAAGTGACGGGAAGTCTTTCGGAGCACCCGTTTAGCACGCCAGGGGTGTTGCCCCTTGGAACCCCGTTTAAGGGTTCAATATTGAAGTGGAGCCAAAGCCAGTAAATCCAGAGCTAGTAGAGCCAGAGCCAGCAGAGTCAGAGCCAGTGGAGCCAGAGCAGAGCTAGAGCTAGAGCTAGAGCCAGTATTGGGAGTCTCACAATAAGCAATCAGTAAGAGAATTACTTTGCTTTGTAATTGCTTATTTCAGTGAAATCAAAGTTTGTTTTTTAGAAATGGCTGCAAGTAATAGTCTACCAATCCCTGAATTTAATGGTAGCGACTATGATTACTGGTCTATAAAAATGAAGACCTTGTTGATAGGAAAAGGCCTTTGGGATGTTGTAGAAGAAGGCTATGAAGAACCAACTGCTGCTGAATGGGCAGCTTTTTCAGCTGCTGATAGAAGGGCTAAAAAGGAAGCCCAGAAAAATAACTCATTTGCCCTTTATCATATTCATGCTGCCTTAGATAGAAGTATCTTCCCTAGAATAGCCTCATATGTAAATGCACAAGATGCATGGAATGCCCTAAAAGAAAGCTATAGAGGTAGTGACCAAGTGAAGCAAGTAAAACTGCAAACTTTGAAACGAGATTTTGAGAATCTCAAGATGCAAGAGAATGAAAGAGTCGGAGATTACTGCGTGCGAGTGAAAGCCGTAGTCGACAAAATGGTCACACTAGGGGAGGATATTAAGCCAGAGATGATGGTGAAGAAAGTGTTGAGAACACTTCTTCCTAAATGGAATTCTGTTGCAATAATTATTGAAGAATCCAAAGACTTAACCACATTGTCTTTTGATGCATTAACTGGTTCACTTCTCTCACATGAAGAGAGGTTACGGGAAACTCCTTCCACCAGTTATGGAGGAGATGACAAAGCTTTTGCCACACATGAAGGAAGAGGTAGAGGCCGTGGCGAGAGGTCAACAAAGAGGCAGAGGCGGGAATAATCAAAGAGGGGGAACTCCTAACGAGAGGAGGATCATCCAACAGAGGTGGAAATCAGAATAGAGGAGGACAGCAACAATATAGAGGGAAACAATCTGGCAAAGGAAAAGGAGGAGACAAATCAAAACAAGTTTGCTACAATTGTGGCAAACCTGGCCATTATGCTCGAGATTGTTGGTCAAAGACTTCGCAAGGAAGCAGCGACAACCAGAGCGATCAGTTTGGGAATTTTGGAGAAGAGGAAGAGTCCTCAAATCTCTTTCTTTCTTATGGCCAGACAGAGCAAAATATGAATGATACATGGATTTTGGACACTGGGTGTTCAAATCACATGAGTGGCAAAGAAGAACTCTTTGCTAAGTTAGACTCCTCATACAAATCCAGCATCCGGTTGGGAGATGACAAGTCATTGGCAGTTGAAGGCATTGGAGCCATGGAGGTTCCAACGAAAGAAGGCATCAAGCAAGTAAGTGATATCTATTACACACCTCATCTTCAACACAATCTTTTAAGTGTTGGTCAAATGCTAGAAAAGAATTATAAGTTGATTTTTGATGAGGGTAAATGCACCATTTTTGACAAGAACAATAGTAATAGAATCATTACACAAGTGCCAATGTCGAAGAATAGATTATTCCCTTTGAAGTTTGGCCAGCCAGGAGGAAATAAGTTAGCAAATGTTGCAATTACCAATCCAAGTGTCCTATGGCACTTGAGATATGGTCATTTGAATTCAGCAAGTTTGAAGATGCTAACTTCACAAGCAATGGTGACTGGACTTCCCAAAGTTCAAGATAGTAAGGAAGTCTGTGAAGGGTGTGCCTTGGGCAAGCATGCCAGGTCGAAATTTCCTCATGGACAAGCATGGAGGGCCAGACTATCCTCTTCGAGTTGGTACATTCAGACATATGTGGTCCGATGCAGACCAAGAGTCTAGGTAATCACTCTTACTTCCTACTTTTCATTGATGATTGCACAAGAATGTGTTGGATATATTTTTTGAAGCATAAGGATGAAGCATTTGCATGCTTTGTTGATTTTAAAGCAAAAGTTGAAAGTGAGAGTGGATATTCTATAAAATGTCTTAGATCAGATAGAGGAGGAGAATACTCCTCTAATCAGTTTTTGAATTTTTGTAAACATCATGGCATCAAGAGGCAGTTCACAACTGCCTACACTCCATAGCAAAATGGTGTAGCAGAAAGGAAAAATCGCACCATTGTGGAGATGGCAAGATCAATGCTTCAGACAAAGCATTTGAGTAATGCATATTGGGGAGATGCAACAAGGACTAGTGTTCACATCTTGAACAGAAGTCCTACTTCAAGTTTGAAAGGGAAGACACCTTACCAAGCCTGGTATGGTAAGAAACCAAATGTGAAGTATTTTAGAGTATTTGGTTCATTGGCATATGCTCACATTCCTGATGAGCTGAGAAAGAAGTTGGATCCAAAGAGTCAGGCATGCATTTTTGTAGGATATTGTGAAAACACAAAGGGTTATAGACTCTACAATCCTACGACTCGAAAGATAGTGGTTTCAAGGGATGTGATTTTTGATGAAGGGGGAGAGTGGGGTAAGCCCCAAATATTCGATGATGTTGAAGCCACATGATGTAGTTGCTCGACGAGTGCAACCACAGCTCCCATAGAAAGGAAAGTAGTCTCCTCCCACACATCCTCCAAGTCCATCTTCTGATTCAACTTCTTCACCAAGTCCTTCTCCACGATGATCAGTAAGTTCCTCACCAATGGACATTGATGTTCCATCCAAAGGTAAGAGAACTTTACAGTATCATCCATCATCTCAGATGTTGGATAAAATTTTTTCAAGAAGATATACTAGGAGTCAAGCTAGTGAAATGGAATCTGTTTTACACAGATTAGAAAGTATGCACTTGTATGGTGATGATGAATCCCAGCGGGAACCTAGGGGAGATCAAGTTAACTATGATTTGTTAACTAGTGCACAACTTGAACCTTCTAGTTATGAGAAGGCATGTACTCAGAAGATTTGGCAAGATGCCATGAAAGAGGAGATAACCTCTATAAAAAACAACGACACTTGGGAGCTCGTGAAGCTTCCGAAAGGAAAGAAATGTGTTGGCTGTAAATGGATCTTCAAGACCAAGTTTAATGCTGATGGAAGCATTGAGAAGCACAAGGCAAGATTAGTGGCAAAGGGTTTTACTCAGAAATATGGAATAGATTATGAAGAGACTTTTGCTCCTGTAGCCAGACAGGAGACAATCAGAACAGTTCTTGCCTTAGCTGCACACAAAGGATGGAAAGTCCAACACATGGATGTCAAGAGTGCATTTCTCAATGGTTACTTGATAGAAGAAGTGTATGTTGAGCAACCACAGGGATTTGAAGTGCAAGGTAAGGAACACCTTGTTTACAGATTGAAGAAGGCACTCTATGGTCTTAAACAGGCACCAAGAGCTTGGTACTCACGCATTGATGGGTACTTCAAAGATTATGGGTTCACCAGGAGCAAAAATGAACCCACACTCTACTACCTAAAGCAAGGTAATGACATCCTCATAGTTTGTTTGTATGTGGATGATCTCATTTTTATGGGTAGTAATGAAAAAATGAATATGGAGTTCAAACACTCCATGATGACGCAGATTTGAGATGAAGGATCTTGGCTTAATGCACTACTACCTTGGAATGGAGGTTCATCGATCGGATACGGGGATCTTCATCTCGTCAACATAAGTATGCTCGGGATATGATCAAGAAGTTTGCTATGGAGCATTGCAAACCGATTGCAACTCCAGTTGGACATGGGATCCAATTAAGCAAAGATGATGGAGCACCAAAAGTTGATGTGACCACTTTCGAAGCATGGTTGGGAGTTTGATGTTTCTCGCCAACACCAGACCAGATATTCAGTATGTTGTATCTCTTGTTTCTAGATTTATGTCTAACCCCTCCGAGCTGCATTTGCAAGCAGCTAAAAGAATTTTGAGATATGTGAAGGGTACATTGGATTTTGGAATCCAGTACCATAAATGTAACACTATCAAGCTTGTAGGCTTCAGTGATAGTGATTGGGGTAGCAATATTGATGACAGGAAGTCAACATCAGGAAACTATTTTAGTCTTGGATCAGGACTAATAACTTGGAGTTCAAAAAAGTAGACAGTAGTAGCGCTATCTTCAACAGAAGCAGAGTATATAGCGGTTACTTATGCAAGTACTCAAGCCTTGTGGCTAAGGAAAGTACTAGAAGAGATTGGAGAACAGCAAAGTGGTCCAACCAGAATCTACTGTGACAACATCAGTGCCATTCAGTTGGCATATAATCCTGTCCACCATAGCAGAACGAAGCATTTTGATATGAAGTACCACTTCATCAGAGATATGGTGGAACATGAAATTGTTGAGCTTCAATACTGTCACACTTTGGAGAATGTTGCGGACATCTTCACCAAGGCGATGACTAAAGCTCAATTTGTAAAGCTGAGAGACTGTGTAGTCAGTCCTCTCAACTTTAAGGGGGAGAATGTTGCAAGTATGAAAAGGGTTAAGTTGTAAGAGGCTTAGAAAAATCTTTTTCTAAGCCTACGTGTGAAAACTCCCAATATTTGTCGACAGTTTTTGTCGGCAAATTCCCTTAACTTCTCTCCTATTTTCCCTCCTATCTTCCTCCTATATTCCCTCCTCCTTATCCCTCCGTTAATCCTTCTTTCCCCTTATCCCTCCAACTTCCTTATCCCTTCTTATCCTCCATTTTCCCCTTATCTCTCCTTTGCCGACTTTCTTCCTATTCCCTACTTATTTATACACTTGAATTTGTAATGGTTAAGGTTGACGAGGGGTGCAAATAAAGTATTTAATTTTTTCTGTGATTAATGTTTGTTTTTCATTGCATTTGATTGGCCCTCGATCTATATGATTGAGTGAAAGTTCTTGAGAATTGGTTTTGAGTGATATTGAAAGTGAATGTGCAATTATTAGAAATCAGATTTGTGAAAGCGATAGACTTAATAATTGAGTAGAACATATTGAGCTTTTGATAGAGTATATCATTTTCTATATGTTCTAGAGGTTAAAATAATTTTGAATAGAATGTGTCTAAACTGCTTCAAGTTAAAGGAATTACTTTGAATATTAGACAAAGTAATTGATAGCATTGTGTGAAAGATTTAATATTTATTGAGCATATCTTATGAGTTGTTTTGTGCATGTTTTTGAGCAGATTTGAGTAAACTTTTGTGAAATATTAAGGATAGAGTTGTGTAAGCTTTTGTGAAAGCTTAAGGACAAATTTGAGGTAGGTATTTATGAAAACTTGGTAGCAGTTTGAGCAAGTTCTTAAGAGGACTTGAAGACAAATTTGAGGTAAGTCTTTGTGAAGACTTGAGAGTAGTTTGAGCAAGTTGTTGAGAACACTTGAGGGCCTATTTGAAGCAAGTCTTTGTGAAGACTTGGGAGTAGTTTGAGCAAGTTCTTGAGAGGACTTGAAGGCAGATTTGAGGAAAGTATTTGTGAAGACTTGAGAGCAATTTGAGCAAGTTATTTTGAGGACTTGAGGATATATTTGAGGCAAGTCTTTGTGAAGACATGAGAGAAATTTGAGAAAGTTATATTGAGAACTTGAGGATAGATTTGAGGTAAGTCTTTGTGAATACTTGTGAGCAGTTTGTGCAAGTTATTGAGAGGACTTAAATGCAGATTTGAGGCAAGTATTTGTGAAGACTTGAGAGTAGTTTGAGCAATTTCTTGAGAGGAATTGAGGGCATATTTGAGGTAAGTATTTGTGAAGACTTGAGAGTAGATTTGATTGATTGATTTGTTCAATATTTGTGTTAAGGCTTGGGAAAAATCTAAGCAGAGTTGATTTGTGATTGGATCAAGCTTTGTGTTAAGGCTTGAGGATAGAGTTTGGTGCAAATTTGAGAGTATATTTGTGCTAGACCTGAGATAAAGTTAGAATAAATTTGTACTAGATCAAGGATAGTGTTTAGTGTAGATTTGAGATAGGGATTGAGCAGAGTTGATAATAAGCTTTGGAGGTGATATAGTAGAGGACGTTAATCTATAGTAGATAGATATCCATTAGCTAGGGTACTAATGATAGAGGTATTTTGAGCGAGGAAAAATTTCTTCTATGGAGAGAGATTCATAGGCTGGTGTAGTGGGGGTATGTCTTCTAGAAGAGCACCAGCTAGAGCAGAGGAGAAAGAGTTTTCTTGTGGATAGAGTTACATGAACTAGAGCAAGAGGAAAGAGTTCTCCTATGGAGTGTGATCCATGAACTAGCTAAGAATATAGAGTTCTTATGTGGAGAGAGATCCAAAAACCAGTTGAGGAGATAGAGATCTCCTAGATCAAGTTCTACAAACCAAAGATAAGGGGAAGGATTTATCCTATGGAGAGAGATCCAAAAATTAGCACATAGGGGATTGGTGTCTCCTTTGGATAGAGGTCCATAAAAATTGTATATAGGAAAGTGATTCCTAAGATATCTATTAAGAAAAGTTTAGTGAAATATTTTCTCTGTGGAGTAGCCCACATTGGGTGAACCACGTTAAATTGGTATCTCTATTGTGTGTGATGATTTGTACATTGCTTTTATTATTTATAGTTGATATTGCCATTGATTATATTGTATAATATTGGTAAATAAAAGTAAAAGTTGATCTTATACTGTTCACCCTTCCTCTCAATATAAGCTTGTGTTCTTTAGAGAAGAATGAAATCTAATCAAAGGTATGTAGCCTCTCAAAGTGTGACCATACAACATTGATCAAGAACCAAAAGGAGAAACGAGAAGATGAAGAATGTATGGGATGAATGTGAATGAATGATGATGGGTGGATGGCAACGGGTGGAACATTATGGTGAGATAGATGATTTACCAACTTAGTATGATGTTTTGCAATATCATACTAGTTGTATGTGAGGGCAAATTTTGACTACTTTGTTTTTACGACCAATGCAAGATGGTCCAAATACAAATAGAATAAATATCTTCAAATTTTTGCTTTTGATTGATTAATGAGTGCATGATGACACATGTCAATTATTTTTAGCTAAGTGGAATGGATGAATCAAGCATAATATTCAGTATATGGTCATCATTGATATACATGAATGAAATCAATATATCTTCAATATTTTGTGTGGCTCTCGTGATTTAACAAATGTCTGAATAGAATTGAGGTTATTATTACCGTGAGATAATATTCAATAAAAAATTTGTAAATAGATGTGATATACATGATTTGGATTTTTGATTGTTTGGTTGCATGCAAGATTATTTGTGTATGAATACCCCCTAAAACAGGGAATCAATAATGATACGAATGAATTGAGGTGATGTGGTGATGAGTCGATTGATAGAGGAATTTGTTGATAAAAAATGTGAATTTTTGTGTAGATAGTGATGGAAGAGGAGAAGTTGCAGGAGTGAAAAATAAGTAAATATGGTGTGATTAGGGTTGGTTCATAGGGTGGCCTATGAACTAGGGTTTTTTGGAAATATATGGTGGTTTTTGGTGCGAGGGAAGTGTCATTTACACAGTAAGCAAGTTATGGAGTAAGGATTGAGTGAAGATTCATGATACAAAGTGCTAGCAGATTTTAGAGTTGACGTAGAGATGGCTAGATCATAGAACAACACTGGTGGCCAATGCGAGGATCCACAAGTAAGTACCCGAGGTTGATCTATATGAAATTTCAAATTTCATGAATGTTTGAAAATTTTAGAATATGGATTTGCATGTGATTGTGTGTTTTCATGTGATATTTGATTAAAATGTGGACACAAAGTGTTCAAGTGGCCAAATGGGTATCACGATGTGTGGCCAATTTTTTGGGTTGACCAATGTTTGAGTTAGTTTGACTACGTGATGTGAGTTGCATTTGAATGATTAACTTTGATTGTTGGAGATGAATGGTGTATTTTTTTCCAAATGTGATGGAACTTTCATCGTAAAAGGGTGAAATGGATGGCTAGAAATGTGACTAATTTTATAGTTTTTTATGGTTTGGCAAATTGTGTGGATTCATGCCATGTGATGTTTTGTTGTTAAATTTGACTTTGATGGATGTGAGGAATGGTGTGTTGTGTTTGAAAACCATTTGAACTTTCAATGCAAAAGGGTGAAATGGGTATCCAAAAATATGATTTGTTGTGTGTTTTGCATTGTTATGGTGTATTTTGAAATTACATACCATAAGATGTATGTGGTTTAGTGTGAATGTGTGGTTGGATGTAAGATATGTACTATTTTTAGATTTCATTTGGAATTTTACCATGAAAGGGTGAAATGGGTATCCAAAAATGTGATTGTTTTGTTGTTTTGAAATGTTATTTGGATGTTAGTTGTTTGTAGGTCTCAAAATGCGTGTTGATTTTTTTTTTTGTAAAGGAAGGATTAGAATGTTGTTGATGCATGTGATGTGTTGTAGGAGTGTTTGATGTAATATTTTTTTTGAATAAAGTGATGAAAACTTACACAAAATATTGACGTAAAATTAAGAAAAAAATTTGCACTATTTTTGGATGAAACAGATGAAGAGGAATGAGTCGTGGCATCATGTGCGATCGTTGAGAGATGTATTGGTTGATGCCTTAGATGAGATAGATAAGGAGTGGTTGGGGAATGTGTGGATGAAGGGATTATGGTATCGTGTGAGTATTTATGCCAACAGGGCATACATTTCAGCTTTGTGTGAGAGGTGGGATCCGGATAGGAACACCTTTCATTTTTCAATGGACGAGATGACTATAACACTAGAAGATATATAGGATATATAAAATTATGATATATGGTATCCCAATGAGGGTAGTAGTGGATAAGATATATAAGGAGGTGTTGTAGTGCACATTTTATGTGAAGTGGGAGGAGGCGGACATGAGGAAGGAGGTGGATTACGAATACTATTAGTACAAGAAGATGTTGTTTGATCACCAATGTGGGGCGATGTTGATGATATTGACATATGCTCTACTAGATACCTCAGGAGTGAAATTATCTTGGAATATGATGGATGTAGTGTGCGATATGGTAGATCATGGAATTGTGTTTGCATGGGTTTCTACATTGTTGGCCCATGTGTATACATAGTTACATGATGTAGTGCAAGTTGCATGGATGGGTTTGATTTGGACTCCATTACTACAGGTGTGGAAATGGAAGCATATAATAGTGGAGCAACTAGTACTACTATCATATCAGACTCATGGGATGGGTACTATCATACCTTATACTTTTAGGTGGTAAATATATGAAGAGAAGAGGATGAAGAGGCCACATGAGGGTGATTATTTATTTTGGAGGGTACAATTTGGCTCTTTGGAGCCTAAGTATATTCATTAGAGGCCTTGGAGGTGCAGGATGGTATGGGATAAGGATTAGGAGTAGCTATGAGCGATCCATAGAGGAGGATGGGTGGTAGGGCAGTATACTCGATAGGTAAAGTTATTTCCTTTTAGTAGGGTCATGCACCAATTTGGATTGTGGTAGGATATACCAGATGCACCTATTATGATATTCAAAAGATAGGGTGATCATGGAGAGCAACATGTGGTGCCTCCCTAGGGTGGTAAGAGGGATCCACTGATGGTAATTCTTGATGTTGATGATGTAGGTATGATGATTGAGTATGAGGTATGGTAAACCACATAGAGTTGGGAGCCAATAATTGGAGTGATTGATCAATGGCTGTAACTGACTGGTGGAGTACCTACACTAGGGGTATTAATCTAGGGCTAGAGGAAGGATTAGGGTTTGAAGTCTAGGAGTCTCTTCTATGGTATAGGTGATATCAAGATGATGGATCTAGTATTCCTATTGGGATATCATCAAATTGATAGGACAGTAGTGGGGAGTAGCCCTTGGATGATATGGTGCCCATTGAAGAGGAGGGTGTTGATATGGAGGATGATGATGCTCGAGAGATGGGGAATATACTATTTAATGTGCAAGAGATAAGGGATGCTAAGGAGGAGCTATTGGTACTACAAGAGAGAGTACAACATCTAGAGGGATGGATATGTAAGAGTAAGGGAGATTGAATCTCAAATTTAGGTAACTGGAGAAAGGAGCACCATGATCTAGAGTAGAGGTTAGTGGTAGTGGATTTGATGAGTGATGTAGAGAAGGAGTTAGAGAAGAAGTTAGTGGTAGTAAAGAAGGTGAGTTCCATAGAGAGGAGGGAGTTGGAGATACGGTGTGTAAAGTTACATGGGTAGCTTGAAGTACAGGAGGTGAAGTACACTGAGGTTGTAAAGGGTTTGCATTTCCTGGTAGTAGAGGCTCTGGATATTGGGGATAGACTAAAGCAAAGGATGTTAGAATGTAGCATGGAGAGGTGATAAGACATTCTAAGCAAGCTACTCATGTGACAAAGGTGGTAGATTTATGTGTTGAGATAAAGAGGTAGTGATAGGCATGGGAGGAGGTGGAGCATTTAAGGGTAGGTGAGTAGGTCCCAATGGAGGTGGCTTATTTGAGGGCTGAGGTAGAGTATTTGTATAAGGTACATGATAATGTGTTGGATCTATTCAAAGAGAAGTGGACAATGAGGCACGAGTGTGAGCTTACCTTAGTGTTGTATGGGCATCATATTCTAGATTATGGTGGATCACGATTGATATCAAGATCATGATTGCGGGTATAGATGTAGTCACAATAGAGTCATAAGAGCAAACCATCGATAGTGTAGAGGGAGGTGAGGATAGAGGTACAAGTGGTATCACAGATAGGAGGGGATACCCTAGGGTTGGATAGGATGATAGTACCTATGGTTGCACAAATAGTGGGAGTAGTTATAGAGTCGAGTGGGGTAGCGGATGTGTGTGGGGTTGAGCTGGTGATGTCAACATAGAAGGGGACTAGTGAGACTCCTAGGGATCAAAAAAGTTAAGGTGTGTTGTGTATGGTTCCATTTTTATATCCTGAGGGCATTTTTTGATCATGTCTTGTGAACATGTTCTCTTTTTGTAGCCTAAGGGTTATTTTTATTATTATATATATGTAGATACATATTTTTCATGGCCCTATATATGTTATGATTTGATTTTGAATGTATGTGTGATGTTGAATATTGATAAGTAAGTGTATGAGGAATGAATATGTGTGCATGTGGTAGTGTAGAGGGGAATGATGTTATTGTAATATAGATACAATATATAATAATGTAATATAAATGTATGAATGTAGAATAAATGCATTGGAACATGATGTATTGTGTGAGAAATGAATGTAGGATGGATGCCATGATGCATGCTACAATGTAAATGAAGGAATGCAGGATAAATGGAATGATTTATAATGTAATGTATGATGAATTAATGTAGAATAGATGAAATAATTCATGTATGGTGATGTTGAAATGCATAGAGGAATCACTTGTATTGTAGCATCACCGATGATAATATATTCAGTTCCATAATATCAGGAATGTAGGATGGTATAGGTATTATGCAATAAGCTTGATAATCATAGTTATAGCAATCAAACCTCATGAAATAATGAACAAGATTCATCTACAACTCATAACTAACCTGACTAAGTCAAAGTCTATCAAGGACCAGTGTGTGTAATAAGTGATGTTCATTTATCTATTTTTATGGAGGAAGGACTAACCCGTAGTAAACATAGCCAAAGTAGCTAGCTAATCCACAAGCACGTAGTGATTTGTACAAAATAAGGTCGCTAATATGATAGATATGTATTCCTTTTCTTGGAGCAATTTATGGAGCAGTTTCCAGGTTTCCCATGGTTGGTGGGTTTGGGAGTTCTTAGCTCATGGTATTGTGCCCACGGTATTCTAATACCACATTGTTGTTTAGTATTTTAAGAGTTTTATTTATATTTATTGTAATGTCCCATTTTGGACAAGGAGTGAAAATAATATCAAAGGAGGTGTGGCTCTTGTTTGCTAGATTAGCCCACATTGGGTGAACCAGGGTAAATCTCTTGTGTTATATGTGCATGTTTATTGTGAGTTATTATTTTATTTTGACTTATTTAATTTTGCTCCAGTATTATTGGAATAATTTTAGTTTTAATCTCTTCAAATTTGAGCATTATGATTGGCTTTGAAGTGCATAATGAAATAAGAAAATAAAATTACAAATATAGAAGGATTTTTTTAAAGCAAGTCAAAGTGTCATATAGTGCAAGGATAGTTTGAAAAGATTCAATTGATAAGAAGAACATATTGGCTAATTTTTATTGCATATCATTCTATATATTTTCATGAAGATAAAATAATACTCGGTAGAATATGTCTAAATTGTTGAGTAGAGGATAGCACATTGAGAAATTTATGAGCATTGTTTATATGTAAGATTTGAGAATTGATGGGCGTTGTTTGTATGAGTGGATGAGCATGATTTTAGAGAAAATTTGAGTAGGCCTTCTTAGTAGGCTTGTGAGAAAATTTGAGCAGATTTTGTGAGTAGATTTGAGCAGGTTTTTGTGAGTAGATTTGAGCAGAATTGAGCAAGTTTTGGAGTAGATTTAAGTAGAAATTTTGAGCAAGATTGTGAAAAATTTTGAGTAGAGTTGTGAGCATGTTTGAGTAGTGTTTATGAGTAGGATTGAGTAGGTTTTGTGAGCATATTTGAGTAGAGTTATGACCAGGCTTGGAGTAGATTTGAGTATATTTGTGAGTAGGCTTTGGAATAAAATAGATTAGAGGATATTGGTGTCTCATATGGATAGAGGTCCATGAATCAAAGAAGAGGGATTCGCATATCCTGTGGATAGAGGTCTACAAACTAGAGAAAATGGGATTTATGTCTCCAATGGATAGAGGTCCACGAATAAGAGTAGAGGGGATTGGTGTCTCCTGTGGATTGGGATCCACAAACATTGTAACAGGAAATTGATTTCCCATGAAATTTGTTGAAGAAATTTATAAGAAAAATTTCTCTATGGATGTAGCCCACATTGGGTGAACCACATTAAATCTATGTTTCTTATGTGTGTGGTGATTTTTGCATTGTTTCATTATTACAATTTATAATATTGAATGATATTTCTTTGGAAAAAAGGTAAAAGTTTTATCTTATACTATTCACCCCCCTTCTCAGTATAAGCTTGTGTTCTTCAATTAGTATTAGAGCTAGGTTACTTCATGAAAACCTAATCGCTTGAAGGTAGATATTATAGGAACACACATGGCTCATAAGGGAGGGTTTTCATAAAATAAGACTCCATATTTTTATGGGACTAACTATGATTTATAGAGTGTGAGGATGAAGACTTATTTGATGACACATGAATATGATACATGGTAATCCATTGAGGATGGATGTTTTGAAAATTGTCAATGATTTATGTGGTTGAGAAAAGGAGGTTCTTAACATGATATGAAATAACTTGATGTTGATGTTGAAAATTTAAAATGGAAAACTTAATATTGAAAGCTCAAGTACAAGAGGATGAGAAAACAAAGGCAAAAATTCTTCAAGATATCATTGATTTAAAAGTTAAAGTTGAAGAGGCAAGGAAAATTGAAGAAGGTATGGCTGAGAAATTAAATGCAAAAGAGCTAGAATGTGAAATACTAAGGAAGGGACTTGAAAAATTTAATAATAAGATATATCAATTTAGGAAAAGCTCAAAATATTTGGATGATATTATCAAAGCATAAATATCACCATTTATAAATACTGGACTTGTTTTTGACGAAAGGTCAAGAGGAAAAAAGGAAGATTCAAGCTCAAAATAAATAGAAGCATCAAAGAAAATAATTGAATAAGAGCCTAAGACTTATTATGATGTGTTGGTAAGTGGAAACATCAAAGAGGAAGAAAACAATGCACCATCAAGGAACGAGGTCCATCACAAAAAAGCAAAGAAAGAATCATGCAACCATATCCTCCAAGGCAAGATGAATACGTATTTTGGGGTTATTGCTTCTCATGTAATAATTTTTTTCACAAAGCTATACATTGCACTGTTCATGGTAAGAATGATTATGAATTCACCAAGAGAAACTTCAATTCATTTGCACCTTTCAAGAACTACAACATCATGTGTTTCAATTGCAATAATTTTGGGCATAAAGCTAAATGGTGTAGAATAGAGTTTTCAAAACTTCCAAAGACAAGCAAGAAAAAGGATGCTCAAAATGTTCAAAAGGGTATGACTACAAAGGTGTGGAAAAAAAAATTAAAAAAGAAAAAGAGAATTGTAAGTTGGGAGTAGTTTTACTCCCATATCAAAATTGATCACCTCAAGTAAAGGAGGTGGTGAGGAGGTTGTGCTAAGTATATTATTTTTAGCCCTAAGGAACCCTTTGCCATTGATGTCAAAGGGAGAGAATTCAGTGAGGGGGAGAAGCTTGTCAGGGGGAGCATATTTGGAATCTAGTTGTAGTAGAATAAATTATTTTGTATAGTTGCCATCAATGACAAAGGTGGAGATTGTTGGAAATATTGAGTTGCCATTGATGTCAAAGGGTGCATGGTATTTGAGGTAGAAATATTCTTCAAGGGTGTGATGTTTACTGGGTTGGACAATATATCAATTGTGTCAAGAATGGACTATTGTGAATAGAAAATAATGGACAATTATTCAAGGTAAGGTATATCTCAAAGCAAAGGCAAATATTTTTCAAGCAAAGGATTATAATATTTTAATATCGTATTTAAATATTATAAAGAGAATATTATAAGAGGGGCAAAGGTTTAAAATTTGCTTGGAAAAAATAAGGATAAAGGTTTAAAAAGTTTCTTGGAACAAAAAGGTTTAAATATTATAAGAAGGAAAAAGGTCTAAAAGTTGCTTCAACAAAAATAAGGATAAAAGTTTAAAAGTTGCTTGGGACAAAAAGGTTTTAATATCACAAGAGAGGGCCAAAGTTTTAAAAAGATAAATATTTATAATATTTAAATTCTAAATTTAAATATTATAAACAAAAGAGTTTGAAAAATAAAAATGCGGCAAAATTAAAAATAAATTAAGCCGACCTTTCAAAATGAAATCAAAGAAAATGGAAAGCATATATACATGGCATTATTAAATCCTGGAATGAAATGAAAAATTGTAATTGAAAATCCTTCATCGTGCATGTGAATGGTAGGAATAAAATATAGAGGAGAAGACAACAAAAATTGAGGTAGAGATAGACAAAGAGAAATATCATTGTGTGTGCCTGAGGTTTCATTCATTGGGATAGCCTAGCTGGTAGTGTGGCTTTGCATGGAGTGCTACTGAGTATGAGGTCATGGGATGAAATGAGGTCGACATTGTTTTTGATGAGGTTTTGTTGTTGATAAAAGCACAAGGACACACACACACACACACACACACACACACACACACACACACATATATATATATATATATACATATATATATATATATATATATATATATATATATATATATATATATATATATATATATATATATATATATATATATATATATATATATATATATATATATATATCTATCAAACACCTCATTTTTGGTCTTAGCTACCATGGTAGCATAGTTGGTCACAAAGCGCTACATTTCATGATGTTAGGGATTCGATTCTCAACTGCACAAAGGTTTTAAATTTTTTATTAAATTTAATTTTGAAGGAAAAATAAAGGTCAATGTGTTAGCATAAGAAATTGTAATTTTTGCAAATTAGAAAACGAAGTTAAAAGGTGTATGGTGGTCAAGTTATTTGTATTTTTGAATGTTAGAAAAAGGAAAATTAAGGTGTAATTGTGATTAATGTTATATTTTATTTGGCATATTATAAAAAGGGAGATATAAGGTATTATTCTTTTTAAGATTTATTATGCAAATGTTTTATAAGGATTTTTAATGTGATAGATTTGATATTTATTCAAGAAAAATAGATTTGCTAACCAATTTTGAACTGGCAAAAGAAAAGAAAATTATTTTTGTCAAGAAAGGCACATGCAAAAGAAGACTATCATCATTAAGGCAGATTTAGAGGTATGGTGATTTAATTCCTTTCTCAAGGGTAGTTTTGTTTGAGAAAAATATTTTTGAGGTCATATGGTTGGAGGTATACAGATTGATTTCATGTGCATTAGTGTTGATTGAAATTGGGAATAAATGTGCAAATATTATAGGTCAAATTTGTGAGTAAACTTGTGCATTGGTCCTGATTGAAATTGGGAGTAAATGTGCAAAGGTTATAGGTCAGATTTATTAGTAAACTTGTGCATTGGTTTTTATTGATATTGGGAGTAAATATGCAAGGGTTATAGAACAAATTTGAAAGCAAAAGTTGTGCATTGTTCATGATTAATTTTGGGAGTAGATCTAGAGGGCATATTTGAGCATTGTGATTGGCTTTGAAATGCATAAGGAAATAAGGAAATAGTCTTACACATATAGAAGGATTATTTTAAAGCAAGTCAAAGCGTCACATAGTGCAAGGATATTTTGAAAAGATTCAATTTAGAAGAAGAACATATTGGCTAATTTTTATTGCATATCATTCTCTATACGTTCATGAAGATAAAATAATACTGGGTAGAAAATGTTTGAAATGCTAGAGTAGAGGAAAGCACATTGAGAAAGTTATGAGCATTGTTTGTATGCAAGATATGAGAATTGATGAGCATTGTTTGTATGAGTGGATGAGCATGATTTTGTAGCAGATTTGAGTAGGCCTTCTTTGTAGGCTTGTGATAAGATTTGAGAAGATTTTGTGAGTAGATTTAAGTAGGTTTTTGTGAGTATATTTGAATAGGTTTTAGAGCATATTTGAGTAGGCCTTTTGAGCAAGCTTATGAGAAGATTTGAGTAGAGTTGTGAGCAGGTTTGAGTAGTTTTTGTGAGTAGGATTGAGCAAGTTTCATGAGTATATTTGAGGAGATTTATGAGAAGGATTGGATCATAGTTGAGAAGATTTGTGAGTAGGCTTTGGAGCAAACCATAGTAGAGGATATTTGTGTCTCATGTGGATAGAGGTCCACAAACCAGAGCAAAGGGGATTGGCATCTCCTATGGATAGAGGTCCATGAACCAGAGTAGAGGGAATTGGTGTCTCCTATGGATATAGATCAACAAAATAGAGCAGAGGGGATTAGTGTCTCCTATGGATTGGGATACACAAACATTATAATAGGGAATTGATTCTCACAAAATTTGTTGAAGAAATTTATAAGAAAAATTTCTTCGTGGATGTAGCCCACATTGGGTGAACCACGTTAAATTTGTGTCTCTTATGTGTGTGGTAATTTGTGCATTATTTAATTATTGCAATTGATAATATTGAATGATGTTGCTTTGGAAAGAAAAGTAAATTTTTTATCTTATACTATTCATCGCCCTCTTAGTATAAGCTTGTGTTCTTTAGTTCAGAAATATTAATAAGTGCTATAAAAAAGGATATTGAAAAAGAATTTGAAGTGATGGATATTGGATTAATGAACTACTACCTTGGTTTAGAAATTTATAAAGGAAAGGACAAAATAGTTATCACTTAATAAAAATATGCAAAAGATCTCCTTGAAAAGTATAGAATGATAGAGTGCAAGCCTAAAGATACACCAATGGAACAAGGAATTTAACTATCCAAAAAAGATAAAACACCATTGGTTTCAACTAAAATAAATCGTAAGTTGATTGGAAGTCTTCTATATTTAAAAAATAGTCAACCAGACATAGCATTTATAATAAATTATCATTCATGGTCCATGCAAGAACCAAGGGAAAGTCACTAGAAAGTTACAAAAAAATATTACAATATATCAAGAAGACTACAAAATATGGGTTGACTTATATGAGGGATGCTAAAGAATTTTATCTATAGGGATACTCATACTCATATTATGCAAGATCTATTTATGATAGAAAATCTACCTCATGCTATGTCTTCTATCTCAAATCAGGTCTCATATCCTAGCACAACAAGAAATAGCATACAGTAGAACAATCATCAACTGAAATAGAGTATCACGCATCAAGATAAATGACCTATGAAGCTCTATGGTTATAATACATATTTCATAACATGGTAATTAAATGAACTCCCACTATGATATTTTGTGATAATCAAGGATTATTGAATCTGATCAAGAATACCATCATACATGAAAGAACAAAGCACATTGAAGCACAATGTCATTTTATCAGGGAATATTTTTTAGAACAAGCATATCATTCTCAAGTATGTACCTATAGAATATCAGTTAGTAGACATCTTCACAAATGCACTTGGGAAAATCAAGTTTCAAAAATTCAAAGATCATCTATGTGATTCAATAAAACTTCATACCAAATAATGTAATACAGGGGAGTGTTAGAATATATTACATCATTTGGCTTATACTATATTACTTCATGAGGAAGTTATCTTGTTACCACATGCAATGTAATAAATACACAAGTGTCAATGTGCAAGCTATCCTAGGTAGACTATTGGATAAGGAATCTATATTCCTATATAAAGAGCCTCACATATCTACTCAAAGTATCACTTTCTTTTCATGTAATAAGATGTTATATTGCTTTGATCTATGTCCCTTGTTGTGATTGAATGCTGCTAAAGCTAAAAATTATAGTTTTAAGTTCTCTGATCTAAATATGTCAAAGACAAGATAATTTGAGCTAGTGATAATGAGGTAGGCTACACTATCAAAGTCGCATACAATTTTCTTGATCTTGATGCTCTGTGCTTGTTTTCGGTAAGGATAATGTGGCCAAAAGGTATAACTCTTAAAATCAACCTTTTTTTTTGGTAAGCCATATTTAATAATATTATTTCCATTGAGAATTTGCTTAAGAGAGGTATGTAAATTTTTAATAGATGTTATTTTTGTGAATCTGATTGGGAGTCATCTAATCATTTGTTGCTCTTATATCTCTTATTTCGTGATGTTTTTGTAAGCATTCTGGATAATTTGTTGGTGCATTGTGTGTTGCCTAATTCCATGGAAAATATTATTTTGCAATGGACCTCCCCCTTTAATGCCCCTCATATCAAGTTCCTATGCATCTTCCTACTATCATATATTTTTTGGGGTGTTTAGAAAGAATAAAATGCTAGGGATTTTAAAAAATACAAAATATATGCTCTTAGAATAGGTCTTAGAATCTTGTGGAGTTCAATTTAGAATGTTACCAGCGCATTTCCTAATATAGGGAGAAATTACCTAAAGAGTTATCCTATTGAAGTTCTATTGGAAGCTAAGTTGGATGTTCTAAGGTTTGACCCTGGGCCTCCTATGATGAATCCAAGGAATAATGTGATATGGTCATCCCACATTGGTTGGATCAAATTGAACTTTTATGGGGTATCAAAATACAATCCCAAGATCCCTGGGACAAGTGGCATCATTAGGAACATCTTGGGTAAATTTATTGTAGCATATTTTGAGCATTTATCATTCCAAAATTCCCACTTTGTGAAGGCTCAAACCATTTTCCAAGGTATTATTATCCTAGTTGATTTGGGATATCCGAATACTGATATTGAAGGGGACTTGAAAAATGTGATTAATATTCTTAATTCCATAGTTGATTTGAGCTAGAATTTCATAAATATGATGTGGGAGTCGAGAAGGTACCTCCAAGGATTAATTCAATTTAGGGTATCACATATTTTGAGGGAGGGTAATTTGCTTGCTGACTATTTGACCAATATTGGAACCAACCTTCCTAGATTTACAATGTGGAGAAATAACTTCCCAATGGATATCCTAAATATTCTTAATGTAGAACTCTCTTAAATTCTATAAATAATCCTGGAAGGGAGGTCAGCTATCATGGTAGGTGCCAAATGAAGACCTAGTGTTCAGTAGTGAATAACCCCACCATGAAGGCAAGGACATGACACGTTAGCATAAATCAACACATAAGAAAGAAGAAATAATCAAATAAGGGTTTGGGAATTGAAAAATTTGTAATATCCTATGGACAAGTCAAAATGGTGCTACAAACAACCTAATGTAGATGAGGAGGTGGCTTACTACCAATTATGCTCCTTCCTCCAAAGTGATTTACTTTCAAAGCTACTGGTTACTAACAGAGATAAACTAGTGAGATGATGCTAATCAAACTTAGGACCAATCAACATGGCAATGGATCAAAGTGAGTTAGAAAAACTTGAAACTATAAAAACAAATCGAATGGATATAGCAAACTAAACATACTAGGAGGGAGTGAGAGCATATACAACTTGAATTATCTTAACATAAGTGAATAAAAAGGGTTCCAAAATCAAAACAATGTAGAGACATCACTAAAGAATGCAACCAACTAGATAAAAAGGGATGGGCAACCAGCCAAAGCTTATCACCAATCATAATAGGTAGAACACCATATTAACACCATTAACTAATTTTAAAAGGATTGAACGGATGTAACTCAATGAAACCAAATTTTAAACTCCTGTGTTGGCTTCACCTCTCCTTCATAATTGCTACCTTCACAAGATGTTTAATCCTATACAATCCCTTGTGTTGGATTCACCTCTTTCCTTTTATCCCTTTTCCTTTTCACTGCATATGAAGAAAACCTACCCCCCTCTCCCTCTATAAGGGGTTTTTTGTTTTTTCTTATCATGCTTCCATATTTTCTCATCAATTATATCACTCGCCTTCAGTTCCTTCTCATCCCCCATGGTATTCTAAGAGGATGTTATTTTTTAAATTTTAAAATAATTCTTCTCTTGTTTAGAAATTCAGTCATAAATCAAGTTCCTTCCCATGGTCAAAAGTATTATTATTATTATTATTATTATTAACATGGTGGAATCAATAGCTGCCATGAATCCAGGTATGTTGTATAGCTTTTATGGCCGCCACAGTATTCTACGATGTCCGCCATAGAATCTGCCACATAGATCTTCATGAAGTCTGCCCCTATAACCGCCATGCCACAATCATTTTGAACCTTTTACACCACTAAATACACCAAGAAAGGGACAAGCGTTCAGTGAACCTTGGACCTTTGCCCTCCTTATGGGGTTTGTATGAACCACAAAAGTATTATTATTAATAATAAATCTCTATATTATTTATATAATAAAGTTCCATTATTATTCACATTAACTATTTACAATAAAATCCTATATATATTATAAATATATTCTCTTATACATAAATAAATAAATATAATTCTATTATTATTTTAAAATATATTCTATTATATATAATTATAGTTTCTTTATTACAACCTAGCAACATGCTACTCTTTTAGAAATTTAGAGGATTCAAATGCAATCAAACTTATGCACATTTTTTCAAATCAGTAATGCAACAAGTGATGAAGTAGAAGACAAAAAATTACATGCAACAAGCAAAGTGGGAAATTAATCCAATCACCCATATCAACCAAAGAATTTTTGATGGTTGCTAGGCTATCAAATGATTCTCTTGATGGCTAGCTAGTCGATGATTATCCCTAAACATTAATGTGTACCTATATGAAGGTAGTCATCCATGTTACCCAGGGTTGCCTTAATCATCACTTCCCAACCTCAAGTACCCCATTTTTTGTGGACAATTCTATTTCTTCCACCTACAAGCATACCTGATCTTGCACATTTCCAATATATCAGCAGTACCATGTTCTTCAAATATAAATCAATCTAACCATTATATAGTCATTCATTTATAGAAAAACTAAGTATCAAATCACTATTGATCATAACATAGTTTTTCCATACCATAAGTCCTGTTAGGAAGGGTCATGATAGGATCGGTATATCATAATAAAAAATCTTGGAAAAATCGATCATCGAGAAAGTATGCTACAAAAATTAAAGCTTTGCATATCATCCCCTATATCCCTAGTCCGTGTCCAAATATGGTGATGGCCCTACTGGGGGTATGTTCATGGATCAAGTCACTATCCATGACCTCGATATTATATGAATTTGACTCAAAAATTTTAGCATACTCAAACTTTGATCATATAGAACTACTTGATAGTAGTGAGCTTGGTATAAAATCTCTCATCCCACATCTATTATAACCTCTGCTTGTGCTACTAGAAGCTCATCCAGCAAGAAATGACCTACACTACTTGTAGAGGGTTCTACCCTTGCTTATTTTTGTATCTAAGCCCATAACTATGGTAGTTTGGTCTCCCATGACCAAATGTACTCTACTCTATGTGATCTAGGCCACTATTTGTTTTACCTGAGCCACTATTTGCTCTACCTGAGTTGTAATTTATGTACATTGAGATACTATATATATGCTTTGAGCAACCACATCCACCTCTAACTACTCCACTCATTGAATCTTCCCTCCATCTTCCTCTCCAATGGCACTAGCTATCCTTATCTCACCAACCACATCTACCTCATCACATAGATACTAAGATGCATATCCCTCTCTATGTCTAGGTGCATTCATCTATATAGGTATAGGAATCACCCTCTATCTGGTCCTAGGTGCCTCTCACTACCTATGTTTGTCTTCTACCATCCATAAAGCAACCTCTTGAATTGCTAGCTACATCCTATGGTCCACTACTGGTCATGTGGGTTGTGGCAACTCAGGAGTAATACTATAAGATATAATATCTTGATACCACCTCCAGTATCTAACCTCCACCCCAATATCATCCACCCTAGATCTCACCAAGAGAGGGTCATTCTCATAAAGCTCCAAAAATTTAGTAGCATCAAGATCACCACCTAAAATTTGTGGATCCCTTATAACACATCAAAATCAGACATCACCCAACTATAGTATCCCATACACCAATCCAAAGTACCATTGTACCTAATGAAAGTGGTACAACTCCACCTCTCCCTTATTAGACCTTAGCCATAAAATTCTTTGCACACAAATCTAACACCAAACCATCCTCTCCCCAACTTGGATGCATCCATGAGGGCCTCCATACCACCCATTGTGTATGTAACCAATTTACTACCTACCTAGTCTCATATAGCCCACTAGTTCATCCTCCATGTTCTCCATTCAAAGAATCCCATTGGTATATATATGGTAGCCTCGCATCTACCTACCACCAAGGCAATCCATCTGGTCTTTGCATTGCCAAATGCTCCCATCTCCATATATGGAGAAATGTGGGAAGCATAATGTAGCTATATCACTTGTACATGAAATTATATAATGTAATATACAAATGGTATAGCACAAAATGGCCCCACACAAAATGCATCCCTATATCTCTCATATCGACCACAACTTTGGGTAATATCCATGGAAGATATTGCCTACTCATATGACAGGCCAACAACCCAACAACTACTCCACTTATCACCATTATCAGTGTATAAATGCTTACTATCCCTACCATACCCTTCATATTCATACCAATATGATTGACCAGATAGTTTTATCCTTGATAAGTTGCTCTAATTCCCTTTCTTTTACCAAATATTGGTACACCACCTATCCCCTAATCAAAATCTAGAGAATCCACAACATGTCCTCTAAATTCATAGTGATATCTCCTATAGGTAACCAAAACATTGATGATTCTAGGTACCATATATCTATTAAGGTAGTCAAAAGTGAGTATTCTACACCCACTCTAGGTATCTCTCCTACATTGATAAATCCTCCTCACTCCATCACATCCCTCTGTACCGCATTAAGCTCCCTTGATCTCTCCTCGAAACCACTACAACACCATTCCCAACTCTCAAGAACTCCATGCTACAATCAAGAACACCAATATCAAGTCTCATTATCTCATCATCATCATAACATTAGAAAAAATACAAATTCATGAATTCACTATGAATTTTCTAGGGTTTAGAAAATTCGCTAAGGAATCGTGAATTCACTAAAACTTACTAATTATAAAAATTCACCAGGGTTTTATAAAATATTGAAATCTTAGTGAATTAGAAAATTCATGGGGTGTGAATTCATCATGCAGTCACAAATTTGTGATGACAACCACACAATGAAAACTTTACCCTAAAATTTAGATAAACTTGTAAAAAATTCTAAAGCAAAGCATAAAATCAAAGCAAATGAGTAATTTTCCACCCACCCAGATCTTTGTAGCTGCTCCATTGTCTTCTTTGTGCACAAAATCCACTCTATGGGTAGGAAGTGTCATTTTCTCTAGATTTCCAAACCAAAAAACTAAATGGTAAAAATGAATTACTTTTTACCCCCACCCTCCATTTTAACCCACCCACTCTTCTTCAATTTTTAGAATTTTTATTTTCTATCATCCATTTTGAGTTCCATTAGGAATGTTGTATTCCTTATGAAACTGGGGGTATCCTGACTAGACAAATTAACAATATTTTTATGCATTGATTTGCATGGAAAATAAAAAATAAAACAACTATTTCAAGTGAACAATCCATCCTAAACCATATACCATTTTTCCACTCACATTAGTCATTGCCAACTCCACTCAGATGTCCACATCTTTCTTTAATGTTTTTATTGCTCAGAATTGTGCCAAAGAGGGGGTAAAATGTAGATAAGGATTTTTGACCCTAACCCATAAACCTTCCCCTCCTCTAGGATTTTTGAAACATATCATTTTATTATTTTGATTTCTCCAATAGACTATTTAGATATTCTTGTGGGATACATTCCTACTAGATATTCTCCTTCATATTCTAGAGAAGTACCTATGTCTATAAATTCAACCCCTCCTTAGATATGAACAATTTTTGAACCTTTTGTCTTGAAATAAATGAATGTTAAAATTTATGCAATAGTTCACTATATTATAGTATTAGATGATGTGATGGGTGGTGAATATTATTTGAATGATTTAGGTATGGATTTTTATGTTTATTTATCAAAATATGTGCTTACATATTCCAAGCTTGTCCACCACTCAAGTGGGATAATACGATTATGCTAGATGATAAACCCATTTATTTTATGGAGTGATGAAGGTCACTTGTTGGGCATTTCTATTGAAGGTTGATAATTGTTGAAATCCTTTCACATATTCCTATGTTAAGGTCTAAAAAAATTGGTAATATTCCATGGTTGATGAGTATGAGTCTTGGATGAATGATTATACATGTGAACTTGTCCCTCTTCATGAAGGAGTAAACATTATTAGGAATAAATAGGTTTATAGGACCACATACATTTCACATGGTTAGATGGAGAAGCATCAAGTATGCCTTGTTACTAAGGTTTTCTACCAAAATGATTGGTTTAACAACTTGGATATATTTTCTCTAATATAGATGGTGGATTCCACTTAGGTGATTCTATATATAGTTGCATGGTTTGATTGAAAACTACATTAGATGCATGTGAAAAGTTCCTTTTATAATGGTATTTTTAGGAGGATATTTGCATGTAGTATCTACCTACATTTGATATTGAGGGTTCTAACCTCTTGGTATGTCAATTTACTAAGTCCTTATATGGACATAACTAGATATTGTATGCTTGACAAGATAGGATCCGCTCATTCATTATTAGTTATAGGTTCCAATTATGTTATGCCAAAGTTCTTGTTTATTTCTTAGAAATTTAGATTGATTAGAATTATTCTAATATTACTATAAACTAAACTTTATTTCCTTCCTAGTGATTTAGGATGGAGGATTACAAGTCAACTTAGATTTTATTTTCTCCAAATCGAAGATCCAAGTAGGTTACATGAATATTTTGGTGGGTACTATTCGATATTAGTAGAGTGTGTATTAGATTATATTAGGAGTGTGTCTTATATTAGGTATGCATATTTACTTTATGCAATGTAATAAATGCACAAGTATTTTTAGAATGTGCAAAGTACTTAATGATGTAAATTTGCATGTCTTCCATTTGCACGAGTCCATATAATAGGAAAATTAAGAGAATATGGAAAGCCAAGAGTCACATCTCATTATATATATGGCATATTAGAGAGTTGGTATATGGCTCATTAAAGATATGGTATATGGTAGAGACATTATAGTAGATACAATGTAGAGCATGTATGAAATATGGAGAGTTAGAGATCTCCATTATATCTATGATATATATATATATATATATATATATATATATATATATATATATATATATATATATATATATATATATATATATATATATATATATATATATTTACATGGTGGAATCAGTAGCCGCCACGAATCTGGGCAAGCTGTCCAAATTTTATGGCCGCCATAGTATTCTACATTGTTCGCCTCGGAAGCCGCCACATAGATCTTCACGCAGTCCACCCCTATAACCGCCATGTCACAATTATTTTAAACCTTTTACGCTGCTGAAAGCACTAGGAAAGGGACAAGCTTTCAGTTCGACGAGGCCCAAGATTTGAACCTTGGACCTCTGCCCCCCTTATGGGGTTAGAACTCCATTTTATATTAATGTACTTTTTTTGTGAGTTTTCATTAACGGTAGTTTTATGAGTATTCATAGACATTTTTATGAGTTTTACATGCTTAGTATATTTCCATAATATTATATTTAATATTGCATACCCATTTTTAGACCTCGTGGTAGTTTTTATTAAATATATAGCATCAAAAACTAGTAGTGGTATCATAATCACAAGGTATATTGATAGGAGATAGTGAGATCCACAAGAGAGGCTGAGATGAGATAGGAAATTTTTATTTTAAGAAATTTTAAATTACTTTTTGGCTAGAGTCTTTCCAAAAGGTTGTAGGAAAATTCATGAAGATTAGGACTCAACATAGATCTCTTTACACTAGAAACATGAATAACTACTGAAGTTTATTTATTTTTAAGGATCTAGATATTTATATGAATTTGGTTGTTGCTATCTATGTTTTCTATTGTAGAAAATTACTTCTCAAAAGTTGAGAAGATTCCTACAATGGATAGAGAAATTTTTTATATTTTATTGCCTAAAATTCTATGTGCTTTCCTCATGGAGGGATTAGTTATTTGTTACAAAAAATAGTAGACATTGAATATTAAGGAGGTCCAATAAATAAGGCCCCATTGGACTTGAAGGCAAAATATTGAGGAGACCCAAGAAAGAGGTCCCTGTAGAATCTTGAATATTGAAGACTTTAGATTAAATAAATAGGAAAGTAAATTTATTGCATATTGAGAAGGAAGAGACCCAAGAAAGATATCCCATTGAGTAACATCTAGATTTGGAAGATAGAAGACTAAATATTGAAGATAGAGGAGGACTAGGAAACGTCCTATTGAATATTTGAGAAGCTACAAAATTTGAAGACCCAAGAGAAGATGTCTCAAGTAAACTTCGAAGGATAAAGAAGAAGAAGGATATAAAAGCCCTATTGATGAAGTTGAATAAGTGGCCATTGGAGGATATTTGAACAAAGTTCAAGGTAGAATATTTCAAGAAGGAGTAGCTCTTGAAAAGAAAAATTTGGGATAATTGTCACCATCCAATAACAAGCCCAAAAAAAGTATTTGAGAAGAAGTTTGTCAAATTTTAGAAATGATTATTGAAGATATCAAGACATTAAAATTCTTGAGGAAGAGACTAGTGATAGAGGTCATATTGGAATACATAATACAACAAGAGCTAAGGAGGAGAAAGAAGATATAAGAGACAAGTAATTTGAGAAATTTGAAGACTGTCATTGCAGATAAGAACATTGCTAATTAGTGCAGCAGAATTTGAGGAATCATAGAACAAAAAGTTGAAGGTGACATAGTGCTATAAATTAAAGAAGATATAGGTAGATTCTGAAGTGCATTTGAACAACCAATTGAAACAAGGTTTGACAACAAAAGAAGGAAACAATTTGAAGGAATTGAATGCTATTTTTAGAAAGTAAGATAAAGGATAAAAATCAGAATTTTGGATCTGTAATTTAAGATATTTGAATGGAAATATTGGGAAGCATTATAAGTATATGAGAGAGCTACATTTTGGAGAACTTCGGGGCATATTTGAGATAGTTTTGGAAAGAAAAATGGTGGAATTGGCAGCATTTGAAGCTGCAAAATTATAGAGTTTTTGGACAACAAGAGGGAAGCACTAATAGCTGAAAATTTTAGAATTCTAGAGAATGAATTTAGAGGAGTTGGAGCCACAAAAATCAAGAAATTTTTGCAGAAAAATAAAGCTTCAAATTTTACAAATTTGTGATAGAATACAAGCTGATTTTGGATGGCAACCCAAGGCTACAGATTTGAAGGTATATAAAAACAAGTTCAAGTAGCAAGAAAGGATAGGAGAAAAGCTACAAAATATAGACAAAGAGGTTTGGAATTATGTTCTTAAAAGAGTATTTTAGTTTTATGAAAAGTTGATTTCATTTAAGTTTATTTGGTACCATATATTAGAGAGTTCAAATCAGGAGAAGGAAGAACTCTAAGTTTATTATCTCCCAATTAAAGAAGAAGTTTTAGAATCTTGAAAATTAGTGATTTAATATATCATATTTGATATGGTTCATTAATATTTGTATTCTATTAATAAAGCAAAATTTATAAATCTAAGGAGCTTCAAATACAAAAAGAAGCACTCAAAATATTGTCTCAATACAGTGTAACGACCTGAAAACACACAAACAAAAAAATACAAAAATAGAAGAGTTTTTTTTTTTTACTAAGGAGAGGAATACATGAACCCCTAACCCAACTAATATAAACCTAAAGTTTCAATCACCTAAGTTTTATTGGAAGCTACATATCATGAAGTACCCTATCACAAGTATGTCTGTGTAGGTGTAACATGTGTTACTGGAGATAAGTCCATCTATCCCATCATTCTTGATGAGCTAGAACTATCACCATCGGTCCATAGAAGGTATACATGCATCTCCATACCATACACAAATCATTATGTGTAGGTATGCTATGAATATTGTGAGTTAAGCTATCTATCTCATCTCCACAATGATCTATCCTAACTTAGATGTAATCTCTTCACAACTTAGTCCTTTATCTCCCTAAGGGGGTCTCAATTCCCTTAGGTATCCTATGTTCACCCTAAGGGATTCTAAATTCCCTTAGGTTACCTATGTTAATCCTAAGGGGTTCTTAATTCCCTTAGGTCACCTCTAAGTTCACCCTAGAACTCTACATTTAGATTTCTATCATCAAGCAACCAAACAATAATATATCTAGTTGCTATAACATCAAAAAGCAATCAAACAATGATAGATAAAATAAAGTAAACTTAACACTAAAATAGAATCAACTACATAATATAACAAGATACAAAAATAAAGTAAAATAACCTTCACTAAACCAATAAACAACTATATCATTAAATCTTACATGATAAATCCTTATTACTTTAAGGAGTATCACATTATCTGCATTGGAGATATCTCCCCACAATTTTAGTCTATTTGATCATAAGTAAATCAACGTAAGATACAATTACCTATACTTTATTTCCATTGAACTCCTTGCTTGTCCTTGATTTCCATTGGATATTTGAGGGTAGTAGGGGATAAATATACTCATGGTTTAGAATAGGCATGCCTTCTAAATGCATCTATTCATTTACTTTACCAAATTGCAACTATACAAAATTCAATTAAGTTTCTAACCATCTAATGCATAATGGATATTATAAAAGAACCTTTATTTTTATTTTCACCTCTCAAGTTCCCTTAGATATTCATCCAACATGTACCACTTAGATCAAGGTCTAAATTTAATAAAAATCATTCATGTCTTAAAGAATTAAAGTCTCATACCCTTAACCTTTAAAACAATCCCTTTCTTTTCATTCCCTAAATCAAAGCCCCATAACTTCAAGTTAAAGAATAAATCTACATCCTTTTTAATTCACAATTTCCAACCAATAAATCAATTACATTTTAAAGCATTAAAGTCCCATACCTCTAACATTTAAAACAATAATTCATTAATTCCGTAAATTGAAGCCCCATAACTTCAATTCACGAATAAATCCACATCCCTTTTAATTTAAAACTCCTAAGATAATCAACATTAATCAAAGGGGTTCTATTTTTTTTTTTTTTAAGAGAAAAACCCCTTGCGGGGCCGCATTGTTCTAAGAGACCATGAACAGGGGGTTCTACACCTTCAAAGTCACCCAGAAGTCGCACCCGACCTTGCCCGCACCAACATTATCAATTGAATTTTGGGTACCCAATTCAAATTTTTGGTAGGGTGGAGATTCAAACCTGGGACCTCCCTTGGAGGATTGCCCTCTCCTCTCCAACTCACCTAAAACACCTGGGTCAAAGGGGTTCTCTTTTAAATTAAATTAAAAACCTTTAATACATTTCATATAAATCAAAGGTTCTTTCTAATTAAAAGCCTTCAATAAATTTCATAAAAATAAAATGTTCTTTCTAATTAAAAACCTTAAATAAATATTGTATAAATCAAAGTTCTCTTTAATTAAAAGCCTTCAATAATACCATATGAAACAAAGGTTCTTTTTAATTATAAGCCTTCATTATATTTTATATAAAACTAAGGTTCTTTCTAATTAAAAGCCTTCAATAAATTTCATAAAAATCAAAGGTTCTTTCTAATTAAAAACCTTAAATAAATCTCATATAAATAAAAGGTTCTCTTTAATTAAAAGCCTTCAATAATCCCATATGAAACAAAGGTTCATTTTAATTATAAGCCTTCATTATATTTTATATAAAACTAAGGTTCTTTCTAATTAAAATCCTTCATTATTTCTCATAAAACAAAGGTTTCCTTTTAATTAAAAAAAAGTTACGCAACACCTTACCTAATGCAGGATCTACAACTAAAGGCCAATGCCATCCAAGGCAGATGCTAAGCAGCCATGAAAAAACCTAGCATCTAAAAAACTAGAACTAGGAAATGATCTCACTTCAGTATTAACAGAGTTCCCACTCTTGGAACATGTCACTCACAATTACTCAATGTTTTCAACTCCACAATGCTCTTCAGACACACAACCCTCGAACCCTCATAGTGATCCCTTCAACATGACGTGGCCTTTGAACATGCACAATGCTCACTGTTAATGCTCATTGACTTCCTCTAAATACAGTGCTCACTATAACGCTCAAAAAACACACACTAAAATGCTCACTAGTTTCCTCTAAGGCACACTCACTAAAACGCTCACTATTTTCCTCTAAAACCTGTGCTCAACAAGCATATGGTGGTTTCATTTAAAAACACAATGCTCAACAAGCATATGGTGGTTTCATTTAAAAACACAATGCTCAACAAGCATATGGTGGTTTCATTTAAAAACATAGTGCTCAACAAGCATATGGTGGTTTCATTTAAAAACACATCACTCAACAAGCATATGGTGGTTTCATTTAAAAACACAGTGCTCAAAAAGCATATGGTGGTTTCATTTAAAAACATAGTTCTCAACAAGCATATGGTGGTTTCATTTAAAAACACAACACTCAACAAGCATATGGTGGTTTCATTTAAAATCGGATTAAAGGTTTGAAGCAACCCAACCTTCAACTTCTATGGATATGGAAAGCTGGAAATGTCTAGCTACCTCTCCTCTTCACTTCTGGTGTGTTCTTCCCTTTCTCCATGCCTCCCCGCATCTGCTCTACTCCCATATTCATTTTCCTATCATTCTCCCTTATGTGCATATCCATCCAGATGGCCCGTCCATCGTATTCTTGATCCCCAAGCCCCCTTGATCCCTGAGCCCCATCTTGAGTCTCCTTTATTCAATGCACTATCCCCTATCCTTTATACATTCTTCCTATAATTTACACCTTTGGAAATTTAGTAGCCTCATAGGCCATTTCATAGGTTTCACTATATAGGAAAGGGATCATTACGTTTTATTTATTTGAATAATGGCTCTTTTAATTAAAATATAATTAAAATATCATTCTCAAGATATTTATAAACCATAAAATATATTTCTTTTATTTACACAATTTCATTATTTATTTTTAATAAAATATTTTTATTATTGTATATATAATTTTTTTAAAATGAATTCTCTTTCATTTATTTCAATTAATTAAAGTATTTTAATGAATTCTCTATTATCATTAAAATGAAAACTTTTAATTAATTTAAATGAAAAATAATTTATTATTAATTGCAATGAAGTTTACTAATGAGCTCCAATGAGCCAAATATTAATTAATTAAACTTCATTAATTAATTTAAAGGAATATTCATTCAACATATAAATTTAATTTGCTTTCTTTCATAAGGATGATGCTCTACTTTCATTTTGACATGACAGTTTATCTTATGCATATACATACATTTTATAGTTGTTCTCATATAGAAAACCCAATATTAAACTACTCAAACCATGATGCAGTAGAGAGTAAACACATTTATACAACAACAAAGAGGGAATATTTCCATAAACCCAATCATCTATCTTAGCTAGATATTTTATGATAGCTACTAGGATATCAACTAAAGCTCAAGGTGATCAGCCATCGATGATTATCCCTTCCATAAATGCATACCTATATGAAGGTATCTATCCATGTTACCTCCGAGTACCTTAATCATAATTTCCCCTGATCTTTGGTACCCTCGTTGTTGGTGGGTGACTCTACCTATTCCACCTATGAGTTTACCCGATCCTGCACACTTGGCAATATGTTAGCGATAACATACCCTTATAAATCAACTAAACATCATATAGTTGGTTCAATTGTTCAAAATATGTATCACCACATCATAGGTTAATACATTCCTTTCTTGTGTTATAAATTCATATAGGGAGAGTCATGACATACTCCCCAACTAGGATTAAACATCGTCCTCGGTGTTTCTAGTTTTTATTTTTTTAATAAAAAGTAAAATTATTACATCATATAGCTTCAAAAAAAAAGGAAAAATATTTTTGCATAAGCTCCACTTTCTCCCAAGTGGCATTCTTCTCAGATAACTGGTCTCACTGGACCTTACATTGTTTGAGAGTTTGATTTCGTAGAGATTTAGAATGAAACTTGAATATTCATTGATAGTACTTCAATGGCCTCTAGATATACCATCTACAATTTAGAAACATCAGGTTTGAGGTGTAGACCAATTGGTTCATCCAAACCCCATAAGGGGGGCGGAGGTCCAAGGTTCAAATCTCGGGCCTCGTCGGACTAAATGCTTGTCCCTTTCTTGGTGCTTTCAACAATGTAAAAGGTTTAAAATGATTGTGGCATGGTGGTTATAGGGGCGGACTGCACGAAGATCTGTGTGGTAGCTTCTAGGGCGGATAACACATAATACTGTGGCAGCCATAAAAGTTGGACAGCCTGCCCGGATTCATGGCGGCTACCGATTCCACCATGTAAATTCAAAAAAAAAAAAAAAAAAACAATTTAGAAACATCCCACACATGTTTAGGGTCAACAACATATTTCCTAAGAAATGATATGTGGAAGGTGTCATGGATTTTGGATAGATTAGGTGGTAATGCAATGGTATGCAATCGGACTGGATATTTTTCACAATCTCAAAGGGCCCCATAAAATGTGGATCCAAATTCATGGATTTGATAGTACTTTTCTTTGTCTTAACCCTTAATAACATCTTATATCTAACAAAATACTCTCTTGAAGTCCTTTTTAGATCTTCATAACTCTTATACCTATCCACAACTTCCTTAAGCCTTTGCCTAATTTCTTTTAGTTGCTCTTCCATTACCCTGACCATTTTTGACCCAATCACCACTTGATCCTCTAGGTTTTCCCAACACAATGGTATTCTACAATTTTGCCCATAAAATGCATCGAAAGGTGCTATTCCTAGTGAGAAGTGATGTCCATTATTGTAGGAAAACACTACCAAAGGTAGACAATATTCCAATTAAGATTTGTGATCCATGCAGTACATGCAGAGCATGTCTTTCAAAACTTGGTTTACCCACTCTGTTTGACCATCGATTTCAATGTGGTATGATGAACTCATATTTAATTTCGTACCAAATACACTATGAAGGGATTTCCAAAATTCAGAAGTGAATTTAGAGTCTCTATATGAGATAATTACCTTAGGAAATCCATGCAATCAGAATACCTCTTTGGCGAATCTACTAGCCACTACCTGATCATCATCCTTGGTATTTCTTGGTATGAAGTGGGCAACCTTAGTCAAATTTTTTACCACTAAAAATATGCCATCATATTGGTACCGAGTCTTTCGTAAACCCTAAAGGAGCATCATCTATACAAATTGAAGAACACAGGCTTATACTTAGAGGGGAGGTGAACATTAGTGAGAAAAGATAGATGAGATGTTTTTCGTAGGACTGCCCAAATTGTCAAAATCATTTTGGCCATATATCACTCATTCGGACTTGAATTGAGCTGAAATTTTGAGGGTAGATGCCTAAAAAACCCTAGAACATCTCCACAAATTTTCATATCATTTGGAGCAACAAATATCCTAGCACATCCCTATGTGTGAATGACATATTTGGCAAGCGACTATGTGAGGGTTTCATCTAGGTTGAGTGCAAGCAGCTCCAGAGGTTGGTTTTTAGGGCCTTTAGGCCCTAGCGACCAATATTTTTGTGGTTTATGCTCAATATTTTAGTAGGAAATGTTGTAGGGGATACAAGATGGGTTAGAAATTTGTCTTTCAATAGATCATACTGTGAACTTGAGTGACAATGGCTTCCAATTTGCTGCACAAAAGAAAAGTGAAAACCATACCTTTCCACGACGTCTAGGACAAGGATTAAAGAGATCACAAAACAAGTTTCAAGCAGTTGATCAAAAAATGGCTCATATCTCAAGTGAATCTAGTGCTAAGGTGCACCCACAAAATAATTCTACTGTGAAAACCCCTATCAAGGGTAAGAATTTCGAAGACTTAGTCCCAAAAATGAATTTTAGGGATGCCCTTCATGGTGGACAGCCTCAACCCAATGCTAATATCAATATTAGGGCTTCCCATAAACCTCTAAGAATGCCTAATATTGATCCCAAGAAAATGGAGTCATGATGTCTTAAAGCAATTGATGGAACTCCTATTGTTAAGCTTGATATGGGTAACATTCAGATTGGCATTGAAGATTTGGAAAAAAGAGGACTAATTTATCGGTTCGTGGGTTTTCGTTCGAGTCTATCTACTTTCAAAGTCTAGGCTGCAAAAATCTAGAAAACTAAAGGTGAGTTACAAATCTCTATTTATCCAAATGGTTATTTTCTTGTTTTATTTGCTAATAATGAAGATAGAGAGAAAAATTTTCAAGGGGGTCCTTGGTTTTTTGGAAGGGCATGGCTTTTCATGAAGTCCTGGCATACTAAATTTAAATCCGAAGAAGAGATGCCTTCTATAGCTCCCATGTGGGTTAGACTCTTTGGCCTCCCTATTGAATTTTGGAATCCTACTATTTTTTCTTCAATTGGAAACTCTTTAGGAACTTTTATGATGACTCGTTGATTGTACTCAAAATTTTGAACATATTATTTATGCTTGGATTTGTGTTTTAATGGATTTTGACAAACCCCTACCTAAAAAGATCACATTACAATTTGGGGAAGACACTTGGGAGCAAGTAGTGGACTATGAGAACATTCCTTTTCATTGTAGAATTTGCCATGAATATGGTCATTTGGCTAGTGCTTGCCCAAATAAAATTCCTGATCAAAAGAAAGAAGATATAAACTTAGCAGGTTTCCAAATACCTAAGAAGAAGAACACTAAAAAAAAACCAGTTATGAAGGATCAATCAAAGTCATCTGCTAATATGTTTGAAATCCTTTCCACAAATGATGTCCCAAGTGAGGAAGAGGAAATAATGGAAACTAAAATCTTAGAAACACAATTTAAATATGAAGGGAAGAACTCAGAGACAAACCAACAAATCAAAGGTTTTCAACAAAAAAAAAAAGGAGAAAATTTACACAAGAAAAACAATATTTCAAATGTCAAAACTTCAAATAATGCAGGTCCCAATATAGACTTCGTTGAACCATCTAGTAAAATTTTGGTTGTGTATGAGCATTCTTCAAGGTTAGAAGCCATCTAAGATTCAATTGGAATAAGTCAAGAAACAGGGAAAAAAATTTGAAGATGGATTCTAATCAAAAAGTAGGTCGTAAGACCAATCAATATCATATGGTAAAAGAAGGTGAAAAGCTTGTAGAGGAAGGTAAGATTAATGCCCTTCCCAAATTTTTTAGCCTTGGTATTAATGAAGATCATCACTTGGAATATTAGAGGACTCAAAGGGAGTCTTTCAAAACAAAATGAAATTAGAAGAATGATTCAGTAAATCATCCACATCTTGTTTTCCTTCAAGAAACAAAGATGTCAATGGAGGATATGGACTTAATTGCGAGTAAAATTTGGCCAGCTGTAAAAGTGGTTTCCCTCAGTTCCCAAGGGACTTCGGGTGGCATTGCTTGTCTTTGGGATCCAAAAGAGGTAGTTATTCACCATATGGTTGGTAGTTGGGGTTTGTTGGCTATAGCTATTCAAAGTAGACATTCCAACCAGATTATGCTCTACATTACTGTTTATGCTCCGACTTCTTTGGAGGAAAAAAGAAGACAATGGAAGGATATTACTCATATTATCTCTCATTTTCCTAAATCTTGGATCTTGATCGGAGGAGATTTCAATACCATCCTCTCTCTGGATGAGAAAAGGGGGGAAATAGAAATTTGGACAAAAGCACTGACCTCATGAGCGAATATATTGTAAACCTCCATCTTGTGGATATCCAACCAGATAATGGCCTTATGACTTGGTCTAACAAAAGGCAAGGCTTATCTTGTATAATGGAGAGATTGGATAGGTTTTTTCTCTCTGAAAATTTCTTAATCCATGGTCACATTCCTAAAGTGAAGACTCTTAATAATGCTGGTTTGGATCATTGGCCAGTCATGGTGGAAATGTGGAAAACCAATGTGAGTTTCTCTCCTTTTTGTTTTCAATTAATGTGGCTTAGAGACATTTCCTTCAGAACTCATGTGCAACAATGGTGGAAGGAAGGTAAACCTAGGCATGGGACTAAGATGTTCTGTTTTGCCAAAATACTGCAATACATTAAATCCAAAATCAAGACTTGGAACTGGAAAGAGTTTGGGGATGTTCATAAAAAAAACATGAAGTTATTGCTCATCTTGAAAATTTGAATAAGAAAATCCATTTAGATGGCCTCACAGAGAAGAGAAGTGCATATGAAATTAAACTCACAACTCAGTTAGAGGAATGGGAAAAAAGAGAAGAAATCTTATGGAAGCAAAAATCTAGAATTCAATGGCTCAAAGAAGGAGATCGAAACACAAATTTCTTCCACAAATCTCTTCTAGCTGGAAGATCTCACAACTTTATTTCTTCCTTAAAATCATATTTTGGAGATGTTGTTTATACTTGGGATGGCATGAACTCTATTGTTGTTGATTACTTTTCCAATATTTTTGCTGCTACTCCCCTTGACTCAGCTTCACAATATAATTTTCTTCAAGCAATCCCTTCTCTTATCACTTCTGAGGAGAACTCTATTTTGACTGCTCCTGTTACTATCAATGAGCTTCAACAAGTAGTTTTTAAAATGCAAAAATGGAAAACCCCAGGTCCTGATGGTTTTCCTATTGAGTTCTACCAAGAGTTCTGGGATATCCTTCATGTTGATTTATTAGAGGTGGTGGAAGAAGCCAGGAAAGCCAAAGAAATTTTGAAGGTTATCAATAAAACTTATATTACTCTTGTTCCAAAAGCTCAAGAGGTTGATCATATCTCAACTTTTAGACCTATTGCTTTATGTAATGTTCTTCTCAAAATCATTACTAAAATCATGGCATAAAGGTTGAAGCCTCTTTTGCATAAGATTATTTCCCTAGAGCAAGGGGGTTATGTGGAAGGACGTCAAATAGTAGATGAGATAGTTCTTACTTAGGAAGCCATCCATTCCATGGATATGCAAAATCCTCCTTCCATGTTCATTCGTTTAGACTTATCCAAAGCTTATGACAGAGTGGATTGGCACTTCCTTATCAAAGTTTTGAGGCAATTTGGTTTCTCTAAGGATTGGATGGATTGGATTATGGGATGTATATCTTCATTTTCCTACTTAGTTCTTATCAATGTCAAGCCTTCTCAGTCTTTCCTAGCTTCCAGAGGTATTAGGCAAGGTGACCCGCTATCCCCTTATTTATTCATCATTCTTGTTGAATGCTTGGGTAGGACTATAACCAAAAAGAGGGAAAACAAAACCCTTGAGGGAGTTACCATTGCTCATGGAGCTAGACCTATCTCTCATCTTCAATTTGTGGATGACTCTACTATTTTAGGTAAAGCTACGCTTAAGGAAGCTTCTAATATTAAGCAAATCATTAGCTATTTTTCTAAGGCTACTGGGCAGTTGATCAATGAAGACAAATCTAAAGTTATTTTCTATCACTGCTCTGCTAGACAAGAATCCATGGTCTTGGATAAACTAATATATAAGAAGACCCCTCTTCCAATCACTTATTTAGGTATTCCCATAAATATTCAAAGGCAGAAAAATAAATATTGGAATTGGTTGTTGGACAAAGTCAAGAAGAAAATTGGAAAGTGGACCAACAAGTGGCTTTCTTCTGGGGGTAGAATCACCTTGGTAAAATCAGTCCTTCAAGCTATTCCTATTTATGTTTCTTTCATTTTGAATATCCCAAAGGATGTTCTTCAAGAATTGGATCAAATCAGTCTTTGTCTTCCTAAGAGTGAAGGGGGGTTAGGATTACGGTCTTCAATTAATAACAACAAAGCTTTAGCTGCTAAATTATATTGGAGGATGTTGCATAACCCCAATGCTCTTTGGGCCAATAATCTCTATGCTAAATATGTTGAGAACAAAAGTCCTGAAGACCTTGTTCGCTATCAACTTCCTACCAAAGGTTCTCCCATTTTAGCAGTTCTTAATACTGGTGAGGATTTGATAAAGAAAAAATTATTTTGGATCATTCATAATGGTCAACATGCAAATTTTTGGATAGATTCTTGGGATGGTCACAAGCCTTTGATAACTCAGTTTCCCGATTGGAGGCCTTGGATGGAGGAGCTTCACCGAGCTAATTGGATAAAGGTGGCTAATTACTATTGGTACCATACTGGTAATTCAAAGGTTGGTAGATATTGGATCCCTATTGAGGACTGGCCTATTCAAATCCCAGAAAGGCAAAGACAAGATATCCAAGGCATCCTTCATATGAGATCCCTCTCTTGGTCCCATGAAAAAGATTGTTTTGGATGGAACAACACTACTAAGGGTGAGTATTTAGTTGCTCAAGGTTATTTGACCTTATGCCATAATAATCCCAACCATTATTTTGACATATTTTCTTGATTGTGGGCTCAAAAGCTCTGGCCTAAGGTGAGGTTCTTTAATTGGCTTTTATTGCATCGTAGGGTGCTTACTGGTGAGCAACTTATGAAGCATGGTTTTCATGGCCCTTTTAGATGTGAAATGTGTGAAGAGAATGTAGAAAATATCAACCATATTTTTATTGAGTGTACTTTAGCCTCTGAGCTATGGAGGAGAATGGCCACTTTACTTGGCTTACAAGTGGTCCAATTTTTTTACTTTTGAACAACTTTGGAGGGATTGGCCTAATCAAGAGGGTGTTGATCATTTTATTAGGTAGTTAGTTTGGATGGGTTCTACCATTCTTCTTTGGAATATTTGGAATGAAAGGAACAACCGAATTTTTAATCAAGATAGGAAGGATATTCACTATATTTGGCAAAATACCATAGCCAACTTAGTTGAATCAGTCCATCATCTCCTTAATCACCCCCAAAACTCCCACCAAAGATGGGATCAAGTGATGCAAAGATTGAAGATTAAACCTTCTAAGGGCAACCAACTTAAAGGGAATGTGAGTATTAGTAAGATGGATAGGAATAGAAATTGGCAACCTCCTCCTAAGGATTTTGGAAAAGTCAATACCGATGGAGCCTCTAGAGGGAACCCTGGAAAAGCCAAGGTGGGAGGAATTGGTAGACTTTCGGATGGCTCCCTGGTTTTTACTTTTGCTGAGAATTTGGGTATTCTTTCCAATAACCTTGCTGAGGGGTATGGTATCCTTAGAGGCCTTTAGGAGGCTACTAAGGTTGGATGGGAAAAGGTGTTAGTTGAGTCTGACTCTCAACTTATGATTAATCTCTTGAAGAATCCTTCTAAGAATCATAAGGTGGATTGGAGAATAAAAAGAATTATTGAGAAGATTCAGTTAATCCAGATGGGATTTTTGAAAGTTGATTACAATCATGTGGTCAGAGATCAAAACAAGAGTGTTGATGCTTTAGCTAATTGGGCTTTGGACAAAGGTGATCTTACTTGTTATGGCCACCCTCCTATATGGTGGGCTTCTCAAATTAGGGAAGCTCTTCTTTCTATCATTTCTTTGGATGGCTCCAGTTTTGAAGGTACCTAGTTTCTTCTTATTTTTTTTTTTGCTTCTCTTTGGTTCATTCAGTTTTTTTAGTTCCCTAGCTCATTCTATTCTTTATTTTGTTTCCTCTGTTGATTCTTGCCTTAATAGTCTTCTGGTCTAGATAGGTCATTGTTTTGTTCATTTTTTATTTTTTTTTCTTTTTGTTTTTTTTGTTTAGTTTTTTAAGGTGGGTGGGTTTTTTTATTTTGTTTTGTTTTTGTGTTCTTTGTGTTGTTTTTTTTTGTTCTTGTGTTTTTGTTGTTTTGTTTTTTTTTTTATGTTTTTTGTTATTGTTCTTGTGTTTTTTTCGTTCTTGTTCTTGGGTTTCTCTTTGTTTGTGTTATTTCGTGTTTTTATGTGTGAGTGTTTTCTATGTTTTTTGTTTTTGTTTATTGTCTCGTTGTTGGTTGTTTTTTATTTTTATTTTTATCTTATTTTTTTATTTTTTAGGTTTTGGTTGTGTTTATTTTTCATGTTTTTTTTGGGTTATGTCTTTGTAGTGTTATGTTGTTTTTGTCTTGTTTGTGTTTTGTTATGTGGTTCTTGTGTTTTTCTATGTGGTTTGTGTTGTGGTTTCTTTTATCTTATTGTGCGTGTTTGGTTGTGCTTTTGTTTTTGACACACTCAAGGAGCATGTTTTTTATTTTATTTTATTATTTTTGTTGTTATTTACTTATTTTTAAATTGGTTTTGTGTGTTTGTTTGCTCCTTGAGTATGTCAAAGGTGGTAGGCCAGGTCTGAGTCCTAGGTGTTTTTGGTGGAATGGATACCCCTGCCTCCTTGGGTCTTACCCGAAAGTGGCATCCCTTTTGGGATGTTTTCCACAAAAAAAAAAGAGTCTTTGGTAAACCCATGATAAAATCCATAGATATAACCTATCATTTTTGCATAGGTATATCATGTAGATGAAGTTTTCCTGTGAGATGCTAGCATTTTGCCTTAACTTTATAACATTCGAGGCATCGAATGACAAAATATATGATATTCTTCGTTCCTACCCAAAGAAGGCTCTTTTCATTTTTTCTCGCATTTTGGCTCCTCTTGAATGAGCACAATAAGGAGATCTATGATATTATTTCATTATCAAGTTCCTCAAATCACCCATATTTGGTATGATGACCCTTCCATTATAACATAGAAAGTCATATTTCACACTAAACTACTTATTTCCTTTAGTATCTCTATCCATATTAACTCGAATTCCTTGGTAATACTCATCTTGAGATTGCTCCTGTCTCACTTGATCCATCAGGTCCATGTGAATTCTGGTTATGGTTGTTATATATTTCCTTCTACTCAAAGCATCATCTACTTTATTCTCTTTTCCTTTTATGTACTCAATATCAAAATCATACTCGACGAGAAATTCCACCCATATTCTCTATATCGCATTGAGTATTGGTTGGGTGAATATATTGCACAAACTTTGATGGTCTATTTTTAATTCTAAGGGTCTTCCCACCAAGTAGTGGCACCAAACCTTTAAAGCATGCACCACTACAACTAGCTCTAAATCATGTGTAGCATAATTAACTTCATGCTCTATAAGCTTCCTTTAAGTATATGCCACCACTAACTCCTGTTGTGAGAGTACCCCACCCAACCCATCTATTGATGCATTAGTGCATAATTAAAAAGTCCCCTTGAGGATCGGGAACCTTTAGTATTAGTTTAGTAGTAAGATTATGCTTTAGTAGTAAGAAGGTAGCCTCACACTTCTTTGACCACTTGAATTGTTTCCCCTTCTTCTGAAGGTTTTTTATGGGTACAGTAATCTTGGAGTAGTCATTTATATAAAATCTATAATAGCTCATTAACCCCATGAAACTTCACACTTTAGTCACATAAGTAGGGGGTGGCCAATTCATAATAGCCTCTATATTTTTTATATCCACAGCAATCGCCTTTGCTGATATAATGTGTCCAAGATATTGTACCTCTAGAACGTAGAATTCACTCTTATCCAAATTCCCATAAAGTTGATTCTTCCTTAACAATTCTAACACTATCCTAAGATGTTTATCATGTTCTTATTTATCTCTAGAGTATATAAGGATATCATCTAGGAATACTAGGATAAACTGGTCCAAGTGTATTTGGAACACAATATTCATTAAGTTCATAAAAGCAATTGGGGCATTAATCTATCCAAAGGGTAGAACCGTAAACTCATAATGCCCATACCTAGTCTTAAATGTTGTTTTGTGAGTGTCTTCCTCATGAATCCTTAACTGGTGATACCTTGACCTCATATTGATCTTAGTAAACACCTTGGCATCCTTTAGTTGGTCAAATAAATCCTCAATACTAGGTAAATGATACTGGTTCTTGATTGTATCCTTATTTAGCATCCTGTAATCAATACACAATATTAGCAAACCATTTTTTTTTTCACAAATAAAACTGGCATACCCCATGGTGACACACTTGGTTTTATCAAACCCTTTTCCAATAATCCTTGCAATTAAACCTTCAGTTCTCACATTTCAATAGGATTCATCCTATACGGGGATCTATGAATAGGTTTGAATCTCGTCATAAGTTCAATTGTGAAGTTAAATTCCCATACATGAGGTAGTCCAGGTAGGTCCTTTGGAAATACGTCCTAAAAATCCTATAAAATTAGATGTGGTCTTAGTATTTCTCCTTTCTCATGGTCATCCACTTCATTGAGTTTTATCACATACACTATCCCTCCTCTCTTTAGTGCCTTTTTCAATTGCATAGTAGAAAACATTTGAGGTTCAAATGCCCCTTGTTTGCTATGAATTCTTAGTCTCTCTTTGCCTTCCTTTGAATACTCAATCCATCGGTCTTGGAAATTGACTAAGGCTTTATGAGCCTGTAGCCAATCCATCCCTAGAATCACATCAAAGGCATGTAAGGGAGCTACATATAAATAACATTTCATAGTCCCTTTAGATAGAGTGACTTCTACAATAGGATAACACTGGTTCACCAAGTAGGTCTGCCTAGAACCATACTCAACCTTTCACCCTTGCACCAAATGTCCAAGCCTTTTTGACACAGTCCTTGATAGACTAGATGAAATAAAACTATCAGTGGCTCCACTATCTATCAAAATGTTTACTTGCTTATTGAAAACCTTACCTTTCAAAAGTAATGGGGTGGCTTGTCCCTCTAGCTTCTGCTTTTTTATTGTGGCATAGATTATATGTTCTAGTTCCTTCCATTTTGCATTAGCTATGCTAGTCCCTACTCAATATGGACAATGATTATAGTAATTAGGTCCTCGAAAATTGTAGCACCCTTCCTTAGGTCCTTGCTATTTTTTAGGTTTCTCATTCCCACTCTTAATTTCTCGAGTTGGAGCTTGTGACTTCTATGGTTGAGTTTTTATGTTTTTGGGTTTGTTATTCCTCTTACAAAAGTTCTTCTTGGAATTCTTCTAATTCCCATAAGGTTTCTTCTCAAGAATTTTAGGATTCTTAGCCTTTCGCTCTTGTTCAACCTCCCATTTTACAAACCCATTACCATTCCTCTACTTTAGCTCTTGCCAAGCTTGCTCAAGCAGAGTGGCATATTCATAATAGAAGTATGAATTTGCTTTATTTGCTATATCATATATCTTTTGTATTTATTTAGGCTCTTGCATGTCTACATCATGCTTTAACCTAGGTTCCAATCCAAGAGTGAACTAGTGAACCCACATTTTCTCATTATAAATAGGTACATATTTGAATAGTCTTACCAGCTTCTTATAGTACACCTCTACTATTCTGGTTCCTTGTCTTAGACTAGCAAACTCTTCAAACTTTAAGGCATATAAATGCTCTGTTAGGAATCTCTTATTAAATATTTTTATAAATTCCTCCCATGGAGTATCAATGGGTTCAATATTAGTTTCCTCATAGTGGGCTTCCCACCACTTCAGAGCAGCCCCTTACAAGTTAATCATAGTCCAAAGTATTTGGGTTTATGATGAGTAGACTTCTACCATAAAGTGAACCTCTAATTCTCTCAGCCATGCTTTCGCTGCATTCCCATCCTGGTTTTCTTCTTCGACATTACTTTTCCAAGTTTTTCTAGGCGTAGGTCTCCCTCTTATGGTCTTAGGTGGCATCTTAACCTGATTTCATCCAAGAATGAAGATTAGATTACAGTTTCATCTTAAGTTGTATCTCCAATAAAGCCATAATACAAAGTTCTCTTGATGTATGTGTTGAAAACCTAACTAGGGTAATATCCTAGGTTAGGATGTATCACTGATACAAAAGCCCATTCTAAGGTGTACTAACATGCACACTCCCTTGGGGTTAATTCCTATCAAATTTTAGCAAATAGGGTATCCTAGATCATCCTAGCTTTAGCATTTACCTTAAGAAATCCTTCATTGGATACATCTAATTTCTATTTAGCACACATAGAAGCTCTATACCCTCTTACCTAGATCTCTAATACCAAATATAACGACCCAAAAACACACAAACAAAAAAATACAAAAATAGAAAAGTTTTTTTTTACTGAGAGGGATACATGAACCCTTCATGAACCCCTAACCCAACTAGTATAAACCTAAAGTTTCAATCACCTAATTTTTATTGGAAGCTACATCTCACAAATTACCCTATCACAAGTCCGTCTATGTAGGCATAACATGTGTTACTACAAATAAGGCCATCTATTCCATCATTATTTATGAGCTAGACCTATGACCCTCATTCCATCAAAGGTATACATGCATATCCATATCATACACAAATAATTATGTGTAGGTATGCTACTAGTATTACAAGTTAAGCTATCTATCTCATCTCCATGATGAGATATCTTAACTCAGATGTAATATCTTCACAACTTAGTTCTTTATCTTCCTAAGAGGGTCTCAATTCCCTTAGGTCTCCTATGTTCACCCTAAGGGGTTCTTAATTTCCTTAGGTTACCTATGTTCACCCTAAGGGGTTCTTACTTCCCTTAGGTCACCTCTGAGTTCACCCTAGAAATCTACACTTAGATTTCTATCATCAAGCAATCAAACAATAATACATCTAGTTACTATAACATCAAAAAGCAATCAAACATTGATAGAAAAAATAAAGCAAGCTTAACACTAAAAGAGAATCAACTACATAATATAACCAAATACATAAATAAAGTAAAAGAACCTTCAATAAACCAATAAACAACTATCTCATTAAATATTACATGATAAATCCTTCTTACTTTAAAGAGTATCACATTATCTACATTGGGGATATCTCCCCATAATTTGAGTCTATTTTATCATAAGTAAATCAACGTAAGATACAAGTACCTATACTTTATTTCCATTGAACTCCTTGTTTCTCCTTGCTTTCCATTTGATATTTGAGGGTAGTAGGGGATTATGATACTCATGGTTTAGGATATACATACCTTCTAAATGCATCTATTCATTTACTTTGCCAAATTGCAACTATACAAAATTCAAATAAGTTTCTAACCATCTAATGCATAGTGGATATTATAAAAGAACCTTTACTTTTATTTTCACCTCTCAAGTTCCCTTAGAGAGTCATCCAACATGTACCACTTAGATCAAGTTCTAACTTTAATCAAATTCATTCATGTCTTAAAGCATTAAAGTCTCATACCCTTAACCTTTAAAACAATCCCTTTCTTTTCATTTCCTAAATCAAAGCCCCATAACTTCAAGTTAAATAATAAATCTACATCCTTTTTAATTCAAAATTTCCAATCAATCAATCAATTACCTTTTAAAGCATTAAAGTCTCATACCTTTAACCTTTAAAATAAACATTAATTTATTCCATAAATTGAAGCCCCATAACTTCAATTCATGAATAAATCCAAATTCTACATACCATCCTAAAATGGATGGATAGATAGAAAGGGTTAACCAAGTTCTGGAAGATATGTTATGCATGTATTGCATGGAACAAAAGTCTCATTGGGAAGACCATTTGTATCTGGTTGAGTTTTCTTATAATAATAGTTATCATTATTCCTTGAAGATGACCCCTTTCGAAGCTTTGAATGGCAAACAATGTAAAACTCTATTATCATAAGACAATCCTGAGTATTGGGTTGTCATTGGACCAAAAATGATCAAAATAATGGAAGAGCAACTAGGACTAATCCATCAAAGGCTCAAGGAAGCCACAGATAGACAAAAGAGTTATGCAGATTTGAAAAGAACACCTAGAGAATTCTTCGTATGTGATAGAGTATTTCTAAGGGTAAAACCTAATAAGAGTACCATTAAATCAATAAAATTGGATCCTAGATTTGTTGGTCTATTTAAGATTGTGAGAAGATAAGTCTTGTAGCCTATCGACTTGAATTACCACCTAACTTGTCAAATATCCATAATAATTTTCATGTATCCCTACTTAGGAGATATACTACTGATACTGATCATGTGTTATATGTTTCTAATTTACAAATGGTAGATCCAACAACCTTTGAAGTGAGACCTATGAAGATCTTGGAATTTCATTCTAATACTATGAGGAAGCATAATATTGATTAGTGCAAGGTCCAGTAGGACCAGTATTCTGAAAATAATTCCACTTATGAAAAAATAGAATATATGAAAATACACTTTCCTTATATGTTTATTGATGTTATGTAATAATACAGGTTGAACTATGGACCACTTATGCAAAGTGGAAATTATGCCAAAAACTATGTTTTATTGATTGTTATGTAATAATGTAGGAAAAAACAGAGGATTGTATTTAATCTAAGGGGTGGAGTATGTCACATCCCACCTTGGAGTACTATTTTAAGATGATATTTGTGTAATAATAGTTGGTTTTAATGCTTAATATATTTGCATTGTATTTGTCAAAAGAAAATGATGTTGCATTGCTTGATTGCAGGAAAATTTATTCTTGTAGGTGGAAGACTGAACACCAAGATATGAGAAGGGAAATGATGACTATGACAACTCAACAGGTAAAGCTTATATTCCTATCATCACTAGTTACCTCCATGATGGTGGTGTTACATGAGTATTACTCTAAAAGTACAACATAATCAAAGGAAAAATGATGATGGGGAATACTGAGCAAATGCATCGAGTGCTTGTATGCCATTTGTATGTGATTTATATTTGATTTCATGAATAATTTGAATGAGATTGGTTTAATTGAATTTTATTTTGAAAATGCACATTAATAATGTTTTGCATTTTACAAATTATTCTAGAAAATATTGAAGAGAATATCATGCAATTTATTATGATTTTGCAAAATATTTAAATTGAAAAAAATTTAAAGTAAAGGATTTATTTTGTTGAGCATGCTTGTTGGATCTGGTTTATCCTATTTTAGAATAAAATTAAGTAGTTTTCTTTATGAGCTTTTTCAAATTCAAATTGGATTAAAACATGAAAAAAAACTACCTTGTATATTTAAAGGACCAATTTTTCCTACACATGCATGGCTAATTTGGGAAGGTTGAAATGATGGATAAGATTATGCTCTTATCTCCATGGATTACATTTCCACACACACACACACACACAAACATATATATATATATTAAAGGAAGATTTAACATGGGGGGTAAGAAATAGAAGATCAAAAAAATATATTTAGAAGCATCTTTTTTGAAAGAAAAAAAGCAAAAAACATAATAAATAATATATATATATATATATATATATATATATATATATATATATATATATATATATATATATAATCTTTATTTATTTAGAAACATATTTCTTGTCAAAAATAAATAAAGCTATAAATTGCCATTAATATTGAGAAAAAAAGGGCTATGTTATGTGAGGCTGGAGAAGGAAGGAGCTTAGGGAAGCACAAGGGAAGTATTCAGCTGCTAGAGAACTCCAGGTTGGGTCTATCCACTATAATCTTCCTTAATGCTTGTTCATTATGAATTGAAATAAAAATCTATATTGTATGTAACTAGTTTTCTTCTTTGATATATTTACACTATGTGTCATCTTGTTTTGAATATATTGCTTGAGGGAATGCTTTAATTGGTCTAGTGTAGAGATTAAATCAAGAATTAAGCCCTCATACTATCTGATTTGAACTGCCTAAGTTTTAGGTAAGCCACGTCAGACTATGACCGTAGGTCCTATAATTTCATGATTTGGCTCTAAGAGGGAGTTAGGTTTTGTTTTGACTATCAAGGCACCATAACCATAGACTCTCAAGCCTCCCTTCCATATAAGCCAAATCATGCTAATCATTAGTTTCCATCATGCTTGGTATTCGGTTGAACTGAACCTGTGTAACCAAACTCTTTATTAGATAGGCTGATGGAGATGATAGTTTGAATCCATAGAGGATGATTTTATTATAATTCAAATCTATATTCTAACCGAAGGCTACTAGATTTGACTCTTCCAAAAATATTATAAGACGTGATTAACGAGACTTAATCTCCTCAGGTTAGTTTCCACTACAACTATAATTGTGATCTATGGTAGCTTGTGCATATTTCAAGGCCTTGTCTATGGAAAACTATGTCAATATAAGACTTGTAGACTTGCAACTAAAATTCATCATTCACCTCTTTAAAACCACGTGTTGAACTCTTCCGAGGATTATATTATATTTTTGTGTGTAAAATGCATCAGTATCTATGTCTAAGAGATCATGTGATTAGTTTTAGTTACACCATTCAGATAAGACCATGATACACTCTTATATAACCATGTACCATAAAGCCCATGCCAATAAATAGATGCATCCTCCAATACTATGTTGTCTTGGTCCAACTTGGTTGTCGCTCACAGGAATAACAAGTCTTTGTGGGTATTTTTGTCAATTTCCACCTCATCTATGATTTTATAAACCGAGACTAATAGAAATGATGTCCATCTATGTATTCCAATATTTGTTTTAAGTCGAAACCATAATGACCATGTCGTTGGTTGTGGTACGCAACATTAAACCTACCCATATGAAATACTAATAGACTGTCCTACCATATATCATGGTATGTGCTTTCAAGACATCTATGTTATGCTTAGTGGATAATTATATCCATATAAAATATTGGTCTTCAATCCTATGATTTGTATCTTTATAAATATCCCTTATATTTTATAATTTTCCTTATGGTTCGAATATAAGAAAGAATAACAAAGTTATTAGGTATGGAGCTCATTTATTTTCTTAGGTATAGTGAGTAGCAAACATGTTTAATATCATGTGGTACATGTGTTTATTGGATGATGTTTACTTTATAAACTACTATAAGGAGTTTGAGTTTCATTGATTTAGAAACTAGATAATATAAATATTGGTTTTATTTTATTAAAATTTGAATGGCTTTAAAATTAAATCAATTTTCTTTTGGAATGATTGGAAAATTAGATTGAAATCAATTATATTTGTAAATATTGGTTTTATTTTATTAAAATTTGAATGGATTATAAAATAAGAAAAAAAACAACTATGATTTGAGGTCTATTAGATAGACAAGTAGAATGAACAAGTGAAATCATAGTCTTTGTATAATTCTAGAAAACAAATAGTAAACTATTATGTGTTTGAGGAATTTTATAAATAAATATATCTCAACTAGAAGGATGGAATATTTTCTAGTTTTGGGAAGGAATGAATGGGTGTCCATTATTTGGAAAGAGATATGGGACTCTTCTTTATGTTTGTTGGTAATCCAAACGAATGATGATTGGGATTAATAATTAATCCTTGTTATAAAAATATTAAATATGGATGAAATTGAAATTCATGCTTGGTGATTTCTCTATATGTGATATACATTTGGCAAATGTGTGATGCATGATTGCATGGCTTGCTTGTATTGCATTTGGCATACTTTGCATCCGAGTTGTCCTGATACCTTCACTATCATCTCTTCCAACCATGAAGAACTCGAGATATTTCATAGAAGGAATGGACAACACATTTTGAATACCATTGCAATGTTCACCATGTAAATATTGTATTGATATAGTTCCAATGTAATTATGCAGGGCTGATATAATTTACGTAAAATCAGCTATGATTTCTAATGTTTTATGTATTTTATCACAATATTTGTAAATTAGAGATAATTTTTTCATATTGTAGTATTCACCTCTAATAAATGCTAGGTGATATATGTTTTGTAATATGAGCAATAATAGAATTACTTTGAGATTACACATTGTCAAATGTATGGCATTGAGTTTTATGTTGCTTTAGTATAATAGATGGATGTATTTAAATTAACTCTCATGAACTATAATAGTGTAGAAGTAACTTCATGGACAACCTTCACAATAATATGAGACAAAACAATATCCACACCATCCACCTAATATAGCTAGAAGAAAACCAATCACTTCAAGCAATAAGATAATTCAGATAACCACCAACACCATCACACCTAGTAAATAAGTAAATTTTATAATGGTCCTTAATACAATATCCCAAGTCACATGAGAAATAATAAGTTTAACGACTATCTTCTTAATACTAGTTTTCACGGATAGTATGGAGAGGAGGGGATGATTCCCTTTGGGTAAAACTCCCAATTAATGGTAAAACCATTGAGATGTCCTTATGAAGGACTTAGCCATTGTATTATCCTCCCATCAAATAGTGATGGTATGAGGAATTAAAGAAGATGGTACTCCTATTTATGAATGGTTGTGAATGAATTTAAAATATGACTTTGGATTAATATTTTATGGCTCAGATCACTTATTGAGCATTTGGGATATCCTTGTCTTAGATCATCATTATATTCTGAACTCATTGAAAGGTGGTCAAATATGAAAATATGTATAAAAAAAAATTAAGTAACAATTGGGGTTGTTACAAATATTGTCAAGTATCTACTCTACATTGGTAAAGTTGTTAACATAGTTAATGGACTTGGACAAAAAATTGAAGACTCTAATATTGTTTAGAAAATATTAAGGTCACTTCCTATGAGATTTGATGCAAATATTTTGATGATTGAAGAAATGAAGGATATTAAAACCATAAGCATGGATGAGCTACATAAAATTATCACAACCTATGAGATGAGGACTAAAAAATATAAAAAATCCAAACAGGCGACCACGTTTAAAGCTTCAAAGAAAACAAAGAATAAATAACCAGATTCAAGTTAAGAATCAAGCAACGGAGAAGAAGCTAACTTTGTGCAAATAAATAAGAAGGGTCAAAGAAAACACAAAGGTATACATTCTGTAAAATGTTTTAATTATTGTAATATTGGTCACTATGCATCTAATTGTCCACAATATAGAAGTAGTGGCACTGAAGAAGAAAAGAAATACAATCAAAAGAAAGAAAGAAAATTTTATCATGAAAAGAAAAATAGGCATAGTCAAAACAAGCATGAGAAGAAGATATTTCAAATGCACAAGAAAAATATTTATGTTGAGGAAGCAAGCAGTTCTTCTAGTAGTGATAAAATTCTCTCTGATAATGAAAGAGAAGAAATCCTATTTTTGGCCATAAATGAGAAAGAAGAAACTCTTGATGTAGAAAACCAAGAAAAAGAGAAAGATCCAAAAAATGAAGAGGAAGCCATAGTTGACATAGAAGAGGAACTTGTTGTTGCTCTTGAAGAGTTGAAAAGGCTTAGAAAGAAGAACTCAATATTGAATAATCAAGTACAAGAGGATGAGAAGACAGGTAAAGTTGTCGTAAGAACTCATTAACTTGAAATTTAAAGTTGAAGGGGTAAAGCAAATTGAATAAGGTATGACTGAGCAGTTAAAGGCAAAAGAGTTGGAATGTGAAAAATTGGAATATGAGGTTCTATCTCGAATGAAGGAAGTGAAAAAATCAAATGATAAGCTAAATAGGTTTGAGAAAATAACAAAAATCATGGATGACATTATCAAAGCACAAAGATCTTCGACTATAAATACTAGGCTTGGTTCTCAAGAAGGACAAAGAAAATAAAAGGGAAATTCAAGATCAAAAGGAATAAAGAGATCAAAGAAAATAATTAAAGAAGAGCCTAAGACCAATATTGATGTGTTGAGAAGTGGAAGAATCAAGAAGGAAGAAAAAAAAACATCATAAAGGAAAAAATTCCATCACAAAAATAACAATGAGAGAACCATGCGATAATATCCTCTAAGGCAATCAGACAGGTTTCAATATTTTTTCCATGGTTATTGTTTTGCATGTCATTAATTTAGTCATAAAGCTATAAATTGCAGGGTATATTCTAAGAATGATTTTGGCTTCACCAAGAGAAATTTTAGTTTATTTGCACCTCTCATGGACTACAACATAATATGTTATAAATGTAATAATTTTGGGCATACAACTAGATGGTGTAGAACAGTGTTCCCTAAACCTCCGAAATCAAATAAAGAGGATTGTAAAACTGTGCAAAAGAATATGACCTCCAAATATTGGAGAAAGAAAAAAAAACAAGAAGAGGAGCATAGTAATTTAGGAGTTTTACTCCCATATCATCATTTATTGTCTTAGTAAGAGCAGGGAGTAAGGGGGCGTTGTCAAATGTCTTATCTTTCAGCCCCGAGGAGCTTTTACCATTGATGTCAAAGGAGGACAATTTTAGTAAGGGGGAGAAATATGTTAAGGGGATCAACTTGTGATCCTATTTCAGTAAAGGATAGTTTCTTTGTAGGGTTGCTATCAATGAAAAAGGGGAATATTGTTAGAACATACTAATTTAGGAGTTTTACTGCCATCTCATCATTTATTGTCTCAGTAAGAGCAGGGAGTAAAGGGGCGTTGTCAAGTGTCTTATATTTCAGCCCCGAGGAGCTTTTGCCATTGATGTCAAAGGAGGAGAATTTTAGTAAGGGGGAGAAACATGTCAAGGGGAGCAGCTTGTGATCCTATTTCAGTAAAGGATAGTTTATTTCCAGTGTTGCTATCAATGAAAAGGGGGATATTGTTAAAATTATTTTGTCATTGATGTCAAGTTAGATATCTTCAAGGGTGATTTAATGTTGTCATTGATGTCAAGGGATATATATTCAAAGGTGATTTTATATGCTTTAATATTTAAATGAAATATTTAAATATTAACGTGCAAAGTTTATATTTAAATCAACAAATTTAAATATGTAAAAGTTTAAATATTATAATATACATAGGCCAACCTCCTTGAACACACCATACAAAAGTGAAATTAAATTCAAATGTTTAAATGCATGGGCAAACCTCCTTGGGTTCAAATTACAAAAGGGAAGCATATTAATATGAGGTCATTAATTCACTTTGTAGATGGCAAGCAATTCAAATATCTTTTTAGAGGAAAGCAAGTGGCAAGTAGAGGACAAGGGAGGACGTCCTAGAGATGAGGACGAGTTTGAAAATGTAGTAGCAACCCAAAGGAGGCTTTAAATGTTTTATTGTGCCACTTTGATCTCAATCAGGTGGTTAGCCCAACCATTTTTTAGGGCAAAAAAATTGATTAATTTCTTACTATTTTTATCATAGCCCTTTCATTTAATTTTTCAACCTAGGGAAAATCATAATCTTGTGAGGAACCAAGTTGAGATCAATTACAACACCTCTGGAGATGAGTCCACTAGCTCTATCATTGGGGAGTGTTTTTTGAGATAACATTTATTCATCCACTCCAATTAAAATCACATAAATTAAATTATAGAAAGAAAATCACACCATACTTTTCTAAAATAAAAGAAAGCAAAAATAAATAAACTTGCAGAAACAAAATAACTTACAAAAATCAAATGCAGCACACAAAAATAAAATAATTTAATTAGGAAGCAAAGAAGAGGAAGGGGAAAAATTCTAGCTAGGAGTGGGCCCAGGCTCTAACAAATTTTGCCCAGTAGACTATGAAATTTGAACACGGATAAAAAACTCTCAAATGAACTTTATTTATGAATAAGAATTGCTATACAATATATATCCAACTCTCTTCAATACTAATATCCTCCTTCTACTCAAAGATGTTTACATGTTTATATAATACACACAGGAATTGTGTTACAATTATGTTATGATGATAAAATCTACTACGTTCTAAGTTAAGACAATTTGATATACAGTAACAAATACGTGTTAAAATAGTCGATAATCCTTTTGTTTTTTCATAGGAGTGGGGGATTTTTTATTTGATGCTCATCATTACCAGCATTTTACTTTAGCAAGTGGTTATTCCATTTATTTCTATAATAAAAAGGTAGATAACATGTTTTGTCATTTATCTAGAATTAGCATCTTACATGGAGTGAGCAGTCAACTCTAGTCAATGTAGTGGGACACGATATTCATTGGGAATAAATTGGATCAAGGCACCTTCTATCAATGGGATCAAGGCATATTCCATTGAATGGGATCAAGATGCCTTTCTATGGGATCAAGGAACCTCCTTTCAATGAGATCAAGGTGCCTTCTATTGAATGGGACCAAGGCACCTTTCAATAGGATCAAGGCACCTATCATAAATGGGATCAAGGTGCCTCTCGTCAACAATATCAAGATACCTTTCCTTAATGGGATCAAGGCGCCTTCCTTGAATGGGATCAAGGTGCCTCCCATCAATGGCATTAATGTGCCTTCCCTTAATGGGATCAAGGTGTCTCCCATAAAAAGTATCAAGGAACCTTATACCTTGATATGCCTTACCTCCTTAGGTAGTGAATATTCCAGGTCCGAGTAGGACTTCGATGAGATCATGCAAAAAATGATGAATTAATCAAATCTACACATAGGACACACTTTACATGTAAGTTAGGCAATATGCATAATTTTCATTAAATATATATAAACATGCATAAAAGGTATAACTTAGATATAATTTATGTTGCACAAAAATATTAGAACCCATGACAAAATATGAGCAATTTTGGTGATCAACATCTCCCCATGCCTATCAAGTGTGACATCCTCATGGTACCTTAAACTGATAATCCCAAGTTTTATCGACCCCCTCTTAGTAAGTTTTGTTCTACCATTTTAACTTTTGGGTAGTGGACTTAGCTTTTCCTTTGTCCCTAGGTTTACGACCTTGTTGAGGGATGCTAGTTCCCTATTATGGATTTTGGTTGTGTTGACTATGTTTGTCTGTTCTGCTAGGTCCTTCATATTTGCTGGGTGGTTTTGTATCATAATATACTTTTCCATTGAAAACATTTGCATAGTAGCCAATAAATGTGGGGTTATATTTATAAAATATTGATTTGACCTCCTTCCAAAGATTAGCATGTTGAGGTCAAAGCTCTACTAGTAGAATTTATGAATCATCCTGGTTCCCTTTTTAGCACTCTAGCCCTAAACATCCAGGCCACCTATGGAGAGAGACACACATTTTCTTTTGTTATCATAGTGGCCTCTACCTCCATCCCATATACTCCATATCTCTCCAAATATTTTCCCTTTCTAGAATTTTACCCTCAAACTGACCCATATACCCACCAAAATTGTTTCTTCAAAGTAGGATCAATAGTAATCTCGGGCTATATTGCAACATTCTTGAAGACCTTCATTTCTAATTTTACTGTTGCACATTCTTCTTGGAGATTTCTGAATTGCTCCTACTAACTATAAAAATGATGCAACCCCCTTGCCCATTCTTCATATGAACTAGCAGTTGGCTAGGCCTTTGTGATTTTACCTTCTTTGTGGGCCTCTACTGTGGTGCCTTAGCTACTTTATTTTTGGGCCTCAACAATATTGTATTTGTATGTATTGGTGTAGTATATGGAGATGGGATATTATCTTCATCTACAACAAGTGCTTCTTCCTTGGTAGAAGAAGGTTCAAGCCCCTAATTTTATTGTGTAGCCATTTCCCCCATCCTATGTTCTTTCCTTTGTTTGGTGGTTGGTGATTGATCTATTGACCCTTAAGTAGAGTGCACTAATTTTTGGTGCATTTATGTCTCTAATTTGACATCCTTCTCCTTGTCCTACTACAATTTGGGAGTTGATGGTTCATCCTCATCATCTAAAATTTTTATTACAAAGGGCTCTATTTGTAAAATAGAGTTCCCCTATTATTCAGTAGCTATTTTGGTTGATACAAAGGAGCAGTCCCTAGCCTCAGCCTCTTCATTCCTTGCATCTTACCTGAATGGATCAAATGAAGAAACTTTTTGAAGAATATAGAGAGGTCATGGAAACCTCCATTACCTAGTTGATATGAGTGGTTGTGTCCATATTTTCTACCTGCTTAGCCCTTAGTTGTAGATTCTCCTCAATTATCTACACCACTATTTGTTGTAGTTAAAATATGTTATGTTCGAGCCCTAGTTTCTCCTATGTAGTTACCTCGCCAAATTTCTTGAAGAGTATTTGCTCCTCCTAAAATTTGTTTTTCCAAGCACGAACTTGTTGAAGCACTGAATCAAGTTGCCATTGTAGGTCCTCTAAAGTTTGCTTGCATGATGGACTTCGGTTGGCCAAATTATACAATACCCGAGCCACAACTCCAGCTTCTACATCATTTTCTTTATCTTCATCCTCACTGGATAAAATTAAGCATCTTAGCATCTTCCTTCCTCTTTTGGTTTTTGTATGACAAGTTGTTCGATTAGGGATATAAATTTTTGGCCTACTTTGTGAATTAATGTGGAGAGAGTGGTCAGCTTTTCTATCGAGGCTGGGACTATCAAGCCCAATTTCTACATCAATCATGGAGAGTGGGGCAACTAATTCAGCCCTTCTTCTTCTTTAGCTGCATTATTTTGGGAGGTCAGTGACTACTCACTTACTAGTTTTTCTATAGTGGGCATCTCTGGTAAATTGGGCTCTTGCACTTCTTTCACCAATTGAACCTGAGAATTATATATCTCATCTCTTTATATAACTACTACTATTGTTTCTCTGGGTGCCTACACAAACCTTATTAGGGATGAAATTAGCCCATGGTGAGCTAGGGTAGTGGACACCCCTTCCTGATACCGCCTTGATTCATCCTTAAAGGCACAAGCTAGGTAGAACGAGATGCTAATTTTCTTCCCGTGCAACAAATGATTCAAAAACTACATGTGATTCATGTTCAGATGAGTATACTTGCTCGTGCAAGTAAATAACCTAACTATTTTCTCAAAAATTTATTGTTAGAGCTCTAGGATACTCTGCTTTAGTAATCTTGAAAACCCTAGGTTCATGGGGGTATATCCTAGAAGTTTCTATGCACATGCAGCCGATGCTCCCTCCTTGTAAACACATTCTCCTATTAGGGGAATACCAGTGATGGCTACTATAAATTCCTCTATAAATGGAATTTCTAGTCCATGTATGCATGCAACCCTTTGGTCCAATGCTACAACAAACTCCATTGCCACCTCTAATCTTGATTTTTTCTCAAAAAACAATAATAATTCATCCATCCAGTCACCTCAAATTGAGCATGAAATTCTTCACTAATCCCTCCCACATGATTGGGCTTATTTTTATTTTGGCCATGATTTTTTTACTTGCCCCTCATTTTGAATACTCTGAATTCAGCTTCTGCAACTTTTGTCCACTTGATGGACTGGTTCACTACTTTGTATCACCTACTTGTACCAGAAAGTGCGTATTTATGGAGGTAGGCATGTATCCAACTTATTTTCATATTGGAGGTTGTGAGGATCTGCTTCCCCAAATTAACCATTGGCATGTTTATCCAGATGAGGTGGACAAATAATAATAATTGGTTGATTTATTTGTTTCGAAAATATATTTTTTTAGAGTTCTTATTATGAATGTTATATATCTAAAAAATTATACACATACCTTATTGGTGATCCGTGCACTTGGATCATGTCATTTTAATAATCTATGATAGAGTAATGGTGTTTTTTCCTTGTGAGATGGTCCTTCAGATAATTTTCCCTTGGATACTACAACTTCATTCATTCAAGGTATCATGTTGAAAATGAGAAAATCTAGTTGGCTTGCAAATCCCTTTGATGATTGATTTGGTATGCACAAAAATTATTCACATGATTTCTATAAGTTCCATAAATATTCATATTTTTGTGGCATGGGATGATGATGTGGCTATGGCTATTATTCAATGTGCAGGTTCTCAATTTGATCAAGGTTCCTCAGAATACATGGGATTAAGGCACCTCAAAATTCATGGGATCAAGGTGCCTCTAATACATGGGATCAAGGCACCTCAGGATTCATGGGATCAAGGCACCTCAAAATACATGGGATCAAGGTGCCTCAAAATACATGGTATCAAGGTGCCTTTAATACATGGGATCAAGGAACCTCAAGTACATGGTATCATGGCACCTCAAAATGCATGGGATTAAGGTGCCTCAAATACATGGGATCAAGGCTCCTCAAAATACATGGATCAAGGCACCTCTAATGCATGGGATCAAGGTGCATCAAAATACATGGGATCAAGATGCCTCAAGTACATGACATCATAAAAATACATGGGATCAAGGTACCTCATATGCATTGGATAAAGGTACCTTGATGCACACCCTAATTTATTTTTTAACGGGATCAAGGTGCCTGGAATGTATGAGATCAAGGCATCTTCCCGCATTATTCTCTTATTTTTTTAACTTCTCAATAGAATTTAAGCATCATTTATATGTTTGGGAGTTAGGCACCTTCGTAAATGGGGATCAAGGTGCTTTCATCCAAATGGAATTAAGACACCCTTTTTATATTGAAAAGTCAACAATTTACTGGCATGTATGTTGTTGCAAAGTTGATCAGGCCCTCCAATTTTTTTCATGCTACGTCAACAACTATTTAATCCAAACATAGAGGTGGGTACCTTTTACTTTGTAGGAAATTAACATCCACATTTGTATTATATTGTGACTATATCTTTCGAATGGAAATAGTCAAGGTTCTACCTTCTAAGAAAATAAAAAATTATACAGGTTCATGGATCTTATACCAGTGAGGCCTAGGTTTCCTAGGCTACCTACTTTGTGAATTTAGGGCCATTCACCTGCAAAAGCAATAAGAAAAATAAAAAATAGTAAGGTGTAGTCCAATGGAGTCTATGCCTGTTAGGCCTAGTTTTCCCAGGCTGAATGTAGCTTGCATTTAGCGCACTGTACCTGCAAAAAAAATACAAAGAAAGAAAAGAAAAATTGAAGAATAAATTGTTTTTAAGTGGACAATCCTATGTCCACTATTTTTTGTGAGAAATTTTAAGAAATTTTTAATTGTATGGGGTAAATTGAGGTCCTTGATTAGTTGTGATCTCTCTAGGCACCCCAAATATTGTGAAGATATGTGAAAATAGGAAGTCTACCATAATTATTTCTTTAGAATATTTTAGTGCTTGCACTTCAACCCACTTGGTTACATAGTCAGTGCAAACAAAAATATACCTTTTTTTGGTTGATGGTGGGTTGATCGATCCCATAAAATCTATCCCACATTTATCGAATGGTTTAATGTGAACATGTATATAGAGAGGCATCTCATCCCTGAAGGTTGGTTTGCCCATCCTCTGGAATTCATCACATGGACTTATGTGTTTGACTGCATATTTGAACAATGAAGGCTAGTAGTATCTGGTTTACAATACCTTGAATGCAGTCTTCTTCCTTGTAAAATATCCACTACAAGGTTCCTAATGGCAATCCATGAGGATTTCTAGAAACTCATGCTTAGTGACACATCGTCTCAAGATTTTATTGGGTCCTATTTTGAATAGCCAACCATAAATACATGAGAAGGTTGTGCTCTTCTCTATTAGATTCTACTTTTCATGGGGTAAAAGAGTAGGATATACTCTACCAGTTGCCAAGTAATTGGCCATATCTACATACAATGATGTTTGCTCTTTCAGAGAGAAAATATGTTCATCCAAGAATTGATCTTCTATAATTGCATGATCGGGCGGTATTAATCTATATATAAAATTTGTGACCATGTTGTCTCTACTTGGTTTATCCATGATGGTGATGTCAAATTCTTGCAAGAGTAAGAACCACCTAATTATTCTGCCATTGGTTACAGTTTTATTCATCAGATACTAGATGGTCGTATTGTTTGTTTGCACGAACACCTTATATTATGTAATGTAATGGTAGAATTTGTTGATGGTATGAAAAACCATAAGGAAATATTTCTCAATTACTGTGTATTTAAACTTAGCCCCAGTTAGATTTTTGTTGATGTAATATATGACAGAATTATTCACCATATTTTTGTCCCAGAACTACTCCAGTTGCATTGTTAGATGCATCAAATTAATGTGAAATAGAATTTCCCAGTTTGGAACCTGCAACACTAGGGCAATGATCAACTTCTCCTTTAACATTTGGAAGGTTTGTTCAAAATATTTCATCCAAATAAACTCCATGTCCTTTGTTATTAGTGCATGTAGGGGTATGACAACCTTGCTGAAGTCTGCTATGAACCTCTTGTAATATCCAACAGAGCCAAGGAACCTCCTTACATATCTTTGTGTCATAGGACTAGGTAGATCTTGATAACTTCAATTTTCTTCTTTTCTACCTTTATCCCTTCTACTGATATGTGGTGTCCCAGCACTATCCATTCCTACATCCTCATAAAGCATTTCTTATTACTTAGGGATAGGTTGTTTTCTTCACACAAATGGAGTGAACATTCCAAATTTGTCATAAATTCATCAAAGGTTTCACAGTAAACAATGAAGTCATCCATGTAGACCTCAGCTGCTTCTCCCATCATATAAAAAAATGCTCAACACTACCCTCTAAAAGGTGGCTGGTGCATTGCACAATATGAAGGGTAGGACCATGTATGTAAATATACCCCATGGAAAAGTGAATGTTATCTTGTCCTGATATTCTTCTCTAATTTCAATTTGGTTGTACCCACTGAATCCGTCTAGGAAGGAGAAGTACTTCCTTCCTACCAATTTTTCTAGAAATTGATCAATGAATGGTATCATAAAGTAATCCTTTTTAGTTGCTCTATTTAGAAACCAATCGCCAATGAATATTCACCATTTCTCATTATTTTTGGGCACCACCACTAGTGGTGACACCCAATCACTATCATATATAGTATAAATGAATATGGATAACAAGAGTTTTTGTAACTTTGATTTGACTATCTAGTTCATGGTAGGGTTCATTCTTCTTTGTGGCTGCTTGATCAAACTGACTTGTTCTTCAAGGTAAATGTGATGGGTATAGATATTTGGATCGATTCCCTTCATATCTGAGTAGTCCTAGGTGAAATATTGTTGATTCCTAGTTAATATTTCTTTTGATGCAGTCATCTCCATAGCTGTCATCTTGTTGCTGATATTAAATGTTATTCCAAGATTGATTTCAATCTGTCTATCATAGTGATCTTATCCACCTACCAGTGGAAACTCTAGAGTGATGTAGAAAGATCCTCCTTGGAGTAATTTTGTTATAATGCCATCTTCATCAGATCCATCTTATAATTCATCCAATTCCCTCACAAAATGCATTACTAACAACGTTCATTCATGATGGTACTCCCATATGGGTTCTCCCAATGCATCCACATATTGTGTTGGTGGAGATATGGTTAGAATTTTGACATTCTAGCCATATAATATTGTCATTTATTTGAATTTGGAGCTTATGTAAGCATTGACTATTGCTAACCAGGGCCTTCCCAAGATGAGCGGATAGACTCCCAATCCAAACTTGGATTGTAGTACCAGGAAGTATGATGGGTATTCCCATATGTCCACCATCATGATGATCTCTTCTAGCATCCCTTTTTGTGATATCATCAATCTATATGCTAGTTGTATAATAGTCTTGGTAGGTTTTAGGACTATGATACTAAGCATTTGCATGGTTTCTTTTGGCATGACATTAATGGCTACTCCCGATTCAACTAGAGTATTGGTCAATGAGCAACCACCTATTTTCATGATCAGGACTAGACTTCTTGGGTCTACATACTTGGGTTGACATGTATTCCCTAAAATCAAATTTTCCAACTTCTCCACTATGTTTATGGTCTGGGTTGTCCTAAATCCTAGCCTTCTTAGACATAGCTCTTTTATCACATTAGTATAAATCAAGATGTCTCTTATATCTTGAAACAATGGAATAGTTACCATTAAATTCTTCAAGATTAAAAGTATGCCAAACTCTAGTTGTATTGGCTTTCTCTGCTCCTGTAACCTCTTAGAAAATGGAGGAGCTTTAGTTTTCTCAGCAACTGGTCCTTCTTCAACCTCTTCTACCAGAGGTGATTCTTCTATGTTCTTCTCTTCTTCTATTAAGGGAGGAGACTCTATTCCTATCTGTCTACCTAGCGTAGCTATACAAAATTATAACTTCTAATATTGTACATGAGGAATATCCCTCCTTCTAATTGATATATGAGCTAATTTATCTTATTATTGGGGTTTATTATTGATTATGATGGAAGTTTCGTAGGGCTCACTATAGGGGAAGCTAGTAAGGTTGGATATAGTATATATTGCACTACATTTTGTGGAGCCAAATTCTATGTATCATAGTTCTTCCATTATTGCCTAGGTTGTTGGTATAGCATCTATGGATGCTGGTTGGGAAATAAGGCTTCCTGAGGAGTTTTCATCCAAGGTGGTACTCTCACCATCCCATATTGTGTGGTTGGACCTATATTTGTGGCATATAATTTCCTCTTATGTAGGGTGGCATTCCTATTATTTCCCATAGGGGTTGTTGCTAGTTCCTTTGATTACCCATGAAGTAAGCTTCCAAAAATTTAGCATCTTCTTTAACAATCAATAGTTGTGGGCACAATTTGGTCTTGTAATTTTCTCAAAAAATAGCACACACCCTGACTTTGTTTTTTGGACATGCATTTATTGCATTTTTTCCTCTATATTTTGGATAGAAGTAGGTCAATGCAACTTCATTCTCTTGTTTCTTCTTCTCCAATAGGAGAGTGTCCATATGCAATGCTAGGGAGGAAAGCATTTCACTTTTCAAATCCTCTAACATGTTACCTATCTCTATCTTTGTGATTGAGGTTCTTACCTTGATGGTTCTGGAAGTTGATTTACCTTTTCCTTATAGAGTAATTCCAACTCAACTGGTGAATGTCCAACATCTGGTGCTGGTAAACCTCCCCTTCAAATATCATATTCAAGGCTTCAAGAGATTCATTGGTGAGTTCCCTCAAGAAAATGCTCTTGAGGGACTTATCACTTAGCTTTGCGTAGAGAGAACTTTTCATATTAAAACTGAATTTGTCCAAATATTCCTCCAAGGATTCATCTTCTCTCTATGTCATGTTCAATATCTCCTCCATGGAATCCCATGATCTACCAAAATATTAGTATTTCTCTAGAAATATCTTCTTCATCTCCCCTCAGATGGTGATCTGTTTATTACCTAAGCTGATGAACCAACACAAGGCTGAATCATAAAATGTTGAAGGAAATAATTTAAAATTCTAGGCATCCAACTTATAATCCATAGACCTAGACAAGACATCAAACTTAAATAAAAATAGCTCAAAGTATTCTATTGGGGATCCTCTAAAGGTAGGAAGGTGAGCAAGGGATATGTTTTTATATTTGTTTCTCCCATAGCCTTCTATATTGGGAAGCTAAACTTGGTTGATACCTCTTATTCCTTAGCCATATTTTTAGGAAATGTGGTCGCTATTTCTAAAGCAATATCTATGGTCTTCTGATAATTTTGAATTTTTTGCACAATAACATGCAAATCGGCTGGTAAAATTGTTTCATCCTCAATAAATTTCCATAGTATATCCTCTTCAGATGAAGTTATATTAAATGGAGGATTATGTATGATCCACTCCTTTCTTGGTTGATAATATGTGGAAGAGCCTTGTGCAAAAATGGGGTGTTCAATCCAATGCATGATTGGGGGTGACTATGGGAACTCTAGTTCAAATTTAGAATCTATAGTTAGTTTAGGATTATCTTGTAGTATTTTTACTATGGACCAACCATATGGTCCTTTATTTCTCAGTGGACTCATATAAAATTAGGTGGAAAGGTTAATGTATTGTAATAGAATCTACTATTGGCACTTCCCTAACAACAATACCAAAATTTTGGGGCAAAAACATTGGTTAATTTCTTACTATTTTTATCACATCTCTTTCATTTAATTTGTTAACCTAGAAAAACTCGTAATCTTGTGAAGCACCGAGTTGAGATCAATTACAACACCTATGGATATGATTCCACTAGTTCTATCATTGGGGGAGTGTTTTTTGAGATAACATTAATTCATCCACACCAATTAAACTTGCATAAATTAAATTGCAGAAATAAAATCACACCACACTGTGCAAAAATAAAAGAAAGTAGGAAATAAATAAACTTGCAGAAACAAAAGAACTTGTAGAAATCAAATGCAACACACCAAAAATAAAAGAATCTAATTAGGAAGAAAATAATAGGAATGGGAGGAATACTATCTAGGAGTGGGCCCATGATCTAGATGCTTTTGCTTAGTAGACTATGAAAGTTGAACACAAATAAGAAACTCTTGAATGATCTTTATTTATGAATAAGAATTACAATACAATATATATATAGCTCTCTTTGATACTAATAACCTACTACTTAGAGAACTTTGTATGTTTATATAATACACATAGGACTTTTGTTACAATACTGTTATGATGATAAAATCTACTACGTTCTAAGTTAAGACAATTCATTATACAATAACATATACGTGTTAAAATATTCAATAATCCTTGTATCTTTTTGTGGGAGTGGGAGATTTTCTATTTGATGCTCATCGTTACCTACATTCTACTTTACCAAGTGGTTATTTTATTTATTCATATAAGGAGAGGATAGCTAAAATATTTTTTTATTTACCTAAAATCAATATCTTACATGGAGTTAGTAGTCATATATGGTCAATCCAATGGGACACAATCTTGGTTAGGTGTAAATTGGATCAATGTGTCTTTTATCAATGAGATAAAGGTGCCTTTCGTTGAATGGGATCAAGAAACCTTTCTATGGGATCAGGGCACCTAATTTCAATGGGATCAAGGTGCCTTTCGTTGAATGGGACCAAGGCACATTTCAATGGGATCAAGGTTCCTCCCATCAATAGGATCAAGGTGCCTCCAATAAACGGGATCAAGGTGCCTTCCCTTAACGAGATCAAGGAACCTTTCCTAAACGGGATCAAGGCACGTCCCATCAATAAGATCAAGGTGCCTTCCCTTAATGGGATGAAGGTATCTCTCATAAATGGGATCAAGGTGCCTTATGCCTTGATATACCTTAGTATTTTTAGGTAATGAATATACCAGGTCAGAGTAGGACCTCGATGAGATTATGCAAAAATGATGAATTAATCAAATCTACACACATGACACAATTTACACACAAGTTAGGTAATATGTATAATTTTCATTATATATATATATATATATAATGAAAATTATCACAGTTCATGAAGCTCTGCACTCTACTCATAAGACTAACAGGTCTACTTTTACCCTCAAGCTTGATATGAATAAAGCATTTGATAGGCTAAATTGGGACTTTTTGATTGTTGTCCTCCTTAAGTTTGGTTTTCACCACCAATGGGTTAATTTGATAAAAGAATGCATTTCTAAAGCATGGTTCTCAATTCTGGTTAATGGAACAACTACTAGTTACTTTCAAAGTCGTAGAGGAATTTGGCAAGGGGACCCTATCATACCCATGTTATTCATCATTATAGCAGAAGCTTTAGGCAGAACTATCAAAAATACTTGTAGTTCAAGGCTAATATTAGGAATCAATGCAACTTATCAAGTAGGAAAGCTGGTCCTCACTAAGGCCTCTCTTTAGAGCATTATAGTATATTTCCTCTCCATTTTTAAAGCCCCTGTGAAGGTTTTCCAGAAAATTGAGAAACTCCAAAAATAATTTTTATGGATTGGATCATAGGAGAAAAAAAGGATACACCTTGTAGGATGGACCAAAGTGTGCAGACCCAGGGAAAATGGGGGCTTAGGTCTGAGGAGAATTGCTTATATAAATTTAGCTTTACTAGCTAAGTAGGCATGACATCTCATTTCTGGTGAATAAAATGAATGGAAAACTATCATCAAATGAAATTATTTTCAAAATATGGAATTTCTAAGTGACTCAGTTCCAATCAGAGGTTCTGCTTTTTGGAAAGCAATTCTCAATTGTAAGAAAATAATCAAAAAAGGTTTAATATGGGTTTTAGGTAATGGTGAAAGGATAAATTGCTGGAATGATAGGTCGGCTAAGGATGAACCACTGACACAATATCCTAACTTAGCACAAATCAGAGATATCATAGAAGAACTCATTGTCAAAAAAGTATTCGATTAGATGGTTGAGGACAAATGCAGAATGAAGTGGAAAAAAATAAGGATTCAGGGATTTCAAGTGGAATCAAATGATATTTGTAACATTCTTAGGCAATGGTTTATCCCCATGAGACCCAAGGAAGATCGAGTGACTTGGTATCCTATGGAAAATGGGCAGTTCACTGTTAAATCAGATTACAAGCTTCTACTTGATGATGAGGATTTTGTCCTCCAAAAGGACTTAGTTTGGATACAAAATTTAATTCCAAAAATTGTAGTCTTTTCATGGTTGGTTATCCAAGGAATAATTCTAACCATTGATAATATAATGCGTAAAGGTATTTGTATCACTAATCATTGTTATCCGTGCAGGGCTGATTAGGAGACCATTTATCACATTTTCCTTGAGTGCCCTTTTTCTTTGACTATCCTAAGTGGGGTTTTTTAGGCCTTCAATATTTCTTTGGTTAATCCAGCCATCATACTTGATTTGTTCATCTAGTGTCCTTGCCCATTTTCAAGCCAAATACTTAGACACATGTGGAAAATTTGTCTCAATCACTATCTTTGGCATGGTGGTTAGAAAGGAACCATAGAGTCTTTAACGAGTCTATCCATGATCATAAAACTATCATTGCCAGGATCCTATCCTTTGCCAACGAGAATGTGAATCTTATTCCTTTTGATAATCATAAACCTCATCTATAGGAGAACATAATTGCTCAATATTTAAGCTTAACCTTGTTATATGAGTCTATGCCTAGGGTAGTCAACCCCAAAGCCAATGTTAAGTGGTCCTCACCTCCTATGGGTTGGTTTAAGCTTAATTTTTATGGAGTAGCTAAGGACAATCCTAGAAAAGTAGGTACTGGAGGCATTGTGTGAGATCATAATGAGAATATGATGCTTCCATTTTTTGAATATTTGGGAACAAGGACAAACAAAGATGTTGAAGCTAGAGCTATGTGGAGAGGCCTTCAAATGACTCAAGACTTAGAAGGAAATTTGATCATAGAAGGAGACTCTATGCATGTTATAAATATCCTAAATAATTGGAAAACACCTCCTTGGAGGATTAAAATAATTATTGAAGAGGCTAGGATCCTTTTCCACGGAAGATAGGACATAAAAGCCCAACATTTCTTTCAGGAAGCTAAAAAAGTTGCTGATAAGCTGGCCAATTTGGGTGTCGATGGTGATGGACTTTTCAAATGGAAAAATGGTGTCCTGAGTGAAGTAGACGAGCTTATTCAACAAGAATTATAAGAATGATAGTCGAATTTACCAACATGGAAGGCACTATAAGTTCGAAGGCTATGAGTTTTCCCATATCTTTTTTGAAATGGACTCACAATAAAAATTATTCAAGCTATTAGTCTTGATGGATGCTTCTTAGAAATACCATAAAGACTAATGGGGATAGTCACATGTCATATAACATGGATCCTAGTCATCTTAGTAATTTGACGTTGGTTGATAATCATAGGGTAAGAAAGAAACAACAATATAAGACATTGAACTAGAGCCATGTGGACCACCAGATAGCCACTGCCATAAATCTAGCCATCATGTTTACTTCTCCAAGGTTGATTGGCCAAGACGGGATCTGGTCCTAAAGCATGTCATATACGAAAGAAAGCAATTACAAAAGAATTATTAAGAGTAATCATCAATACAAAGCTTGTGGAAGTTTTTTTAGTACTCTGCTATGTGTATCTGTAGCTTTTTGTTTCTCCACTATTTCAAGGAAGGGATCTGTAACTATTTATTTTTTTGTAATTATGATGCAGGTGTGTTTTCTCGAGGTATACCCAAATTTTGTATGGGAAGTTTCTTTTTGATAACAGGCTATGTGCCTTACTGGATGTAATGGCTTTGGCACCATGTAGATTTTACATATAGGATCCTTACTAAGGACATGTTCATCAACAACCCTAGGCTGATTTTTGTAAAAGGTTTTGGGTCAACATGTAAAACTCGGTATTAATGCTATAGTATCTTATCTACCACACACACACACACACACACACACACACATATATATATATATAAACATGCATAAAAAGTACAACTCAGATATAATATATGTTGCACAAAAATGTTAGAACCCATGCAAAAATATGAGCAATTTTGGTTCTCATCACCATTTGCCTATCCTGTGTTAAGGTGTTGTGGTGTAGAAGGTATGAAGTTTGAATCCCCTCAATGGATTTTTGTTATGTGACTGAAGTGCAAGGTATGGAAGGATTAAATATTTTATTGTGCCACTTTAATCTCAATCATTGGGTTAGTGCATCCAGTTGCCTAGCCTGTGTTAGGACACTACGGTGCAAAAGGTTCAAAGGTCGAATCCTCTCAATGCATATTTTGCTATGGTTTTGTTGTTTGAGTTAGCGCGATGAAGGATCCACATATTTTATTGTGCTCCTTTGATTTCAATCACTGGGTTAGCTCATTTGGTCACAAGTCCGTATTAGGGTGCTATGCTACTAGACGTCAGAAGGTCAAATTTTATCTTTGGCTTGCTAAGTTTTGTTGTGTAAGGTAAGGATAAAGTTTTTAATTAAATTTAATAAAAGGGAGATATAAGGAGTCATGATGTTATTATAATGTTTTATTTTGCAAGTTATAAAAAGGGAGATATAATGAGACATGTTGTTATTATAAAGTTTTATTTTACAAATTTTAAAAGGGAGATATAATGAGTCATGTTGTTGTTAGAAAGTTTTATTTTATGAGTTTCAAAAGAAAATCATCATTATTAAGGCAAATTTGAAAAGCACATGCAAAAGAAAGATCATCATTATTGAGGCAAATTTGGAGGGTACATATTTGAAACAAGTCAAGACATAAAAGAAGAGATTAAGAGGATTAAGTACACATATTCACACAAGTATTCAATCAAAAGGAGGGACAATTCAGCCATCTCAAGAAGAAGAAAATGTGCACATGATAGTGGAATAAAAGCAAGGTATTAGCATCTCCAATTCAACATACAAGTAAGTTATCTAATACTAGATTTGGGCTACCTTTAAAACTTAATAAACATGAGATATATGGAAGAAAAATACTAAATGAGTGTGAAGAATATATTATCCATTTGAATATTTCTACACTAGAGCATATCATCCTCTATATGTTAACGAAGTTAAAATAATTCTGGGTAGAATATGTCTAAATTACCTTTTAGTTGAAGAAATAAAACTAAAGAAAAGATGAAAAACTTGATGTCATTATTGATTAGATTTTGGAGAATATTTGAGCAGTGTTTGTGAGCATTTTTTGAAGTAGGTTGATCAATTTTTGTGGGTAGGTTTTGGAGCAGTGTTTGTGAGTAGGTTTTGGAGTAGATTTGAGTAGTATTTATGAGCAAGTTTTAGAGCATATTTGAGAAATATTTGTGAGTAGGTTTTGGAAAATATTTGAGCAAGGGTATTGGTACCTCCTATGGATTGGTGTCCATGAACTTGAGCAAGGGTATTGGTGTCTCATATGGATTGGTGTCCACAAACTTGAGCAAGGGGATTGGTGTCTCTTGTGAATTCGTATCCATAAAATTGATCAAGGATATTGGTGTCTCCTATGGATTGGTGTCCACAAAATTGAACAAGGGGATTGGTGTCTCCTATGGATTGGTGTCTCCTATGGATTGGTGTCCATGAACTTGTACAAGATATTGGTGTCAGTTTTATTTTATACTGTTTATCTCTCCTCTCGGTATAAGCTTGTGTTCTTTAGAATACTAATTATTTATACTGACTGATAAACTTAAACGTAACCCTAATTAAAGAGAGAGAAAAAAGAATCAAAGGTAAATTATTATATTTAAGAGGATATAATTTGGAATAATACATAAAGATATACTATGAAAATAGTCTTTAGTATAACATAAAGAAGTAAAATTTTAGGAAATATCAAGTGGGGAAACTTGGATAAAATGATGTAAGTAAGTTTAGTTATAGACATTCGGGTGTCTATGCAAGTCTATCATGTGGATTTGTTGACTACCTTAGCTACCCATCGTAGAGATGAGGTTAACTAAGCATATCAAAAGATTGGTATTATATCTTGGTTGAAGAATATCTAGTCTACAAGGCATATGCCTAAACTTTGATTCGTATGGACCTAATTTGAGACTAACTTGAGGTAGAATTATTTTAGTAGGGAAAAATGGCATTCTTATTCTTGATTGCACTAATATGGGAAAATCTCCAAATGATATGGTCAATATTTTCTACATTCAATAAGAATGAAATAAAAAGAGGATGACCATATGAAGGCACACATTTACCATGTGTAGACACCTAAAATGTGTCATGTATAGGGTACTACTCATATGGGCATCCTAGAAGACCATATGAATGATCTTGTACCATTCCAAGGCAAAGCGGTGGTTTTAACCACTCAATTTAGGCAGTTTTGGCATACTCAACCTTAGTCGTAAATGGCATCCATAGATAATATCTCAACCACGGTTGACACCCATGGATAATAAATTTAGCTTTATTTAAGAAACGTGACTAGCTCTTCAACTATCACAGACTCCTGAGCCAAGCCAAAATTAGTTACAATGGTCCTAGAAATGGATTTCGAGCAGTTTCGAACGAGGAAGCTTTAAGATTCTTCCTCCCAACTGCTCCAACCTTCTGGTTCTTGATCTTGGCTTCTCAAGGAAGCTAATATTAGGAATTTAAAGTGCTATAAGACCCCTCCTAAAAATTGGAGAAAAGTATAGAGAAGCTTTAAATTGAATGCAACGAAGCCCTACCAAATTGGAGAGCCATTTATAACCTATTAGGAGTACCTACATGATTTCAATTTGGATAATCATGATTGCATTTGAAGCTATGGAGGTTTCAAAATATTGAAGAGATCATTCATCCCCAGTTGAGCTAATTCCACTACAAATTAAAAGAATCTACATCACTAATTAGTTCCAAAAAATATAGGCAGCCCTTGATCATCAATTCCTTGAAGGAATTTTGAGATTCATACCATATTTACAAGAGAAATAGCACTTTTACCTTAGCCATGGCTATCAGCCATGGCTAACAGAGCTAGCTACACTTGAAATCCGTGGCTAGGGTTTGATTCCTAATTTCTTTTGTTTTAGCCATAGGAATTTTATTTCAAGTACATAATTAGTTAGATCTACCATATATTAGCCTTCAATTATGCTTTTGTATGGTTAATTCTAGAAATTAGAGATAACTTTGCTTTTGTTTCATTACAATTGTCAATTTGCACTAATTTTCTTAGATTAGTCATATTTCAAGTTTCTATTGTAAATCACGTGCCATATTAGTTAGATTTACTATTTTTCTAGCAAGCTTCGTCACAATTTAGATATTTTGTGCACATATTTACAATTTTTCATGCTTTATTGCTATATTTGTCCTAATTCATGCAAATTCCTATCAAGAGCCTCATCATGAGAGGTCTCCTTTGCTTCTAATTGTGTTATGTTGTTTCTTGAATGTAGATTTATAGGATCTAGTCATATTCAAAGAATTCTTGGCAACATATTCCTCTCATCAAGTGAGAATAAGGCTTCCTTGAGCATTAAGTAGTTTGTGTCTACATTAAGAGCTTGTGTATTGCACCATATCATTTGAGGGGATCAAAATATTGTATCAATTATATCAAATAATTTGGTATCCCTAAGAGGGATGTATTTGTAAAGGATATTTGCAATGATAATATAAAAAAGTTGTTCTTTCTTGTTCAATTCATTTTTATTCATATTTTCATGCTTTAATGCTTGATATACTTGATGCAATAGTCTAGGTGCATGCTTTTAGAGTGGTACATATGGTGATCATGGTAGAAACCCTACAAATTGCGCTATAGATTAATAATTTTTCTATGTTTCTATGTTGCATCCTTAGCTGCATTTAACACCCATGACCCATGGTCTCAACTATGATTAACAATCATGGCTAGCAATAGAGCAAAAATATAGATAGTAAGTAGCCTATATCTCCATCGAATGAGGATTTCTAGGTAATCCTTTGATCTGATCTTCTTATTTTGTTATTTTTGCCTATCAGTAGCTAAGTAGATCACATAGCAAAACTATAAGAGGTGAAATTAATGAAAAATTTCATGTTTTCTATTTGCCATGACTAACAACAGTAGCTAGAATTGTTAGCCACTGCTATTAATAGAAGCTAAGATTTTGGGTTGCGGCTTTGTCCAATGGCTAGCATTGTTGCCTACTTCACAGAACAGTAGCTAGCAGATAATTTTTTTTGTAGATTTTGCTTGCTTGGGGTCCAATCAGAGGCTAATTATTTCATGTAAAATTCATTCTCTCAATTTCATATAGCTAAATACATGCATCTTTATGAACTTGAAATATATTTATTTTAGGCATATAGGAAAGATCATGATTGCTTGGTGATGCATTTTATTTTACATGCAAGTTTAAAATGAACAAACACACACCATGCAACACTTAAATGCTAGTGATATGGAATTCACACCCATACACTAGTAGAGTTCAATGACGATGGTAGTTATTTACATCCATTTGATCAAATCCCATGAACCCTATTCTTTTGGCCAATACCAACTCCATGATCTGTTCTCTCCATGCAAAATAGCCTGCATTCCTCTTCAGAGGGATGTATTGTTGTGCATGGTGTGCTAGTTAAGGATTGATAGGACATGTGCTCCCTACCTAGATGTGAGTTTTATCTCCACACTTTTGGGGGTTTACATGACCATGACATTCATTACCGATTGTTGAGCTATGAGCATACAAGTGAAATACATTAAACTAAACAAGTATATCATCAAAAAATATAAAAACATAATGAGAGTTAGTTTATGATTTCAACACACCTGAAACACACTAAAACTAGTTTAGGGATCACAAAGAAATTTTAAAAGAGATAATCATCCTTGTCTACTTTCTTTTCAATAAAATCTAAATAGGAGATAATTCACATTGTGGTTAATACATGGAGAGTCCAACCTTGGAGCACAATCAAGGTTGAAGCTAAAGCTCCACCAAAAACACAAAACAACATGTTAAACTATCAACCATAGAATCATCCTGAATGATGTTCAACGAGTATTAGAAGGGATAATTCAATGCATGGGGATTCTATTTAGAACACCCTAATTAGAGTAGGTAACACACACTCCTTGAGGGATAGATATAAGGGTGGCTCAAGGCCTCCACCATCATAGGATAGACAACAAGAAAATATACCCAATCAGGGGTAGGAAGAGAGGTCTGCTTTAGAGCATAGGCCCTTGCAAACTCCAAACAATGATGAACTTGATAAGTTCATGATTGACATAGATAGAATTGGAGAAAATGGAACACCACCAAATCAACCATGGAAAACAAGATAGCTTGATGGTCTTGATAGAATCCTAAAGAAATTAGGATGTAGATCCTCATATGCACATTCCCATTCTATGAGTTCACACAGTGAGGGCAAACATAGGACTATCAGGGAACGAGGAGAATTATCAAAGCATTCTCTAAGCATACATTCCCATAAACCCATGCGGGCATAGACAATAAACAATAGCAAAATGTGAATGTTGTCTATACATACAAAAGCAAGAGTGTGGTAGACAAGTATATTAGGGTTCACATCAAAAAAGCTACCTAAAAATAATAAAACCACCAGAGACTACATACTATCGATATTATAGATCGATCACAAAAAACTAGTGTTAGAGAAAAGGTAGCAGATATTCCAAGATCAATTGGAAGATGTATGTGCAAAGTGCTTGTGCCTTGAAAATGAGGATACTCAAAGACAAATGTTGTTAAGGAAATTTTTATATGAGCAGCGCATGCAAAAGCAATGTATCTTTGACCAAAATGATCATGGAGAGAGAGGATAGCTTGGCTCATACCAAATTACCTTCGTAGAGTGAATACAGGGAGTGCCATTGTATATGAGCTACTTTGCAGCCCGAATTGCACCCTAAGCACATTGGAAATTGTACTCATTATATGGTCTAAAACACATTGTAGCACCAAGTGCTTAAACATCATGGGCATAATCAGTACGAAGAATTAGTTGGAGATGATCAAGAACAGGAATATATTGAGATATCCTTAGTGGACGTGGAGGATGAGCCTAGTCCTCCACCTCGATCAAAGAAGAATCTACATCCAAAGGCTCCTCAAAGACCTATTAAGGAAGAGGAGATTCTATATTTAAAGGCCTACAAGGCCTTGGTAGAAAAGGGAAGAGCCATAAAAAAATAAGGGATGGCTTACCAGAAGCCAACCTTGAACAGGATCCACAATGCACCTTTATGCCCCTTAGTGCCTACTCCAATGTATCTCGATCACTTCGAGATACCAAAGATGGATAAATTTATAGGAGATGAAGATGACCATGATCATTTCATGTGTTTCATGAACATGTAATTTTAGATACAAAGTGATGATTCTTTGTTATTGAGGACCTTCATCATGATCCTTTCAGGCCCTACCCTGGAATGGTTCAACCAACTAAAGAGGCATATCATAACCAGTTTCAAGCAACTAGCTAATGCTTTTATTGAATGCTTCTCCTTTAGGATAAATAAGAATATAAATCTATCCAATATGGATACTCTAATACAATACGATGATGAACCAATCATGGAATATGGGAAGAGATGGAGAAAGTTAATGGTAAAGTTGCCATTTTCCATTTCAAAGATGAAACTGACTCGAATGTTTACAAAGAGTTGTGTGAAGCACATCTCACTATTGTTGTAGCTACAATAATACCATACATTTGAGGAGGACTTGGTACAATCCAAGGTAATTGAGGATATCAAGTTGTAGGAGGGTAACTTGAAGCTCCAAAACAAAAAGGCTTGGAATAAGAAGAATAATCAAAATTAAAATCACCAAGCCAAGTCAACCCACGTGAATCAAGTAGTGTTGAAATTCTATAAAGGAGATAAGGACCAACAAAAATATAATAATAAGGCCCAACCTCCTCTTCTGCAATACAACTAGCGCAACAATAATAAATAAGGTAATAATAAAGAGCAATGCCCTCCTCACTAGTTCACACCATTATCAGATATTATGACATAGATCTTCCATCAACTATGTGAGGCTAAGTCTATTAATGTACCTTAGATCAAGGTGCAAGACCCTAACCAACCCAAACCTAAAGAGTATAGGGAGGATCAATATTACTCATACCATAAAATGAAAGGACATGAAATTGAAGGATGTTATAGTTTTAAACACGTGGTACAAAACATGATCGACAAAGGTAAGCTAATTATCAATAACCTTCAAGCTCCAGATAACCAAAACATGGGGATTTTCAAAACTCCTCTTCCAAACTATGCGCTTTAAAGGAATAATGTTGACTAAGTGAACCAAGTGCATATTGAGCCGCATGTGTAGGATTTTGTTGGTATGGTAAACATTTTTATAAGAAAAATGAGGTACAATTTATTAGATCCACCTCCAACTCTGATCATGGTTTCAGCTACACTCCTGCAAAGGCTAGTGTAAAACAATATGCCAAGCCCACCAACTAGACTGGTGGTGACCATCGAAAATAGGTTTGTGCAAAGCCTACAGACAGCTTTAGCAAAGTTGCCAATTTATGAACTAATACAATAGTCTCCCAAGCACAGGGAGATGCTAATGGACATTTGAGGTCCATTTAAGTTCAGTACCAAGATCCAAAATTATTTACAAATTTTGTGAGACACGTGCAATAGTGTAGAGAGCCCGTGATTCAATTTTACGATCAAGAAATCAAAGCAGTCTCTACTGCTACAATGGACCCGTTGCTCCACATAATTGTGTGTTAACCACACACCATTCAAATGGGTATTGATCGACACAAGATATTTGATCAATATTATTACTACCAAGGCATTGACATATTTGAAATTGTGCAAATCATACATTGTACCTTTAAAATTTACTTTGAGAGCATTTAGTGATGCATTATGCTCAATAGTCAGTACTATAGTCCTACCTATTCAGGTTGGACTAAAGACCATACTTGTGATGTGTCACGTAATAGAAGGTGCAATGTAATATAACATCCTATTGGGGAGGCCTTGGATCTGAGAGATGCATTGTGTTCACTCAATTTATATTAATGTATCAAGTATATACATGAGGGAAAAGTTCACATGGTTTCTTCTAATGAGGAGCCACTTAAATATGTGAACCAAGCATATTTACTTGGAAATTTCATTCTACCTTCAATGCACCAGGATATATGACCAACGTCACCCATTAAACATCTAGAAGGAAAACTAAAGAAAGTGTGTGCTAGACCTTTGATATCATCATCGCGACTACCTATGCATACAACAATAGTTTTTGCAAAGCCTAAAACATTGATGATGCTTAGAAATGACCAAAAGCTTAAGGTAGTAATGGGTGATAGAGAGTCAAGAAAAGCCCAAAGTAGCCAATGCTAAAGTCTCTAGTCCCATGGACAAATGATATGCATAGAATGAAGCTGAGGAGGTACCTCAGCCTACTTCACCTATTTCTTTAGCAGTTTCATTTGCACCATAGGTGACCATCCATTTGGTTAATCTGGGGCTAACGAAATATATAGTGTAGAATATGAAATTCATACCTTTTATCAAGACTGCATAGGATATGGGAAGACCTCAAGTCCATCACTTTCCTATAGGGCTGGTGGTACCATTGGGGGTGCCACCCAACAAAAAAAATTTCATCTATGGAGGTTTTGACCAACTTGCTAATTGCATGCCCATAGATGAAGATGATGATGAACTATTATCAATGAATGTTTATTATTTGTCCAACTCAGAGTTTACCTTGTGTTATTTTTGAACGTTACCACTAGCATGGTTACGGTCTAGGCTTATTCGAGCAAGGGCATCCAACTCCTTATGAACCATAATATCAGTTGCCAATTGATAGGTTTGTATTGGGCTACCATATAAGAGTAAACGATGATATTTTAGAAGCATATCTAGATTGTTTGAACCTTAGTTTAGGGGATAATATGTATTGGAATCCTTATCACCCTATCCCTTCATACATACAAATGGTTAATAGGCTAGTGACCTACATATCTATAGAACCACCTAAGATCTATCATGACAACATCGTGGTAGAGGTCAATCTAGAAGACATTCCAAGAGCTAACTTGGAGATTGAAAGCCATGAAGCTACTAATGATACTAGCATGCAAATCCAAAATATAGGTTAACAATAGACACTGAATCAAAAATTTCTTCTAATGAAGTTAAACTAGATTCCATTTCCAAAAGTGATGGACCAAAATGCGATTCTAGGAGTGATGATGATGAGTAATCCTCAAACAATGAATAATATAAGGATGAAATAGAAATGGCCTACCTTGGGCCTAGACATACTGCTCAACACCCAATTCTAGTAGGTAGGAATGAGGGATTCTTCATAGATGATAGTGATTACAAATATGAGACCGATATGGCCTATCTTGGGCCATGACACTTGCATCATCTTGTAGAGCCATTTGACATGGAATAATTGTATCAAATAATATTTCTTAGCTTTCGCATCTAGCTCAGACCAAGTAATCTAAATGAGATTTTTCATAGGGTCTCCTCTGATATACCTACATATATGCAGCTCTTGGATCCAAAGTATCCCATTTTCCAGTCTGTTCATAGATCAGATCTAGAGATCCCCATACCCCCAGAACAACATCTTGGCTGTGTGAATAATACTGATAATGTAGAATTGCACACACATGGTCTTGGATATCTTCTCCATTCCATCAACATGATCTCCATCGATTTGACCACTCCACTTCACAATCCAGTCATTCTTTCCAAACCATTGTCTTAATTGGGATCACGTCGATTCACTGCTAGAGCCAGAATATTTCTTTTCTAATGGAGAAATATTACAATCATTTTATTTTGTACAAAGTTGCATACATTATGTTTATCATGCTGAGGGTAGTTTTGATGTGGAACCTTTAAACCCAGCTTATGACATCCACCTAATTCCTATGCCTCACCAGCTTAAGGGGGGATTGCACATGTCAGTAGAGGAAACCTTTGATGTGGATATCAATGATGATCCCACTAATACTAAGAAGGTTAAAGTTTAGAGAGAGTATATCTCCTGAAGAGCGTGCCAACCTCATCCTTTTATTGAAAGAGAGACTTGATTTCTTTGCTTGAACATACAAGGATATGCTTAGACTAGATACAAAAATGGTTATCGATAAACTTTCTCTAGACCCCTCTAAAATGCCTATGAAGCAGAAGCTCAGGAAAATACATCCAACCGTCACTTTAATGGTTAAATATGAGTTGCATAAGTTGTTGGATGTAGATTTTATTATATCCATTGACTATCTAGAATGGATATCAAATATGGTACCTATAGGAAAACTTGATGAAAGGATCTATATCTGTATGGATTTTAGAGACCTCAACAAGGCAACACCCAAGGATTTATTCTTGTTGCCCAATATAGATGCACTCATAGATGCAATTGTAGGTCATGATATGCTTTCATTTATGGATAGTTTTTTTGGGTACAATCAAATATAGATTAATGTAGAATACCAACACAAAACCACATTCACAATGCCATGCGGAACATTTTGTTACAAGGTTATGCCATTCAACCTTAAATATTGGTGCCACATATTAGCGAGCTATGACATACATATTCCATGACTACATGCACAAAATCTTAGAGGATTATATTGATGACTTATTGACAAAGTCATTGTTGCATGACGAGCATGCTGAGGTTCTTACAAAGGTATTCGATCGCATGATTGAGCATAATGTCAGGTTCAATCCCAAGAATTATGTCTTTGGTGTAACTTCAAGAAAAATCTTAGGATTCATCATTTCTAAATGAGGGATCAAAGTTGACCCAGCAAAGATCAAGGCCATTCTAGAAATGCATCCTCCCACCAATATCAAGGAACTAAGAAGCCTACATGGTAAATTAGCATCCATAAATTTTTTCATCGCATAATTATCAAACAAATACCGACCCATAAATCGACTACTACACAAGGGAGTCCCATTCAATTGGGATGAGAACTATCAAGCGGTCTTTGCTTAAATCAAGCAATACCTAGTAATACCACTAGTAATGGCTCCACCAAGACCAAATGTGCCATGTATGCTTTATATATTGGCTACTAACTTTGCAATGGGAACTATGTTAGTCCAAAATATCATGTAAGACAAAGAGCAAGTGATATATTATATCAGCCACACCTTGGTGAGTTATGAGCTAGAGTATACATACATGGAGAAGCTGTATTTAGTAGTGGTATTACCAATGAATAAGTTGCATCATTACATGCTAAGTCATACGATGTATATAATATCTAAATAAAATCCTTTGCAATACATGATGAGAAAGACTTATCACAATACACGTACTACAAAGTGGATGATGCTATTGATAGAATTTGATTTAGAATTCATTAGCCAAAATTCCATCAAGGGATAGGTCATGACTGATCAGCTAGTAGAGGTACCTCTTGAATATAGTAAGCCTCTTATCATAAAGCTTCCTGATGATGCAATATTTGTGTTATCAAAATATCCTAAAATTGAAGAACCAAATAACAAAGTTGACATGACTTTATTCTTCGACGGTTCGAAGTGTGAGCAAGGGGTTGGTGTAGGAGTTGTCTTCTTCATGCGACAAGGTGCTCAAATGCCCTTGTCATTTAAGCTAGACTTTACTTGTACCAATAACAATACTAAATATGAGGCCCTCATATTGGACCTCCAAATAACAATCACCATGAAAATTAAAAGATTAAACATCTTTGGTGACTCCCTTGTCATTGTCAATCAGGTTAAGGGACTATTGCAATGTAGGTGTCCTATCATGAAAGCTTATAAGAATCTTGTTGACACTTATCTAGCTTATCTAGAGTGGTACAACATCGAGGTAATCCCTCACACATCGAACATATTCGTAGACACTATGGCGTTCTTAGGATCTTTAATCCCTCAGAATTCATCTGCTTATTTTACTACCATTCATGAAAATATGCTTTCACAATCCAAGATGTACTATGAGGATTTTTATAATAAAGAATCTATCAACATGATTAATATAGAACCAAACCATAAGTGGTTCTATAAAGCCAAAGACTTTCTCAAGAAGGTGCCTTGGGGGTCTTTGATCTTGCAGGGTCCTATTGGGAATGGTACAACCATTCACCATGGTAAAATCAAAAGGGGAATAAGTCATATTATCATTCAAGTTAGAAGCTTATCAGGATTAAATGTCATAATTACATGACTTCCTTAAGCTTGGTTTAATCCCATAGGGATTATCACGTATCGTAAAATGCACATTCAAACAAAAAGTGATAAAGTATGTCTTTCTAGAAGATATATTATACTGTTGAAGCTGTGATGGAATTATCCTTCATTATATTGAGTCCCAAGAATTAGCTTGGGCAATCTCACAAGTTGTGATCATTTCATCGGTATGGCCATAATCAAGCACATCCTTCAAATGGGTTATTATTGGCCCATTATGGTGAAGGATTACACCATGTATGTCAAGAAATATGTTAAATATCAACATCATGCTAATATTATGCACTTGCCATCGTAGGCCTTCTAGCCCATTTAGGTGGCTTGGCCATTTGCTTAGTGGGGTTTAGATCTAATTGATAAGATCTCTCCCCATCATCGGGCTATCATACAAGTGGAAGCAATCCCTTTAACAATGACAAGAGGAGCACGTATTGTGGAGTTCATACTTCACAATATCATTAGCCATTTTGGGATACCATCTAAGATAATTTTGGATAATAGAATATCGTTCAAGAATAAAACCGTGAGGGATTTGACATCCAAGTACAATATACAACACAATTTTGTGACTCCATACTATCCACAGGTAAATGGGTAAGATGAGGCTTCAAACAAGACTATGGTAGCTATCTTGAAAAATATGGTATAAGAAAACCACAAAGATTGGTATACAACTACCCCTTGCATTATGGGCTTATAGGACTAGTATATGCATACCCACTGGGGCAACCTCATTTTCACTAGTATATGGTGCCTAGGCCATTATGCCCTTAGAGTTGGAAATTCTAACCCTATGTGTCATACTAAAAGAATTCATCGATGATGACACTGTGCAAAAATCTCACCTTGACCAACTGATGCTTCTTGATAAACATCGCGTGAATTCCCTTGAGCATCTTCATGTTTATCAGGAATGCCTAAAATTAACTTATAACAATAAAGTCCATCTGAGATAATTTAAAGTTGGTGATATTGTACTAAAGGAGAACCAACAAAACTTAAACCTACCATTGCTCTTGTGAGATAAATTTATGGCTAACTGGTTAGGTTCATATATCATCTTTGAGAATATTGGACCTAGAACATATTGCCTAACATCGCTTGAATGTGTTGAAGATCCTGATCCTCTCAATAATTTTCATATTAAGGCATTCCACACATAAATTAAAAAAATTAAAAACATGGAAAAATACAAAATCCATAAAAATAAAAAAACAATAAAATCTAAAAACATTGCAAAAAATCAAAATTCAAAAACATTTGTATCATGCATTTCAATTTGCACTTGCACTCAGTTAATTGTACTGTATTAGGTATTTATGTACATCTAGGATAGGTTGTGTTTGAAATCTTATAAATGAAAACACATTTTTATCTCAATCACACATCTATGCATCATCATCATCCATAACCCTTGTGAGTAATTATGTTTCTCAACACAACCCCTCCTGTTGCTATGAGGAATATAGTAGGGTTTTTCCAGTAATTCAACTATACCTAGTGGTCTTCTCAGATTTTATAGAAATATTGCTTTTATTTTGAGGATGAGGTCTAGTTTTGATAGCACCTAGAATATATCAAAATCCTATCACTAATCAAACATATTAACAATCCTAATTAGGACAAGGAAGGATGAACATTAAAAAGTGGTCCTAGTCATATTAAATGAAAGGTTTTGTTACTTGCTCATTTTGTGATGCACATGGTCTTGATGTGCAAGATGCAACCAAAGTATTGTCATTGTTGTCAACACAGTCAGGTTGATCAGTTGATGCAATTGACAGGAGTTCATTGATGAGCAAGGTGCAGCCAAAGTACAATGGACAGGAGTTCATTGATGAGCAAGGTGCAGCCAAAGTATTGTCATTGTTGTCAACACAGACAGAGGATCGGTTGATGCAATGGACAGGAGTGTAGAGGTCATTAGATAGATCGGTTGATGAAGTGGACAAGAGTTCAGAGCAGTCAGAGCATGTACAGTGAATTTCCAAGAAGACAGAAGTGGCCCAGATTCAAAGGATCAAAGAAAAAGACAAGTTAGAAAACTGTCGCGATATCGCGACATGTTTGAGGAGAGAGAAATGGAAAAATTGTCGTGATTTCGCGACATAATGGAGGAGAGAGAAAATGCTGGAAAAACTGTCGTGATTTCGCGACATAACGGAGGAGAGAGAAAATGCTGGCAAAATTGTCACGATTTCGCGACATATCGAAGGAGAGAGAAAATGCAAGGAAAACTGTCATGATTTCGTGACATGTTAGAGGAGAGAGAAAGCAAGTGGAAAAACTGTCATGATTTCATGACATGTTCGAAGAAGAAGCACATGCAAGGAAAACTGTCACGATTTCGTGACATGTTCGAAGAAGAAGCACATGCAGGGAAAACTGTCACGATTTCGTGACATGTTTGAAGAAGAAGCGCATGCAAGAAAAACTGTGATTTCACGACATGTTTGGAGAGAAGGCACAGGAAAAGAAAACTGTCATGATTTCGTGACATGTTTGGAGAGAAGGCAGAGGCAAAGAAAACTATCATGATTTCGTGACAATCTACAAGAGAGGTAGTACGGATGAAAATGTGTCGCAATTTCATGACATGTTTGAGAGAAAGAGCTGGCAAGGAAAAGTGTCACGATTTCATGACAATTTGCAAGAGGAAGCGCTAAGGAGAAAAAGTGTCACGATTTCATGACATGTCGGGTTTTTGCAACCCAAAAGGAAGAAAAGAGCTAAGGAGAAAAAGTGTCATGATTTCATGACATGTCGGGTTTTCGTGACCCGAAGAGGAGAGAGAGTGTACGGAGGTGAATGTGTCATGATTTCATGACATGTGTTTTCATGGGTGAAAGACAGAGAAAGGCACAAGGCAACGAATGTGTCACGATTTCATGACATGTTTTTCTAGGAAAGAGAGAAAGGCACAAGACGAATTGTCATGATTTCGTGACATGTGTTTTCGTGGGCCAAAGACAAAAAAGGCACAAGGCAATGAAAGTGTCATGATTTCATGACATAAAGGCAGAGAAAAGGTAAGGCAAGCGAATGTGTCACGATTTCGTGACATGTCTTGTTTTCGCTGGTGCAAGCCAAGAAGAGTGTACGGATGCGAAAGATGTCACGATTTCATGACATGTCATGTTTTCGCTAGTGCTTGCAGAGAAGAGTGTACGAAAGTGAAAGATGTCACGATTTCATGACATGTCATGTTTTTGCTAGTGCAAGCAGAGAAGAGTGCAAGGAAGCGAAAGTGTCACGATTTCGTGACATGTTCTATTTTCAGGGGAAGAGACAGAGAAGAGCTCAAGGCAGCGAAAGTGTCACGATTTCGTGACATGTTCTATTTTCATGGGAAAGAGACAGAGAAGAGCTCAAGGTAGCGAGAGTGTCATGATTTCGTGACATGTTCTATTTTTGTAGGTGCAAGCTGAGAAAAGGACAAGGAGGCAAAAACTATCATGATTTCGTGACATGTATTTTCATGGGTACAAGCCAAGAAGAAGACAAAGAGGCAGAAGTGTCATGATTTTGTGATAGGTCGCAACAGCATGATTACGGATAGTTAACTGAAGTAGAACGATAGTTAAAGGGGTAGTTGTAGAGGAAAATCATGTAGCCAAAATAAGAAGAGTCAACTGAAGTTAGTGTGACAGTTGCATGGGTAGTTACAGATAGAAATCATGCAAGCTAAAATAAGAACAGTGCATTAAAGGAAGAACGGCAGTTACAGGGCACGTGACATAGTGAAACCATCGAGTAGCCATTACACTGTCAGTCCGAATCAAGAGACAGAACTATTAATAGGTTGCATGCAGAAATATTGTGCCAAAAAGGGAGTTACTCATAGAAGTGGCTATTGATAGTCTGCATGAGTAAATACGAAAGTTAAAAATAGAGAGAAAAGCCGGTTATAAAAGGAGGTCTACGTGAAGAATTAAGTTGTCGCTCATAGTGAAAAAGTGTTGTAGAAAGAGTGAAAAAGTGTTGTTGAAAGAGAGTGCGCAGGAGGCGAGTGAGCAGGGTGTGTGCTGTGTAAAGAGTGGGCAATGTTGAGAAAGCAATAGACCAGTCAGGGTCTTGTAAAAGCGAAGGCATTTTTATGTCAAAAAGATTCAAAATAGAATTCTGAGTTGGTGCTTGGAATCAGGGGTTGGTGCTCCTTTCTATTGGTGCAGATAAATTAGGGGTTGGTGCTCCTTCCAGTCGGTGCTGGTAAATTAGGGGTTGGTGCTCCTTTCTGTTGGTGCAGATAAATTAGGGGTTGGTGCTCCTTCCAGTGGGTGCTGGTAAATTGATTGTAAAGTTGGTGCTTTGCAAAGACTGGATTTGGATAGGAGTCCAAGCAGTCTATTTTTGAGGAGTAGCCAAAACTGGTGAACCTCGTTACATCTTGTGTTGTGGAATGCTCTCTTGTTACATTTGCTTTATGTGATTTTAAGCTTTCATTATTTTGGCTTTAAGAGTTAAAGTTTTAAGTTATAAAGAGCCACACTGATTCACCCCCCCTCTCAGTGCCATTGTAAGACTAACAATTGGTATCAGAGCCAAGTTCCTGAACAAGCTCAATCGGCTAAGGTGATCTGGGAAGTGACACAATGGCAGTTGGTGAAGGATTCTCATCAAACAAAGCTCCATTGTTTGATGGGACTAATTACGCATTCTAGAAAATCAGGATGCAGACATATCTGTGTGCGTTGGGATACGACATATGGGACTCAGTAGAAAGTGGATACACAATACCCACCACTCCTCCAACCGATGCTGTCGATAAGAAACTGTTTGAGAATGACTCAAAGGCAAAGAATGCTATCATGTGCGGTGTAGCAAACAGTGAACTGGTAAAGATCATGATGTAAAACTGCAAAAGAAATTTGGGACAAATTGAAGAGCATTCATGAAGGAGACGATAAGATCAAGGAGGCCAAGTTGCAAACTCATCGAACTCAGTACGAAGCGTTAAAGATGAATGACGATGAGAACATAGCGGCATATATGCTGAGAGTAAATGAAGTCATTAATGCCATTAGAGGACTCGACGAGAAAATTGAAGACCCTGCAATCGTAAAAAAGGTATTAAGATCTCTTCCCAAAAGATTTGATTCTAAAGTATCAGCTATAGAAGAAGCCAAAGATCTAAATACGTTTAGTATGGATGAGATGCATGGTTCGTTGACTACGTATGAGATGAGAATAGGAAAGTCTGATCCCACAGACAGAGAAGCTGCTTTTAAAGCCCACAAAAATACGAAAGCAAAACAAGAATCCGAAGATGAAGAGACATCAGATGAGATGGAAGCAAACTTTGTCCGAAAACTAAAAAGGGGACAAGGAAAATACAGAGGAAAGCTACCATTTAAATGTTTCAGCTGTGGAGGCATTGGGCATGTTGCAGCTAAATGTCCACGAAATAAGGAGAATGAAAGTGATGAAGAATCGCACCGAGAAAGAAGTGACTGGAAGAAAAAGACGAATTTCAGAAAGGGCAACTTCAAGAAGAAAAGTTTCATCTCCAAGAATGCTAGTTCATCAGAAGACAGCTTCGATGAGGATTTCGAAGAGGAAATAGGTGAAGCTCTTTTCATGGCATTTGAAGAAGAAGAATCAAAAGGAAGAAGAAGTTAACTCGGAAGTATTGGTGAAAACTTGACTGAGGCTGAAGTAAATCTAAGAGGAGAGTTGATCTCTGCACTTGAAGAATTGGGTTTAGAAAGGAAAAAGAACAAAAGACTGTCCAAGAAGTTGGAAGAATATGAGGGTGATATTGAAGATCTCTTCTTACAAATTCACAAAGCCAAGAAAATAGAAGAAGCCTTGAAGTCACAGATCAATGAGAAAGAGATTGTTTGCTGCAAACAAGAAGAGGAGATTATGTTATTGAGGAAACAACTAGAAGAGGCCAATACAAATCTCAAATTTGAGAAGAGCACAGAGCTGCTAGATAAAATGATAAGGCAACAAAGAAGCCCTATGTGCAAGCTTGGTCTTGGATATGAAGCTGAACAACCTTCATCTTCTAAATCTACAGAGAAGAAGAAATCCACTGCTGAAGGATCAAAGCAAGAAAATCCTAAAGCTGAATCTTCAAAAGGAAGAAAATCTCAAAGGAAATCTATAGCAAAGCAACCACAACAAAAGAGGTTCTCTCACTCTCACTCTTTTCATAATAATGCTTTTAACGACTATTGTTTTAGATGCAGCCATTATGGTCACCAGGCAATTTATTGTGGATTGAATAATAATTCAAGGAGTTATGCTGGTAGAAATACATCTGCTCTTCTGAGTGAACACCATGTGCAATGTTTTAAATGTAATGGTCATGGGCACATAGCAAGGTTTTGTCCAAGCACCTCTGCATCTAATCTAAGGCAAGACCGCAGATTCCATCAGACACAAAGAGTGCAACACAGACAGGAAAATAATTATCCATCAAGAATGCACAAGAGACAACCACCCAAGAGAAATGTTCAGGTTCACGAAAAGGTTCAAAATGGGGATGCAGGTGAAAATCCTCAGCCTAAGTTCAAGAAAAACTGGAGAAAGAAAGAAGAGAGGAAATCGTGTCTCCTTGGACAGAAGGAGATTACTCCTTCATTGCACTAAGCAGCTCCAGGTAGCACATCCTCAGGGGGAGCAATGTTAAAGTTTTATTTTAATGCTCCTATATATTTGTGTGGTTATCTGAGGATGAAAGGAAAGTAGTCGAGGAGTTGTTGTATAGCTGTCAAAGTGTGTTTTCTGTTCATACAGTTGTTTGTGGTAGTGCCGTGAAGGGTGGTGATTAAATTGAGAGTTGTCATTATTGGTAGAATTGTTGTATGTCATTGTTGAACTGGTGATGGTTCTTACTGCCACTGTCATAAGTTAAGGATTATAATAGTTCAGATGATTTGGTTGGTTTTGTGGTACTGTGTTTGATGCTTGCACAGAGTTGGCAGTAAAACTGCAGAGTTGGTACAAGTGTGAGTCACTTGTCAACCTTGTTGACAGATGTGAAATCAGCATTTTGAATGGGAAGATTGAAGAAGAGGTTTACAATGAGCAGCCAGATGATTTCCAGCCTGGTGATGAGTTGAGTTGAGATTGAGCATTAAGTATAGAACATATTGAGTCTCTAACAATTCTTTTTATGATTCTATAAGATCTGGGCAAGTTCTTGGTGAGCTTGCTAGAGCAGGTTCTTAGTGAGCCGATGATAGATTTGAGGACAGTGCTGGGATAGATTTCCAGATGCAGATTTGGGCAGGATGTGTAGAGGACAGAAAGAGTACCAGTGGAGGTGCATTCTATCGTGGAGATAGATTGGTCGCATGGAACAATAAGAAACAAGAGTCTATTTTCTTATCCACAGCAGAAGCATAATATATTGCAGCAACAGTGTGTTGTATGCAGAGGAAGAATTTATATATTTAATTATCTTTGTGCTCATATTTGTAATTTTTGCTAACTGTCATAACGTGTGCCTGAGAATGTTGTGCATGGACTCAGGGGGAGTCTACAGTAGCCCTTTGGTATTATTGTCAAAGGGGGAGAAGAATTACAGGAGATTGCATGAGTGTTGCCAACAATTCCAAAGGGGGAGATTGATGTGCAAGATGCAACCAAAGTATTGTCATTGTTGTCAACACAGTCAGGTTGATCAGTTGATGCAATTGATAGGAGTTCATTGATGAGCAAGGTGCAGCCAAAGTACAATGGATAGGAGTTCATTGATGAGCAAGGTGCAGCCAAAGTATTGTCATTGTTGTCAACACAGGCAAAGGTCATTAGATAGATCGGTTGATGAAGTGGACAAGAGTTCAGAGTAGTCAGAGCATGTACAGTGAATTTCCAAGAAGACAGAAGTGGCCCAGATTCAAAAGCTCAAAGAAAAAGACAAGTTAGAAAACTATCACGATATCGCGACATGTTTTCTGTCATGATATCGCGACATGTTTGAGGAGAGAGAAAATGCTAGCAAAACTATCACGATTTCATGACATATCGGAGGAGAGAGAAAATTTTGGCAAAACTGTCATGATTTTGCGACATATCGAAGGAGAGAGAAAATGCTAGCAAAACTGTCATGATTTCGCGACATATCGAAGGAGAGAGAAAATGCAAGGAAAAACTATCATGATTTCGTGACATGTTAAGAGAGAGAAAGCATAAGGAAAACTGTCACGATTTCATGACATGTTCGAAGAAGAAGCACATGCAGGGAAAACTATCATGATTTCGTGACATGTTCGAAGAAGAAGCACATGCAGGGAAAACTGTCGTGATTTCGTGACATGTTTGAAGAGAAGGCGCATGCAAGAAAAACTGTCATGATTTCGTGACATGTTTGGAGAGAAGGCGTAGGCAAAGAAAACTATCATGATTTCATGACAATCGGCAAGAGAGGCAGTACGGATGAAAATGTGTCACGATTTCATGACATGTTTGAGAGAAAGAGCTAGCAAGGAAAAGTGTCACGATTTCATGACAATTTGCAAGAGGAAGCGCTAAGGAGAAAAAGTGTCACGATTTCGTGACATGTCGGGTTTTCGCGACCAAGGGAAGAAAGCGCTAAGGAGAAAAGTGTCACGATTCTGACATGTCGGGTTTTCGTGACCCGAAGAGGAGAGAGAGTGTACGAAGGTGAATGTGTCACGATTTCATGACATGTGTTTTCAAAAGAGAAAGAAGGCATTTCGAAAGGAGAAAGGCACAAGGAAAGTGTCATGATTTTACGACATGTTGTGTTTTCGTGGGCCAAAGATAGAAAAGGCACAAGGCAGTGAAAGTGTCACGATTTCATGACATAAAGGCAGAGAGAAGGTAAGGCAAGTGAATGTGTCACGATTTCATGACATGTCTTATTTTTACTGGTGCAAGCCAAGAAGAGTGTACGGATGCAAAAGATGTCACGATTTCGTGACATGTCATGTTTTCACTAGTGCTTGCAGAGAAGAGTGTACGAAAGTGAAAGATGTCATGATTTCATGACATGTCATGTTTTCGCTAGTGCAAGCAGAGAAGAGTGCAAGGAAGCGAAAGTGTCACGATTTCATGACATGTTCTATTTTTGTGGGCAAGAGACAGAGAAGAGCTCAAGGCAGCGAAAGTGTCATGATTTCGTGACATGTTCTATTTTCATGGGAAAGAGACAGAGAAGAGCTCAAGGCAGCGAGAGTGTCACGATTTCGTGACATGTTCTATTTTCACAGGTGCAAGCTGAGAAAAGGACAAGGAGGCAAAAACTGTCATGATTTCGTGACATGTATTTTTGCGGGTACAAGCCAAGAAGAAGACAAAGAGGTAGAAGTGTCACGATTTCGCGACAGGTCGCAGTAGCACGATTACGGACAGTTAACTGAAGTAGAACGATAGTTAAAGGGGCAGTTGTAGAGGAAAATCATGCAGCCAAAATAAGAAGAGTCAACTGAAGTTAGTGTGACAGTTGCATGGGCAGTTACAGATAGAAATCATGCAAGCTAAAATAAGAACAATGCATTAAAGGAAGAACGGAAGTTACAGGGCATGTGACACAGTGAAACCATCGAGCAGCCATTACACTGTCAGTTCGAATCAAGAGACAGAACTATTAATAGGTTGCATGCAGAAATACTGTGCCAAAAAGGGAGTTACTCACAGAAGTGGCTATTGATAGTCTGCATGAGTAAATACGGAAGTTAAAAATAGAGAGAAAAGCTGGTTATAAAAGGAGGTCTACGTGAAGAATTAAGTTGCCGCTCATAGTGAAAAAGTGCTATAGAAAGAGTGAAAAAGTGCTGCTGAAAGAGAGTGTGCAGGAGGCGAGTGAGCAGGGTGTGTGTTATGTAAAGAGTGGGCAATGTTGAGAAAGCAATAGACCAGTCAGGGTCTTGTAAAAGCGAAGGCATTTTTATGTCAAAAAGATTCAAAATAGAATTCTGAGTTGGTGCTTGGAATCAGGGGTTGGTGCTCCTTTCTGTTGGTGTAGATAAATTAGGGGTTGGTGCTCCTTCCAGTCGGTGCTGGTAAATTAGGGGTTGGTGCTCCTTTCTGTTGGTGCAGATAAATTAGGGGTTGGTGCTCCTTCCAGTGGGTGCTGGTAAATTGATTGTAAAGTTGGTGCTTTGCAAAGACTGGATTTGGATAGGAGTCCAAGCAGTCTATTTTTGAGGAGTAGCCAAAACTGGTGAACCTCGTTACATCTTGTGTTGTGGAATGCTCTCTTGTTACATTTGCTTTATGTGATTTTAAGCTTTCATTGTTTTGGCTTTAAGAGTTAAAGTTTTAAGTTATAAAGAGCCACACTGATTCACCCCCCCCTCTCAGTGCCATTGTAAGACTAACAAGGTCTAGGGTGTTGATCATTGGTAAAAGTACAAGTTCCCCCTACCCAAGAAATACCTTGCTTACAAAATGAGAAAAATACCAAAATAAAATCAAATCCCTTGCTCAAAACAAAAGAAAAACAAAATACAAAATAAATAGTGATTTTCATCACTATATATATGAGCAAGTATCCCAATAAATCAAAATAAAATAAGGGAGTGAAGAACTTGAATCTTTGGAATGATCAATACTTGAAAATTATAGAGTGATCCCTGATACAATAATGGGTTGAATGAATCCTGCCTGGCATTGGTGTATTTCAAAGCAATTTACAAATGAGCTATCTTTAGGTGGCATATATTACCTAGTGGTCTAGTCGAACTACATCCAAACCTAGGATCAAGGTGAACATTTGGTGATCCTCATTACATAAATGGGTTAAATGAATCCTACCTGGCAATTAGGTAGTCTTATGTGTCATCTAATATATTAATTTGCACACACAGGGATAATGAATATCTTGGTCTTTCACAGCAAAATCTTGGTCTTTCAGGAGTCTAGTATAGTCATTATACAACTTTTGAGGAGTCAACTAGGATGTTTGAGTTTCATGGAAAACCTCAAAAATTCCTCACAACAACAATACATCTCATATTACAAAAAATTACATATATCTATCCAATTCATCATCTCACATATGGATGCATAATTGGTCAAATTTGTATGCTAATATTTACTAGTTATATACATGATTGTTATACATTATGTGATGTAATCCATTAGATTGTTAAATCATATTGCATTCATTCCTTATGTTTTAAGTGATTAAAGAATATAGGTTCATTTACATTAGATTACATCATGCAAACAATACATTATATACAATGCATTCATCATATCATAAATTAGATGCATACAATTAAATTAAATCAAACATAAATCTAAAACAAATTATTTCATCCATATATACATACATAAGTAGTCTATAAACACATCTAGATAATAATATATAGTCCTACATCCATCATCTAGCTAGTGCATGTCATCAATACATTACATTATATAGAATCAACTCAACATAACATATAAATATTGCATCCACGTGCATCTCAGAAACATAAAACAATAAAAATATACACATGTAATGAGTCTCAAAAGTTATATCATATATATATGTGTGTGTGTGTGTGTGTGTGTGTGTGTGTGTGTGTGTCAAAGAGTATATAGATGTGTCAAAAATTACCGCAACCTACAACTATGTAGGTCCTCCAACCTTACATTCAAAAATGGTATAAATTTATGATAATCTATACTAAATAGGGCCTGTATTGCCTGCCTGTGAGTCTCCTCCACCATATCCCCCATCCCTCTGATTTTTCCTAGAGCTGGTACCTATGTAACTATAAGACATGCTAGTCCTATGATTGGACCATGCTAATGACTGTCCTATCTCTCGTGTCTTGGTCCTTTGTAACCCTGCAAATCTAGACCTATCTAGCATAATTCCATCGCATAGTCTAAGATTAACCTCTAGGAGAGCGATGTGGGCTGCATCAGAAACATGCTACCTAGTACCATCTTGAATGAGAGCATGCAGTATCCTAATATTGATTGCCATGTCAAGCCCTACTAGCACCTATACAACAAGCACTATAGGAGAAATTTGAGAAGTCAATGGCTCTCCCCACTGTCCTGAGTAGATCCTGCTTTACAGTATGGAAGTCTAGATGAGATTGGAGAATATCACACTATTGGATGATATTATCTATATTAGTGTCAGTAGTGGTAATCTATACTTTTAGAGTTATCCTCTCCTCATGATAGCCCCACCACTATGCCTATCCCTTTGTAAGATAAACCTGGACTGCTATAATCTAAGTTTGTAGGGTGGTGATGGAGGTGTCCCTCCTCAAAATATGCATCTACATTGTCTATAAATAGTACTACAAGCTAGCTACCTAGACCCAGAGCTATAACACCTCATCATTAGGCTCCTACTCAACCTCCTCCTTGCCCTTAACCTTGTATTGGACCTCATCCTCTATTTCTATGGCTTGGCCCCATACACTCTTAGTCCTCTAATAAACATGTCACCCCTTAGGATCTGCACCTACTACCTCTATGACTACCCCATCCCTAGATCTACCTAAAAGACCACCACCTTGCCATAACCCGATAGTCCACTAGGCATCATACTCTACTATAGTACCTACATCTACCAACCCTAAATCCTAGTAGATGTCATATTCATCTCCTAGTGGGGTCACTCAAGGCCAAACTAAGCGTGTTTCCACCTTAATGTGGTGGTAGATAATAGATTCCTTTGGAATGTCTTAGCAAATACCAAACTATCTAGTGATACGTGATAAGTGCAATAAGTCATGCATCTTGGGCTTACACCCAAGGAGCCATCTATCAAATCGCATCTACCTCAGGTAGAGATCTTCCTCCTACCATGTTGGGCAATCCATGTAGAGGCACCATAGAACCTGCCCTACCTGTAGTCCTATGAGTCAATCAATGTAATACTGGAGGTCCCCTACATGGGACCTACTCCTATATCCTTCAACCTCTCTAGGCCAACATGATGCGTAGCACTGTGACTCCTTAGTGATGTCAATTTTTAATGGTAGTCTACCAAGGTAATTAATGGTGATGTGTTCCCACACCTATATCTGGAGTAGTATACTGCATATGACTCCCACTCAGCCTTGTTGGGTGATGCAATACAAATCATCATAGAGATGTATGAGGAGAGCACTCCCCTAGGAGAGAATCAATGGTTGAGTCGTCGTGCTAGCCAACAAGTCCTACATCTTGGCTGGGAGATTCCAAGGGAATCTAGTGCTAGATGTATCAAGAAGTAGCACATGTGTAATGATGTACATAAACACATGCTACCATCATAATAAGACTTGTGCCCTATACTAGCACTTAATAGACATGCCCTTATGCTCTATGTCATCCATCACCTTGTCACTTTAGGTACAAAATATCCTCTAAAATACTATAGCCTTTGCCATAGTAGGTGAATATGTGATGGGCTCCCCATTGATGGGGATGGAGAAGATGCAGTAGACATCCTCTAGAGAAAATGTAATCTCTCTAGTGGGCAAGTGGAAAGTGTTGGTCCGCACATCCTAGCGATGGGACAAAGTAGTCATGTAATCCTAATCCACTCAGATAGACAAAATTCAAAGCACGTAACCCAGTCCTATGACCATGAACTAATCCCAGTTAATATCATCCATCCCATGGAAAATCTTGTAGAAGATCTCGTACTCCGATGCTCTAGAAATCAAATACTAAAGGGAGATAATAACAAAAATTAATTAAAATAAAAAAAAACATTAAAAATGCACTTAAAAACGTAAACAAATTCAAAAAATCTTCAAAAAGGCAAAAACAATCACAAATGCATTCAAAATGTTCAAAAAAATCAAAATTTCACTTAGAAAAATTCAAAAAAATCAATTAATTAAAGTCAAATAGCAAAAAATTAAAAATTTATAAACTTTTCCTAAAGTCGCTCAACTGCGGTTGTCACCCGTAGCCCATAGCAATGGTAAAATTTCTAACCGTTGGGATTTGGAGTCAGCCACAACTGATGACTATGACGCCTAATTGGTCAATTGGAAGCCACAACTGCTACCCACACTACGAGAAAAACCTCTTTCAAGGCCATTCCTCGCCCCAATCAACCCCAAAATTAAACCCCCCTCTAACTAGCCTAGTCTAAATCCTAACTAGGGTGTGGTTCATTACCAACGATTTTATTTGTTCATTAAACCCATTAATTAGTGAGGTTTATTTAAACTTGGTAATTCAAAAAGTGAGGCTCACAATGCTTCCTTGGTAGCACCAACTCCACCACTGGTAGATACTTCTAGTTGGTCAGCCATAAGGGTAGTTTGTGTGTTTTCTAGCAGTATTTTGTGTCAAGTTTTCACCTTCTCCCTTCAGAGCTCTCTCAGTAGTTGGAAAATGGAAATAATGAAATTGAAAATGACATAATTTTCTTTTATATTTCCAATTTGGCCCTTCATCATGGTTGTCATTTGTAGGCACATAATTAGGAATTTTCAACCGCATCTATCAGAAACAGCTAAGGAATTTACCAAAATTGGCTACGGTTGACAACCACAACTAGTAACTAGCAATAAATTCTCTCAAAATCCAACCATGAAAAGCTTTAAAATGCAAAATCAAAAATATTTAACCATCCAAAAATCTCAAAAATTTCAAAAATAACAATAAACATCACATAATTGAAAATATAAATGTCTCTTGTATCTAGTTATTTACCCTATACACTCGGCGATTACAACAACTTGCGCTCCATGCAATTTGGCAAGATGAGTAAATCACCATAAGTCCATTTGAAAAAAAATTGTCATTGTTGAATTGTATTGTTTTATTTCATTTCCTAAGAAGGCTATAGTGATCAGACCACCCCACGGGAATGAAGCATTCATTTCATTTCATCTATGACATATTCAACAAATCATCAACAAATAGTGATTCAGCACAAGCATAATTAGAATTGCTATCATCTTGATTCTCTAAGAAGGCCTTTACAACTAGATTGCTCCTAGGGTTATGCATAAGGGGTTGGACTCAAAATATACTTATAAAAAAATGGTGAATCCTAATTGAAATTATGGTGAATCATAAGAAAATCAAATCAATCATCTTCATACAAAAATTTGTGGTATTTGAAGCCCTAAAAGGTAAGGTTATATTTGGGATAAATTTTAACCTATTAAATCACCTTGTAGCTTCATAAAAATACCACCATTGGATCAGGGTTGAAAAGATCTTTCCAACGAGTATAAATATGCCTATGTTTGGATATATTATGGTGAATTGACCCTAAAAACAAATTGGTCTCATAAATTTTAGGCGAATGGGCCAATGTCAAGGGTCCTCATATTCACCAATTTCCAATTTTAAAAATCCTAATATTCACCCAGTTTGTGAATATTCGCCACTATGCATAACCTTGACTACTCCATGAGATAGTGATGTACAATTATTATTAATAGTTGAAATCATAACTAAATTAGGCCTTGAAAAATAATAACAAGATACAAAAGTCTTCAATTGTCCAAATTATTCATCTTGGTCAAGCGACACATCGCTTCATTAATTGTATTTTCCTTATCGACCCATCGCTTGAGGGGGTAGTCATAATATCAATAATCATAATCAAATTCAATAAGAGATCACTCGATCTTGTCAAATTGCATTCATCTTATGAATCATTGCCAAAAACTATCATAGCTTACTCTTTGCTGGGGCAAAAAGAAAATATGACAGTTAAGCTGATAGCTCTCCACCTATCAGAAAAATTGTAGCCTGACTACCCGATAACCATGGACACATGAAAACTTTGCAAAATTAAGTCTTCCCTGAGTTGGAATAAATGATTCTATGATGCACATCATTTTGTAGGACTAGGCATCTAATGTTGATTACATTAATGATCATAATTCGACCTACAACATGGCTTTAGGTGGTCTATTTTTGCTCAGCATTATGTTCCCACAACACATCCCAAAAGGAGAATTTTTAGACACCTAAAAAACATCATGTGTAGGGGACTACTCATATGGGCATCCTAGAAGACCATATGAATTATCTTGAACTATTCCAAGGTAAAGTAGTGGTTTTAACCACTCAATTTAGGTAGTTTTGGTCTACTTAGCCTTAGCCGTGGATGGCATATGCATCTAAGATCTCAACCATGAATGACACCCATGGTTAATAGATTTGGCTGCATTTAAGAACTGTAACTAGATCTATAACTATCATGGAATCCCAAGCCAAGACAAAATTAGTTACAACAACCCTAACAATAGATTTTTAGCAGTTTTGAGCAAGGAAGCTTCCATATTCTTCCTCCCAACTACTCCAACATCTTGGTTCTTGATATTATCTTCTCAACAAAGCTAATATTAGGAATTTAGAGTGCTATAAGACCCCTCATAAAAATTGGAGAAAATTCTAGAGAATATTTCAATTGAATACAATGAAGCCCTACTAAATTGGAGAGCCATTTACAACCCTTGAGGAGTGGCTACATGCTACCAATTTAGAAAATCATGACTGCATTTGAAGCTATGGTGGTTTCAAGATCTTGAAGAGATCATTCATCCCTAATTGAGCCACTTCCATTGCAAATTTGAAGAATATACATTACCAATTAGTTCCAGAATACATAGGCGACCCTTGATCATCAATTCCTTAGAGGAATTTCAAATTTTAGGCCCTCGTTACAAGAGAAAGAGTACTTTCACCTCAACCGTAGCTATCAACCATGGCTAACAAAGACAACTGTGCTTGAAACCTATGGCTAGGGTTTGATTCCCAATTTCCTTCGTTTTAGCCATAGGAATTTCATTTCAAGTATGTAATTAGTTAGATCTACCTTAGATTAGCCTTCAATTATGCTTTTGTACAGTTAATTCTAGAAATTAGAGGTAGCTTTGCTCTTATTTTATTACATTTATCAATTTGCACTAAATTTTTTATATTAGTCATATTTCAGGTTTCTATTGTCAATCATGTCTCAAATTGGTTAGATTTACTATTTTTCTAGCAAGCTTCATCATAATTTAGAGATTTTGTTCACATATTTACAATTTTTCATTTTTTTTTGCTATATTTGTCCTAATTCATTCAAATTTCTATCAAGAGCGTCATCATGATAGACCTCCTTTGCTTCTAATTTTGTTATTTTATTTCTTGAATACATATTTATAGGATCTAGTCATATTCAAAGCATTCTTGGAAACACATTTCTCTAATCAAGTGAGAAGAAGGCTTCCTTGAGCCTTAAGCAGTTCATATCTACATTAAGAGTCTGTGTATTGCACCATCCTCTTTTAGGGGCTCAAAATGTTGTATCAATTGTATCAAAGAATTTGGTATCTCTAAGAGGGATGCATTTGTGAAGGATATTTGCAATGATAATATAAAGAAGTTGTTATTTCTTATTCAATTCATTGTTATTCATATTTTCATACATTAATGCTTGATATGCTTGATGCAATAGTCTAGATGCATGCTTTTAGAGTGCTACACCATGGAGGTATAAATGTAAACTCGTTGGTCTTGAAAATATAGGGGTTGTTAATTCCTATCCATAAGATAGACACCAACCATGTTGATTCTTGTGAAGTGCAACCTTGGACTTACATGGATATTTCATCCTTATGTGATCTCTTGATTATTCTTTAATTTAACCCTTGATTATAAACTTAACTTTAAGAGTTACAAATAAAAAATTCTCTCTATGAATGGATCAATTTTGAGGTTCTTTATAGTTGGTATTAGAGCTCAATCGTAGGACTAAGAGCTTCCATAAAAATAATTCTAGGTTGTAAAACTATAGCTTCCTTAGATGAACTCCAAATTAATACATGCTTTGCAAGGAAAATAGCTAGTTCTTGGAGTTATTGATGTTCAAGTCCTTTTATCCCATATTTCGAACCATTGGTGAATCAAAGTGGAAGCGTTACGTGAACCCTCCATGTCTTGTGGGTCTTAAGCGGTGTACCATAGGTTATTTTTGAAAAATTCACTTGGCATTTGTGTCTTTTAGCTAAGTTCCTTCCTTATTTAAATTATTGTAAAAATAACAACAATAATTATTGAAACAAGCTATGGAATAAACCTAGGAATAATTAACATGATACTTAGAAACTTCAAGTTTAGATATAAATTTAAAAATAATATTTTATTTTATTTATCTTATTGGTTCATATTAAATAGACCTGGCTTGGGCTAGAGTAAGAATCTAGATGGAACCATGGTTAAAAATTGTGATATCTTGAAACATACACCAATGATAGAGGTAAAATTAACTTTTACCATGACTAAAACACTACCGAATATCACCATAATAGCACATAATACCACCTGACCATCTAGTGGTGGTTGAAATTAATAGGTTGTTGCACACTATTTGAATAATAGATAGTACCTCAACATAGTACATGTGATATTAATATCCACAAGTAAATGGTACTATGTGGAATAAATGTATATCATGAATAAAGATCTAAGTTAGAAACTAGAATCACAAATTGATGAAAGATTGTAATCTCACATCACTCTTTATGCTAGGAAAAATGACCCCCAAATTGAGAAGTGGGAAGAGTGTATCTTCTCAAAAAGTGATACTAACTAAGCCCCTTGGAAAAATATTGAGAATATTAAGCAGAGTTGTGGGTGAACCATTTGCAACTATTTTTGGTTTGTAAGAGAAAATAGAGCACTAGAAGTTCAACAAAGTCAATTGCTAGAAACCTTAGAAAGTCAAAATGCTAAAAAATGTAATATTGAGATATTTCAATCCAAACCCAACTTACAAAAGAAAAATCCTATTTTTAACTATGTGGTTTTATAAAAAAAATATAAAGAAATCTTAAGACAAAGAAAGAGCATTGGGTTTATGATATGGGAGTGAGAACACAACTAGAAAAAGAAGCAAGGGAGTTCTAGGGAGAAACTCCAGAATATAAATAATAATGGAACCCCTCAGGCATTGAATCAAGATGAACCATTTCACACTGACCAGAAAAAAGAAAAGAAACATGAAGAAATTCCAAGTCCCAAAGGTGGCTACTATCATTGTGGAAGACCAAAATATGCAAAAGGATGTCCACTTCATACAAGTTCAAGTACAACGATAGATGGTCCAAATATTTAAATTTATGCATTCATAGAAATCAAAAGTTGGTAGGGACAAGCTACCCCTATAATCCTAAATGGTAAGTTGATTGAAAAGAAGGTTAATAGTTTGATAGTGGAGCTACTGATAGTTTCATTTATAGAAGCATAGTCAGGGATATGGCAAAAAGAACAAGATTTTTGGCATAAGGGAGGAAAGTTGAGTATGGATCAGGACAAACCTACTTCATGGATCAATATTTCCCTACAACTAAAATCACCCTCCACAATAGCACTACCATTTGGCACCTATATGTAGCACTGCTATATGCTTTTGAAATCATCTTGAGAATGAATTTGTTAAAGGTCCATAAATCCTTGATTAATTTCCAAGATCGTTGGGTTTAATTTACCAATGAAGATGAGAAAATATTGAGGTTATTTAATGAGTAAGGATCATTTCAACCCTTGTTGCTATTAGCATTGCAATTAAAGACCATTAGGAAAGGGGGAATGATCTATGTGGTCAAACTCAAGGAAATTGAGTATGGCACTATGGAATATGGATTTAGGAAATTGCTAATTCTACAAGAATACAAGGATGTATTTACTACAAAACTCCTTGAAATACCTCCTAAATGTGAATTTGATTTCACTATTGAATTAGTACCAAGATCTAAGCCTATTCATAGAGCTCCATATAGAATGAACCCTATTGAGATGTAGGATTTGAAGGTACAACTCCAAGAATTACTTGATAAAGGATTGATCAAACCAAGGGTATTTGCATGGGATGCTTTGGTACTTTTTGTAAATTAAAGGATGGTTTGCTAAGACTGTGCATAGATTATATAATGTTAAATAAAGAAAACATAAAAAAGATATCCTTTACCAAGGATAGAAGATCTATTTGATCAACTCAAGGAGGCCACTATCTTCTCAAAAATTGATTTAAAATTAGAATATCATCAATTAAGAATATGAGATGAGGATACTCATAAGACTACTTTCAAAACTAGGTATGGTCATTATGAATTTACAGTTCTACCTTTTGGACTGTCCAATGCACCAATAGCCTTTATGAATTTGATGAATAGTGTGGTTTATTCCTATAATAAAGAAGAGGATGATAAAATCTACGAGAATATATCTAAATGTGATTTATATGTTACACAAGTGTAATACTTGGGATATATTATCTCTATAGATGGGAATACAGTAGATATCAAGAAAATTGAAGACATTTTGAATTAGTTGAACCCTATAAATGTGATTGAAATTTTAAGTTTCATGGGTTTTTTAGGTTATTATAGGTGATTTGTGAAAGACTATTCCAAGATAGCCTATCCAATAAAAAATTTGCAAAGGAAAGGAAAAGAATTTAAGTGGATAAACAAATGTGAAGCTACCTTTGAATAGCTTAAGCAAAGGCTCACTTTAGCTCCTATACTAAAAATTCTAGATCCTCAAGGGAATTTTTTAGTTTGTATAGATGCCTCTTTGGAAGGATTAGAAGGATTTTTATCCCAATATAATGTAGTTGTAGCATATGAGTCAAAAAAACTCAAGAAACATGAAGTCAACTATGCTACACATGATTTAGAGCTAGCTGCAGTTGTGCATACTCTAAATATTTGGTGATACTACTTAGTTGGTAGACCTTTTGAACTAAGAACTGACCATAAAAGTTTGAAATACATCTTTCCTCAACCTTTTATTAATGCAATATAGAGAATATGGATTGATTTATTGGTGGAGTACAAATTTGGTATTAAATATATCAAAGGAAAGGAAATTTTAGTCCTTGATACACTAAGCAGAATGAGACATATAACTACTCTTACCTGAATTCATCTAGCCTAATGGATCTGGTCAAAATATTGTAAACTTATAATGAATATTATAATGAAATTCAAGCTAAAATAGAAAGGAATCCTAGTGAAAAAAAATATTATAACATTAGTGATGGAATCCCATACTTCAAGGATATGGTGGTTATCCCTAATATTGGAAATATAAGGAGGCTAATCATGTGAGTATCACATAGATATCCATATTATGATCATCCTAGAGGGACCAACATGAGGAAAAATAGGAAGAAAAATTTCTACTGGTCTAGTATGAAGGACATTATTTATTTTTCTGCTCAATGGTTGGAATACCAAAAAGTGAAATCTGAGAATATACATCCAACAGGGTAATTATATCCACATGATATACCCATGTAGAAGTGGCAGGTTATATCTATGGACTTCATAGTGGGGTTACCTAAGACTAGGTATCAACATGATGTAATAATTTTTATGGTCGACAGACTAACCAAGGTATCACACTTCATACTAAGAAGCACCAAGGATGATGCTTTAGTAGTAGCCAATAGATTTTCCAAAGAAATTTTTATATTGCATGGGTTTTTTGAAGTAATAATTTTTGATAGGGATTCTAGATTCATATCTAATTTTTGGTAAGCTCTCCGTTGTGCAATTGGTACAACTCTAAATATAAGTTCTGGATATCATCTTGAGATAGATGGATAAACAGAAAGGGTTAACCAAGTCTTTGAAGACATGCTTCACATATATTGCATGGACTAGAAGTCTAGATGGGAAGACTTTTTGCATATGGTAGAATTTACCTATAATAATGGGCATCATGCTTCCTTGAAGATGTCCCCCTTTTTAAGCCTTTTATGCAAGATGAGCAAAAAACCATTATCATGGGATAATATGAAGGACCGGGACCTCATTGAACTAGATACAATTAAATAGGTGGAGGAACAACTTAGGGTAATCTGACAAGGGATTAAGGAAACCTTGAATCACCATAAAAGCTATTCTAATTTAAAAAGGACACCTAAGGAATTATCTGTAGGGGACAATATGTTCTTGAGGATGAAGCCTATGAAAAGTACCATTAAATCAACTAAGCTAGATTCTAGATATGTTGGACCTTCCACAATCATATAAAGGATTAGTACTATTTACTACACCTGATTTGGAAAAGATCCATGAGTCTTTCCATGTGTCCTTGATTAAGAAGTATATTTTTGATCCTAACCATGTGTTGGATGTTTCAAAATTGTAAATGGTAGATTCCTCAATCATTGATGTGAGATCGATAAAAATTCTAGAGTTTCACTCCAAGTCAATGGGGAAGTGAATCTTAGAACAATGCAAGGTCTAGTGGGACCTATACTCTAAGAGAAATTCCACTTGGGAAAAAGTGGAAGACATGAGAAATTTTTTTCTTATTTTTTTGAGAATAATTTGTAATGCTATTATTACTATAGAACTTTATTACAGTAGACTACCATTGATAAATGTTTTTATGTTTTGATTCTATTATGAGATTTAGGTATTGATGGATTTTTCAATGTTTATTATTTATGCAATGTGGATATAGGATATGGTACTACTGATATCTTGTTGCATTACAATTCCAGGTACTCTTGTTGGTGGAAGGATATGATCAACCACTAAGAATGAGATGTTGGAAAAAAGTAAATGATGATGAAGACAGCTCATGGGTAACATGGATTATTACCCTCATATAGGTGCATTTTATTTATGCTCATGTTTACACCATTGGACCATGATTTTCATACTAGTCTCTTGAGTAGGACGGTGATAGCTAGAGCTATTAGAGGTCATCCATGAAAGGATAAAACAATGGTGTGAAACTTGAGATTGCATTGGATTCTTATGATTGCTAATTTGTAAAAGTATTATGTTCCATTGATACTTTGCATTGCTCTGAGAAATATGTTTTGGAAATATATTGATGTTTTTTATGCTTTCTAACCTATGAAACACAAGGTACTATGTTTACTTTAATAAGGGTAGTATGTCATAACTCACCTCAATAGAATTCCTTTTGTTTTCTGAATTATGGTCTAATTATTTGTTTGTAAAGTTTTGTGATATATTCAATGCTTTTTGAAAAATAATATATTTAGTGAAAATATATTTGATAAATTGAAATGCAAAAATAATTACCTATGGCCTAATTATTTGCATGATTATCTTAGTTAAGTTAATCTGAATTCTAGAAGATGAAGAAAATCTAGGCTAAGTTCTAGAAAAGGAAGGAAAAATTGAGCCATGACCATTTTAGTCTTCATATGGTAGAATTTGTCTCCTCTTGGATCCTTCATTTTGTCTTATTGCTAGCGTAACTTTTGAATGAAGGGCATATCAAAAATATATATATATCTACATATATTTAATTAAAAGGAAGGAAGAGAAAGGAGATTAAGAGTTTGAAGAATAATTCTAGGAGATCAACTTGTAGGAGCTATCAGGTTGGGGGACCTCCTCATGTTGTTTTTATTCCAAATGAAATATTTTATTGTTTTATTTATAAATATAATGCTTCATGTATTTATTAAAAATTTAAAATATTTATGCCTAGGGATTACTGTCACAAAGACATGTACTTTAAATCCTTAAATAAGCTTTTAATCAGTTTATATTTGCATCTGATTGAGATCCTCTATTAGTATTGTCTAAATATCTTACTTAAGGATTGAAACCTGATTATTATTATATTTGACCCCTATTAAGTTTTTTTGGTCTAAGGAAATTTAAATTAATATTAGCATCCTGAATTGGACACTTTGCTCCATTAAACTTGGGTCTTCCCAATAGTATATTTGTACCCCTTTTTAGAAGCTAATATCTCACTAAGGGATTGCTTGAATAAATGGATATATGCTGTAGATCAACTATGTTAACCACCTATAATATTAAGAGATCCTTTTTTTATTTAGAACTTGATTATCTTGGATATTTCCAGTGTAGAGGACTAGATGTTAGAGGTAGTGTTGAATCACTTGTGATAGAATTGGAAGTTCTTGTATCATTCTCTTTGATAGTGTTATGACCAATCATTAGAAAAGACCCATTCAATCCTAGATCTACCAAGAAAGATGTTTAAAACTTGAATAGAGGGGTTTTAGAGCTCCTTTGTGAGGCTTCACACCTCTACATGTTGTCCACTGAGCTACCATAGCACCTCTATTGCACTTGGAGAGTTCAAACGACTAAGGCTCTTTTTATAATAATAGCCTCACATGTGCGGTTTGATGGGACAAAGGCTACATAAAATATGATTCATACTTGGAAGCATATAACCAAGCTCCTAGGCACTTGGCTAAGCCCCATCCAAACTCTCACCCTCATTTGACCACCTATGATGTGACCTGGCATGTTGTGAATTACCTGATTCAAGTTTGTGTACACGTGAGTTGATTTTCTTTCAAACAAATGTAGGTGGATAATTGTAAAATCACTTTTATTTAGTATGGAGGACTATTGTCCCACATTCTACTTGTAGGAGCATGTGGGGGTATATTTGAAATGGAAGTGGTCCCTAGTGTAGTGACCATAGGTGGTTTTTCGGGCTAATCGTAGAGATTAAAAAACCTAACCATGGATAATAGGGCATCGATGGTTGGGTGCAGTTAGAGTTTGACTAGTTTATGTTTGTGGTTGCATGGTTTGTTGCGTGTTGGATATTGGCTAATTTTGGTTTGGCTTGAATGGTTGACCTTGAAAATTCCACCACATTATTTTATTTAATTAACCTTTTTTTTTTTAGAATTGTTCCATGCTTATAAACTACTTTTATTTTGCCAATCCATCCCTTGACATGACTTGGAGGTTATAGGATATTGTTTTTATTAAAAATGAAAATGGAAAAAATAAGGCTATGGCTGATTAACTTAGGTGGAGAATGAATCAACTTTATAAACAAACAACTATAGTGTAATTTGTGAAAAATTGTAGGAAACTATAGTGTGTTCTTGTGGAAATAATATTAAGGAACTATAGTGTAAATTTGTGAAAAACTTGTAGGAAACTATAATGTGATCTTGTGGAAATATTATTAAGGAACTATAGTGCAATTTGTGAAAAATTGTAAGAAACTATAGTGTGCTCTTCTAGAAAGAATATTAAGAAACTATAGTGTGCTCTTCTAGAAAGAATATTAAGAAACTATAGTGCAAATTTATGGAAATGTTTTAGGAAACTATAGTGTGATCTTGTGGAGATATTATTAAGGAACTATAGAGTAAATTTGTGGAAAATTTGTAGGAAACTATAGTGTGATATTGTAGAAATATTATTAAGGAACTATAGTGCCATTTGTGTAAAATTATAGGAAAGTATAGTGTGTTCTTGTGCAAATAATATTAACTATAGTGCAAATTAATGGAAATTTTGTAGGAAACTATAGTGTGATCTTGTGGAAATATTATTAAGAAACTATAGTGTAATTTGTGAATTTTTTTAGGAAACTATAGTGTGTTCTTGTGGAAAGAATATTAAAAAACTATAGTGCTAATTTGTGGAAAATTTGTAGGAAGCTATAGTGTGATCATGTGGAAATATTATTATGGAACTATAGTGCAAATTTCTGAAATTTTTTCTGGAAACTATAGTGTAAACTTGTGGAAATATTATAGTACAAATTTATGGTAAATTTGTAGGAACTATAGTGTAACCTTGTGGAAATATTATAGTACAAATTTATGGTAAATTTGTAGGAACTATAGAGTAACCTTGTGGAATTATTATAGTACAAATTTGTAAAAAACTTGTAAGAACTATAGTATAATATCACGGAAATATTATAGTACAAATTTATGGTAAATTTGTAGAAACTATAGTTTAATATTGTGGAAATATTATAGAGGAATTATAGTGCAAATTTATGGAAAGTTTATAGGGAAATGTAGTGTAATATTATGGAAAGATGATTGAAGACTATATTATAAATTTGTGAAAAAATGGAATTCTATATTGAAACAAATATGTTATTTGATTCCTTCATTTAAATGCTATTTCTATGTGAATGGAAAATAGTAGAATTTGGTTTATGAATGCATATTTTATGTTATGAACAAGAAATAATGGTTTGGGAATTTAATATTTGAGGGATTTATGGGATTATATTTTACTTGATTTATATGTATTTTCACATGGTAATAATTGATAAAAGGAATATATTTTGTGAAAAAAAGGTAGGAATGGGAATGGAATTAATTCTTAGGAAATTATGGGGTTTCCTTTCCTTTGGTGGTTTGATTGTAAATGTATAGATTATGGTGAATGCATTTTACATGACTTCATTCAAATGGAAAATTTGCATATTGTTTTATTATTAGAATGCATAATCGTATACATGTTATAAGTTGTCATGATCCTTTACTACAATAAACCAAGCGATGGAGATATGATATGGATTAGGAGGAGATTTGTGCTATGCAATTATTATTATTATTATTATTGGTAAATTTTTTACTAAGGTATTTAAAATGAAAAGTTATTTATTGTAAAGAAATCTCTAATTTGAGAATCAATTTGTAAACTAGAATAGGACATATATATTGTTTAGCTCTTTAGAGGATATGTAGATGATGTAATTTCAATTACAAACCAATATGGAAGAATGAAGTAAAGATATACTCTAATTTATGATGCTAAGAAAATTGTTACACAATGATTATTGATATGGATTAGATAGGGTTCATATATTTGGATGAGGTCTAAATATGAATACTAATTGTTTAATCTAATTGATAAACTTAAACATAATCCTAATTAAAGAGAGAGAAAGAAAAGAATCAAGGGTAAATTAGTACATTCAAGAGGATATTATTTGGAATAATATATAAAGATATACTATGAGAAATAATGTTTAGTATAATCTAAAGAAGGAAATATTTAGGAAAGACCAAGTGGGGAAACTTGGATTGAATGATACAAGTACATTTAGTGATAGACATTCGGGTTTCTATGTGATTATATCACATGGATATGATGACCACCTTAGCTACCCATCATGGAGATGAGGTTAACTAGGCATAAAAAATATTGGTATTATTTCTTGGTGGAAGAATATCTAATCTACAAGGCATACACCTAAAATTTGGTTTGTATGGACCTAAGTTGAGACTAGCTTGAGGTGGACTTAAGTTAGTAGAGGAAAATGGTGTTCCTATTCTTGATTGTACTAAGATGGGAAAATCCCCAAACGTTGTGGTCAATATTTTCTACATTCAGAGAGAATGAAAGAAAAATAGGGTGACCATATGAAGGTATCTTTTCCCATGGAGTTATAAAGGTAAATCCGCTAGTCTTGAAACTATAGGAGATGACCACTCCTATTCACAAGATAGATATTGACCACATTGATTCTTGTGAAGTGCAGCCTTGGAATTACATGGAAATTCCATCCTTATGTTATCTCTTGATTATTATTTAAGTGAACCCTTGATTACAAAATTAAATTTAAGAGTTACAAAAAAGTTCTCTCTAGGAATGGATGGTTTTTGAGGTTCATTACAAAGGCCTCCTCCTCCTGTAGAAGTTAAGTAAGAGTCGACATAGGTATGAAATTTTTAAATAATGATAAAGAGTATATATAACTCTATACAAATGGTTTTATAAGGTAAAAGGGGTCATAGATACCATTTTGCATTCCATATGAAACATTTATGTATTATCATTATGACTATTCATTTGGATCCCAACTAAATAATCCTTCTAATTTCTCTATTTTTACATAAACTTTATTTTCTTTCTTATATTATTATCTATAAAATTATTATTAGAGCAAGGAGGGGAGTGGTTCTCCATTTCCTTTATTTCAATAAAATTCCTTATTGTCAACAAAGAAAGTATCCAAGGCATAAAATTATATGGAAATATTTTACTAGTAAACATAATATAATAGGTTCTTGTTTTGTATGCATACCTACTTATTTGACATATAGAATTTAATTATTTGAAAATATTGGTTTTTACTTGATAACTACCAACTTATTGGTGGATAGTGATATTTGTATGGTAGAATATAATGAGATAGGAGTTGAAGGTCACTTGAATTATCATTGTTTTTTAAAGAATTCATTGAATGGATTAATTGTAAGGATAGTCTAGATACTTTTTATATTATAAGAACTCACCTGAACGTGATAAGAGTCTTTAGTTCACATGGAATAAATGGAGATCTAGTGTTGAGTGTAAATCTAGTCAAATAAATAGGTATTACTAATCTAGATTCTTTCTATAAGAATTTTGATTTTTCTAAAAAAAATTGTGTGAACGTGTGTTAGCTTTTTATGAGTATATGATATAGGAAATGCAACCACAAGATGAAATATAAACAAGCTATGATATCTATATGATAATGATACCATAATATGCAGGAAAAAAATATCTAAACTTCTGCAATAACTCATAAATATGACATTAATGAAAACTTACAAAAATAGTACAATGCAGTATAATGGAGGGTATGAACACTCGACAAACTATTTTTAAAGGAACTAAATTGTACTCCTTTTCCAATATATACTATCCACTCTCTATATTCTCTCGTCTCTCTTTCATTCATGATAAGGCATTTATATAAGAAAATAAGTTCCTTGGACCTCATTCTATGTTTGAATCTATCCTATGACTCATGTACATGTGGAATGCATGGACATTTACATCATTACACATTCTAACACTTGTGCATTTATTACATGCTAAATTAACTACTTAACTTTACTCTAAAGTAAACTCCTACTCTAGTAATGTACCAATGGTGGTACATTGATATGTACCCAATAATGTAATATATTCGCTAACACCCCCCTATATTACATTATTTGGCTACTTAAGACTTTACTATTCAATATGGATATTCATATTTAGATGTCCTTCTGCTTCATATTATTCTTATTCTTCTTATTCAACTTTAGTATTAGATTCATTCTTTGTACTTTATTCATTAAACTCTTTGTTTGTATCTTGTTGAGTATTTTTGTCATGTTTTATTCTACCATGTTTTCTATTCCTCATTATTCATTTCTACATTATTACTAGAGGAATATTTTCTTCATGATGAGTTAGTCTATCATCACAATAAAATTGAATTGGATTCAAATATTCATTACTAGCATTTACTTTCTTTTGTTTCATTCCTTGAAAGAAATCAAAAGTGATTAATGATTAATAGAACATTAAGCACTCTTCTGAAGAAATATTAATCACATTTTGAGTATTCTAACAAGTCTTGAATAGATATTCATGAAGATATCCAATTAATATTGTAAATTTCTCTTCATTTTCTTCCTTAAAAAACAAAGAGAAATTTTATTTAAACTCTATAGACAAGAGTTTGAATTCATCAAGGTTTTCTATCAGATTCTGTGAATAGAACATAAGTTGATGAAAAAGCAATTCACTATTTTCATTGAATGCATTCTTAATTATTTCCTCCATAATAAACCTTTTGATGTTTATGTATTTTTATTACCTTTGAAGTTGGCTTCCTTATGTCTCCTTAGTTTAGAGTATGTGAACTATTTTGATAAAACCTTTCTAAGTATTAGGTTTTGTAGGATACTTATGTCTCCCTAGTGATTAAAATATACTCTAATCTTGGTAAAGTACCTTACAAAGTAATTGTTCACCTTTTGAGTTGATTTGGTAATATTTTTGGAATGATAATAATCAACTCTTATTTCACATTATTTTTCCTATTGATCTATGCACCCATCAATTTGATGGAGTTATCTATGGTTGGATTTATTTTGTCTCTTTAATATGACTATGAGACAAATATAAGCAATTAATTCCAATGCTTTCAAGAAAACAATAACTTTGCTTCTTTTCCACCTTTAGTTCTCAATAGTTCAATTTTATAAAGTTTTGTGTAGTATTCGTTGTCTCCCAAATTTGAAACTTTAGGAAATACCACTTGCAAAATAATTTAATTATATAAGGTAGTATTATATCTCCTAATTTTTTATTTTGCAAATACTATGTTATTGGAATTTCAAGCAATAGAATATGAAATGCATTTTTCAAAATAAACTTCACCCTTCAATTAGATTTCTAGAACTTAATAGAATATCTAAGGTTTGATCTCTTTATTTATCCTATTGTTTAATAAACCAAACTTAAGAATTGAATAACCTTTATAGAAAGCAATTAACGATATGCTATGACTTAAACCTTTTAATAATGTATTGCTCACTATTCATTGCTTACTGCTCATTGTTCAATGTTCGGTATAGGTTTTGACTATGAATTTAAACCTATTGAATGCTAAATATTTGTGGTCCATGAGGTATGTTATCAAGTACTATTTTTGGAGATGTTCTCGATGTTATTGTTATTAAGTCGAACAATGATTGAATTGAATTGATAGAATAAATAATACATAGCATCCTTAGAATAGCTTGTAGGTTACGGAACCACCTAGGCGTAAAATAGACATTGTTATAACAACATAACAACATAGCCTATAATGGAATAAAAATAGTTACACTAACATCCCCCCTTTATTACATTATTTTTCAATACATAAAGAGCGATGAAACAATTCAAATTTGACACGTGCAAGTGCCTTAGTAAAAATGTCAGCAACCTGAGCATCGGTGGACATGTACTGAAGCTGAATTTGGTGCTTTGGAACTTCATCTCGAATTAAGTGACATTGTGTGTCAATGTGCTTGGTTTTCTCATGATGCACTAGATTCTTAAAAAGGTTCAAAAAACCCTGGTTGTTGCAGAACAAGTGTATTGGAGATTTTGATGGATGAACCATACTTGTCAAAATGTGATGCAACCATATCACTTCACACACAACTTCATATGTGGTGCAATACTTTGCCTCTGTAGATGAGATTACAACCACATATTTCTTCTTGCTATTCGAAGAGACAGGATCAGATCCAAGATGAAATATATATCCTAAAGTTGACTTTCGATCATCATATGACTTGGCATAGTCAGAGTCCGTGTATCCTTGCAAGACGAATTTGTCATTCCTCTTGTATTCTAGGCCATATTCTATTGTACCACGAACATAGTCAAGAACACATTTTGTTGCTTTCCAATGAGTGGTCTTAGGCTCTTGCATGAAACTCAAAAGATAGTTGACATCAAACACGATATCTGACCTAATATTTGTCAGATATATGAGACTCCCAATCAGCTATTGATAGAGAGTACCATCTACCTGAGGTGAATCATCATATCATGATAACTGAAGTATTGATTCCATCGAAGTTGCCATCGGCTTACAATAAGTCATCCAATATTTTTCTAACAATGTCTTGGCATATTTTTTCTGAGACACCTTGATTTAGTGCTCCTTCTGGCTCACTTATAGACCAAGAAAATAATAGAGAATTCCAAGATCTGTCATCTCAAAATATTTACACAAGTCTATTTTAATAGAAGAGATCATAGTATTTGAACTCCCTGTAATGAGCATATCATCAACATAGAGTACAAGGAATACTATATCAGAACCTTGTTTCTTGAAATAGAGGTTTGCATATGATGGAAATATCTTAAATCCATGCTACAAGATGTGATTATCCATTTTTATATACCAAGCTCGAGGAGCTTGTTTTAAACCATATAAGGATTTGACCAACTTGCACACTTTTTGCTTTTAGCCTTCCATTTCAAATCCTTCAGGTTGAGTCATGTAGACTTCCTATTGGATATCACCATTCAGAAAAGCACTCTTGACATCCATTTAGTAAAATTTGCACCCATACTGTGTTGCCATAGCACAAATAACTCGAATGGTAGTCATCCGAGCAGTAGGTGCAAAAGTTTCCTCATAGTCAATGCCTTCCTTTTGCGCATAGCCCTTTGCAACAAGGTGGACATTATGCTTATAAATTGTACCATATGCCTTGTACTTGAATTTGTACACCCATTTGTAGCCAATGGGCTTCTTTTCTTATAGTAGATCAATAAGCTCCCAAATTTTATTCTTTTTCAGAGACTTATACTCAACATCCATAGAAGCCTTCCATTGTGGCTCACTAAGGGCATCTTGTACAGAAGCAATTTCATGTTCATTCATTGAAGACATAAGCACCCTATCATCATCTATATCCATATCCTTTGTTTCTCTCTCTATATCAACAAAAATTTCCTCAAGGATTGACAAAGGTTATCAACCCTAGTAGTATATGCTACTGCTCTTTGCTATCGAGTCATGCTACAATTATGAGGTCTATCCAAATTCAAATATGGAGGAGTGGATAACTTGGAGTCTCTGATTGTACTTGTATACCATTTTGGATTCTTCTTTTGTGGTGATGAAGAAGATGAAGAAATTGAAGGACCTCTAGTATTTGGTGATGAAGGGGACTTCTCAACTTTAGATTCGACAAGATCTAGATATACATTAGATGTGCTTTATGATGTGAAAGTCTCATAAAAAACAACATCTCTGCTGACATGAATATTCTTGGTCAAATAATCAAAGCCCTTGGAGTGCTCATCATAGCCAAGAAGAATACACTTCAATGTCTTCTCATAAAGCTTCTTCCTTTTCTATTTTGGTATGTGCATGAAAGCTTTATATCTAAAGATGCAAAGATGAGATATGGAAGGTTTTCGACCACTCCATGCTTCTTATGGAGTCAATCCTTTTAGGGCCTTTGTGGGAGCCCTATTTAACATATATACTATAGTGGCGACAACTTATATCCAATATTGTTGCCCAAGACTAGCTCCTGTGAGCATACAACGAACCATTTTCATGATAGAATGATTCCTCCTTTCATCAACTCCATTTTTTTGAGGAGTGTAAGTAGTAGTCAACTGTCTTGTGATCCCATGTGCAATCAATAATGTAAAAAATTCTTTAGAGGTAAAATCCCCTCGTCGATCTAAGTGGAGGGTCTTTATAGAAGTCCCTAAATCCTTCTCAATAGATTTCTTGAATTGCTAGAAGAAACTAAAGGCTTCAGATTTTAGATTAAGAAAGAACACCCACATATTTTTTGAGTAATCATCAGCAAACAACTAAAAATACCTCTTCTCCCCATAACTGATTGGTGTGAAAGGACCACATAGATCGGTGTGAATCAACTCCAGAGGTTTCTTTTCTCTTGTAGATATATTCTAAATAGGTACTCTATGTTGCTTTCCTTCCAAGCAGTCTGAGCACACTGGCAATCTGTAAGAAAGTGAAGGAAGACCCTTTACCATCTCATACTTACTTAGCTCAAGTAAGTAGCCAGAACTAAGATGCCCATATCTCTTGTGTCATAAGGAAGTTACCTCCTTTGTAGATATTGTCATGGCTACATGGGGAGTAGAGATAGCATCTAAGAAAAATAAGCCATGCTTATATGAAGTTATTGCAATTTTATTACCCATCTAGTAATATAACAACACTTCTTGCCATTATAAACACGAAAGTTCACAACCATATCTTTATCCAAAATTTAGGTGACTAACGAAAAATTATTTGCCAATCCAGGAACATAGAGGACTTTGTCAATATGACACTTGCCATCAGGAAGAGTGACTAAAATTGTACCTTCTCCCTAAAACTTGTAGGTTTTGTCATCAAAAATAATGGCAGGTTTTCCCTCTTTGGCCTCAAATGATTCAAACCATGATTTATTGCCAGTCATGTGCTTACTAATGCCAGAATCGACATACCATACAAGATCCTTCTGCTTGGAGACTGTGGTAGTTATGAACACCTTGTGTGCCCACTCATAATCCGAGTCAGATTATTTAACAAAAACATTCACCTTGGGTTTCTTGTTCTTGTTTTATGGTTTGTTTTGGTCTTTCTGTTTAGATTGCTTATTCTTGTGCCAACACCTGTTGGTGTCATGGTTGTATTTGTCATAAATTTTGCAATATCTCTTTGTTTGTTGAGGTTGTTTCCATTTTGAATATTTATGAGAAGTTCATCCTTTTTGAAAATTATCCTTCTTCTTAGAACCCTTCCTTTTGGAGTATAGGGTTGTATTAGAAGAATCATCTCTTTGAAGTTGGTGTGGCTCCCCTTCCTAAAGCAGATTGACCAACTCAACAAAGGTAATTTTTCTCTATGACACCTAAAGTGAGGTGATCAAAACCCAGTAAGAATTTGTTAAATATCTCAATACCACTAAGATAAGGAGCTTATTATCCATAGTTTCTCCTAAAGAACTCAATTCTACTTTCAACTCAAACACTCTGCAAAGGAAGAGTTCAACTGTCTCTCCCTACTTCATGCTTAGACTGCATAATTGAGATTGAAGGAAAAGAATAGTGGAGTCATTATTTCCATCATAGATAATTTTAATGGCATCCAATGCCTCTTTACTATGTGCATAGTTAGCAATGTGGGGTTGAAATTCATCTGAAATAATAAGCAAGATGAGCACTTTTTCCTTGTTGTCTTTCTTGTCAAAGTCTATCTGAGCAACAGATGGAGTTGTGGTTGCTGATGATCCAGTAGCTGGTGAAGATATTTTTGTTTCTCATAAGTCATCCATGACTAGGATAGGATTCATCTTGTTTTTCCATGGTGTGTATTAGGACCTTTCAACAACTGATGAAAATCAATCATTAATTTTAAAGACATTGTGAGGGTTACTTATAACACCAAATGGTCCCCCTTTCGATATACCTTAATTCCAAGCCATTATACCGTATAAAATACCCGCCCTTATGTGAGGGAGACTATAGGTGTTTTGAAAAATAAAAAAAATTACCCACCCTTACATGAGGGAGACTATATGCAATTTTAAATATTATACGATACGTGGTACTTAGGCGATACTAAAAGGGAATCATCTCGTTGATGGCACATACCATATAAAGTTGTCAATCCTCATGCGTGGGGTGTAACTTCCCCTAAACACTTTGGATGTCAGAAATTTCATCAGGATTTATGCCTAAACACAAGAACGATTAGGGTAGTGGATGGAGTAAAAATGTAAAATGGCGTACTTATTCCTCCTCGATGATTGATAGAGAACAAAATCAGATGTCATTTTTGTAGCTATATTAGGCGGCGGCAAAAATAATAGCCCAATCATGATAGTATTACTTGTAATTGCTGGCTAGAGGTATTACAAATAACGAACACTGTAGTGCAATACATTGCACAAATGGGTTCAATTATTTTTTTGGGACTTAAGGGAGATTGATTTTATTTTTAATGAAGTAGTGCAAATGTAAATAAAAATTGCAACATACATAAAAAAAATGCCCACAAAAAATGAACCTAAGGTGTCGACACTGCCGAAAATGCACCTTTTACAAAATGCCAAATTGCTTTTTCAAATGCTAAAAAATTACTCACTATCCCCCCCTGAATTTTGCAGAAAAAATGTGGTTGTCTTCTTCAAAGGTTTGTAATTTCAAGTTTGAAAAATAAAATTTTCAAATGAAATAAAACATATAGATTTATTTAAATATAATATTCTCAAAATTATTTTAATGTAAGACAAAAAAATATTTAAATAACCACAGTTTTAAAACATTTAAAAAAATAAATGAATCAAACAATATTTTATTTTTTTTACCTTTTTTTGTGAGGGTTGGCTGGTGTTGAACCTGCGACCACTCCTTTCGTACCTTTTTCCCCTCAACCAACTGGGATAGTAGGTTGATATGAAAGGATCAGGAGGTCTCTATAATTTATAGAGGATGTCGAGAAGCTATCCATTAAGCAGCCACTGCTCCTCCACTCAGTGACTACTTCACTTAGTGGCCCCATCGGTGGCCACTCGGTCTAGCGCACACACCTAATCTTCTACACAGGGCCAAAAACATGATCTATTGATGTCACTGCTCAGGTCTCTTTATGAGGCAATAGCACCTTTACTACAATGACCACACTCTGAGGAGCTCGTTGGTGGGCTATATTCTGTTGGATCTCCTCCACATCAAGGATATGACATGACCTTCATCGTAATCTAGAGGCAGCAACAATATTTGTCAGCATTATTGGGAGCAAGACCACTAGAATGGTGTTCTATGTGTGTGATATCTGGGATGGGGTGATAAACTAGTTAAATGCAAGAAATAGAATGTAGCTTCCAATCGGTTAAATAATGACTGCAAAAATGACAACTACGCATGTGGATTTCAACGACCAGTCTGCAATTTTCACCTACTGGTGTCAGATCGGTCTCAAATTTTTGCTGCTATAGTTCGTTATAGTCACCAACATGTGACCAAAGTTAACCAAAGTGATTTTGTATTATGGAAAAAATTTTATTCCACATGCTTAGGTGAAAAAAAAAATTGGTATTTAAAATGAGCTAGGCTCACCTAAGATAATGACTACCTTTGAGTAGTCCAAAACTTTAGCTACAATCCCTTTGCGTGACCCAACTATAAAATGCCACATCCCTCCACTTAGCTCCTATCCAGTAGTTCACCATATAGACATCAAATCCATCTTGTCAGCTCAGACTAGCGGTTAGAGGTGTCCAGTCACGGGTCCATGTCAGGTCATAGGTTAGATCTACATCTTAGGTTATGATCTCGTCACCCCATAGTCCCATGTAGTAGGTTTTCAAGTCGGTGTTGTCCAATACTGGTTTAATTACATGTCTATCCCATGTCACAATTCTGCTAGGGTCAATTTTTCACGATCTCGCACCAATCATGTCAGCACCAAATGGGTCTGTAGATTCACGATCTCTCACGATCTGAGATCTCCACGTTCTTAGCTCAACATAGAGCTCCCACTAGAAAATAGATCCACCCATACTCGTCACAAACTATGCCTTAGCCTAGATGAGTGGAGAGCCTAGGTCTTGCTATGATACCATGTTATTAAGTCGAACATTGATTGAATTGAATTGATCGAATAAATAATACATAGCAGCCTTAGAATAGCCCGTAGGTTACAAAACCACCTAGGCATAAAATAGACGTTATAACAACATAACAACATAGCCTATAAGAGAATAAACATAGTTACGCTATCAGTTATTTATAGTACAATCTCTCCCTTATTAATAACTATTTGATTATGTAGTAAAAATATCCTTCTACATTCTCCTTATTTGTAGGGGTACTTAATGAACCTTACCTTCTTATGTAACGTAGGCCAAATGGCATAAAATTTATTTATTGAGTCTATATCTCCTTTATATATGACACTAATATATGAGGTATGCTAGAAAATAATACTCTTGGTAATGTAGGTGTTATTACAACATCTATATGATTGAATGATGATTAAACTTTGTCACTCTGTGTAGAGCATTATTTACACACTTCTCTTCTTTTGCATGTGTTATGAATGAATGTGTTATGAAAGACTCTAATGACACTCCTTTGCTCTTTAAATATTGTTCCAAGTGGTACAATGTTTCTTCAATTGATATGGCAAGTGGACATATTCAACCTTGCATATAGCTACACCCTTTTATTCGCTTATTAGCCCAACACTTCATGTCAACTATTGATCATTTTCTCAAAGCTTTCTTACTTATATTTCTCCAACTAATGGTGGCTCTCTCTAACACATCTTGATTTTATTTTTCCAACCAATGATGGCTCTCCAATGCTTCTTTATTAGCTTTCTCTAGCTAATAGTGCATTCTCCAACACAGGTGGTTCCAAGGTGCTTCAATCCTAATGGTTTGAAGGTGTTTTTTTTAGACCTAACATTGTTCTTCTTCCAATATTTTGACAATATTTTCTTAGGTAATAGGATCCTTACTTGCACCTTGATTTCACTCTTTTTTGTTATGCTATTTCTATTTCAAATGCTATGTTAGAATTACCTTGATGATGTAGCTACACTTGTCCAAATCAGTCTTCTTGTGATGTAGAGTGACTTACACCATGAAAATTGCTTGATATGATATCAATCGGTGCTAAATCCGTGGCTTGAATGTTGGTTTGATGAGCCTTTTTTTGGCTCTCTTCTTTACTTTGAAATGGCTTCTTGAAGACTATGTTTTGCTATCCATTGCAATACCTTTTGGAGGTTATATATTTTATACTTATTGGCTATATTTGAAAGGACAAGAATTGTGCTTCTCATGTAATGTAAACAACCTTGTAATATTTAAGAAAGAAACCTTAACTAGCAAAAAATTTTTAGGTCATATGTATTCGTATCCAAGTTTCTAACTTCTTTGATGAAGTGACTTCTTGAGGGTAGATAGTGATCTAATAACACTAACCTATAACTCACTTGCTTGAATACTTTGCACTAATAATTTCAAACAACTAATATGTCCTTATTTTGGTGACTTGCTTTCACCAATATAAGTTACAAGTTTTGTGTGCTCAATAGTGTCCTTTGACACTTCAACTTAATACTGCTTGTCCACTGACTATCACCTTTGAACAATATTTAATGCACTTAAAATATTGATTAAGTATAACTAGTATATTGCAATATTGATATCACCTTATCACTCTTGTAAAATAACTCTCAAAGTAACTTGAAATATGTAGTATAAACTACACAATCTTAATGTAGTCTTATTTGATTCAACCAAACAATAGGAATATGATATTTTTCTCTCTTGAAATATATCTAACTCCTATTTTAATATGGATGTATATCCTTTAAATAAACTATCTTCTACACTACCCTAAAGACTCTAATATCTAACCTTCTCCTTGCAACCTTCACCTCTAATATGGTGCTTAACGAGTCTTAATAATGAACCAAAAATTTAAAGTTCAACTAATGAGCCTTTTGCACCAAATTTTCTTATTTTAACAAACTTTGTAGATGAAGGATTGCAAGGTGATTATATTCACCTTATTGCTACCCTTAACTGGATGAACTTGCAACTCTTCTAGGTTGTCTGAAATAACTTCTCAACACACCAATTTATATCTTTGTACCTCCTTATATATTGTTACCTGATACTGTAGTTTGGTGGCTTCAACCTTCAGGATGAATCTTAGAAATCTAAAACTTAGCAGCTCCTAAGTTGCTAATTTATTGATGTCCTCAAATCTAAAAGTTTTAGATTGTAAAGTAGTCAATATTTCCACTAAAATGTTGTTGGATCTCAAAAATTTTATAGGGAACTTCTCCAAATCTTAGTTGATATTTTCCTTCAAGAAACCTTCAATTTTTTTGTTGTAGAAACCAACAGATATCCTTTCTCCAAATTATCCTTCTAGACTTCAAAGGTAATCTTAAAACCTCTTGGTTTTGGTAGTAATGTCTAGCTCCTTTCTCCTTCAACCTCCTTGTTGAATTTTGATTTCAATGTAGGCTTTCTTCTCAAGTATCTAAAAGTGTTGATGTCTTCACCAATATCATCTAAAATTTGCAAAACTTCTTGGAAAATCCTTCTCCCTTGGGATTGTTGTTGGATGGTGATAATTGTCCCAAGTTTTTCCTTTATCAAGAACTTCTCCTTGGTGGTAAATTTCTCTAATGATTTCTCCTAGGAACTCCTTTAATGGGCTTCTCTAAATCTTCTTCAATGAGACTCTCCAAGATTTTCCCCTATTTCTCCTTGAGTTCTCTTTTGTAGGGTCTTCACTCTCATAGTTTCTTTGGTATTTCTCAATGAGATCTTGTATTCAACCTTCTACTATGAAATTTTAGCAATGAGATATCCATCTCATGTCTCTAAAATTTGTTGCTTAAAAAATAGGACTTTTGCTAGTCCTTTATCTTCAACCTTTCAAATATATAAATTCATCAATGAATCTTTTTTAGGTCTCTTTAGCCTCTTTGGGTGATTTCTTCTATTCCTTCAAGGTGAAGTCTTCAATCTTCAATGAAAATCACTAATATCCTATCTTCACCAAGACCCTTATCTAGATTCTTCAATTTGCTATTTGAAGTATTCAATGGAGATCACCAACCACCAATTTTATCTTAGACTCTTCTCTAGAGTCTCTTCCTCAAATATGTAATAAGGCTCCTATGGTCTTTTCTTCTTCTATACTGTGAGGTTTGCAATATCTAGCAATGGGATGTTTTATTTATGCATCCAAATATTTGTTTTTTTATTTGTTGCTTCTAATGTTGGATTGATTCTAAAGAAGATATTCTTCCTAGCTATTTTATAGGAAGCTTTCCAAAATTCTTTGAATCTCCTATTTTCTACAAAAAAGTATTAGGACTGTAATAGAAAAAAATCTAAATCTAGATATAATCAATCTTCACTAGTTGATTTATCAATCTAGTGGAATTTAAGCTTCGTCCTAGTCTTCACAAGTTTTTTTGCAACCCTATGGAAATACTCTAGCCAAATAAAACCTCAAAATTCTAAAAATGATATTTTTGAATTCATGTCAATCTCACTTGTGGCTCTTCCAATTTTCTATCAATATACCATGTGATCTGATACCACTATTAGCTTTTTATGAGTATATGATATAGGAAATGTAACCACAAGATGCAAGATATTCAAGCTATGGTATCTATATGATAATGAAACTATAATATGTAGAAAAATAAAAAGATAAACTTCTATAATAACTCAAAAGTATGTCATTAATGAAAACTCACAAACGGAGGACATGAACACTCCACAAACTATTTTTAAAGGAACTACATTGTACTCATCTTTCAATCTATACTATGTGCTCTCTATATTCTATCCTTTCTCTTTCACTCACTATAGGTCTTTATATAGGAATATAAGTTCCTTTTCTCTCACTCTACTTTTAACTCTATCCTATAACACGTGCATGTGGACTACATGCACATTTACATCATTACACATTCTAACACTTGCGTATTTATTACATGCTAAAGTAACTACTTAAATTTACTCTAAAGTAAACTCATACTCTAGTAATCTACCAAAGGTGGTACATTGATATGTACCCAATAATGTAATATATTATCTAACAATCATATTATTTCCCTATAATTACCACATTTTATGTAGGCAAACCTCCCAAATAGCTAGATAGTCTTCCTTGCATGTTAAATATATCCTTAGTTAATGACCCAGGTTGTATTCAAGGATTGAAAATTATCTAGGTTGAAAAGGAAAAAAGCACTTGGATAGGATGAATGGATCTTATGGTTAGATAGGTATATTACTTCTTATGTTAAGTAAATTAATTTCTTTTGAAAAATATAAATCCATTGTAGGGTTCTTCAAAGTTAGATAGCATTTAATTAGATGGAATATCTGTATGGTGTATAAATTAGATAAAAAATATATTCCCTTTAGGGTTCCATAATCCAAGGTATTACCAAATTAATACCTAAGGGTAATAATGTAGATAATATTTTAGGCTGAAGGACTATCATTTTGGTGAATATATCATATAAAATTTTATATAAAGCTCTAGCTTACACAATTAATCTCATTGCATTAGATGTTGTAAAAGTTGAAATAATTAGATTTCTAAAAGCAAGATATATTTGGATGTTAGCCTTATTTAGTCTTGGAATTCCATTAAATAGTTTACCTAAATAAATGAATATGTAGTCTTTGTTAAATATGATTTTTATAATGGATCTAACAAAGTTCATATGTTCTAATGATTGATTTTGTTATGACTTTAGACTTAAAATAGATATTCTCTTTGTTGAAGCCTCAATGGAAGTTATAAATAATGATGATATTTTTGACCCCATTATATTTCAAAAATGTTGGACAATATATTTCTATTGCCCTTTTACTATATGAAATTTTAGTTGATGACTTAGGTTACTTGTTTATAAGAGTGACCTAGGTAAATTTTAATAGAGGTATGTTCCTTTCTAGCTATGATAAGATAATTAGTCTATGTTTTGGGATATTTTAACTTAATTTTTGAAAAATAAAAGGAAGGATATTAACAAATATATTTCCATTCTAGATGTCTTTGTTGTGTTTATTGCACCAAACCATATTTGAATATAAATTATCTTATTTTATTCCAATACAAGGTTAAGGATGAGTTGATTCCTTATAAATGAAAGTATGTGAAATATATTGAGGTGAATCAATATTCAATTATTTATATTTATAGCTATGGAAATATTTTGTATAGATCTTAGTGTAAACTAGATAATTGGGTCTCCTATTACCTATCATTTATAGATGTATCTTAGAGTGTAGAATTTTTTTTTATAGCTAGTCACATAATTCATTCTTCTTTCTAAATTATATGTAAATTACACTGCAAATAATTTGTTAGAATTTTATGAAGCTCCCTATGTAGAAAATAGGATGGATATTATAGGACGGATTTAATATCATGATCCCCAATGTACTCAACCTATGAAGAAAGTGGGGTTGGGTTTGATTAATCACTAGAATCAAGGTTTTAGCATAATGTTCAAGTGGGTGATAAAATTTCTTAGTGGCAATGAGCCTTGAAAGAATATTATTTTATGGTCATTCAATCTACTTAATACAATGGGGCATAGAAATATAGTGGATTCCTTGATAAAATCATGAATTCTAAATCATTTTCATTAATGACTCTCTAGTAGTTTTAGGATTATTTAAAGCCTCACACTTTTCATCTATTCTTCTTTCTTGGGATGGTTTGGCATTCAGGAAAGGGTTTAGTTTTGTGCTTCCATTTGGTGGAATCATATTGTATTAATTAATTATATTCCTTTCATGTTCCAATTCAAGGGTAAGTTATTATCTAAAATATATTTTAATTGATTTATTAATATTTGATTACTGTAAGAATTACTTATTATTTTAAAGCATATTCTTAGATAATTTGAATTTGATTAGTGAAGAAGCCCAATTTAATATCTCATTTGTCTTGACATGTAATAGATTAAAGGACTAGCATTACCTTAATGATAGAAGAATAAGTGATTCTTTATTAAAAATCCTTTATGAATCTCTATACCACTTGTGATTGTTGGTATTAGATCTAATGAGAGATGGAACATTAGGTTGTTTAAAACCTCTTGCCATGCATTCAATGCTTTGATTTAAAATTTTAATGCTTCTATGCTTGTAAATATTGATGTGGAGGATGTCATGTTTGAAAATTCCTTCTAGGATATTTCTTGCTATGTTTGGTATTATTTAGGATATGTTCAATTGCTATGGCAAATGAGAGATAATCAAGCATGTATTCTTGTTTTGTAGGTTGAGCAAACAAATTTTCCTAGAACTCAAAAAGTTTATCAAGCTATGGTAGAAAAATAGGGTGAAGGTATACTCTATTGGGATTCATTGTTTACTTTGATAGAAGAGTTAAACCATTTTGACAATTGGGTTTCAACTTGTACTTGTGTTTGTTAGGTATGACAATACTTTTCATGAAAATATTTTTGTGGCAGTTGAATCACATTGATTCCACTGATTACATACTATTGGTGGTAATAACAAAATTAAAATAACTAAGAAATAGAAGAAAAATACAAAATTTATCTATTAAGTATTTTTTGTCTTCTATAAAAACTCAAATCAAAGTTACTATTAAAGAGATTAAAGATGAAACTAATCAAATAATTATAAAAAAAATCATAATTATTAATATTTTTTATTACATAGGAAAGTTGGATACAACCACTATTTTTAGTAACTAGTGGGTTCAAACCACATTAATTGCTCCCAACAAATCTATGCTCACATAGACTGCTCCCAACAAACCTATGCCTCTTGTTCTTGTTGACCTGGCATGAAATTGGCACCACGTCGTTTGGGGTTGTACCATCATCCACTCAGAAAATTCGAAGCAGAATATTGCCTTTAAAATAGATTGACTTCACCCAAAATTTGAACCTAACTCTATTGGTAAATATCGCAGTAAAAAATTCATAATTATTATTAATAACAACTAACCATAATCGAGACACAACTAACTATGGTCATAACACAACTACTATATATTATATAAAAGACGAATATTTATTCCCTCCAAAAGCCTAACTATGGTCATAACACAACTACTATATATTATATAAAAGACGAATATTTATTCCCTCCAAAAGCCATGTGATGTTTCTACTTTCTTAAACTACTATATATTATATAAAGGACGAATATTTATTCCCTCCAAAAGCCATGTGATGTTTCTACTTTCTTACTTTAAGTTCTGAATGGACTATTTTATATGTACTCCAAATTTTGAATTTGGTTCGGTTGGACACACTTGTATACGCCCTCTGAAAAAGTTGTTTTACCTAGTGAAATGGGAAGGACATCGGCCAAGTCTCCTTTTTCAAGAAATTCAGCATTTCAATCTAGAAAGATACGGCCATCTAGATAGATGCCGTCCTTAAAATAAAATAGTCAAAATGATACATTTCTAAACTTTTACCCTCTCTACGTACATACGTTAAAATTTATTTTTATTTTTAATTAATTATATGGGTTGGAATTGTTGAGTTTTTAGTATATTATTACCGTCTAAATTTATACCTTCTAAAATTTATTTTTAATTAGTTGTATGGGATTTAAATTGTTTATTTTTATTATATTATTACTATAGTGGAATTAGAACAAAACTTGCATATTATCTATGAATTAAAACAAAATTTAAATATTTTTTTTTTTTTGGTACTATGAGGGTTTTGATAGGAATCCCACAACTTATACAATCAATAAGATTATTTCGTGAGCAACAACATAACTAAAAACCCTATCGAACTAAAATAAAAAAACAAAAACCATCGGAACAAAAACAAAAATAAAAACTATACAAGACCTAAGACCCAAAAACAGAGTAGAGAACTGAGATGTTTATACCCATCATGCGTGAAAGAAATTTAATACAGGAGCGCGAAAGCGAAATCACACTCTTCTCACTCCAGAGCATTTTCTTTGTAAGCGGACGCGGAATGGCACTTCTCCAAAGCAATAATCCACAACTTAATACAAAGGAATGTGTGCGGAATGGGTTCCGCTTGAAACAAATAAGAGACAGTCATGGAAGCAATCTGCTTTGTGGATTCCAAAGCCAAACAGCAGACCGGAGAAATTATTTGCTTACGTCACTTATGCTTCTTATGCGGAGCAAAATGGAAATCCGCTAGTGAAAACAAAGAAATGAGGGCTGAATGGAAACTATAACTATGCAAATGCAGATTGAAGTTAAATCAATATCCCGCGGATTCAAGCAAAGGATGATGCCGTCCGGAGCAAATGATAAAGACATTAATTAATATATGCAACTTTATAATATAAATGATCTAGTTATAATGAGAATCGAGCGGAAAGAAAACAAAACACCGACCAACTTTGCTATGCTGAAGGCAAAAATACAGGTAAAATAATTTATTGCTCAAAATGGGAATACATCTACATACATAAAGTTGGAAATACATCCACAAACACTGCGTTTCTGGGCTCCTTCTACTCCACAACGCTGTTAAGTTCTTCTTCTGCTGTCTATTCTCTATTCTTCTCATTGCTCTTTGTATCTCATTGACTTATATAGTTAGGTAAGGAGGGAAAGGCTTACGCATTTAATATAAAATTAGGGTTTCCATTCAATCATTGAATAAACTGACAATTTCAATTGGTAATAACTTCGTCTAAAGTGGGTGAACTGATTTGAACATTAAGATCTATGAGAGATCTATCATATGTGAAATCAAGTTTATGGGTTCATCAAATGCCCATATGAGCACACTCTGTACATGAAGACAATTGCAGAGGGAAAATGATAATTGATTTATATTGGTAATAACAATATGTTTTTTGAGCAGTAGAGATATACCATGAAGAAGAGTTTTCGAGATGACGAACTTGAGATTGATGAAGTATTTTCTAGGCATTGAAGTTGACTAATCTGCCAATGACATCTTCATCTCAAGGCAAGTATGCAGTTGATGTTTTGAAGAGGTTTAAGATGCAGGACAACAAACCTACCATCACACCTATTGCTTGAAGTTGAGCAAGAAAGATTAAAAGGTTAGTTGGAAGTCTAATGTATTTGAGTGCAATGAAACCAGACTAAATGTTTACGATGAGTCTAATCAAAAGGTTTATAGAATCAGCAAAGGACACTCACTCACAAACAATGTGTTATGTCAATGGGACAAGGAACCATGGATTTTTTTTTTACAATGCCCACCTCTTGAGCAACATTAACAATCAAAAGCGAGACATCCTTGAAAAAATTCAACGCACTCAACAAAGTTTCCATAACATAAAATAAAATAAAATAAAATAAAATTAAATTAAATTTATTAACAAATTGTATTTTTTTTTTTTTCATGGTCCCATAGGTTTCTTAGGGAAGAGAGGCACTTCCGTCTCTAGATCCCTGCATAGTTTCAAAGAGAAACACATAATCGCATATGATTTCAGAGGTATAATGATGTTTCAGTGGTTCACACTTAAAATAATGAGGTAAAGATATCATGCATTAATCTAACCTAATTTTACAGGCTTCGAAGGTCGTGCTGGAGGCAACATATATTTGCAAGCAAGCAAGAGAGCTGCATGTACAGATGAGTTAGATTAGGAAGGATCAATAGACTCGCCTATGTTTTAGCAAAACGACATCTTTCGAGCTATGGAAAGTTTATTACTGTGCAATTTGATGAATCAATTTATTTTTATTTTTATAATGTTTAAATTTGTTTTATATATTTTAATTATTTTAAATGGTTTTAAAAGTAAAAATTTAAAAGGATTGTTTTTCTTTTACATCATATTAGATCATATAATCTTGATATGTTGGAAATCTAAATCTAAACTACAATATCTATATCTCAACTATTAAAACAATTTCTATAATCATTATTTATATTTTTAATTATAATTTTTTATAATTATAATTAAAAAAATTAAACTTTTACTAAAACAAACATTATCAACAAACTTGTCCAAAAAAATACCGTTTAATACAAGAATAGACTACTCTCCTATTCACCACTCTATGACGAGTTCATAATCTTTTGGAGTTTTTCATTGACCTGTTTCCTTGTGAGGATTCTTCATTTAGCACTTCTTTAAATATAAATAAAAACAACATAATTTAAACACCCACGATTTTGCATGTATATTGCATAAGCCTGTCACAGGAAAAAAAGTTCTAAGAAAATTATGATTATGTTTCTAGGATTCACAAAGGCCTGAATATCGTTAAATATCTAACAAACACGTCATTGATTAGAGGCCGTATATTATAATGGAATCATTACTGGCCCACATGTTTTCGTTGGCCCATCTCTCACCCTTTATTCCATTCTCTAAAGATTTACCTCCATAATCATTACATCTCATCTGGCAAAGGACTAGAAAAAGTAGTCGGAGGGGTTGCGATGGTGGGCAACGAAAGACGGAAATGACGTTTCCATTGAAATACACTAACGCAAGTGGAGTCGCTTTGCCAGTTATCAACCAGGCACGGAAGATGTCATTGTTGTTTTTTTTAATATATACAGGAATCTTCCATTTCTTTTTTTAAATAATTGGTCACAGAGTTAAGTGAATTAGTTAGGAAGTTAAGTGGCATTATTTCTGAAGTTAAATTATGGTCTTATCACTATAATTCTTACCTAGCTTAAGTAAATATGATAAGAGTGACACATACCCAATAACTCGAGGTTATGGTCTCCTAATATTTTTGGAATATTAATTTTTTTTGGTTAAAACTTGTATGTTTTTTTTTTATGTTGTTGATTTTTATAAAAAAATCTCTCAGGTTCAAACTACAAAAGACCACCATAAGAAGAACCTTTCCAAATCCATATTTTATTATGTCAAATCAAAACAAATAAACCAACAACCCAGAGATAAGCTGTCCTAATCCAATTTTTTAGATAATACTATTGACTTTTGGTTTACCCACAAATTTTATAAAAGATCCCTATTAAATCCCATTATATCTATGATGTGTATCGATGTGTAATTAAATGGATGCGCGTGCTTTGCTTTTGTAAACCTCGTAAAATAAAGAGCATATGGGCCAATCCAAAGACCTTTTTCTCTTATTAAAGTGAGGTCTTTTCAAATTTTTAAAAAATTGAATTCTCAAACACATATTAAAAAAAAAAAAACATATTCAATCAATCGATGCACGATGTGTTACAATGTTAATGATGGCATAACATATGAGATATAAGGTGGCATATAAATATATAAAACTATTTTATGAATTAAGTGATAAAATAATATAAATACTTTATAACACTCCTTTTATTCATATATAGTTGTTGTAACATTATTGTAGTTTATATAGGTGACTCGAATATTATCAAGATTTGTACAAAGATATGGAAAGAGTCCTCCAAATATATTTGAGTTTATTTCATTAATTTTAGGTATTTAAATAGAATTATATAATAGTCTACCTATGTTAATATGTTGGTATTGTATTTAATAATTATTTGAATGGGGTGTAGCGTAATGGTTTAGGTTTTGGTTCTTCTGGGCGAGTGTGTGAGGGGGTGGGTGTGTGGTGGATTTGTGTTAAATTTCCTATTGAATCAACACTTGCAGGCCAAACCTGTACACATAAATTAGGTGGTGTTGAATCAACAAAAGGGGAATTAGGGCCAACAACCTCATAACTATCAGACTTATCCTCCCTCTACATAGTACAATCAACACAACAACAAGAAATAGGGTAAGAACATAGAGCAGTGTCCTCCTCGCCAGTTTACATTATTGTCGGAGACTATGGCATCAATTTTTCAATGATTATGTGAGGCAACGCCAGACCTTTACCTGAGGTCAAATTAATCAATCCTAATCAACCTAAATCAAGAGGATTTAGGGAAGATTAGTTATGTTCATTTCATAGACAAAAAAGACATGACATCAAAGGATGCCATAGTTTTAAACATCGTGTACATAACATGATTGATAAGAACACATTGATTGTTGACAATCCTTAGGCTCTAGATAATTATAACACGGGGATATTAAAAAATCCACTACCAAACCATAAGCATTCAAGGAATAATGCTAGACAAGTAAATCAAGTGTAGATCGAACCATCCACACAAGGCTTTTTTTAAATTCAAGCTATCAGAATTCAAGTTGTGCCCCCTCAAAGGCCAACATAAAATAACTTTCCAAGCCCATCAACTGGACTAGTGGTGACCATAAAAAATAGGTTTATTCAAAGCCTATAGAAGACCTCAAAAAAGATATTATGAGATAATTCAACAGTCTCCTAGGCACAGGGAGACACTCATGGATATTCTAAGATCCATAGAAGTGTAGTCCCAAGATCTAGAAGTATTCACAAATTTTTTGGGACATGTGCAATAGTGTCAAGAGCATGTGATCCAATTCTATGATCATGAAATTAAAATAGTATCTACTGCTATAGCAAAATTATTGCTCCACATTATTGCATGTGTAAACCACACACCCTTCAAGCGGGTGTTGATCGACACAGGATCTTTGATCAGCATTATAACTACTAAGGCCTTGACACATCTAAAATTGCCTAAATTATATATTGTGCCTTCCACCTTCACACTATGTGCATTTATCGATGCATTATTCTCAATAGTGGGTACTATAATTTTGCCTATCTAGTTAGGATTGAAAATAATCCTGGTGATGTTTCATGTACTTGAAGGTGTGCTGCAATACACCATTCTCTTAGGAAAACCTTGGATAAGAGAGATGCAGCGTGCACCCTTGATATTACATCAGTGTATCAAATATGTACATGAGGAGTAAGTGCATGTGGTTCCTTCAGATGAGGATCCCTTCAAGTATGTTAACCAAGTAGATTTACTGAGAGATTTTATTCTCTCATCAATGAATTTGGATGTAAGACTTACATCGCCTATATGACATCTAGTAGGCAAATCAAAGTAAGTGTGCATTGAGCCTTCAACATCAGCCCCAAGATCATCTGCACATACAAAAATAGCTTCTACAAATCCTACAACATTGACAATGCATAGGAATGATTAGAATCTAAAGGTGGTATTGGGTGAAAAAGAGTCAAAAGAAATCCCCAATGTAGCAACGATCGAGGTCCTGAGCCCCATGGAGGAGGAAGACACACATAAAGAAGTTGAAGGGGTGTATCAACCTACCTCATATGCATATTCAATAGGGTCATCTACACCATAGGTGACTGTTCAATTAGCCAACACACGACTACGTGAATATCTTGTGAAAAATATCACTTTCACTCTAATCATTGAGTCTGCACAAGACATGAGATGGCCAAGAGTACCAAACCTGCCTGTAGGGGTGGTGGTACCACTAGGGGTACCATCCAATCAAACAAACTTCATCTATGGAGGCCTAGAGCATCTTATGAATCATATGACTATAGATGAAGATGATGATGAACCATTCGTAGTGAATGTTCATTATCTGTCTAACCTAGAGTTTGCCCTTTGATATTTTGAATGTTACCATTGGCATGGTTATGGTCTAGGTCTATTCAAACAAGGGTACCAAAATCCATATGAACCACAATATCAATTGCCAATATATCTGTTCGGGTTGGGCTATGCCATAAGAGGTTATGATGAGCTTCTAGTTGTATTGTTAGATTACTTGAACCTCAACATGGGGCTAGATGATGTCGATTAGAACCCCTACCATCCTAACCCTTTATATTCATGAAGGGAGGATTGACCAGCAACTATGGCTTCCATTGAATCACATTTGATCTATCATGATAATATATTGATGGAGGCTAGTTTGGATGGTATGCTAGAAATTAATTGGCTCATCAGGAACCATATCTATATCAATAATGTTGTCATTGAAACCTAAAATCTTGGTATAGTAGCAGAGCCTGAATCATAGGTCACCTCTGAGGAAGGAGATTTAGAACCCATCCCTAAAAGTGGTGGACTAGAATCCAATTTTGGTGAGGATGATGATGGGCATTTCTCAAGATAAGGAATATGAAGATGAGATCGAGTTGGCCTATTTAGGCCCTCAACATTTATGTCATATATTACCCCAAGTAGAAATGGAAGAAATGTACTATACAATATTATCAGGATCTCAAATCTCGATCTGACCAGTGAAATTGAATGAAATCTATCACATGGTATTCTCGAAGCCTTTAATTAAAAGGTAAGAGTTTCAATCAGATGATCCAATTGTCCCACCTATTCCTAGAGAGGATCCAATTATCACCATACCACCTGAGTCACATCTAGACTATGGAGAATAATTTAGAAGTATAGAGTCTACATCATGTGGTCTTGGAGACTTAATCCATTCTATCAACATGGTCTCCATTGATTTGACCACTCCACTCCATAACCCAATCGATATTTCCAAACCATTGTGTCTTATTCTAGATGCTATTGATTGGGATCATGCTGATTCACCTTTAGAGCCTGGAGATTTCTTTTGTAACTAAGAAATGTTACAACAATTCCATTTTGTACCAAGTTGTACGTATGATGTTTATCACACTAAGGAAAAATTTGATGTGGAACCTATAAACCCAATGGATTACATCAACTTGATCCCTATACCTCACCAGCTTGAGGAGGTATCACACATGTCAATAGAGGAAACCTTTGAAGTGGATATCAGTGAATATCCCATGAATCTAAAGAAGGTTAAATTTGGAGAGAGCTTATATCCTGAGGAATGTGCCATCCTCATCCCTTTATTGAAATAGAAACCTGGTATATTTGCTTGGACATACAAGGATATACCGAGATTAGATCCAAAATTGGTTACTCATAACCTTTCATTGGACCCTAGTAAGAAACCTATGAAGTAAAAACTCAGGAAGATGCATCCAACTATCCCTTTGACAGTTAAATATGAGTTGTAAAAATTGTTGTATCTTTCATGACTACACACATAAGATCCTAGATGATTATATTGATGATTTATTGGCAAAGTTATTGCTACGTTTAGAGCATGTCTAGGTTCTCAAGAAAGTCTTCAATCTCTTGATAAAGCATAATGTTAGGTTGAATCCCAAGAAATGCATCTTTGGTGTAACATTAGGTAAACTCTTGGGATTCATAATTTCTAAATGAGGGATCGAAGTTGACCCAACAAAGGTCAAGGCCATTTTATAAATGCATCCTCCAACTAATATCAAAGAATTGAGAAGCCTTCAGGGAAAAGTAGCATCCATAAAGTGATTCATCGCACAATTATCCTTAAAATTCCAACACATGAATTGACTGCTACGTAAGGGGGCCCCATTTGAATGGGATGAGGACTATCAAAAGGCCTTCACTGAGATAAATTAGTACCTAGAAACACTACTAGTTTTATCTCCACCTTGACTAGAGATGCCATTTTTGTTATATATATTCCACTAAATTTGCATTGGAAACCATGCTAGAAAAAAAGAACATGCAAGGCAAATAATAAATAATATATTACATCAGTCAAACTCTAGTTAGCTACGAGTTGTAATATGCATATGTGGAAAAAATATGTTTAGCAGTAGTATTTCTGATGAAGAATATGTGCCACTACATGTTAAGCCATATGACATATGTGGTATAAAAAAAAAATCTTTTGTAGTACATGATAAGCAAGACATATCATAATACGTGTACTATGAAGTGGATCATGCTATAGATAAAATTTGACCTAGAATTAATTAGTCAAAATTCCATCAAGGGATAAGTCATAATAGATCAGCTGATAGATGCTCCTCTTTAGGTTTACAGGTATCTTATCATAGAGCTTCCTGATGATGTAGTCTTTGCATTATCAGAGTTGCTAAAACCTGAAGAACCTGATAATCCATCAGATATGTCATTGTTCTTCAATGGTTCTAAATGTGAGTAAGGGGGTTTTGTAGGAATTATCTTCTTCATGCCACAAGGTGCTCCAATGCCCTTGTCATTCAACCTTAATTTACCTTGTACTAACAATAAAATCAAATACAAGGCCCTAATATTGGGTCTCCAAATAGTGGTTACCATGAAGATAAAAAAGCTAAATATCTTTGGTGATTCCTTGCTCATAGTTCATCAAGTTAAGGGGATCTATCAATGTAGATGTATCATTTTGAAGGCATATAAAGAGCTTACAAACACATATCTAGCCTAGCTAGCATGGTATGACATCGAGACAATCCTTTGAATGTCTAATAGATTTGCAGGCACCATGGCATATTTGGGATCCTTAATCCCTCAGAATCCATATGCTTACTTTACTACAATTCATGTAAATATGCTTTTGTAATCCATGATGCAGTGTGAGGCTTTTGATAATAAAGAATCAATCTGCATGATTCAAATAGAACCAACCCATGAATTGTTCTACAAATATAGAGACTTTCTATAAAATGTGCCTTGGGGATATTTGCTTTTGCAGGGTCCTATAGAGCATGGTATTACTATTATCCATAAAGTAGTTTTCCAATCATCTTTTGTACAAGTCAAAATTCAAGGGGAACATGTCATTCAGTCAGTTGAAGTTGTTGCCTATTAATATTAGATGTTGTAAATACACGATTTATTTAAGCTTGGTGTAATCCCACAGGGATTGTTGTGTGCCATAAAATTAGCATTCAAGAATAAAGAAACTAAGTATGTGTTTCTAGGAGACATCTTGTGTCATCGAAGCTATAATGGAATTCTGCTTCATTGCCTTGAGCCTCAAGAATCAACATGGGTAATCTCTCAGGCTCATGATGGTACGTGCGATGGCCACTTAAATGTCATGGTCATCATAAAGTGCATCCTTTGAATGGGTTATTATTGGTGGACTATAGAGAAGGATTGCACAACATATGTAAATAAATTCATAAAATGTTAGTATCATGCTAATATTATGCACTTGCCATTGCAGTTCTTACAACCCATTCAAGCGACTTGGCCATTTGCTTAGTGGGGATTCAATCTGATTGGTAAGATTTATCCCCCATATTTGAGATGACATACGTTCATCATAAAAGCCACTAAGTACTTTACAAAATGGGTGGAAGCAATCCCTTTGACAATGATAATAGGAGCACGTATTGCAGAGTTCATACTTCACAATATCATATGTTATTTTGGGATACCATCCAAGATCATATCGGATAATGGAACATTGTTCAAAAATAAAACTATAAGGGCTTTGACATCCAAGTACAATATACAACACAATTTTATGAATCCATACTATCCACAAGCAAACAGGCAAGCCAAAGCATCTAACAAGACAATGGTAGTAATCTTGAAAAAGACTATTCAAGAGAACCACAAAGATTGGCATATCCAGCTGCCCCTTGCATTATGGAATTACAAGACTAGTATACAGACACCCACCGGGGCAACCCCGTTTTCACTAGTATATGGCACTAAGGCCATTATGCTCTTAGAGTTGGAAATTCCAACCCTGCGCATCACATTGAAAGAGTTTATCAATGATGACATTGCATGATAATATCACCTTGACCAGTTGATGCTTCTTGATGAACATTGCATGAATGCCCTTAAGCATCTCCACATTTATCATGAATACCTAAAATGAACTTACAATAATAAAGTCCACCTAAGGGAATTTAAAGTTGGGGATCTTGTGCTAAAAGAAAACCAATAGAACTCAAACCTACCACGACACTTACGATATAAATTTACGACCATCTGGTTAGGTCCTTACATAATATCAGAGAATATTGGACCTAGAAAATATCACCTAACATTGCTTGAAGGTGTTGAAGAGCTTGAACCTATCAACATTCTTCATATTAAGGCATTCCACACATAAAAATAAAAAATTCAAAAACATTCAAAAAATAATAAAAATCTCAAAAACAATTAAAAATTTCATAAAATCCAAAAACATTGCAAAACATCAAAAATACAAAAAAACATTTTCATTATGCATTTTTATTTCACACATGCATTCATTTAATTCCATTGCATTAGGCATGTTCATAAATTGCACTTCCATTAGAATATATTGTGTTTCCAATCTTACAAACGACACCATGTTTGTATGCCGATCATGCATCTATTTATCATCATCATCCATAACCCTTGTGAGTAATTGTGTTTCTCAACACAACCCCTCCTATTGCTATAAGAAATATACTAGGGTTTGCCAGTCATTCAGCCATACCTAGTTATCTTCTCATATTTTGTAGAAAGCTTGCTTTGCTTTTGAATATGAGGTCTAGTTTTGATAGTACTTTGTATATTTCAAAATCCTATTACTAATCAAACACATTAAAAAATCCTAATTAGGAAAAGGAAAAATGAACACTACAAAGTGGTCCTAGTGACCTTTAGCGAAAGGTTTTTACTTTCTCATCTTGTGATGTGCATAGTCTAGATTTTTGATCACTAGAAAAAGGACAAGCTCCGCCCTACTCAAGAAATCCCTTGCTTACATAAAAATGAGAAAAAATGCCAAAATCAAAACAAATTCCTTGCTCAAAACAAAAATAAAATGCAAAATAAATAGTTTTTTTCATCACTAAGCATGAACAAGTATCCCAATAAATAAAAATGAAATAAGGGGGTGAAGAGCTTGAATCCCTAGAATGTCCACTACTTGAAACCATAGAGTGATCCCTAATACAAAAATGGGCTGAATGAATCTTGCATGGCATTGGGATAAGTCTAAGCAATTTACAAATGAGCTAGATTTAGGTGGCCTGCATTACCTAAGGGTCTAGTCCAACTATGTCTAAACCTAGGATCATGATGAATATTTGGTAATCCTCATTACAGTAATGGGCTGAATGAATCCCACCTAGCAATGAGGTAGTATTATATCTCATCTAATATATTCATTTTATCACACATGGATAATTAATATCTTTGTCTTTCATAGCAAAAAAATTATCTTTCACGAGTCTAGTATAGTCATTATACAACTTTTGATTAATCAACTAGGGTGTTTGAGTCTCATGGATCACCTAAAAAATTAGTCTTAGCAATAAATTAATCATCTCATGAGTCATTACAGACCATAATTCTTTCACCTCATATTTGGATGTTTAAATGATTAATTATTATGTTAAGGGTTACCACTTTCATTCATGTTTTTTATACATTCCATGGTGTCGTCCATTAGATTGTTAATCACATATTAAATTCATTCCTTATGTTTTAAGTGTTTAAAGAATACAGGTTCATTTACATTAGATTGTCAGCATGTAAATAATGCATTACATACATTGCATTCATCACATCATAATACCATAAATTAAATGCATATAATTAAATAAAAATTAAACATGCATTTAACACAAATAATTGCATCCATATATGCATACATAGTAGTCCATATACACATCTAGATCATAGCATCTAATCATACATCATCTAGCTAGTGCATGTCATTAATACATCACATCATATAGCAATAATAAAATCATGTAAGCATTGCATCCATATTGCATCACATGAACATAAAAGCATAAACATAACACAAATAATGAACAATAAAAGTAAGGTACCGTATCTATATATATATATATATATATATATATATATATATATATATATATATATATATATATAGATCAAAGTACATAGGGGTACATCAAAAATTCTCGTAAGCTAAAACTTTGTAGGTCCTCAGACCTTACACTAAAAAATGATACAATATACTCAAAGCATGATCATGAATGGTCTGCACCACTAGTATCACCTCCACCCTTTATGCTTTCTTTGTGAGGTGGTTTGGAGCTAGTGCCTACTATCCTTTCTATTCGAGACCTTGACCTATGACTAGGCTGCACTGACGATTACCTTGACTCGCTCTACGTACTCTGGTTGGAGCCTCTTGCTGTAGATCTCTCTCGAGGAGTGCCACCCAACATCCTAATATGAAGCTGCAAAGTGAAAATATACCCCACATATGTCGACATATAGGCTTGAAAATCCTCTAAGAGCCCTTGTAGGCACCTAATATCTACCCTTGGGTCTAAACCTGTTTGTCCCTGAGCAACTATAGTATTTGGTGTAACCTGTAGTCACATAGCATTTCTCTCTTTAGTGATCTACTCTATACTAAGAAGTGTTGAGTCAAGTCATATATGTAGATAGGTCCTCTCCTTATAATATCCTCACCATGTGGCCTGCCCTACTACTAGCTTACTCTATGCTATAGCAATATAGGTATCTTGCTCTAGGATCTGTTGTTGAGTGGTTTGAATCTCGGCCTCTATGCTATGTAGCTAAGCCTAGAGGGGAGAATCCTGCTCCTCTAGAGATACCTCCTCCTCCTTCTCTAGCATTTATTACTTGTCTATAGCCTACCCTACTCTATCCTGGGCTACACTCATCATGCATCAAGATCCTCCTCATGTGCCTAATCCCTCGATCACCCTAGGCTATCGCCACCCTACCATAGCCATGTAACCCAACACTAGGTGTATGCATCTATAGTCCAACATCTACTACACCGGTGTTTGTAGTAGGAAGATCTACCTCCTCCACTAAAGCTATCACATGTGGAACTGAGAGATCCCTCTTTGCTTGGATGCATTGGTACAAAATTGGCTCTAGTGGAAAGTATTTTTGGATCCCAAACCGTCAGGTCACCTAGGAGAAATAAAATAACTCTCTCACCCCTACCTTGTGACTGATGCCCCATCGATCATGCCTTATTTGTACCAAATATTGGTCTACCTCAGGACAATTAGGAAAATCCACATAGCATATACATATGATATCTCAGTCCTGTAGCCCAGTCAATGAGCATATATAGTATACTAAATCACCTACATGATGGTAACTTCGTTGTTCCTCTACATCTCATGACCATCTAGATAAATATCACTATGACATAGCTAATATAGTGGTTACCTCCTATAGTAGGCTTGTTGGGTAGTCTATCCTAATATACTCCCAGTCCGATATCTATAGAATTAGGCTACATGTAACCCTAGCCTGATCCCATCGTTGGATCATATATAGATCATCATAGAGCTATGCTAGTAGGGCACTACCCTAATCCATGATGATCGGCCTAGGACTGTCTATCAGGTCCTAAACCATCGCTAAGAGGTTCCATGAGAATATTAATCCAGACATATTAGGAAGAAGAAAGTTATAGATAACATGCATAAAAAGGGCCTAGCATCATGTGAATACATTAGCCTAATACCAACGAGCAATAGGAACTACCCATGCTAAATGTCTACTAAGGTTACACGTGCCTCGACGTAAAAAAATCTACCAAAAAATACTGGTCTATGTCTTGTAGGTGAGGAGATAATGTGCTATCCATTGAAGAGGATCCTGAAGATCCTATAGATGTACTCAGGGGTAATGGTTATCTTGCCTATCGAGAGATGAAAGGTGTTGGTCTGATAGTCCTATTTGTGGGCCAACCCTATGAGGTAAGACTGATTTGACATCGTCGTCAACAATAAAGCAATGTAATCAGACGTCATGCATAAAACAAATCCCAATCTATGAAAACCATGAGGGGCAGTATCTTGGCTAGCAACTTAGGCTCCTGAGCCCGTACAAACAAGAGCTAATGTGTAAAATAAGTTCCTAATCAGATGTACTTACAAAAAAAAAAAATTCTAAATTTTATCCTAAGGTTTCCTAGCCGCTCACGCTAATAGATGCTGCTATAGAAACCATCGACGTCGATAGTGGCTAGCCCCCAATGGTTAATTTTTTTACTGTTGGAGGTTTAAACCAGTCACGCTTGATGAAAATGACCCCTATTTGCCAATTAGGGGTCACCCTAAGTGGTAGCTACCATGAGACGACATAATCAATGATGTTCACCCTCAACTAAAAATCTAAAAAAATTGCAAAACAAGAAAAATAAGAGAAAATCCACCTAAATTAGCCTAGTTCTAAGCATATCTATAGGTGCAATTCATTACCAATAATATTAATTATGTTTACTCATTGATTTATTAATTTGGTTCATTTTTACCCATGAATTAACAATACTAAGGTTTGAGAAATATTTGTGAAGCTCTAGCTCCTCTACTTGTAGAAGCCTCCTATGCTATGCCATGGTGTTAGGTAATATAGGCAGCGTTATGGTTCACTTTATCACTTTTCTTCTCAGAGCTCATTGTGCAAATTGATGACTAGAAAATAATGAATTGAAAACCCTAATTTTATTTTTATATTTTTTTAGTTTTGTCACGGCTGCTGATGGTATCAACAACTAGCAAGTGTAGGCTACCTATGCTGACAGTGGCCATGAAATTATAAAATTATGCTGCCTATGCTGATAGCAGCTCAGAAGCAATAATTAATGCCCTCAATTTTTCACCATGGGAAGATTCAAAATGGATAATTAAGCATATCTAATGGTCCAAAATCATCAAAAATTACAAAATAACAACAAAAATCATAAAATCAAAATTTCAAAAACAATTGAAAAACATCAAAATGAACAAAAAAATCAAATAACATCAAAATTCCAAATTCACCTCGTACTTAGTTATTTACCCTATACACTTTGTGGTTGCAATGATTTGCGCTCCATGCAATCTAGGAATATGATTAAATTACCATAAGGTCATTTGAGCCAAATCAATCATCAATGCTTCACTTCAATCCCGAAGAAGGCCATGGCGGTTAGACTACCACATAGTAATGAGGTATTCATTTGATTTCTTCCATGATGTTTTCATCATATCATTGGGTTATTTATCACATGCTTAATATAATTTCTATCATCTTGATTCCCTAAGAAGGCCATTGCGGCCGAATTACTCCACAAGAGAGATGTACAATTACTATTAAGGGTTGAAATCATGCTTGTGATAGGACCTACCATATAATAAAATGCAAAACTCTTAAATCATCCAAATTATTCATCTTGGTAAAGTGACTCGTTGCTTTATAAATTTTCCATCCCTCATCGACTCTTCACTTGAGGAGGTAGTCATATTATAAAAAATAATCCAATTCAATAAAAGGATCACTCGATCATGTCAAATTTCATTCGTCTTATGAATCATTGCTAACAACTACCATAAGCTTACCCTTCTATCAGGGTAAAAAGTATTTATGTCAATTTTTAACTTGAAGCTCCACCTATCGAAATAATAGTAGCACTAATGCTACCCTATCACTGTTGGACGTGCAAAAGCTTTACAAAATTAAGCCTTACATCTCATTGGAAGCAATGATTCTAGGATGTACATCCTTTGGCAGGATTGGGCATCTAATGTTGATAATATCAATAATCATCATTTAACCTACAACATGGCTTAGGTAGTCTACTTTTGCTCAACACTGTATTTTCCCACAACGCATCCCACAAGGGGAATATATAGACACCTAAAATACATCATATTTATGAGACTACTCATATTGGCATACTTGCATACCATATGAATGATATTGGATCTTTACAAGAGCTAGTAGTGGTTTTAGCCACTCATTTAGGGTAGTTTTGCCCTATCCAGGCTCAACCACTATCGATCAGAGTGGTTGTCAGACCAATCACTGATGCTTAGAGTGGATATGATCTAGCTACCCTAAGTGAGAGTGCCTAGCTCTAAACCAAACTTGGCCCTAAGGGTCGAGCCAAAAATCAGTTGTAACAACTAGAGCAATATATTTTAGGTGGTTTTTGGTGAGGAAGCTTATGGATACGTCCTCCCAACTGCTCCAACCTCCCATTTTTTGATCTTGGCTTCTCAAGGAATCTATGATGAGGAATTGAGGAGGCTATAAGACCCCCTTTAGAATCGAGAAGAAAGTGTAGAATATTTTTCAAGTTTAATGTAGTTAAGCCTTGTTGAATTGGAGAGCCAATTACACTTTGTGGAGAGCAACAAGATTCTGTTAAAATCTAATTTTATCATCAACCTTGCAACAATGGAGATATCAAGAGCTTGAAGATCAAGCTTAACAATCGATCCACTTCCATTACAAATCCAAATGAATTACATCTTCAATCCATTACAGAACATTGAGGTGACCCTTGAACATCAATTCAACTAGTGAATTGTGTGTTGCAGACCTTGATTCAAGAGGCAACAATTTTAGTTCAAGGTCACTATCATTGATAGTGACCTACAGGCCTCCATCATCAACAACAATAGTGACTAGGGTTTTATCCATGATTTTATTAGTTTTAGATTTGTCTTTCTTAGCATACATTTAGGTTAATTAGACATAGATTAATCATATCTCATGCATTTTTGTGGTTAATTAGCAGATTAATAGGCATATTTACTTACTTTCATGTATTTAATTCTTTCCTTTATATTTCTTTAAAGGTTGGATCCTTCTATGTCCAATATGCAAGATCTTATGCATTTCATGCTTTCCTTTTATATGTGTCAATATATGCTTTATGATTTATTATCAATATCTTGATCATCTTTGTGCATCTTTACATATATTCACATATTCTTTATATATTTATGACGTTTCATGTATCATTTTAGAAATCAACCTCATCATGAGAGGTTTCGTGTGCTTCTAAATGTGTTTTGTTGTTTCCTTGAATGCAAATTACAGATCTCTCAAAAGCAAAGTACCTTTCAAGACTCTTCCTCTAAGCATTAGAGAAGAAGGCATCCTTATAAGCCCTTGAGCAGTTTGAATATCTTAAGAGTCTATTGAAGACATCTACCACATGAGTTGTGGATTGTAATATGTATCACATTGGTCAAATCCCTGAGAGGGATGTTCTTGTAACCTGATTGTAAAGAGATTCATAAATATTAATAAATATGGGCACATTCTTTTACTTTCTTCTTTACACTTGATTACTTGATTATATTATCTTTTGATAGCATATTATCTAGTTGCTAGATATTTTAAGCCATATTTCACTTCTCTATTTTACAACTTGCACTCCAATTAAGGTGATGTCATTTTCACTAACTTCAATGCAATATGACACCTTTCTTATAGCATTTAATGCTCCTCATTTTAGCACCTTATAAGAATATTGATTGTCCTTCTAATACTTTTTGGTTTCAATTACTTATGTATATGCTGCACTCCCTTCACCTATATTAATCTCTTATCTTAATAGTGAACTTATATGACTTGTATTACATGTAACAAATATATTTCACTTCCCTTGGAGTTAAATTCTACACTGCAACACTTAGCAACAAAAATCTTCACTCCTCTTGTAATTGTATTTAGTCCTTCCAACCGATAGCACTCCTCTTCCAAGTAATGTCTACTTTCTTTCTTTTTAAGGCTTCCTATAATATTCTTTGCTCAATAATATTCTAGTTAATATTTACATAACATGATTCCTTTCATTTTTAATATTCCTTTAGATTGATAACATATTGTTTCTCTTCTACACCTAGAATTAACTTGTTCTTATTAAACATCTTTGCTTGATTCTTCTATGCCTTTGTAACAAAAAATGGTGTTAGGTTTTCTTTCAACACCTTACAAATTTAGGTATTCTCCACTTCTTGGAAATGGTGCTCATTCTTGGATTTGGTGGCTCCTTCTTCAAGGTGGTGGCACTTCAACTTCTTGGTGGCATTATGGTTGTGCTAATGGTGCTTAATTTTTCCTATTCATGGTGCTATATTGAGACACATATGATGATGCTATCATATGGATATATTGCTAGTGCTTTTTTGGTTTCTATCTCATGATACTTGGATGGTGCTTTGATGGTTGTCTTATCTTACTTAGCTCTTCAATTATCTTGGTACTCCACAAAGAAGTATGCAGTACCTTATTCACCCATAGATACTCTATATACCTAGCCTTGGATTCAAGTACTATTCGGCCTAATATTGTAATATGTTGATGTTTAAAAAATTAAGATAATATACTTTGTTCTTTGGGTGATATTTATCTTTGTAAAATCACCTCTTACTAGTCTTCAAAAAACTACACTTCATTGACTTTGTTGAATGCTTTGAAACTAATGATTTCTTCCCTTATAACTCCTTTTTATACGTTATCTAGTTTGATTTATGTTGTTAAAATATGCAAGTTTTAATATAACCAATATTCCTTCTTTCTTACCTTGGAGACACTAAACTTTAGAGCTCTATTTTGCTAACTTTAATGGCTCTAATATGGTGCTCTTATAATATTAAAGTAAATTGGTTTAAATGCTTAAATAATAACCTTTATAGCACCGATGTGGCATACATTTTTAGCCAATTATTCTCTGATATTGGCATACATTTTTAGCCAATTATTCTCTGATATTTGAAGATATAATCTTGAGACCTTTCCTTTTGCTACTCAAATATGGTATTTTCAAAAAACTTAAATAATACTTGGATATAAAACTTTAATAACACAAATTTTCAAACCTTATTTTGGCCTCCTTTATAGCAATATTTCTTAGTGATTTGGGTTAGGATTAAATAATAAAATGCAAGCAATAAATTAATGTAGAAATAAAATGCAAAAGAATAAATCAATACATGAGACATAGATTTACGTTGTTCATCCAATGTGGGCTACATCCATGGAGCAAATAACCAAGTATTTTTATTCCATCCAAAAACCCATGAAGGGACATAACCTACAATAGATCCACTGCAACTTCCTCTTTGCTCTATCACCTTCAATTACCGTACATAGTCATACGTACTATGATACATTATATTCATCATACATCATCATATTATAAAAGTGCATTACACATTACAATTTTAGAAAAAAATCATGTTACAATTTTAGGGAAAAAAAGTGCATTATAATTCTAGGGCAAAAAAGCCTACCTAAAATTCATCGTTCGATTTGTGACCTAATAATAAATCATCCATATTTACATAGAGAAAAAGCATATATTTTTGTGCCCCCCTACACCGCACCTTTTTGTGGAGCGGATCCAAGTGTGGTTGAAAACAAGGCCCTTAAATTAATAAGGATCCACAACCAACAATATCCCACTTGGAGGTTGATCATAGTAACTCCACTGCTCCTACACCTACTAGACTATGCTCCATACTTTAGACCTAGATTTTGGCCTCCTTTGTACCAAGATTTCTTGGTAATTTGGTTCACCTAGTTTTTATCCTAGATTTGTAAATTTTTTAGCTCTCCTTTTTACTTGATTGTTGCCTCAAACTTGTCAATTTTGTAGCTCTAATTTCTGCCCATTTTTTTTGCTTTTTAGCCTTTAATTTGCTATACAAAAATCTGATTTTTGTTGCTCCAATTCTCCTCCAAATTTTTTCTCTCGGTCTCTAAAATTTACATCTATTAGTGCTGCCCAAAATGTTACCCTCTTTCTGTCCTAAAACCTATAATATTCAAATTCTAATACATCCAATTCCTCCTTTGTATTTTTTCCCTTAGCTCTCTCAAATTTACTTGGAAACTCCTCCAATTCGCAGCTCTAATATTGCTTTCCAAAACCCTTTAGTTTTATTTCCAAAACTCCTTTATTTTTCAGACTTCTTTTCTCCTTTTAATTCTTCCTAATTTTCTTGATTTGTTACCAACTACTCCTTCAATTTGGTAGTTTTGTGACTCTTCAACTTTTGTTGCAAAAATCAGCAATCTTCTCCTTTGCAAATCAACCTTCAAACCTTTAGTGGAAATTTTCAACTTTCTCAAATTGGTGGCATCTTCTACCTTCTTTCTCCTCATTAGATCTTTTTGAATTCTAAATTCAAACTTAACCCTTTTATCAAGTATCTGAATGTCTTGACATATTCAAAAAACCTTTCCAAATTTTAGCTAAATTCTTGCCAAATTCTTCTTCCTTTTGGGCTTGTTTTCATATGGTGACAATTGTTCCAAATTATTATTTTTAGGAACTACTCATTATTGCAATATTATACCTTGAGTATTATTCAAAATTTTTCCAATGGCCACTTCTTGAATTTCTTGAATAGGGCTTCTCTAGCCTTCTTCTTTCTTTTTCCAACTTTTCTTGAGATCACTTTTTTTGGGTCTTCAAATTTTGCAACTTCTCAAATATTCAATAGGACTTTCCATCCTCTATATTCGATCTTCAATCTTATATATTCCAAATCTGAAAGTTATTCAATGAGACCTTTCTCTTGGGCCTCCTCTTTCCTAATTTGTAGTCTTCAATTTTCTATGGAGACCTTCTTATTGGGTCTTTGTAATATTCTATCTCCAATATTCGATGAGGATATTTTTCTTGTGTCTCCTCTTTATTTAATATCTACTTTTTTTGTAGCAAATAGCTAATCCCTACATAAGGAAAGCACATAGAAATTTAGGTAATGAAAGATGAAATTCTTATCTATCCATTGTAGGAATCTTCTCAACTTCTGAGAACTAATTTTATGCAACAAAAAACTTTTAACAGTAGCAAAAAAATCCATGCAAATCTCTAGATATCTATAATCCAATAAAAATCACTAGTTATCCTTAAATCTAGTGGAAAAATAGATATGTGTTGAGTCCTAGTCTTCATGAGTTTTCTTGCAACCCTATGGAAAGACTAGCCAAAAAGTAATTCTCAAAATCCTAAAAATGAGATGTCCATATCTCCTCTCAATGTATCTTATGACTTTCCTTGTCTGCTATAAATCTACCTTATGCTTTGATACCACTTTTATATTTTGATGCTAGATACTTAATGAGAAATCAATGACAAGATATAAAATGAGCATGTAATATTTAATATATGATAATGGCAATATACTAAGAATGTAAAACTCATAATAAAATTCTAAAATAACTTGTAAAACTGACATTAATGAAAGCTCATGAAAATAGGATCTTGATACAAAATATGGAGATCTCAAGGAATCCATATTTCATACAAGTTCTACATTATCTCAAACTTGTATTCTACTCTACTCTCCTTAATATGGAAAGGTTGATTCTATTTGCTCACACCAAGGCCAATATATAGTGGGATGTGACTCTTGGTCTTCCATATTCCTATGACTCTTAACCTTCTATGGACTCATGTGCACATGGACTATGATGCACAATTACATTATTTAATACTTTGTACATTCTAATATTACTTGTGCATTTATTACATTGCATAGAATTAATGCTCAAACCCTAATCTAAGATAAAATCTTAATCTAAAGATGTACCCATGGTGGTACATTGGCATGTACCAAATAATGTAATATATTATAATATAAAAAATTTAGTCTTCCTTCTTAGTGGGTATGAAGAGGTAAAAACCAATTGTTTTTATGTCAATGGAAAACTTACTTGGAAAATATTGTGTTCCCTCTTGAAAGATAATTTTGTTTTCCCTAAGATTTAGGTATGTCATGTCTTCGAAGGTACGCATAAATTAAGAGCCCATTGATAGTTGGTCGTTCGATGGGACTTCACTAGAATGACTCAAAGACATAAATTTCCAAGGCATAATGTCTTAGAATTGAATGGTTAACTATCTAAAAATAATTCCACTATATTGATATTACAACATACATTGCCTAAGTATAATTGAAATTTGGTAGCAAAAAAAGCAATGTAAAAATGGTTGTCCAATCAATATCATTTATTGCACTCATATTTTTCCATTTAGAATAGCAATGATTCATTCATAACTAAATGAAAATTTAAATTGCATAGTAATATTTATATATATAACTAAAAAAAAAATCTAGTCTAATCTTAATGGGATGTAAACTAAAATTAAAGGTTTAAGGGTAAGATAAATACTATATAAACAAGTCTATATTACCTCAAAATTCAATTCCAATATGATAAAGTAGCAATTTCCAATTTATAACCAACCCCAACCTAACCAATATTCACACAACCAGAGGCCTAAGAGGGTGCAATATTCAAATAAGAAAAAAAAAGTGAAATAGACTTAGTGCAACCACCACCATCTCCCATAGATTGAACATAAAAAATTTCAAAATATATGCATTATAAAGATAATTTTTGAGTACATTTTATTTGAATTTGCTCACTGTGGTGGATAACAACAATAAAGCTCAAAGAAATATCAAAATTGGTTTAAAAAATCCATCCAAATACAAAAAAAAATGGTAAATAAACAATAACCTAATTCTAAGGGTCTACTTATTGGATTGTGTATAAGCCTTATAACTATCTAGTGAGTTGGTATTTATACAATTTTTTGGCTCTTTGTATAACCCTATTTTTGTAAGTTTCTAATTGTTATTATATTCATATTCCTAGGGTGTATCAAATCTAAGATTTTATCCCCCCTCCCTTGAGTGATGTGAACTTCTTAAGATTGCTTCTTCTACATTTTTACTGTGTTGTAAAATTTTTTAATCTTATTGACATCGTAGGTTTACTTGCTTGATTTACCTCAAATAGTTTGACTTTTTTACTTTTATCCACAATAAGTAGATGATACATTAATTATATTTATGCTTTCATGATCTGCAAATCTCTTGACCAAGCCTCTACCATGCCTTATTAAATTTACTTCACTATAAAGTATTGTATTTTAGCTAAACTATCTCGAGTCCTACTATAAAGAAGCCACAATATATTAGGTATTAATATAAATAATCAAAAGTATAATTATATATGAGCAATTAAAATATAAATTGTCCAATTGGCCAATATAAATTATAATAAAATTCACTATAAATTCAAATATGAATGTAAATGAAGCAAAATCAATCATGTAATAACATGAAAATACTTACAATAAAATTGCTCAAAACATGTATACAAGCTTCAATATTATCAATGCTTATTTTTACAATACTTTAGATCTATGCAAAGCATGAAGCTCTACCTCTAATATATAGCCATAAATGATGACTCTTCAATTTCATGACCGTTTATTTTTATATTACAACTCTCACATGTCCTTTGGCTTCTCATCTTGCTAGTTGTATACAAGACTCTTGAATTTTAAGTACTTACATATGACACTTACATAAAATAAATCCTAATCTATTACATAAATTAAATAATGTAATATTATCTAACACCCCCTATATTACATTTTGTGCTATGAACTACTCTATATCTAAAAAAAAAAAAAAAACTAAGAGCTTTTGTTAAAATATCTACAATATAATCTTTAGTTGAAACAAATTTTAACTTAATATGGTAATTCTGAACATGATCCCTAACAAAATGATATTGAGCTTCAATGTTCTTTGTTCTTTCATGAATTACTAGATTTTTTGTCAACTTGAGTACTCCTTGGTTGTAACTATGTATTATTGTAGAAGTTATTCTAATTCTCATATATGAAAATATATACTATAACCAAAGTGCTTCACATATTACATGTTTTGTTGCATGGTACTCTACTTCTATAAATAAAAGTGCTACTACACGTATTTTATTGTACTAAGAAATAAGGCTAGAGCCAATATAATATACATATCCTAATGTAGATTTTTTGTCATCTATAGATCCAACATAACTATAACTAAATATCCCTCTAAATAAATTTCATTATCATCACCATTTTTTAATGTATTAGCCCATATTATATAGCCTTGCTAATATATTATAGTATTCTCTTTCTAGATTTCCAATGACTTTTTCTAGGTTCTTGCATAAATCTTGAAATATAATTTATAGCAAAAATAATATCTAGTCTGGTATTAGTTAAATATAAAAGACTTTATATGAGGAATTAAAATAGGGTTTTAGAGGCTAGGGCAGAGACCTGTAGAAAATTTTCATGGAAAAAATACCATCAAAGAGGATCAATCTTGTTGGAGGGTCTTTCAATAGTAAGGATCATGACCAAGAATGGAGGTCATAGGTACTTCGGTACCAGATCCTCCAAAACAAGGAATTTCATATAAGGATAAGCTATGTGAAACCCAAGATAGATTCAATCACTATCAAACACAAGCAAGGAAAATCATAAATACATGGGAAATCCAAAAAAGAGGATTCTTTACCTGAAAGGATGAACAAATTTTTACCACAAGCAAAAGAAATACCAATAATGGAAATGGTATAGGATTGGATAGTTGAGGATATAGTTTATCAAACAAAACACAATCTAATAGGTAAAGTCATAGGTTTTAGACTCTCTATGCATTTCCTCCACATGTAGATAAAGAAAAAATGGCTTCTGGAAGGAGAATACTCTAACTCTCCCAAATGGGTATTTTTCTACAAAGTTCACATCAATGGCAGATCAATAAAAAGTATTTGAGGGAGGGTTGTATCATCGCGAGCCAACAGGACTATTTATGTAACCATGAAAGATGGGAATTAACTTAAGGGTGGAACCAACTGTAATACCAATATGGGTAACATTATTTTCCCTTCCCCTTGAATTTTGGAAAGAGGAGGTACTCGAGGTAATATGCAACTTACTAGGTCATTAACAAGGTAGATCAAGAGAAACAGTTTTAGGAGGGTGAACAATGTTTGACAGGGTTTGTGTAAAAATAGATCTTAGTAAACCTATTCCAACAAATATAGACCTAAAAATAAAGGATTTTTCTAGAACCAAAAACTAGATTCCATTTATATTTCGAATGTGTCAAGCTCATGGACATCTAGCTAGAATGTGCCCAATAGTTAAGGATCATCAATTTAAACGAGATGAGATAAAAGAAAATATTAATTTTCCAGGCCAATATCTTCAATAAAAGGTAAATCATAATGAAGGGAAAGACCCAAAAGACTCTGAGAGCTTTCACAAAGTAATCGATAGGTCAAATAGAAGAAGTCAACAAAGCAATCAAAGACAAGTAAAAAAATTGGAAGAACAAACAATAAATATGAGATATTCAAACAATTGGGAATCCTAGAAATAGAAGGAAATTTTCAAATGGAAGGATTAGAGGAGGATAATCAACAAGTCACACTAGTTTATTAGGAACACTAATCCAATCTATTGTCATAAAAAAATCAAAGAGCAAAACCAAACACAATCTCTCTCATGGAAGACGAGATTCAACCAATGAGGGAGACCATAGGAGGGGAAATAGAGGAAGGGATAGTATTATATCAGGAAATAGAGATGAAATAAGGAAATAAGAATAAATAAAACCCTAAATTAGGGATTCATAAAGTTGAGAAGAAACAAAAATTGGACCAATTTTTACAAAGGAAGTCAAACAAGGGAAAGATGGAGGAACAAGAAAGAAATTTGAGACAAAAGGGAAAGATAAAATTGGTGGATGATTTTTTCTCTCTCATTTCTCAATGATATTAATTACTTGGAATGTAAGAGATTTAATTATCCACCATAGATAAAAGATAGTCAAAAATATTACCATATATATGAGTTAGGTATAATTTTTCTACAAGAAACTAAAATGTAAGGAGAATACATACAAAAAATAAATAGGAGGATATGGTAAAAAGTAGATATCCTTAATCAACATAGGTAAAATCAGGGGGATTGACCACTACATAGAATCACCAACCGTTCCTAGTGATAAGGAGTGCTCCATGAGAGGGTTGTTGATGGTTTGGTTATAAAATAGGAAAAATGGGAAAAATTGGACTATAGTTAATTTCTATGGAGCACAAATAGTCAGATTATAGAGGGATCAATGGGTAATCATCCAAAATTTCAAATAAAACTACCTGAAGGACCAATGTATTATGGTAGGAGAATTCAATGCAAATATTAGAATAGAGGAAAAACAAGGAGGGAGAGCCATGTTGGAGGAAAATGATAGGTTATTTTTAGCAGTAACATGTCAAATGAATCTAATAGATATCCTAACTATGGATAGCTCCATGACCTAGACAAATAGAATAAAGGAAGGGGAGACAACAAAATATTGCTTGGATCATTTCTTCATGTGGGAGGAATTATACCTACATACCAAGCATAAAACGAGGGTCATGGATGGGCTTTATTTAGATCATTTTATAGTAAGCATTACCAGAGAAGAATATAATCATAAAGTTGTAGGAAATTTTAAATTTGAGCTATGGTGCCTAAAATATGAGGAGTTGGAGGACCACATAAAGGAATGGTGGGAATTAGGAAACCCAATATTTGGAACATTCAAATTCAAAATCCAAAAACAACTAAAATATGTGAGGACCCAACTAAAGCAGTGGAGTAAACATAAGAAGGAATTCACTAGAATCCAAAAGAATGAAATCAAGGATCAAGAGAATATTACTCAGGATTTAAGATAAGGAACTATTACAAAATATCTATTACAATATGAGGCAAAAAATATTAGTGTAGAGGAAGCTTTGAAGGACCAATAAGAGATATATTGGAGGCAAAGATCCAAATTTACATGGTTAAAGGAGGGGGATAAAAACACAACTTTATTTCATAAGACAACAACAACTAGAAGACAATATAATGTAATTATAGGTCTTACAAATATGATGGATCAGGTAAAAACTAGTGGAAGAGAAATAAAAACTATAGAAAATTAGTACCTCCAAACTCTTTTTAGTAGCAATAAAAATTTAAATGCAACATGGTAGGAGAAGGTATTAAAGGCAATTCCATAATTAGTGAAACCTAAACACAATAAATTATTAATGGAGGAAATATTTTTGGAAGAAACACTGTAGATCATAAAAAAATAGAAATAGGAAATACACCAGGACGAGATGGGTTTCCCATTGAATTTTATCAAAATTTCTAGAAAATTGTGTGCAAAGCATTGGTGGAGGATCTAGAGGGAATCAAATAGAGTAAGAAAATTTTAAAATCCTTGAGTCATAATTTTATCACTTTAATTCTTAAGGGTCCACCTAGAGATATAATTAATAATTATAGGCCTATTAACTATATAATATATTATACATCATATTAACAAAGCTTATGTCAAAGAGGTTAAAATATTGTTTACCAAATTTGATTTCAAGTGAGCAAGGTGGTTTTGTTGAAGATAGAAAAATTCTAGATGGAATAGTAGTGTCTTAGGAGGTGATACACATAATATCTAAGCAAAAGTACTGAAGTATGTTTATTAAATTAGATATTTCTAAAGCCTATGATAGAGTAGACTAGTCCTTTATGCAAAGGATTTTAGAAAAAATGGGCTTTGTAGAGGGGTGGAGAGACTGGGTAAAAGCATGTACATAGACTATATCATTCTCAATTTTGGTAAATGGCAGCCCCTATACCATGTTTATAGTAGTAAGATCATTGAGGCAAGGGGATCCTCTTTCCCCTTACATTTTAATACTTTATGTAGAGGGTCTAGAAATATTGCTAAAAAAGGGAGACAAGAGAGAAGGCTAAGGGGTCTGAAAATAAGTTCTTAGATTGAGATAAATCACATCTAGTTTGTGGATGATATTTTTTTTTTTGGTAATTAAGGTACATAATCATTACAACCAGGTTTTACAAGTTGACCCAAAACCTATTACAAAAATAGCACAACGCTAAAACGGGACTTGATCTCAATATGGACCGTCTGTCCTTAGCCCCCTACTGAGGTCACACAGCCAACAAAGAGCAGCACCCTTACAAAATATTACACCCACCTTAGAACACAGGCAGTCGACACTATCACCTCCTAACACTTTCTCTTTTCTTTTGGTCGCAAAACTACGACATGTCGTGATATCGCGACACTTTTCCTTCCTCTTTCTTTTCTCTTTTGGTCACGAAAAAGCGACATGTCACAAAATTGCGACACTTTTCCTTCCCACTCTTTCTCTTCTCTTTTGGTCGATACGACATGTCGCGATATCGTGACACTTTTTCCCTCTTGCTTAATATCTTCACTTTTGGTCATGAAAAAGCGACATGTCACGAAATCGCTACACCCTTTCTTTCATTCTGAACATGTCATGAAATCATGACACTTTTTCTTTCCTCCTCTTTCTCTTCTCTTTTGGTCACGATAATGCGACATGTAGCGATATTGCGGCACTTATCCTTCTTCCTATTTCTCTTCTCTTTTGGTCACGACAGGATGACATGTCGTGAAATCACGAATTTTTTTCCATATTTCTCTTGCTCTTCTCTTTTGGTCGTGATAAACTGACACGTCATGAAATCGTGACACTTTTTCTTTCTTGCTCTTTCTCTTCTCTTTTGGACGTGAAAATCTGACATGTCAGGAAATCGTGAAACTTTTTCATTCATGTTCAACACATCACCAAAAAGTGACACTATTTCCTTCTTGCTCACCATGTCGCGATATCGTGACACTCTTTCTTGCATGTCACGATATCGCGACACTTTTTATTTCTTGCTCTTTCTCTTTTCATTTGGTCACGAAAATGTGACATGTCACGATATTGCAACACTATTTCCATGTCGCTATATCACGACACTTTTTCCATGTTGCAATATCGTGACACTTTTTCTTTCATGCTCAACATGTCACGATATCATGAAACTTTTTCCTTCCTCCTCTTTCACTTCTTTTTTGGTCACGAGAATGCGACATGTCACAAAATCATGCCACTTTTCCTTCTTGCTTTTGGTCTTCACTTTTGGCCACGAAAGGATGACATGTCGCGAAATCGAAACACTTTTCATTTCTTGCTCTTTCTCTTCTCTTTTAGTCACAAAAAAATAACATGTTGCGATATCGTGACACTTTTTCCCACTTGCTCTTTCTCTTCTTTTTTGGTCGTGATAATATGACATGTCGTGATATCGTGACACTTTGTCCTTCAAGATTAAATGAATTTTGAATGATATTGCTCTTATTAGTCAAGCCAATATACTAGTAGAAAGAAATATAAAAGAATTTTTAGATGGGTATACTCAAGATACTAGGAAAAATATTAATGAAAAAAATCTCAGATAGATTTTCTCAATACAACGAAGAGGGTGATAGAAAACTTTATATAGTTTTTGAAATTCATGGGAAATCCTTTACCTATAAAATATTTAGGAGTATCTTTATCTACATAGAAGATAAAAATGAAGGAGTGCAAAGGGTTGATTGACATACTACAATCTAAGTTTAGCACCTGGACACACAAATTACTAATCTTGGGAGGAAGGCTTACAATGATTAAAGTTGTGCTACAAGCCCTCCTAGTTTATAAAATTTTTATATTTTAGGATCCAAAGGGAATTCTAAAAGATATTGACAAAAACACAACAAAGTTTTTGTGGGTAGGTCCAAGGGGAGAACAAAACCTAGCACTAGTTGGGTGGGAGAAAAAATGTAAACCAAGAAAACAAGGATGATTGGGGATAAGATTAGCATCCCAAAGTAGCAAGGTACTATTGGTCAAAAATCTGCCTATGGTTGGTTATTGTGTCCAAGACATGACCAAAATTGAATAAATGATTAAATTTTTAGGCCTAATTTGTTCAATCTCCAGAGAAGGTTGGTTCCTTTGGGAAGTTATAACTAACTAAAAAGTAACCAGGGATAAGAAGAGTGTTCTTGAAAGAGATGTAAATTTAGGTAAAGCTAGAACTTGATATGGTACAGATTAAGCAAAAACAAGAAGTGAATAAAACCATGAAATAGAGCAACTACCACAACCTCTTAAAAAACCAACCAGTTATTTAACATACATAGAACATGGTTAATAAATATTTAGCTTTACAAAGTATAAGTTACAAGACTAAGAAATAAACATGAACAAGAATCCAAAAATTAGAATTGATATCACATACATTTATATAGCTAAATCAAAAATATCCATCCATTCATACATACTTTTTTTGCAATATATTTGAACCAAATATTTAAACAAATATCTTTATAGAATTTGCTCATTCCAAAATTTAAATCCATACAACTTGTAAATTCCTAAGAGTTGGCCCCTAAAAAAGAGATCGATATTGTTATTTGTAACCTTTTTAGTTCAACTATCTAAAATATCTTATATTTAAAACTATTACAATAGACTTCCATGTGGATAAAATGATGATATACACATTGTACAACAACATTGATGGGCAAAGAAATCATAGCCACTCCTCAATATTGAACCTGCTCAGTATCCCTTAATCTTCAATAGCTATAATCAATAGTATCCTAGCTAAATATTTGATATTTTTTAGAGGATGATGGTCACAAATTCCTATTGGTTCATGATTCTGTGATACTTTCTTACACTCAAGCCTTATTGTCTTCATCCCTAGTAGATTCCCATTGGGTTGTGATTGCATGACACTTTCTTGCACTTGATCCTTCTTATCTTCATCCCTAGAAGATTATTATTGGGTCATGATTCTATGACATATTCTTGAACTTGAGTCTTCTCATATTCATCCCTAGCATATTCCCATTGGGTCATGATTCCTCGATACTTTCATGTAATTGAGCCTTCTCATATTCATCCTTGGTAGATTCCCATTGGGTCGCAATTCCATGATACTTTCTTGCACTTGAGCCTTCTCATATTCATCCTTGATAGATTTCCATTGGGTTACAATTCCATGAAACTTTGTTGTACTTGAGCCTTCTTGTCTTCATTCCTGGTGCATTCCCATCAGGTCACGATTCCATAGTACTTTCTTGCACTTGAGCCTTCTTTTGGTTATAGTTTACATGAAGGAAACTAAGTGGGTGAGGGGAACACAAAAATCACCCATATTTTGGTAACTCATAGGGGGACCTTTGCTTGCAAAGTCTATTGAACCAGGGTTATGCATAAGGGGTCAGCCCCAAAATCTATTTATAAAATCAAGGTGAATTGTCTTGGAATATCGGTGAATTTTGTAGAAGTATACATGGCGAATTGCATTTATTTATTTCCAAAAATTTTCAAACCATGGCGAATTTCATTAATTTATCTCCAAAAAATTTCAAACCATGGTGAATTTTTTTGTGTTGGGGGATATGAATATCGCTTTAAAAAATATAAAAATGTATGACATACTTAAAAGCTTTAGCTCGATATGAAAGACTTTAGGCCGACATGACGACTGATAACATGTCGATCGATTGTAGGCATGCCGATCGGCTGCAGGAATGTCGATCGGCTGTAGGAATGCTGATCAACTATAGACATGCTGATCAACTATAGGCATGCCGATCGACTAAAGGCATGATAATCGACTGCAAGAATTTCGATCAGTTGCAATAATACCAATCGATTGTAGGAATATCGATAAGCTATAGGAATACGAATCAACTGTAGGAATGTTGATCGATTGTAGTCATGATGATCGACAGTCTCTACAACAGATAGATGAATTTTGATTGACACCTCTACAATCGATCGACTAATGACGATCGACACAGTTATGTAATTGATTGACTAATACAGATTGACACCTCTACAACTAATAGATAAATATCTATCGATAATCCCTCCAATCAATAGGCTGATGTCGATCTACACCTTTGCAACTGATAGACACACCACTGTAATTGATCGGCTTATACTGACAGACATGGCTCTACAATAGATCAGCTTATACTAACAGACACGAATCTACAACCGATTAGCTTATGCCAACATACATAGCTCTACAACTGATCAACTTATTTCGATAGACACTCCTCTATAACCTTCTCAAGTTTTTCATTGTTTCAGAGCTATTTTTGAGTTAGAGTATTTTTGATGTATGTTTATCGATACCTAGTACAGTATATATACGAGTAGTATATGAGGCAATTTGGGCAGGAAAAATTAAATCATTTATAATTTGAAGGTGATTTGGGTGAGAAATATAAATTTGTTTATAATTTGAAGGCAAATTGGGCAAGAAAATCAAAATCATATGTAATTTGAGGTCGGTGAATTAAAATAAAATTAGGTTCATGATTATTAATGGCGGGAGAATTTAACCCAAAAAAACTTCCACCTCGTAAATTTAAGGCAATGGACCCTAGTGAAAGGATAAAAAATTAGCCTTTTCAAAATTTTAAAAATCCTAAATAGAGCCAATTTATGATATTTTATGCTTATGCATAACCCTATATTGAACCCATATAGTCTTATCCAGCCCAACACTTTACAAATTTATTGGCAGATCAACATAACAAAACAGGACAAAAAGGTAAGTTGAGCGAGGAGGAAGCTAATGGTGGATAAGTGATACATTTGTTTTACCCAAGATCAGTAAATACAAAATAAAGGATATACAAAAAGATAATTGGGAAGCTCAAAATAATATACGAAAATACATACAAATGGGCTATGAGAGGGGAATAATAAACCTTGTCTAATACTATCACTCAAAATTATGGAGGATGATGTCAGATATTCCATTTACTAAGAACATGGGTCCATTGGGAATAAATTAGGATACCAAAAAATAAAAGGGGTGGAGAATTTATACAGGCGAGCGACAAAAAATAATATTACAAATATGAATGCAAAATCAAGCTACACCGAATATAATATATTGAAAAAAAGCAATATAAATACACAAATGATTGCACAAGGAAATATATTCTTTTATTAATGTCGGTGGATCTCTAGTATTACAATCAAGAATGACCCAAATGTGGTGTTTATGAAGCTTTTTATTTGATACAATTATTACAATACACTAGGGTTATCTAAAACCCTAGTTAACAAATGATTGTGGTGTATTCAAGCCTAATTTGATCCTAAAATATTATGGATGGGCTTTGGATATCCTTGATAGGGCCACCCGATCTTCAATAGTCTTCATTGAATACTTATCTCACACTTGCACACAACAAACAATGACATGATTTAATAATACATCTGAGGTCTCCACTATGAGAGACCCTCAAAAATAAAATCACTAACCCTAATATTGCATAAAATCTATAAATAAATGACAAGAACATAAAATGATGTGCACAAAAAAATTACCTTGGCTTCATTGACTTGTCATTTGTATCTTTGTTATTGTTACAAATGGTGGTTATGCAGATGTACCCTAGAAAAACCTGAGTGTCGTAGGACTATAGGACTAGGGTGGGAAATGCCCGTAGGTGCTTGGTTCTGACCAGAAACACCCAAGGGCACCTGGTAGTCTCTAGTGGGTGCTTTGAAGACTCTAGTAGGTGCCCAAGAAGCTTCGAGGGGCATTCGATGGTTGATAAGAGGATCATAGAAACAGATCTAGCTCACGAGGTGGATGATGGTGGATGTAAAGTATACAAGGGGAAACGATTGAGGATGGAAGTCACAAGAATACCTGAGGGTAAACTTAGAAAAATGTGTTAGAGATTCTAGGGACTCCCAAAATGTTAGAGTTTGAGTCGTCAAAATGACTCCTCTTTATAATATTGCCTTAGGCACATTAGGGTTTTGACAACACAATTTCTTTGGCCAATATTAAAATATGACAAAGGGTGGAGATTAAATCTGGGTAAATAACATGGATTAAGGTGGATGGATGGCTAGGATTAAAATATAATGCATGGTTGGGATTAATTCATACATATATACATATATATTAAATATATAAATGTAATATATAACATATTCTTATTTAATTATATATTAAATATATATATATAATGGATAATGTGGCGGGAAATTATGGATGGAGGACAAGTGGCTAGATTTTGGTGTCTACAAAAACATTGAAGATAGGGAAAGGAAGAACAAAAAATAAGGGAATTGGAGTTACACAAAATAGAAAAACCTCCAATAACCACATATCTTTATAAATATATTTTGTTGGTGTGACAAGCCTTTTGAAAAAGAGCCTACCCTTGTAAATATATTCCATTGGCGTGTAGATCTCTTCCAAGAGTAGATAGATTTAAATGAAGTAGAAATTGGAGGTAATTATCTATTTTTGTTGTGTCTCTTTACTTTCGTAATACGAATAACCAAAAAATTCTTCCATCGCTTATACTTCCTCTTGTAATCTCCCATCTGCATGATCAGAATTATTTTTAATTTTGAAAGCTTCATCTTTTCATCTCTTCAGACAATTTATTCTTTATATAGAAATGAGTTGGGGTGAGTACCCAATCAGTGAATGATTGTGAAGATATACCCCATAGAGTTTGAGAAATCCTTTTCCCATTTAAAAGGTGTTCCCACATCAACTGACTTCTTTACTTGCGTTGCTTCGCTTGCTTCAGGATTTTCCCACATACTCCATCCATTCTAGTATGACATTACTTTATATGATGTGTGACTTCCTCTTTTGTTTGCACATGCTTTCGTGGCTATATATTTATTTTTTTGTAATATTCAATAGTTCTAGGTGTCATTTCAAAAGTTGCCTATCTTCATCAATTGGGTTACAGAGTCATAGGACAATTTCATAAAAAGTAGTGCGAGAAAGAAACATAATTTAGCAGTAATATGATTCATACATCGGTGGTTGCATCCGGTAACTTGTTTGATATTTTTAGATATTATAATATCTTTAAAATTTATCTACTTGATTTATCCCCTACTCATTTGAGGTAAACATACAAATACTGTAGGACAAATGCTTCGATATAGAATAACAATACTTATTCATAATGACTATAGTCATTCATTTCATATATATGCCGAATATGTACACAAAAAGAGATGTGTATCAGATCTAGCTCTTAGGGATCTTTCTTAATGTACCCCATGAATCTACAATGTCTAAACCACATGGTGTAAAATTTTAACCGCTCTTGATTCTCGGTTCATATTACCATCAAATTATTACTAGTGGAATCCTCTTTTATTTCTAGGATAGTTGCATCTTGATTAAAAAGTGGAAACCAAGAATTTAGTCTTTCTCTATTTGTTATAGGAAATAGCACCCACTCTTTGTGTATTGTATGCAAACTTCCATCTACCTGGGATCCTATACTATCTATTGTCTGTGCATATATCCTTCGATCTAGTCCTATGTCATGAAATGCTACTCCCTGAAAAAGATGATTGGAACTCGTATTTATTTGACAATGGGGAATTGTTATGAAGTGATCAAAAGGTTTTTTACCTACTAATAGAGAATTTTCCTTGAGCTGAGTAATGTGTGCTTTGGATGAATTTCCAAGGTCAATATATTTCCTCTTACATTTGGGTTTTTTGATGGGGTGCATCTTCAACCCATAGTAACCTTCAAAGAAAAAAGGTTGCAACCCTTGGTTGGGAACTATGATAATATTCATGGGTAAAGATATAAATACTCAATCCTATTGCTTTGGGATAAACACATTCTGAATAATGGGGGGACATTGACGACCTCCACATCTTGAATTATGGCTAGGTCTGGGTGTCCACATATCAGCATTGGTATTCTATGTAAAGTCCCTATCCATTTCAAAATTTTCTCTTGGAATTGTAATATGTTAATCCCATTTACATATGGATTTAAACCCAAGCTCCTACAAACTGCTACTTGTATAATTGTGACTTGAGCTCTTGGTTTCATCATGTAGTTATGCAATATTTCATTTTTCGAAAATAGACATAGGTAAAAGGGTGAGGGATGATTATTTAGAATGATAGAGGGAGGAGCTTGTGTAGGAGAATCACCAATGGTGATTTCAATAAAATCTACTTGATCAGATGCCAAGAGTTCTTATTCTAATCCTTTGGGCATTGTAGTTGAAACTTCAACATAATTATGAAATTGTTTTATCGTTTCCATTGTTTGCTCAATTGTAATGATAGGGAAATATAATTTTATGTATATCTTGAACGTCTTTTGACCTGATGTTTGATATTCTAGGGAGAGACTTAAAAAAATTTCCTGACTGGTATTATCATTATCCTGAGGTTGTATAGACTGATTATCAATCGCTTCATGATCTTCACATTGTAGTACTAAAGGCTTTACATCTCTTTGTATAGTATTACATGCTATTATATTCTCCATTAGAAGAATATAATTATTTTGCTCTCAGTAATATTAACCTTCTTCAAAATATTTTCCATTATGGGATAGGGGTTCAATCAGTATTTGATCATTTTTCTTCTTTCATCATAATCTTGCTATCCTTTTGTTTTAAAATTTACCATGGATTCTGCATTTAAAAATATATGGTTCTTGTACTAAAGATTCAAAGCCATTAAGATCTCATTTCCTATCTAGTGATATTTGTCTATCCATAGCTTTCATTTCCTCCATGAGTCTTTGAGGTTCCATTATTAACTCTTGCTCCACTGGGAACTTATATTTTTGATATTCGATGGAGAGACTACTTGTTGTATCTTGATGTATGTGTGAACCACTATCTCATATAGATGGCAGAAAGGCTAAATTATTGAACAAATGGAAGGAATCTCAGGGTGTTATTTTCCCTATTTGGATTAGTATATTTTTAGCTTGGGTAGCTTCTTTGAAATTTTATAGGAAATACTTCACTTTGGATTGCCAGATAATGATACTTATATTGGGGTTGAAGGCATGGATATAAAAGAGATATGGCTATATGAAATATGGTTGAAATTCAAGAGGTATCCTTCTCTACATTATTTATAATATGATGTTGAAGTTAAAAATGGTTTCATGGACTACCTTTTTAAAGAACGAGAGTTGAGTGAGCAGTTGAAAGGGGTCTCCAAAATTATCAAAAGCATAAATGATAACTTCTACAAGATCTTCCCATGTATAGATACTCTGATCCTCCAAAGTTCTATACCACATTAATGCTTTCTCCTTAAGAGAGAGGACCAATAATTTTAGCATTACATCTTTGAAGGTGATATTATGCATGATAGCTAATGAAGCTACATCTTGGTAGTGTTCAAAGGTGATATCCTTTGTACCATCAAATCTTGGAAAGGTTTTCAATGCAACCTTGGGGATATTGTGCATATACTAAATATTGAGAGGGCCTGCATCATCCTATTGGGGGTAACACCATTGAGCCATTGATCCCTGATGTTATATCTATATTTCAAAATATTGGGGTTCCTTTTGTAGAGGGAAGTGACTTCATGATGATAGTTTTTTATCTCCAACCCTCCATTAGATCTGAGGCCTTTTTTAAGAAGATGAAAGCTACCCAAGTTTTTAATGTGGTAAAAATAAGGGGCAACCAATCATAATATCGAATCTGGATTTATAAGAAGAGATTCTAGGTGATTTAAGATATATTATTGTGCTAGAATAGGGTATAACCAAATCCTATAATATCCTAAAAGTGGGATGCAGATGGTCCCACCAAGCATGCAAAAAACTGTTGGTCCAAAATATGCCTATGGTTGGTTATTGTGCTCAAGACATGACCGACATTGAATGAATAGTTAAACTTTGGGGCTTAACTGGTTCAATATACAAATAAGGTTGGTTCCTTTGGGAAGTTATAACTAATTTAAAAGTATCTTTGGGGGAAGAAGAGAGTTCTTGAAAGAGATGTAAATATAAATGAAGCTAGAACTTGATATGGTGTGGATTAAGCAACAACAAGAAATTAACAAAACCATGAAATGGAGTAAATATCATGACCTCTTAATAGACCAACCAATTATTTATCATATACAGAACATGGTTATTCAATATTTAGTTTCACAAATTAGGAGTTCCATGACTAATAAATAAACATGAACAATATTTTAGAAATTAGAATTAATATCACGTACATTTACTTAGCTAAATAAAAAATATTTATCAATTCGTACATAGTTATTCTACAAGATATTTGAACTAGAGTTTAAACAAATATATTTATAGAATTTACTCCTTCCAAAATTTAAATCCATACAACTTGTAAATGCCTAAAATACGACCCTTAAAAAAGAGGTCGATACTCTTATTTATAACCTTTTTGGTTCAACTATCTAAAATATCTTATATTAAAAACTGTTACAATGGACTACCAGGTGGCTAAATTGATGGGATATACATCATGCATAAGTGTTGATTCTAAATAAAATAATTTGTGAGTTAGATATCCAGCCACTCGTTTTAGTGATTAATGTGTGCCACAAGATCATGGGAATAAAATAGAAATAACAACCACTCCTCATTATTGAACCTGCTTGGTATCCCTTGATATATAAAAACTATAACCAATGGTATCCTAGCTAAATATTTGATCTATTTTGGAGGATGATGGTCACAAATTTCCATCGGGTTGTTATTTCTCATCGGGTCATGATTTCATGATGCTTTCTTGCACTTGAGCATTCTCATATTCATCCTTGGTGGATTCTCATTGGGTCACAATTTCATGCTAATTTCTTGCACTTTATCCTTATTGTCTTCATACCTAGTGGATTCTTGTTAGGTCACGATTCCACAAAACTTTCTTGCACCCGAGCCTTCTCATCTTCATCACTAGTGAATTCCTATTAGGTCATGATTCCATGACACTTTATTGCACTTGAGCCTTCTTGTCTTCATTCCTGGTGGATTCTCATTGGATTATGATTCTGTGACACTTTCTTGCACTTGACCCTTATTTTGGTTATAGTTTACATGAATGAAAATAAGTGGGTGAGGAAAAAATAAAAATAACCCATAGGCACTAGTAGGGAAGCTATACTGGATATGGATTAATTCTATTGGGGGTTTATGGAGTAGACAATTACAATCCAAATATTACCCAAGAGTGGCTGAGAAAATCATACCAAGACTCATAGTGGAAGGAGAGGGATCTATAGTATGGAGAATAATGAAAGTGGACTAGGAGATAACAAAGCCATACGTAAATTAGTAGTTAGGTTATGGTAATGATGATCTATTTTGAGATAATTTATGGAATCAATAACAACCAATTGTTCAAACATTCCCACATATGAAGATTTGGAAAGTAGAGATCCAAAATGTAGGGTGGTAGAAATATTCTTACTATATAAAATTATGGAATCAACATGTTCTAGACTTAATACAATGGAAAAATCCCCAAGAATGGCCAATAAAGAGGATAGAGAGACTAACTGAAAAACTATGGAGACATTTCCAAAGATATCTAATTCGAGATGGTTCTAAGAGGAATTGAGTTATGCATAATGGGTTGGATTCAAAATGTACTTGTAAAAAAATGGTGAATCCTAATCAAAATCAAGGTGAATAATGGAGAATCCTAAGAAAATCAAATCGAGCATCTTCATACCAAAATTTGAGGTATTTGAAGCCCTAAAATGTAAGTTCATATTTGGGATCACTTTTGACCTATTAAATCATATTATAACTTTATAAAAACACCACCATTAGATTAGACTTGGAAATAGGTTTCCAACAAGTACAAATATGCCTATGTTTGGATATATATTGCGGTAAATTTACCCTAAGAAAAAATTGGTCCTAAAAATTTTAGGTGAATGGGTTGACATTAAGGGTCTTCATATTCACCAATTTCCAATATTGGAAATCCTAATATTCACTCAATTTACGAATATTCATGACTGTGCATAACCCTGAAGAGGGATATACTTGGATAGGAAGGAATCAAGTTGGGAATCTATAAGGTAAAGGAGGGATACAAGCTATCCTATGGATATGAGATTGCCCCAACACCACTTTCATGGATATTTGTTTGGCAAAATAAAGGATGGCAAAAAATTAATATTTTTTCATGGTTCATTACCCATATAAAGTGCTTGATAATTTCTAATTTAAGAACTAGAGGTTTCTACAAGCCTTCCAAATGAGTTATGTATGGAAATGTAGAGGAGACCTTTAGTAACCTATCTTTTGGGTGTTCTTTTTCCAAAGACATATGGATCAGCCAGTGGAGGTATATGAGATAGAGTTGGGAAATATTTTGGAGCTAGGAAATATTTTATGAGAAATGGAAACAGTGCAACATTAAGACTAAAATTGAAAATGGTATTGAAGTTGGGACCTAGATTCATATGGTGGCAATCATGGCTAGAATAAAATGCATGCATATTTATATTAGAGCATGGAACAAGGGAGCAAGTATGAGATAAGATTATGAGTTAGAAAATGGAAACACTATCTATTAAGTTATAGGAGGAAAAAAATATAGAAATGGAGGAAGTGATTATTCTAAGGAGGTTTGGAATAATAGTAAAAGAAAATAAGTAAGGGTTGGATGCATAGGTGAGATATCCTTTAATAACATAGAGTGGATATCACCTCCCAACAAGTAGGTGAAGGCTAACAAAAATGGGGCTTCTACTAAATAACCCTAGAAAAGGTAGTTTTGGAATTATCATATGGAATTGGAAAGGAGAATAGGTGTACTAGAGAGCAGAAGATATGGGGGAGACAAAAAATAATGAAGTATAATGATAGGTTATCTTGTCAGCATCAATGCTAGCTATAAATCTACATTTACATAAGCTATGGATAGAGAAAAACTCTTAGGAACGGGTTAGAATATTGGATTGCATAAGACCCTTTCAGGTGCTAGGAATTGGGGAGAGAAGAAACATGGAAGTAGTTCAAAATATTTTGAAGGTTTTTCAAGATGCATTTATTACACATATCAAGTGTATCATGACCCTCCCTTGGTAAACCTATGCATATGATGAATTCATGAACTGATAGGTTACATTTTTTATGGAATGACTAACTATTTCAAGTTTAGTTTTTGCAAAACATATATCCTAGGGAAGAATATAATGTATCTTGTTGTTGGAATGACTAACTATTTCATGTTTAGTTTTTGTAATACATATATTTTATGGAGGAATATGATACAACTAATGGATTTGCACTTTTATAGGAGCAAGCTTTCTCATGGATGGAAGAAAGAATTAACCATTGATAATGGGTTACCATAAAAAAAGGAAAATGATGTGATGATTCATTCATAGAACAACTAAAGTAAAATATGGATGAATGCTCTTTTCATGTAGTTACATGTCATGGCTTGCATGAGGGATATAGAGTGAGTTTTGAATGAAACTTGTTTATTTCTTGATAACCTTTCATTGATGTGATTTTATTTGAAAGAAACTTCTTCCTGATGAGATTTCATTGGATATATAGAGATTCATTGAAAGAAGAAATAGCGTTTCATCTTATTGTTTGTTATATTAAAAAAATATATAAAGAAGTAACATTTTGACTTACAATATTGCATTGGCATTAATAAGGAAGGATCATTATTATTGCTTGCCTAAATTCAATAATGACTAAGGAATTTCATTAATAACTTTATTAATGATTCTTGTTTTCTTTTGTCTATCTTGGAAGGAAACGTACTTCTTGATGAAGAGGCTCATTAAGTAGGGGCTTAATGATTTTGTGTGGTTAATTTAGTTGCTATTTCACCTTACGGTAATTTTTTTGATAATCTATCAGATAAAAGAAATGATAACATTTGAATTTCCAAGCTAAGACTACATTGAGAGCTTTGGTGAACCTAACATTATGCTTGCCAACTATAATCCTTCGTCATACTCTATAAGAGTAGGGGAATGTACGTAGTTCTTGATAGATGATGGATAAAAATCAACCCATTGAAGATGCCCAAAAAGAGGAGATAATGGAAAAGGTGGTGGTACTTTTGGAAAAAAAAGTGGAGAAGAGATGAAGAGAAAACGGTAAGAAAAGAAAAAAAGATAAGTTGTAGCAAGAAACTGAGAAGAGGATAGTGGGACTTGACTATCATGTTGTGTTTTTATATGATATCCAAGTTGGCTTCAAATAAGTTTTTTTCCTTTTAGTTTAAGAGTTTGAGGTGATATTCTTGTTGATTGATTCCATATTGAACAAAAGTTATTCATAGTTTGTAATTTTTTTTGCTTTTACGACCTTATTTGTTATCTAAAGGAATGGAAGATGTTTTCTATTTAGGTCTCTCAGCTAGTTGAATATACATATATAGATTTATGTGTATATTTAGTTCATTAACTACTTGAATAGATAAGTTTGCATGATTTTTGAATTTTAAACTAGTGTTGTTTGCCCTTATTCTTTGATTACTCCTTTTAGGAAACATTTTGGGTAACAAGTTTCTCTAGGGAAGTGAGTTATACGAATAATAATTTGTGAGTTCAAAGTCCCTGAGTGTTAATTTAGTGAGAACTCTTGATATAGGTTTTAAAAAAATAATAATAAGTAGATCACTTGAGACATTAATGATTGGTCTTGATTTATTTATAATATATTAACATGAACTCGATCATTTTTGTATTATGGTGAGAAACACGTAAATTAAACCTGGTGAAGAGACCTTAGTCTGCTTATTTCTACCATGGTGGATATAAGCATTAATGTACATTATGTTTTGGATATGGTTATGGTGAGTCAACTTGTTTTAATTGAATAAGGTTCATAGATGTATGATGGCCTAGTAATACTTTTTATTTAGAAATATATAGAAGGTTCATTACTTTTGGATCAGGAAAATCCGTGTGACATATTTTGAGTTCTTGAAAAAGTGGGGAAAGATTCACATAGACATTAAATTTGGAGATTATATTTTTTATGTTCACTATGACCTAAGGTGTTACTATAGAGATTAGTTTTAGAAGACACTTTTTGTTGTATTTTCTTTGGCTGGAACAATGGGGAAGAAAAATTGGTTTCTATTTAAGCTTTGTTGATTAATTATTGCAAGAAGGATCTAAATTTGTTGGGTATACTAAATGGAGTGAAAATACCTCTATGGTATAAATAAGACACATTTAAAATAGGTGAATGGTTTTGTCATTTGTCATGACTTCACGTACGTATTTTCACACATAGTGTTGGTGACCTTCATGTGGTATGCTTTATGTCCACTAAGAGTGTTGTCTTCGTAGTACTCTAGTGAAATATTTTGATTAACTTGATCTTTTAAATTGTCTACTTTATGCGTGATTTACTATACATAGGTGAATGAATTATATTCTATCCTCTAAAATGAATGTGAAATCTGAATTTAGTGGAAGGTTTATCGAGACCTTATATTTTTAAAGAAATGAGACAAATAATGGATACTCATGGTTTTATTTAAAGAGGGGCACGAAACCATTGCTTGCAAAGAAAAATAAATAGATTTTCTATTGGTTTTTGTGAAACTTTAATTCATCGGAAGTGAGCATATAAAATCTATAATTTTATTTGGAAAGGTATAATAGATCATGTCTTATGGAAATATGCTTGCAATTAAATGAATACATGCATTATGAAATGTGCTCTCATGCTAGGAAATTGATCTGATCCCTTTTAAAAAAACAAATCTTTTTCAGTGGTTAAAAGAACTTGAAGAAGGCTAAATTGAAGATGTACATAAGTAGAGAATGGTGAAAAGAGATTTTAGTTACCATTATTTTAGTCTATGTGGGAATGGTCTTTGAAAATATTATCCTGTATATTTCATTATGAGATACTTGGTGTATTTATCAAATATATATTATAATTAAGATCTTCTTGGGTGGAGAGAAAACCTTTGAAGACTATTTAATTGTTGTACTCTATGATAAGAATGAAAAATTTAGTTTAATAGAATTGAACCATCAATCCATGCTTAGTGATTTATTTATATTGCTATAAAAGGATTACTAATTTTTATTTCTGGTAGAACCAAGGAAGATATGATATTCATTTTGGATGTATAAATATAGACATCTTAGTTGTATAAATTAAAAATGTTATGCATTGATGAAAATAATGGATATTAGTAGTTTAAGTTGGGATTTTATTGAAATCCTCTTATTAAGCATAGTTAAAATATTACTTTAATGCATAATATAGGTTCTTGATAACTCTATATAGCATGTGCCTTGAAATTTATAAAATGAAAAGTAGTATTTTTATAATGGAAGGGTACTAACTTATTTTTGTTTTGGTAAATAATAAATTTTGAAATAATATTTGATCTTATATTTATATTACTTTAAATGGTATTAAGAATATAATCTCCTAAAGTGGTTTTTCAATAATTAAATATTTAGGAGATCTATAAAACATACTTATCAATAAAATATTCTTGATAAGGCTTCAAATATATTTGACCTTTCTTTCTTAGGAGATGGTTGATGCATTCTAAAACCTCTTTTTAGTTGTGGAGGATTTATTAATACTATTATTTTAATGTATATTTATGATGGACCTTAATAGTGTGATGAGGGAGTAGGAATTTAAATACCTCGTACCCTTGGGTTAATTTTTGGAAAGAGAACTATACATGAGAAGGCTAGCTCATTGTGGAGATGAGATGGATAGTCTAAATCCTAGACACTTACTACACCACCTTAGATAAACATATGTACGGTATGGTGATATTTGTGCCCACTTTAATAGAATGAAAGGGATAAGTTAGTTCATTTTAGAAAATGAGAATGATAGCTTGAATTTGGTATTACACCTAGTGCACTTATATAGACAGGCATATGTAAGTAGTAGGTATGTATGTATCCCATGATAAGTCTAAGTAAAAAATACATAATCAATATTATGTTGGAAAAATACCATAGTTAAGGGACATTAGCTAAAATTTAGGAAGGTTCCTTTTTAAGATTCAGTTAGCTTACCATGATTTCTCTAAGAGTGGATAATAGGTTTTTAGGTTGATATAGCATGTGTGCATCCCTTTCCAACTCATTTGTTACAATTAAATTGGTGTCATGATGTTTATGTGGATTTATTATACTTAATTTGAGAGAGTGATGGCAAAAATATATTCATCTAATCGATAGGATTATTTCATAGGTTTGTTCTATTTTTGGTTACCTTAAAACTGGTGTAGATGTATTATCATAAGTGTCAATCAAGAAAGCTTTTTCATATTAAGATTATGTTATGGTATATTATTATTTTCAAAAGTATGCTTTAGGCACTCCATCTAAACTAAATCCATCCTTTTATGAAACAAGTGCCCACAAATCCATCATATGTTTAGTGCTTCTCAACACCTAACTCGACCTTTTATCAAATGTTGGGTTTCTTAGCTTATCGTGATGACATCAATGCATTCAAAATTTGGCCACTCTTCTTGCTTAGACACACTTTTATGCATGAATTTTGGATGTTACAATCTAAATATTTTATTATAGGGCTTTTTTCCTTATCAAATATTTGTTTGAAACTACTTCATCTCTGTCATACTTTTATTTAACTTATAATAACACTAAAATTTGAAATATCTGGCACTCTTTGATGCTTAATTGATATTTTGTAAAGGATTTTATCAAATGTTGGGTGAACTTTATATTGTCCTTAGTGTGTCAACTTCAATACCTTAGAACACTTTTTGGCTCAAGATCTATTCTACTACATTTATAATTTATGGAACCTATGCTGATGTTAGCACCTTAAAACATCTAGCCCTTTTTGCTAGATAGTCAAGATTTACTATACTTGACAAGCTTTGTTGTAATGTTAGATGCTAATTATTATCCATACTTTGCCAAAATTATTTTACAATGTGCTAGGTACTATTTCTTGATCCATAAGATATCAAAATTTTATCAAGCCTCTACTGACATTAGCATTATATATATATTTTTCATATCCCATACTTAGTCAAAATTTGAGTCTAGTTCAAAAATAAAATATAGATCCTTCTACCTTAGTTGGATTTTGGGATTTAGTTATGCTAGATACCATATGTTTTCATGTTTATTGTTGATATTATCATCTCAATGTTTTTTTAGCTTTCTACATAGAAAAATTCAAAATTATGGTGTTTTATAGGCTTAGTTGATCATCACCTACCTTCCTCTTGATCCGATGACTATTTCAAATGCCTATCTGAGCTTCTAAAACTACCCGAATTAAAAAAATGACATAACATACCATAATTTGTCTCCCTTTAAGGATATAGATGTGGGTGAGTTATTCCACCCATAGTAATGAAAACTTATAGTAAAACTTATTAAAGATAATTTAACCTATTTCAAAAACCATGAGAAATAGTAATAGGATTTGTATCATTCTAAATTCTAATTTATCATGGGGATATGATATATTTGTACATCCATACTTATAAGCAATTTTATTTGATGGCCAACTCTAGTCAAAAGTTATCTCCATAATTTTATAGCCCTAAAAATGTGGTTTGCCACATTGGTGAAGTGGCTTAACAGTTGAAAATTCCATTTTATTTTTACATCCTTCATATCCTTGATATTTCATGTCTTAAATAGTTTAGTGACTAAACCCCAAATACTACTTCTAGTACTCAATAAAGAAGGTCAACTCAATTTCCATCCAAAAGTAGTGTTGCATCATAGATTTTATCTTTTGTGGTGTTCTTAGACTTACGATTTCCTCATAAAATGGTAGGATCTTCAAAGGAACATGCAACATTGCAACATGATATTCTAAAAGAATTTTCTAGTTAAGGAAAGGATCCTTATAATGTATTTATTATATCCATGTCTAATATCTTTATTATTATTATCTTGGGACTTAGATTAAGATTGTAAACCCATGACCAATAGGATTAGGTTTTAATTTTATTTAGGATATAAATAGGAGGAGTTATGTTGTATATAGAATCATATTTCATATTGATAAGTTAGTAACCTTTGTTGCACAAATAAAATTCATCCTCTATAAATTGCTAAGAGACATCACAATCTCTAAGTGGCTAGGATTTATGTTAATTATAAATCTAGAATTTGTTACTTGCATTTTTTATTTTTTGGCTTTAAATTTGAATTATTTTCCTTAGTGGATATTTACTATTGGATATTATTTTATTTTATTTTCTATATATTTATAAATAATTTTGTTTAATAAAAAAACAAAAGAGCTTTTATAAATATTTTTTATAAATATTTGAGCATAATAGTTATGAATTTAAATATTTGAAATATATATTTTGACTTCATGAATCAAAATGTTAAAAATATGCAATGTGTGTTAATTTATTATTATAAACACTTAGATAACCACATAATTGATTTAAGTATAAATTTTATTTATACTTTATTACATTACACTGGTATCTTAACACCTACACATTTATTACATCTTGATATCTATTTTTAAAGGTTATATTTTTATACTTAACTTGTTGAATTAAAATTTACTTTCCTTTATTTTTAAATAAATTATTAATATACCAAAGTAAATTTTATTAATATCTTAATAATTTTATCATGACATGTTTTTTTTTTTTTTAAAGTGAAAATTGTATTAAAAAGATAGATTTAAAGTTACAATAATTAACCTACCACTTTTTTCCAATTCTAAGATCCTAATCAAACTAACTCTAACATATCCTTGGACCACAAATTTCTTAATGCGATCCAAATAGTAGAAACTCCTATCCTAAATATAATTTTCATTAATACTATTCCAGAGGACCTAGATTTACTTTTATATCTTACCATGACATTAGGGGCTATTGCAAATTGGGACTAAGAACACTACAAGCAACAATATGATGGTAGACCAAAGGTTAATCATCATAAAAATCAACCCTAGTCCCACACACTTTATTGCCTAAATCATAAAGATGTTTGGTTTTTCACCTTCATCCAATCTAGAATATCCTTATTTTTATCATATTTTAATTGGTATCATACATGATTCTTACTTTCATTTTAGCCAAAAGTATAGCGATTGCATTCTACATTCTACCTACATAGACCAAAATGGCATCCTCAAATTTTTTCTAAATGGATTTAACCTAATTTACCATATTCTTGATCCACCGTGCATTTGTTCTAAAATTCCTAATCTCATTTAGCAACCCCATTAAAATTTAAGAGTTGCACTCCACAATGATCTTTTGAACTACATTATCCCAAGCATTACGAGATATCTCTTTAATTTTCAAAGTTTTTACTTCACTATGTGTTGCTACTCCTAGGCCTTCCAATTCCCAATGGAGAACTGTCCTCTTATAGTCTCTTTCGAGGAAACCAATACCCACTACACTTAGGTTATTCTTGGTTGCTTTGTGTCCATTTATTCCCAACCTAGGGGTGGGATTTTCCAAGCTCCATAAGTCTTCATCATGGTAATGTTATTTTCTTGTTGGCTTTCTTGCTCTCCCACATCAGCCTTTACTATTTCTATAACCTTGTTTAATATGTTTTTCTAAACTAGCTCTATCAGAGTGTGTTCCTATATAAATATTTTGATATTTATTTCTAACCATATGTGCCACCAAATGAAGCTCAAACCTAGATACCAACCTAACTAAAGTGATTTATTTTTAATCTTTTTCATTTTTAGACTTTCCTTATTCTTCATCCACCGTGCACTTGGTCTAAAATTCCTAATATCATCTAGCAACCCCATTAAAATTTGAGAGTTGTACTCCACTATGATATTTTTAACTCCATTATACCAAGCATTAAGAGATATCTATTTAATTTTCAAAGCCTTTGCTTCAATATTTGTTATTACTCTTAGGCCTTCCCTTCCAATTCCCAATGAAGAGACTTCCCCTTATAGTCTCTTTTGAGGAAACCAATACCCACTACCCCTAGGTTATTCTTGGTTGCTCCATTTGTGTCCATTTAATCCCAACCTAGGGGTGGGGGTTGCCAAGTTCTATAAGTATTTGTCATGGCAACATTATCTTCTTGTTGGTTTTATTGCTCCCCCACATGAGCTTTTATTATTTCTATAACCTTGTTTAATATTTTTACCAAACTAGCTCTATCAAAGTGTGTTCCTATATAAACATTTTGATATTTATTTCTAACCATATGTACCACAAAATAAATCTTAGACCTAGAGACCAACCTAACTAAAGTGATTTATTTTTTAACCTTTTTCATTTTTAGACCTTCCACATGTTAGTATGTGTTAAATACTAGTTGAGATGGGCCTTGAATATATCAACCCATTAATTCTACAACTTCAATATAAAGTCACACTAGAAGAGCAAAGGATCTATTTTATCCCCCTAGGTATTGCACATGATACATTGAGAAGGGCCATGAAAACCCTTCTTTTGCAAGTTACCATTAATAAGGAAACTTCAGGCAATGAAATTTATTTTTGGCTAGTCCTTTGTCAATCATACACTATCCCATGGAACATCCAACCACATTATATGGGGAGGGCACAATTCATTATAATCATCCTAGTTTATATAGATGCCTAAATTTCCATGAAACCAAGCTATCTTATCCTCTTTCTCCTTTCCTATAGGTTGGAGTTGCTTTAGTATCCTCTCTAAAAGTAACAACATATATGGAGAGATTAGGACTAGCTACTCTTCCTACTGCTTTAGTTTCATAAGAGAAAAGGTATCAATCTACCTTGCATATAGATAACATGCTATCTTAATCCAACCATTATCCTCCATGTTTTCTTGAAGGGATTGCAAATATGAAAATCCTAAAATTAGGGAGGCAGGTATTGGTCCCAAGAATTGGTCTACAAATTCACTTTATCCCCTCTAACCACTTTCTAAAATAGTCTTGGTTTCACCACTTTCTCTCCTAATTTTAACACTTTCCAAACAATAGAACGTTGATCACTCATAGGAATGTGACTTGCTTCCTTGTGGGGAATGCTACCCAAATACTTATGAATAATAACATTTGTAAAAAATGCTTCTTGATTAGAGATTTATATCCAATAAAGCTTACCTACTAGCACTTAGTTATTCAATGTTGCTTTTTGAATTCCTAATCCTTCGATTTCTTTAGGCTAGTAAATTTTATTCTAATTTATTAGAGTCGATTGCTTACCCATTTTTGGGCTATCCCAAAGGAATTTTCACATGAGCAAGTCCAACACCCTCATGATTCCAATCAAAGCTACAAGGATAGAGAAATTATAAACTAACATTACTTGAATCATTGATCGATGAAGAGTCACTCTTCCTTCAAAATAAAACCAATAGTGTGTCCAATGACTTACCTTCCCAACAATTTTGTCCACCAATATTTTCTATTCTAACACCTTAAGCTTCTTATAATGGAGTGGAATCCCCATGTAGTCCAACACTTAGTACATTCTTATCATGACATGGATGTTAAAAATTAGTTTATTTTTTATTTAAATAAATAATTAAATTTAAAAATAAATTTTACTTTGACCATATTGCTATTATAATAACTCTTAGTACTTAGTACATTCCTGGTTGATAGCTATTTAATGATTTATATTTTGAACCTAATCAAGCCAAATGATTTCAACAATAATCAATTACATAAAATTCTAAACTAGGAGATCCAAGTTCAAACCATGACCATATGTGTTTGCATGATTGTGTCAGTGTGCTTGTAGCTAAGAAAAAAATAAAATAATTTAAAGTGTATATCTTTTCAAAAGCTTTCTACACTGTTTGGACCAAATATCTTAGCATACACCCATGCAATATTAATATATATATTTTGTTACATAGGAGAGTTGGTCACAACCACACTATTTTTAGTAACTAACAACCACAAGGTTCAAACCATTAGGAATACTCCCACCAAACCTATTCCACATCGTTATTGTTGATCCAACATGAAGGGGACCATCGATCACTCGAGATTCATGCCATAATCACCATTTTGGTGTGCAATCAAAGGGTTTATATCAGACTACTACATTTACAAACAAGATACCCCCAAGGTTTTAACCTAGGTATTTTAAATTTTTATGTTAGAAAGAAGCCTCGAGAGCCACTCTTAGGGGTCTGACAATGTCATCCCGTATACCACTATCTAGAGGGAATCCATAAGATATTTTTTGTGTCCTCCTTAGTATCGTAGAGGTTTGAATTGTGGATCAACGAGGTCAGGCTCACCTTCTCCACTTACACTACAAAGACAAAAAAAATTCTTAGGGTAGAGAGAAAACCTAGAGAGCTACTCTTAAGTGGTTGGCAATATTATCCCATATGGGTTTACCACTATCTAGAGGGATGTCACAAGAATTTTTTATCCCCCTTTGCATTGTAGAGGTTCGAACCATGGACCTCTTAGTCAATGGGACCAGGCTCGCCTTCTCCACTTAGGCTACAAAGACGAACAAAACTTTTAGATTAGAAAGAAACTTTCAAAACTACTCTGTGACCAACAATACCGTTCCATCTAGGTATATTACTATCTAGAGAGAAGCCATAAATATATATTTTTAGTATCCCTTTTATATCACAATCGAACCATAAACATCCCATTCAAACTAATATATATTATTATATATATAATATGCACTTTTATTAATATAATTTAAAAATAATTCTTTATAAATATAAAATTTAAATAAAAGGTAAATACATTTTAATATAATAACCACATAAAACTCTATATCCTTTCATATACCTTATACCATTCAAAAGTTTAATATATTTATAAACAATTGTCACATCTACATTCCCATGAATATCTTTTCCAGGCATAATCTAGGAAGATACTATAGTACCAATAGTGAATGATTGCTTTAATTTGCACGCTTCAAATCAAATTCAAGCCATGATAGGACTTAAAAGCCACCATCAGATTTTGTTTAAGATAAAGCATAAGATCGTACCATAAACTCTAAACCAACCATGTGAAATCTTATCTTTTCAATTATTTTCCCTCGCTACAGTTCAAACACCAAACTTAGCCATGACCTTTTCAACGGCAGTTTATGCATCTTTAAATCGATTTATCCATCTAAGTGGAGCTAGTTGAGTGACTAGCCGTCTCAACTTGCATGATAGCGATTCGAATAATATCATTCCTGTTTCTGTTCCCACCATGACAACCCCGGCGACTATTTTAGTCCTCTGTCAGATCAGATAGTTCACGTATACAGGACGAGGGACAGTGTTAAGCGTCTTGTCGAAAGATTTAAGTCTTCTCAATTAAAACTTTATAATTAAAAGCAAGTTTTTAAAAAGTAAAATAGAGAGATAGATCGTAATTATACGACACGGACAAGTCTTTACAGATTCGAATATATTGACAAACCATAACAATACGGAAAAAACAAACAGGAGGCTACTAATGATTCAACGGTAATTTAGTAGGAATAACCTGTTTGGTGCTACATGGGAATGAATGTTTTATCAGGACTTTGTAAACCATATAATTGTATCTGGTAAATATCTTTGGCAGTATTTATATTTATGAATTTAAAAACTGCACCTGAACAAGTATGACTGTGCTTGATTGGTAGCACGAGGGAATCTAATTTGATCTGTTTTCGTAATGAAACAATGCAGTCGAAAATGATTGTCCATGCGATGATTTGTATTGTAGCCTTTGATGAAAAGTATTAACCGACCAAATTATGAGGGTACTTTTCCTTAGTGTGTGTTAATGTTGAAATAGATATTGGTAGAATGGCAAGGGTAAGGAATTTCAGCTAATTGTTTTTATAAAGTGGAACGAAACCAGAGCTTTTTCATTTTTTTTTCATGCTTCATGATGCCAAACTTGCACGGATGCAGAATTGTCGAATCCGGGATGGGAGGGTCATGGATCCTGGATTGCATGGATTCGAAATGAGGAGGTGCACGGATCTGGGATTGCGCTCCACAAGGTGGATGATATCAGGATGATGTCAGCCCAAGTTTTTCTCCGAGCAATTGCATGGATCCAGGTTTTTCCATAACGTGGATGATGTCAGCAAAGAGTTTACTCCAGTTTGGAGCACATGCACAGTTCCAATATTTTCCAAAGCCGGAAGGCATGAAACCCAAAGCGAACACTGAATTAAAATGCTCACAACAAGTTATACAAAGGCACAAATATACTAATATATATTATATTAGATATATTTCAACCGCACTACTACTACTATAGCTTTAAAATGAGTGAAGTCTTGCATCCGGAAAGCTTTGCATGTCTTTGCAAAGGTTGTACTATTGCTTACTATTTCACATAGGAGATTCCTCAAAGGCTTTGCACTTTCCTTTTTGTGTTTGCTACTTTAGATCCTTTTACTTGCCTTCTCTCTTCTTCATTTTAACTTTGTGTTTCAATTGTTCACTTCATCACTTGCAAATAAAACCTAGTACTCATATCTATCTATCTATCTATCTATCTATCTATATATAGTTTGGTATTAGTGGGAAAAGCTCAATAATTTTATGATATGCATTAAATGCAAAAGGTGGCATCTATGAGATCTTTGAGTAATGTCCAAAATATGGCAATAGATTCTAATATCCTCAAAGAGCAAGATATGTCAGAGATATGTTAGGGGTAGCTGAAATCTAGATTAATTTTCAATATCCTTCCTTAAGCCAAATTTCACAAAAGCTTTGACACCGACCATTTCCTTCATCCTTCTAAAATATTCCTCTTTCAAAGGTGTTGTGAAGATTTCCACAACTTGTTCTTTGGACCTCCAAAAAAAATGATTAAGTTTCATTATTTTTTACCAACTATTTGACGACATGATAACGGATGTGTATATGCTTGCTCCTATCATGAAAAATTAGATCCATTGATAGTGCTATGGCAAAATTATTGTCACAAAATATTGTAGTTGCCCCTTCCTATTGATGATTCAACTCATCTAATATTCTTCTCAACCAAATTGCTTGACATACAACTGAAGTGGCACTGCTTGACATGCAACTAAAGTGGCACAACATACTCTGCTTCTATAGTTGGTAATGTAACAATGGATTACTTCTTTGATGACCATGAAACTGCACCTAATATAAGAAGGAATGCATAATCAAAAGTTCTCTTTAGATCATTAATGTTGACAACCTAATTGTATCCAACAAGTTCATCCTAGTCTTTTCTTGCATAAAAAATTCCATGGTCTTTGGTCCTATTGATATATTGTAGTATTATTTTACCTACCTACAAGTAGTGTTCTTTGGTGTCTCCATAAACCTAATGATTAAAGTCACTGTAAACATAATATTTGGTCTAATGGCTATCAAATACATTAGACTGCCAACTAACCAGTTATAAAGGATTGAGTCCACATTGCTACTACAATCTTTCTTGCTCAATTTCAAACCTATTGTAACTAGTATAATGGTTGGTTTGTTGTCCTCCATTATAAACCTCTTCAAGATATATTTTGCATACTTGCCTTAAGATATGAAGATACCATCTACTAATTGGGTAACTTCAATGATGAGAAAATAATTTATTAGTTCCAAATATATAATCTCAAACTCATGCATCATTGCACCTCTAAACTAATCAAACAACATATTATTGTTACCAATATAAATCAGATCATATACATACAAGCATACTACTATCATATCTCCCTATGCATTGGTCTTTATGTAGAGGATGTGCTCATATGGAAATTTGATGGATCTTTTCTCCAAAAAGTATGCATCAATGTGGGTATACCAAGCCCTGGGTGCTTGATTTAACCCATACAAGGAGTTCTTTAAATTAATCACCTTTCCTTTTTGTCATTCTAGCTCATAGTTGGGTGGTTGGTCTATGTAGACCTCTTCTTCCAACACGTTTTTTAATAAGGTATACTTGACATCCATTTGATACACTTTTTATCCATTTTATACTACCAATGCCATAATCATTTTGACTATGTCAAGTTTTGCTACATGTGCATACACTTCATGATAGTCAATATTGAATTTTGCTTATAGCCTTTTGAAACTAGCCTTTTTGTATGTATTTAAACATCATTATGGGTATTAAAATTGGTTTTATATACCCATTTCACTCTAATGGTTTTCTTACATGTTGGAAGATCCATTAGCTCCCAAGTATAATTTTTCTCTATAGCTTATATTTCATCATCCATAGCTCTCACCCATTTACTATCTTTAATTGCTTCTTCAAATGAAATAGGATCACACTAAGAAAACAAAACAAAATTTGAATGTTCTTCATCTTCTATTTCATTCTAGTCACCTCATATATGTCTTGCAAGCTTCTTGTCTTTGTTACTATTCTCATCTTGGAGATTGTTTTTGCAAATGGTGGTGAGCTTGATGATGAAGTTGGGCTACTACTTGCACTAGTAATACTACTTGAAGCTCAGGGTTGATTGTTTTTTTTTCATTCAAGTCTTTAGAATCAATAGTTGTTGGCTATTACTAGCCAATCTTCGAATTCTAGTTCAAAGCTTCATCTTCCATGAACTTCACATATTTTATTATGATAAAATTCTTTTTGATATGATTGTACAATCTATATGCCATTTAATTTTCACTATACCCAATAAAAATGTATTTTTTTTGTTGTGATCCATTTTTCTTCTCTTCTCATTTGGAATACGTGCATATGCTATGCACCCAAAGACTCTTAAGTGAGCAATGCTTGGATTTTTGATGCTTTGTGCTTCTTGATGAATCATGTCCTTCACACTCATTATGGAACACTTGCTCAACAAATAAATTACACAAGCTACAAATTCTATCTAGAATTCATTCGACAATGCTTTTACCTTTAACATGCTCCTCGCCAAATCAATTATTATTCTGCTCTTCCTATCTATAATACAATTTTTTCATGGTGAGTATCTAGTTGTAAAATGCATTTTGATTCTATTTACTTTGCAAAAGTTGTGGAATTCATTGGAGATGTACTCACCTCCTCCATCTATTCTAAGATTCCTCACATAGAAGCCATATTTTTCAACTAAATATTTATATCTTTTGTTTGATGGGGTATACATATGTCTTTGAACTAAAATTATTTATAAAAGTCAGAAAGTATTTGTTGTTGGCAAATCAGTTGGTTTGTATAAGCCCATATATATCTAGATGTACCAACTCCAATGGTTGTGAGCTCTCTATGATTGCTCTATAGGGAATGCATCCTTATGCTAATTTCCTAGTATGAAAACTTCATATACTTTATTGGGTTGTTGTATGAGAGACAATCCCCTCACCATCTACTTTTGTGCAGCAAGTTAAAGATGTTGAAGCTTAAATTGCCAAATCTAAGATGCCACAATCTTGTAGTATTATTTACACCTATACTAAATGAAAACAACATTTCAATATATTTTTCAAAGGAAAAAATATTGTTCTTTGTCATGGCTACATTTGCTATGACCATGTTTTATTAATGATACAGGCTCCATTTTCAAAATACAAGGTGTGCCTCTTTTGTACAAGTCACCCAATATTCAACAAATTATGGTTTAATCTAGGCACATAATATACATCAGGGATGTGTTTTCTTTATCCTTGTTTTGTGTAGATTATAATCCTTCCTTTTCCCATGATAGGTGCCTTTATCTTATTTCTCATCTTCACTTTAGACTGGATGGTCTCATTTATCTATGAGAAAATTTCTTTGTTCCTATACATGTGGTTAGTATAGTCACTATCAAGATAACATATATTATTTTGGGTTTCTTCATAAGCACTACAAGTTAGCATCATAGACCAACGTGCTTCTTGTTTTCTACATTCTAATTCTTGTTGGTATAGTGGGCTTGTTGCTTATTTTATTTAGTCATCTTCTTTTTACACTCATAACTATAATGGCTAAATTTATTACAATAACAACATTAGATTTTAAAATAATCATACCTTTTATTTAATCCCCATTGTTGATATTTATTGCCATCTCTTCATTTTGCTTAATGGAAAATGTAATTTTTTTCTCCTTTGTTAGAGTAGTTTATTCTTCCTCCTCTCTCATGGCCTTTGCCACCTCTTCCTCTATTACTTTGTCCTATTTCTCCTTGAGAACTTGAGGCTACTTGTCAAGATTCTTTCCTTCTACTATTGTCTCTAAACAAGACCTATGTCTTAAATGCTTACTTAAATTAAGATTGTGTTGTTTAGTTCAACCTTTTTTCATGTTTTTATATAGAACCCATAAGCTCATCCATAGAAATGATTATTAAGTCCCTTGATTCTTCAATAGCAATGACTACTAAGTCAAACCTAGCTAGTAGGATTCTCAATATCTTCTTCACTATTCTCTAGTTCTCAATATTCTCACCATTCATCCTCATGTAGTTGATAATACCCATTGTGTGGGTAAAAAATGACTCATGGACTTGGATTCACTCATATGCATATTTTCAAACTCCTTTCTCAACATCTACAACCATAAAAACTTTACTTTATTGGTACCTTAGAAGGAGTTGACTAAAATATCCCATGTCTCCTTTGAATTGGTTGATACTACAATTTTGAAAAAGATGGTCTCTTCAACCACCTACATAATGTACAAAAGGCTTTATGGTATTTATTCTACTTTTCCTTCAAAAAATATTTCTTCGCATATGAAAGTGCACTCAATATTGTTGCATCTAAAGGCTATAGATACATATTCTCCATCATATCTGATAGCTCTTGATACTCAAATATAATCTTCATTTGGATGCTCTAGTAATCATAATTCTTATTGTTGAATCATGCGCTCTACAATTGCAAAGAATTGTTGTTGGAAGCCATTATTGTTGTGGCTTTAAAACACCCACTAATGGCTTAGGATCTGATACCAATTTGAAAATGGAATGAAACTAGACACCTAGGAGCTTTTTAAAATTTTTACATGCTTCACAACGCCAAACTTGAATGAATTCGAGATTCCTCAAATCTATGATGGAAGGCTCATGGATCTAGGATTGTGTGAATCTAAGATGAGGAGGTGCACAAATATGATATTGTATAGATTCAAGATTTTCTATAAGGTGGATGATGTCAACCAAATTTTTACTCTAGTTTTGAGTAATTGCTTGAATAGAGGATTTTCCACAAGGTGGATGATGCCAGCCAATATTTTACTCTAGTTTCAAGCACATGCATGATCTTGGAATTTTCTAAAGCCAGGAAGACATGAAACCCTAAAAAGAAAACTTACAAATTAAATTTGTGGATTTATTGACACTAACATTGCATAGTCCTAGAAAAGCGAACACTTAATTAAAATGCTCACAACAAGTTATACAAAAGCACAAATGCACAAATAGAGAATTATATATTATATTAGATATATTTCAATCATTCTATTGTGATAACTTGAGTGGAGACTTTAAACCAAGAGCTTCTTCCTTTATAAGTGTTGCATTTCTTTGCAAAGATTGTGCTATTGTTGTACTATTCCATGTAGGTGATTTCTCAAAGGTTCTACACTTACCTCCTTGTGCTTGGTGCTTCAATTCCTTTTACTTACCTCTTCTCTTCTTCACTCTAACTTCATGCTTCAACTACTATTATGCTCATATATGTAGTTGGGGAATGGAGGGAAAAGCCCAACAACTTTTTGACATGCATTAAATGGAAAAGGTGGTGTCAATTGCAACTACTAGGAGTAAATACAATCTCTATCAAATCTCCGAATAATTGTAGCTAATGAGAGTAAATACAATCACTCCAAAACATGATGATGGATTTTAATATCTGTAAAGAGCAAGATATGTGAAAGGTAAATAAAATCTAGATTAATTTCCAACTTTTTTTTTTCCAAAATACATTATTACTATTATTTTTAAATTGAATTTATAAATAAATTTAAATTTGCAAACTTACTTTTTAAAAGCACTGTTATGGTAGAAAGAGGGATTGTTAAGCTAGAGGAGTATAAGTAAATACCATACTGGCAAATTAAATACAATAGCATGAAGTAGACAAGCTCATTATATCTACAGGGAATTAAATTTCTCTTGAATAGGCACATAGTAATTATATCTATAGGGAATTAAATTTCTCTTGAATAGGCACATAGTGCTATAGTTGGAGTCTTGAAATACTAGTTGATTTGTAGAAATATTAAGAAAAATAAACTTTGAGATAATGAGTAAGATATTATATGTATATGAAAAATTAAATCAAACTTATTTTATTAAAATGTTTGTTTAAAGGTTCGAGGTGTAGATCAATTAGTTCATCCAAATCCCATAAGGGGGCGGAGGTCCAAGGTTCAAACCTCCGGCCTTGCCGGACTGAACGCTTGTCCCTTTTCTGGTGCTTTCAGCAACGTAAATGGTTAAAAATGATTGTGGCATAGTGGTTATAGGGGCGGACTACACGAAAATCTGTGTGGTGGCTTCTAGGACGGACAATGCAGACTACTGTGGCGGCCATAAAATCTGAACAGCTTGCCGAATTCATGGCGGCTACGGATTCTACCATGTAAATTAAAAAAAAATGAATGTTTGTTCAAAAAATGTAATAAACGATACTAAAGTGATATTAATAATTATCTCCACCTTTCAGTATTAATCAAACGTGAGTACCCTTTATCTTATATAAAACGTAATCTATGCCGGTAGACTTTTAAAAATGGTGCTCTACGGGGAATGTAGATTGCTTTGTATAAGCACTTGTAACTACATAAATAAAACGTAATTTTTGTATACGCACTTTTGATTTGTATTGATTAAGTTTTTCTTTTTTCCTTCACTGCACAATCTTTTATTAGGGTGTTGTATTAAAATGCGAACTTTAAAAATGCACTCGATGCTTTATGCTACGCAGAGAGCACCCAACCTTTTCGTGGAGGCTGGTAGTGATTAATATTCTACTTAGTGGTGTGTACGTCTGTGTGGGACTTGTGTGGGACTTAGTGATTTATAAGCCTTGCCAAACTTCTTTTCAATGGGATAGTAGGTTTAAAGGTGAAAGCTTTTGGTCTCATTTATGTGGGACTCCTCACCCCTATTAATATCCAGTAGCGGCATGTGTGTGGGGTAGTTGGTCCTCTTGCTTTCTAACCGGTCTATGTGATGTTGTGCATACAAGCTGTTTCATTCCAATGGCATATTCCTATGTTTGAATTTCATTCCACTTTAATACCTCTTCCATTTAGTTAGTGTAGTGTTTGCATCTGTTCAAAATCTCACATTGATCGGTTGTGGGATTTGAGTGGTTTATGAGCCCCAACACTTGCCAAACTCTTTGCCAATGTGGTAGCAGGCGGTCCTCTTGCTTTCTAACGAGTGTTGGGGATAATTGGGCCTCGTACGTTCTAACGAGTGTGTGAGGTAATTGGCCCTCTTGCTTTTTAATTTCTGTGATACTGTTCCATACAAGCTATTTCTGTGGGGGTAATTGGCCCTCTTGTTTTTTAATTTCTGTGATACTGTTCCATAAGGGGTAATTGGCCCTCTTGCTTGTTAATTTTTGTGATACTGTTGCATACAAGCTGTTTCTTTCGAATAACATATTCCTATGTTAGAATTTCGTTCCACTTTAATACCTTTGTACTACCCTCTTGTAAAACATAATAATAATACTCAATGTGATGATGCAAGTCTAATAACATATTCTATAATTGAAATTTCGGTTCAAATCTATCTAATAATAATAATTACTTTTTTCCTTACAATGGCGAGGAATCTTATTGACCACGTGGTAGTTTTACAAGATTTTTTTTTTTCTTTTGGATTAGTTTCAGATGATTTCAAAGAGTGATTTTGGCTTTCTTTTCGAGGGATTAAGAAAAGCAGAGGAAATAACAGAGGATTAATCAGCTTGCAGAAGTATAAATTGGGGTTTAGGTGCAGCAATGAACTGGGGTTTAGGTGGAGCAATGAAAACGAAAACGGAGGAAGGGTACGGTGTCACGTGACCATGTTCCCTTGAGGCTGCCCGGACAGGACTTTCCCATAAATAAGCTGAGATCCGTCGTCTGGGGTCTGAACTCAGAGATCCCTGGAGAAACAGATCTAGTAGAAATGAAGCCCTCAGAAATCCAAGGCAAAGAAACGTCATCAAAATTGGCTAATGGTGGGTTAGCTAATGGCACTGTGCATAAGAAAACGGTGCGCTACGGTGAATGTAGGAAAAATCACGCGGCCAGTATTGGCGGCTATGCCTTGGATGGATGTGGAGAGTTCATGCCAAGCGGAACGGAAGGAACTAGTGGAGCCATGAAATGTGCGGCCTGTAATTGTCATCGCAATTTCCACAGGCGAGAAACAGACAGCGAGGGCATATGTGATTACCATCGCAGGTGCAGATAATCGCCACTCCGATCTGCTGGGTGCAGCTTACCTTGTAATACTACGTGAATCAGGTTTTATTTACTTTTTCTGAGAATTTATATGCAGCTGAGATCATAAAGAGACTGTGTTAATAGGGTTCTAATCGTAAATGTTTTTGAATAAGATACACTCACTACTCCACCTAGAGGTGATGGTGCTGAGACTTATTTATTGCTTGTATTTCTCTTTCTTGTCTAAGGAAATGAACATCTACGGATGATGGTAATGTTTATGGGAAAACATAAAATTTCAATTGGAATTGACCTAAACTTAACCGATTCCCTAGCTGTGAACATCTGTAGGTAAAATGGTATAGATCGGGAAAGATGTATATTTTTCCTTTTTCTTTAAGGTTGCGTTCTCTCGTACGCAAGACTGTCTGTAGTCTTGGCACTTCAAATCCTTGTTAGATTCATTCCGCATCAGGAAACATCTCTGACATCTTAATTAGGAGACAGGCATTTACATATTGTAGAGCGTGCATCTGCGTTTATTGTTGCATTTGCCATGCCATTTCATAGGGCCTTAGAATTATTAATGGTACTTCCTTGTGACTGGGAAATTTTAAGCAATTTTTAATAAAGTTTATTTATTATATTCTGAGTTGTTCACTTCCAGAAGAGTCCTGATGACTTTTACCCTTCTGATTTTAAGGTGAAGTATATCTCACTTTTTATTTTCCTTTGGTAATGACATTTGTTTCTTTGTCTATATTTCTCTACCTACTGGTAATGACATTTGTTTCTTCGTCTATATTTCTCTACCTACACAAGATGCTTGGAAAGATGAAGTCTTCCAAGCCAAACATTGAAATCAGAGATGAAGGGTATCTTTCCACTTCAGACTATTACAATAACTTTTCCTAAGATCTAACTACCATGAAGGTACATCTTCCTCCACTGTACAACAAGCGTAGTTCGTTCTGAGCAGATAATTTTTAACAAATTACAAACATCGATGAGTCAATGACGGTGCTGGTTACGACTTGCAGTCCTAACACTCTTAGGCAACACTCCTAGGCAAAATCTAAAGCAGGTTATTTTTAAGGATGTTATTTATGTTAATATTGTATGATCTAATATTAATTTATAGGTTAAAAGGTTTTAATAATAAGATTTCTCTTATATCACAAGTTGGGAAGCATACAATTTTTTCATATTCGTTTATACACTTTCATCACGAGCACTTTTATATTTGCCTTCATATGTTCCATTTGAATGTAACTGTATTATTCAACTATCAAGTTGGGAAGCATACAAGTTTGGCATATTCACTTATACACTTTCATCACGTCTTAGAGCTCTATTATTTTTGCCTTTATATGTTTCATTTGAATGTAACTATTATTCAACTATTTCATTCAATTAATAACTATTGTTGCCGATTTGTTATGATCACACTTTATATAATATTCTTTCCCACATTTCATAGGCTTTATTTTTCTGATTATTTCACTCCTCTTCATATAATCTTATCCATCTATATACCATACATTCAATGGATAGGTCAATTAATACTCAAATCATAGATTCTTTATTTTTCTTATGTAATAAATCATCTTTTTATAAAATTATCGTTTTATGTTTATATTATCTTCTATTTATCATTTATTTTTTATATTTTAATTGTTTTTTAGGTTTTTAAATTATTATTTTTCTATATATTAAACATTACTTCTTCCTTCAATTCGCATATATGAAAACAGGCCAGTACTGTCTATTATACGAGAAATATATAGGAAAATATAAAACAGACTCATTATACCGTTGAAATTTGTGAAAAAACAGTTAACCTCTCAACCATAAGAACTATAAGAGTTGTGTGATTTGTAAATCAAGAACCCTTGCTTACAACAAAAATAACATCTGGCCAAGACGGTATATTGATAAAGTGATTGAAATTTGAATTTCTGCCTTCTTGTTGTGCCTTATATGTAGGTCAAGACCAATTTCATATGTTTATGTGTTTGATTTTAAATTTAACTTCGTAGCTTTTAATCGTCCGAACTGCAATAGCGAACCAGCAAGGCTATATCCAAAGTGAGGAGATATTAAAAGAAATACTATTTTTAATATTATGTATAATGTTCTTATTTAATCCGTAAGTGTTAAGGATTTCAAAGGTTCTTAACTGAGTATGGTTAAGAATCTTGTAAGGAACATTGGGAGTTTTGTAGCAACTATCAAAATTTTTGTTGTCTTTATTTATCTATAAAATACCTTGTCCACTGTAAATATTATATTATATGTTTATTTTCAGAACTGTTTTGTGGTCACCACTTCATTTCATAGTGTTTAAAATCATAATTTTTGTTTATATATATATATATATATGTAAACTTCTTAATTTAAGACATGTGGGTGGTTTGGAATGTATAATACGTATGGACTTAGCCTAACTTTTTCAAATATAAAAGATTATATATTTGCAACGACCTAAATTTTTCAGGTTAAAGCCTATTTCTTTCTCATACCATAACCAAAACATAATCACTTTGAAACTTTTCCATTACTAAAATATAGTATGAAGAATAACGACACTGTAATTTAAATCACATCAAATTACTTGAAATAAAAAATATATATTAAAAATAAAAAAAACTTTATTATAAACTTTGTTCACCAATGCATATATGTTACATTTATTGAAGCTTTTTACAAGTAGTTTATCTTCCATATTCAATATTTATTTTTTAACATGAACTATTTTCATTGTATTAATATCAGCAATGAGTATGTAGCGCACACTATATTCTCTGAGGAAGATCGGAAATACGCCATAGGTTTGATATGCCATATTTATATGGAGCGTAGCTCAATCATGTAACGTCTTCTTTCTTTTTCATACTTCCGTAAAAGATTTACTAGCACTAGAGTTGCCGAACATTATTGGAATGACATTTTTATTAGCATGCTTCCAGAATGTATTGAAATTTATCCTTGTATCCAATATATGAATCGCATATGAAATCAAGGATAATCGTAGCTTCACGCATTCTTTCTTCTTTTAAAAATCTGACAACGTCAAACATGCATGACAAATTCTAAACAATTGCCTTTGAAACATAATAAATAAAAACACTTAGTTCTTAAATCATATTATCTAGGGATTTTATATACTAACTCATGTATGAACCATATTTCTTTACTCTCTTATCTTCTCATTTTCAAACCATTATAGCTGTAATAGTTATATTTTATGCGATATGCCTAAGATCTAAAACATATCACCTAACTAGCGCATATCATAGAATCATTCCACAACTTTTTCCTATTCCATTAAATCTAAAACTTTCAAGATTATTTCCTTCCAATCATTTTATTGTTACTTCCATAGAAAATTTTAAGCAATTTAAAAATATATATATATATATATTATATTCTAAGTTCATCACTTCCAAAAGAATCGTGGGATTGTAATTTATGACTTTTACCCTTAGTATATCTTATGTTTTATTTTATTTTAGTGATGATACTTGTTTCTTGTCTACTACATACACAAGATGTTTGGAAAGATGAAGTCCATGATGGAAGACATTTGAAATGAGACAAAAGGATATCTTTCTACTTTGAGTTATTACAAAAAAAAATTTAATGCTTTGTAATCACTTTATTATTACATTCTAACTAATATTGCATATTCATATAATGTATTTACTTATCATTTTGTTTTCTGTATCATTAGCTTACATCTTTTATTGTCAATCAAGTGGTTATATTGTCTACATGATGATCCTTGTACCTCCTAGTTACAAATCCTTTTTTAGTCAACTGAGAATTGAAAACCACTTGTCCAAGTGCATTCTATTGTATCTATAGACAAAAGTGACATTCAATCCCACATTAACTATCCCACAGAAATGGGGAGGCATTTGTGATTCTTTTGCTAATACACATTAACTATCATCATTTTCTGTTTAAGTTGTTAGCTTTTGACGGGCTAGTATTACAGGAAGAACAACCACAAGATGTAGGTTAACTAATTTGATAAAAATGTAAAGTAATGACATAGTATTATGCACAAAAATAATGAAATGAACATCTACAAATAATTCAGTAATATACCATTAAAGAAAGTGATGAAAATAGTACAATGCTATATAATGGAGGACATGAACACTCCATGAAAGAATATAAAAAAAACTACATTGTACCATCCTACTAAACTATAACATACACTCTCTATAAATTCTATTCTCCCTCCCTTCTTTTGTATTCACTATGAGGCCTTTATATAGGAAGATATGTTCTTTGGTACTTACTCTACCTAAGACTCATGTACATGTGGACTACATGCACATTTAAAACTTACACATAGAGACTTGTGCATTTATTAAAATATTTGAGGTAGTCAACCAACTTTACTCTAAAGTAAACTCCTATTCTAGTTATGTATCGAAGGTGGTACATTTACATAACCCAAATGATGTAATATACTTTAATACCCCCTGTATTATATTATTTGGGTATTAAATACTTTAGTATTCAATATGGATTTTCTATCTCATACTGGAAATTGAGCTCATTCCTCCAACCTCTTTCATTGTCTTCTTTGCTTGAATTTTGATGAGTATATTTATATTGTTTAGATTCTTCTATTTTTTTTGGTTGTATATGGTCAAGTAAGACATAGTGTAGTTGTCTCATCATCCTTTTAATTTTGAACCTTTCATTTCTTCTTCTTCTTCTTATATGATATATAGGTTCTTAATTCTCTTAAATGTATTTCTCAAAAATTGCATTAGTATTGTCTTGAAAAATAACAATATCTTTTAAAGTTGTAAGAGAATCTAGAGCATATATATTTTTATGGATAGATCCAGTAGCTTAAAACTCATTTTGATGTATGATAAGACACATATTAGCTCCATTCATGTATCTAAATTCAACCTCCCTTTTACTTTCTACTAATTTGGATATTGAAATGAGATTAGATGTTAATCTAGGAATATACATTACATTATGTAGCAGAATGTTTAAAAATAGTTTACTAGGTGACACACACTCATATCCATGTATATGATAGTTATTGCCATCTATAATTTTCAACTTGTAGCTATTGGTAGATTCAAGACAATCAAACCAATGTAGATTTTCTATCATATGATGGTTTTCCCCTTAATCAATATACCAAATGTCCTTTTCGATCTGACCCATGAAATTATCTGAAGTAATTTTACTTATATGATATGATATATTGGATGACTTCTGATCTTGAGTTCCTTTTTAATGTTTTTCTCTTCCTACTTTATTCATTGTGGTGTATGATAGGTTTTTTTAATACTTTGGATAGATCATTTGAAGTAGTGTACCTTATGACTCCCTAGTTTAGATAATATGAATAAATTTGATAAAACCTTTTTAGATGTAGGTTTTGTAGGATTTCTTATATCTCCCTAGTGATTTGATTATTCTAAGAGTTTTGATAAAGTTCTTAGTAACTAATAGTTCACCTTTGAGTTGATTTTGTAATATTTTGTAAATCAATAATCAACTTTTGTTTTACCTTATCTCTCATAATGAACTATGCACTTATCAATTGGAAGTTCTCTAAGGTTATATTTCTTTCGTCTCTTTAGTATAAGTAAGAGATAACTGTAAGTAAATAGTTCCAACTCCTTTAAGTAGATATTAAACTTCCTTTTACACCCCTTAATAGTTTAATATTCCAATAATCTATCTATGTTTGATATAGTATACCTTATAACTACCAAAATTGGAATATTAAAAATTAATGATAATAATATTTGCAATAACATTGTCTCCAAAGTAGTAGTCCTTATTTATACTATGGTGTTTAATTGCAAATGTTAAAGTATTTCAAATAAATTATTTGAAATACTATGAATTCCTTTATATGCTTTCAATTGATGAAGGTTCATTTTGCATATGTAAATGATAAAAATGATTTCAAACTTATGCTATCCCTTATTAATCATGAAAGTACAATAATTAAACCATATAAAATACCTTAATAATATCTATGGTCATTATAATTGAATTCAACCTCCTCAATCTTTGTTGTATTTCTTCGCTTGTTTATAATAGGTTTGGTGGAATTCCTCTTACAAAGGTCTTTAACACACATTGATTAAATGCACTCTTGGATATGCTTCCACTCAAACATTAGAAATCTTAGAATATCCTCCTTGATGTGTATTTTATCCATGTTTATTGGTTTTCATAGTTTATTTTAAAATTTTGCATGCTTCTATGAATGACATAGGCTATTAAATAGAAATGAGTATCTTTCACTCCTCTCAAAATAGCATTTTGACTCCTCTCTTCAATGCTTGATCATGTTCCTTGAATTTTTTCTCTCCTCATTTAAATTTAGGTGCTTTAAATAGCATGAATGTATTTTATCTTTAGATAAGTAGCACATGAGAGTTACATTAAAGATCAACGTTTGAGACCAACACTTTTTCGTCTTTGTAATTATGACTATGGTAAGTAACCTCCCAATGATTTTGGTAACCACTCAATGATAGATAATATATTATTCCTTGAGTGTTCTTCTCATGAATGTACTTTGAGGAATGTGAGGGTGCCTAGAATGATTGTGTCAAGTGGTGCTTGGGTTTTCTTCTAAGGTATCAAACATTAATTCCATAGTAATATAATATTGGTAGTCTAACCTTATTGACCAAGGTTGACAATATTTAAGTGTCTATGGACACTCTCAATATAATCTTATGAGCATATGAAAAATAATATTATGGATGTTTTATGTATAAGCCTATGAGCATTATTTTAAGTATCCCCAAAATTACTGTACATGTAACCCTAAAAATATTTTCTACATAATTTCAGAATTCATAATATTTATCTATAAATAAACATAAGAAAACCTTTCATTAAAATCCTATATAGAAAATGAAATAAAGGATGAAAACAAAAGATACAAAATGGGCACCCATAGGCACCATAACTAAACACTATTTCTAGAGATGATATTATAAAACACTTCAATAATCAAATGAGGAGACAAAGATAGTAATACAAAAACCCTAATTGTATAATATATTAAAACTTAATTTAGCATAACAAGAGAAATTTAGGTGAATTATAAGTTATAAATATTGTTTACTTATAATAAGCTTAACCGTGGTCCATAAGACTTACACATAAAAAAATTATAATTATTTAATACATTGTATAATTAAATACCCATATACCTAACCAATACATCATACAATGCCATCCTTGGCCATGAACCATATTACAATTTCTCCACCTCCCCTAATCTGAATTGAATGGGTAAGGAGAGAAGAAATTAGTAACAATAACATTATCCCCACAATGGATTCTCTAACAAAAATCCACATTTTGAGATAGACTCATCTAGATCTCCCTATCATATAAAATTTGCTACAATAAATTTTTTTATGCATTAGAGTCACGTCAAGCTAGATTGTATTCACCACTATCATTATTAAACACTCTTACATACTTCTAGAAAACAAACTTTTGCTAGGACATCAAATGATGAGAAGTCAAGATCATGACCTCCTTTAAATATAAGCTCCTTAAATATTCTATTATAACATAAGGTATGTCTTGAATACATAATTTTTCCTTTTACAACATACATCATCCTTTTTGAAGACTTACTATTACCATTGTGATACGTAATTTTAGTTACCAAAATAGGATTTTTGTCATCCCACTTAAAAGAAGATCTACAAGAAACTTCCAAGAGTACCAAGAAAAAAATAGAAGGAAGAGAACACAAAATATTAGATCTTCATGAATAAGAGGAATCAAGTGTCTAAAGCATGAAGAGTAATTGACTAATACACACCCCAAACCCTTTTCCTAGATGCCTCTAAAACACTTAAAATATACTGCAACTATTGTGAATCCATTTATCTCTCCCAAAATATTGGACAAAATATTTTGATATGATAAAATGCTATAATTTTACCCATTAAGATAAGTAACTAGGGATTTGTAATTGATATTATATAATCTAAAATATAACACAATAGAAGGTCTATGAATTGATGTCACTAATATGTAGACCTTGAAAAATCATGTGATTTGAAAAAATGGGTTAGAATGCTTTGATATGGAAATAGTGTGGACTTCAAAAATGTTTTCCTAATAGACCCCATAAAAAAGTTAAAACTCTAAACCTTAGAAAAATAAGATTTGACTACCTATTTCCACTTGGTGATCCTTTATTCACTAGTGATATCCACTATTTTTTACCAACTCAAATCTCTTTAACCATTATAAAGGTGATATTTAGAATTTTTATTTTTGAAGATAACATATATATATTTTTAAAAATATTCATTGGAAACCAATAATTCCATGTCATCCACCTATTTAGTCAGGGCTACAATTTCATCCTATAGATCTATCACTTTCCTCCAACTTTTATAAAATGGGATCTCATCGTGGGTTGGTTAGGAGTAAGAGTTGCCATGATAATCAGGATGTTGATTTGTAGTTTGTAAAATCAATCAATAACATGTATCATTACACATCCAAGCCACAATGAATGAAGATAAAATATCAGTGATTAGAATTAAACATACAACATCCCATTCCAAACATGATCTTGCTATCCAAGGCAACAACGGTGATCCTAGAGTGATCCTTACATGAACTGATTGGTTTGATATTTATTAATTTTAAACATACTCCTATTAAAATCATTGGATAATTGACACTAACAAGTATTCAAAAAATATTTTTAATATATGTGATAATATGACTACCAATAAAAAATATCCAAATTTTAATTACTTATTTGCGTATTCAACATAGTTGGTAGAAGCATTATTTAGAGAGCTTGTGATATCAACTAACAAATGTGTAATTTATAGAATATGACAGGTGGAAGATGTTTGATTAGGTCATTTTAGTGTTGATATTTAGAAACTAGTTCTTTACAATTTTTAGGATATTATACTCAACCTACATGAGGCCATAATTTTTGCACATGAATGTGTTTATGTCCATGTTTTCTTTTATCACTCATTTTTTTGAGCTCTATATAAGAATAAATCAACTCAAAAAACTATTATAGTTTTGGGTTTTTGTATGTGATAAGAGTAGGTTTTTGATGATCAATGTAAGGTATAACTTATTCCTATGGATCCCTCTGAGATGTTGGGAATTGATAATTCATAAATCTATATTTGTTGCTTGATGATTTGACTATTCTTTTCAAGAAAAAATTATTGATTATGGTTATCATATTATATGTTTAAAATATTCTTAAGAGAGATCAACATATTTTATATAGAGGGTGAAGTCATAATTTTTTGTTTGAGTAAGAGTTTATCTTATACATGTACCTTTAGAAAGAAAAAATCTTAGGGTTCAAGATCAAGATTTATTGGTTAATTTATTCACTACATGGAGAATATGTTACCTTCTATATTATCTTATGTCCTTACTCCCTTAGCCCTAATAATTGGGCATGTTCTAATATCTATAATTTGACTTACTATCCAAGATTGATAGTGTTGAAGTGTTTATGGGTGATCTTTATAAAATCCTATAGGCATAAGTAGAGTTAGTCTATATGCATTGTTTATACAAGCTTAAGCATATTTTCTATGTAAACCTATGAATATATCCTATGTAAGCAACATATTATATGTAATACTAAAGGCAACAATATGTATTCACACTTAGAAATATTAGTTAAACCACTTGTATTCTTATTATTATATTAAAGGATTTATATTTATAATATATTATAACTTATTTTTTGAAATAAATTATGTTAGCTTGAGGTGTATCATAAAGTAGGAATTATGTGTAAAGGTGGTACCTTGGATTATCTCTAATTATTTCATGGGCATCATAGGGCCCTATATAGCACTTTAGCTCACTCTTGGAGGAGGGATTGAGCCCAAGTTAGATAGATTGACTTCCTCATCTTGATAGACCTCATTGCTGAGGTGACTAGGTTGTTGATCGATGGAGGTTGACATAGATGCAGTAAACACTCCCTCAAATGAGAGTATGGATTATTCATAGGTGCAAGGGAGAATATACCAAAATTTTAGAATGGCTATGATACGAAGGAACTTAAAACCTCATGGAATCGTGTTCTTTTGGAAATAATGGACTACTTCACCTTGGATGTGAATAGGAACATAATACGCAGTTATCATATGATAACCCTATCCCAACTAAGGAGGAAGTGACTAATGAATGTACCATATTTTCTATTTTACTCTTTGAAAAAATCTCTACAATATTGTAGAGGAGATAAAGATCTTGACCCTATTCAACAAGGTTTGATTTTGTTAATTTTTGAACATGTGGTAAATTCAAAAGGAATTGATGTGGATGAGACTCTGGGTAAAATATATTTCTAGAAAATCTTACCAACTCTCGTGCATGACTTTCAAATCCTCTAGTGAGTCCTCTAGGTTATATGATGGAGAATTGACGACCCCCACTCATCATTTAAAGGAAAAAAGTGGGGTCATAAAAGAAATTGAAGCTAATTCACAGTGAGTCCAAGGATTAAGCATGGCATTCAAAGTTTTTGTTTGAGAAAATTTTGAAATTGAAAGATTCACTAAATCTGGTGGATATAATGGATTCAAAGAAAAGTATCCCACTATAAAATATTTTCAAAGGATCACAAAATTTTTATGTGGCTATGGATATGCCTCATCCCTCGAATCCTAATTCCATTGGTGCTAAACCATTCATGGAGATGCTTAATGAAAAACACTAGGTACTACTAGGATCACTCCAAGTGGTGATTGCTTTCATCAATGACATTCAAGACAAATTTAATCAACAAAAGGATTTAGTATCTCCTTAGTATTTGGGAAACTTAGTTATTCCCCCATAGGCCATGAACTTTTTTTGTAATTCTTTGTTACTTTTCTATTGGTTCTATTTGACAATTATCCTTGTTGTTAATGCGATGTATAGACATGTTTTTTGAATTTTTTTTGTTTTCCTTTGGTTTATATTCTATGTAGAGAGAGACAATTATTATTTCCTTGATCTTTCTTCTATCCATATGTGGTTTGGGGATCCTCTCAAAATCCCTTCTTTTATCTAATAAAAAATATTAATGATTACGTATTACTATAAATATCCATCTATGATTGATCCATTATGATATTATGGGGTTGCCTAAGGGAACACAACATACATTAGATATTTGATTATCTCTATATTTATTTCATATATATTTTCTCTTTATTTAACATTTCTATTATTATGCATATGATTGTGGTGAATATATGGTTTAAAATATTTATGGTAATGATTCTAAAATCCAATGTGTAGGAGTTAGTTTGTTTGAGTTAGGGATTTCTTACATTAATGTAGTTGATTTCAATAAAACAAAAAAAAAATTATTTAAATTCAATGAATTAAGCATAGATGTTTCACCATCTACAGGAAACAACACTAATGATGTAGAATGTGTCCAAATTATCCTTTGCTATGTCATTGTTATTTCATTTATTTTATTTTATGGTGATTCATATTTAAAAGTAGCTAAAAGAAAAATATAAATGAAAGTAAATTAAAGGAACTAGAAAACTTAAATCTTGAACTCATCATGTTCACTTTTAGGTGACGTAAAAAATCCTCCTAATTATTCTTAGGTAAAATATCATGCAAATGAATTGAGTCCCACAAAGGCTAAATCTAATTAATGTAAGGGTAAGTTAAAATCTTCAAAAAAATTCAAATGCTTCTTATACATACTTAAAAGGAATTTCATCATACTAATAATTATTCATAGAGATTATAAATTATTTTATTTGAGTTTAAGAAGGTACAAGATAGCCTTCCAAACAACATGAGATATTTTGATTGGTATTTCATGGATCCTAATGAATTTTTGTATTAGGGCATCCATTAAATAAGATGACATTATCATTAATGTGTTATTTTATTGGATTATGAGTTTAAATTATGGAGTATTGAAAGTACATATTCTAACCCTATTTTTTCAAGGATAGTGTTGTATCATATCACATGTTTTAATATTATGATTAAGTATTATATAATATTATTAAAGGATTTATATTCAGCCTATGGACCTAAAATATAACATTGTGTTTCTTAAAAAATTATATGCTTAAGTTAATGCTATATTAGCTAAGGATTATGTAATTTTTAATATATTTTAATGGTATACACCTCATTAATCCAATTTATTGGATCATTGTGACATATTATATTGAAAATTTTACATTGTTACATTAGGAAACCTTCATATCTTGCATATTATCATTCATTTCTTCACTCTCTAGTTTTTTTACCTATAGGAATTGTATTAATTCTTACTTTACTATTATAAAAAAAGATATTGTGGAATCCAATAATTTTTTAGCATTTTTTCATAGATATAATATTTGTTGTGATAGGGTAATAAGATTGGAAAACATTCCTAAACATTTATAAGTCATTTTTTGTGAACCACATGCAATGTAAACCATGACAAATGTATGAATATATTAATTTAGAAAATCATATAACATTAATATAGTTTTATGGTGGTAACAAAAATCAAATGATATGATCCCATATTGATGCAAGTTATCAATAATATTTTAATATATTTATATTTTTCTATTAGGGTGGATGAAGGGGTTTTGAAAGGGACCCCAAACCTTTTACAAGAAAAAACCTATAGATCTTTGAAACATTACAAAATACAACACAAAAAACTAAAATAAACTGATGTGCAATAGTCCACATAGTGAAATCACCAAACACAATATGAATCCAAAAGAGAAAAACACTTAGAATTAGTTCAATGTCATTAACATAGAGACTTATTAGGGAGAGTAACTTGTCCCTAAGGTCCATAAAAATATCTAATTACTACTTCTACTCTATTTATCTTGATGAATTATAACATGTCAAACCAATATGTATTATGGATGCTAATGATTTATTCATAAGACTAGGTTATCATCCATGGATCTAATACATTGTTAGAATATATAATAATTAATAGAGAAGTTTTAGCAAAAGAAAAGGAATGAGAATATGACCATTCCATAGACCTCATTGAAAGGATAATCAAAATTTAATATCATAGATTGATATATGCATAACTCTTAACATGTAATAGTATGTTTCAATTAGTTGTAGTTGTTCACATAGATCAACAAGATGGATCTATAATTGCATGAGGTCAAAACAATAAGACTACAACATGATATATTTATTTTTAGGGTAATTAAGAATATTTCTACATTTTATTTATATCTCTTAATCTTACATTATTAATATCTTGACTTATTACATTTTAAAAATTAATATACCATATATTTTAATAATGTATATATTTTCCATTATGTTTGTTATATTCTTTTTATTTATATCCTTTCTATAACTAGGATAGTTGTATTTTCAAAGACTACATTAACCTCATTTTCTATGAATGAAATAGACATAATGTTGTTTTTATTTTCAATGTGAACATGAATATCATTAGAACTCTAATTTGATAATTTTTTCAATTTTCTATTTATCACATTTAAAATATTTTAATTTAATTAACCTAAAACGAAACCTACATGACACATGTTCTGGTATGGTTAGGATATATTATAGAATCTATTTATGATAATATTAAGCTAAGACATGTTAAATATAAAATTAAAATTAGGTTTCAAGTCCCTCATAGACACCAGAAGCCATCACTTGTGTGTCTAAAATCTAGAAAATGTGATAATAATAATAATATATTTAGTAATATTTTATCTGCAAAAACAAATCACCTTTCATACTTTAACTAGAAAATAGCATAAATTAAAAAAAAAAAAAAAACACTTTTGATTATGTGGGCTTTGTTGGTCATATTTTTTTCAAATTGGTTCATGGTTATATTGTTTTTATTATACATGTTATTTTTAATGACATATTCCTCTAATTCCTCTAATAGAACATAATTTAATTTTAGTGTTTATTCTTCTTGAATGAAATGGAATGGCATTGTTTTAATTATACATATGAGACCAAAATAGCCTCTAGACTAAGAGATTTGATACAAGATGGGGTATAGTGTACAACCCTACTCCCTTTTAATTCAAACAATTTGCATCCTATTCAATTTTTCAAAGTTTAACTTTCAATAAATAAAATTGTTCAACAAAATCAAATAGTGTGTTTCTTGTGTTGTTGATTTTGATGAGAAAATTCCAAAATTTTCTATTCTCAATTCATCAAATACTTTCATTTGTGAGTTTAATTTTAGAGTGTACTCATATGAAATCATAATGTTCTTGTAGGCTTCACTTTCCATGACAACATGTTTTCAGTCTTCATTACTCTAACTATGCAAAAGATACATATTTATCAACAAGCTTCATGAGAAATTTTTCATCTCTAAGTTTCACATGGGAGGTTATAAAAAAAATTTCCTTGCATTTTATCATTGCATCTATGTACTTATTTTGGTTGTGGTCATAGTTTGGGTTGAACTCATTGGTGTATAATTATTTTCCCTTCTTGAATTTTTAATCCACATGATAAGTCTAAATTTTTTCCTCACATGCAACTTAAATTATTTCTTGGAGTTTGGAATCTCATAAAATTTAATGCTTCATTTTTCCATCCATTTGTTATTTTGTTTTATCTGTGTGTCTTTTCTTTTATTCAGCATTTCTTTGATTACCTATTTTGACAACTTACTATCATCTATTCATTGTATTTTCTTTAAGCACCCCAACAACTTTATCACAAATTTTGCTTCTAGTGGAAATGTCTATTTTAATAAGTAAAATCTCATATAAGACTAATGCTTTAATTCTAAAATTATTTGTAATTAGCCACATTTAATTTTTTCCTATTTGTCTCTGTTTAAAATTTAAAGTATTAGTAGCTCAAACTAAACATCCATATAACACCACTCAGATAACTAATAACCCAAAAAGGACCTTAATTGCTTTCCAATCCCATAGATCTGACTTTTTACCCATATATAGCAATGAGTAGACTACCGTGCATAATGCTTGTATTTTATTCATCATACATATATATTCCCTAATTGAATTTGTTCTTAAAATTTAAGAAAAATTATTTGTATTCTATTACTACCTCCAAAGGATTTCCTTTAACATAATATCTTATTAATATAATTATAAAACCTAAATAATATATGGTGGTTTATGAAGTCCCACTACAAACTCATTTCCAATGTCATAGAGACTAAGAGGTGTAAGTCATACAAGCCATATGCCTACCTATGTTGTTCCTCATATATAACACCTATGTTGTTCATCATATACAACATCTTCCTTCTCAATTTTAGTGATTTTTTTGGGTAGGTAAAAGGTGAGGGTTTTGAAAGTATCTAACAACCTTGTACATAGAGCTCCAAAAGGATTCAGCCAACAATATTTAATCTAGCACAAAGGCAGGCTCAATTGAAAAGCTGCCAAAACTTACAATCTTTAATCTAGCACAAAGAAAGGCTCAACAAAAAAGTTGTTGGGAGAAAAATAATCAAACTTACATTCATGTCCAATGGCATAAAAAATTTGAACACAAAATCAAAATCAAAATTATCCTTGGCTAATGGGGGACCAACCAACCAGCTAACCAACATTTCCATCAAACCCAAAAATTAAGGGTCTCTGCACTTCCATAGGAATGAAAATTTTTCTTCTTTGAGAACATCACTGAGACCTTAGTGGAGAAGAAGGATTTGAACTTTGGATCACCACCTCAACCAAGTCAATACAAACCAACCACCAAAAATTGAGATCAACAACATATCGTCACAACAACAGTAAAACCCTCCACCTCAAAAATCTGTGAAGACTAAAACCTCATAGATCATTTTGTATTCTAACCATCCTCTGAATTCGAGAGAACAATTCATACCAGTAAAACCCTCCATCTCAAAAATTTATGAAAACTAAAACCCCACAGATCCTTTTGGATTCCTACCATCCTCCCAACTCACTCATACCAAACCTCCATCTAAAAACAAAACAAAAACCATAGAGCAAGGTTTTGAAAATAACCCAAAACTTTGAGATCTATGAATTCAATTGTAGTGATTTGATTCTTAAATATCTGTTCCTCTTTAATACCTGTTGTTTTGCTATACAAGTTAATTTTGCCAATGACATATTTTATACTATTTTGTTGGCAAATGATATATTAGCAAAAATGCATACGATTTAGTGGTCTAGACTTGTTCAACTAAATGTGTCATGCTTTGGTCCTTTATATAATGTCATCACTTTACAGAATATGATTTTTTTTCTTTCAGTATTTGCTTAAATTTTACTTGCACAAAGTAAAATATTATCCTTTACATTGCAATAATTCTTACAGCTAATCCATAATACATAATGTTCATAAACATCTATGACACAGAACAACCTGTATGGCATATATATATCGGCATGTTTGTCTGAATTTTCTATATGGATGGAGTTTTCTTTGGAATATTTTCCCGACTTTGACTCTTTTAAATGAAATATATATTCTCATTTCCCACATCGGAGACAGTTCAGACTTCACCTTCTGAATCATTCAATTTTAACTTCTGATTTTAATTTGATTCTAATTTATAACTGGTTTCTTTCGTTATTGTCATCTTTTGCTTTCCTACTAACCTCTTACATTCTTTTTTACACTGATGTACCACGTTTTGTAAGCTTCATGAACCAAGAAGATTGAAAAGTTGAAGCCTTTTTGAAAATAAAACATCAGTCCAGAATAAGCAGAAATCCTTCCGGCTGCAATCTGTTTGAGCCGTTTGCTTAAGTTTTAAATGAGTTGAATGAATGATTCCTTCAGTGCTATTCCAGTATTGCAAGAGTTGAATTCAGCATGCACGACATTTCTAAAAAACCATAAATACAGGCAAGATAATAACTCACCACATGCAACTCTGACATTCTTGCTGGCCTAAGTTCAAAAATTCGTTAAAACCTTTAACTTTGTAAAATAATTATTGATATTTCAAAGCAAAAAAAGTGTTGAATTCAGCATGCACGACATTTCTAACAAACCATAAATACAGGCAAGGTAATAACTCACCACATGCAACTATGACATTCTTGCTGGCCTAAGTTCAAAAATTCGTTAAAACCTTTATCTTTGTAAAATTATTATATATATTTCAAAGCAAAAAAGAGTTGAATTCAGCATGCACGACATTTCTAACAAACCATAAATGCAGGCAAGGTAATAACTCACCATATGCAACTCTGACATTTTTGCTAGCATAAGTTCCAAAATTCGTTAAAAACTTTAATTTTGTAAAATAATTATTGATATTTTAAAGCAAAAAAAAAATTATTGATATTTCAAAGCAAAAAAAATAGCTAATTTATTTTTATAAGGATCAAGAGCTTTCACATTTAAGCTTGTTATGGTATTGGCAAAGTGTTTAGTAAGTATTGGCAAAGAGTTTAGTAAGTATTAGGTCTCATAAAACATTCATGTCCTACATTGAGTCAATGTGGAATTATTTACACATTCACACAATACACTACGTAAAACATATGTTAAAATGGAACAAAATTCCAACATAAAAATAAACCACTCCAAATAAAAGACTTGTATCAAATATCAATTTATTTAAAATAACATCATCAAATAATTTAAAATATCATAAGAATATTTATATCAATTTATTTAAAATAACATCATCAAATAATTTAAAATATCATAAGAATATCTATTCAATATGTAACACTTATTCATTTATGAAAATAAATAAAAATGCTCTACGTATCCTTCTTTGAAATAAAAAAATATCTAACAAATATATGCAATTTCATTCTTCAGTGGATTTAGCTCATCTTTAAACGTTCTTTTGGCTGCCCTTCCTTCGAAAGAAGTTTGCTTTTGTGACTTTTGGTATATTAATGTTATTCTGTTAACATCTACCCCTTACAACATATTTAATTATTATTTTTTATATTAACATCAAATTTATTAATTGTGAAATATTTTTAAAATACTTTGTAATTTTTTTATAAGAATAACTTAATTTTGTGTATTCACATACTTGATGAGCTTTACTATTTACAAATACTTAATCATCCTATTTTTTATTAACCTTAACCCTATCTGTTGTCATTTTATATTGCCCATTTTAAAATATAGCAACCTAGGTTAAATTTTTAAAACTTCCAAAATAAAAATTAACAAAGCATATAAGATAATTTGAAAGAAAATAATTTGTGTCTCCAAATGATTTTGCTTTTTGCATATCTATTATTATATGTATAAATGTATGCTTCATTGAATGAATATGTAATTTTAACTATGGCTATGTCTTTGTAAAAATGGTATTGCAATTTATTTCCATTATGTATATTTCTCAGTCATACTCAATTTTACATTCTATACATAATATTCTACTTCGTGTATGCTATAGAATACTAACTCGGTATCAGATTATAGTTTTAGGATTTTATTCTTAATTTATGTTTTAATTTACTTATGTGGTGATGATTTATTGACATATTTATATATTTAATTTAAATTTGATATTATTTAAGATTTCTTCAAATTTTATAGGCAGAAATATAATATGTAAAAACAAGAAAACAAAAATATTATGATGCAGGAGCATCCGGAGGTGGCAGAGTAATCTTGCATCATCCAAAAATATTTTTTTCTCTAAGTGCTGGCGAGGGAATAAGCTGTCACGAAATCGCGACACTTTTGGAGCAAAAGCGCCAAGGTGCAAAGTGGTCGCAAAATCGCGACACTTTGGGAACCAAAGGCTCAAAGGCGCAAAGTGGTCACAAAATCGTGACACTTTCGAAGCAAAGGCTCAAGGTGCAAAGTGGTCGCGAAATCGTGACACTTTCGGTAGCAAAGGCTCAAAGGCGCAAAGTGGTCATGAAATCGTGACACTTTCGAAAGCAAAGGCTCAAAGGCGCAAAGTGGTCACGAAATCGTGACACTTTCGAAGCAAAGGTGCCAAGGCACAAAGTGGTCACGAAATCGTGACACTTTCGGAAGCAAAGGCTCAAAGGCGCAAAGTGGTCGCGAAATCGTGACACTTTCGGAAGCAAAGGCTCCAAGGCGCAAAGTGGTCATGAAATCGTGACACTTTCGAAAGCAAAGGCTCCAAGGCGCAAAGTGGTCACGAAATCATGACACTTTCGAAAGCAAAGGCTCCAAGGCGCAAAGTGGTTGCAAAATCGTGACACTTTTGGAAGCAAAGGCTCCAAGGCGCAAAGTGGTCACGAAATCGTGACACTTTCGAAAGCAAAGGCTCAAAGGCGCAAAGTGGTCACGAAATCGTGACACTTTCGGAAGCAAAGGCTCAAAGGCGCAAAGTGGTCATGAAATCGTGACACTTTCAGAAGCAAAGGCTCCAAGGCGCAAAGTGGTCTCGAAATCGTGACACATTTCGTAAAGAAGCACCAAGGGGAGCAGCTATCACGAAATCGTGACCCGAAGGTAGAAGACAAGTACGAAAGACTAAGACGTCGCGATTTCGTGACGTGTCGCGAAATCGCGGCCCGAAGGAGAAAATAGAAGTCAAACATCAAAACATCGCGATATCACGATCGAAGAGGAGAGAGAGCGTAAGGAAGCAAAAACGTCGCGATATCGTGACAGAACGCTCACGACTCCAGATAGGCCGACGGTTGTAGAGGCCATTGCAGAAGGGCACGTGGCATCAAATTACAGGTGGCCATAGAGCACTAGGCGGTTATAGAGGCCATTGTAGAAGGGCACGTGGCAGCATATTATAGATGGCTATGGAGCACTCCTATGAATGATGACCCGGTGGGTGGATGGACAGGCGGCTGCAGGGCACTCCGCCACTCCATGCCATGATGATTGATGACACCTGGCCACAACATGCAGAGCGACTGACAGAACATTCATGCGGGAAGTTACAGGAAACCTCGCATTCTATGTAATGATGTCCAAAGGGGGTCGGGTCTGTTATAAAAGGTAGTGCATACATTGTAAAAGGGGTTGGCCATTTTGTATCTTCTGTAATTCAAATTTGAAAGCTCTGTGAATGAAATTTGGGTGATTTTTTTGCTTGTATTTCATCGCAAGGTAATTTTTTGTATTTCCAGTCCTGCTTCAAGTGGTATCAGAGCCAGAAGGTTTTGAGTGCACGAACCGATCGCCGACAGTGAGGCAGTTTGCGCCAGGATTGTGGTTGTGGGTTGTGAGGAAGTGAGCAGGATGCCTCCGCGTAGGAACCATGGTGGTGTGAGGAATAGAGGAGCAGAGGTCAATCTTAGAGCCTTGCAGAGGCAAGTTCAAGCCCTGCAGGAGGAAATCAGAAGAGGAGTTGAGCCAAGAAGAGAGGAACCTAGTGAAGATGAAGTTTGGGAAGAAGAGGGTCCATCTGATGAGGAAGAAGCATTGGATCCAATAGAAGCTAGGCTATATAGGGCCATATCCTAGATTCGGAAGAAGCCAAAGTTTGATGTCTCCACTTATTCTGGGAATCTCAATCTCAATCTTGAGTATGAGGAGATCATAGATCCAAATCGGATCAGGTTCACAAAAACAAAGTTGAAGGGGCATGCTAGCATCTGGTGGAAAGGAGTACAGCTAGAAAGGAATAGGAGGGGAAAGGAAAAGATCACCAGGTGGGATAGGATGGTGGAGAAATTGAAGAGGCAATTCATCCCTACGGATTATGAGTTGGATTTTTTGAGAAAGATGTAGAGTCTTAGACAGGCAAGTAAATCTGTCAAGGAGTACATGGAGGAGTTCTATCAGATCTCGATTAGAACCGGCCATTCTGAGGCGAATAAGGAGAAAGTTGCACGATACATCAATGGATTGAGAACCAACATTCAAGAAGAGCTGAGTCTGGTTAGGATGAGCACGGTTGAGGATGCATACTAGTTTGCATTAAAAGTGGAAGAGAAACTGAATAGGAGATTTGATGGTAAGTAGAGAGGAAAGGATCATGGTGGAAGAGCTGGTGGAAGGACCAGTGGAGGAAGATACAGAGATTTGGGGAAGACTGGTGAAGCAAGCAGTAGCCAGAACCAGAAAGAAGAGAAGGAGGAGAATAACCAATGCCCACGTAATCAGAACAACAACTACCCGAGGGGAAGAGGTAGGCTTGGGCGAGGGTTTGGAAGAGGTGTCTTTCGAGGAACCTACTTCAACTGCAGAGAAGAAGGACATCGGGCATACAACTACCCGTAGCATCAAGAAAGGCCAAATCGAAGACCTGAGGGTTAGGCCCGAGCTGCTGTAGCAGACGAAGGTGTCGAATCTAAGCACTCTGAGGAGGCAGAAAGAGGAGAAGCGATGATCATCAGAAGAGTCTTTTTGAATGAGGAAAAGAAGGCAGACCAGAGGAACAACCTGTTTTGCACAAGATGCAAGTGCGTAGGCAAGGTCTGTAACATCATCATCGATAATGGAAGCACTGACTGGGGGTTGCGGGGGAAAACACCCGCATCCTTATCGGATTGCATGGTTACAAAAGGACCATAGGGTGCTGGTCAGTGAGCAATGCCTGGTGAAGTTCAACATTGGAACTTACCGAGATGAGGTCCTATGTGACATCCTGCCTATGGATGCATGTCACATGTTGCTTGGGAGACCATGGCAGTTTGATCGAAGTGTTGTACATGATGGTCGAGCCAATACATATTCCTTGTCAAAAAATGGAGTTCGCCATAAGTTGAAACCCATGAAGGAGGCGGATGAGAAGGTATGCAACAGTGCACGAGTCCTGTCTAGTTGATGGAAGAAGATTTTTAGATGGCCCGAAGCCGGATCATATGTGCTATGCAATAATCCCTAGGGTCAGGGAAGAAGAATGCAAGGAGACCTCAGTGGAAGTCATGGGTCTGTTAGAGGAGTTTCCAGATATCATTTCTAATAATGTACCCAAGGGTTTACCCCTTGTAAGGAAGATCGGCCACCACATAGATTTGGTGCTAGGATCGAGCTTGCCGAATAAGGCTGCACACAGAATGACGCCTATAGAAACTGAGGAGTTAAACAGGCAGGTTCAAGAGCTGCTAAAGAAGGGGTTGATTAGGGAGAGTCTTAGCCCATGTGCAGTACCTGCAGTACTAGCACCCAAGAAGGATGGGGAGTGGAGAATGTGCACAGACTCTCGGGCAATTAACAAGATCACTATCAAATATAGATTCCCATTTGCCAGGATGGATGATATCATGGACTGTTTGAGTGGAGCTGAGTACTTCATGAAGATTGACCTGAAAAGTGGTTACCATCAGATCCGCATTAGAGAAGGGGATGAGTGGAAGATAGCCTTTAAAACCAGAGAGGGGCTGTATGAGTGGTTGGTCATGCCATTTGGGCTAACCAATGCACCGAGTACCTTCATGCGGTTAATGAATGAAGTCCTGAAGGAATTTCTAGGCAAATTTGTTATTGTCTACTTGGATGATATCTTGATTTTTAGCAAAACCCTGGAGGAACACCTGATGCACATCAGGAGGGTTTTTGAGAAACTGCGGGAGGAGCAGATTGCTGATAAATCTGAAGAAGTGTAACTTCGTGAAGAGGGAGCTAGTATACCTGGGATTTGTTATCTCAATAGATGGTCTCAAAATGGACCCCGAGAAGGTGAGGGCTATCATAGAATGGCCTGCTCCAAGAAGCATGACTGAGGTGAGATCGTTTCACGGTCTGGCCAGTTTCTATAGAAAGTTCATTAGAAACTTCAACAGTATTTGCGCATCCCTTACGGAGACAATGAGGGGGAACAAGAAGGAATTCAAGTGGACAGCTGGAGTAGACAAAAGCTTTGCTATGTTGAAGAAGAAGGTCATAGAGCAACCTGTCTTAGCACTTCCAAATTTTAACAAGGTGTTTCAGGTAGACTGTGATGCGAGTGGTAGTGCCATAGGGGCCGTATTGAGCCAAGAGGGTAAGCCTGTTGCTTATTTTAGTGAGAAGCTCAACGATGCCAGGAAGAAGTATTCGGTATATGATCAGGAGTTCTATGCCATAGTTTAGGCTCTGAAGAAATGGAGGCATTATTTGTTGCCAAAGGAGTTTGTTCTTTATACTGATCATCAGGCACTACAATATATTAACAGTCAAGGAAAGTTAAATCAGAGGCACCTGAAATGGGTGGAGTTCCTGTAGAGCTACACCTTTGTGCTGAAGCACCGGAGCGGGAGATCCAACAGAGTTGCGGATGCCTTGAGTAGGAGGCAATGTTTATTGATGGAGATGAAGGTGGAGGTTGTAGGGTTTGCTGAGCTCAAGGGTTTATACCCTGCAGACCCCGACTTCGTAGAAGCTTGGAAAGCCTGCACTGCGCCTGTTACATTGGACAGGACTAAGTGGTTGAATTTTTTGATTCAAGATGGAATGTTGTTCAGGGGGAACCAATTATGCATTTCGAGGAGCTCAATGAGGGAGAATCTCATCAAGGAAAAGCATAGTGGAGGTTTAGCTGGACACTTTGGTCGAGACAAGACCATCTCCCTTGTTAGTGAAAACTACTACTGGCCGCAATTGCAACAAGATGTGGCAAAATTTGTGCAAAGTTGTAGGATATGCCAGATGGCAAAAGGTGTGAGGCAGCCTATTGGTTTATATCAACCACTACCTATACCCGAAAGGCCATGGGAGGATATTAGTATGGATTTTGTTCTTGGTTTACCCAGGACGCAGAGGGGACACGACTCCATATTTGTGGTAGTGGACAAGTTTTCAAAAATGGCTCATTTTATTCCCTGCTAGAAGACTAGCGATGCGGTCCATGTGGCTGGTTTATTCTTCAAGGAAGTGGTACGCCTTCATGGTCTACCAAGGAGCATTGTGTCGGACAGGGATACCAAGTTTGTAGGGTATTTTTGGAGAACCCTGTGGAAGAAACTGAAGATGGATTTAAAATTCAGTTCTGCATACCACCCCCAAACAGATGGCCAAACAGAGGTGGTAAATAGGAGCTTGGGCAATCTACTGAGATGCTTGGTCAGAGACAAGCCCAAGGGATGGGATTTAGTTCTTCCATAGGTAGAATTCGCTTACAATAGCTCTGTCAACAGGAGTACCAATAAATCGCCATTCCAGATAATCTATGGGAGCAGCCCAAGAAATGCTTCAGAGTTGAGAAGGATGGATACAAGAGAAAAATGCAATGCTGAGGCTGAAGACTTTGCTGAACACCTGAAGGGAGTGCATGAGGAGGTGACAAGGCACATTGCTAAGATGAATACTCAATATAAGGCCAGGGCAGACCAGAAGCTCCGGGCTAAGGAGTTTGAAGTAGGAGATTCTGTCATGGTCCATCTAAGAAAAGAGAGGTTTCCTGCCAAGACCTATAACAAGCTGAAGATGAAGAAGTTTGGGCCATGCAAGATCATTGGAAAACGGGATTCGGGTAATGCATATGAGGTGGAGTTGTCGAGTGAACTTAACATCTCATCGATTTTTAACATTTCGGATTTGGTCGAGTTTCATGAAGGAGATAGCAGTGAGACACCCAGCCCGAATTTGTGGAGCATTCCCGCGGTTACTCCAGTCGCAGACGAGATAGAAGAAGTCCTTGATATGCGTGAGGGCCGAAGTACTCAGAACAGGTGTTATTCTGAGTATTTGATCAAGTGGAAGGGCAGGCCCATAGAAGATGCGACTTGGTTGTCGAAGGCAGAGGTTGACCGCCTGGGTCTACCTCAGATAGATCAGAAGTGAAGGTCACTTCTCAATTCACCCCGGGTGTCTGATGCAGGAGCATCCGGAGGTGGCAGAGCAATCTTGCATCATCCAAAAATATTTTTTTCTCTAAGTGTTGGCGAGGGAATAAGCTATCGCTTGGAGCAAAAGTGGCAAGGTGCAAAGTGGTCGCGAAATCGTGACACTTTGGAAGCAAAGGCGCCAAGGCGCAAAGTGGTCACGAAATCGTGACACTTTCAGAAGCAAAGGCTCAAAGGCGCAAAGTGGTCATGAAATCGTGACACTTTCGGAAGCAAAGGCTCAAGGTGCAAAGTGGTCACGAAATCGTGACACTTTCGAAGCAAAGGCTCAAGGCGCAAAGTGGTCACGAAATCGTGACACTTTCAAAGCAAAGGCGCCAAGGCGCAAAGTGGTCGTGAAATCATGACACTTTCGGAAGCAAAGGCTCAAAGGCGCAAAGTGGTCACGAAATCGTGACACTTTTGGAAGCAAAGGCTCCAAGGCGCAAAGTGGTCACGAAATCGTGACACTTTCGAAAGCAAAGGCTCAAAGGCGCAAAGTGGTCACGAAATCGTGACACTTTCGGAAGCAAAGGCTCAAGGTGCAAAGTGGTCACGAAATCGTGACACTTTCGGAACAAAGGCTCCAAGGTGCAAAGTGGTCACGAAATCGTGACACTTTTAGAAGCAAAGGCTCAAGGTGCAAAGTGGTCATGAAATCGTGACACTTTCGAAGCAAAGGCTCAAAGGTGCAAAGTGGTCACGAAATCGTGACACTTTAAAAGCAAAGGCTCAAGGGTGCAAAGTGGTCACGAAATCATGACACTTTCGAAGCAAAGGCGCCAAGGGCAAAGTGGTCATGAAATCGTGACACATTTCGTAAAGAAGCACCAAGGGGAGCAGATGTCGTGAAATCATGACCCGAAGGTAGAAGACAAGTACGGAAGACTAAGACATCGCGATTTCGTGACGTGTCACGAAATCGTGGCCCGAAGGAGAAAATAGAAGCCGAACGCCAAAACGTCACGATATCACGACCGAAGAGGAGAGAGAGAGTAAGGAAGCAAAAACGTCGCGATATCATGACAGAACGCTCACGACTCCAGACAGGCCGACGGTTGTAGAGGCCATTGCAGAAGGGCACGTGGCAGCAAATTACAGGTGGCCATAGAGCACTAGGTGGTTATAGAGGCCATTGCAGAAGGGCACGTGGCAGCAAATTACAGATGGCTATAGAGCACTCCTATGAATGATGACCCGATGGGTGGATGGACAGGCGGCTGCAGGGCACTCCGCCATCCCATGCCATGATGATTGAAGACACCTGGCAGCAATATGCAGGCGACGACAGAACATTCATGCGGGCGGTTACAGGGAACCCCGCATTCTATGTAATGATGTCCAAAGGGGGTCGGGTCTATTATAAAAGGCAATGCATACATTGTAAAAGGGGTTGGCCATTTTATAACTTTTGTATTTCGAATTTGAAAGCTCTATTAATGAAAATTTGGTGATTTTTTTGTGTTATTCTTCCCTTTAAGTGGTATCAGAGCCAGAAGGTTCTGAGTGCGCGAACCGATCGCTGGTAGTGAGGCAGTTTGCGCCAGGATTGTGGTTGTGGGTTGTGAGGAAGTGAGCAGGATGCCTCCATGAAGGAACCATGGTGGTGCGAGGAATAGGGGAGCAAAGGTCGATCTTAGAGCCTTGCAGAGGCAAGTTCAAGCCCTGCAGGAGGAAATCAGAAGAGGAGTTGAGCCAAGAAGGGAGGAACCCAGTGAAGATGAAGTTTGGGAAGAAGAGGGTCCATCTGATGAGGAAGAAGCATTGGATCCAGTAGAGGCTAGGCTGTATAGGGCCATATCCCAGATCGGGAAGAAGCCGAAGTTTGACGTCTCCACCTATTCTGGGAATCTCAATCCCGAGGAGTTGATAGATTGGATCAACGACATGGAGGAATACTTCGAGTATGAGGAGATCTCAGATCCAAATCGGATCAGGTTCACAAAAACAAAGTTGAAGGGACATGCTAGCATCTGGTGGAAAGGAGTACAGCTAGAAAGGAACAGGAGGGGAAAGGAAAAGATCACCAGGTGGGATCGGATGGTAGAGAAATTGAAGAGGCAATTCATCCCCGCAGATTATGAGTTGGATCTGTTGAGGAAGATGCAGAGTCTTAGACAGGCGAGTAAATCTGTCAAGGAGTACACGGAGGAGTTCTATCAAATCTCAATTCGAACCGGTCATTCTGAGGCGAATAAGGAGAAAGTCGCACGCTACATCAATGGATTGAGAACCAGCATCCAAGAAGAGCTGAGTCTGGTTCGGATGAGCACGGTTGAGGATGCATACCAGTTTGCATTAAAAGTGGAAGAGAAACTGAATAGGAGATTTGATGGTAAGTAGAGAGGAAAGGATCATGGTGGAAGAGCTGGTGGAAGGACCAGTGGAGGAAGATACAGAGATCTGGGGAAGACTGGTGAAGCAAGCAGTAGCCAGAACTAGAAAGAAGAGAAGGAGGAGAATAACCAACGCCCACGCAATCAGAACAACAACTACCCGAGAGGAAGAGGTAGGCCTGGGCGTGGGTTTGGGAGAGGTGTCTTTCGAGGAACCTGCTTCAACTACGGAGAAGAAGGACATCGGGCATACAACTGCCCGCAGCGACAAGAAAGGCCAAATCGAAGACCTGAGGGTCAGGCCAGAGTTGCTGTAGCAGACGAAGGTGTCGAATCTGAGCACTCTGAGGAGGCAGAACGAGGGGAAGCGATGATCATCAGAAGAGTCTTGTTGAATGAGGAAAAGAAGGCAGACCAGAGGAACAACCTGTTTCGCACAAGATGCAAGTGCACGGGCAAGGTCTGTAACATCATCATCGATAATGGAAGCACTGATAACTTGGTCTCTGAGGAGATGGTTGCCAAGTTGCAGTTGGAGAGAAGAAGACACCCGCATCCATATCGGATTGCGTGGTTACAAAAGGACCATAGGGTGCTGGTCAGTGAGCAATGCCTGGTGAAGTTCAACATTGGAACTTACCATGATGAGGTCCTGTGTGACATCCTACCTATGGATGCATGTCACATGTTGCTTGGGAGACCATGGCAGTTTGATCGGAGTGTTGTACATGATGGTCGAGCCAATACATATTCCTTGTCAAAAAATGGAGTTCGCCATAAGTTGAAACCCCTGAAGGAGGCGGATGAGAAGGTATGCAACAGTGCACGAGTCTGTCTAGTTGATGGAAGAAGATTTTTAGATGGCCTGAAGCCAGATCATATGTGCTATGCAATAATCCCTAGGGTCAGGGAAGAAGAATGCAAGGAGACCCCAGTGGAAGTCATGGGTCTGTTAGAGGAGTTTCCAGATATCATTTTTGATAATGTACCCGAGGGTTTACCCCCAGTAAGGAAGATCAGCCACCATATAGATTTGGTGCCAGGATCGAGCTTGCCGAATAAAGCTGCACATAGAATGACTCCTATGGAAACTGAGGAGCTAAATAGGCAAGTTCAAGAGCTGCTAAAGAAGGGGTTGATTAGGGAGAGTCTTAGCCCATGTGTAGTACCTGCAGTACTAGCACCCAAGAAGGATGGGGAGTGGAGAATGTGCACAGACTCTCGGGCAATTAACAAGATCACTATCAAATACAGATTCCCATTGCCAAGGATGGATGATATCATGGACTGCTTGAGTGGAGCTGAGTACTTCACGAAGATTGACCTGAAAAGTGGTTACCATCAGATCCGCATTAGAGAAGGGGATGAGTGGAAGACAACCTTCAAAACCAGAGAGGGGCTGTATGAGTGGTTGGTCATGCCATTTGGGCTAACCAATGCACCGAGTACCTTCATGCGGTTAATGAATGAAGTCCTAAAGGAATTTCTAGGCAAATTTGTTATTGTCTACTTGGATGATATCTTGATTTTTAGCAGAACCCTGGAGGAACACCTGATGCACATCAGGAGGGTTTTTGAGAAACTGCGGGAGGAGCAGTTGCTGATAAATCTGAAGAAGTGTAACTTCGTGAAGAGGGAGTTAGTATACCTAGGATTTGTTATCTCAGCAGATGGTCTCAAAATGGACCCCAAAAAGGTGAGGGCTATCATAGAATGGCCTGCTCCAAGAAGCGTGACTGAGGTGAGATCGTTTCACGGTCTGGCCAGTTTCTATAGAAAGTTCATTAGAAACTTCAACAGTATTTGCGCATCCCTTACGGAGACAATGAGGGGGAACAAGAAGGAATTCAAGTGGACAGCTGGAGCGGACAAAAGCTTTGCTATGCTGAAGAAGAAGGTCACAGAGCAACCTGTCTTAGCACTTCCAGATTTTAACAAGGTGTTTCGGGTAGACTGTGATGCGAGTGGTAGTGCCATAGGGGCCGTATTGAGCCAAGAGGGTAAGCCTGTTGCTTATTTTAGTGAGAAGCTCAATGATGCCAGGAAGAAGTATTCGGTATATGATCAGGAGTTCTATGCCATAGTTCAGGCTCTGAAGAAATGGAGGCATTATTTGTTGCCAAAGGAGTTTGTTCTTTATACTGATCATCAGGCACTACAATATATTAACAGTCAAGGAAAGTTAAATCAGAGGCACCTGAAATGGGTGGAGTTCCTGTAGAGCTACACCTTTGTGCTGAAGCACCGGAGCGGGAGATCCAATAGAGTTGCGGATGCCTTGAGTAGGAGGCAATGTTTATTGATGGAGATGAAGGTGGAGGTTGTAGGGTTTGCTGAGCTCAAGGGTTTATACCCTGCAGATCCCGACTTCGCAGAAGCTTGGAAGGCCTGCACTGCGCCTGTTACTTTGGACAGGACTAAGTGGTTAAATTTTTTGATTCAAGATGGAATGTTGTTCAGGGGGAACCAATTATGCATTTCGAGGAGCTCAATGAGGGAGAATCTGATCAAGGAAAAGCACAGTGGAGGTTTGGCTGGACACTTTGGTCGAGACAAGACCATTTCCCTTGTTAATGAAAACTACTATTGGCCGCAATTGCAACAAGATGTGGCAAAATTTGTGCAAAGTTGTAGGATATGCCAGATGGCAAAAGGTGTGAGGCAGCCTACTGGTTTATATCAACCACTACCTATACCCGAAAGGCCATGGGAGGATATTAGTATGGATTTTGTTCTTGGTTTACCCAGGACGCAGAGGGGACACGACTCCATATTTGTGGTAGTGGACGGGTTTTCAAAAATGGCTCATTTTATTCCCTACCAGAAGACTAGCGATGCGGTCCATGTGGCTGGTTTATTCTTCAAGGAAGTGGTACGCCTTCATGGTCTGCCAAGGAGCATTGTGTCGGACAGGGATACCAAGTTTGTAGGGTATTTCTGGAGAACCCTGTGGAAGAAACTGAAGACGGATTTAAAATTCAGTTCTGCATACCACCCCCAAACAGATGGCCAAACAGAGGTGGTAAATAGGAGTTTGGGCAATCTACTGAGATGCTTGGTCGGAGACAAGCCCAAGGGATGGGATTTAGTTTTGCCATAGGCAGAATTCGCTTACAATAGCTCTGTCAATAGGAGTACCAATAAATCGCCATTCCAGATAATCTATGGGAGCAGCCCAAGAAACGCTTCAGAGTTGAGAAGGATGGATACAAGAGAAAAATGCGGTGTCGAGGCTGAAGACTTTGCTGAACACCTGAAGGGAGTGCATGAGGAGGTGACAAGGCACATTGCTAAGATGAATACTCAGTATAAGGCCGAGAGCAGACCAGAAGCGTCGGGCTAAGGAGTTTGAAGTAGGAGATTCCATCATGGTCCATCTAAGAAAAGAGAGGTTTCCTGCCAAGACCTATAACAAGCTGAAGATGAAGAAGTTTGGGCCATGCAGGATCATTGGAAAATGGGATTCGGGTAATGCATACGAGGTGGAGTTGCCGAGTGAACTTAACATCTCACCGATTTTTAACATTTCAGATTTGGTCGAGTATCATGAAGGAGATAGCAGTGAGACACCCAGCCCGGATTTGTGGAGCATTCCCGTGGCCACTCCAGTCACAGACGAGATAGAAGAAGTCCTTGATACGCGTGAGGGCCGAAGTACTCGAAATAGGTGTTATTCTGAATATTTGATCAAGTGGAAGGGCAGGCCCATAGAAGATGCGACTTGGTTGTCGAAGGCTGAGGTTGACCGCCTGGGTCTACCTCAGACAGATAGAAGTGAAGGTCACTTCTCAATTCACCCCGGGTGTCTGATGCAGGAGCATCCGGAGGTGGCAGAGCAATCTTGCATCATCCAAAAATATTTTTTTCTCTAAGTGCTGGCGAGGGAATAAGCTGTCGCGAAATCGTGACACTTTTGGAGAAAAGGCGCCAAGGTGCAAAGTGGTCACGAAATCGTGACACTTTTGGAAGCAAAGGCTCAAGGTGCAAAGTGGTCGCGAAATCGTGACACTTTCAGAAGCAAAGGCTCAAGGCGCAAAGTGGTCGCAAAATCGTGACACTTTCGAAAGCAAAGGCTCAAGGCGCAAAGTGGTCGCGAAATCATGACACTTTCGAAGCAAAGGCTCAAGGCGCAAAGTGGTCACGAAATTCGTGACACTTTTAAGCAAAGGCGCAAAGTGGTCACGAAATCGTGACACTTTCGGAAGCAAAGGCTCAAGGCACAAAGTGGTCATGAAATCGTGACACTTTCGGAAGCAAAGGCTCCAAGGCAAAGTGGTCACGAAATCGTGACACTTTCGAAGCAAAGGCTCAAGGTGCAAAGTGGTCATGAAATCGTGACACTTTCGGAAGCAAAGGCTCAAAGGTGCAAAGTGGTCACGAAATCGTGACACTTTCGGAAGCAAAGGCTCAAAGGTGCAAAGTGGTCACAAAATCGTGACACTTTCGAAGCAAAGGCTCAAAGGTGCAAAGTGGTCACGAAATCGTGACACTTTCGAAGCAAAGGCACCAAGGGGCAAAGTGGTCGCGAAATCGTGACACTTTCTGAGAAAAGGCACCAAGGGACAAAGTGGTCACGAAATCGTGACACATTTCATAAAGAAGCACCAAGGGGAGCAGCTGTCACGAAATCGTGACCCGAAGGCAGAAGACAAGTACGGAAGACTAAGACGTCGCGATTTCGTGACGTGTCACGAAATCGTGGCCCGAAGGAGAAAATAGAAGTCGAACGCCAAAACGTCGCGATATCGCGACCGAAGAGGAGAGAGAGAGTAAGGAAGCAAAAACGTCGCGATATCGCGACAGAACGCTCACGACTCCAGACAGGCCGACGGTTGCAGAGGCCATTGCAGAAGGGCACGTGGCAGCAAATTACAGGTGGCCATAGAGCACTAGGCGGTTACAGAGGCCATTGCAGAAGGGCACGTGGCAGCAAATTACAGATGGCTATAGAGCACTCCTATGAATGATGACTCGACGGGTGGATGGATAGGCGGCTGTAGGGCACTCTGCCATCCCATGCCATGATGATTGAAGACACCTGGCAGCAATATGCAGGCGGCGATAGAACATTCATGCGGGCGGTTACAGGGAACCCCGCATTCTGTGTAATGATGTCCGAAGGGGGTCGGGTCTGTTATAAAAGGCAGTGCATACATTGTAAAAGGGGTTGGCCATTTTGTAACTTCTGTATTTCGAATTTGAAAGCTCTGTTAATGAAATTTTGGTGATTTTTTTGCTTGTATTTCTAGTCCTGCTTCAAGTGGTATCAATGAAATATCGGTGATTTTTCTGCTTGTATTTCCAGTCCTGCTTCATATTATTAATAAAATTATACTTTCTTGGATTAAAGAATAGAAATTACCAATACCTAAAGGATACTACATCCATTACATTGCATATGTAAAGACCCAAAGTTATAAAATGAATATTTGTTTTAGAAATATTATTTCAGCCTTAGTAATGTTGGTCGCAAAAAAGCATGGAAGGAAGGAATTACAAAGTGTATGCGATAAAGGATGTGAGTAAAATTTATGAGTTGGAGGGTAAGCTTCATGTGATGATGAAGCAAGAGACTAAAGGTTTAATAGAAAATGTATGTTTTCTTTTGAATTTCACTTGAATAATTTATTAGGTTATAATCAATAATGTTTAATTTATATGTTATGTTTGTCCTTATTCCACACGTCTTCATAAGTTGAATAAATTGGTCTACGTTTAGGATAAATAGAGAAATTGAATCTTTAAGATGGACATGTAACATTTTTGTATGAAAAATCAAGAAACAAATATACGATAAAGTATGGGTAGAAAATCATGTTTACAATCATTTAATGCATTGAAATAGAAAAGATTAAATCATACTATTCATGTTATAATTCCAACAACAACAAAATTAAATGTAAAATATATTATTATCATGGAGTACGGTATAATAGAAAATTTTACCTAAAATTAATGATAAACATTATTGTCAAGAGTAGTAAGGTCAATATCTCTTTAAATTGATAGTGGGTAAACAAACATCTTTATAGTGGTAGCACATGGACTCAATATTATCATAGCACATGATTTATGTGATAAAAGTAAATTCGAATAATATGAGACAAGTGCCAAGGGTTGAAGATTTTTTAAGAGATAATTCGAATAAAATGAGACAAGTGCCAAGGGCAACAGATTTTTTACGAGATAAATTCAAGCATAATATTACAAGAATAGAAAGTATCATAATTATGAATGGACATTTACTTGTATAACTATTCATTATTTTTTCATGTTCGTATATTTAATAAAAAAATTATTTTGTTTATGATAACAAAGGTTAGTTGAATGTGAACTTTGACACAATTAGTTATAAATTTGATTCTTATGGTACTAAGAAAAAGGTATGGAAATATGCATATATTTTATAAAAATATTTTTAAAAAGTCTTGAAAAAAACAATTTTTTAACATTTAAAGCTAAAAAAATATATTAATATTTGTATTGATAAAGGCTATATTTTCTAAATAATTATAATTTTGTTGTTATTATTAAGAAGAAAGAGGGTTTTGAAAGGGACCCCACAACCTTTTACAAACCATCCTGCCATAGAGGCAACAAGAAGAAAACACAACAAACACAACAAAACAAACACAAAAATAAGGAGGCCCCCAAAACAACAAGGGAAACAAGACGAATCAACCAATGAGAGAACCGAGATAGTTCTACATCATTGAGTCAAATTTATTGACAATATTACCGAAAATTTGGAAAACCTCCTTAGCAAAATCTAAAGCCATCTTAATAGAGCTCCAAATCGTACGTTGCTTAATTTTAATCAGACGCAGGCTATGCAAAAGAGCACTTTTCTTCATAGAAGCTTGCCTCGGGGAATAAACATCAGCCACCAACTTATCCTTGACGAAATATCTAGAAGGAACCTCCATATTTCCACTTTATAAAGAGGAGAGGACTCTGCCAATTCCCTCTTTTTACCACTAAGATGCAACAACTTACGGGTATCGTTGTCATCCACCTTAAAACTAGTAGAAATACCCTTCACCATCGAAGAAGCAATAGGAGAAACCATAGAATTCTTAACAACCTCAGCATAAGAGTTCCTCATTGTAGAACCCCAAACCCCTTTAGCAAAAACAAGAACCTTGTGAGAAATATTTTCTAAACCAAAACCCATGGAAAATGAGTACACATCCTTTGAATATACACTTAAGCTCTCTAAAACCTACAAAATATCACCAGGAATCAGGATTACAAAAGAATTATCTGACTTTAAAATGTTCCTCACCACAATCCCTTTCTCCATTGTAGCACGTTCAAAAACCAACAGTGCCAATCCCTGGTGCAGGGAAACTGGCCCCACCCACCTTGAACAACCAACATCGATTTTCGCATAGAATTGAATAGGAACAGAGGGATGTTCATCCATATTTGCCTTTGCAAGTGATTTAGGAACATAGCATGAAAACTATGAATGATGTCATACAAGGAGTCCAAAGTGAAAAAATCCATAATCACCTTAATCACCTTATTCCACGATGAAGGCAAAGCCTTAGCACTAAACCCATTCTAAATTCTTGATAAGAATTCATCTCCTTCCAAGAAGAAGTTGATCTCCTTTAATAAAGAGTGTATGTCTCGATTGTGAAATGCACTATTCAACTATAACCTTGTGGTGCAACTAACCAACTCCAAGGAGACCTCAAAGGACCATGACCCTAATCTTACCCATCCCTCCTTCCATGTAGTAGCCATCCACTTAGAAAGAATTGGGTTGTGTCCATGGAATTTTTGGACACAATCCAATAAACCCCCATCCTTCAGAATAGATAGAACATCCTCATCAGCAATTAAAGCATCAGGATCCACCCTCGACTTAGTCTACTTCATCTTACATCCAAGGACTTTAGCCTTCCCCATATTCAAGAAGGACACAAGAGACCAAACACAAAAAACCTCTACTGACCACACAGAGAAACCAGAGAGGAAGACGTCCACACACACAACAAAACACAAGAGGCCCCATAACCGGCCCGAGCATAAATAAAAAATCACTCCCATCATAGGCCAAACAAAAAATTTGAAGTAAAAAATGAAGGTCCTCCCCACCAGAGTCTCATGAGCACCGAGAATAGCCACTAAGCCAAAAATTCTCCAACCAAACACAAAAAAGAGGAGAGCAAGCCTAAAAAAATGCATAAGCATGAAAATAAGGAGCTCTAAAAACCAAAACAAGGACATGGACATCCTTCTAGACCTAAGAGGGATAGAGAAGATACCACCAAACACATGCCCCAACAGACAAATTCAATCCCCACTTCTAGCTGGCCAAAAATAAGAAAGAATACGGGCAAGTGGAGAAGAAACAAAGGGGCACGTCACGAAAGACAACTCCAATACCAAGGATTGAAAAGGGGTTAACATTCCAAGGCACAAATTCCAGAAGAGAATGATAAAAAACCAATCCCAAAAATGGGAATAATCACCATCCCAAGAACCCTCCTGACAACAAATACGAAGGAGAAGCCACCAAAAACCAATGAGCGTGAGAAAAGATATGCATAATAAGGTCTAGATCCAATCCACAAAACAAATCCCATACCCGTAATCAAAACAAGAGTAGGACTTTGGGTAGAGGGCACCCTCCAAAGAAAGCTAGAGAAGCTTTGGGACATTCCCTAACAACGAAAATGAGGAGGGAGACAAAATTTGAAATTTAAAATTTGAAAAGTGAGCATCTCCATAATGCCAAGGGAATAAATACCAGCCGCCCACCTAAAATTTGACCAACAATGGCTGCAACTCCAAAACCCCATCCACCCAAGCAAGAATAAGCAAACCACCTACCAACAATTAATGAAGGTCATTATGAATACAGTGGATGATCTCAGGAGGGAAATCCCTCTACCAAACAGAAAATCCTTGAATATTTTCTTGATATTCACCATTAAGTCCGCAGCAGAATTGCCCTCTCTGAAAATGTGCATTATCAAAACATCATCCAAGGATCGAGAAATACCAACAACTTCATCAATCAAATTAGCCACCCTCCAACTGACATGGCAAGAACCATTTAGCATCTTGATGATGTTTAATGAATCACCCTCAATGATAACTTTACGAATACCAAAATTTCTAATCAAATACAAGCCTAAGAATGCAACCCTCGCTTCAGCAAACTGGGATGAATTCACACCAATGAATTCTGCATAGGCAAGGACCAAATTTCCACTATTATCATGAATGACCCCTCAACACCAACAATCCCTGGGTTGCCTTTAGAGGCCCCATAAAAATTCAATTTGTACCAACCCATAGGTGGAGGGGTCCAACGGACCAAACTCCTAGGATCAAGAGCTGGTGGAGGGTGATCAACGTGCCCAAAACCAAGACTTTGCTCAATCAAAAATTCATTGGGAATGAAGGCCTTCAAAATATTAGACTCCTTGCAGGCACACAAAAAATTCTCCATAGTATTCCCTAAAATATGAGTGCTCAAATGAGAAGCAGAAGATTCCTTATCTTTAAAAACATGGGCGTTCCTCGCCTTCCACACCCCCCACATAACATGGGGTAAAATAAATCTCCAAAAACACTTAAGTTTGGGTGACAAGAAGGGGGAACCCACTGTATAACACAATCCATCACTAAATTAGGGAAAACCTAGCTAACACCCAACCTACAGAGGATGGACATCAAAATTTCCTTGAATACTCCACAATTAAGAAGTAAGTGCGAAGTCGATTCCCAGGCTTCTTTACACATATAGCACCTGTTAACCAAACACCATCCTCTTTTGTGGAGATTTTCAATAGTAAGAATCTTGTTTTGCATAGCCAACTAGAAAAACATATTAACCTTGGGAGTTAAATGCTTTAGCCAAATAGAACCATGAGGAAAAAACCATCCCCATCCTCACTGAGGAGCTCATAAGAGGACTTCACAGAGTAAAAACCTACATTTATTTTTTGAACCACATAAATACGAAGCTCCTCCATAAGCAAGGACCAAATATGGATATCCCTAGCATTCCTAACCACCATTGGAGGATTGGACCAGACTATTCTATTTCCATGAACCTCAGTAAAATCCACAACTTTCACCAACCCAACAATCCTAGACCCATCAATTAGGTCTCTAAAATGAATGTCTTCATTCAAAGGATGATCTCTCAACCAAACATCATCCCAAAAATTCACATTCCTACCATTACCAACAATCCATATGCAATTAAGATTAATAAAATCCCTAGATTTCATCAGACTATTCTAGAACACCAACCCGCTAGAAGGGAGAAAATCAGAAATGAAAGAGTCAAAATTATACTTAGCCTTCAAAATTTGACACCACAAATGGTCAGCATTAGAGGTGACCTTCCAACCAAGTTTTGCCACCAGGGCCTTATTCATCCTAGCAGCACTCTTAAGATTTAAACCCCCAACTTTCTTTCTTCTACAGAGTTACTCCCAAGAGACCAGATGAAATTTACCTTTTAGCTCTAGGCCTACCCATAAAAATACCTTACAAATGCTATCCACCTTAGCAGCCACTTTACCCGGAAGGTGAAATAAGGACATAAAATAGATAGGGATACTCTACAATGTGCTCTAGACAAGCACCACCTTACCCACTTGGCTCAGAAGAGCCCCCTTCCATGATGCTAATTTGTGTTGAATTCTTTCAATCACTGGGAACCACATGGCATCTTTGACCCTCAAAACAAAAAGAGGGAGACCAAGATAAGAAGAAGGAAGTGAGGCAATCCGACAATTCAAAATATCTACAATCCTCCTTTACCACACTTCCAAAGTGTTAATAAAAAATAAATTACTCTTAAGGAAGTTTATTTGCTACACTGTCACCTTATCATAATAATTGAAAATAGCTTTGACTTCCCTAGGAATAACCACTAATTCTACACATGATAAAATTGTATCATTTGCAAATTGTTGATGTGGCATCGAGTTACAAGGAATCGCTGGGCGCATCTCCAAATCATTGTGATTCCTATAAATCATCCTCCCCAAAGCCTCCACCATAATAATACAAAGAAAAGGAGACAATGGATACCCTATCTAAGACCATCGCAAGAATGAAAACATTCTTCTAGAGAACCGTTAAAAAGAACAAAAAACCATGCCAAAAAAATGTAAACCTTAACAAGCTTGATCCAATCTTCACATAATCCAATTTTTTGCAAAAAACTAAAAATAAAGGCCCAAGAAACCTGATCATAAGATTTATTAACATCTAATTTGAGGAAAAACCTTGCTCTACCACTTTTGAATACATAATGCATCAATTCATGAATAACTATTGCTCCATCAAGAATCTACCTTCCCAAAATGAAGCCACTCTGCACCGAATCAATCAACATCAACATAAGTGGTTTAATCTTGTTCGCAATGGACTTAGATAATATATTATAGATAGTATTGCATAAACTAATGGGTCTAAAATCACTGAAATATGAAGTTGATTCTTTCTTAGGGATAAGGGCAAAAAAAGTTGAATTTACAACTTTCGGGATAAACAAAGAGCATTGCACATCCCTTATAGCCACACAGACATCTTCCCCACATATATGCCAATATTTTTGAAAAACACAGGATGGAAACCATCCGGTCCCGGGGCCTTAAGAGGACCCATCACTTTGATAGCTTCAAAAATTTCCTCATCCGAGAAAGGAGCCATAAGTCTTCTATTCCAATCAGCAGAAACAATCGAAGGAATGGCTTCTAGCATTTCACCTTCAACAATAAGGTCTTGATCAAGCATCAAACAAAGCAAAGTACTGAAAAAATCAATAGCTTCCTCCCAAACTTCCATGACATCAGAAGACACTCCTCCACTAACCCTCTCAATTTCTCTTATTCTGTTGTGACCTCTTCTTCGAAGGGTGGAAGCATGAAAGAAATGGGAGTTACGGTCACCTTATTTTAACCACAACTCTCTGGATTTTTGTTTCTAGAACAACTCTTCTTTCACTTACCTATTATGATAGTCCACCAAAAGGGATATTTCTTCCTATAGTAGATCCTCATAGTAAGCTTGAACGTCCATAACCGCTTTGATCTCTTTCAACTAAGATTTCAATCTTTCCTTTTCTCTAAACAAATTACCAAAAGAAAATTTATTCCAGATCTTAAGATAATTTTTGAGCCATCTGATCTTATTGGTCAACCTAAGCATCCCTTCACTAGCAATATCTTCCTACCACCATTCCCTAACATGGGATTCAAATTTAGGGTGAGAACACCACATGACTTCAAACCTAAAAGGGTGAGGAAGAAAAGGGGTACCATCAGGGACTTCCAACCATATGGGATTATGGTCGGAACCAATCCTGGGCAATGAATACAAAGAAGCATCTCCAAATAGATTTAACCTGAAAGAAGAAACAAAAATCCTATCCAATCTACTCATAATCAGGCTCTCACTAGAACTCCTATTACTCCAAGTGAATTTTACCCCCATTAGATCCAAATCCCGGAGATCAGCAGTGTTAACAAAATTAGAGAAATCCTACAAACTTCTAACATCCACTAGATTGCCTCCCCACTTCTCATATGGATAAAGAGGAGAATTAAAATCTCTAGCGATAACCCAATCCTCATTCAGAAAAGTATTTCTCATATCAAGTAGTAGGAGCCAAAACTTATGTCTATCAATATATGAATTAGGAGCATAAATATTAGATAAAACCCATCTCCTATTAGTGATTTTACACTAGAATAAAATATTAATAACACGGCTAGAAGAGGAAATAACATGGCCATCTAGTCTCATTGGGTTCCAAAAAGAGAGAAGGCCACCAGAAGAGCCAATCGCTTCACTAGCCATGAAACCGAAATCCTTCCAAACCAACTTGTGAACAGACTCCCAAGAGGAGGCATCTAATTTAGACTCTTGAATACACAAGATATCCAAATATTTATCCCTCTAAAATGAGGCAAGCAACTATTTCTTAGAGGAGCTATTGAGCCCTCTAACATTCCAAGAGCAAATTTTCATTGGAAATTAAAAGGAGAGTTTCTTTCCCGCCCCCAGGAGGAGAGGATTTGAAACCTTCAAGTTTCAAAATATTTTCACCATCCCCCTCCTTTACCATTAGAAGAGCCTGACCACCATTAGCCACAACATCATCCATTGATCTCTTCCTTCCTGATTTACTTGGGGGTCTACCAGGTTTCTTGACCATCCTAGTATCTACACCCTTCTTACGATGGCTTCTAGTCTTGGGACCAAGTGACCCTTTCTCCATAAAATGCAACGGAGAAGAAGTCAGACTTTGACCCCCAACCATATCAGAATCTCCAACCACCTTAGGGGAAGGAGACTTCTTAACATTCCTAGGATCAGAAAGCTCTTTGGATGGAGAAGCTAAAGACACCACCAGAGGAGATAGAGACTACACAATCTATGTTTTTTTAGCATCTTATTCCCTCAACAATTCAAAACATTTGAAGGAGTTTGAAAGAGGTAAATGAATATCTTGAATCAAACGATCTTCTTGAAGGACCACCTCCAAATTATAGGGAGTAGGGTTCAAAGAACCCTTCCTATTTTGGACCGACTCCTTACGACCAAAATCAAGTGCCCCACTAGCATTCTTCAACTGAGAAGGAGAAGAAACAATCTCCTTACCTTTTGAAGACCCCTAAGATTTCTTGTGCCAAACCTTTTGCTTCTTGAATGGGGTCCTCTTGGGGAAAGGATCCACATTGGCCCCCACTTTGGGTCCTTATGAATAGGTTGGCTAACCGACTTCTTCTGGGGATAAAAATTCTGATGGTGGCCCCCCAGACCATAAGTCTTACAAGCCTGTGGCTTATTCTCATAAACCACAACCTGCACCCACATACCCAGGTGAGAAACAAGCTCCACAGAGCTTGGAATATTCTTCTCTATGTCCACCATGATACACATTCTAACATATTACCTCTGCATTGCAGACAAAGAAACCTTATCAAAAGAAATAAAGTCCTCGATAGAACTCGCCACCATCCTGAAGACACTCTCATGCCATAAGTACATAGGAAACTCAGGTAGGTGAATTCAAACCGGGACCAAATTAACCCTCTTAAGAGTCGGTTTAAAACCATGGCCCCAATTTCTAAAAAAAAAGGTCACGATTCCCATAAAACCAATGGCCACCTTCCAAAATTTTACAAGAGTCCTCCTGAGAAGAGAGCCTGATCAAAAAAAAAATTGAGGAAGTGTAGCAAGGTCCAACGGACCACAAGGCTTCCAACGAGATAAATACCATCACTTAAGAACATCCAATGGCGGCCTATAACCTACAAATTTACCCACCAAATCATATGAGCCTTTCCTTAGTAGGTAGTCAATCGTGCTATCCAGGATACAAATTTGGCTAGATTTTGTATTAACTTTATAGGGAACAAACGATTCACCAAAGGACATACCAACCACTATATGGGCAAAGGATGGCAGAGAAGAAGAATCTCTCTTACCCACCATCCCAAAACATACATCCTTACCCACCACACCTAATCAAACCTTTCCAGGATTTCGAAATAGAGAAGGACCCTCCTCGCCATGCTTACCAGACCAAAATGAGTCACTTTGGTCGATTTCTAAAGCCTCCAACTCCACCTCCTCGAATGTAGATGCACCATAGCACCACATCCTTGCAAAAGTTTTGAATTATAATTTTACCTTTAAAATATAATATTATTTGGGCATAGATATATTGTATCTTATCCATGATGATAATAATGAACTAACGCATACACCACCACATAGTAGAGAAAAGTTTTTGCTGTCATTCATTCAATAATTTAAGAATTCATTATATATTTTTCTAGAAAAATATAAGAAATAATATCTATTTCTAAAATGTATTGATATTGTGTGGGAAAGAGTATAGGAAATTCATTTTAAAATAAGGTTATGAGGAGTTGAACTTTAACCATAAAATTATTTTGTGGAAAGGAAGAAAACACACTTCAAAAATGTGATGAGAGTATGTCAAAGAGTGTTGATTCCCTAAATGAATTTTGTGATGGAATATTCTAATCATCAACATATGTTTATGATGGGATATAAAGAAAAGTATTATAGTTTATAATTACTTATGAATCATGGGAATATGTAAAATTAAATATTTTGAATTTAAAGTTGTCTGGATGTCTACTTATATGTATGTTCCATATCAAAATCATCAAAAATTGGATGAAATAAGCATAAAAGTAATAATGGTTGAGCATGATGCTAATCAAATTATCTTTAGGATTTATAATCAAGAGAGAAGTAAACAAATAAGGATTAGGGATGATATATTTTATGAATGTACAATACTTTTTTAAGCAAGTGATATATTTAGAGATAAAAGTAGTTGTTCCAAAGCATTATATAATATACTATTTATATATTAAAAAATATTGTTATCCATCCTTTGAAGAGAGTGACAATAATTTTTTAACTTTATCCCAGTTATGGCACTTAAAAAAATATTTTAATAAAACTAATATTCTAGTTACAAAGGAATCTAAAGGAAAATAAGTATTGATCCTAAACCTAAATTATTTAATAATTTAAAGTATTGAAACTATGTTTATTATCAATGGGATAAAGAAAAAATCTAAATGGATTGAATATTATGCATTGATATTAAAAATTAAACTAGAAATAATTTAATAGTACAAGCTACTAGGACAATGAAGTAGCCAAACAATTTAAATAATTATAGGAAAATTACCATGAGAAAATTCTAGATTTACCTATTAGGAGAAAAATAAGAGGTTGTAAGTATGTTTTAAAATAAACATAGAAGAAACATCATGTATTTGACGGTCAAGAGGAACAAATAGTGGAAAAAGAGATACTCAAAACCTAGGAATCAACTATAATAAAGGTGTTGACTACCATGTATACATTAAATTTATGTAAAAGTATATCTCAACAAAGAATTGAAGAAATAAATTATAACTTGCATGTGTACATTACATTTATGTAAAGCAATACTTATTAGCAAGGAATTGGATAAATAATCTATATGTAGCAGATATAAGGATCAGATATAAGGATATACATAATGAATAATATTACTCATTTAATATAAATTAGAAAATTATTTATTTTAATGTAATCCTCTATGGATGACCACCAAAGGATTTATGGTTATGTCAAAAGTAAAGACTTGAGATCTTGAATATGGATTCAAGTGTCTATATGTCATAGATTGATGAAGCATTTCTAATATTTATTTTAGATGTTAGTGATTGCATTAACATATGGAAAGGTTTAAATGACACTCTAAATAAAATAGCATTTTGTAATGCACATTTAGTATATGACATACATGATAAAAAAATTAATTTTTGTTATTATCATTGGTTTAGTGAAGGACCAGTTTTATATGAACGAACTATTTTATTAAGTCATACTAAAGTAGATTATCTAATTTATTTTTAATGAAGCAAACAATACAAAATTATTGAGTATTGACAATTCAATGATTTGATTATACCTTAGGATTGATTCTTAATAATATATTATGATATCTAGATATGTATCAAAACTATGAAAGATAAAAAAAATATCTTTTAAAATAAAACAAGTCGGTTACCATTATAATTTTATTTATGAAAATTATTTATGGTGCTAATAAATTATGGTAATACTATACAAGTGGTGGCCCTAACAAAATAAAAGACTATATTTTACAAAAATGGACATAATCTAATTCCTAGATGAATATTAAAGGATGAGGAGGGTTTGAGAATATTACATTATATGGTACCTTGTAAATACATTGGAAATACTTTGGAGATATTTGGTTTGATGTAACCATTAGATTTTGTAATTATTATAATGTTAATAAAATACTTCTCCTATGTAAAGTACAAAGAGTCATATCTCCCATGAGTTTAGAAGATATTAAAAGATAGACGAAGATGAAATATCAAGATATATTATGTAAAGGTTATTTGTAGGGGTGGCATGAGAGATTGTATTGTATCGTATAGTATTGCATGCTTTAGCATTGTAATTATTTATGAATTTTTATCATCCTCTTGAATTTATAGTATTTATTAATTTGAGTCATGACATGAAATTGTGATTTGAATTCCTATATCAAATATTGTGAGAGAAGTTTATCTAATTTCTTGACTAGTATATTATGATAAATCCTTAACCTTTTATCCAAATTTAATCTTTGGATATACCTCAATTGATAATTATGGTATCAAATAAAAATTAATCCCTTTTTTCTAATTATGGTGTCAATGCAAAATTAATCCCTTGTTACCAAATATCATCTAAAAGGAATAATATTCCTTGACACTTCCCAACAATTGGTCAGTGGGAATTTTACCTATGACTCTTTTCTCATCCTAGTTGAGGAAGAGAAAAATGTGGCAAAGGACCTCCATTACTTAGAGAGGTGTGGGAAGAAATGTAGTGGAAGTGGATCCAACATGGTGAGATGTTTTACTTTCTTGGAGTCTATTTTACCTTTTAGGTTTCATCCACTAACCTCTAGCAGTATGTTCTAAACATGGTAGAAAAGAATATTTAAAAGTGGCTTCCCAAACCACTTTCTTTAGCAATAAAATTTTAATTTTTCTCCAAGATACTTTTTGTCACACATGTCTATTGTTATTCTTGCTCGTTGCTCTTGAAATCTTCCTATCACAAATTGGAAAAGCTTTTCCAATATTTCCTATGGTCCTCTTTACCTAGAAACTAGGATTTCCATAGACTTGCGTGGGATTATTGTTGTCATCTATGAGAGTTAGGGAGATTAGGGCTACTTGATACCTTTTTCTAGGGCACTTCCTTGTGCACCAAATGGGTCATTCATGTTGTACATATAAATGAAGCCTAGAAATATCAACTATGACACTACATAGCCTCTAGTGTCCTCCATGGGAGAAAAGCATGGAGGGGGCTTGGTTTACAATTTGTTTTGGTGATGAAGGTACCAATTCAAATTTAGAGCACTTTTATTCCTAAGAGTATTTGGAAGGCTTGGGAAGCTCTCTAACCCTAGTTTTTCTAGAATGGTAGTGATTTTAGTAGTAGACTATCAATTACTTAGTAGTCAATATGGTGGTATTCCATTCTCACCTATTAGGAGTAGCCACTAGCCAAAATCCGCTATGTCCATGCCCTTTGATTTTTCCATAAGGGAACATATATAATCTCTTATCTCTTTTTGAGGTAGACCACAAACTAGATTTCATGAAAAAATGTTAAAATGCAGTTTTACCTCTTTGAGGCTGACAAAAAATTATTTCAAATAATTCAAGCCATAGTCCCACCTAAAATGCTTCATAAAATTAGGGTTTGAACCTAGAATCCTTGGTGGAAGGATTGGAAATGGTATCCTAACACCCCTTTCAGTAGATATAACCCATGAAAAGGGTATCATTGGCTCTCACCATATATGCCCATGGTCCCCAAGTTAAATGAGTGATGGATAAGCTAGGCACCCAACAAATATTGATAGAACATATTTTACACTCTATGGGATGCTATTTTGGAGCCTAAAGTGGGCCACTTTATTTGGTGTCTTCTTTTTTAGGGACTTCTTATAGGAAAATGTCTTTGTCATTTGGGGCTAAAAATTCCCAAATATCCTTTTTACCATTTTAGGGAATCCATTGAATGTTTATTTTGGTATTTCCTTAAGATCCAAGTGGCATGGAAATGGATTAATGATTTTTTAAACCTTTTAGGCCATAACCCTTTTCTTGGCCTATGGTTCTTCTTGGGGATACAATCTGTATACTAGTACATATGGAGAAAATTTAGCATTTTTTAAGGCTAAGATTCTATTTAACATATGGAAAATTGTAATGATTGTTTTCTGCTTAGCATGCATCTCCAAATTTTTCTATGTATTCAAAATATCTAATATAATCCAATATTTTTCTTTAGATTTAAGCTCAAGTGAACAAAATTTACCTTGAGGTTCAACATCTACAAATATTATTGGATCATTAGGAAACTGCTTCCTATATTGTGGCAAGAGTTCTACCCTCTCCACCTCACCAAAGAAATTTTTCTTCTCAAAAATTGGATTTAGGTCATAAGAGATCTCATGGAAGGAATATGGTTTATCATAGACCTCACCCATAAGACTAATATTATAGGGAAGGATTTCACGTTGTACCACAATATTATAATTGGGGCTCATCATATGATTGGGCTACCACTTTACTTCTAACCACAAGCAACAATTTAGATTTGTAGGGCAATGGTTCTAGGTGGTATTCAATTCTCATAGACCTTGATCCTCCCAATAGTTTAGAAAATCCTTTGGATAAGGACCCCCTCCCTTTGCTAGTGGGCCTTCTAGCCTTTCATTTTTATTCATATGTTAATTATTATATAGTTATCTTAGGCATTTTTTAAGCCTTGGGTTGATGTTCTACATATGCTTTTGGGGTGTGCTTCCATACCACTCATTTTTTTTTGTAAAATGTGAACCCTTATTTTTATTTAATAAGATCGAGTCACTTTCAACAAAAATAGTGACTTTCTCAAATTGCAAAACAAGGAAAAATACTTTGAAGTAATTAGTGTAATAAGTTATTTTGAGAGTTTGATGAGGTGTAGTGTTATCAAAAACTAGGGAGGAACAACACAAATAGGAACAATAAATAATTTTAAACATCAAACAAATGATATACATTGAGATGTACAACTAGTAGAAAATTTTGGGATAATTTTTAAAGTGCTTGGTTTAATTTATTTCCATGAAAGCATAATGATATGATAATTGAAGAGAGACTTTTTATTTTTTAAGAGGAAAAAAAATTATTAAAAGAGGATAGGTATTTTATTTATTCAAATAATATATTATGTTTGGGAAAGAAAGAAAGAAAAAATATATTTATGCAAAATAATTTTTCTTGAAAGTGCTTTCTTTAAAATTAATTGAAATTAAAAATAGTTAGGAAAATTCATTCGATGGTTTTTATTTCTTAAATAAAATGAGGGTTTATTAAAATATTGAAGTCCATTTGATTTTATAATGTCAAATTGATTTGCAAATGGAAATATAAAGAGAGGAGCTAAGAGGAGAATTGTAGAGTGGTCAAATATTCGAAGATTGATATTATTTTTTATGAATATTTGAAATGTGAGAAATAGAAAAATATTATTGAGATCATAATATTTTTGTATAGAATAATTTTTCAAATAGAAAGAAAAGAAAATATTTTTAAGGAAAAATAAAATTCTTGCATATAGAAGAATATTTTAATGGACATGTAGACACCAAAACAACACCAATATGATTATGCGACTACAAGTTGAAAGCACGAGATTTCGGAAGTTTTGAAAGGAAAACTATTGCGATGCATCCAAAATCAAACAAACGCTTAAGTCCTAAAATGTGAATGAAAAAGACGAATTTGAAATGAGATAACAGAAAGTGTAGAAAGCACAACCCTTTTTATTTAACTCTCTTAATCATGGTTACAAAGACGCCTCCTCCCTTTTCAGGGGCTAGGAGCGTTAAATGAATTTTGGTTACAATCATGACTTAGTATTCCTCCTTCCGCGTGCCCACATTTGAAATGGGCGGGCCAAAGTGTTGCCGCCGCTTGTGTTGATGAATCCTTGATCCTTGTTGCTCCTCCTGCATTCAAAGACACAACAAGTTGTTAGTAGCACCTGTGACAAAAGGATGAAGCGTTTGACCTTAAAAACCAATGGAGGATGCATGCATAAGATTAACTAAATCAGTGAATAAAATGACTCTAAGTAACCTGCAATTTTGACAGAGACCAGAAAACATTACCAGAGGGCCACTGCCATCAAAACAGTCGGTGAAACTCCACCGATTTGCGTTCGACTGTAATTCGTCCCTGGGCAGGACGAATTCTATTGTAATTCGTCCTTGGGTAGGACGAATTCGCTTGCGACAAAGCGCCGTGGTGATGCTGCTCAAATGTCAAGTCTCGGGATCTCCAAAATACCTGCAAACATAGGGGTTAGCTAATTGGGGGCATTTTGGGATGACCCAGATGGTCGGATTCTCCCAATTTGACCTCCATCAATGGGAATTTGACGTCGCTATCTACAAGTTAGTGGGACAACAAAAGTGACAAAAACATGATGAGATCTGATCAAAACATTATGAAATCGAAGTTATAAACTATCTAGACAGCATAGAATGGAATGGAATATAAACAAGTGATAAAAGAACAAATTAAAATAAAACTTAGAAAGTGCGGGGTGCCCAAGCGGGCCGCCCACCGTTAGAACTTGATTTCGGCACCAATCCACTTGGGATGGGCCCAAAATCTCTTGTGATGGGTTGTCGGCAAATTGGTAGATCAATGTGGTCAAATGTCGGGTTTGGGTCCGGATCCACACTTCCAAAAGCCACCCAATAACCTCTCTTGCGAAAGAGATCAAGGATGTGGAAGAGGTGAATCAAAAAAGGGTGCAATGTGGTGTTCAATTTGGCAGCACTTCGTTGCTTGAAAATGCCTCCAACTTGTCTCCTCTTTGGGTGGGAAAGTCCACCATTTTATAGACCCAGGGGGTCTCTTTGGAGGGGCATGCAGGGGCGCCATGTGGCGGCCATGCCTTCCCATGAGGGAGGAAAGTCCTCCATGACTTGGGCTTCCATGACTGCCCTTGTGACAGTCCTCTAACGCCTACTCTGCCCACCTACACGCGCATGCAAGGCAGGAGGCAATAATTGACTGTCTTCGGCTGCCACTTGGCGCCATTCTTCTTTTTGCCCGTTGAACCTGGAATTCGTCCCGACCCAGGACGAATTCAGAATTCGTCCCTGGGTGAGACGGATCCCAATTTGAATTCGTCCCTGGGTGGGACGAATTCTGAGCAAAGTGCCTGGATGTGCCAAATTGCCTTTTGACCTTACAAAATTGCTACAAAAGTGGTTAGGACCACTGTTTAACCTCTCGAGGGCTGCCCTGGGGCTGTGTGTGTCAAAGCGATCGGTGTTTGCAGTCACATAATCGGATTGGTGCTGTTTTGGTGTCTACTAGATGCCCCTTTTTGGGATGCGTTGTGCATGGCGCAGCGTCGAGCAAAAATAGATAACCAAAGCACTAATGATTAGGGTTTCTTGGTAACCTAACCAACTTTTGATGCCCCAAGTATGGAAAGGGCATGCATTCTTGAATCCTTGCTTTCGACGAGCTAAGGAATTTGATTTCAAGTATTAACCTATTTTGGTGAGGTGTGACTTGAGCTTGGACATTGATCAGTCATGAATAGGCAAAGGGCGCAACCTTTTGTCCACGGGGGAACCTTGTGTTCATGCTTCGAGAATGCCAAGTGTTTGATCAATTTGTGATTATTGCTTGTTTAATGCCCCAAGCGGGAGCGTGATTGTCTTTGTCAATGATTCTTTGAATGCATGTCATTTTCCTTAATTGGGTGTGTGCTTGTTGATTGGTGACTAAGTGTGACTACCCCCTCAAGCGACGAATCGATGAGGGAATGACCTTCGTGAGAAAAGCGACGAGTCGCTTGACCCAAGATGACTTGTGCAAGGGTGCCTTTAGATGGTTTAGCATTAAGCATGTGCAATTTTTCCGACATTTAGACCTATTTTTGGTGGGTAAAATCCCTTTTGGTGATGCCATAATGGGGTGAAATCATCGAAAACCCGTCTTCCCATGGAGCGGTCCGGCTATGGTAGCCTTCTTGGGGAAGTAGGAGAGTGACAATTTGAGCCCCGACATCGATTTTCTATGCCAAGAGGTTAAGTGCAAGAGCACTTGTGTCCGGCAATGCTTATTGCTTTGTGTTTGTGTTGCATTTTTTTGTTGTTTTTGAATATTGTTTTTTGAGTGGGCTTTGACCCATTTTGGGATCCATTTAGATAAAATAAAACCGGGAGGAACCCATGGAGCAGGAAAAAAGAAGAGAAAATTCGAGACACCATTTGGGGATTAAATTGTCAAAAATCCGTCCTCCCGTGGAGCGGTCCGGCTATGGTAGCCTTCTTCGGGAGTAGGATAGTGACAATATTAAACCTCGACATCAATTTTCTATGCCATTGAATGTCAGGCGCAAAGGTGCCTTTGTTCGGCACTTTTATTGCTATTGTTTGTGGATATTTGTTGTTTTTGTTGTTTTGATTTTCTTGCTTTGTGTATATGTCATAATTTCATGTTATGCACAATGATTGATGTTGATGGATGCATGCTACTTTATATTGATGTATGCATATGGTATGATAAATGCGAATGTTGTTGATTTATATGATAGGTAATGGAATGGATGAAATGATTTGTTGATAACTTTGCATTGGCACCATATACTATACAGGACTTTGTGATTTTGTTTTTAGGCGATTGTTGTGGTAAATGACTTTGTATGTATACATGTGGTTTTTTTGTATTTTTTTATGGTATTTGTAAGGATGAAAAGTAGCGTAGTTGGTTTAGAAATGTAGCTAAGGTTTTATGAGACTCAGACGGTTTTAACTCACTAGCCATGACTGTACTTTATCTTACAAGACTTTTGAACAAGGTATGAATCGGACTTGTTTTTGACCAAGTTATTTCACATCCCTGTGTGTGCAATTGAGTTCATTTATGTGGTATTTGTCAGGATACCGCCGATGCCAGATAGGCTTTCAACCAAACCTATACTGAGGATCACCTAATTAGCTCCACTAACTCCTTTATTGTATTTAGTCAGATTAATCTGTGGTGCTATCTAGGATACCATAAGCTAGCTCATCCACATGCAAACATTGATCTGTACACAAGTTAATGTGATAGATATATCGTCATGCGGGAAGTTTACCGCCAGTGACCGATAGGCTATCAACCAAACCGGTACTGAGGCTTGCCTCATGACCTATCGAAATGTTGAGAGTTCCAGGGATTCAAGTTTGACTCCCTTCTTTTCTTCAATTGTATTGGGATACTTGCTCCTTTGTAGTGATAAAATCACTGTTTATTTTTGTTTTATTTGTTTTTCTTTTTGAGCAAGGGATTTGGATATGGAGTGACGAGAATCACTATTGTATGTGCCTTTTGATGTGTGCACTTTGGGGATGATGTCAAATTTTGGAGTTTTGACTTTTGCAAATTTTTGATGTTTTGCAACTATTGAGAACTTTGGGATTCTTGGGGAATTGGGTAGGGAGGATGCTTGTCCTTTTGCCAACTCTCAGCATTCTTTGGGTCATTCGCACAGGGGGATGAGCAAGATAACCGTTTCGCTTATGGTGACCTGGATTGCTGTGCAGGTTTCATCTTTCGTTCACACAACTTGGGAATTTTTATGTGTTTTAATTTGTGTTGGGATGCTACGTAACAAGGTGTGATTCAAGTAGAACTCTACCTTCGTAAAATATTTCTGACTGTGTATAGTTTTGGCTAGAAATTTAACGACATCTAAATGACGAAAACTCTAGATACATTAAATGACAACCTGACTTATGATATGGTGACTCTATGTATGGTGTTGTTTTTGCGATATTGTATGGAAAATGTGAAAAATGGTATGCTTGCTAAGTAATGACAGTCCATGGTGCCTTTGACTTCTATGATCAACAAATGTGCGATATATGGATGTAATGGTTAATGCAGCTATTATGTAGTGCTTTGATTGATGAAGTATGCATGAGAATGAGATGCAGATTTCTTTTTGAGATTTTGATGGTTTTTGTTGTTTTTGAATTTTCTTGATGGTGACCAAGGGATTTCGAGAATCCTTTGGGGCTTTTTGGGGTGACCAAGCGATTGCGATAATCCTTGGAGCTTTTGGGGTGACCAAGTGATTGCGATAATCCTTGGAGCTTTTGGGGTGACCAAGTGATTGCGATAATCCTTGGAGCTTTTGGGGTGACCAAGTGATTGCGATAATCCTTGGAGCTTTTGGGGTGACCAAGTGATTGCGATAATCCTTGGAGCTTTTAGGGTGACCAAGTGATTGCGATAATCCTTGGAGCTTTTGGGGTGACCAAGTGATTGCGATAATCCTTGGAGCTTTTGGGGTGACCAAGTGATTGTGATAATCCTTGGAGCTTTTTGGGTTTTGACCAAGCGATTGCGATAATCCTTGGAGCTTTTGGGATGACCAAGTGATTGTGATAATCCTTGGAGCTTTTTGGGATTGACCAAGCGATTACGATAATCCTTGGAGCTTTTTTTGGGGTGACCAAGTGATTGCGATAATCCTTGGAGCTTTTGGCTTGCTCTTCAGGGGATAGAGGTACCCCCAGCTTGATGATCTTTGTGCTCCGGATCTGGCTCTGGAGGTATGGGCACGAATGGATCGGCCCTATGCACGGATAGGAGGACAGGGTCTACCCTCGATACTGATGTTGCTATGGGGTCTCTGGGCGGAAGTTGATCTTTGTGTGCCCAAAGTGGTGGATGTAACGCTTGGTCCCACTACGGTGGGTTAACGTGCCACTCATGCCCTAGTATTATGTTTATCTGTTGAAGTGCTTCATCGATATCCATGGGGTGTTGATGTTGTCGCATGTGATTGTTGTGGGCCATCTCTATTTTATCCTCACCTTCGGCCAGTGAGTCCAGCTCATCAGAATCTGGAGATTCTGAGACATGGAAGACTGCATCATCAGGTAGCCCTACGGTCAGAGGTTGATCCTCTTCGAAAGGAGCCTCATGTAAGTTGGGCCTTGGGAGCTCCAAAATCTTGGTCTCTACCGACTCTAAGTGCTCTAGCGCTTTGCATGTATCGGGGGATTTGAGCTCCTCCTCTTTGGTTGGTTCTTGTTGAGGAACTTGGGGCCTATGGAGGGGTGGCCAGATAGCACCCCCATGCCTTGGTAGGGCATTTCATCCCGCTCTTCTTCTCGCTCTGATTCCTCAGAGGCTTCTTGATGAATTTCTAAGGGTGGCCCATAAACCTGAGTGGGTTCCTGAGGAAGGTGCCCGTCATTGGTTATAGGAGTGGCCTCCCGCTCATGTCTAGGAGGCATCGGAGGGTGGTGCTCGATAAGGTCACGGAGACTTGTCTCGCACCCGGGGGTTGTGCCTCTCATAATGTTTTGTCTTATGCGTGTGAGGGGTTGGAGTCCTCTCCTGCATAGTGTGTTGGAACAACTCATCCTTCTAGCACTGAAGGTGCTCTTTTTTAATATGGTACAGTTCCTCTAAATGTAGTCGCTCTAGCTCAAGTTGCGTGAATTGCATCCGACGTGCGATATGCTTGGCAGATTCTAAGATAGTTGGTCCTGCCGCCTCATGTCTAGAAGGCCTAGATGCCTCTCCTAGATATCTATCTCGGTCATGGTGATCCAAGATCTCTATAGGCCACCTCCCTCTGTTGGGGGTAGCGGCATTCCCTCGAGGCTTTGGCCTCAGTAGGTGATCCTGATAGCTAGCATTTGTGGAGGCATATTGCTCCCATGATGTATATTGCTCTTGAGGAAGGTAAGGGTTTTCCTCGTGCTCTCTTTCATAAGTGAAAAAGGAATGGGCGGAGTTGGCTCGCCCGCTCTGAGGAGCCTTGTGCTCTGGATTTGTCCTTGTAGTCCCGAAAATTAGAGGGGGTGAAGGAGGGATAGTGTAATCATGTGGTTCCTCCCTTATGGAACCCTATGTTGACCTAGCGCTTCATCGCATGGTGACCACTCATAGCGAGCATCTAAGGGAGCTCTCCTACGGATGTACCCCTCATGGAAGGGTGTGTGTTGGGTGCTATGCTGAACAGGAGTGCCCCTAGAAGAGGTGCCCCTATAGTCCCTTTTCGTTAAGGTGTGGAGGGGACTGCCTTGTGTGTCAAGCCACCAAGGTGGTATGACCAAATCCTTGGGGCTATACCGGAGGTGACTTGTGCCTCCTTGGATATTCCCCACAGCATCCGCCCGTGATTGGGCTTGGCTGCGGGTGAGCACCATGACGATGTCTCTCTAAAAACCCTAAAATTGAAAATGAGTCATATGGGGCCCAAAATTGGGGTGCGCATCCCTCTTACAATAGATAAGCCATAAATAAAGTTTCAAGTCCTAACTCTAAATACATTAGGAGAGATTAACCTTCGAACAGCTCAAAAAGCATAAAAAATTAGGTGAGCAATTTTAAAACCTAATTTCGGGGCACTAGATGATGGAATTTGGCCTCGAAAACTGTTTTTGGGAAATACAACTCTAAAGATTTTATTTGTTTAAAAATCTCCCAACTAGCTCCCTGTAAAATTTCACGTCAATCGGAGCTACGGTTGAGAAGTTATGGCCCCGACAAAATGCACTAAAATTTAGGGAAAAAAATAAGATTTCCCATATTTTGTTGGATGCTCCTGCATCACTTATGGGCACCTTTGGGGCGCTTTTGGGTTGACCAAAGGGTTCATGGACACCTTTGGGGCATTTTGGAGTGACCAAGCGATTGCGGGAATCCTTGGAGCTTTTGGAGCGAGTGACAAAATGCGTAGATTTTTATCTTTTGTTTATGATTTTTCTGATTTTTTTTGTTACACTAAGCAGAAATGAACACACACATACACAAACGGTGATTATCTCTTTTAAAGATTAATGGTGTGTCCTAGACTGGTTTTAGTGCGTTTTGATGATTTTGTTTTGTTTTTGAAAGTTTTGAAGAACGTTTAAATGCATAATGAAGGCTCATATGACTCCCATAAATGGTCGCCCCTTCAATATACCATTGCTCGACCGATATACCAACCTCTCTATATACCCGCCCTTACGAGAGGGAAACTATAGGTACGTGAGAGCAGATGGTACGTGGTACGTAGGCGGTACGGAAGGGGGATTGTCCTGTTAATGACACCTACCATAGAAGACTTATCCTCGCGCGTTGGGAATCACCCCAACGACACTCGGTCAGCTTTCGTCAGGATTTACGCCTAACAACAGTGACAATCGGGGTAAATGGATGCAAAAATCAAGCCAAGGTGGTGATGAACCCACCGTTGGTCTTGATCAAGGGCTGGGGTCTTACGACCAGCTCCTTGGTTTAAAAATGCCACGTGATGTGTGTGTGGTTCTTTTTATTAAAAATTGAAACAGGCAGAAGCAACTACTTTCCTTAAGAAGGCAAAATTGACAAAAATAGAAACAAAAAAAGTAGAAAATGACAGGAACAGTTTAGGACCCTTACCTTTCTCTGCCTAGACCTGCTGTTTCTGATCCTCGGCCCTAAAAATGTACAGACAGAAATTCATCCCTATGTGAGACGAATTATAGAATAGAATTCGTCCCTATCTGAGATGAATTAGAATTCGTCTCAGGGTCAGACGAATTACAGTAAGGTATTCACCACAGGCAAAGACGAATAATAGTTAGAGCTCGAAAAATGGTACCTGTAAGCACAAATCACAAATTTTTGATCAGTTTCTCGATCTTAAAAAACTAGGGGACAGAGTCCCACCGTGATCGCCACTGAAAGCACGAGATTTCGAAAGTTTTGAAAGGAAAACTATTGTGATGCATTCAAAATCAAACAAACGCTTAAGTCCTAAAATGTGAAAAACATGAAATGAAAAAGACAAATTTGAAATGAGATAACAAAAAGTGTAGAAAGCACAACCCTTTTTATTTAACTCTCTTAATCATGGTTACAAAGATGCCTCCTCCCTTTTTAGGGGCTAGGAGCGTTAAATGAATTTTGGTTACAATCATGACTTAGTATTCCTCCTTTCGCATGCCCACATTTGAAATGGGCGGGCCAAAGTGTTGCCACCGCTTGCGTTGATGAATCCTTGATCCTTGTTGCTCCTCCTGCATTCAAAGACACAACAAGTCGTTAGTAGCACCTGTGACAAAAGATGAAGCGTTTGATCTTAAAAACCAATGAAGGATGCATGCATAAGATTAACTAAATCAGTGAATAAAATGACTCTAAGTAACCTGCAATTTTGACAGAGACCAGAAAACATTACCAGAGGGCCACTGCCATCAAAACAGTCGGTGAAACTCCATCGATTTGAGTTCGACTGTAATTCGTCCCTGGGCAGGACGAATTCTACTGTAATTCGTCCTCGGGTAGGACGAATTCGCCTACGACAAAGCGCCGCGGTGATGCTGCTCAAATGTCAAGTCTCGGGATCTCCAAAATACCTGCAAACATAGGGGTTAGCTAATTGGGGGCATTTTGGGATGACCCAGATGGTCGGATTCTCCCAATTTGACCTCCATCAATGGGAATTTGACGTCGCTATCTGCAAGTTAGTGGGACAACAAAAGCGACAAAAACATGATGAGATCTGATCAAAACATTATGAAATCGAAGTTATAAACTATCTAGACAACATAAAATGGAATGGAATATAAACAAGTGATAAAAGAATAAATTAAAATAAAACTTAGAAAGTGCGGGGTGCCCAAGCGGGCCGCCCACCGTTAGAACTTGATTTCGGCACCAATCCACTTGGGATGGGCCCAAAATCTCTTGTGATGGGTTGTCGGCAAATTGGTAGATCAATGTGGTCAAATGTCGGGTTTGGGTCCGGATCCACACTTCCAAAAGCCACCCAATAACCTCTCTTGCGAAAGAGATCAAGGATGTGGAAGAGGTGAATCAAAAAGGGTGCAATGTGGTGTTCAATTTGGCAGCACTTCGTTGCTTGAAAATGCCTCCAACTTGTCTCCTCTTTGGGTGGGAAAGTCCACCATTTTATAGACCCAGGGGGTCTCTTTGGAGGGGCATGCAGGGGTGCCATGTGGCGGCCATGCCTTCCCATGAGGGAGGAAAGTCCTCCATGACTTGGGCTTCCATGACTGCCCTTGTGACAGTCCTCTAACGCCTAATCTGCCCACCTACACGCGCATGCAAGGCAGGAGGCAATAATTGACTGTCTTCGGCTGCCACTTGGCGCCATTCTTCTTTTTTCCCGTTGAACCTGGAATTCGTCCCGACCCAGGACGAATTCAGAATTCATCCCTGGGTGAGACGGATCCCAATTTGAATTCGTCCCTAGGTGGGACGGATTCTAAGCAAAGTGCCTGGATGTGCCAAATTGCCTTTTGACCTTACAAAATTGCTACAAAAGTGGTTAGGACCACTGTTTAACCTCTGAGGGCTGCCCTGGGGGCTGTGTGTGTCAAAGCGATCAGTGTTTGCAGTCACATAATCGGATTGGTGTTATTTTGGTGTCTACACAAGCATCGATCGCATTGACACACACAGCCCCTAGGGCAGCCCCCAGAGGTTAAACAGTGGTCCTAACCACTCCCACAATAGTTTGGAAGGTCAGAGGTCAATTTGGCACCTTTTTGGCACTTTGCTCCCTACTCGTCCCACCCTGGGATGATTACAAACTGGTATTCATCCCACCCAAGGACGATTATCAGCATTCACTCCAGGGTGGGGCGAATAGCTGGTTTGATTGGAAAAAAGTCAAACCTCGACAAGTCCGCCGATTAACTACAGCTTCAGGCCATGCAATTGTGAGGAACGACTTCAAATCAAGGAGAGAGACTTCAGTCATGCATGTCTTTGATTTTGGAGGCCTCATGCAAGGAGACTCTAAATCAGGGAATAATATTTTCTCTCAAAATAGGACAAGCAACTCAAGTGGCGCCCTCGCATGCGCATTCAAAGAGAGAGACCCTAGGTCTATAAATTGGTGAGTCTTCTCACCCAAAAAAGAGAATAGAGAGGAGCCTTTGGAGCAATGAAGTGCTGCCAAATTATATCCTCACCCATCGATTGTGCTTTTACATCCTTGATCTCTCTTTTGGAGGGAGGTTATTGGGTGATTATTGGAAGCGCAATCCGGACCCAAACCCAAACATTTGGCCACAATATCCCACAAAATTTTTTGAAAACACCCCATAAGAGGTTTTGGACCCATCCCAAGTGGATTGGTGCCAAAAAAGAGTCCCAAACGGTGGGCGTCCTACCCCCGGGCGCCCCCCAAACTATCGTAGTCCTAATCGCCCCACCCCGGAGTGATTAGAAATATGTGGTATATTTCCATGATTTTTATTTTGCATCTGATTCTAGGTTGTTTACATATGTTGTCATTTAAATTTCATGTGATTCTGACAAGTTTTGATCATGCTTTTATCATTTCCCGCTTTCACTAACATGCAGGTAGCATCATCAAATTCCTGGTGATAGAGGCCAAATTGGGAAAATATGACCTTTTGGGTCTTCCCAAAATACCCCCAATTAGCTAACCCCAAACTTTGTAGGTGATTTGGAGCTTCCTAGATGTGACATTTGGGACAGTGCTTTTTGACGCTTTGTTGTAGGTCTATTCGTCCCACCCCGGAGCGAATACAAATCTGTGGTAAATTTTTTGACTATTCTTTTTGTAGTGTCTTCCTTGTGATGTTTTTATGCCCCTATCAAGTTTTTAGTTCATTTGGATCTATTTCAGTTATCATTTTATTTATATTTTGCATGTACTAATCGAAGGCTTGGGGATTGCATGTTTCATTTTATCTACAAGTGCTACTGACTATTTTCTATTTCCTTGAACATAGGATCTAGACATTAGAGGAGCAGAAAGGAGTCAAGACTCATCAACGCAAGTGGCGGTGATGTTTGGTCCACCCATTTTACATGTGGGCACGCGGAAGAAGGAATAGCATCCATGGGTGTAACAAGAACACATTTAACGCTCCTAGCCCCTAAAAAGGGAGGAGGCGAATTGTAACCAAGTTCTAAAACATATTAATAAAAAGGGTTGTCTTCCATATTGGATTTTTATGTGGTTTTGAGTCATTCATGCCTCTTTCCTTTCATGCACTTTCAATTCATAGGATTTAGCGTTATCTTTTGTTTCGTTTGCATCGCATCTTGGATTTTCCTTTTTGTTTCCGTATCCTCATGCTTTCAGTGGTGATCATGGTGGGACCTCTGTCCCTTGATTTTAATATTAAATTTTTGATCAAAAGTTGCTTGTTTTTGCTTACAGGTATCAATATTTCAAGCACTGGACTACTGCTCGTTCCATCCTGTAATGAATACAGAGCTAGAATTCGTGCCACCCTGAGATGAATAGGAATTCATCTCACCCTAGAATGAATACAGATCTATTATTCATCTCACCCCAGGATGAATAGCTCTCTATGCAATTTTAGGGCAGAAATTCAGAGGCATCCGATTTGGGCAGAGAAGAGGTAGGGGTCCTAAACACCTTCTATCATTTTTTGCTTTCTATTTTCTATTTTTTGGTTATTTGCTTGCATAGGAGAGTTTGAATGCTTGTTTTCTTCATTTATGCAAATTAAAAAGAACCTCACACACCACGTGGTAATTGAAACAACAAGGAGTTGGTCGTAAAACCCCAACCCTTGATCAAGACCAACGGTGGATTTCATCACCACCTTGGCTTGAAATATTGCATACATAACCCCGATCATGACTGTTGCTAGACGTAAATCCTGATGAAAGCTGACCAAGTGTAGCAGGGGTGATTCCCAGTGCATGAGGATAAGTCTTCTATGGTAGGTGTCATAAACAGAGTGATTCCCCTTCCGTACCGCCTATGTTCCATGTACCATCTGCTCTCACGTACCAATAGTTTCCCTCACGTAAGGGCGGGTATATAGAGAGGTTGGTATATCGGCTTAGCAATGGTATATCGAAGGGGTGACCATTTTTGGGAGTCATAAGAGCCATCATATTGCATTTGTTACAAAATGTTCTTTACAAAACTTTCAAAACAAACATCAAAACACACTGAACCAGATTTAGGGCACACTTTTAATCTTTAAACGAGATAATCATTGCTTTAAGTGTGTGATATTTCCTATTTAGTGTAGCATAAAAATCATAAAAGAAGATAAAAATCTATGCATCTTGTAGGTAAACATCACCATGGTGTACACCCGTAGCCGAGCCCAATCATGGGTAGGAGCTACAGAGAGTGCACAAAGGGGGACAAGTCACCTCCGATATAGTCCTGAGGACTTGGTCATCCCGCCTTGGTGGCTTGACACACAAGATAGTCCACATCATGCCATTACAGAATAGGACTATAGAGGCACCTCTTTGAGGGGCACCCCCACTCAGCATAGATCTTTTCAAGAAGAGGACCTACACGTGGCACTCAACATAGACAGGAGGGCTCCCTTAGATGCTCATTATGAGTGGCCTAGTGATGAAGTGCTAGAGCAACATAGGGTCCATAAGGAGGGGCCACATGATTTCGTCATCCCTCCTTTACCCCTTATTACTATTAGAAACACTAGACAAAATCCAGAGCACAAGGCTCTCCAGACAGGGCAAGCCAATTCTGCCCACCCCTTTCACACATACGAAAGGGAGTACGAGGAAGACCACTACATTCCTCAAGAGCAACACACAGCATGGGGGCAATGCACCTCCGCACCTGCTATGTATCAGGATCACCCAATGAGGCCAGAGCCTCGGGTGAATGCCGCTAACCTCGATAGAGGAAAGCAACCCATAGGGATCTCGGATCACCATGATCGAGATAGACATGTAGGAGAGGCATCTAGGCTTCCTAAACACAAGACGGTAGAACAAATTGACTTGGCATTTTCCAAACATGCCGCCCGCCAAGCGCAAATCATGCAGCTCAAGCAAGACCAACAATAGTTAGAGCATCTATATCACCTTAGCAAAGAGTGCATCCGATGCCAAATAGATGAGCTACTCCACAACACTATGCCTGAGAGGGTTCCAACCCCTCGAACATAGAGGGTAGAAAGGCATAACCCCCTAGTGCAAGATAGGTCTCCAAGACCTTACCAAGTGCTACCTCCGAGACCCCCTAGACCTGAGCAGGAGGCCACTCCCAGAAACAATGATGGGCACCCTCCGTGGGCACCCACCCATGGTCATAGGTCTCACCCGAGAACTCCTCAAGAAGCTTATGAGGAGTATGAGCAAGAAGAAGAGTGGGCGGAAATGCCCTACCAAGGTAGAGGGGGAGATATTCAGCCACCCCTCTATAGGCCTCAAGTTCCCCGCAACCCACAATGGGAGCAAACCAAGGAGGAAGAGATCAAATCCTCCGATGCATATAAAGCACTGTTAGAGCGCTTAGAGTCTATGGAGACCAAGACTTTTGGGCCCCAAAAGCCCACTTTATGCCAACTCCGTAGTCACCCTGTGCATCCATCAATGTCGGTACCCCCATACCCTGAACACTTTAAACTACCCTAGTTGGCACTCTTTAGAGGGGAGGAGGATGCCCAAGAGCACGTGACTAGATTCCTGAGCCAATGCTTTGGCATTCAGGACAATGATGCTTTGTTGCTAAGAACATTTATAACCATATTCGTAGGCCCTACCTCGGATTGGTTCACTCAATTGCCAAAGCATAGCATCAGTAACTTGGATCAGCTAGTGGACGCGTTCCTCGAATGCTTCACCTTCAACACCAAGAAGAAGGCATCACTAAGTGACCTAGCTAGCCTCAGGAAGTATGAGGAAGAAACCATGGTGGCATATGGGAACCGATGGAGGACGTTGCTTTCAAAGCTGCCCTACCTCCCTCCCATGTCCGACCTGACCCAAATGTTCTCAAAGAGTTGTTTGAGATCGATCTCCATGCTATTGCAGCTACAGCAATATGCCACTTTAGAGGAAGCTCTGGCGCAAGCCAGAATCATTGAGGAGATCAAGATACAGGATGGTGAGATTGCCAAGCCAAAGAAGAAAGAATGGTCTAAGAACACCAAAATAGGGACCACGCAATAGAAACCCGTTGTGGTCAATCAGGTTGCTATAAACGTCCCTAAGCCTGCACAAGCAACACAACCCCAAAAGGCTAACTATCAAGTGGTGCCTCTTAACAGTTATGATAGAGAAAATCAAAGGCAAGAACAAAATCAGTAGCGTCACCCTAGGCGACAGTTCACACCTTACACAGAGTCCAGGGACTCCTTGTTTGACCGCTTGTCAATGGCAAACTTGATCAACCTACCCGAGATTCAAACCATAGACCCCAATGCGCCAAAGCCTAAGGGGTACAGGGAGGACTTGTACTGTAGGTTCCATAGATGGAAGGGACATGACCTTAATGCATGTTGGAAGTTTAAAGGCTTGGTGCAAGACCTAATCGACAACAAGACGCTGGCAGTGGACAACCCCATAGCACCAAACAACCAATAGATGGGAGTCTTTAGAGACCCCCTGCCTACCCATGATGCATAGGCAAAACCCCTTCAAGTCAATGAGGTGACACAGAATTGCCCCATGCAGGGGTATGTAGGGATGATAAGCATAGTGACTAGGAACAAGAGGTACCTAGGAGCTGCCCCTATGGTGGCCACAGGAGAGGTTCCATCGACGTCACAACCTCAACAACACCCTACGCAACCTCCCCCACCTAGACCAGTGGCCATGATTCAGACTAGACTTACCCAAAGTCTAAGGACCACGTCGGCTAGGCTCTCCATATACGAGCTCATTCAACAATCAATGCCCCATCGAGAGGCTCTAATGGAGATATTAAAAGCCATCGAGCTGTAGCCCCATGAAGCAAACTCTTTCAACAACTTTGTGGGACATGTAAAACAATGTACAGAACCAGTCATCACCTTTAGAGAAGATGAATTGAAATCGGTGATTGGTGATGTGGCGGATCCACCCCTGCACGTCATTGCGTGGGTCAACGGGATTCCGTATAAGAGGGTGTTGGTGGACACTGGCTCATCCAGTAATATAATTACAATAACAGCATTGAAACATCTGAAGTTGTTGGCATCTCACATCGTGGCCTCCACCTATACTCTTCGAGCATTCAATGATGCAATATGCTCGATGGTTGGCACAATTGTCCTACCCATCCAAGTGGGACAAAAGACTATTCATACATTGTGCCACATCTTGGAAGGTGAGATGGCCTATAATATCTTGTTGGGGCGGCCTTGGATCAGGGACATGAAGTGTGTCCCTTCGATAGCTCATCAGTGCCTAAAGTATACATTTGAAGGACAGGTGCATGTAGTCCCGATAGACTTAGAGCCCTTCAAGTACTGCAATACGGTGCAGCTAATGCCACAATCGACCCTTCCATCAATGCATTTGGATTTTTAGTTGAATCCATCTAAACAGGGTTCGATTCCGCAGGCATCCCCATTGACAAGTCCATCAAATCCCCAATCGGGTCCATCTTCCTCATCTGGTCCTTCACCAACGATGCCACCTATGATGGCCACACCGAAGGACAAGGGAAAGAAACCCCTAGAAGAGGAACCACCCCTCGTCTCAACCATCTCTACCGAAGAGATGCCTAGCCGAATGGAAGTCGAGATGCCTAGTTCACCCTACATGGAGTGGACTCAGGAAGAACTCCCATTCGCTCCCCCTCAACCACCAATGATCACCATTGAGATGGCCAACATGGGCCTAGGGGAGTATTTAGTGTGGAACATTGTAGCAACACCCGCACTTGAGTCCATGCAGGACATGGGGAGACCTCGACTCCCCATCGGCTCTGTGGTTCCTCTAGGCTACCCACCCAATCAGACAAACTTTGTTTATGGGGGCCTGGATAATGGCATTGAACCTTACATGCAAGAAGATGAAGATGAAGAGCCCTTTGCTGAGGACGTCAACTATTTGTCCAACCCAGATTTTACTTTGAGATATCTTGGCCAATGTAATTGGCATGGATATGGGTTGGGCAGGTATGAGCAAGGAGTGCGTGTTCTTTGCCAACCAAGATATCAAATGTCGTACGACAAGTCAGGAGTAGGGTTCAACCACCCCCTACCCCTGGACATCTTGGTAGAGAACATGCAAGGCCTAGGGATAGGCAACAAGGATGGGTTGGCATTAGATCCATATGCCAATCCTAACACAACATATACATTGGGGGATTATCTCCCATTGCTAACAACCAACCTTGTTGACCTTAACAACCCTTTCCCTTCGGTCAAAAAGGGAGAAAGTTCGAGGACTCACCTACAAGAGGGATATAGACAAGACCAAGAAGGGTCTTCAGAAGATGAGTCAGAGTATGAGGTAGCACCTTGGGATCCTTTCGAGTCTGATAGCAATCATTCACAAGTGACTCCCATGGATGATTATCAGGAGAGCTTCATGACAATGTTCCCTTTGGATGCTCCAATTGAGCATATGCCACCTCAAGAGAATCAGGTCCCCCCGCAAAGAGTGGAACAACCTCGATGGGACCACATTAATTTTCTCGAGCAAGATGAGCCTCATATGTCGCAAATAGCTATTGGAGCCAACGAAGGCCTTTGGATCTTCGACAGTGATTATGAAGATGAAACTGAGATGGCCTATCTCAATCATATGCGATAGCAACAATATCCCTTGGACATAGATGACATGTTTGAACAACTACACATAGGGCCAAGGCATAGGTGGCACCTAAACCAGGCGTAGTTGGACCAATTACTGCACCCACCACTCCAGGTATACAGAGAACATCTTTCGCCTGGAGACCCTATAGAGCCATCAATGCCTAGGGTGGACCCTATCCTCTTATCCACACATAGGGCCGATCCATTTGTGCCAGTACCCATAGAGCTAGATCCGAAGCACAAAGATCACCTAGGATGTCCGAGTAACCACACCCATGGTAATGGAGACCAAAATCATTTCATTAACATGATCTCCATTGACTTAACCACCCCCATCCATAATCCAGTCGACCCAACATGGTCATTGCATCTAGACCTAGATGCTATAGACTGGGATCGCGCTGACACACCGCCATCCCCATCAGAGTACTGGCCTTGCGGTGGGATGTTCCATTTCACCCCAGGACAGACTCAGGATGTCTTCCATGCTGAAGAGGAACCCGACATTCTGAACGATGATCTAAATTTAGCAAATGATATCCACCTGATCCCAACTCCACACCAGTTGGAGGATGGGTCCCACATGTCAGTCGAGGAGACGACTGACGTAGACATCGGCTCTGATCCAATGAATTTGCAAATCATCAAGCTAGGGGTAAGTCTATCCCCCGAAGAGCAAGCCGACTACATTGCCCTTCTCAAAGAGAAGAAGGAGGTTTTTGCATGGTCCTACAAAGACATGTCGGGGCTAGACCCGTAGCTAGTCATGCATAATCTTATGCTTGATCCGACAGTCAAGCCAGTGAAGAAAAAACTATGTAAGATGCATCCAATAGTAGCCTTAATGGTAAAATATGAGTTACAAAAGTTATTGGATGCATAGTTTGTCATCTACATGGATTACCCACCATGGTTGTCTAACATGGTGCCCATCAAAAATCTCGATGGGAGGATTCGCATATGCACCGATTTTTGAGATCTAAACAAAGTGAGTCCTAAGGATGATTTCCCATTGCCTAGCATCGATGCATTGGTAGACGCTACAGTGGGCCATGAAATGCTTTCCCTCATGGATGGTTTCTCGGGATACAATCAGATTCATATTAATCTTGAGGACCAACTAAAAATGGCGTTCACAATGCCTTGGGGGACATTTTGTTATAAGGTCATGCCCTTTGGCCTTAAAAACATTGGTGCCACCTACCAACGTGCCATGACATACATCTTCCATGATCACATGCATAAAACTTTGGAAGATTACATGGATGATTTGTTGGCCAAATCTCTTTTGTGCCTAGATCATCTCGATGACTTAAGCAAGATCCTCGATCGCCTCATTGAACATAAAGTCAGACTAAACCCCAAGAAGTGCGTATTTGGCATCACATCTGGAAAGCTCTTGGGTTACATAGTCTCAAAATGAGGAATCGAGGTAGACCCACACAAAGTCAAGGCAATCCTTGAAATGCTTCCCCCAACTACCATCAAGCAGCTCGAAGTCTGTAGGGAAAGGTCACGTCAATCAAGCGCTTCATAGCACAGCTATCTGACAAGTGCCAACCCATGAATAAATTATTGCACAAAGGGGTAGCATTTCACTGGGATGACGAGTGCCAATCAGCCTTTGATGATATTAAACAATACTTGGCTTCACCGCTAGTATTGGCACCACCTAGACCAGGAGTGTCATTCTACTTATACATCTCAGCTACTGAGGTGGCACTCGGGTGCCATGCTATCCCAAAAAATGAACTACACAAAGAACAGGCTAATTACTATCTTAGCCGCACCCTGGTCAGTTATGAACTTAACTATGCATACGTTGAGAAGCTCTGCTTGGCAGTGGTGTTTGCTACCAAAAAGCTATGCCACTACATGCTCAACAATACGACGTATGTTGTGTCTAAGGAGAATCCATTGTGATACATGATGAGTCATACTTATCATAGTAGCCGCACGGTAAAATGGATCATGTTGTTGACGGAGTTTGACATAGAATTCATTGGACAGAAATCCATAAAAGGTCAAGTCATCGCCGATCAACTAGCAGAGGCTCCTCTTGAAGATGATCAGCCTCTGACCATAGAACTACCTGATGATGGGGTCTTCCATGTTTCAGAATCGCCAGATTCTAATGAGCCTGAGTCATAGGCTGACATGACCCTATTCTTCGATGGTTCTAAATGTGAGCAAGGAGGTGGCACGAGAATTGTATTCTTCACACCGCAAGGGGCTCCAATGCCTCTATCATTTAAATTAGACTTCTCATGCACCAACAACAATGCAGAATATGAAGCCTTGCTCATAGGTCTTCAGACAACAATCACCATGAACATCAAACGTTTAAACATCTTTGGTGATTCACTATTAATTGTCAATCAAGTCAAAGGGGTATTCCAATGTAAATGCCCAGTTCTGCAAGCCTACAAAGCCCTTGTGGACAAATTCTTGGCATAGCTTGAATGGTACGACATCGAGGCACTCCCTCGATCATCGAATCATTTTATGGACACTATGGCCTCCTTGGGGTCACTAATCCCGCAAGACCCTTCCAATGAGATGACAACCATTCAGGTCAAAACATTATCGCAATCCATGATGGAGCGTGCAAGCTCTGACCTAACGCCAGGAATCCACCTGATCTAGATTGAACCATCTCAGGATAGGTTCTCTCGAATCCATGATTGTCTAACTCAAGCCAACTAGGGGTCCTTGTTCTCCCCGACCCCTCTTAATAGCAACACAATGCTATTTTTACAAGTTCTTTCCCACTCAACTTTTGCTAGGGATGAACTTCAAGAGGGATTGGTCGTTCATACCATCGAGGTTTTTGATCAGTAGGATTGGTACACACCCATTAGGGATTACCTCAAGTTAGGTAACCTCCCACTTGGATTGACACAAGCCACAAAAATATCATTTAAATAGAAAGTGGCAAAACATGTCTTGCTAGGAGACATTTTGTATCATCGAAGCTATGAAGGAATCCTCCTCCATTGCTTGGACCAGCAGGAGTCCGCTTGGGCGATCACCCAAGCCCACGATGGTACATGCGGTGGCCACTTCAACGGTATGGCCATCGCAAAGTGCATTCTCTGCATGGGCTATTATTGGCCATATTTAGAGCGAGATTGTTGTGCATATGTAAAGAAGTGCGTGAAGTGTCAACACCATGCTAATTTGACACATGTACCTTCTTAGGCCTTGCAACCGATCCAATCGGCTTGGCCTTTTTGCAGTGGGGCTTAGATCTAATCGAAAAGATCTCCCCTACATCATCAAGTCATCACACGTTCATCATAACGGCCATAGAGTACTTCACCAAGTGGGTGGAAGCAATTTCGCTAACCTCTACGACTGGAACCCGCATTGCGGAGTTTATTTTACATAACATCATATGTCATTTTGGTATTCCATCCAAGATCATCTCGGATAATGGGACGTCATTCAAGAATAAATATGTGCATGCTTTGACAACAAAATACAAAATTCAGCATAGTTTTTCAACACCCTATTATCCGTAGGCAAATGGGCAAGCAGAGGCGTCAAACAAAATGCTAGTCGCCATCCTCAAAAATACCATCGCAGATAGTCATAAGGATTGGCACATTCAAATCCCACTTGCCCTATGGGCTTATCGCACTAGCATTCGGATGCCCACTAGGGCAACTCCATTTTTGCTGGTGTATGGCTCCGAGGCAGTCATGCCTCTCGAGTTGGAAATCCCTTCACTATGCATTTCAATGCAAGAGTTCATCGATGATGACACTATGCGGCAGGCCCGGTTAGACCAACTTACGTTGCTCGATGAACGACGCATCAATGCTCTCGAGCATTTACGTATCTATCAAGAGTGACTTAAGAAAGCATACAACATGAAGGTTCACCTAAGGGACTTTCAGGTTGGTGACTTGGTCTTAAAAGAGAACCAACAAAATTCTAATTTTCTGCCCCATCTAAGGGACAAGTTCATGGAAAACTGGTTAGGTCCTTATGTGATTGATAGTAAAATAGGACCTGGAACATACCGGCTCGCCTCTCTTGAAGGAATCAAGGAACTAGAACCCTTGAACATCAGTCATTTGAGGCCATTCCACATTTAAGAGAGCCATAGTCCACCCAAAAGCTCCAAGGATTCCCACAATCGCTTGGTCAACCCAAAATGCCCCAAAGGTATCCATAAACCCTTTGGTCAAACCAAAAGCTCCAAGGATTCCCACAATCGCTTGGTCAACCCAAAATGCCCCAAAGGTATCCATAAACCCTTTGGTCAAACCAAAAGCTCCAAGGATTCCCACAATCGCTTGGTCAACCCAAAATGCCCCAAAGGTATCCATAAACCCTTTGGTCAAACCAAAAGCTCCAAGGGTTACCATAATCCTTGGTCAAAACAAATATTCAAAAACAAAAAAAAAATTGCATCTCAATTCCATGCATACTCGTAAAAATCAAAATACAAAAATATAAGTTGCATTAGGCATCGCATCCATACATTGCATATTTTGTTGGTCATACATGTCCCAAACACCATAGACTTGTAATTGCTCGACAATTCCTTCATTTTCCACATTCCACCCATTTTATAAACACATACATCCAGAATAACACCATCCCCATTTTTAGCATAGTCAGTTGTCTCCTAATGTATGTAGGGTTTTCGTCATTCAACTGTCTTTAAATTTCTAGCCAAAAACTATACAAAGTTAAACGGATTTTACAAAGGAAAGTTTTACTTGGGTCACGCCTCGTTATGTAACATCCCTACACAAGTTAAAACACATAAAATAATTCCCAAGTTGTGTGAATGGAAGATGAAAACTACAAAGCAGTCTAGGATACCATAGGTGAAATATTAGCCTGTTCATCCCCCTGTGCGAATGGTTCAAGAGTGCTGAGAATTGACAAAAGGACAAGCTCTTCCCCATCAATTCCCCCTAATAAATAGTGGTTTTCACCACTAGCAAAAATCCCAATCATCGTTGGTCCCCAAAGTTGTAAGGATTCATACTACACACCCCTGACAAGGATGGGTAGTCATCCCCAAGGCCTAAAAGGATCAATGCCATTCAAAAGCAAAATCCCAACAAGCCATCATCACGAACATCTCCAATCACCTTTGGTCTCCAAAGTCGTAAGGATTCGTACTACACCCCTGACAAGGATGGGTAGTCATCCCCAAGGCCTAAAAGATCAATGCCCTTACTTCATAATATCCCTAATCCCCTTTGGTTCCCAAAGTCGTAAGGATTCATACTACACGTCCCTAAACAGGATGGGTAGTCATCCCCAAGGCCTAAAAGGATCAATGCCATTCACAAGCCAAAAACCTACAAGCTCAACCTTACGAAGCTCAAAATGCAAAATCAAATAACAATGGTTATCACCACTATTCAAAATCCTTGCTCAAAAAGAAAAACAAAAAAAGAAAAATAAACAGTGATTTTCATCACTATGTATACGAGCAAGTATCCTAACATGTTGAGCAAATAAAAGACTCCTGAGCTTGAATCCCTGGAATTCTCAACATTCAAAAACCATCTAGGTGATCCTCATTACGGGTTTGGTGGACAACCTACCTGGCAATGGTGGTATCCTAAACGCATGATGATATGTCTATCACATTAGCTTTGCATGTGAGCAGACCAATGTTTGCATGTGGATGAGCTAGCTTATGGTCCCTTAGATTGTCCCATGGATTAATCTTACTAAATACAACAACGGAGTTAGTGGAGCTAATTAGGTGATCCTCAGTACAAGTTTGGTTGACAGACCTATCCAGCACTAGCGGTATCCTGACAAATACCACATAAACGAACTCAATTGCACACACAAGGATGTGAAATAACTTGGTCAAACTCAAGTCTGATTTATACCTTGTTCAAAAGTCTTGTGAGATAAATGTACAATCTTGGCTAGTTAGTTAAAATATCTGAATCTCAGAAAAGCTTAACTACATTTTAAAACAACTAGTACATTTCATTACGTACATCACCATCAGATAATACAAAAAAATACAAAAACAAAGTTATCACATGCAAAGTCATTCCACAAAGCCATCCCATAAGTACAAAAAGCCAATAAATCTTGTACAGTCTATGGTGCCATCGACAAGTTATCAACAACTCATTTCATTCATTCCATATGCATACATCATATAATTAGACACATCGCATTCATAATACCACATGCATACATCATCATAAATAAATGTGCATAAACAAAAAAACAAATCATGACAAGTGTCTAAACACAAAGAAAGTCATCTGTATATATATCATCAAAAATGCCCGTAGGCTACAATAAACCGGTCCTCTGACCTCGCAACAAAGCAAAAACTCAAAAACCCCCAAGCCTAGGGCATCGGCCACCATGATCACGTAGGATCGGTGCGACGAGAACTACCCCCCATGGTGTGGGTCCTATGGGACCCCTCAGGGCGGTTGCTGCTCACCCCTGCATCATGCCCACTAGCACCCCCCTCATCCAATCGCCTGCGATGAGATGATGCTGACTACTCAGTATCACTACCCCTCATCCGATGTGAAGACCCACCTCTAGAGGGCTCAGGTATCTACACCTCGAGGTAGATAATTCTCTCCTCCAAATCCATATGGTGCCAAAACCACTCCACCTCCCACCGATGATACAAAGCTACTACATCATCGCACTATGCCAATGCCTTCTCCTTCTCCACTAGCTACGTCCATAGGAGATCCCTCTCCCATGCAGCATCCATATCCCCATCCCATCGATGATACGTAGCAAATGCATTCTCTCGCTCTACCAACTAAGTTCATAGGAGATCCCTCTCCCATAGAGCCTCCCCGAGCTCCTCATCCCACCTCCGTATTAACCCCTCCAATCATGCATTCTCAGCATGCAACCCTGCCTCCATATCCCTTGAGACTGCCTGAGGCATTGGCATCTTCAAAACAGTAGCCTGCTCTAGCTCCCACTACTCCGGGACGTCCTGCATCTCCGACTGATCTGAAACCCCAAAATCCCCCCAAAATCATCCACCTCTACCATGTCCGCATCCTCGAGAGAAACCCCCCAGCCCTCTCCTAATGCCTCTGCATCATCACCCCCTACTGCTACCACCTCTACACCCCCTAGAGGCCCCTCGCCTCGCCATCACCACAAAGTCCACCACTAGTCATACTCAGTGGTAACCCTCGATGTCATCCACATCTAGGACGTCAATCATTATATCTGAATCCTCACCCAACGATGCAATGACTGGCCAGACCAGAGTCCTCTCATCCCCCGGATCGATAGATCAAGGGCTCACCAGGAAACCCCTAGCGCACCCCAAACTATCATGTCACCCGACCATAAGGGAAGAACTCCTACTCAGTCCCATGTCGCCCAATCAGCCACCTCCCCCTATGAACCCACTAGAGCCACTCTCCAGCCTCAGGCCAGGCTGGACAATCCCGATAGGGGCGCCAGAACACCTCCCCTAGAGTAAGCCGAGCAAAGGCATCAACATAGTGCCCTACGACACCTGCCCACCATCGACTCTGCCCCTGCTCCTCAGACCGCCACCATAATGCCGCATAACCGATATCTCTATCTACCATCTCTACCCGAGTCGTCCATGGCAACCCCACCGGCCTCTCCATCGCTATGTGCTGCCAAGCCCAACACTGCAATAGATAGCTACATCCAATCCCTTTCACCTCCGATAGCGAACCTCGTACAACTCATCATAGAGTTGTGCCAGTAGAGTCTATCCCCATATCATGATCATAGATGCCTCCATAGGACACTCCACCAACCTGAACACCACCTCCAGCAAGTTCCAAGGGAACCTTGCACCTGAAGAGTCGGGTAGTAGCATGTTGGAAATGAGGCCCATCAGTACTGTGTGCCTCACTCCCAACATGCCCCTCTCTAGCCACCATCGAACCAAAATGCCACCAATCTGGCAGTCACCCTCTACCCTCTCCACTGGGCTGTCCACACCCATCTCCTCCCCATGCCCAAAGCAGCGTGTCAGCACTATGTCCGTTGATCCCGCGATGTCGTCCTGATCGGCAGTCCGTCTATCAAAATCCATAGAATCCGATAGACGTCCTCCAAGGTCACTATCATCTCCCCTATTGGGAGATGGAAGGTATTGGTTCGGGGTTCCCACAAGTTGATCAGGGCCATCAGATAGGCCCGATCCCCGACCACAGGCTCTAGTCGAGTCACCTGCTTGAGCCCAAGGGCATCAAGCCACTCCCAGTCAACCAAAGTCAGTGCCTCCCATGCTTCTAGAAAACTATGGGCACACGGTACCGGCTCTTCACAACCTGCAAAAGAAAACAAAACAAAAACATTAAAAACCATGAAAAATGTACAACAATAACATGAATATACAACAATGCATAACAACAATGTACAACCAAAAACATTACAAAATTAAACAAAAAAAAAATTCAAAAATAGTTTTTCAGTTCCTAGGTTTTTTAACTCTAGGTCAAACTGATAAATTAAAAAAAACAAAAACATTCAAAAACAAATTTTCAGTCCTAGGGTTTTTAACTCTACTCCAACTGATAAATTAAAACAAAAAAAAATTCAAAAATAATTTGTAAGTCCTAGGGTTTTTAACTCTAACGATAAATTAAAAACAAAAAAAAATTCAAAAAATATTTTCATTCTAGGGTTTTTAACTCTAATTCTCAACTGTTAAATTAAAAACAAAAAAAAATTCAAAACAATTTTTCAATCCTAGGGTTTTTAACTCTAACGGTCAACTGATAAATTAAAAACAAAAAAAATCAAAAACAAATTTTCAGTCCCTAGGGTTTTTAACTCTAAGTTCAACTGATAAATTAAAAACAAAAAAAAATTCAAAAAATTTTTTAGTCCTAGGGTTTTTAACTCTAAGGTCAACTGATAAATTAAAAACAAATAAAAACAAAAAACAACTAAGGTTAAGCGACGTTTTTAAACTCAGTTTTACACTAAGTTTTTAAGCTAAGTTTTGATCTTTGTTCAACTAGGGTTAACCTAAGTTTTTAAGCTAAGTTTTGATTTTTGTTAGACTAGGGTTTCTTTTAGTTTATCACAAATGCCAAATAAACATGGTTTCCACTAGGGTTTCAACCTAAGTTTTAATGAAGCCATACAAAACACAAATCTTTTTAGGGTTTCATTTTTAATTTGAAAAACAAAATACAAAAGAAAAAACAACTAAATTACGGTTTTAAAACCTGTAACAAACAACACAAACAATAAAGAGGAAGAGCACTCACTGGTCTCGCTTCGGCTCCACCGCTTGATGATCCAGTCCATGAACTCATGGTGGCGGGAAAAATTTAGCAGCGCTTCGCTTCGCAGAATTGACCTCCTCCTCCTAGAGCTCCAAATCGCCAGGAAAAACAAATGCAAATGAGCCCAAAACCTAGTTTTGGCCCTTAAATAGGCTTTTTAGCCTATAATCATTCCACCCTAGGATGAGCACTCTAGTTAGCACTCGTCCCACCCTGGGATGATTACTAAACTAGTATTCGTCCCACCCAGGGACGATTACAGAGCAAAAATTTCAAAAAAAAAAAAACACAAAATGCACCAAAAACAAGCAATAAAATTGTCCAATAAGAGTGCTTTTGCACTTGACATTTCGGGCATGCAAAATAGACGTCGGGGTCACAAATCCTCACTATCCTACTCCCTAAGAAGGCTACCATAGCCGGACCGCTCCACGGGAGGACGGATTTTCAAGAATTTCATCCCCAAATGGCGTCACCAAAAAGGGTCAAAACCCAACCAAAAATAGCAATAACATTGCCAAACGAAGGCGCCTTTGCGCCTGACATTCTTGGCATCCAAAATAGACATTGGGGTCACAAATTCTCACTATCCTACTCCCTAAGAAGGCTACCATAGCCGGACCGCTCCACGGGAGGACGAATTTTTGACAATTTCAGCTCCAAAATGCGTCACAAAAAGGGTTCAAACCCACCAAAAATAGGTCAGAATGTTCGGAAACTGCATAAGCATTCAATGGAAAACAACTGAAGGCACCCTTACATAAGTCATCTTGGATCAAGTGACTCATTGCTTGAGGGGGTAGTCACACTTAGTCACCAATCAACAAAAACACACCCAATCAAGGAAATGGCATGCATTCAAAGGATCATTGACAAAGACAATCACGCTCCTGCTTGGGGCAGCAAACAAGCAATAATCACAAGCTGATCAAACACTTGGCATTCATGAATCATGAACTCAAGGTTCCCATAGACAAAAGGTTGTGCCCTTTGCCTATTCATGACTGATCAATGTCCAAGATCAAGTAACACCTCACCGAAAAAGGTTAACACTTGAATTAAGCTCCTTAGCTCGTCAGAAGCAAGGATTCAAGAATGCATGCCCTTTCCATACTTGGGGCATCAAGAGTTGGTTAGGTTACTGAGAAACCCTAATCATTAGTGCTTTGGTTATCTATTTTTGCTCAACGCTGTGCCTTGCACAATGCTTCCCAAAAAGGGGCATCTGTAGACACCAAAACAACACCAATCCGATTATGTGACAACAAGCACCGATCGCATTGACACACACAACCCCTAGGGCAGCCCCTAGAGGTTAAACAGTGGTCCTAACCACTCCCACAATAGTTTGGAAGGTCAAAGGTCAATTTGGCACCTTTTTGGCACTTTGCTCCCTACTCGTCCCACCCTGGGATGATTACAAACTGGTATTCATCCCACCCAGGGACGATTATCAGCATTCGCCCCAGGGTGGGGCGAATAGCAGGTTTGACTAGCAAAAAGTCAAACCTCGACAAGTCCGCTAGTTAACTGCAGCTTCAGGCCATGCAATTGTGAGGAACGACTTCAAATCAAGGAGAGAGACTTCAGTCATGCATGTCTTTGATTTTGGAGGCCTCATGCAAGGAGACTCTAAATCAGGGAATAATATTTTCTCTCAAAATAGGACAAGCAACTCAAGTGGCGCCCTCGCATGCGCATTCAAAGAGAGAGACCCTAGGTCTATAAATTGGTGAGTCTTCTCACCCAAAAAAAAGAATAGAGAGGAGCCTTTGGAGCAACGAAGTGCTGCCAAATTATATCCTCACCCATCGATTGTGCTTTTACATCCTTGATCTCTCTTTTGGAGGGAGGTTATTGGGTGATTATTGGAAGCGCAATCCGGACCCAAACCCGAACATTTGGCCACAATATCCCACCAAATTTTTTGACAACACCCCATAAGAGGTTTTGGACCCATCCCAAGTGGATTGGTGCCGAAACAGAGTCCCAAACGGTGGGCGTCCTGCCCCCGGGTGCCCCCCAAACTATCGTAGTCCTAATCGCCCCACCCCGGAGCGATTAGAAATCTATGGTAGATTTCCCTAATTTTTCTTTTGCATCTGATTCTAGGTTGTTTACATATGTTGTCATTTAAATTTCATGTGATTCTGACAAGTTTTGATCATGCTTTTATCATTTCCCGCTTTCACTAACATGCAGGTAGCATCATCAAATTCTGGGTGATAGAGGCCAAATTGGGAAAATCTGACCATTTGGGTCTTCCCAAAATACCCCCAATTAGCTAACCCCCAACTTTGTAGGTGATTTGGAGGCTTCCTGGATGTGACATTTGGGACAGTGCTTTTTGACGCTTTGTTGCAGGTCTATTCATCCCACCCCGGAGCGAATACAAATCTGTGGTGAATTTTTTGACTGTTCTTTTTGTAGTGCCTTCCTGGTGATGTTTTTATGCCCCTATCAAGTTTTTAGTTCATTTGGATCTATTTCAGTTATCGTTTTATTTATATTTTGCATGTGCTAATCGCAGGCTTGGGGATTGCATGTTTCATTTTATCTACAAGTGCTATTGACTATTTTCTATTTCCTTGAACGTAGGATCTAGACATTAGAGGAGCAGCAAGGAGTCAAGACTCATCAACGCAAGCGGTGGTGATGTTTGGTCCACCCATTTTACATGTGGGCACGCGGAAGAAGGAATAGCATCCATGGGTGTAACAAGAACACATTTAACGCTCCTAGCCCCTAAAAAGGGAGGGAGGCGAATTGTAACCGAGTTCTGAAACATATTAATAAAAAGGGTTGTCTTCCATATTGGCTTTTTATGTGGTTTCGAGTGGTTCATGCCTCTTTCCTTTCATGCACTTTCAATTCATAGGATTTAGCGTTATCTTTTGTTTCGTTTGCATCGCATCTTGGCTTTTCCTTTTTGTTTCCGTATCCTCGTGCTTTCAGGACATTTCTTGAATGAAATTGACATTCAAATAAAAGACAAAAAAATACAAAATCAAAATATTTAAGATAGAAAAAATGAAAGCTGAAGTTAATGTCTTAAAGACCATATTTAGAGAAACACATTTACTTGGAGGATTGGGAAAACAATTGAAATAAAATACAAGAAATCCTAGTTATACCTTCATCAAAAATCCTATAAGAATGTCTCGTTTGATTGAAGAACTAAATTTTATAAGAAAATGGATTTAAGAATTAAGAAAATTTTACGATAAAGATGCTTTACAATACAATGAAACAACTCAATTGAGTCAAATAAAATAACAATTGGAAATGCCACATTGCATTAAAAAAAATATAATTAATGGTATATTAATTACAGAGAAATTAATCACATGATTGGTAGTATGTGTTTTTTTTATTATATTTAAGTAAAATAAAATTTACCAATCAAAATTGTAGATTATAAAATCTATCAAGTCTAGGGAATAGGAAATATTTTACTCAACCTACCTTTTATTGATTGCATACACGAAATTATAGTTTATGTGCCTATATTAGCCAAAAAATTGATACATATCTCACAATTATAGGATAAGAGAATATCATTTTAATTCAATATTAATAATTAAAGTAAAAAATATTTTATTACAAGGTAAACATATCTTCAAGCAAATGGCTCTTTCAAGAAAGACATTTTTGCTCTATGATATGGCAACACTTTCTCATAAACAATTAAATCAACTAATACCATGAGAGTAATATCAATCCCAAATGCAATACCAAAGAAGAATTTTAAATCATCAAATAAGCATTATTCAACACATGATTCTCATGGTAAAATAAATTGATCATGTTTCTATGATATCCTAATATGGTAAGGAATATTCCAAATAAGTGAAAGTATCAAGAAGTACGTTACATGTGGTTCTCTCAAATCTTAATGATCTACAAAATAATGTCGAAAACAAGAAGAAATAATAAATAAATTGGAAAATTTGCTCATGGTGAAAGATGAAATTGTGACCAAAAAAATATTTCAATGGATAAATATGAGATTTAATTTAAAACCAAAAATGGTACATGTATATTGTGATACTAAACACTTAGTATAGAAAATTGATAAAGAAAGTGACACTAGTGACATAAGAATTTCTCATAAAAATATTTGTATAGAAAACATTTTTGTTATTATAGAGTGTCAGTCAAAATGAATTCCAAATTGTTAGAGTTGATGACAATGATAATTTACTTTTTGGTATTGGACACTCATATATTGTAATATTTATTTATGGAAATAAGGATAGTCCTATATGTGTTCATGGATAATGTGTTGATAATTTTTTGGGTACTCCAATAGTGATAGGAATAGTTATAGTCTAAACTATGTTGATATTGATAAATATTATTGGTGTTCAAATGATAATTAAATCAGAATAATGATAACTTTGAAAGGCATACAAAATGGATTGATATAAAATTATTAAGAAATCTGGTATATAATATAATAGAGAAATAAATGAAATATCCTATTGCATATTAAATTGGGCTAAAATACCAATGCTTAGAGTTTACAGGACAAATTGGTGAGTGGTTTTGTGATAGAGAATACTTATTGTAATTTTGTAATAGAAAATGTTGTGATAGGTAACATTGAATATATAAGAAACTATAAAGCCAAATTTTTGATAGATACCAATTTTAGATATTGTGGAAGATATGCAAATATAAAATATAATTATTTAGAAATATTTAAAGACAAAATCTAATATCTAGAGGTTGAAAACGAAAAGTAAATTCATGATTGATACTATACCAAATAATGTAATACACAAGGTTATTGGAGAATATTACATTATTTGGTACTTGTAAATACTTTGTAAATATCTTCTCAATTTTTGGTTTCATGTAATAATTATATTTTTTAATTAGTAAAAGGTTAATAGATATTTTTCCTACAAGAAATATGAAGAGATATATCACCCAAGAGTTTTAGAGGATATGAAGAGATAGTAGAAGATAAAATGTTAAGATACTCTATGTAAATGTTGTTTGTATGAATGTCATGAGAGATTGTATTGTATCAAATTGTAGTGCATACTCTTGTATTGTAATATTTTATAGATTTGTATCATCCTATTCCAAATACAATGTCTATTATTTTGAGTCATGGAATGAATATGTGAGATATTGAGGAATATTACATTATTTAGTACATGCGAATGTACCCCCATGGTACCTTCATGGTAAAATTGTAAATATATAATAGATTAGGGTTGATTCTATAGTTTAGAGTATGATATGTATTTCTCCTTTTATGTAAGTGTCATGTAAGTTAGAGTGCAAGTGTAGATTAAGAGAATATGCATGAATGTCTTGTAGAAAAGAGTACAAATATGTAATATGAGGATATGCACAAGTGTCCTACCTTAGGAGTGCATGTGGAAGTGTAAGAATCATGTAGATGTGTGCAAGAGTTCTAGAGTCATGTGTCTATCTAGTATTCTAGTGGCAAGATGACAAGCCAAAGGTCATGATACTTGTCATATGAAGACCAATAGTCAAGTATGTGGAGTCACATTATTGTGGCTATATTATGCAGATAATAGTCCATGAGAAAGCAACTCAGTAGAAAGAAAATTCAATACAATCAAGAAGAGTAGTATTTTTAAGAGTAATAATTTGGAATAAAGCTTGTATACATTTTGAGCAATTGAAATTGTATGTTATTCTTCATGCATAGTTCATGAATGATTCATACCACTTACATTCATATTTTAATATATAAATGAATGTTATTTGATTTATTATATAGGCCTTTATATACATATTAATATATTATTCTACTCATCATATTATTACTTTGACCTTTAATATTGTGGATATTTTATATTTTGGAACTATGATATTTTGAGGTAGTAAGGCTTAAAAAGCTAACAATGGTATTAGAGCAACAACCAAACTCTATCCAATTTGATATATTTTATTGAGCCATGGTTATTAATTGAATTTACTCATATTTCATAAAGTTAATTTAGAGTTTGTACACATTTAAGGTAGGGTAGACTTGGACTATAAATTTTTTAGGTCTTATTGAGTAGAGAAGGCTAGGATATTTCAAATAGGTTGAAGGAAAACTAGTGAAGACTAGGACTTGTCTATATTGAAGAAAAATGGCCAACTTAAAAGAAAATTTGGACATTTGAAGAATGAAATCCATCTTCGAGAATAGTTGGATATTGAATACTAAATATTGTATATTGAATATTGAGGTAGAATCTACTCAAAATAAATTTGATCATTCAAGGATATAAAAATCCACCCTAAAATTAATAGTGGGTTCTCTAGTAAGGGGGGTAATCATATTGGGTTCTTAGGTGTGGCCTAATACATTGAAGAGTTAAATAATTTTGAGTTATAGAGAAGAAGAGTTATAGAGGTTGAGAAGCTTCCTACAAAATATAGAGAATAATTTTATCTTCTAAGTTGTAGTTGATTGAGAAGCACTCAAATATTCCTAAGTACAAGGAATAGAAGTAGCATTAATGCAAATAATAACCAAGTCAAAAATTATTTGACCTTAAAATATTTGAAAGCATTAAGAATATAGAATAGTAAAAAGAAAGAAGAATAAGTAGAAAAGTCCAAATAAGTCTATATTGAAATTAAATACCAAATAAGTTTGTATTGGAGTTGAAAGCAAGAAAAGGCTACAATGGAGAAGGTCTAGAACAAATACCTACATTATTATAGAAGGATATATAAGCCTATATATTAAGGAAAGTTTTTAAGAATCCTCCATTGAAGAGGAAGTGATTAAAATTATTGCAAATAAACTAGAAGAAGACCAAGAAGGTCCACATTGAATAAAAGAGGCCGAAGGAGGTCAAAAATGAATAAAAGAAGCCCTAGAAGGCCTACATTGAAGACAAAATAAGCCAAAAAGGATTACATGACAAAAATATGGAAAATAATTCTTAAGTGAAATCCTACTACAATGAATATTCTCAAAAGTCCTATGTAAAAGGTTATGTAAGGTATTTGTAGAATCAAATACTGGGAGCAATTAGAAAGCTTACCAAGATAATGTAAGCATATAAAAAGTAGAAAATTCATACATACAAAGAAAGAAATGAAAACAAAATCTAGACAATTTAGTGAAATCATAAGAGGTATGAATTAGAGGAAACCAAGTAGAAGCATAAATTATTAGTGGCTAGTCTAGTCCCAAAGGAATAGTATCCCTAAGGTAAACTAGTTGTCAATTTAAGTCTATGAAACACCAAGGAAAAATAGTTACCAACCTAAGCAACACCAAGACAAACTAGTCTATGAGTCATAGTAGCACGAACTAGTTGTCTATCCTTAATTAACCAATTAATAAGACACACCAATTATCTATCCAAAATGAATGAGTACACAAGATAAACCGATCGCCTTATTGGGATAAGATAGAATAGGGTAAACCAGTTGCCTACTTAGGACATATTTACATTAGGATAAATCAATTGCCTACTCAGAGCAAGTTCAAAATAAAAGGTAAATTTATCCCATAAGGAGAGGCTACTCAAGCACAAAAATATTGAAAGATGACTAGAAGAGTGGTCAAATACCTATGAGCATTTCAATATTCAATAAGCAAAATCAAGGCAAGAAAGTTATTAGGGTTTCTCCAACATTCATACATTGCTACAAGAGAAGATAAAGAAGCATTGAATCATGAACAAAATCATTTTCAATTCTAGGTAATGTAAGAATGCTTCTTATTTTTTAGCACAAAAAATTTTAGAAGAAATTTCAATTTTGCATTTAAATATTAAATGCCAAAGTTTAGAGTAATAAGGAACAATTAGTAATCTTATTTATTTGAGCAATTTAATATTTAAATTATTTAAATATTAGAGATAATAGGAGTTATAAGGAATAAATTCTATTATGCTTTTGATTTATAAAAATTTAAAAGTTCTTAAGGTTATTTTTATAAGTTTTTGAATTTTTCACAAATCTAATATTAATGTGTTAAAATATTTTCTACACCAGATGATTAGAAAATCATAATTTGCAAAATTTATATTATTTAATACCATGGGTGTTTTGAGATTTTCTAATTTGAAAGGAATCAACTTGTACACTTTGATAATTATGGAAAGAAATATGGTCTTTAATAAAGAAGACAAGACTAGAAGTTATTGAATCTGGCACTGGAACATTGATTGGAAAATTCAAAGGTGATCTAGATATGCTATTACAATTAATCTACAGAGAAGTCATGGATGAAATTTTTGAGACATTTGAATACTTTTTATACTCAAACCCAATTGAAGCAATTGATAATTCAAAAGGTGATATTATGATACCTATAGATATAGGTAGCATAATGTATATGGTAGTATTATCACTTAATATTTATAAATATGAAAATATAAAGCAAAAGGACTTGATTGAAAATCTAAAAAAAAAGGTAGAGATTGATTCAATTGAATCAAGTGAATCATATCTAAAATGGTATTTTATTCTTCTTGTAATATTCATATTCCTAGTTCATCTAATTTATGAAATATTTATGATGTTGTAATTGAAGGTTCAAAAGGTATACAAGAAAATAAGAAATTAGATGATTCTAAGGTCAAGGACAAAGAAGGGTGCTCAAACTATTGAACCTCAAGTTAAAGATGGAGATCGAGTAGTTGGTTATCTAGAAGATACAAAGTCTAAAGAATCAAAGAATTAAGAACTTTGAGAAGAACACAAAGTAGTTGAAGATAAATCTCAACCATAGGTTCATTAACAATGCAAGAACCTCATTTGAATATTTAAGACCAATATGAAGACTAAGGTTGAAGACTAAAGTCTTCAATAACCAAATAATGTAATACAGAGAGGTGTTGATGAATATTACATTATTTGGTACATGCTAATGTACCCCCATGGTACCTTCATGGTACAATTATAAATATGTAATAGATTAGGGTTGAATATATAGTTTAGAGTGTGATTTATATTTTCCCTTTTATGTAAGTGTCAATATGGACAAATGTACAAGTTTCATTAAGTTAGAGTGCAAGAGTACACAATATTTATTCAAATGATTCTAGCTATTTATGTTCATATTTCATGAATGAGTCGATCTATTTATGTTCATATTTCAATATATAAATGAATATTATTTTCTTTATTTAAGAGTACACAAGATCCTATATTTAAGAAGGCCCAAGAAAAAGACCTACATTATTATAGAAGGTCAAATAAGTCTATTTTATAAGGAAACTTTTTAGGAATCCTCCATTGAAGGATAAGTGATTAATATTATTGTAGATAAAATAGAAGAGGCCCAATGAGGCTAACATTGAATAAAAGAAGCCATATAAGGCCTACATTGAAGAACCAAGAAGCAAAAAATGCTAAGAGGATAGTAATATTGAAAAAAAATCTTAAATAAAAGCCTACTGAAGTGAAGATTCTCAAACAACTTAAGTAAAGGCTTATGCAAGGTATTTATAAAATCAAATACAAAGAGTATTTAAGAATATTAAAAATCTAATGTAAGCATATGCAATGTATAGAATTCATAAATATAGATAAATAAATTGAATCAAGAAGCATAGAAATCAGTGAAAGTATAAGAGTCATGAACTAGAGGAAGCAAGTGAAAGCATTAAATATTAGTGGTTGGTCTGGTCACAAAGGAATAGCAACACTAAGGTAAACTAGTTAGGAATTTAAGTCTAAGTAGTACCAAGGTAAATCAATTGCCAACCTAAGCAGTGCCAAGCTGATCCAATCACCAAGTCATACCAACACGAACTATTTGCCTATCCTCAATGAACTAGTGCATAAGGTAAACCAATCATCTATCCAAAATGATTTAGTACACAATACAAACTAGTCACCTACTTGGGATAATATAGTATAGGATAAACCATTCACCTACTTAGGATATATTTACACCAGGGAAAATCAATTGCCTACTAAAAGCAATTTCAAAATTAATGGCGGATATAGCCCATGAGGAGAGGTCTACGTGGGCACAAAAATATTTAAATTTTACTAGATTAGTGGTCAAATACCAATGAGTAGTTCAATATTTAGCAAGTAGAATCAAGGAAAGAAAGGTTTTAGGGTTTCTCCAACATTCATACATTGCTACAACAAAAGACGAAGCAAACAGTGAACCCTTAGTGAAATCATCATTGATTCTAGGTAATGTAATAATGATATTTATTTTTTTAGCGCAAAATGAGTAATAAGGAAAAATTAAGAATATTATTTATTTTAGCACTTTAATATTTGAATTATTTAGAGATTATAAAGCATAGGAGTTATAAGGAGCAAAGTTTATTATGTTTTTTATTTATGAATATTTAAAAGTTATAAAAGTTATTTTTTAAATGTGAAAACTTTAAAAACTTAAGGGCTTTTGAAGTTTGAAGTTTTTTACATTTTATAAGTGTTTAAAAAAAAATCAAATCTAATATGAGGGAGTTAAAACGTTTTCTACACCAAAGGATTAGAAAATCATAATTTGTAAAATTTATATTATTTAATTTTTTGGGAGTTATAAGGTTTTTTACTTTGAAAGGAATCAACTTGTACACTTTGATGATAATGGAAAGAAATATGGATTATTTAATTAGTAATACAAGATTAGAAGTTATTGAATCTAGAATTGGAACATTGATTGAATCATTCAAATGTAATCTATAGATGGTATTACAATTCATCTATAGAGAAGTCATGGATGAAAGTTTTAAGACATTTGAATACTATTTAAACTCAAAACTAACTGAAGCAATTGATAATTCAAAATATGATATTATGATACCTCTTTACATAGATAACATAATGTATATGGCAGTATTGTCACTTGGCCTTTATAAATATTAAAATTTAAAGCAAAAGGAGTTGATTGAAACTCTAGAAAAGAAAGTAGATATTGAGTCAACTGAATAGGGTGAATCATATCTAAAAATGGTATTTCATTCTTCATGTAGTATTAACATTCCTAGTTCATATAATTTAGGAAATTTTTATGAAGCTCTAATTGAATGTTCAGAAGGTACTATACAAGAAAATAAATAATCATATGATTCAAAGGTTAAGGACAAATAAGTTTAAAGTATTGAAACTGAGGTCAAAGACGAAGGTTAATTAGTTGGTGATCCAAAAGATACAAATTCTAAATAATCAAATAATTAAGATCTCAAAGTAGAACACAAAGAATTTGAAGATAAATCTCCACCATAGGTTTGTGAATAATGCAATATCCTCACTTGAATATTAAGATAAATATGAAGATCAATATTGAAGACTAATGTCTTCAATAACCAAATAATGTACTATAGGGGGTGTTGAGGAATATTATATTATATGCTACATGCTAATGTACCCCCATGGCACCTTCATGGTACAATTGTAAATATGTAATATATTAGGATTAAGTCTATAGCTTAGAGTGTGATTTACATTTTTTCTTTAATGTAAGTGTTAATGTGTAGGAAATGCAAAAAGTGTCATAAAAGTTAGAGTTCAAGTGTAGATTTAGTGAATGTGCTCAAATATATAGTATGTAAGAGTTCAAACATGTAATATGAGGATGTGCACAATTATCCAATATTAGGAGTGCATGTCTAAGTTTAAGATTCATGTAAATGTGTGCAAGTGTCCTAGAGTCATGTGTCCATCTAGTATAGAAGTGGCAATATGACAAGCCAAAGGTCATGAGACTTGTCATATGGAGAGAAATAGTCAAGTATGTGAAAATTCACATTACTATGGTTATATTATGGATACAATACTCCATGAGAAAGCAATTCACTAGAAAGAAGATACAATACAATCAGGAAGAGGGTTATATATAATATTTATAGTTTAGAATAAATCTTGTATATATTTTGAGCAATTAATATTATAACTTCTTCTTCATGCATAGTTCATGAATGATTTGTGTCATTTAAATTCATATTTTAATATATATATATATATATGAATTTTATTTGCTTTATTATATAGGCCTTGATATACATATTAGTTTGCTCATATATGATTCCACTCATCATATTATTACATTGAACTTTAATACTGTGACCATTTTATATTTGGGACCTATGATATTTTGTGGTAGTAAGGCTTAAAAAGCCAACATGAGTTGCATTCTTGTATGAAGCATTGTGAGAGAAGCTTATATGAGTTCTTGCCTAGTATATTGTGAGAATTCCTTAACCTTGTATCCAAATTTAATTTTTTAATATTACCCATTTTCCATTAGTTGAAATATTAAATAAAATTTGTTCAAAATTTAATTTTGGAAAATAAAACAGAAATGATATAATGAATAATAAAGAAAAATAATAAATCATTCTCAATATGCTTTGACATTTATTAGATAGTTATAACTTTATATATGTGGGATTATTTTATTTTGTGTATGTTTAATTTTAATTTGGATATATCATCACAAATAATATTGGTTATAGATTATTTTATTTGTGATTTATTTCTAGTTGATGCTAAACTCTAAATTTTATATACTTTATTATATTTCTTTACCTCCTTAATTATTCATTATCCATACCACTACTAAACTTCATCCTAATAATTACAATTATTTTGCAAGCCTTTAATACGTATTATTGAAACACAATATTACTTATTTAGTCATGTATATCTAGTAAACTAGTTTACCAATGCTATATCCTCTGGAATTCTAGAACATTCTTTTGATTATATTTTTTGTTACCTATGCAAAATTGAAGATCAAAGTGATAATAGTAAGTACCACAACAATAGTATTTGGTATACTATAGCCTAAATATTTGAGAGTATAATATACATCTAAATTTTTAAATGGTATGAGATAGTATTTTGTGGAAGCATATTTTAGGATTAATCCTCATTGTAAAGATAACATATATGCACCAATCACTACCCTTGAGGAGGCCAATGAAAAATAAAAAATGTATATTTCTAAATTGAAAATTTTTTAGAAGGTTTTTGACACTTGCAGAAATATTAATCGCCTTTAGAGTTAGACTTCATATTAACTATTGTCCCTCATATCAACTTATCTCCCTTTTAATGATGCACATAGAGTTGATCTTCAGTTTTTGATCTAACAATTGGCTTTAAAAAACTTTCATGATAATGGGATTATAAGGGTTTTAGTGAAAAAAAGGAAATGCTCTTGTATTTTATAGTTTTAGGACTATTATTTGAAATAATTTGTAAAATGAATTTGGACTCATTTTATCATTTTTAGGTGTTTTTTTCTTGTGTTCACTAATCTAATTAAAATATTAAATCATCGATCTCATTGTTTAAATTCTATTATTTATCATTCTAAAATGTTATCCTTGATTTCTTCTTTAGCAGAACATTTTATTTAGTATAAGGGCCTACTCAATTCACTGAACATATTGTTGAGTTACTATGTCCTCATTGGTAATGTCTTAAAGTTATTAGAAATATTTCCTATGATGCTTAGAATTCTATTGCACATTATGATGTATCTCAACTATCCTATAAATCTAAGTATAATTATCATTTTTTATGTGATGTATTATTGTCTTGTACCTCATAAATTACATATACCACTATGATAGTTAGTTAAAAATTAATATTTTTGAAGGTGTTAATGTTAATACTATGATTTTTTTATTGTACCATAAATTATATTGAAATATTAACATATTTTCATTATAATTTCATATAGAATGCTCATTGTGTTAGATTTAGAGTATATTACATTATTTGGTTCATGTAAATGTACAACTATAGGTATATAGTTAGAGTAGGATATTACTTTAGGAGGATGTTAGATAGTTAATTCAAGCAATGTAATACATGCACAAGTGGTAAAGTGAAAATTTTAAATTGCAAGGTTTCCCCTTGTACAAATAGGTAGAGTATTGGTCAAGGAATCTATCTTCCTATATAAAGGACCTCATACTGGTAGATCATATATCAAGTCAATATCAAGTCCATATCAAGTTCTTATCAAGTGAATTATAGTAGATAGTAGTAGTGATCTTGTATGGAGTACAATGTAGCTCTTTACCTCATATTAAAGGAGTGACCATTTCCTCCATATTACATTGTATTTTCATCATTTCTATTTATAGTATATTTCAGTCATATTGCAGACTCACTTGCTTTCATATTTATTGTATCTTATTAGGACCTATGTTAGATCTCTTCCACTGCATATATCCTCAAAATCTAATAGTGGTATTAGAGCCATAGTAAATCAATATAGGAGGCCCTACATCCATCATAGTTCCTCTTTGCACTTTTGTAAATCGAATTCACCAGTGTGCACCACCACTTACAAAAGTCATCACAAGAGAAGTCTAGTAGGTCAAGAGGAATAGGGAGAGTCACAAGTGAGGATTGAAATAAATCTCAGTTGCAAAAAATTTGATATTATATTTGGCTAGATTATTTCCATATAGTTATAGAAAAACTTGTGAAGACTAGGACTCGGCATTCAAGCCACTAGATTGACAAATCAACTAGTGAGGATTATTATCTCCATAATTATAAATTCTTCAATTCTAGTTTCTAAAAACTTGTTGCAGGAAAAGGAGATTCAAAAAAATGTTGGGAAGATTCCTACAAGAGATTTAGGAAGAATATCTTCTTAGAATCATTCCAACAATTTTAGAAAAAAGGAAGAATACTGAAGATTTCAAATACCTCAATAAAGGTTCCATTATAAGAGTTGTAATCCTGCAAAGTATAGAAGTGAAGAAAAGACCATAGTAGCCTTATAGGAGAATCATGGAAGAAGAGACTAAAAAATTTGTGTCAAAGTAGGATATAGGAGATTGGTGACCTCCATTCAAGATCAAAACCTATGAAGTGTAGAAGCAGAAAATGCCATAGAAGCCTTGATCAAGAAGAAGGTTGTAGAAGCCTTAATTCTGAATAAGATTTCAAAAAATAATTCCTGATTCATAAGAAAAATACAAAGAAGATTTCCTAAATAATACTTCAGAAAAAAATCTTAATTTAGAAGATAAATTCCTGATTTAGAAGAATAATCCAAAGAAGAGTTCCTAAAGAATAATTTAGAGGATATTTCTTGATTCAGAAGAAAACTCCAGAAAGGATTTTCTAAAAAAAAATCCAGAGAAGAGTCCAAGAAATTGGATATTGGTGATCTCATTTACTGATTAAATATTTTCTTCAAGAAGGATCTAAATATATCACGAGAAGATTTTGTTCAAGAACTTCCATTCTTGGAAAGAGAAGGACTACGAAAAACCTGTACAAATCCATAAGAAAAAAATTAGAGATCCAAGAAGAAGATATCATAACTAACACTTCAAGAAGTAGAAGGTTAAATAAAATATCTCAATTGGAAGGTATTAGAATCTACAAGATAGAATACCTTAGAGAGGTCTCAAAAACAAAATGAAGGCTTAGATAGCCTTGCTGTAGAGCTCATAGAAGCATCATCAAAAAGGTACCTAGGAGAACTCATTTGAGAAATACTCTACCAAAGAGAAATCACCTGATAGTGAAGGACTTGGTACAATTATAGCCATCTAAAAACAAGCCCAAGAAAAGAAGAATTTGCTAAGGAGTGTCAAAGTCTAGAAGAAGAATCTAGTGAAGACCTCAAAAAATTTAGAATCTTGAGAAGAAGAAGATCCTATTTAAATTTAGAATTCAACAAGATTTTTTAAGGAATATTTACATATAATAAGCCTACCAGATCCAATAGATTCATATATTACCTCTCACAACAATAAGGCACAGTTTAAATAAAGTAGTTCTCTAAATCTATAGCAAAAATTTAAATATCAGGGGAAAAATCATGTCACCAAATCCAAGGCTCAAGATAGAAAGTTCAAGGCTACAATTTCATGAAGCAGGAAGCTATTCTGGAAAACCAACAAGAAGCTATGAATTCAACCATTACAAGGCAACAACTTGGTAAATAAAAAATACCATGATCTACATCTACTTCAAAAGCAATCAAATAAGTAAGAAAATTAGGTGCAATTAGGTTCATTGATTAAATCTCAAATTGGATTATTATAAAACTTTTTTAAGGTCCATATTTACATTAAAATTTGTAGAAGGATATATTCCATTATAGTCTTCAAGTGCAAAAAGGGAAAATTTATTTTAAGGATTATTTGCACATTAAATAGGAGTTGGATATTTTTTAAAGAAAAAAATTATCATCTACCTATTTTCTATCTATAAAGAAAGAAGACTATATCCTACAATATTGATTGTAGTGAAAAAACAATTGCAGAATATTCATTAAGGGTAAATTATAGATTACTCTTAAAAGTTGTAGATATTATTAAGTGCATCTGAAATTATTTTGAGAGTTCATTTATAGGAGCAATAAGGTGAGATTATTGTTACCATTAAAAGTGCATTATTAATCCATTGACACTATACTAGTTGATCTCTAACTAGTTACTCTAAAAAGGGTTAGTTTGTGTTTGTTGATTGTTAAATATCAAGGACACAAAAACTAGTAGATTATCAAAGTGTCTAGAGATACTATTTGGTGCACAGAACCTATAGAATTTCATGGCCCAAATAATCCACAAAAATCAGATCAGATTCCTCCAAGGAGTGGAGAAGAAAGCCACCATCAAAATCAGCAATAGAAGCTTCAAATCGAGACTTGGTGAGTCTTAGATTCAAAGTGCACTAAAATCTATTTATAGGAAAAATAGTGCAAAAATTACCTCTACAAAAAGATTCTATCTTAGTGGTTATTAGCTTGGGTTTATTACCAAAGTAACCAAGCAAAGGAGAGAGTTGTCTAGCAAAAGAGATAACATCAAATCAGCCATTACCTACTTCAAAAGCTGCCATAAAACCAGATATTGTAAAAGAGGTGCAAAGAGGTATTATATTATCAAAATTATTTACATTATATTGCACTACTCTAATTTTCCCTACATAGGAAGAAGGATAGGTTTTTAGTGCCAAAAGGGCACACTCTTCACAAGGAGAAAAATAGTCCAAGGAAATCGTGTAAAAGCATTCTCCAAGCAAGGTAAAAGGGTCTTCCAAAAGGCTCATATATTCTATGATTTGGACAGCCGAACCTGCAAGCAAATAATACAAAGAAAGGAGAAGCATTATATTCAAGGGGAATATTATCTACAAAAGGGATTTTCATAACAAGTTGAAAAAGAAGGCATAAAATATTATACTAGACGTACATCCAAGGAGCATCATTAGAGTATTTCAAACTCCACCATAGCATTTCTTGAAGTCTTCAAAATCATTGCTCAAATTTTTGCCTCAATTTCCCAAGGTATTTCTCACCATTCCCTCTAGAAACAACTCACTCCAAATGCCATCGAATGCATACAACAAAGGTGGATTTGGTCATGTTGTATTGTTAATAAGGGTATTGCAAAGATATATTGAAGAGGTATTATGTAGAAATCTCATGCACAAAGATAAGGTGACACTTGTCACCTAGAAGGAAACCCTAACATTTCCCATATATGCCCATCCATTGCAAGCTTGACAAAGAAAATGTTATAGGGAAAAAGGTTGGTGTGAGCACTCATCCAAGACTGTAATGCTCATCCTTTACCTAGAAAAAATTTACAAGTGGTAATAAGCATATTCTCATTCCTCAAGCACTCAAAGATAATTGTCGTGACACTTGTCACTCACTTCAATATTCATCTCTTATTTGAGGCACCAAAGACCAAGGAACAACAACATTCAAGGCCAAATTTATAGCAGCACTAAAAGTCAAGTTTATGGCAGACTTACGTAGCAACATCAATGTTCATAGAAGTAGCAGAAAGAGAGCATTTAAAGCTCCTATTCAAAGTGGTAAGATGTGAGGTATCCACTATCCAAGTATTACCATCAAAGGTATCAAGAAACCCCTCATAATCTGAATTAAAGAGAAGCACTAAAGCCTATGCCCATACGTTGGATATACCAATCAAAAGAGCACTAAAGAGTGTTGTCATCTACGTCTGAGAATCAACATCAGATACATAGAGGTTTGGGGTATTACAAAGGTAATACTTTACCTTATTCCAATTTGCTTTCATTAATAGGGAGATATAAGGTATAATATAAGGTTGAAACATTAAGGGAAATCAACCATATTTGAAAGCAATATTAAAAAGGAAATATATATATTAAAATAGCCTAATATTTGCAATCTAAAACATAGGAGAAATAAGGATTTCTACCTGGATAAATTAAACTTCTATTATTGCAAATATCATTGTTTTCTAATATTCCATATTAGGGAGTTATAAGGAATACTACACCAAAGTAGGTAATTGGAATATAGAAACATTAAATATCAAAATATCAAAGGCTATAAAAGAAGGTTCTATAAGGAATATCAAGAGTTGGAAACTAATTACTATACTTGTCTCAAACTTACATTAAAGGGACAAAGGAGATCCAACTATTAGAACCTCATCAAAATTAGAAAGTGCTTAAGTTCAATAGGAGAAATAAGGTGTAAAAGAAGTTGATTTTTGCTATTCACAAAACTTTACAAAATCAACCCAAAATTGAACTACTATTCTCAAAATCACTTTATCTATCATTCAACATATCCAAAATTACTAGGGAGACATAAGGCATTCTAAAAAACTTGATAATAATAGCATTCATTCAAAATTTATCAAGTACTCAATCCATTTGGGAATCATAAGGTGTCTACAAATCTTACAGGGATTTTATTAAATCACATCTCTTAACTAGGGAGTCATAAGGAAGCCTACAAAACCTAAGCTCTAAAAGGTTTTATCAAATCAAGCTCATACACTCTAAAGTAAGGAGTTATAAGGTAGACTACTACAAAGGTTCTATTATACCACAATGGAAATAAGAACACATTTTCTCACAAAGAAACAAGAACAAGGCACACACACTACATCATGCCACAAATGCAAAAATAATCCAAACATGGAAAATTCAACAAAGCAGAAAAATACATGGCACATTGACTCAGGAGCTAGTCATCACATGACTAGAAATCTACAATGGTTTGATTGTCTTGAAATTACTAATGGTTACAAACTAAGAATTGCAGATAGCCAAACTTATCCTATACATGGATATGGATGTGTAACACCAAGTAAATCATTTCTAAACTTTCTACTACAAAAAGTATTGTATATTCCTGGATTAGCATTCAATCTCATTTTAGTAAGCAAGTTAGTAGAAAGCAATTGGACAATCAATTTTATATATTTGAATGAGATCATTACATGCCTTACCATGAACGAAAGTGACATAGAATTAACAATATCGATCAATCGAAATACATATATCCTAGATTCAATGGAAATATAATAAGATATTTTTGTATTTCAAAATGATACCATATCATTTCCTAAGGAACAAGTTGAATAAAATGAAGAACGAGTACACCATAATGAAAAGCATAGGAGAATCAAAATAAAAAATGAGAGACCAATAACATTATGCTCTACTGAACCAACTACAATATGAAGAAGCAATAGAACCAAATGAAGATACACACAAAGAAGAAAATAAAGGAGGATGGATAGAAGAAGAAGATATCTTTGAGCAAGCCAAAGACTATTCTCAAGAAGAAGATCCATATTGAAGATTGAAATATTCAATACCCAAATAATGTAATATAGGGTGGTTAGAGTTAGAGTATATTACATCATTTGGATCATGTAAATGTACCACATTAGGTACATAGTTATATTAGGAGATTACTTTAGGGGAAAGTTAGCTAGTTACTTCAAGCAATGTAATAAATGCACAAGTGGCAATGTGCAAGTTGTAATATGCAAGGTGTCCCCTTGTATAACTAGGTAGAGTGTTGGCCAAGGAATCTATCTTCCTATATAAAGGGCCTCATAGTGGTAGATCATATATCAAGTCCATATCAAGTTCTTATCAAGTGCATTGTAGTAGATAGTAGTAGTGCTCCTATATGGAGTACAATGTAGCTCTTTAGCTCATATTAATGGAGTGACCATTTCCTCCATATTGCATTGTATTTTCATCATTTATATTTATAGTATATTTCAGTCATATTGCAGACTCACTTGCTTTCATATTTATTGCATCTTATTAGGATCTATATTAGATCTCTTACACTGCATATATCCTCAAAATCTAACACATTGTAATGTTATTTAATAAATCCTATGTTACTTCCAATTAATTGATGAGGTTCATTTGTCCCCTTTCTAACACAAATTTATTTCTCAAGTATATAGTCAAATTAAATAGTACTACCACCTATGTAAGGGATTAATTTTGAAACCATTTGATCTATTATTATATTTATGTGCTTCCCCTATGAGTTCTCAGAGGAATTGTTTTATTTAATAGGATTTCATAGGATTCCTAATGAGTTACATATTTCAAATTGAGTAATCTTTTTAAGCATTGATATCATTACTATGATACTTGTGATTAGCAGTGAAGTGACTAGTGGAATGTATTTGATTAGTGTTGAAGTATAAACCATAAATATAAAATATAAAATATTATATTTAAGTGAATTAATGGTGCATAACAACATTAATATTATCTATAAAAAGTATATATAACTGTTAATTATTGAGACTACTATGACTATAGGTATTTGGGACACAATAGATGACCAAAATATTTAATGATAAGCAATGTTATGGGTTACATGTGGGGTAAATCATTACACTCAATGTGAAGATGCTCAAAATATTGATCATCATAATTTTTGATAATGTAGGGATTACTAAGGTGTGAAGAACATAAGCTTATACTAGGAGGGGGAGTGAACAATATAATACCACTTTTTACTTTTCTTTCTCAATCAATATGATGCAATGTATCAATAGAAATATCAACAACAACAATGAAAGCAATACACAAATCACCACACACAATAGAGACACCAATTTAATGTAGTTCACCCAATGTGGGTTACTCCACAGAGAAGGTTTCACTAAATTTTTTTCAACAAATCTCTTGGGAATTATTTCCCTATTACAAAGTTTATGGACATATATCCAAAGGAGACACAAATCCCTTAATCAGGTTTGTGCATATCTATCCACTAGAGAACTCCTTTCTCCTCTACTCTAGATGGTGATATTCTAGAAGAATTTTTGCCTCCACTGCACTGGCTAATGGATATCTATCCACTAAAGACTCCTATCCTCACTTAGAAAACCTATCCTCACTACCCTGGCTAATGGATATCTATCCACTAGAGACTGTCATTCTTTGTACTTTATCACCTCCAAAGATTACTCTCAGCTCTATCTCAAATTTACACTAAACATAGTCCGTTGGTCTAGCATAAATCTGCTCAATCTATGTCTCTAGTTTGGCATAAACTTGTTCTCAAATTTGCACCAAAGTCTATCATCAAATATGCACTAAACATAATCCTTTAGTCTAGTACAAACCTATCCTCAATATCTGTCCTCAAGCCTTAACACAAAATTTGAATTAATCACAAATCAACTCTGCTAGATCTACCCCAAACCTTAACTCAAGGTTTGAACAAATTAATCAACTCTACTCATAAGTCTTCTCAAAGACTTGTCTCAAATATGCCTTGTAAGCTTCCACAAAATATCACACTAATCTATCCATAAGTTCTCTCTAGAACTTGTCCAATCTTCTCAACAATCTCTATCCTCAAATCTGTATTATAAGCTTCCACAAAATCTCACACTAAAATATCCATAAGTCTTCTCAAAGACTTACCTCAAATCTACTCAACAAGTCCACACTAGAACTTGTTCAATATCAAAGAAACACATAGAGAATTTTTAGAGACTCAATATGCTTGTTACTCAATCACTTTCAATCTCTCTTTTTATCACATAAACATATAGATAATTGTTAGAGACTAAATATGTTTCACACTCACAAACACTCAACCTCTTTCTCAAATAAATTCATAATATGGAATAATTTGTTTCACAGAACTTGAACTATCACTTCAACACATCCACTTGAATAGGCTTAACCAACTCCACTCAATCAATCACTCAATGAAAAAATCCTTGCTCACAAACCCTAGTCCAAGCATATGAACACTCACTCAATTATTTCCAACCAATCTCACATAACAATGATACTCATGTTCTTTCAAAAACCCTAGTTCAATATAGTTCACAACTTCACATAACAATGACACTCATGTTCTTTCAAAAACCCTTGTTCAAGATAGTTCACAACATCACATAAAAATTATACTAATGTTTTTTCACAAACCTTAGTTCTAGACAGTTCACAACTTCATATAACAATGATACTCAAGTTCTTTGCACAATTTCAAGCATGTGAAAACTTTAGTCGATATTTCCAACAATGCTTATCAAAGAAGGTTTCTAGAATCAACTTTCATTCCAAAAAATCCAAACTCAGTAATGCTTATCAAACAACCATTTTCACTCCAACTTAGAATTCACAATATCCAACAAACACTCACTAGGAAGATGTGCCCATACCTTTTTGTTTGATGAAGAAAATGACCTCAAAACCTATCTTAAACACAATTTTCTTCTTTGCCAATTTCAATGGTTAGATGACAAAATATCACACTAACACTCTTTTAGAAATATTTCTCAACTACAAAAATAATAAAACTCAAATACACCTTATTACTCCTTTGAAATTAGCAATCATCAAAGCATACATAAAAATAATTACTCAATTACTCCTTATAATCTCCAATATTTGATTTAACAACCTCAAAAATCAAACCCACAAAAATAATACTGCCTATCCTTTTATCTCCCTCAAATACTCAATAACCAAATTAAAAAAAAAAAAACTTTATCAACCTCCAAAATTATTTATTTTTCATTCAACCTTAGCAAATCTGAAATACCTCATGCAACCTTGACAACACAATAATGCATACCTTTTATCTCAAAAAAAAGGCCTTGGTGGGTTTCGAACGCGAGACCACTCCTAGTCGAGCACCTTATCGAGGTGCTAGCCCACCGTGTGGGCTACGAGCCTCCACATGAAGTTGAAGGATTAAGCCTTCCTATTATCCCTTTCCAATCAACACGATGCAAAATAGAAAACTCTTCTTTCCTTGCAAAACAAATGTGGTGTGTTTCAAACCCTGCTCTCCTAGCCTACCCCAAGTCTTAGTGCCACCCTCTATTGCCAACTACGCTACATAGCGCTATTTCCAACTAGATTATGACATCAATGACAACTCACTCTTGACATCAATGAAATATCAACTACTCAAAATGTCCAACAAGTTGAATAAGGACATAACTATGGTGATGATAATAACCTATAGTACTTATTGTTCCACTAAAAATATAAGTGCATAAAACAATCATAGTTATAGATGTCGTGTTAGTAAACATATTAGGAATGTTGGTGGAGATAAAAATATGGATTGCTATTTTATATGAAATTACAAATTTGAAATTATTACGGTTTTGTGATTGTATGGATAATATGGTAGTAAAAGCACTTAGATTGATCTACTATTACACTATAGTGGAAGAATATGTTGATGAGGGTGTAAGTACGAATAATACAAAGTAATATCTAACAAAATATATTAAATACATATAGCCATACATGTATATATAAACATGCTAGAGCTCTTCAATAAGAAGAAAAACATAATTTTCATTTCTAATTGCCTCATGGACCTAATATCCTTTATCAAACTAGCCCAAATGTATTATGCAGACTTAATTAACATCTAGAGAGTAGTTAGTGTTTGGTTTCTCAACCTTACCTTCATCTATATGTCATCAATTCTATTTTTCTAAATATTTTGATGATGTTTGCTTAAGAGCATAATTATTTATTAATTCATCTACTTGGCATTTCTCTTAAGTACTTAATTTTTTAGTTAAAATATTTATTGTTGTTGGAATTGATAACATTGTTTCTTTTGTTATTTGATTTTATTTTCCTTTTCTAATATTGTTTCTTTCTTATTTTACCTTTCTTCTAGTATTCTTAACCAAATTACTATGAAAACAAAGACTTGTTAAGATTGTATTCTCTTTATAGGTATCAAAATTATACCTTTACTAATTGTATGAACATTAACACAAAGTGTTGATATACCTCTTAAAATATTTGAATGTTTTGTAATCCAAGTTTTATAATAAAGGTTTATTATGTAAAGTCTTTACTACAATCCTTTATATAGAATACAATAGTTCAAATCAAGCTTATTTTAATACTTTTTTAAATATTATTATAATAATAATTTAAGAATTTATAAAACACCACAAGATATCAATGCCAAAAATATTAGTTAAAGAAGTGTAAAAATACAAGGTCATGAATCTATTTGTAGATACATTTTTTTTTTATTTGTGAAAAACATCCCAAAAGGAATACCACTTTTGGGTAAGACCCAAGGAGGTATGGGTATCCATTCTGCCAAAAATGCCTAGGACTCGAACCTGGCCTACCACCTTTGACATACTCAAGGAGTAAACAAACACATAAAACTAATTTAAAAATAAGTAAATAACAACAAAAATAATAAAATAATAGGCCAGGTCCGAGTCTTGGGCATTTTTTGCGGAATGGATACCCTTGCATCCTTGGGTCTTACCCGAAAGTGGCATCCCTTTTGGGATGTTTTCCACAAATAAAAAAATAAAATAAAATAAAAAACATGCTCCTTGAGTGTGTAAAAAACAAAAGCACTACCAAACACGCACAATAATATAAAAGAAACCACAACACGAACCACATAGAAAAACACAATAACCACATAACAAAACACAAACAAGACAAAAACAACATAACACTACAAAGACATAACCCAAAAAAAACATGAAAAATAAACACAACCAAAACCTAAAAATTAAAAAATATAAAATAAAAATAAAAATAAAAAACAACCAACAACAGACAATAAATAAAAACAAAAAACATAGAAAAAACTCACACATAAAAACACGAATTAACACAAACAAAGAGAAACCCAAGAACAAGAACAAAAAAAACACAAGAACAATAACAAAAAACATTAAAAAAAAACCACAAAACAACAAAAACACAAGAACAACAAAAAACAACACAAAGAACACAAAAACAAAACAAAACAAAAGAACCCACCCACCTTAAAAAACTAAAAAAAAAACAAAAAACAAAAAAGAAAAAAAATTGAACATAACAATGATCTATCTAGACCAGAAGACTATTAAGGCAAGAATCAACAGAGGAAACAAAATAAAGAATAGAATGAGCTAGGGAACTAAAAAAAACTGAATGAACCAAAGAGAAGCAAAAGAAAAAAAGCAAGAAGAAACTAGGTACCTTCAGAACTAGAGCCATACAAAGAAATGATAGAAAGAAGATCTTCCCTAATTTAAGAAGCCCACCATATAGGAGGGTGGGCATAACAAGTAAGATCACCTTTGTCCAAAGCCCAATTAGCTAAAGCATCAACACTTTTGTTTTGATCTCTGACCATGTGATTGTAATCAACTTTCAAAAATCCCATATGGATTAATTAAATCTTCTCAATAATTCTTTTTATTCTCCAATCCACTTTATGATTCTTAGAAGGAGTCTTCAAGAGATTAACCATAAGTTGAGATTCAGACTCAACTAACACCTTTTCCCATCCAACCTTAGTAGCCTCCTAAAGGCCTCTGAGGATACCATACCCCCCAACAAGGTTATTAGAAAGAATACCTAAATTCTCAACAAAAGTAAAAACTAGGGAGCCATCTAAAAGTCTACCAATTCCTCCCACACAGGCTTTTCCAGGGTTCCCTCTAGAGGCTCCATCAGTATTGAATTTTCCAAAATAAGTCTTTTGCCAAATATAGTGAATAACCTTTCTATCTTGATTAAAAATTTGGTTGTTCCTTTCATTCCAAATATTCCAAATAATAATGGTAGAACCCATCCAAACTAACTGCCTAATAAAATTATCAACACCCTCTTGATTAGGCCAATCCTTCCAAAGCTATTCAAAAGTAAAAAAAATGGACCACTATAAGACAAGTAAAGTGGCCATTCTCCTCCATAGATCATTGGCTAAAGTACATTCAATAAAAATATGGTTAAGAGTTTCTACATTCTCTTCACACATTTCACATCTAAAAGGGCCATGAAAACCATGCTTCATAAGTTGCTCACCAGTAAGCACCCTACGATGCAATAAAATCCAATTAAATAACCTCACCTTAGGCCAGAGATTTTGAGCCTACAATCGAGAAAAGATGTTAGAAGAATGGTTGGGATTATTATGGCATAAGGTCAGATAACCTTGAGCAACTGAATACTCACCCTTAGTAGTGTTGTTCCATCCAAAATAATATTTTTCATGGGACCAAGAGAGGGATCTCATATGAAGGATGTCTTGGATATCTTGTCTTTGCATTTCTAGGATTTGAATAGGCCAGTCCTCAATAGGTATCCAATATCTACCAACCTTTGAATTACCAGTATGGTACCAACAATAATTAGCCACCTTAATCCAGTTAGCTCAGTGAAGCTCCTCCATACAAGGCCTCCAATCAGAAAACTGAGTTATCAAAGGCTTGTGACCTTCCTAAGAATCTGTCCAAAAAGTTGCCTATTGACCATTATGAATGATCCAAAATAATTTTTTCTTTATCAAATCCTCACCAGTCTTAAGAACTGCTAAAATGGGAAACATAAATAGGAATAGCTTAAAGGACTGATTTTACCAAGGTGATTCTACCCCCAGAAGAAAGCCAAATGTTGGTTCACTTTCCAATTTTCTTCTTGACTTTGTCCAACAACCAATTCCAATATTTGTTTTTTCTACCTTTAAATATTTATGGGAATACCTAAATAAGTGATTGAAAGAGAGGTCTTATTATAGATTAATTTATCCAAGGCCATGGATTCTTGTCTAGTAGAGCAGTGAAAGAAAATAACTTTAGATTTGTCTTCATTGATCAACTGCCCAATAGCCTTAGAAAAATAGCTAATGATTTGCTTAATATTAGAAGCTTTCTTAACTGTAGCTTTACCTAAAAGAGTATAGTCATCCACAAATTGAATATGAGAGATAGGTCTAGATCCATGAGCAATGGTAATTCCCTCAAGGGTTTTGTTTTCTCTCTTTTTGGTTATAGTCCTACCCAAGCATTCAACAAGAATGATGAATAAATAAGGGGATAGCGGGTCACCTTGCCTAATACCTCTAGAAGCTAGGAATGACTGAGAAGGCTTGCCATTGATAAGAACTAAGTAGGAAATTGAAGAGATACATACCATAATCTAATCTATCCAATCCTTAGAGAAACCAAATTGCCTCAAAATTTTGATAAGGATGTGCCAATCCAGTCTATCATAAACTTTGGATAAGTATAACTAAATGAACATGGAAGGAAATTTTTGCATATCCATGGAATGGATGGCTTCCTAAGAAAGAACTATCTCATCTACTATTTTACATCCTTCCACATAACCCCCTTGCTCTGGGGAAACAATCTTATGCAAAAGAGGCTTTAACTTTTTTGCCATGATTTTAGTAATGATTTTGAGAAGAACATTACATAAAGCAATAGGTCTAAAAGCTGATATATGATCAACCTCTTGAGCTTTTGGAACAAGAGTAATATAATTTTTATTGATAACCTTCAAAATTTCTTTTCCACCACCTCTAATAAATCAACATGAAGGATATCCTAGAACTCTTGGTAGAACTCAATGGGAAAACCATCAGGACCTGGGGTTTTCCCTTTTTGCATTTTAAAAACTACTTGTTGAAGCTCATTGATAGTAATAGGAGTAGTCAAAATAGAGTTCTCCTCAGAAGTGATAAGAGAAGGGATTTATTGAAGAAAATTTTGTTGTGAAGTTGAGTCAAGAGGAGTAGCAGCAAAAATATTGGAAAAGTAATCAACAACAATAGAGTTCATTCCATCCCAAGTATAAACAACATCTCCAGAATCTGATTTTAAGGAAGAAATAAAGTTGTGAGATCTTCAAGCTAGAAGAGATTTGTAGAAGAAATTTGTGTTTCGATCTCCTTCTTTGAGCCATTGAATTTTATATTTTTTCTTCCATAAGATTTCTTCTCTTTTTCCCATTCCTCTAACTTAGTTGTGAGTTTAATTTTATCTGCACTTCTCTTCTCTGTGAGGCCATATAAACAGATTTTCTTATTCAAATTTTCAATATGAGCAATAACTTCATGTTTTTTTTATGAACATCCATAAAGTCTCTCCAGTTCCAAGTCTTGATTTTGGATTTAATGTATTGCAGTGTTTTGGAAAAACATAACATCTTAGTATCATGCCTAGGTTTACCTTCCTTTCACCATTGTTGTAAACGAGGTCTAAATGAAATGTCTCTAAGCCACATTAATTGAAAATGAAAAGGAGAGAAACTCACATGGGTTTTCCACATTTCCACCATGACTAGCCAATGATCCGAACCAACATTATTAAGAGTCTTCACTTTAGGAATGTGACCATGGATTAATAAATTTTCAGAGAGAAAAAACCTATCCAATATCTCCATTATAAAAGCTAAGCCTTACCTTATGTTATACCAAGTCATAAGGTCATTATCTGGTTGGATATCCACAAGATGGAGGTTTGCATTATATTTGCTCATGAGGTCAGTGCTTTTGTCCAAATTTCTATTCCCCTTATTTTCTCATCTAGGGAGAGGATGGTATTGAAATCTCCTCCGATCAAGATCCAATATTCAAGAAAATGAGAGATAATATAAGTAATATCCTTCCACTATCTTTTTTTTCCTCCAAAGAAGTCAAAGCATAAATAGTAATGTAGAGCATAATTTGGTTGGAATGTCTACTTTGAATAACTATAGCCACCAAACCCCAACTGCAAACCATATGGTTAATAACTACCTCTTTTGGGTCCCAAAGAAAAGTAATGCCACCAGAAGTCCCTCAGGAACTGAGGGAAACCACTTTTCCAACTGGCCAAATTTTACTAGCAATTGAGTCCATATCCTCCATTAACATATTTGTTTATTGAAGGAAAACAAGATGTGGATGATTTATCTGAATCATTATTCTAATTTCATTTTGTTTTGAAAGACTCCCTTTGAGTCATATAATATTCCAAGTGATGATATTCATTAATACCAGGGCTAAAAAATTTGGTAAGGGCATTAATCTTACCTTCCTCTACAAGCTTTTCACCTTCTTTTACCATATGATATTGATTGGTCTTGCGACCTGCTTTTTTATTAGAATCCATCTTCAATTTTTTTTTCCCTGTTTCTTGACTTATTCCAATTGAATCTGAGATGGCTTCTAACCTTGAATAATGCTCGTACACAACCAAAATTTTACTAGGTGGTTCAACGGAGTCTATATTGGGACCTGCATTATTTGAAGTTTTGACATTTGAAAGATTTTTTGTCTTGTGTAAATTTTCTCCCATTTTTTCTATTGAAAACCTTTGGTTTGTTGGTTTGTCTTTGAGTTCTTCCCTTCATATTTAAATTGTGTTTCTAATATTTCAGTTTCCATTATTTCCTCTTCCTCACTTGGGACATCATTTGTGGAAAGGATTTTAAACATATTAGCAGATGACTTTGATTTATCCTTCATAACTATTTTTTTTTAGTGTTCTTCTTCTTAGGTATTTTGAAACCTGATGAGTTTATATCTTCTTTATTTTGATCAAGAATTTTATTTGGGCAAGCACTAGCCAAATCACCATATTCATGGCAAATTATACAACGAAAAGGAATGTTCTTATAGTCCACTACTTGCTCCCAAGTTTCTTTCCCAAATTGTAATGTGATATTTTTAGGTAGGGGTTTGTCAAAATCCATTAAAACACAAATCCGAGCATAAATAATATGTTCAAAATTTTGAGTACAATCAACAGTCATCATAAAAGTTCCTAAAAAGTTTCCAATTGAAGAAAAAATAGTAGGATTCCAAAATTCAATAGGGAGGCCAAAGATTCTAACCCACACGGGAGCTATAGAAGGCATCTCTTCTTCGGATTTAAATTTAGTATGCCAGGGCTTCATGAAAAGCCCTGCCTTTCCAAAAACCAAGGACCCCATTGAAAATTTTTCTCTCTATATTCATTATTAGCAAATAAAACAAGAAAATAACCATTTGGATAAATAGAGATTTGTAACTCACCTTTAGTTTTCCAGATTTTTGCAGCCCAGACATTGAAAGCAGATAAAATCGGACGAAAACCCACGAACCGATAAATTAGTCCTCTTTTTTCCAAATATTCAATGCTAGTATGAATGTTACCCATATCAAGCTTAACAATAGGAGTTCCATTAGCTGCTTTAAGACATCCTGACTCCGTTTTCTTGGGATCAATCTTAGGTATTATTAGAGGTTTATGGGAAGCCCTAAGATTGATATTAGCATTGGGCTGAGGCTGTCCACCACAAAGGGCATCCCTAAAATTCATTTTTGGGACTGAGTCTTCGAAATTCTTACCCTTGACAGGGTTTTCACAATAGAATTATTTTTTGGGTGCACCTTAGCACCAGATTCACTTGAGATATGAGCCATTTTTTGATCAAGCTGCTTGAAACTTGTTTCATGATCTCTTTAATCCTTTCCCTAGATGTCGTGGAAAGGTATGGTTTTCAATTTTCTTTTGTGCAAAAAATTGGAAGTTGATGTCACTCAAGTTCACAATATAATCTATTGAAAGATAAATTTCTAACCCATCTTGGATCCCCTGCAAAATTTCCTGCTAAATATTAAGCATAAACCAGAAAAATATTGGCCGCTAGGGCACAAAGGCCCTAAAACCAACCTCTAGAGCTGCTTGCACTCAACCCAGATTTTATACTAGAGTTGTATGCAAGTTTATACAACATGAGTAAACATTCTTACCTGATCTGAAATACAACTCACAACTTTACTTATAGTTCTAGTAACAGGAGTGGAACCTACACTAAAAACAAGAGAGCACCTATCCTTCCAGATAGAAAACAAAATAGATATTTTCGAAAAGAATAAAAAATTCTCCATTTTATCGCGTAGGTCTAAATGTTAGCATTTTATTTTACAAGTTATAATGGTAATTTCTTTTTCAATTTTTATCTTTGAGACAAAATGGAGCACAAACCTTACTTGCAATAATTTGGACCAGTGGTCTTCAATTCATCAATTAGATTTCCAAAAAAATCATTGTTGAAGGAGATTCTTTGGACATCAATTATTTAAAAAATTTCAAACCTGCATGATGGAATATAAGGAGCACAATTGAGGAAATCAAACAGATCCTAAGAAAGCAACATGATGTCATCGTCCAACATGGTTTTAGAGAAGCAAATCATGTGGTTGACAAGTTGGCAAACATAGGGGTTTCATCACACAAGATGCTAACGTGGACTGACTCTCTTCTTCTTGATGTTGTTGCGCTTGCCAGGTTTGACCAAAATCCACATCCTCATAATGAAGTTTAAATTTCTAAGGGATATTTTTATTCGACACCCTCTTTTTCATCTGAGGTATCATGAACATGATAGTCCTAAAAATAAAATTCATAATTATTTCCTAGTGGCTATCATATTTCCTTTCCTAAGGTTACCCCATCATGTGTGTATTACCTTGAATTACATTCATATCACCTTTTGTGATTTGCTTCTATACGATCCATTGCCTTTTCAAATTGATCCCACCATTTTTTTGTTAACTGCTTTGTTTTGGTATTCCAATGCCTTTTCAAACATTACCCATAATCATTACTCGCTCGTGTGCCTCAGAATTCGTCCGTCTACCCTTTTAAAAAAATTCCAAAGATGGATATCGTTATGCTCCATCCTGAGGTGTGTCCAGTTGGGTTTTTCATATTTTCATGGTCTCTATGCCAACTTTGTGGTTATTTGGTCTCGGTTATTATCTGATCCAATAATTCAACTACATCCACTAGCTATGCACATTCCAATCCTTTCTAGTAGTCCCCGTTTCGACCCAAGTTTTATCCAATCCATGATCCATAGCCTAGCTTCTTCCTTTTCAAGGTTTCTTTTTTTGTCGAAGGGAAGTGTTTCAAATTTCCATTTATACCACTTCTTGCATGCTTCCTTCACGAGTATTCCTCATTCTTAGTCGCCGTTACAGACTATTTTCTCCCTATCTTTTTTATCCTCTTTGAGTTTCATTTCTCTCTAACTATGATGGAAGGGAAGATTGAGTATGTTGAGCCCGAGGTTTTTGAAATAAAGACCACTGCTGAAACCATCCTGAAATACAAATGTGGTCTCATTCCATTTTTCAAAATGTTCACGGGTATCAATTGGGATGCGCCTATGGCATTTGTAGAGACGTGGGACAATGGAGTTATCACAATTCATGGAGTTGAATTCCAAATCACGCTAGAGATTCTTGTTGAGCTAACAGGTCAGAACCTTGAAGGTCATGTAGTCAGAAGAAACAAACACAATTGGGAAGCTGAGTAAACACATTTTGACAACTCGTCCATGGTGAGGAAGCTCCACAAAAAAGGTTTGTACTGACACCATTTATCCTCTTCATGGAAAGAAACTCTCAAGCCTGTTATGTAATATCTTACTGTAGATGAACCTGAATCCCAGTTATGTAGTTTCCACCTATCTTTCATTAATCATTTCAGAGATGCTAAATTGTTAAACATTCCTCTACTTTATATTGGTCTATCGACTATGCCATCACCTCTACCCGAGGTAAGAAAGAAGAAGGATGGCCTTCCCACCAGGGGCCTTTCAAAATCGTTTACAGCTATTTACTTTTAAAATTCTCTAAAGGAAACCTTCCCTACCCTGACTCTTCTGAAGAAAATTCCTCTTCTACTCCCAGCCCTAAAGCCACTAGATCCAAAAGGAAACTCAAAACCGACAAACTCCAGCTCGTTTCATATATAAAAAAGAAGGTCAAACTTGAGAAAAATCATGTTTGATGTTTCTAGAGGCTTAAGTTTAAGGATACTCCCACCTCTGAAACCATCAAGAAAGAACACAAATCTGACTCTGATTCTCTTGATGTGGTGGAAAAGTACCTTCATAAGCTTGTTATCCAGTCCACCTCTGCCACCACTGACCATTTGGAAACCGCTTATGTGGGCTAGGGAAAGGAATTTCTCAACTCAAGGAACAGTGTAATGCTCTCAGCCTGCTCTTTTTCTGTGACAATTATGAAGAGGGCCCTTCCATCTCTATTGTCGCTTGAGTTTCTGACGTTAAGGATGATGATGTGGTCGAGATTGCAAAAGAAGTCTCTAAGGACGTCCCTAAGGATGTTTTCAAGGACGCTGCCAAGGATGCTAATCTGGAGATTGTAGTTGTCTCACCTATGCAGAATGATTCACCAAACTAAAGTTTCAATTTGTTTTGTTTCCCAGTTTGTTGTTCACCGGTTCATTTTTGTATTCTGACCATTCCTGCGGGTCAGTTTTAGTTTCCTCTTTGTTGTTCCTGTGTAGATACATTTTGATCCTCTTCTGCATCCTCTGTTGTTTTTTATGTGCTTTTCTTCGATTATATCCTTTTGTTCCTTTGTTGTACAAGACGTTTGGACGCCTTTCAAATGCCCGGGTTTTTTAATGCAAGCTTATTAACTTACCCAAAAATAAATAAATTAAACCCGTGAAAAAATCTTTTTGAACTCTTCTTACCTCGGTTTATTCATTCTTTTGATTATGGCAAGTCTCTTCCAAATATAATAATGATAAATCTTTTCCCTATGTATGTATTCTTCAATCAATAGATGACCAATTACGTCGGGCAGGTCGGGGAAAGGAGGGACAATAGAAGACTAATTACGTCGGGCAGGTCGGGGAAAGGAGGGACAAGGCATTTCCAGTGACATGATCTTACATCAGAAAGCATCTTTTTCTGACTTTAATTACCACCATGACAACCCCTTTGAATCATGTTGCTATTTCAGTTGGAAAAACTATTGTAATAACATCAGAGATAAATCTCGAGCCCTTAGAATAATGAGGTCGGCCCGTCACAGTAACCAATGACAGACATGTAGGCCAGCAATGGTTCCACGGTAATTTCCGATGTAGAGCAGAAGAAACCAGAGAGGGTGAATGAGCTTGGAAAGAGATAAGATAACTTTTCGGTCGAGCGATGAGTTTGGACGAGTGAATAGTATTATGTTGTCTGTCAATATTCCCTTGAAGATTAGTTCTCGGACACAGAAACTGCACAGGAATATAATTATTATACAATATGTTGTTTTTTTAAATTATCTATTGAAGCCATGACATACGCATTATACGAATACAGGGGAAGCTTTTGTATTATTTCGTCGATGTTGGCCGCCCTTTTTTTCCAAGACTGTTCTTAATAATAATTATTATTAGTTCCAAGCTCACCGACAATTCAGCTTTAAGTTTGAGAGCAATGTTTTCGTATGTTATATCTTGTAGTTTCACCCTTATCATTGTTTTCCCTATTTTTTCTGTTAAACACTTACTCCAAAGTCTTTTTTAGACTAATAGTCACATTTTTAAGCCTCAGGGATTACAAGTATTGACAAGATTGTCTTTGACGAGAAAAGATCAACCCAGAAGTTTGACAAGCTTGTCTTTGACGAGAAAAGATCAACCCAGAGCCAATAGAAATTCTCCACGTTTCGTGTCGTTACAACAAGTCCTGTATGTGTAATTGCGTCAGAATGAATTATTTGTTACCTGTTTTTCAGTACAAAAGTTATGGGATTCTATCAAATGCCATGATTTAAATTCTGCAATTTTTTTTGCTTAGTTAAAATCACAATTTCTAGTAAATGTCAGTGTAGTTGGCAGGGTTTATCAGTGAAGGCTTCTAACGCACCCACGTCTCTGGTAACCCGGCGTGAGATGGGGACTGCAGGACACACAGGCGTGAGATGGGGACTGCAGGACACACAGGGTTCGCACCAGTCTGGTTTAACACGTGGCATGAAAGGATTGTCGGACAAGCAAGAAATAGATCGAAGTCATCAATCAAGTGCAACACGTAGAAGAATCGGAACGGGCTAAATACTATGGAATTGAATCCTAGGTCTCCTCTGGGTAAGGGCCCCAACTTACCAATCCACTAGACCCACGAACATTAAATTCTGCAATTTTGATTGTCCATGGTAAGATGTAGTCGAAGTGGAACCCGTTTCAGTTGCAAATAATTTAATAAAAGGTCTTTTTAAAATTAACTAAGTAAATCTTTTAAATTCTTAAACTTTTAGAAAGACACTATCTGACGTATACAAGTGCTAAGTTGTCATAGACACTATCTACAAGTGCTAAGTTGCCGTAATACATTATATCATCGCAAATAAGACCATTACATTATGTCATCGCAAAGAAGACCATTATCAAGCCCATATACTAATTTAAAAATAAATAAATTAAACTCGAACGAAAAAAAGAATTTGGACTCACATGTAGGAATTTCAAATATACTATAAATATGGGCATTGTAACAACGCTGGTAGAGACGACAAGCAATTTTGCCGTTCTTGCTCGTATGTGAAGGAATAATAGAATTAAATTCAAATCGCGTCACTAGAAAAGACACTTCGCAATTTAGTTGAGCAAGGGAGGAGCTTCGCTGTTTTTAACTGCGAGGAGGGAGCTTCGCAGGGCCTGACAGCGAAGCTTCAACAATGAAAATGAGCTTCGCAGATTTTTAGGTTGAAAGAGGTGCTTCGCAATAAATACTCCCGAAGTAAACACTTCGGAGGATAAAACTGCGAAGTAAAAATGCTTCGGGAATTTTCCAAGCGAAGCAGCTGCTTTGCACAGTTTACTTCCGAAGTGGCTGCTTCGGACAAGAAAGCTGCGAAGCACCAGTTCACGGCAATTTTGGTAGCTTCGGGCGAAGTGGCTCCTGAATCCCACTTCGAGGAAATAAAGTGCCGAAGTGCTTTTTCGGCACAACTAACAGATAAACAATTTTGCCCTCAGGATGAAAGAGTGTTTTACCACTTCGGGGCAAACCCTCACTGAAGTTCGTCTTCAGATAAGCAATACTTCGGGGCAGAGAATAAACACACAGGGACCCAAATTTGCAGGATTAATATTTTATATATTAAATATAACCGGATTACAAGCTTCTTTCTGAAGCGGTTACAAACTTTTGCAAGATAAAAATTTGCAGGATAAACACACGGATTTTTCTTGGAGACTGCTGCTCCACTCTCCGGTTGTTTGTGGCTGCTGTTTTCACTCTTCTGTTGCTCTGCGCTCGAAACCTTAGTTCCTGCAGCTGCTCTGCGCTCGGTATTCCCTTGCTGCTTATTCTTGCAAAATGACGAGTGGTCTGGTATTTATAGACGAGATGAGAAGAAGAAGCGGGATTAATTCACCAATCGACTGACAAAAAATAAATGCCGAAGAGGGTTTTCAACCAATCGTCGAGCAACCCAACTACTCGCACGCTTGAAATTAATGCCCCGTTTCTCGCGCCTAATAACTGCTTTGCCAATTTGAAATGCGAACTGATGGGTTTACTTTGCTTTACAGCGAAGCGTCTTCAGGGGGCATAAGATTACTGCTTTGCGACAAAGCATCCTTAGAGAGCAGGTTTGAACTGCTTCGTAGTGAAGCAACTTTAGGAGGCATATTATTAGTGATTCGCGGCGAAGTGTTTTCTGACGACGTGAAAGTTGGTTTAATATTTCCAACACCCTCCTTTAAACCATATTTCACAAATTCTTTGATGCCCAACATTTCTCGCAATCTGGCAAAGTCCTCCTCCTTCAAACATTTTGTGAAGATGTCAGCTAGCTGCTCCTTGGACCTACAAAACTATAACTGTACTTCATCGAGTTTTACCAACTCTCTGATGAAATGATACTAGATATCTATGTGCTTCGTCCAGCCATGGAATACTGGGTCCTTCGAGAGGGCGATGGCAGAGTTATTGTCACAAAATATTGTTGTTGCTGCTTCCAACGGATGATGTAGTTCACTCAAAACTCTTCTCAGCCAGACTGCCTGGCAGGCAGCTGAGGTGGTAGCAACATACTCTGCCTCTGTTGTAGATAAAGCAACAATTGGTTGCTTCTTTGAGGACCAAGAGACAACTCTAGATCCAAAATGGAAGGCATATCTAGAAGTGCTCTTCCGGTCATCTATGCTACCATCCCAATCGCTATCAGTGTAGCCAATTAACTCAAGTTGGTCTTGTCTGGCATAGTGAAGTCCGTGGTTCCTTGTGCCATTGACATATCGTAGAATTCTCTTTCCTGCTTGCCAGTGAGTGTCTTTGGGTGACTCCATAAACCTACTGATTAAACTCATGATAAACATTAAATCTAGCCTAGTTGCGATCAAGTACATCAGGCTTCCAACTAGCCTTTTATAGAGAGTTGGATCAATGCTTCTACTATTGTCAGTCTTGCTCAAATTCAAGCCAATGGCAACTGGGGTGATGGCATGTTTGTTGTCCTCCATATTGAAATGCTTTAGGACATCCTTAGCATACTTACCCTGAGAAATGAAGATGCCATATACTGATTGGTCAACTTCAATGCCAAGAAAAAATTTCATCAACCCCATGTCTGTCATTTCAAACTCGGTCTTCATGGTTGTTCTGAACTCCTCAAATAGGTTGCTGCTATTGCCAGTATATATCAGATCGTCCACATACAAGCAGACGATTATCATCTCACCCTTTGCGTTTGTCTTCAGATATAGGGTGTGCTCATATGGGCATTTAATGAACCCATTATCCTGAAAGTAGTCGTCAATTCGACTGTACCATGCCCGGGGTGCTTGCTTCAACCCATACAGAGCCTTCTTCAGCTTCAGAACCTTGCCTTCTTGCCCTTGTATTTCATATTCAGGTGGCTGGTCTATGTAGACCTCTTCTTCCAACACTCTATTTAGGAAAGCAGACTTGACATCCATCTGATAAACACTCCATCCTTTCTGAGCTGCCAATGCCAGAATCATTCTAACTGTGTCAAGTCGGGCTACAGGTGCATACACCTCATGATAGTCAACTCCTAACTTCTGCTTGTAGCCTTTCGCTACCAATCTGGCTTTACGCCTGTCAATTTCTCCTTGGGCATTAAACTTTGTTTTATACACCAACTTGACCCCAGTGGTCTTCTTTCCTGATGGAAGATCAGCCAGCTGCCATGTCTCATTATTTTCAATGGCAACTATCTCCTCATCGATCACATTTACCCATGTGCGATTCTGACTGACCTCTTCAAACTCCACTAGATCACACTCAATAAATAAAGCAAAGTTAGAATATTCTTCATCTGACTGATTATGGGTTACCTCATAAATGTCTTGCAAGCTTCGAGTCTTCATAGGTGTCCTCAAGTTTGGAATTATGCTTACAAGTGGAGGTGACCGGGATGATGAGGCTATGCTACTGTTGGCACCATTGTTGTTGCTTGAAGGTGTAGGTGGCTGCACACTATCTTCCTCCAAGTTCACAGGTTCACTAATGATTGGTTTAGGCTAACCATTCTTTGAATTCCAGTTCCACGCTTCGTTCTCCAAGAACTTCACATCACGACTGATAAGTTTCTTCATCACCAAATTGTACAGCCTATATGCCTTTGCTTGTTTGTTGTACCCTGTGAAGATGCACTTTTCAGCTTTGTCATCCAGCTTTTGCCTTTTCTCATCTAGAACATGTGCATATGCTATGCACCCAAAAACTCATAAATGAGCCACACTTGGCTTCAAATTGCTCCATGCTTCCTCCAAAATTTTGTCCTTCACACTCTTGGTGGGACATCGGTTCAACAGATAAACTGCACATGACACAGATTTTACCCAAAACTCATGTGGTAGACTTTTTGCGTTCAATATGCTCTGTGCCATCTCCATGATAGTTCTATTCTTCCTCTCAGCTACATCGTTCTGTTACGGTGTGTATCTGGAAGTTATCTTCTTGTGAATTCCACACTACTTGTAGAAGTTATGGAATTCATTGGAGATGTATTCTCCTCCTCCATCAGTTCTGAGAGTCTTAACTTGATAGCCACTCTATTTTTCCACCAGAGCCTTGAACTCCTTAAACTTTGCAAATGCTTCTGACTTTAGCTTAATGGGATAAACCCATGTTTTTCGATTAAATTCATCTATGAAAGTTAGGAAGTATTTGTTGTTGGCATATGAGCTGGTCTGCATGGGACCACAAATATCTGAGTGCACCAGCTCCAATGGTTGTGATGCTCTCCAATATTGTCCTATAGGTAATGCATCCCTATGCTTCTTACCGACCAAGAAACCTTCACAAACTTAGTTTGATTGCTCAATAAGGGGTAAACCCTTCATCATTTGCTTCTTGTGAAGTAAATTCAGGCCACTGAGATGCCATAGCCAGGTAGCATCCTTCATAACTACACTTAGAGATATTAATGATTCATTTTGAATCTGTAGTGAAAATTTTTTGCTTTTCATCATGGACATAGCTGTGATTTGCCAATGCACTTTGTCTCTGATGGTACAAAAATCGTCTTTGAACTATATAGTGTGTCCCTTCTGCACAAGTCGTCCAACACTCAACAGGTTGTGTTTCAACCCAAACACATAGTAAACATCACAAATTTGTTTTCTTTCTCCGTGTCGGGTACGAATGAGAATTTTTCCTTTCATGATCATAGGAACCTTGTTGTTGTTCCCCATATTGACTTCAGACTAGACTGTTTCATCCAGTTGTGAGAACATCTCTCTATTCCTAGTCATGTGGTTGTTGCACCCACTATCAAGATACCAAATATTTTTCCTGCTCTCCTCCTCAACACTATAGGTTAGCAGAACATTTCCTCCTATCACATTTCAAGCTTCATCCATATAATGGGCTTTTTGTTGATTCTCGTTTGCCATCATCTTTCTACACTATGAGATATAATGGCCAAAATTTTTACAGTAATAGCATTGGACCTTGGATTTATCTTTCTTCTGATAAGATCCACTTTTCTAACTTTTACCAGTGCCTCTTCCTCCTTGCTGATGGAAGTTGCAACTGGTCTCACTATAATTAGGGTTTGATCTCCCTCCTTGCTTGTTACCTCTCCCACGCCTGCCTCTACCTCTTCCACCTTAAGAACTAGAGGTGCCATGGTGGGATTCTTGTTTGCTACTATCTCAAAATGAGACTTGTGCCTTAAAAGCTTGCTCTAAAGAGGATTGAGTTGCGCGGCTGAACCTCTGCTCATGTGTCTGTAGAGAACCCATCAGCTCATCCACTCATAGGGTTGTCAAATCCCTTGATTCCTCTATTGCAATTATGACAGAGTCAAATTTTTTTGGCAAAATTTGTAGAATTTTCTCCACAATCCTTTGATTCTGCATAATTTCACCATTCAACCGCATCTATTTGATGATATCTATCATTTGAGTGAATAAGTTGCTCATGGTTTTTGACTCACTCATTTGCAGGTTCTCGAACTCTCTCCTAAGCATTTGTAGTTTCACCAACTTCACCTTGTTGGTGCCTTGGTACGAGCTGGCCAGTATCTCCCAGTCCTACTTGGCCTTGGTGGATGATGCAATCCATGGGAAGATAGTTTCATCAACAGCTTGCATGATATAGAATACAAATTTTTGATCTTTATTTTGGTTCTCCTTTAGAAGGTCTTTGTCAGCTTGGCAGAGTGCAACCAATGCTGCTGCATCTTCCGGTTTTGGGTACCCATTCTCCACCAATTCCCACAACTCCTAAGACCCAAAAAAATCATTCATTTGTATACTCCAGTAATCATAGTTATTGTCGTTAAATCACAGGATCTACAACTGCAGGGAATTGTTTTTGGAATCCATTTTTCAATCTTCTACGTCACGGCTCAATAGACTCTGATACCAATTTGAAAGAATAATAGAATTAAATTCAAATCATGTCACTAGAAAAGAGGCTTCACAATTTAGTTGAGCAAGGGAGGAGCTTCACTATTTTTAACTGAGGAGGGAGCTTCGCAGGGCCTAACAACGAAGCTTCAACAATGAAAATGAGCTTCACAAATTTTTAGGTTGAAAGAGGTGCTTCGCAATAAATACTCCTGAAGTAAACACTTCGGAGGATAAAACTGTGAAGTAAAAATGATTTAGGAATTTTCCAAGTGAAGTAGATGCTTCACACAGTTTACTTCCAAAGTGGCTGCTTCAGACAAGAGAGTTATGAAGCACCAGTTCACAGTAATTTTGGTAGCTTTGGGCGAAGTGGCTCCTGAATCCCACTTCGGGGCAAACCCTCACTGAAGTTCATCTTCAAATAAGCAATACTTCGAGGCAGAGAATAAACACACAGGGACCCAAATTTGCAGGACTAATATTTTATATATTAAATATAACCAGATTACAAGCTTCTTTCTGAAGCGATTACAAACTTCTACAAGATAAAAATTTGTAGGATAAACATAGATTTTTCTTGGAGACTGTTGCTCCACTCTTCGGTTGTTTGCGGCTACTGTTTTCACTCTTCTACTGCTCTATGCTCGAAACCCTAGCTGCTGCGGTTGCTCTGCACTTGCTATTCCCTTGCTGCCTATTCTTGCAAATTGACAAGTGGTCTAGTATTTATAGACGAGAGATGAGGACAAGAGGCGGGATTAATTCACCAACCGACTGACAAAAAATAAATGCCGAAGAGGGTTTTCAACCAATCACCAAGCAACCCAACTACTCGCATGCTTGAAATTAATTTTTCATTTCTTGTTCCCGATAACTGCTTCACCAATTTGAAATGTGAACTAAAGGGTTTACTTTGCTTCACAACGAGGCATATTCAGGGGGTATAAGATTATTGCTTTGTGCCAAAGCATCCTCAGAGGGCAGGTTTGAACTGCTTCACAGTGAAGCAACTTTAGGAGGCATATTATTAGTGCTTCGTGGTGAAGTGTTTTCTGACAGTGAAATTTGGTTTAATATTTCCAATAGTATGTCCATAGCAGTTCATTATAACCTTCAACTTTCTTGGAAATTATTTAATATTGTTCATATTATTCCTATATGCAGTGTGTCACGACGATTTTGTATGCGGAAGTTTACATAGTATAAACACATATTAAATTTCATTCACTTTCTCTACATTTTATATTTTATTTTTTAGGTTGGTAAAAAATTATTGAATCAATAAAACCATACAAGAAACATAGAATCCAAAACAATAAGTTTTACAAGAACCAGAAGAAAGAGACCCCCAAAACCACCAAGCACATTTTGACCAAAAGACACCCAACAAACAACAACCTCAACCAGGCATATCCGCATCAAACAAATTAGCAAGATCATGAGAACAATCCAATGGGAGTTGATCCCATTCCCTAACATTCCATTCTTCCTAAACTCAAGCCCATTTTTCCAAGCAATCAGTCACACTATTCCATTCCCTAGGAATATGAACAAAGGAAATAAATTCTTGATGTGGATAAATTTGAATGATGCATCAAGCCACTAACGCCAGATGCCAATGAACATTAGAAAGATTATGAGTCTTCAAAAAATTAATATGGGAGTCTGACTCACATATTATCTTCCACCATCCTATAGCATAACCATTTTTTAAAGAAAAATGAATAGCAAGGTCTTCCATATAATTAATAGTTTACTTCCCCTTATAATAGGATTAAATGAAAAGAGTTGTACCACTACTATCTCTCCCAAAATCACCAGTACCCTCATACCCAATATTCCCTTTGGAAGAGCCATTAGTATTAATATTAAAAACGCCCGAGGTGAAGGATGGCATATTCCATCTCTCTGCACTTTTTTATTGAGTCCTCTCCTCCAGACCGAAAAGAAGGATGAGGGCCATTCTCTACTAAACCTAGGTCTTGCATCATCAAAATCTCAGACTACTCCAAAGGAAGATTAATCTGACATTTAGAAGAAACAATTTCTTGGATCATACCAATAATTCTCTACCAAATTTGATAAATAGTTAACTTTCTACCTTGAAAAATTCTTCAATTTCTTTCAAGCCAAATCTACCATGTAATACATGAAGGCCCAATACTCCACATTCTACTTGAAAAAAAATCCTTAGCAAGATGTCCTCCTAAACTCCTCACATTTTGTATTTTATTAATAAAAATAAATTAGATATTATCTTATGCTATATGGTGTAATGAGACGATTCTTATAAAGATGTTTTTTATTCAATATATTATTATTCATCTATATCTTTTTTGTTGTTACTAAAACTTGTGGTACAACTCCATAATTTAGACTTTGAACTTTTATTTAAAGTTTCAAGGTTTTCACTATTAAACCCACTTGAATTATAAGTGTATATAAAAAAGTGGATGAAAAATTTAACCTAAAAAATAGAAGAAAAAAATTAATAGATTATAAATGTGTAAATATAACAACATAATCTAAAATTTAGTAGCAAAAGTGAAGGGTTTAATTTCTAAAAAAAGGGAGTTTTACTTTTTATTTTTTATTTTATTTTTGGTTTAAAAAAAAATTAATATTAAGTTATTGAATGAAAAAGAGGTACATCACGTACCTTTCTAACTAAACTAACTTTTGATCTAGGATTTAAGAGATGTAGTAGTAAAATCTTTATGAGTTGTTCTGCTATATTAATCCATATATAATAAAATCATACTAGTACATTGAATTATAAAATAAAATACATTTAATGTTGCAACCATGTAAATATAAGATAGAAAGAGGAGCTTCCTTGATCCATTTTCCCCACCATCTAGGGGAATAACTATAAGAAGTGAGGTCTTTTTCTAGAGCCCAATTGGCCACCACATATATACGTTTGTTTATTCTCTAGGGATGTGATTCTATTCTACTATCACAAAGCTTATCTGTACTATCTAAGTCTTCTCTATAATTCTTCTCAATATTTAGTCAAGATTCCTATTCTCCATTGGATTGCTTAGATGGTTGATCATGACTTGTGAGTCATATTCTATAGGGAGGTTATTCTAACCTATATTTATTGCTTCATGGATTACTTTAAAGATGTTATAATCATTTTCTAGCTTATTGGAAATAAAACTAAGATTCTTTATGAAGGTGAATACTAGGGTTCCATTTTATAATCTTCCTATCCCTCTTGCACTATCTATTATTTTATTCCCACATGTGGTTCCATTCATGTCAACCTTTTTTCAATCCTCTAGGGGAGCTTGCCACTTTTATTTTCTAACTACTTTCAGTTACCTTATGGTCACCATTTTTTGTTTACCATCCACAAGAGCAATTTTTAGTCTTATCATAATTTGTTCCTACCATTGTTGTGTTTCTTAGGGATTCTTCAACATATGTTGGATAGTCTCCACTATGTTGGTTGTGGTATTTTTCCAAACATAGTGGATATCTAGATATTATTTTTTCAATATGTAGTTGTTCCTCTCTTTCCATATGATATAGTTTAGGAGAGTTATTCATGCCCATCCTATTTGCCTAACATACTAGTATATCTCATCATGTTTAGTCCATTCCTATCACATATTCTATATGGTGATAAATCTATACTAATTAATACCAAGTAAGGTAACCATCATCATACATAGCTTTGAGACTACAAGGCACTCAATAAATAAGTGGTAGGATGTGTCAGGGCTCTCCCAACATATCTTACACTGGAATAGACCATGACAACCTCTTTTCATAAGTTGATTCCCTCTTAGTACTCTTTTATGTAGTTGTACCCAAATGAATAATATCACCTTAGGCCATACCTTGTATGCCTATATTTTCTTAATAAGTCTCAAAGCATGTTAGAAGTGCTTTGACATAGGATTGCATATCCTTTTGCTATTATATACTCTCCCTAACTCACATTGCCCCATACAAAGGATTTCTTTGCTTAATACCATGAAAGTAATCTTTTTTGTAGAGTTTTTTGTATATCCATATTCCTCCTCTCTAATATTTGTATTTTCCATTGTTTTTTTGGAGCGTAGTTTCTCCTAACTTTTGAATTTTACATCTAGTACTTAATAGTATTTTATTATCCTTATGCAATTGCTCATTTTGACCACTCCATGAAAGGTCTCCACTTTGGAAATTAAACCATCAATTTCTAGTTCCCATCCCAATAATTTATCCAAAAGTTTACATGTTTACCATTATGAATCATCCAAAAGTACTTATTTGTTAGGTCCTCTCTTGTTCTCAAAACTACTAAGATGTAGGATCCTTTGATAGGGCATTGGTGGTGAAAAATGTTTACCAAAATTTTATTTCTTGAATATTTAGCTCTTAGATTTTAGTCCCATAATGCATTGGGATTGTTCAACATTATCCATTAAAACTTAGCTACTAGTGCATTATTGTTCTTGAATGTTAATCTAAATCCTAGTCCCCTTCATGTTTGTGTAGGCATAAAGTGTCCCATCAAACCAACATCCATATCCTTTCCTCCTTAGTGTCCCTCCAAACAAACTAATGATGTATTTGATCCTTGTCTCTTAGCACTACATTGGGAATATCCAAAACCATGGAGACATAGATAGGTGTAGACTGCAAGGCTAACTTAACCAAGGTTACTCTTCTCTCTAATTATAGGCATCGATTACTCATTTTTTTAATTTTTCTTTTTACTATATACACTAACCAGACTCAATCCTCCTTTTGTCTCATTTCTTTAAGTGGGATACCTAAATAGGTGATTATGAGAGAGGACTTATGGTATTGTAATTTTTTCAGAATCATGATATCTTGTCTAGGCGAGCAATGAAATAAAATGACTTTGGAATTTTCTCATTGATCCCTTGCCTAGTGGCTATTGAGAAAAAAATTAAGGTATATTTATTTTTGTAAGATTTTTTCATCGTTGGTTTCCTTGATAGAGAAGAATCATCAACAAAATAATTGTGAACAATTGATCTAGCCCTATTTGTAATAGGGATTCTTGTCAATGTTCAATTTTTTTCTTTTTGACCATTTATCTTCCCAAATATTTAACCAATATGGTGAATAAATATGGAGGGAGAGGATATTTGTACCAAATATATTTGGATGTTTTGAACAATTGTGAAGGATAGCCAATAATCAATATTGAATAGGAAACTAACAAAAAATATTTTTTGATCATCTATCCATTCCTATGAGAAGACAAATTGACTTATTACTTTGAGGAGGAAATGCCAATCCATCTTATCATATGTTTTGGATAAGTCTAAATAGATGAACATGGATGGGGCTTTTTGAGCTTCCATGGAGTGGATAGCCTCTTGATACAATACTATCTCATCCAATATTTATCTATCTTCCATAAATCCACCTTGTTCTAGTGAGATTATCTTATGCAAAAGTGGTTTGAGCCTCTTCATCATTCTCTACATGATTATTCTAAGCAAGAAAATACATATAGCTATTGGTCTGTACTTGAAAATGTGCTCTACATATTGTGACTTAGTATCAATTGTATATACATTTATTTGATTTCCTTCAACACATATTTAGATTTCCTAGATTTATCCACAATATCTAGAAGGTCCTTGTTGCAGAACTTTATTATCATTAACATAAATTATTTACCAATATGCAGAAATATAAAATCATTTATCCATAAATAATTATCCACAATAAAAATTTGGAAATGAGACGGAGATAAATAATACCCTTAAGTTAGGGAAACACCAATAATAATCCTTAAGGAAGGAATAACTCCACAATATATCCCAATATGAGAGATACCACTTAAGGCGGGAAAATTTCCATAAGCCATTTTGTGGGCATAGACGATTACATAATATTCATCTTCAATGATGATTACAATGACAAATATCTCTTCTTTATATATCCATATTCTTATTCTACTTTGGGGAGCCCATTACTAATATAATATAATATTATATTATAATACAATCAACCTTGGGTTATGTGTGGCCCATGCCAACCCTTATACAATATAATAATATATCCCCAAATATATATTCCTAGGTACTCTACAATTCCACCCTCCTTACAAATGTTTCATCCTCAAAACATATGAAGGAACATGATAATATGATTTACTAAGCAATATTAGCAACTAGTATCAATCTTGATCATCCATCAATCCAAGTGAAACACGTTGATGCCAGTATGCCATTTTGTTACTTGAGTATCCATAACTGCTTCATTGTCTCTATGCTTTTGTTGCTTTATTTTGATAACTTGAATTATGGGTCCAATTTTTCCTTGATGCTAATGATCCACTTTGAAAAGTAGGATCACTATGCTTTCTCTACAAACACTGCCATAGTTGGTACCCTTCTAATTCCATGTAGAACCATAATATTGCTATCTTGAACCATACCTCCAAGATTATTGTTGCTCATGGTGGTGTGGATGGTGATATGGTGAAATATTAACTTGATGTTCTACCTTCTTTGAATCCTCAACAATTGGCTCCACTACTCTAAATTTTTCTACACATTGTTCTTTCATGTTACCTTTGTTTGGTGTGTCCTTGTGCTCTTCTATCAAAACTTACTCGAACTCTATTAATATTGTTTCTATGGACTCAATTGCTACTACTTCTTCCATGGAATCTGATGCTACTACTGCCTTCTTGGATTTTATTTTTGGTTCTTCAATTTATTTTCTACAACTAGTTCTTGATTTTTCTTTGATCCTTGCTCCTTAGGTTGAGAAATATCCTGTAATGTTATCTTCTTTTTCCTCTACCATAACTTCATAAACTTATTTTGCATATTAATGTTAACAGTACCAAGGATAACCAAGAACAATATCCTCATAATCCATTTAAATAGCATGAAAATATGAATGTAAAACATATTTATCAATGGTGATCTTAAAATATTCAAAAATATCGACATCTCACCCTCAAGATGTGTGTCCTTAATTTGTTTTGCTTGAACATGCAACCTCTTAGCCAAGGAAATATTAATAAAATTATATCTGCTACTAGGGTCAATGGAAATAATAACTTGTTCCTTTTGAATGCTTCCATGAACCTGCAAAATAGACTTTTTAGATTCAAACAAATCCCTTTGTCCATTTTTTATTTTATCTTCTACCAAAGGTATGGTTTAATTTGTTTGCTATCTTCTACAACTTCTTTGAAATTTTCTAGATCTATTTTTATTTTATTTTTTTCTATTTGAAAAATATTTATTTCTTCTTCATAACCCTTGATGGTGACCTTCAAACTAGTTATCTTTTATATGGGTCCCATTTACTCAAAAATGCATGTTCTATTTCATTTCAAGTGTATTCACTATTCCTTTATTTACAAAAAATTTCCACCAAGACCAAGCTTCCCCTTGAAGACTCAATTAAAGGTTGAATTTCCAGAAATAATTATTACAATGTAGAGATATAAAAATTTTCCACCATTCTCTAGCATCAATATCATTTTCTCCATTAAACCTTTCCCATGCCATAGTTGATGCCCTAATGCAACTAGGGTTTTTTGATAATATATATCATGCCCTAATGCAAACTAGGGTTTTATGGAAATCAATATCTTCCCATTGATTTAAAGCTTAAAAGCCACATAGACAACTAGATCTACAGTTTTTCTTCCAAAAAAATAAAGTGGAACTAATTTACTTACCCGAACTGAACAAATTTTGTCTTTCAAAAAATTTACGACATGAAAATTTATCACTACCCTTGTTCCAAATGGCTTTCAATACTAGTTGGATTTCTTCATATGACCACTCATTTTAATGATCTTCAAATGCTACACAAAATTATCTAAGAATCACCTGAATCAGATAAATTTTCACAGAGATATGGCTTTTGAAAGATAAGATATTTTTTATGAAAAAACCTGTGAAATTTGTCACTATCCTTGTTTCGGATGACCAAATTCAAAGGTCGTATCTCCCTCAATACTACTTGAAATACTTCATATTACCACTCATTTTAAAGGTATTCAAATTCTACACAAACTAATCCAATAATCTCCTGAATAAGATAAACTTTCACATAGATATGACTCCTAAAAGATGAGATGCTTTTCAAAAATAAAATTACCCTAATTCTACAATTTCACACAAAAATCCCCACTTTTCCAAAATTGTTGCTCTGATACCACTTGTTGTAGAACTTTATTATCCTTAACATAAATTATATACCAATATGCACAAATATCAAATCATTCATCCACAAATAATTATCCATGATAATAATCTACAAATGAGAGAGAGAGATAGATAATACCATTAAGGTAGGGAAACACCAATAATAATCCTTAAGGAATAACTCCACAAAATCTCCCAATATGAGAAATGCCACTTAAGGAGGGCACAATCCCATAAGCCACTTCATTGAAATAGATGATTACATAAGATTCATCTACAATGATAATTACAATGACATATATCTCTTCTTTATATATCAATATTATTATTCTACTTTGGGGAGCCTACTACTGATATAATATTATATTATAATATAATATAATATTATAATATAATCAAATTGGGTTATGTGTGGCCCACGCTAACCCTTATACAATATAATAATATATCCCCAAATATCTATTCCTAAGTACCCTACCATGATAGGAATCTTCTATCTATCCACTCAATTGTGATGAATCAAATACAATACATACACATATAACTTAGAACAAATCACATAAATTTATGAAGCACTAGGAATGAAATAACAATCAAATTAGAAACTTTTCCACTTAAGGAGGGTTGCGTCCTCACCACTAAGAGGGCACAGTCCAATGCGGTATCACAAATTATTCAAGATCATGATTCAATGATAAATATCTCTTCTTTATATATTCTTCTTATTCTACTTTGGAAAGCCTACTACTAATATAATATTACATTATAGTATAATATAATATTATAATACAATTAACCTCGGGTTATGTGTTTCCCATGCCAACCCTTATACAATATAACAATATATCCCCAAATATCTATTCCTAGGTACCCTACCAGTCCTCATGCAATATGTCCCAAAATTCTTAGTATAATTTTTGGTAATCTAGTCAAAACTGAATTGTCATCCTTTGTTATTAGTGTAGGTATATCTTAAAAAACTTCCTATTAGGCTTCAATTATTGGATATTTTGAGTATATGAGTTGTAATTGATGTCAAAAGTCAGTTTTATTAAGCAGTGCAAGAAGATGTTCTGCAATCAATGCAAAAAGGAGAGTCTACTTCCATATGGTCAGATCTAGTTCTAGGTGGTCAAATGTGGTTCAAAGTGCAAATAAGAGGCCCAAGAAAATAATTTTATAATATTTTATTATAATATTAAAAAGGTAAATTTAAATTAGTTATAAATTAATTTATTAATTAATTTAATTAACTTCCAAAGTTATTTAAGTTATTTATAACTTAGTTTTAATTTAATTATAAATTAATTTATATTAATTTAAATAACGCTAAAGTGGGTTATAAGTTTTAAATTAAAGTCGAATTTGAAATTCAATTTAGTGCCAACATTTTATGGCACGAGGTCTTCATGTATTAAAGGAGGGCAAATCCTAAGTCAAAGTCCCCCAATGCATTTGATTTAATTAATGCCTCCTAGATTCGTGTGCAAGGGAAGAAGATTGAGTTTCGCATGTTTTGAGGTTTTGGTGATAGCAATAAAGACAAGTAGGAGCAAGGCTCCTCTTATTTTGCACAACACTATGTAGCGTAGTTGGCAACGACAGTTTGTGTTAAGGCATGTGGCAAGTGGGAGAACAAGGTTTGAAACCCATCGAGTGTCATTTTACGAGGGAAGAGTGCATTCTATTTTTTGTGCCACACTATTCAGAAGGAAAGAAAGGGAAGGCTTGCACCTTACCATTTGAACGGAGGCTTGTAGCCCACGTGGTGGGATAACGCCTTGATAAGGCACTCTGTATGAGGAAGCCTCATGTTAGAAATTTGTCGAGGCTTTTTGGATAGTCTTAAAGGTATACACTGATGTTAATTTCCTTAGTCTCTTGATTATTTTGGATTTGCTAAGGTTGGAAAAATAAAATATTTTTGAAGGTTTATAAAGTTTATTTTTGCCTAAATTAATTTTGATATTGAGTATTTTAGGGAGATAAAAGGGTAGGCAATATTATTTTGAAAGTTTAATTTATGGAGGATGTTAAGTTAATTTTTGGATTTATAAGGTGTATTAAGGTCAATTTTCTTGTATGCTATTTTTGGAGGTTGTTAATTAAAGTTGGAGATTATAAGGTGTAATTGAGTGCTATTATTTTTGTATTGAGAAATATCTTTGAGGAGTAGTTTTGTCATCTAACCCTTGAGATTGAAAAAAAGGTTGATTGTGTTTGAGGCAGGTTTTTGAGGTTTACTCTTCATCAAGTAAAAAGGTATGGGCACATCTTCCTAGTGAGTAATTGTTGGATGTTGTGAATTCTAAGTTGGAGTGAAAAGGGTTATTTGATAAGCATTGTTGAGTTTGGTTTTTATGGAATAAAAGTTGATTCTAGAAACCTTGTTTGATAAGCATTGTTGGAAATATTGAGTAAATATTTCATATGCTTGAACTAGAGTTTGTTCAAAGAACATGAGTATCATTGTTATGTGAAGTTGTAAACTATCTTGAAATAGGGTTTGTAAAATAACATTAGTATCATTGTTATGTGAGATTTTTTGATAAGCATTATTGAAAATAATTGAGTGAGTGTTCATATTCTTGGACTAGGGTTTGTGAGCAAGTATTATTTCATTGAGTGATTGGTTGAGTCATGTTGTTTGAACCTAGTCAACTGAAACTGTTGAAATGATAGTTCATGTTTTGTGAAACAAATTATTCCATATTCTGAATTGATTTGAGAAAGAGGTTGAGTGTTTGTGAGTGTGAAACATATTGAGTCTCTAACAATTCTCTATATGTTTCTATGATAAAAATAGATATTGAAAGTGATTGAGTAAGAAGCATATTGAGTCTCTAACAATTCTCTATATGTTTATGTGAGATTGGAAAAGTTCTAGTGAGGAATTTTTGAGTAGGTTTAAGGTAAGTCTTTGAGAAGACTTGTGGATAGATTGGTGTGAGCTTTTATGGAAGCTTACAATACATATTTGAGGACAAATATTGAAAGCATATTGGACAAGTTCTAGTGAGAATTTTTTGAGTAGATTGGAAAAGTTCTAGAGAGAACTTATGGACATATTAGTGTGAGATTTTTTGGAAGCTTACAAGGAATATTTGAGATAAGTATTTGAGAAGACTTGTGAGTAGAGTTGATTGATTGATTTTTGAAAACCTTGAGTTAATATTTGGGGTAGATCCAGCAGAGTTGATTTAAAATTAATTCAAGCTTTGTGTTAAGGCTTGATGATAGATTTGTGCCAGACTGAAGGACTGTGTTTAGTGCAGATTTGAGGATAGATTTTGGTGTATATTTAAGGACATGTTTGTGCCAAACCAAATATAGAGATTAAGCATATTTGTACTAGACCAAAGGACCGTGTTTAGTACAAATTTGAGATAGATCTGAGAGAAATATTTTTAGGTGATAGAGTAGAGAGGATGATAGTCTCCAATGGATAGAGATCCATTATCTAGGGCAATGACAACAAGTCTTCTAATTAAGGATATGAGTCTTTAGTGGATAGAGATCCATTAGCTAGTGCAATGGAGGTAGCAGGTCTTCTAGAAGATCATCAACCAGAGCATAGGATAAAGGAGTTCTCCTATAGATAAATATCCATAAAATTGATTAGGGAATTGGTGTATCCTTTGGATAGAGGTCCATTAATATTGTAATAGGGAAAGGATTCCCAACAGATTTATTGAGAAAATATTAGTAAAATATTTTCTTTGTGGAGTATCCCACATTCAGTGAGCCACATTAAATTTTTGTCTCTATTGTGTGTGATGATTTGTGCATTTCTTTGATTACTATTGTTGATATTGTTATTGATACATTCTACCAAAATCACCCAGGGTATGATCCTGGCCTACCTCCTTTGACATACTCAAGGAGCTAACAAACACGCAATAAGATATAAAATAAATAAATAAATAAAACAATAACTAATAAATAATTAAATAAATCAATAAATAAAATAAAAAGAATGCTCCTTGAGTGTGTCAAAAATACAAAGCACAACCAATCACACATAAAAAAAAAACATGAACCACATAGAAGAAACACAAGAACACCATACCAAAACACAAACATGACAAAAACAACAAAACACTACAAAGACATAACCAACAAAAACATGAAAAACACAAACAAACAAAACTTACAAAATAAATAAATAAAAATAAAAAATAAAAAAACAACCAAAAACATAAAGTAAACAAAAACAAAAAACATAGAAAAAACTTACACAAAAAAATCCACAAAATAACACAAACATATAGAAACACAAGAATAAGAACAAACAAAAAAAGCACAAGAACAACAAAAAATAAAATAAAACAAAAAAACGTATCTCAAGAAATAAAAAAACAAAAATAAAGCAAGAAGAAACTGGGTACCTTCAGAACTAGAGTCATCCAAAGAAATGATTGAAAGAAGAGCTTCCCTTAATTGTGAAGCCCACCATATAGGAGGGTGGCCATAACAAATAATATCACCTTTTTCCAAAGCCCAATTAGCTAAAGCATAAGCACTCTTGTTTTGAAATTTGACCACATGATTGTAATCAACTTTCAAAAATACCCTCTGGATTAATTGAATATTTTGAATAATTTTGTTTATTATTCAATGAACCTTATGATTTTTAGAAGGATTCTTCAAAATATTAATCATGAGTTGAGAGTCAGACTCGACTAACACCTTTTCCCATCCAACCTTAGTAGCCTCATAAATGCCTCTGAGGATACCGTACCCATAGGCAAGGTTATTGGAAAGAATACCCAAATTCTTAGCAAAAGTAAAAACCAGGGAGCCATATGAAATTCTACCAATTCCTCCCACACTAGATTTTATAGGGTTCCCTCTAGAGGCTCCATCGATATTGACTTTACAAAAATTCTTTGGAGGAGGTTGCCAATTTCTTGTCCTATCCATATTACAAATACTTACATTCTTTTTAAGATGGTTACCCTTAGCATATTTAATATTCAATATTTGTATCACACTATCCCATTTTTGGTGGAAGTTTCAGGGGTTATTAAGGAGTTGATCGAATGATTCAACTAAGTTGGCTATGGTCTTCTGCCAAATATAGTGAATATTCTTCTTATATTGATTAAAAATTTGACTATTCCTTTCATTCCAGATATTCCTAATAAGAATGGTAGAACCCATTCAAACTAACTACCTAATAAAATTATCAACACCCTTTTGTTTGGGCCAATCCCTCCAAATCTGTTCAAAAGTTGAAAATTTTGACCAGTGTAAGCCAAGTAAAGTGGCCATTCTCCTCCATAGCTCAGAGGCTAAAGTACACTCAATAAAAATATGGTTGATAGTTTCTACATTCTCCACATTCTCTCAACACATTTCACATCTAAAAGGGCTATGAAAATCATGCTTCATAATTTGTTCACCAGTAAGCACCCTATGATGCAATAAAAGTCAAATAAAGAACCTCACCTTAGGCAAGATATTTTGAGCCCATAACTGAGAAAATATGTTAGAATATTGGTTGGGACTATTCTGGCATAAGGTCAAATAACCTTGAGCAACTAAATAATCACCCTTAGTATTGATGTTCCATACAAAACAAATTTTTTCATAGGACCAAGAGAGAGACCTCATATGAAGGATACCTTGGATATCTTGTCTTTGCCTTTCTAGGATTGGAATAGGCCAGTCCTCCATAGGGGTCCAATACCTACCAACCTTTGAATTACCAGTATGGTATCGATAGTAATTAGCCACCTTTATCTAGTTAGCTCAGTGAATCTCCTCCATACAAGGCCTCCAATCAGGAAAGTGAGTTATCAAAGGCTTGTGACCATCCCAAGAATCTATTCAAAAATTTACCTGTTGACCATTATGAATGATCCAAAATAAAATTTTCTTTATCAAATCCTCACCAGTCTTAAGAACTGCTAAAATGGGAAGCTTTGGTAGGAAGATGATAGCGAACAAGGTCTTTAGGACTTTTGTTCTCAACATATTTAGCATGGAGATTATTGGCCCAAAGAGCATTGGGGTTATGCAACATTCTCCAATATAATTTAGAAGCTAAAGCTTTGTTGTTATTAGTAGAAGACAGGAATCCTAACCCCCCTTGATTTTTAGGAAGACATAAAGTGCTCCATTTCACCAAGGCCCATTTTATTTTTTCCTTAGTACCACTCCAGGGGAATCGATGACTAATTTGATCTAGATCTCGAAGAATCCTATATTTATACTTCCACAATATCTCTTCCATTTTCACCATTCTTCTTGTTGGTATGTAAGTCGGATCTTTTCCATACTTTTATCTTTTGTAGTGCCATACTTGCATATTTGTTCATTCAAATATTTAATATGGGCTATTATTTCTAGCTTTTTCTACTTAACATCTCTAAACTCTTCCCTGTTCCAAGATATTATCTTTTATTTGATGTACTAAATCCTTCTTATAAAGTAATATATTTTAGTTCCATGCCAAAGTTTTCCTTCCTACCACCATCACTATGCTTTAGGTCTAAAATATCTATCTTTGGGCTACATAAATTTAAATCTAAATGGAAAGTGTTTGGCCTTGGATTTCCATAGTTCTATCATGATCGACTAATGATCTAAGCTTGCATTATTTAGGATCTTCACCTTAGGCATGCATCCATTAATAAAAAAACTCATAGTAGGAACCTATATAATATTTCTAGAATATAGGTATAGCCTTACCTCTTATTAGACTAGGTTATCAATCCATTCTATTTCATGACATCCACAAGATGGAGTTTTCTAATGTATTTCTTCATGAGGTTTGTGTTCCCATATAAGATATTATTTCACCCCAAATTCTATCCCAAGGAAAGTATAGTATTGGAATGTCCTCCTAAGGTCCATGATTCAAGAAATTGGTTAGTAATATGGTTAATGTTCTTCCACTATCTTTGTTTCTCCTCTAGGGTAATAGGTACATAGACATTCATGTAGAGCATAACTTAGTCTAATTGTCTACTTTGTGCTACTTTTGATAGGAGATCATAACAACCCACCATATACTACCCCTTTAGTGTCCCAAATGTATGTAGTGCCTATTAATACCCCTTGGTAAATGAGGTACTCCACTCTTCTAGCAAGACATACCTTCCTTGCAATTATATCCATATCTTCCTTTGACACCTTCATATCCTTTAGGAAGATAAGTTCTGGTTGACTTGTCTATACCATTCTTCTAAATTCACTCTATTTTTAGGGACTCCTTAGATTTATTTAATATTGTAGGTGATGATATTCATCATTACTAAGGTCTAAATATGTGGGTAAGGAAATTGATCTTACCTTATTCTATTAGCATTTATCCTTCTTTTGACAGGTGGTGTTGGTTTTTTTTGCATCCTAAATGTTTATTAGAATCCATTTTTAGTTTGTTAATATTCTCCTATCTTACCTCTCTAGATTCTTGAATAATATCTAACCATAGAGTATGTGTGTATAAAACTGGGGTATTTTTGGTGTATATTATGAGGTTTTCCCTAGGATCTAGTTTCTTTTTTATTCCTATATTGAGTAGACTATTAGTATTATTCTTATTTTCCAACTTGTTTTTCCATTGGTAGTGTATTTTTGGTTAGTTTACTCCTTTCTAATTATTTATTTACAAGGCTAGGGTAGTGTTAGTGGTTCTATTTACCTATTCTAGCATAAAATATTTTCTTCCATAATGAAATTATGTATCTATGACTTTTGTCTCCATAGTACCCTCCTTATCATCCAAAATATCATAAATGTAGATATTACCAAGAGTATTGTTTAAAACCATTGCATGTTTCTTGCTACTAATTTCTTTTGATTTTTTTGGGGGAGAAATTGAAACCCTTCAAGATCCATTTCCTCCTTTCTTGATATGTTATATTATGTGTGTAATATCTTTCGAAATGGACATATTGATGGAAAATTCTATAGTTGAAATGTATAATCTCATATTCAACTTCTTGCTCCTCGTTTTCCACCCTAAATAGTAGTATGACCTTTTTTTAGATAGGTTTGTTAAATTCTATTATGATAGATACGTGTGAATACATAATATTGTAAAATTTATACATACTATTGAAAATCATCATGAATGTTCCTAGGGTATTCTTGATTGTCATATTACAAGTTCTTCTATCAAACCAAGAATTCTCACCCAATTTGGTCCTATAGGTGTTATCACTTCCTTTATTTTGAATTTAGTATGCAACACTTTCATAAATAGACCTTACGTTCCAAATAACCATGGCACCCTTGGAATATGTGTTCCCTATCTTATTTAGTATAAAAATAAAAAATAAATGAGTATTGTAGTAATTAGAGATTTTGAATTCACCTTTTGTTTATCATTGTCTAACATCCCATAGTTTAAAGAGTCATAGGATAGGCATAAATCCCATAAATTGATATAGTAGTCATCTTATCTCCATGTATTCTATTCTATTTTGGATTTCCTCCATGTTCACTTTCATTATTAAGGAACCGTTTGCTGCCTTTAAACACCCTACCTCAATTTTCCTAGGATCTGTATTAGAAATCCTTCAAGGTCTATGTGATGCCCTTGGGTTATAGATTACATATGGATGGATTTGTTCACCATCAAGGGAATCCCCAATTTTTATTTTTCAAGGTAGATCTCTTGAACCCTTTATGATATTAGGAATTAGTATAGTTGATCATTTTTGGTGGTATGCCTCATATCAGTTATGGTCAAGTTTTAAGACTATATTGATTTTTAATGCTTCAAATTCTCTTATCTATTCTACTCCACGTATTTTATTCCTAGTTCTCTTCAACCCTTGGCATTTTTTCATGGTAGGATATAATATCCCACCTCTTTTTGTACTATAGACTAAAAGTGTTTGTCGCTTTTTCCCTCAGTCTATGTGGTTTGTAAAATATACTTATCTAGTATATTTTTATTCCATTGCATTTCTTTTAGTTATATACTTTTCATATTATAATAATGCAAGTTGAAATATTCTTGTTGTCCACTAGGGCCAATATGCCCCTTCAATTTTATTTTCCTTGTATGTTTATTTAAAATTATAAAAAATAATCAATCTTCATTGCACTTCATATTAGAGATATTTACTCTAACTTACAACACACTAGATACATATTTAATAATATAAAGTTCAATATCAAAATATAAAGGGTTTAATATGTAGAACAAGATATTTTTACTTTCATCATACAATACATTGGATGCAAAATTCTTTATATAATAAAAATAATTAAAATATATATTAAGGTCTAAAATATATCAAGATAAAATTATTATACCCCATTTTAAAATTCGTATTAACACACTCTTTACTTTAAAAAATGTTACTTACCATATCAACTAATTCATTGTGGTTTATTCGCTAGAACAATTTATTATTCCTTTGTTGTTGGTGCATTCAACTCTAGATACCCTCAATATTTCAATTCTCAAATCTTCCCTTGATATTGAAAAGAAATGGTTTTATCCTATGATTCCAATGTGATGAATCCCAATATTTGGCTCACCCTTTCCAAAATTTTCCTTCGATAGTGCTATATATATATATATTCTAGAAGATATTTTTATCTACAATATTTCAATGTAATTTTCTCATCTTTAACTATATCTCTAACCCAATTGTGCTATATCTTAGTGTGGTGAGTATAACCACAAAAAACTATATTCTTAACCATTGTAATTGTAGGGATGTTATCACAAATAAAAAATAGTTACTATAACTTATTCTTGACTTATATTTTCTAACACTCTTTTTGTCTATAGTTCTTTGAATAAAGCTAAAATTTATATAATGCATTTTTTTAGGACAAAAAAATTATTGATTATTTATTCAAAAACCGCTAAATAGCACATGATGCCATGGAAAGAACATATATTGAAGTGATTTTTCCCTTAATAAAAAATCCTTCCAAATCGCTATCTATATAACTAATCAAAACAAAAATATTATAAGATTCATACCAAATACCTAAGTTGTTAACATACCTTAATACTATCTTTGTCACATGGAAATAATTCTTCATTAGAATTTTCATGAATATTGACACTAGACTTGTTTCATACATTATATCCAATCTAGTGGTAGTGAGATATGTAATACTTCCCTTTATCTTCCTATAAATTATGACATTTATTTTGTTGTTACCAACATCATTAACTGCCTTTTGACCTTAACTTTAGGGAGTTCTTATTGATTTATAATTGGTCATCTTGAACATGTTATACAAGTCATTTATATACTTATGAAATAAATTTATTATCATGCAATGATATAACCTTAATTCTAAGGAAATAATAATTAGCCCTAAATTTGTTGTTTCATACTCTCTAATAATGGATTATGCAAAATCACTTTTGTTGATTTATTATTTCTAGTATACATTAGATTAAAAAAATAGGACACTATGAAAAACTCACCATTACAATAGGATATGGTATAGAATGTGGGCTCATTTAGTTTTTGTTTATTTTATAGTTGTTAATTTGTAAGTATCCATCTGTTATACTATGAAATCCCTTGTTGCATGCTCCAATCCATAAAGATATATTTTTTTTACCTATAAAATTATGTTCTTTATCTACAATTTCATGTCCTTATTATTGCTACTATGCAAATTTATTATCATTAGGAAAACTATTCAAGAAACCAAGATTCATATAGAACTCAAAAATTTACACCTTGAATCAAGCTATGAATGTCTTAATTTATTTTATTAAATATAGTTGGCAATTGGAGAAGATCCTTCATTAAATTTTGTACCTTATTTTTTTTAGTATATTTTTCTACCAATCTTATGTTGTTCCATTTAATTGATCCATTTGTATTGTAATTTATTTTTTAAGTCAATTTTATAGGTACAATTTGCTTTGCTTGAAGAAAATCCATAAGCTTCTAATATTTATTTCTTTTAATTGCACCCATTACTTCATGTCATATATTATGTTTCACTACATTTTTATAAAAGGTAGGTATTACTTAAATATATTAAAAGAAATAAAAACTGATAGTTTAAATCATTTTTTCTCTAATTTTAGCCTTATGATAAATTATGTTAATACCTTTTATCCTTCTTCATGGAATTGAATTTGGTAATGAACATGTACTCAGAGAGGTTCTTGTAGGTAATCATAAAATACCATTAGTAGTTAGAGCTTGTACAAGGAAGAGTGGAATCCTCTTGAGATGAGTCTACTTTAAAAAAAAATAGTTTTCTTCATGGACATCTTCACTTTACTACAATTTTGTAATTTATTAAAAAATTGCATTAAGACTTTTTATGAGTTTTATTGTTATAGGATTATACAATTTATATTTGAATTCATATAGTTTCAAAATATATTTGAAATACAATCATCATTATCATGTGTAGAAAAGATACAAGACAAAAATAAATATAGCATAATAAATAAGATATAGTGAGATAGAAACAAAAAATATAGATAGTTGAAAGCATTAATAAAAGGTGGGTGCCTATATATGACTCAAATATATCATATCAAAAATAGATACAATGGATCAATCATTGTGGAAAATTTTTGTTTCATCAAATATCCAATTAAATGTTGAAATAAAATAAACAAGGAGTAACTTATTTAATAAGAAATGAGTAACTTGACCATCAAGTACAGGACTACCTGTCACTACAAAGATCCAATGAGAGGCTTCTTCTGGAGATTTCTGATGAAGGTCAACTCTATGGGGGCAATTTTTAACATAATGAGATCCTTATAAAATATAACATATTCTTGGTGGAGCTATTTTTCCTTTGTTATTAATTTCATTGCTACTTTGGGATACACCATATTTAGTCTTTCCCCACTCCATCGACCTTGGATCATTTCTTCTGTAATATCTGTTACTTTTTTTTGTATGTTTGTAACATTTATCAATCCTTCCTGTTGTAACTCCTTGTCTATTCTGATCTCCTCCTTTAAGCTTTTTTCTTTGCTCCTTAACCCATTTCATGAATCCTACACTTTTATATTTCTTAAGATCACCTTTTTCTTTTTTAGTCATTTTTTGATAATTGAAGTAAGCCTTTTTAGTTCTTTGATATACTTCTTGCTGAGTTAAAGCAAATGCTCTAGGAATAATTTCAATATTTAACATGTTCACCTCAGTCCTAATCTTGAAGAACACAAGCTTATATTGAGAGGGAGGGTGAACAATATAAGACCACTTTTTACTTTTCTTTCCCAAATAGTATTATCCAATATAATAAATGGAAATATCAATAGCAATAACCAAAGAAATGCACAAATAATCACACACAATAGAGACACCAAATTTACGTGGTTCACCCAATGTGGGCTACTCCACAGAGAAAATATTTTACTAAAATAATTCTCAATCAATCTCTTGGGAATCCTTTCCTTATTACAATGTTTATGGACCTCTGTCCAAAGGAGACACCAATCCCATAATCAAGTTCGTGGATCTCTATCCACAGGAGAACTCCTTTCTCCTCTCACTCTAGCTAGTGATCTTCTAGAAGAACTATTGCCCCCACTACTCCGGCTAATGGATCTCTATCCACTGAAGACACCTGTCCTCACTGCCCTAGCTAATGGATCTCTATCCATTGGAGACTATCATCTTCTGTACTTTGTCACCTCTAAATCCCTATCTCAAATTTGCACTAAACATAGTCCTTCGGTCTAGCAAAAATCTATCCTCAATCTCTATCTTAGGTCTGATACAAACTTTTCTTCAAATATGTACCAAACTATATCCTCGAATCTACACTAAACATAGTCCTTCGGTCTAGCACAAATTTATCCTCAATATCTGTCCTCAAGCCTTAACTCAAATCTTGAATCAATCTCAAATCAACTTTGCTAGATCTACCCCAAACCTTAACTCAAGGTTTGAACAAATCAATCGATCAACTCTGCTCACAAGTCTTCTCAAAGACTTATCTCAAATCTGCCTTGTAAGCTTCCACAAAATCTCATACTAATCTGTCCACAAGTCCTCTCTAGAACTTGTCCAAATATTCTCAATAAGTCCTCACTAGAACTTATCCAAATCTACTCTTAATATGTATTGTAAGCTTCCACAAAAGCTTACACAAATATGTCCACAAGTCTTCTCAAAGACTTACCTCAAATCTGCTCAACAAGTCCACACTAGAACTTGTCCAATCTCATAGAAACATAAAGAGAATTGTTAGAGACTCAATATGCTCCACACACATCACAATGCTCAATCACTTTCAATCACTCTCTAAGAAACATATAGAGAATTTTTAGAGACTCAATATGCTCTACACACATCACAATGCTTAATCACTTTCAATCACTCTCTTAGAAATATATAGAGAATTGTTAGAGACTCAATATGCTCTACACACATCACAATTCTTAATCACTTTCAATCACTCTCTTAGAAACATATAGAGAATTGTTAGAGACTCAATATGCTTCACATTCACTTCAATTCTCAATCACTTTCACTCACTCTTTTATCATAGAAACATATGGATAATTGTTAGAGACTCAATATGTTTCACACTCATCAACTCTCAACCTTTTTCTCAAATCAATTTAGAATATAGAATAATTTGTTTTATAGAACTTGAGCTATCACTTCACACATCCACTTGACTAGGCTCAACCAATTCTACTCAACCAATCACTTAATGAAACAATCCTTACTTACAAACCCTAGTCCAAGCATATGAACACTCACTCAAAATGTTTCCAACAATTCTTATCAACCAATCTCACATAACAATGATACTCATGATCTTTACAAACCCTAGTTCAAGTTCTTCACTCAATCAATCACTTCAACAACAATGCTTATAAACCAATCTCACATATAGCTCAACAACTCACTAAGGAAACCTAATTAAATCCTTTTCACTCTAAACTTGTTTTCCAGAAAACAATCAATCAAATCAACTATGGAAGAATGTGCCCATACCTTTTTCTTGATGAAGAATAGTCTTTAAAACCTATCTCAAGTATAACCACTTTCCTTACCAAACACCAAGATTAGATGACAAAAATATCATTCTAACTCTTCTTCAAAACTTTTCTTCAATACAAAAGTTAGCACTTAATTACTCCTTATAATCTCCAACTTGAAATAAATAATATTCAACATTCTTCAATTTCAAAATATAAAATTCAACCTTCCTTATAAATCCTTAGCCTCTAAAATTCCAACTCAGAAATTAAAGCTTTGCACTTCCTTTTAACTCCCCTAATAACTTACACACCAAATAACATGCAAAGTACTTTAATTAAAATTACTTTAGAAAAATAAAAACATTATTTTTCCCTTTAAATTTTTGTAGGCCAAGACAACCAAATTAAATCACATACCTCAATGCACTCAAAAGGGCCTTGGTGGGATTTGAACCCTCGTTGGTTCTCCCCCAAGTGCTTTCGCAGCGCTAGCGCCCACCGCTTGGGCTGCGTGGCTCCACAAGAGCCAAAAGGCACTTTGGTGCCTTTACCTTCTCCCCACGTTCGGTGCAAAAGACAAAAGCAGACCTTCTTCCCAAAAATCATGTGCACAGGTTTCGAACCTGCCTCAGCTTCCACAACAATGTCTTACGAAGCCCTTGGCTGCCAACCAAGCTACAAGCACTTCGTGTTGATTTCGGAGGATGCCAAACTTTGTCTCTTTCCCTTGCTTGATTTGCACATGCGAAATTTCCTTCTCTTTTCATGAGCCAACACAAGTCGCATGGATAATTTCAAATGCCAATATTTTGGCATATTTATACATAGGGTTTTGCTTCCTTCAACATCGACACATTTCAAATTTCCAATTCGAATTTGATTTGGAAAGTTAAAATTAAATATTAAATAAATATTTAACTTAACTTTAGCACCCAACATTAATAAATTAAAGTTTTAATCAATAATTAAAATACTTTAATTTAGGTCTGAGGTGTAGATCAATTGGTTCATCGAAACCCCATAATGGGGGTAGAGGTCCAAGGTTAAAATCTCGGGCCTCGCACAAACCCCCCGGGCTTACTAAAATTAAAATGATAATGGATGGTGGTTATAGGGGACCCACGAAGATCGTGATGGATTCGGGTAGACAACGTAGAATCCTAACCATAAAAGGATACCCCCAATCATGGTGGCTACCGATTCCACCATGTAAAATCAAAAAAAAAAAAATACATTAATTTAACTTAGATTTGTAGTAAATTTAATTTTAAATATTAAATAAATATTTAAATTAACCTTAGCACTTATCAATATTTAAATTAAAATTTTAATCAGGGATTAAAATATTTTAATTTAAATTAACATGTGGGTCTTTTCAACTTTGTCCTTGATCTTGGTGTTGAAAATAATAATAGAATTTTATTATTTAATTTGACTTCTCCTTCTTAGATCTTCATTTTTTGAGCTCTCCTAATGTCCTCAAAAATGACAAACATTGCTCAACAATGATTTTGACATCAATGACAATAACATTCCTCAAAATGTCCAACAATCTCCCCCTTTGTCATTGATGGCAACCCAAATTATTTTTATCAAAAATATAACCTTTTATTTGTTCTGCTCCCCTTGGGACATTGCTCCCCCTGGCTCAATGCTCTCTTCAAATCTCTCCTCTTTACTCAAATACCAAATCTCTCCCCCTTACTCAAATCTCTCCCCCTTTGACATCAATGGCAAAGGGTCACCTTTGGGGCTTGGGGCTAAGAATGAGTCTCTTAGCTTAGCCCCTCCCCCACCTCCTCTTGAGGTGGTTAGTTTGAGGGTGGGAGTATTTCTACTCCCAGCAAGCACTGGTCTTTACCTTTGTCCTCTTTCCTTCTCATCTGATCTTTCTTATTCCTTTGACTGTTCTTGCTCTTGTCCCTTTCCATGTCCATATTCCTATTTTTTTTCATATCCATATTCTTGTTTCTATTCCTATTCATGTCCAAGTCTATATTCTTGTTCCTGTTCCTATTTATGTGCATATATTTTTTCTTGTTCCTGTTCTTGTTCATGCTTGATTCTGGAATGTCTGCTCTACACCACTTTGCTATATGTCCATCATTATTGCACTTATGACACTTAATGTTATTATTCCTTGGAGGTGCAAATATCTTGGGATTTCTCCTGATGAAGCCATATTTGTTCCTATCAAGAACCCTATAATTTATTGCCTTGTGACCAAACTGATTACATGAGTAGCAATACCCATGGAAAAGCTACTTGTTTCTAAAATTCCCATTTTCTTATCTTTCATGTGTCCTACACTATGAAGCCATGTGCCCAAATCTATGACATGAGAAACATCATCCATTGAAATTTCCTTGCCTAGACCCCATTGGTCTCTTAGTCTCTTCTACCCTGTCCTATTTCCAGTTCCATATGTTCCTTACTTGTGTATTGTTCCTTTCCTTGTTGAACTTTCTATTTTCCAACTTATCCTTAGAAGTATCACTCTCTCTTTTACTTACTTCTTTTGATGCTTCTTCTTCTCTGGTGCTTGAGCTTGACTCTCCTTTTTTTGCTTCATGTTTCTCTTGTTCTTCTTCAAAACTAAGTCCTGTTTTGGTGACTGATGATCTTTGTGCATTGATAATCCTGTCCAAAGTCTTTGAATTTTTCTCAACCTTATGTAGCTTGTCCTTGGAGATTTTTACTTCCAACCTTAGTGAAACTATCTCATGTTCTAATCTTTCACACTCTAGATCTTTTATATTTAATTTTTCGGCCATACCTTCTTCAATTTTTCTTGCCTCTTCAACCTTGATTTTGAAGTTGGTGAGTTCTTGTAGAAAATTTGCTTTTGCTTTCTCATCTTCTTGAGCTTGAACCCTTAATCCTGAGTTCTCCCTTTTTAATTCTTCGATATCAACACTAAGTCTTTTATATTCTTGCTCTTTTACCTTTGATTGTTCTACCATATCTTTTTTCAGCTTTCCTTGCCTTTTCAACCTTAACTTTCAAGTCAGAGAGATCTTGTAGAAGATTTATCTTACATTTATCATCCTCTTGTATTTGAACATTTAATTCTAATTTATCCCTCTCCCTTTTTAACTCAACAAGTTCCTTAAGAGTGACTTCCTCCTTTTCTCTTTATAAATTTTTCTCTTTCCTTTGGTCTTCAATTTCTTCTATTGTCCAAAGTAGAGTTTCTTCTTCATACCTATTTTGGTTGTCCCTGTTATCCTTTTTTGAACCATATTCATCTTCATCGCTACTAAAACCATTGCAATAACTTGCATCATGATTGAGTTGTCCACAAACAAAACATTCTTCACCTTCTTGTGAACAATGAACTGCAAGGTGACCTATCTTCCTACATCTGGTACAGAACTTTATCAATATGGTTAACTCTCCACTGCTTGATTCATCTCTTGAATCTATTTCCATTCTTCCTCCTAAAAAAACAATATCAAATTCATCTTATTTTTCTTTCATGACCATGTGTGTTCTTTTCTTCTTGTATCTCATGGTTCTTCCTTTGCCTTTCTTTACCATTTGTGTTCTTGTAAGATCTTCCTTCAAGTTATTAAACCTTTTCCGAAGGAACCAACTCTGATACCAATTGAAGAACACAAGCTTATACTGAGAGGGGGGTGAACAGTATAAGATCACTTTTTACTTTTCTTTCCCAAACAATATTATCCAATATAATCAATGGCAATATCAATAGAAATAACCAAAGCAATGCACAAATCATCACACACAATAGAGACACCAAATTTACGTGGTTCACCCAATGTGGGCTACTCCACGGAGAAAATATTTTACTAAAAACTTTCTCAATAAATCTCTTGGGAATCCTTTCCCTATTACAATGTTTATGGATCTCTATCCAAAGGAGACACCAATCCCCTTAATCAAGTTCGTGGATCTCTATCCATAGGAGAACTCCTTTCTCCTCTTGCTCTGGTTGGTGATCTTCTAGAAGAACTATTGCCCCCACTACTAGCTAATGGATCTCTATCCACTAAAGACACCTATCCTCACTACCTTAGCTAATGGATCTCTATCCACTAGATACTATCATCCTCTATACTCTATCACCTCCAAATCTATGTCAAAAATCTATACTAAACATAGTCCTTCGGTCTAGCACAAATTATCCTTAATCTCTATCTTTGATCTAGCACAAACCTATCCTCAAATCTATACCAAAATATATCCTCGAATCTATACTAAACACAGTCCTTTGGTCTAGCACAAATCTATCCTCAATATCTATCCTCAAGCCTTAACTCAAAGCTTGACTCAATCTCAAATCAACTCTGTTGGATCTACCCCAAACCTTAACTCAAGGTTTGAACAAATCAATCAATCAACTCTGCTCACAAGTCTACTCAAAGACTTGTCTCAAATCTACCTTGTAAGCTTCCACAAAAGCTCACACTAATATGTCCACAAGTCCTCTCTAGAACTTGTCCAAATCTGCTCAATAAGTCCTCACTAGAACTTATCCAAATCTACTCTCAATCTGTATTGTAAGCTTCCACAAAAGCTCACACAAATCTATCCACAAGTCTTCTCAAAGACTTACCTCAAATCTGCTCAACAAGTCCACACTAGAACTTGTCCAATATCATAGAAACATAAAGAGAATTTTTAGAGACTCAATATTATCTACACACATCACAATGCTCAATCACTTTCAATCACTCTCTTAGAAACATATAGAGAATTGTTAGAGACTCAATATGCTTCACATTCACTTCAATGCTCAATTACTTTCAATCACTCTCTTAGAAACATATAGAGAATTGTTAGAGACTCAATATGCTTCACATTCACTTCAATTCTCAATCACTTTCAATCACTCTTTTATCATAGAAACATATGGAGAATTGTTAGAGACTCAATATGTTTCACACTCATCAACTCTCAACATTTTTCTCAAATCAATTCAGAATATAGAATAATTTGTTTTATAGAACTTGAGCTATCACTTCACACATCCACTTGACTAGGCTCAACCAACTCTACTCAATCAATCACTCAATGAAACAATCCTTGCTTACAAACCCTAGTCCAAGCATATGAACACTCACTCAAAATGTTTCCAACAATTCTTATCAACCAATCTCACATAACAATGATACTCATGATCTTTGCAAACCCTAGTTCAAGTTCTTCACTCAATCAATCACTTCAACAACAATGCTTATAAACCAATCTCACATATAGTTCAACAACTCAATAAGGAAACCTAATTAAATCCTTTTCACTCCAAACTTGTTTTCTAGAAACAATCAATCAACTCAACTATGGAAGAATGTGCCCATACCTTTTTCTTGATGAAGAATAGTCTTTAAAACCTGTCTCAAGTATAACCACTTTCCTTACCAAACACCAAGGTTAGATGACAAAAATATCATTCTAACTCTTCTTCAAAACTTTTCTTCAATACAAAAGTTAGCACTTAATTACTCCTTATAATCTCCAACTTGAAATAAATAATATTCAACATTCTTCAATTTCAAAATATAAAATTCAACCTTCCTTATAACTCCTTAGCCTCTAAAATTCCAACTCAGAAATTAAAGCTTTGCACTTCCTTTTAACTCCCCTAATAACTTACACACCAAATAACATGCAAAGTACTTTAATTAAAATTACTTTAGAAAAATAAAAACATTATTTTTCCCTTTAAAATTTTGTAGGCCAAGACAACCAAATTAAATCACATACCTCAATGCACTCAAAAGGGCCTTGGTGGGATTTGAACCCTCGTTGGTTCTCCCCCAAGTGCTTTTGCAGTGCTAGCACCCACCGCTTGGGCTGCGTGGCTCCACAAGAGCCAAAAGGCACTTCGATGCCTTTACCTTCTCCCCACGTTCGATGCACAAGACAAAATGCTTGTCCTTCTTCCCAAAAATCATGTGCATGGGTTTCAAACCTGCCTCAGCTTCCACAACAACGTCTTACATAGCCCTTGGCTGCCAACCAAGCTACAAGCACTTCGTGTTGATTTCGGAGGATGCCAAACTTTGTCTCTTTTCCTTGCTCGATTTGCACATGCGAAATTTCCTTCTCTTTTCATGAGCCAACACAAGTCGCATGGATAATTTCAAATGCCAATATTTTGGCATATTTATACATAGGGTTTTGCTTCCTTCAACGTTGGCACATTTCGAATTTCCAATTCGAATTTGATTTGGAAAGTTAAAATTAAATATTAAATAAATATTTAACTTAACTTTAGCACCCAACATTAATAAATTAAAGTTTTAATCAATAATTAAAATACTTTAATTTAAATTAGATTTGTAGTAAAGTTAATTTTAAATATTAAATAAATATTTAAATTAACCTTAGCACTTATCAATATTTAAATTAAAATTTTAATCAAGGATTAAAATATTTTAATTTAAATTAACATGTGGGTCTTTTCAACTTTGTCCTTGATCTCCTTTAACTTGATCTTGGTAAAAATAATAATAAAATATTATTATTTAATTTGACTTCTCCTTCTTGGATCTTCATTCTTTGAGCTTTCCTAATGTCCTCAAAGATGATGAATATTGCTCAACAATGCTTTTGACATCAATGACAATAACATTCCTCAAAATGTCCAACAATCTCCCCCTTTGTCATTGATGGTAACCCAAATTATTTTTACTAAAAACTTAACCTTTTCTTTGTTCTGCTCCCCTTGGGACATTGCTCCCCATGGCTCAATGCTCTCTTCAAATCTCTCCTCTTTACTCAAATACCAAATATCTCCCCCTTACTCAAATCTCTCCCCCTTTGACATCAATGGCAAAGGGTCACCTTTGGGGCTCGGGGCTAAGAATGAGTCTCTTAGCTTAGCCCCTCCCCCACCTCCTCTTGAGGTGGTTAATTCTGGGGTGGGAGTATTTCTACTCCCAGCAAGCACTGGTCTTTACCTTTATCCTCTTTTCTTCTTATATGATCCTTCTGATTCCTTTGACTATTCCTTTTCATGTCCCTATCCATGTCCATATTCCTTTTTATGTTCATATCCATATTCTTCATGTTCCTATTCCTGTTCATATCCATATTCATGTTCTAATCCTATTTATTCATATTCATGTTCTTGTTCTTGTTCCTGTTCATACTTGATTCTGGAATATCTGCTCTACACCACTTTGCTATATGTCCATCATTATTGCACTTATAACACTTAATGTTATTATTCCTTGGAGGTGCAAATATCTTGGGATTTCTCCTAATGAAGTCATATCTATTCCTATCAAGAACCTTGCAATTTATTGCCTTGTGACAAAATTGATTACATGAGTAGCAATACCCATGGAAAAGTTGCTTGTTTCTGAAATTTCCATTTTCATGTCTTTCATGTGTCCTACATTGTGAAGCCATGTGCCCAAATCTATGACATGAGAAACATCGTCCATTGAAATTTCCTTGCCTAGACCCCATTGGTCTCTTAGTCTCTTCTACCATTGTTTCCATCTATTCCTTACTTGTGTATTGTTCCTTTCCTTGTTGAAATTTCTATTTTCCAACTTATCCTTAGAAGTCTCACTCTCTCTTTTACTTACTTCTTTTGATGCTTCTTCTTCTCTGGTGCTTGAGCTTGACTCTCCTTTTTTTGCTTCATATTTCCCTTGTTCTTCTTCAAAACTAAGTCCTATTTTGGTGACTGATGATCTTTGTGCATTGATAATCCTGTCCAAAGTCTTTGAATTTTTCTCAACCTTATGTAGCTTGTCCTTGGAGATTTTTACTTCCAACCTTAGTGAAACTATCTCATGTTCTAATCTTTCACACTCTAGATATTTTGTCTTTAATTTTTCGGCCATACCTTCTTCAATTTTTCTTGCCTCTTCAACCTTGATTTTGAAGTTGGTGAGTTCCTATAGAAACTTTGCTTTTGCTTTCTCATCTTCTTGAGCTTGAACCCTTAATCCTGAGTTCTCCCTTTTTAATTCTTCGAGATCAACACTAAGTCTTTTACATTCTTGCTCTTTTACCTTTGATTGTTCTACCATATATTTTTCAGCTTTCCTTACCTTTTCAACCTTAACTTTCAAGTCAGAGAGATCTTGTAGAAGCTTTGTCTTACATTTATCATCCTCTTGTATTTGAGCCTTTAATTCTAAGTTCTCCCTTTTTAACTCAACAAGTTCCTTAAGAGTGACTTCCTCCTTTTCTCTTTCTAAATTTTTCTCTTTCCTTTGGTCTTCAATTTCTTCTATTGTCCAAAGTAGAGTTTCTTCTTCATACCTATTTTGGTTGTCCCTGTTATCCTTTTCTGAACCATCTTCATCTTCACCGCTACTAAAACCATTGCAATAACCTGCATCATGACCGAGTTGTCCACAAACAAAATATTCTTCACCTTCTTGTGAACAATGAACTGCAAGGTGACCTATCTTCCTACATCTGGTACAGAACTTTATCAATCTGGTTAACTCTCCACTACTTGATTCATCTCTTGAATCTATTTCCATTCTTCCTCCCAAAACAACAATATCAAATTCATCTTCTTTTTATTTCATGACCATGTGTGTTCTTTTCTTCTTGTGTCTCATGGTTCTGCCTTTGCCTTTCTTTGCCATTTGTGTTCTTGTAAGATCTTCCTTCAAGTTGTTAAACCTTTTCCGAAGGAACCAACTCTGATACCAATTGAAGAACACAAGCTTATACTGAGAGGGGGGTGAACAGTATAAGACCACTTTTTAATTTTCTTTCCCAATCAATATTATCCAATATAATCAATGGCAATATCAATAGAAATAACCAAAGCAATGCACAAATCATCACACACAATAGAGACACCAAATTTACGTGGTTCACCCAATGTGGGCTACTCCACAGAGAAAATATTTTACTAAAAACTTTCTCAATAAATCTCTTGGGAATCCTTTCCCTATTACAATGTTTATGGACCTCTATCCAAAGGAGACACCAATCCCCTTAATCAAGTTCATGGATCTCTATCCATAGGAGAACTCCTTTCTCCTCTTGCTCTAGCTGGTGATCTTCTAGAAGAACTGTTGCCCCCACTACTCTAGCTAATGGATCTCTATCCACTGAAGACACCTATCCTCACTACCTTGGCTAATGGATCTCTATCCACTAGAGACTATCATCCTCTATACTCTGTCACCTCCAAAGCTCTATCTCAAATCTATACTAAACATAGTCCTTTGGTCTAGCACAAATATACTCAATCTCTATCTTTGGTCTAGCACAAACTTATCCTCAAATATACACCAAAATATATCCTCAAATATATACTAAACATAGTCCTTCGGTCTAGCACAAATCTATCCTCAATATCTATCCTCAAGCCTTAACTCAAAGCTTGACTCAATCTCAAATCAACTCTATTAGATCTACCCCAAACCTTAACTCAAGGTTTGAACAAATCAATCAATCAACTCTGCTCACAAGTCTACTCAAAGACTTGTCTCAAATCTACCTTGTAAGCTTCCACAAAATCTCACACTAATCTGTCCACAAGTCCTCTCTAGAACTTGTCCAAATCTGCTCAATAAGTCCTCACTAGAACTTATCCAAATCTGCTCTCAATATGTATTGTAAGCTTCCACAAAAGCTCACACAAATTTGTCCACAAGTCTTCTCAAAGACTTACCTCAAATCTGCTCAACAAGTCCACACTAGAACTTGTCCAATCTCATAGAAACATAAAGAGAATTGTTAGAGACTCAATATGCTCTACACACATCACAATGCTCAATCACTTTCAATCACTCTCTTAGAAACATATAGAGAATTGTTAGAGACTCAATATGCTTCACATTCACATCAATGCTCAATCACTTTCAATCACTCTCTTAGAAACATATAGAGAATTGTTAGAGACTCAATATGCTTCACACTCACAATCTCAATCACTTTCAATCATAAAACTCTCCTCTTTATCATAGAAACATATGGAGAATTGTTAGAGACTCAATATGTTTCACACTCATCAACTCTCAACCTTTTTCTCAAATCAATTTAGAATATAGAATAATTTATTTTATAGAACTTGAACAATCACTTCACACATCCACTTGACTAGGCTCAACCAACTCTACTCAATCAATCACTCAATGAAACAATCCTTGCTTACAAACCCTAGTCCAAGCATATGAACACTCACTCAAAATATTTCCAACAATTCTTATCAACCAATCTCACATAACAATGATACTCATGATCTTTGCAAACCCTAGTTCAAGTTCTTCACTCAATCAATCACTTCAACAACAATGCTTATAAACCAATCTCACATATAGCTCAACAACTCAATAAGGAAACCTAATTAAATCCTTTTCACTCCAAACTTGTTTTCTAGAAAATCAATCAATCAACTCAACTATGGAAGAATGTGCCCATACCTTTTTCTTGATGAAGAATAGTCTTTAAAACCTGTCTCAAGTATAACCACTTTCCTTACCAAACACCAAGGTTAGATGACAAAAATATCATTCTAACTCTTCTTCAAAACTTTTCTTCAATACAAAAGTTAGCACTTAATTACTCCTTATAATCTCCAACTTGAAATAAATAATATTCAACATTCTTCAATTTCAAAATATAAAATTCAACCTTCCTTATAACTCCTTAGCCTCTAAAATTCCAACTCAGAAATTAAAGCTTTGCACTTCCTTTTAACTCCCCTAATAACTTACACACCAAATAACATGCAAAGTACTTTAATTAAAATTACTTTAGAAAAATAAAAACATTATTTTTCCCTTTAAATTTTTGCAGGCCAAGACAACCAAATTAAATCACATACCTCAATGCACTCAAAAGGGCCTTGGTGGGATTTGAACCCTCGTTGGTTCTCCCCAAAGCGCTTTCGCAGTGCTAGCACCCACCGCTTGGGCTGCGTGGCTCCACAAGAGCCAAAAGGCACTTCGGTGCCTTTACCTTCTCCCCACGTTCGATGCACAAGACAAAATGCTTGTCCTTCTTCCCAAAAATCATGTGCTGGGTTTCGAACCTGCCTCAACTTCCACAACAACGTCTTACGCAGCCCTTGGCTGCCAACCAAGCTACAAGCACTTCGTGTTGATTTCGGAGGATGCCAAACTTTGTCTCTTTCCCTTGCTCGATTTGCACATGCGAAATTTCCTTCTCTTTTCACGAGCCAACACAAGTCGCATGGATAATTTCAAATGCCAATATTTTGGCATATTTATACATAGGGTTTTGCTTCCTTCAACGTCGGCACATTTTGAATTTCCAATTCGAATTTGATTTGGAAAGTTAAAATTAAATATTAAATAAATATTTAACTTAACTTTAGCACCCAACATGAAAGTTAAAATTAAAGTTTTAATAAATAATTAAAATACTTTAATTTAAATTAGATGTTGTAATCAAGTAATTAAAATATTTAATATTAAATAAATATTTAAATTAACCTTAGCACTTATCAATATTTAAATTAAAATTTTAATCAGGGATTAAAATATTTTAATTTAAATTAACATGTGGGTCTTTTCAACTTTGTCCTTGATCTCCTTTAACTTGATCTTGGTGCCGAAAATAATAATAAAATATTATTATTTAATTTGACTTCTCCTTCTTGGATCTTCATTCTATGAGCTTTCCTAATGTCCTCAAAGATGATGAATATTGCTCAACAATGCTTTTGACATCAATGACAATAACATTCCTCAAAATGTCCAAAAAATCCCAGGATATAAATCAAGTATAAACTTCTAAACTTTCATGCTTTCTATGCCCTCACAATTCGGTAAAAATTTTAATAGTTGGTTAAATTTTGGTAATAAGCTCGAACTGACATTAATCCTTACTACAAATTAGTGAGTTCCTAGGACTTCTCCAAGACATTAACTTTACTTGTATTATTAGTCTTGGAATTCACCACCTTCATTGGGTCTCTTACCAACTCAAAGCCCATTCTAGTGTCAACTTCTCTTATTGGCTCTTTGAATGCTTTCGCATGACCACCTACATGATATCTTTCCCTGATCAAGTTCTCAATAAAATTTTTTTGTTGATCTATTAAATATTGTTGTTTATCCACATGAGTTTGTAATAATTACACAACCTTTTAAAGGGTTCCTTCCCCTTAACAAGCTCATTTGGAGGAAGTTCATTCAATCATTTCATACTTCTATCATGTTGAGGACCTTCATGTATTATGCCTAACCTCATTCCTCTCATTGGTCTTTGAGTGGTTTCTTCCTCCCTATATCCCATAGGTTTTTCTAAATATCCACCTCACAACTGTAAAAACCCAAAACCAACTTCATTTTTTGTTGACCAAAGAAAATAAGGAAAGTATAGAAAGTATTTTTTTAAATTGAACTTCCTAAAACAAACCTAGAAGTCATAGAACTAATTTTGTTAATTTTATTTTTGAATCATCCAAGCGAATAAATTGTTCATAACATAGACATATCCACCATATTTGAGTTTAAGACTGCTGCAGTCAGTCATCCAAGTGGAGGAGATTGGCTTTATCCCGTTGAATAGCCTTTTTGTGAATTTGATCATCCTCATTTATCGTCCACATTTTTTGGCATGAGGTTCAAACCACGACAAGGGTTATCCTCTAGGGCCCATAACACCTAGAGGGGGATGCTTTCTTCCCTTTCCTCTTCATACCGAACCCTCGACAATCTTGTCGACTTATTTTTCCTCAACATGGAAGAGGTTAGCGTAATTATGTCTCCGTGACTAACTGGTGACTCCCTTAATCCTGGAGGCAGTTAACGCCATGTCAATGCCCTGACCTTGGACCTCTTTACTCATACTCACTGCAACTCACAGTGATTTATCCCATACCAAACCCTGTGGTCATTCCACCTAAGTTCAATGAGTAGGTAATGAGCACTTGTGCTATCCGAGTCCAACCTAAAAAGGTGTCCCATACCACCCTTCTCACTCCCATCCTGACCAAGTCATTTTGACCAATTCCATTAGAACTAGGTTGTCTCAAGCTTGTTGCGTGCTTCCCCACACCTCAACATACTTGGATGTTCTTTTGTTTAATTTTTCAATTTCAACCTTCTAAGGGTCTTTTTAGGATTATTTCATTGTCAACTATTTCCAAAGAGTGATAACTACTATACCCTAAGGCAAGCTCTTTATAGTGTACAATAAAAGTATATCCCAATAATCACATACTATTAATTTTATTAAACACTATATCGGGTTTAAACCATTCTAGAATATAGTTGTACTTTTCCCAAAATCTATTGGTCTTTTGATTCACAAAAAGAGTTTTGATAGCACTAGCTACTTATGCAAGTATAGCTTAAACACCATAATTTATTTATGTGAAGTTTGATAATAAATCTTCATGAGTTTTTCATAGCCTCCACACTGTTTACATACAAAAGCTTTAGTCATCAACTATCCTCATTAAGGTTCGGGTCTCGGTTGCCCATACTACCAAGGTACTGGTCAACTTAGCAACAGAGTGTAAACGATTTCTACAAAATAGGTTTTTAGTTCATAGACATCAATTATTTATTCAAATATAACTTGTTTTCCTATTGGATATTCCAAAATTCGACAAGGTTAAAACACTATTTGCATTATTGAACTCTCAATTCCAAAAATCTCAATTGCAACATTCCGTAAGAGAGGATTTTAAACCAAATATATTTAAATAAATAAGGATACACAATTTCGTATACAATACATGAACTTTGCTCAACATCACTATAAACACTTGAACCATTTCTCTAATACATATTTTGTTCTAGCAAAAGAAATAACAACACATGAGGCTATATCTCCTCTTTCATGACATAGACATCATATATTCATTGTTTGATTTTGAATCACTTTCACCTACGAGCTTCGTTTGTCCAATTGCACAACTACTCGTCTTCGGTAGTTTCGCTCTGATGCTCGGGCTCGGTACAATCAAGTAGTATACGACCACATCCTTTGGTTTTTGGTATTCACACTACAATAACTTTGGTACGACGTCCCTCGATGCTAGCTTCTAGCAATGTGCTTTCCAATTTCACTCAGCACCATACCATTTACTTACAAAGATCAGTAGTCCACGTAGGGAGAAACTCAGAATCATCACTAGGGATCAGATACGACTCTCAATTAATGTACATGCAAATTTTAACATGCCTAAATGCAAATCAAGCTATCAAAAGCAGCATACAAAAATTCACAAAATTTCCTTTCCTAGATTACCAAAGATTTATCTTTATAATTCTCTTTGTTTCTTCCTTCCTTCTCTTGCCAATAAGGCTTCCTTGAAACTTGCCTCCCATAACATAAGGTGTTTCCCTGTCCCCAGATAAGTATAAATTAGTTTTTTCCAATTTGATTTAAATTAAAGTACAACTCGCTCACAACTCTCAATATCTCGTTGCTTCCAAACGTAATTTTTACTGCAATGCAACAATGTAACAATCATAAAGTCTCTTGGTAATGCAATGTTTAAAACATCATAACAACAAAGTTTAACCAACATTACATTACTTCTTAAAAATAGAATGATTCTCAATAATTCAGTAATTCATCTATCTTTCCATTACTTTCAATTACTATCTGTCAACACAGTGTCGTAGCAATATTTCACATAGTGAAAAGCTTACTAATACAACAATATTAAATTATCAAATCCTTTGCTTTCATTTTACCATCTACTAACATGGCAATACAACAAAGTTTCACACAACGATAAGTGAGACATGTTAAACATTTTTAGCAAGCATGGAGAATGAATACTTTGTATTAGAACTACAGAAAACCGACCTATTTCATGCTCTCTAACCACTCTCGTTCTCTGCTCTTCGCCTCCCACTCTCCCTTGTCTCGCCTCTCTCCTTCTTTCCTTATCCTCTCAACAATTGTTTTCTCTTTTATTTTATTTTTCCTTTTTCTAAAAACAATTTGTGAAGGATGCACAAGTTGTTTACCTTTCCCCTTCATGTGTAGCGCCATATTGTTGAGTCACCACCACTCCCACTCAACTTCGTGCGCACACCGAGTTATCATAACCATTAATCATTCACGATAGTTTAACAACAAACATGGAGAACACATCTTCACACATGGATGTTTTCAATTAAAACTTAGCTCTGCCCATCATCTAATCATTTATTTAATATTTTTAATAATTATTTCCATAGTCGTATAAACTACTTTTCACACACTTTAAAGTAGGATAAGATAAATAATATTATAACCAATCTACTTCCACCTCTATGTAATGGAACAATGGTATTTATAAAAACCTTTCCTACATGGTAAACTTATTTACCATAATAAATTCATATATAAACAAAGATCATTTTAAATATTATACTTCATGCCATAACAAGCAATCACACACACAAGCATTTCCAAACTAGTGGCTCCCAACATCATTGTCACTTTAAACAACATCTCCTATTTCTCACCATACAAGCAATATTTGAGCCAAATAAATCCATGCAATGATGCAATATGCAATGCACCTAAATGATATGCAAGCATGAGTTTCCATGTACTCGCGAGTCAAATCATCACTTCATTGTCTCACCTTTTTCCCCCTAACTTGTTTTCATTCATTGCCATTACGCACAACTGTCCTGCACTCACAAAAGCCATCGTTAGCAGTACCAAAAATCATAGAAAAAGGTATGTGTATGCATAATTCACTATTTTTCATAAACCGTGCGAGGAGGGTCATTACAACAACATTCATGTCATTTGACCTGTAGGTGAAAGAAGTAAATCAATTGATATTTTTGTCTTTGATTTAATCAAAATATTTAATCAGAGTCCAACAATTGAAGATCTCTTCTACTTTGATACCATATGTAACAACCTAGGCCTACTCACCTAGTTGATCCAACTAAAAATAAACAAGCATTTTCACATGGTATTTTTTTATTTTCAAATTACAATTTTGTTCTTGAAAGTGCTTTTAGGATCATAGTAGATTTGATTCACCCAATAAAACATTAGCAAAATATTTAATAAGTATAGATATATCATACCACTTTTGGGTTCAATACTACTGCAGATAGCCACCCAAGTTGACAATATTGGTCAAATCCTATAGATAAGTGTCATTATGTGGTAACAACTTGTCTCATTTAACATCCTTAGGTTTTGATATGGGTGTCATTCCATGGTTGGTGTTATCCTCTAGGGAACATAAAATCTATAGGGATATGCTTTCTTTCCCCATCCCTTAGCACTTGTGAAACCATGATTTAACTCGTTGATTTGTTTCATATTTAATATGCAAGGGATCAGCGTACACATACCCAGTGTCTAGCTGATATTCCACTTATTGGAGTCATTTAGAGCCATGTCAATACAATCATCTTGGACTTGATAACTCACAATCATTATGAATCACAAACATTTTTCTCATACTAAAAATCATGGTTGAATTTAGCTATTTCAAATGAATGCATGACTTAGCACAATACTATTTGAGTAGTAACCTTAAGGTGGCATCCCATACCACCCCTCATTACTAGCTATAACCAAGTAATGTGTTTCGACCAATTCTATTAGGCTATGGTTTCTCTTGAGACACATTATGTGCATACCCACACCTCAACATCATTGGGTGTTCATGTTATGTTGACCTTCACAAGGAATAAGACAACTAATTCTCTCCATGGTATTTATACCATAACAAAAATAAAGATTGAATTTATCTAAGTCAAATGAATGTATGACTTATTATAGTACTATATGAGTAGTAACCTCAAGGATGTATCCCATACCACCCCTCATTTCCAGCTCTGACCAAGTCATGTGTTCCTATCAATTCTGTCAGGATATGGTTTCTCTCAAGATACTTTGTGTTCATACCCACACCTCAATATCATTGGGTGTTCATGTTTTATTGACCTTCAATGAGGAATAATACAACTACTCCTCTCCAGGGGGTTTAAGAAAAGGGTTAATATGACTTCTAAAATTTTAGTTATTTTTTCTCATTTTCTCAAGTAACTCATATGCTTTATTTTATTATAACATGATTAAAACCCAAGCTAGCTAATTTTCTCTTAACCTAGTTTAAGTTTACATCTCACTTTGTAAATGAGTTATCTCTCAATCATCTCAATGTTTGAAAGGCTAATCCCTTTTCATAAGTTGGATTGCACTTGAAGTTTCCCTATCTATTCTCAATGATATATTTTTCTTACACTTAGTCTAGGTTTTTCCAATTCACATATGAGTAAAGAATAGCATCATAAAACAACCAAAACAAATATACATAAACATTTATTAAAAGAGGTTTTCTCAGCTTAATTTTTCCATCAAATCCTAAGTGAATGTTTCATACTTCAACCTTCATTAATTATTTAAAAGCCTATACAGTAACCAATATTAATAGTCCTTTGTAATAGGCCATAACTAAGAATGCTTAACAAGCAATCTATTAAAACTTTTGAAGTATTCCTAATTGTTCACAACTATACCCACCAACTAAACAAAAGGTTCTTATTTTTTTTCCAAGCTTAAAATATTATGGAAGTGTTCAATAATGCCTCAGAATGATGTTTCAATTTTTATACCTTTCGTTGTTCCTAGATAAGGTTGTTCAAACTCAATTTTAGTAGACGAACATGAAATGTATTGGTTAATATTGAAGTTAAACTTATCTCAAAAGTATTGATGAATTCTGGTTTCAGGAATGCCTGAATATTTTATTTTTTGATAAATATGTGGTTAACAATCTACCACCGATCAATAGAATAATTAATACTCTTTTACATACTAAGGTTAAATTACCCATTTGACAACAATATTTTATTTAATATTTAAAAAAGTCTCGACCATTCAAGCATTAAGTTTTTAACCAAATGTAGCCTAATAAGGGTATTGGTCTTCAATGCCAAATTATATTCACCTTGCTCTAGTTCCTTTTCAAGCTTACTGAGAATGGTGAATTCTATAAGGGTATTAAGTATAAATTATAACAAGACAAAAATATACACTTATATTTGTTCAAGAAAGTAGACATCATATGATGCAACATAAAGTGAAGCTTCATCCTAAAATCCAAGGCACAACCATAATTTAACAATTTCTAGAGGATTCTTAGAAATAATTCAATATCTATTATATTAATTGATAATGTGCACATTGACCAATCTTAGTTAGACATAGTGAGAAGAACCATCCTTTCACAATTTATATATCAAATATTGTAAACCCCTGATAGAACATCTTCATTACAACTACATTCATACAAATTCATCTTCGATTTGAGAACTAACATAATTTTACTCATGCCTCGGTGAGAGTTATTAGATAATTTACTAGATATTATATATATGATATAGTTATCATATAATCTTTTATCTTGATATTTCATTATGTAGAGCCTACATTCTACTTCAAGCCTGGCATCAAAACACAATTAAATTCTACATAAGCATTTCTCATAGACAAGAAAATTCTCATATTCACTATTCCAAATTTTATAAATAATATTTATAGCATTTAATGAGAGCTTTCGTCTCACCATCAACAAATCATGGCTAAACTTCTAGCTTAATTACAACCACAAAACTTTTTCTTCACCATCCAAGTTCCCAAGGAGAGCACATAAGGGATCATATGGCTCCTAGACTTTTAGAATGCAAGCTAAAATACAATCAAATTTATTTTCCTATCATCTCAAACTTAAACAGTTTTCAATAAGAATCATCATGCATGAAATGCCATATGTAGTACACTTCAAAACAAACACAAATAGTGTTTATTAGGATTTCATTTTTTCCATTTCTAATCATGAATAGAATTCCACACAATAGGAAATCCAACTTGTATCTAATTATCTCCCATTATAGATACAAAACTAGGAAAACTAATTTACTTTCTTTTTCAAATAAATACATTCATTTTTTCAAATAAATATGATTTAGAGAATATTTTTCTTGAAAAGTTTAGAGAACCAAAAATACCATGCTTACTTGTAAATGTTGCTATAGAACTGAAACAATTTTTTCCCAGAATGTATCTATTTCCACTGTCAAAATCCCTTATAAAAATACATGCACACCCAACATATTCCTTATAAATGAAATTTGTTTTCAATAATAAAAACAAAACATGAATAAATTTCCCATCCAAGATATGCAATGCAAGTACAATCCACTACTTCCACACCAATAAGCAAATTATACACGTGATGCCAAAGCTAGAGTATGGTTGCACACACTTCAAATTATTATGACTTTCTCATCTAGAAGCCTTATCCATTGTGCACAATTCCAAACTACTCACTGACATCCACACATTATGACATACTCAAAATATGCTTTTTATTTTTTATTTACTATCACTTATATACAAGGTTATGCATAAGGGGTTGGACTCAAAATGTACTTGTAAAAAAATGGTGAATCCTAATTGAAATCAAGGTGAATCAAGGTGAATCCTAAGAAAATCAAATAAATCATCTTCACACAAAAATTTGGGGTATTTTAAGCCCTAAAAATTAAGTTCATCTTTGTGGAAATTTTTGATCCATAAAATCACCTTATAACTTATAAAAACACCACCATTATATCAGTATCAAAATGAGCTTTCCAACGAGTACAAATATGCATATGTTTGGATATATATTGTGGTGAATTCACCCTAAGAAAAAATTGGCCCTAAAACTTTTAGGCGAATGGTCCGACGTTGAGGGTCTTCATATTTTCCAATTTCCAATTTTGGAAATCCTAATATTCACCCAATTTGCAAATATTTGCCACTATGCATAACCTTGCTTTTATATATATATATATATATATATATATATATATATATACTTTTATTTTTAAGACTATATGAAAATAGGAAATCTAATTATAAGAAGACATAAGGGATATGGATACATCATGATAAGGAATATTAGAAACTAGAATTACTATGAAATCATATAACATTTTCATAAATTCCTGCATTTCACATACGAATTATAATATATCTCGAATATATTTGTAGACAACCAAAAGTTACACATTATTGCTTCTAAGTATTTTTAGGCCACCATGGGGCATCATAGGCAATAATAGGCCACTTTAGTCATATATAGGCTACCTTGGTCACTAGTAGACTCTAAACCTATAAAACCTAGGTAAAATTCATCCAGGATGCTTCCTATCCACTTGGAATCCATCTACAGCCCCTTAAGCCCACTTAAGCCATTTAATACACCTAATTAGGATCCCATGGGACCGTTCCCCCACTAAAGATCCTAATTAGGTTAATTAACATTCTAATTAATCATTGACTTTAACTTACATGAAATTTATCCCTTAAGTGAGTTTAATTAGGGTTCTAAGACAAATTAGCCCTAAGAACACTCCCACACATGTGTGCACCATGAGATTACTTAGGATATTTTTGATGACCCTAACTAAACCCTAACCTAATATAGGACTTAGAAAACCCTAGCTAACCTTATCCCTTCCTCACACATGTGTGAGGAGGAGATATTTCTTTAGGACATGTGGGCTTCACACCTTCTCAAACCCTAAAATAAATCCATTAGGAAGTGACTCTAAGGTTTGGTTTATCTAAACCCCTAATCTTGACCTTAGCCTTTTCTACAAATAGAGGGTTACCCCTCTCATTTTACCTCTCTTTCCCATTTCAATCACTTTATAGAAACTCTACCAAAATCGTACCATAGTTGATATGACAAAACTATACTATGCAAAAAACATCAAAGCATTTTACGAGCCCATCTAGACAAAGGATATCCACTAGAAAGCATTCATAGTCCAATTCACCCCTTGCTCTATGAATCCAAATTCCAATTCATAGGACACCTTGCATATTGACTTTATAGTGGGTTTACAACAACAAAATCAATAGGTATTAGTTCTCTCATGTTTTAACAACATTCTAGTTTATTTTTTATCATTATTTCATGTTATTTTTATGTTGAGTTTATATTTGATCACTATGGGTCTTGATTGAGACAGAATCCTAAACTTACTAATAATATTTTGCATGTCTAAAAACTAGGTGCAGAATAAAACCACACCAGCAAAAATATATGAGTCGACCATGGACACAAAAGCCCACCTTCACTAAGGAATTCTTAAAGACATCATTAGGATGTTGTGTATTTTGTAAAGAAAATAGGGGCATTAATATTTGTAACCTATAAAGCATTTCTTTATGAAATAAAATATCATTCCTAAGTAGTTTGTATTGTGTTGAATTACTTGATCAAATGAATGTCTCTTTTTGTTATTTTCATTCTTGCACACCTAGTGGGACCCCCACAAAAGTTTACATTAGGTTAGCTTTCTTACAAATCTAACGCAATATATAGATTTTTTGCTATTGCAGGTACCCTCAAGGTATAACATAACCTTCCTAATCCCTGATGAGCACTTCAAGTTAGCAGAAAAAATATTTTGATGCTCCTATCCCTTGGGTAACTTGCATTTTTATTTTCATGTCATTAGATTAGGACTCCATTTTTTTTGCATCTTCTAACATAGGATTTCAATTTAGTTTTGCATAGATAGTCTCAAATTTATTTCATGTTTCAAAATTAGGGTTCCAAAATCTCTTTCATCACATGCTTCACTTTTCTCATTTACATACTGCATAGAATAGATCCTTATTTCTTTTATATAAATGCACATAAGACTAGTTTTCATTTTAGAAGTGCATATAAATCTAGTTTTATTTTCAAAAGCACATCTTGGCCTAGAAATCATTTCTAAAAATGCATTTAGATAGTCATTTTATTTCCATCAGTGATAAAAAACATACCTACATACACTCACGTACTAAAAAAAATAGTGCAAGGATTGGATTTTATCACCAATTCCCCACTCAATATTGGTGAGGTTATATTTCTACCCTCCACCAACTCACTACCCGTCTAGTCACCATAGTAGCCCCTAGGAGTGGTTTTCTAGACTTCATAAGTAGAAAATCCCCCACTTTTGAGATTGGTTTTTTAGAATTCATCACTGGAAGGGACCATAACAGTGGGATCATATTATATGCCTTCATTCATAGTGCTTACATAATTAGTGAAAAAAAAAATATCATTCTTGACTAAGCTCTCATGAGAGTGAATAAAACACTTTAATGGGTTAGTAGCAGGTCTCAAATAGTACCACCTCTTCTCATGAGAGGATATTGGACTCACTTTAGCATTTTGAGTTCCCCCCTATATGTTATCATTTTATTTCACCTTCCATATATATTTCCACTTACCCGTTGAGACACTATTCTATTTTGTGCACCCTTGTATGTTGTAGGATGTTCCATACCTATGATATTCCTATTCCATTTAGAAGTCCACCCCACTTCCCATATTTATTTTCTAGTAGTAAGATCCAACATCGAAACACATAAAATCAATAAACACTTAATTTTAAGCATTTAGAACTGACTCTAGTTACACATTGTTTGCATACTCATAGAACTGGTTTCAACACATACACTAATTAGTAGCATATTAATTGGTTGTCTATAGCCTATCACTTCTGATTTTTCTATCATATTCACAATATGAGTCCAATTCATAAGTCAACCTATGAATCAGGTCTCAATTCATATAGTGACTTGCAAATAGTGTTTCTAAGCACAAAAAATGCTCAAATTTCATAGGGTTACTCAAAAAACCTACATAGATCACACCTAGAACCTCAAATTTCCATTTTTGAATAGTTATAAGCATAAATTCACCACACACAATAACATGCCTACCGTCACACGTAGTCAAGCATGAGAGCAAGTGCACCTCAACGAGGAGGTATTTTCACTGCTTCTAACCCATCTACTTCTTTCTCTACTTATGCAAGATAATATGCCACTCTCATGGTATACCACCCCATAGATTTAGACTTACATCACGCATAATTTATGTCTCATGATGATACTCCCACTTCATTTGGTGAATATGATCCACTTCTTCCCCATTCAACTTCACCTAACCCACCTTTCATGCTTTGTGATCACATCATCTACACCACTCCAGGACATCCACCTCCTCTCTTTACTATTGATGAGGATATAATTCCTACCTTACCTACCTTCACACATCCTTTCTTCCAGATTCTATCTCAATCACTTCTTGAGAATGACACTTCCTTGCTTAATCATACTTACCCTTTGATCACTTCATTCACCTCTACCATTGGTATGATATTTGATTCCTCATATTCCACTCTAATAACACAGGAACCCTCATCACAAATTCATCCACTAAAGCCTCCTTAGGATCCATAGTATGAACCCCTACAATCATCATATAAGGATGCTTTCTAAGCACCACAACCACCATCTTTCCAACAACCTCCCTTTACATACTTTGATGCTACATCACAACCACCTTCCCACTTACAATAATTCTCATATCATACACATCAAAACACACTATCACCCTCATCTGGTAATACCATTTGACCATGTCATCTCCTTATGCTCCCATCATGGAAGCCCTAGTAACATCCTGTTCATTACCTCCACCTACATTTTACCTTCCTAGGATGTATGGTGTACCACCTTCCATTCTACTTCCATATTCATTTGTACCCATATTTTGAATCCCTCCATCACCTCTATTTCAAGCTCTAACTCCTAATTTCTTCCCTACCTATGATCCACGACCTATGTCTTATCCTACTAATCCTCTAAGATATCCAAATTTGCTTAGATTTTCTACTCATCATTCTCCTAGACAAATTTAGGTACCATATTTAGACACCTCATATCACCCATCACTAGCATTATTTATCTAGATACCACTTTGTCCACCGTAGCCTCCTGATCTTACCTTCTTTATGAAACCTCATGCTTGGTCGTAATCTCCCACAATCCAAACTTGGTCGTAATATCCCACAATCCAAACATTACAATAGGTTTATCTCCAATAGATATTAGTTTAGAAACCACATATCCTACAACTATAATATTACTACCCTTAGCAGATACCTATTCCACAACAAGGAGTCCCATCATATTCGTCATCCTATGCTATCCAATAGCCTCACTTATAGGTAAAATTACCATATGTTCCACCACCACATTGGAAGGAGAAAAAATTTAGTATCCTCCTCATTATTAGTCTCCACCTACCCCTACACAATCCTCTACACCCTTAAAACCCGAGCTTCAACTTCTACAAGATGAATATAAAATACTCAAACTTTTTATAGTCGGTTATGGGTCATAAAATTCCACATATGATGATCTTTGTAATGGGCCATTCCACCCTTCAGTTCCCATTTCTCCCTACCCTTATCACTTCAATATCTTAAAGTTCAATAAGTACAAAGGGAAAGAGGATCGCCATGAACATGTTAGCAATTATCGCTCAGCTTGCTATCAACTTCACAGTAGAAACCCCATCATGTTACATATATTATCCCTCTCGTTGTGGGGACAAGCCCTATATTGGTACAACATGCTTCCATGCCACAACCTATACATATTTGAGCAATTATCCAACTCATTCTTAGAACACTTTTCCATCAACATAAATAAGAAAACTAACTTCTTAGATATTTATGCCTTGTGTTAGGTGGACGATGAACCTATTATCAAGTTTGTTACTATATGGATATCGGTTATACATGACCTCACTCATGTCCTCCTATCCACTGATTTAGTTACACTCTTTCCAAATATTTATCACAAGCATATCTCCACCAGGAAGCTATTGTGCAAGCTAAGGTCATTGAGGACATCAAGGTCCAATTTGGAAAGATCAACTTTTGATTCAATGAGAATGTACCAAATCAACCCTATATTAGACCACCACAAATAAACCAAGTGGTATTAGCTTCTCCCACCACTTCATTCATCTCATGACCTCCACCTCCATCGTAGTAGTTTTTTTATACTAGCACACTTCTTGCACCCTGATCGACACAACTTCATGGTATCTTTTTTTATATTTTGTAAAAAAATTTGACCGTACTATCTAAGCCCTTGCTAGCCCTATTTCAATAATTTTATGATTCAAGCCACATTACCATACCTAATATCCAACATCTTGATCCCAATCAACCCAAACCTCAAGGATATATCAAGCAAACTTTTTGCGCATACCATCAACAACATGGCCATGATATAGACTCTTGTTATTCCTTTCGTTGTCTTGTTCAAGATCTCATTGACTGGGGTACAATGCGAGTCTCAAACCCCCTCGAATATTAAAACTAAAAATTGGATATTTACCATAACCTATTACCCAAACACTAGGGGGAAAATCCCCAAGGTCCTTAATCAATACCCAAGGACAATCTAGATAGGTTAAAAATATCCAATGAGATCCACCCTCACATGGTGTCATTGGTACGATAAAACTTACCACCGAATCCCAATGTCATTTTACCCACTAGGGCATGCAAGTGGTTTCACCCTTGACACCATTCACTTATCCACAACTTACTCTAATAGCACAAGCCTCACCACACATCCCACAAAATATTATTACCATCTATGGTAGTATTACACATCTGTTATGCAACACCCCAACTAGGCTATCCATATTCAACCTCTTACAACAATATCAAACCCATTATTAGGCATTGAATGACATCCTATGATCCATCAATCTTGAAATTCATGGCATAAATATGATTATTAACTTTATGGGAAAAGTACCCTATTGCCTTGAACCCTCCTTTAGATTCCATGACCATGAGATCACAAAAATCATAGTGGAAGGATCATATCCACCTCTTCATATCTAGGCAACCATCAATGACATCACCTACAAGTGTGTTCTTGTTGATGCTATCTCTTCCATAAATATCATCTCTAGAGATGCCCTACATCATTTGCACATCCCACCTACTCATTTTTCCACATCATCGCTTGAACTTAGAGTTTTTGATGATTCCATGTAATCCATGGCAGGCTATATTGTCCTCTCCATTTGTGTCTATGTTTGAACCATATTCATCCTCTTTCACATTATTTAGGATGAGATGCAGTACAATATCTTGCTTTGATACCCATGGATCAGGGACATGCAATGTGTCCCTTCTACCTTACACCACTATCTTAAGTATGTCTATGATGGTCTCATCCATTGTGTTCCTATCAATGGGGATCCCTTAAAATTCTAAAAAATCACATACCTTCCACCAAGACCCTCATCATCCTCCACTCATGTCCTCCCCATACATTTTCCTCACCCATTAGGAGAACCTACATACCCTTCTACACCAATCTCATCCACACAATAATCATCACCTAGCATGAAACTACACTCTACTATCATTCATTTCTCACCACCTTCCTCATGGTCTCTCCCTCCTTCTCAGTCATCTTCTTCCACAAATCCTCTTCCCATGCTTCCATATTTTTCACTATCATCATCTTCACATCCTATAAAATCTTATCATCCATCACCACAATCTTTCACATATTTGTATAGCTTGATTGCCACTCATCGTACCATGACTATGTAGTTCTCATACATGAACCACCCCATTCCATATTTCATAGCTAAATGCCATGATTGGGAACAATGATCTTCATGCTTATATGGTGAATTACTCCATTGTTCTCATCCCATAATATATAATTACTATATGGCATCATTGTATTTTTATTATGATTCACCACCTCATTTCCCCACAAACCACACTTTGAGTGTCAATTTTTATGACAAACCTTAGACCTGATGACTACAGTATTCAAGATGCTCATGTGCAACCCTCGATGATCCAATCCACGTGGGATTTATTCCATCCTTCAACTTCTATTTTAAGCATTGTTACCCCCTATAACTATACCAACTTTGTTTTTTCTAGTCTTGACTCCTCACTCTTGGTCACTATACCTCCACCGCCACAATCCAATTTTTGTGACACTTTAGACCATATGTCAAACCCATAATTTACCCTGCATTACCTTCAATGTTTCCATTGGTGCAAATTTAGTCTAGGATGCTATAAACAATGATTACGAACACCTATAAACCCCCTTATTCAATTACCAACAAAAAATTTGTTCTAGGATATCACCCCTCCGTCATACACATGCTTGAGTATGAGCTTCAAGACATTTCCTTGCATACCATGCCAACATATACACACACTAGAAGACTACATTAACATGGACATCCTATATGAGATCTTATCTCCCCATTCCATAGTCACCATTCCATGCACTTTCTTCCAATATATGTCTCCTAATGACATAAATTTTTCTTATTGTATCGATGCACTGGTTGATCAATTTGCTACTATATCTCTCATACCTTCTATCTCTTGTGCCTATTTCATCTCCTTCTTCACCACATCCATATTTATCCACACCACTACTCATCCATAAACAACTTCATCGATCCATCAGGTGATCTTGTTCTCCACCCATGGTATTACACCCACCATTAAACCTCCCATGATGATCCAATGCTTCTCAAATTTTTTTATCATATTCATCATCTTCGATGACCTCTATAGTTTCCATCAACATGGTTGATGTGGAATTATTATCCCCACTTTGATATTCATCATTCGTGTATTGTAAGAACACACCCAATCCTAATTTTATCAATTTCACCTACATTTCACCAACACCTTCATTGCAAGACTTTTTTCTATCACCTTCTATATTGTGCATCGAAAACACGCCTTCACCATCCATCCCACCTAAAATTATGTGGTTCCATCATATTGATGTATATTTGGATGATGAGTTTTAATTACCCAAGGCTAACGATGATCTCCACCTTATCCCAATTTTAGAACAACTCCATGATGGCTCCCATATGCTCGTAGAAGAAATTATCAATGTTGACATTGGTGATGATCCCATAAATCCACACATTATCAAACTCGTCACTAGCCTCTATCTAGAAGAGTGTATCCCATTTATTGCCTTCCTCAAATAATATATCAGAGTCTTCTCCTAGTCCTACAAAGACATGAATGGACTCAATCCTTCTCTAGTAGTGTACAACCTCACTCTCGACAAAGACACCAAACCTATCAGGCAAAAATTATGATGCATGCATCCTAAAGTTGTGTTACTTGTAAAATATAAACTCCAAAATTTTCTCGATGTAGATTTCATTCAACCTATTGATTACCCTAAGTGGGTCTCCAAAATAGTACCAATACATAAGCCCTCAAGTGAGTATTGCGTATGCACTGAATTTCATGACTTGAACAAAGCTTATCCCAAGGACAACTTCCCCCTACCAAAAATTGACTCAGTAGTTGATTCCATTGTGGGCCATGAAATGATATCTATCATGGATGTATTTCATAGCTACAATAAAATCAAAATCAACCCTACCAACCAATACAAGACTTCCTTCATAACCCCTTGGGGGACTTTTTGTTATAATGTCATGCCTTTTGGCATTAAAAATATTGGGGAAACCTATCAACGTGCAATGAATTACATTTTCCATGATGACATGTACAAAATTGTGGAAGACTACATCGATGATCTCATCACAAAATTAAAATAGTGTTCAGAATACCATGTTGACAACATTCATATTAACCCAAAGAAATACATTTTTGATGTCACTTTAGGAAAAATACTAGGGTTCATCATATCTTAACGAGACATTCAAGTGGATCCCAACAAATTTAAAGCTATCATCGAGATGTCTCCACCCACAAAACTCAAATAATTACATAGTCTACAAGGAAAAATTCAATCCATGTCATTTTAATGCACAAATTTCAGATAAATACAAGCCATTTAATAATCTCTTGCAAAAGGGATTCACCTTAAAATGGGATAAAAACTACCAAAAAACCTTGGATTCAATCAAAGCCTACCTTACCTCTTCATCGGTCTTATCTCCCCCACATCTACAAAGGCCACTTACCCTATATATTTTAACTACAGACTTCGCACATGGTACACTCTTAGCCTAAAATAATGAGCTCAATCATGAGTGAGCTATATACTACATCGGTCATATGCTAGTTAGATATGAAACCCACTATATATACATGGAAAAGTTGTGCTTGGCTATAGTCTTTGCCACCCAAAAACTACATCATTACATGCTTAATAACACTACATTTGTTATTGCTCATGACAATCTGCTCCGATACATGATGAACAAGAGTTATCATAACTCTTGTACTGCTAAATGGATCATGCTTCTTACTAAATTTGACCTAGAATTAATTTCATAAGAATCCATAAAAGTATAGGTCATTGCATACCAGCTCACTAAGGCCCCATTATCTGATAATTGTGTTGGAAATTTTGGGTACCTTGGGTACATTGCCTTTGCTCAAGTGTAGAAGTTGTCATTGATGTCAAGAAGCTCTTGAAGGAATTTGATTTAATGTCAAATTATTCAAAGCATGGACAATGAGTTTCCAAGAAGATCATAGTAGCCCATTTGCAAAAGATCAAAGAAAAAGACAAGTAAGAAAAGGTATGCAGCAGGCAAGAAAAACTATTGCAATTTCGTGACATGTTTGAGGAGAGAGAAAGAGCTGGAAAAACTGTCATGATTTCATGACATGTTGGAAGAGAGAGAAGAAGCAAGAAAAACTGTCGCGATTTCGTGACATGTCGCATTTTCATGACTCGAAAAGTGCAGGAAGGCAGAGAAGGAAAAGTGTCACGATTTCGTGACATATTGCAAAGAAGATTGTATGGACGGAAAAGTGTCACGATTTCGTGACATGTTGCAAGAGAGGGAGTCCGAAAGAAAAAATGTCATGATTTCATGACATAATGCTGAAAAGAGAGTCCACAGTGTGAACTGTCACGATTTCATGACAAGTTCAAAGAGAGAGAAAGTTACTCGAAAGGTGTCACAATTTCGTGACATGCTGAAGAGTTCGAAGTGAGAACAGTCATGATTTCATGACATGCTAAAAATCTCGAAGTGAGAACTATCACGATTTCGTGACATGCAGCAAAGGGAAGAGTCTAAAATGAGAAGCGTCACGATTTTGTGACGGGCTACAAAGAAAGCGTATGGAAGCTGAAAGCGTCACGATTTCGCGATAGGCAGAAAAGATAGTAGACGACAGCAGAAGTGTCACGATTTCACGACAGAAACTAATAGCATGTCTTCCATAGGTGAAGTGTCACGATTTCGCGACAAAAGTAGAGAGGAAGGCTATGAAGACAAAAGCATCGTGATTTCATGACATGTTCCAGTTTCGTGGGTGTAAGGCAGAGAGAAGCTCAAGGCAGCGAAAGTGTCATGATTTCATGACAGTTTTGTTTTCGCTAGTGCAAGCCGAGAGAAAGGTTGAGAAAGAGAGAAGGGTCACGATTTCATGACAGGAGTGAAGATGACGTCAGCAGAGGCAAAAGTGTCACGATTTCATGACAAAAGCAGAGAAGAAGGCCATGAAGTCAGAAGGGTCGCGATTTCGTGACAAAAGAGAAGATGACGTCAGCAAAAGTAGAAAGTGTCGCGATATCGTGACAAAAGCCATAAGATAGTGTTCGGTTGCAAAGGTGTCATGATATCACGACATGTTGTAGTTTCATGAGAAAAGCTACAGAACCATAGAGGTAGTTGAAGTCGACAGAGTTAAGGGTAGCAGCCGACTAAGTTAAGGGTAGCAGTCAACTAAGATCAAGGTTTTTATCTTGAAAGTATTAGTATAAAAGTAGGGCTGCTTGGAGAGAAAAGATATCGATCGAAGTGTGCGTTCGAAGAGCGGCGTTTGCAGACTATGCGAAGAGAAGAAGTTCGATCACCGAGAGCAGAGTACATTCTGTCGAATCTTCCAAGTGAGAGAGATCGCAAGGAAGCAGAGTGCATGAAGACTATGCGGCTGTAATTGCGTAGAGGTGCAAAGGTCGAAGTTTGATCAAGTGCACCTATGATTGCGTAAAAAGAGCGAAGGACTATGTTTTTGTGCAGAACAAAAAAAGAGGACAAAGACATTTGTGCCAGACCGAAGGACCGTGTTTGGTGCAGATCAGAGAAAGAGATCGAGGACATTTGTGCTAGACCGAAGGACTATGTTTTAGTGCAATTTCAAGGACCAACTTTGAGGTGATAGAGTTGAGGACAGAGGTCTCCAACCAGAGCAGGGAAGACAGGTGTCTTCTATGGATAGAGTTCCATTTGCTAAGGGCAGCTGAGGCAGAGGTCTTCTAGAGGATCACCAGTTAGAGCAGAGTTAGGGGAAGGTATCTCCTTTGAGCCGAGGCTCATAAAATTTGTAATTGGGAAGGTTTCCCAAAGAATTTGAGATAAAATTTTAGAGAAAAGTTTTGTGGACGTAGCCCAACCTTTCTGGGTGAACCACGTTAAAAATGGGTCTTCAATGTGTGATGTTTTCTGTCTTGTTTAATATTGTGTTGATGCCACTGCTATCTGAAATTAAAATTATTAAATGGTTAAGTCTTATACTGTTCACCCCCCCTCTCAGTATAAGTTCATGTTCTTCAATTGGTATTAGAGCAGGTTTCTCCAAAAAAATCCTAACAGCTTGGAGAAGGATCTATCAGAGGAACATACAGATTCAGAAAGAAATGAAGAGGTTGGGTTCGATCTCAAAGGTGAATTCTTCTTGGCTTTAAAAAGGCTTGAAAAATTCAGGGAAGAAAATTCTGTTCTCAAGCATCAATTTCAGGAAAAAGAGATTGCAAGATCAAGATTGTCTCAAAGAGTTATAGACTTCAAAATTCTAGCTGAAGAAGGAAAGAAGGTTGAACGGGTTCTGACAGAGGCTTTAAAAGGAAAGGAAACTGATTGCAAGAATCTAGAAGAAGAGGTTATGTCTCTTAGAATGAAGTTGGAAAAATTGGCTCTCAGACAGAATACTTCGTATGACAAGCAAAAGAAGGATGGTATCACTATTCATGAAATAGGGTCTTCGAGCAAGACCAATCTTCATCCTGAAGAGCGGTGGATTCCAGTTGGTCACAAGAAGAACAATCATCCAAGGCATCAAAACAGATTACATAATACTTTCCATGGCTATTGTTTTTCTTGCAAGAATTTTGGTCACAAAGCTATGCATTGCAATAAATCCTTGAATAGCCATAGTAAGGAAAATGTTAACTCGTTTGCACCTCTTATGAATAAAAATTTCATGTGTGTCAAGTGCAAGAATTTTGGGCATACAACAAGGATGTGCAGTTTGGATAGATCTAGCCTTGAGTTCACTAAAAAGAAAAATGAGATCAAATCTAAGTCAATGATAGTTCAAACTGCTTTTCATGCTCAAGAAAAAGTAGAAAAATGGTATCTTGATAGTGGTTGTTCAAAACATATGACTGGTGAAAAGGAAAAAATTTTGGTCTTAAAACAAACTAACCGAGGAATAGTCAGTTTTGGAGATAATAGGTCAACTAAAATCTATGGTAAAGGGACTCTTAGTTTGGATGGGAAATCCAAAACAAAAAATGTGCTCTATGTAGAAGGCCTAAAACATAATCTTCTAAGTGTGAGTCAACTTTGTGATCAAGGGCACATAGTATCTTTCTTTTCAGATAGATGTGAGATAAGTAAAGAAAAAAATGGAAAACTCATTGCTAGTGCTACAAGGACTCCAAACAATCTTTACATGCTAAGTGAGATAAAAAGGGAAAAGTGTTTTCTAACTCAAGAAGATGAGAGTTGGTTATGGCATAAAATATTGGGGCATTTGAGCTTTGATAATCTTGTCAATATTAGTAACAAGGAAGCAGTTAGAGACTTTCCCAAAATAAAAAGGCCCCATAACATCATTTGTGGTCCTTGTCAACATGGAAAAAGGACCAGAACCAGTTTCAAATCAAAAGGGTATACATATTCAAAACCATTGGATCTTATTCATACTAATTTGTGTGGCCCTACTGAACTCAGAGCATTCGGGGAGAAAGCTACTTCATGCTGTTTATAGATGATTATTCTAGAATGACTTGGGTTACTTTTCTCAAAGAAAAATCTGAAGCTTTTGAAAAATTTAAAGCTTTTAAAGAAATGATTGAAAATGAGACTGACAAAAGAATCAAATGCTTAAGATCAGATAGAGGAGGAGAGTTCACTTCAAATGAATTTGTGGAATACTATGAGCAACACGAAATCAAAAGAGAATATTCAACAGAAAGAACTCCTCAACAAAATGGAGTAGTTGAAAGGAAAAACAGAACTGTTGAAAATATGGCTAGAGCAATGTTAAATGAGTCAAAAATTTTAGATGGCTTTTGGAGAGAAGCAGTCAGTACAACAGTCTACATCATCACCAGGGCTCAACTCAGAGTCAATCATCATAAAACTCCCTATGAGTTGTGGAAAGGAAGACCAGCTACAGTAAAATACTTCAAAGTGTTCGGGAGTAAGTGCTTCATCAGAAGGGAAGATCAAAATTTGGGTAAGTTTGATCCTAGGTGTGATGAGGGAATTTTTCTTGGATATTCCAGTAGAAGCAAGGCCTACATATGCTTCAACAAAAGAACTCATACAGTTTTAGAAAGCATAAATGTAACAGTAGATGAAAAGACAGGGATAAGAGAACCAATCAAGGAACTCAATGATGAAATCTGTCAAGAAGAATTCAGAGAGGTTTCAGATGAAGAAGAGGAAAGACAACAACTGCTTCCCAAAACTCCTTCACGGTATGTTCAGAAACATCATCCCAAATATTTGATCATTGGTGATCCAAATAGCAGGCAAACAAGAAGAAGAGTCATTCCTTCACATGATTCTACGAATGTTTCATTGTTATCTCAGATTGAGCCAAAATATTTCAGTGAAGCATGTACAGATAAGTTTTGGGTAAAAGCAATGGATGAAGAGCTAAATCAAATAGAGAAAAGTGAAACTTGGGATTTGGTTCCAAGACCTAAGGACAAGAATGTCATTGGCACAAAATGGATATTCAGAAATAAACTCAATGAGGATGGAAATATTGTCAGAAACAAAGCTAGGTTAGTCTATAAAGGTTATGCTCAAGTAGAAGGTGTTGATTTCGAAGAGACGTTTGCGCTTGTTGCTCGTCTTGAAGCTATCAGAATGTTTTTGGCCCTTTCAAGCTTCAAATCATTCAAGGTATATCAAATGGATGTAAAGTCGGCTTTTCTAAATGGGGTATTGGCAGAAGAAGTCTACATAGAACAACTAGAAGGAGTGTCTCTCACGGAACAGTCAGACCATGTGTGTAAACTAAAAAAGGCTTTATATGGGTTAAAGCAAGCACCAAGGGCGTGGTACTCAAGACTTGACAGTTATCTTCATGAGCAAGGCTTCAAGAAAGGCGTGGCAGATAGCAATCTGTATATTAAGAATGAAGGTGATGATATGTTGATTATGGTTGTCTATGTTGATGATATTATTTTTGGGGGGAATAATACTCAGATGTGCAAAGTTTTTGCTAACACCATGCAGAAGGAATTTGAGATGTCTATGATTGGAGAGCTGTCATTATTTTTAGGTCTTCAGATTGCTCAATCAAAAGATGGTGTATTTCTCTCTCAAGGAAAGTATATCAAAGAAATGTTGAAGAAATTTGGGATGATGGACATCAAACCAGTATGTACTCCAATGATTACAGGGTGCAAGATGAGTAAAAATGATGAATCTCCAGTGGCAGATCAGAGGTTGTATAGATCAATGATTGGCAGTTTATTATATGTTACGGCTACCAGACCAGATATCATGCAGGCAGTTGGGTTAGTAGCAAGATTTCGAGCAGCTCCAAAATATTCTCATGTTACAACAGTTAAGAGGATATTCAGATATCTGAAGGGCACTATGGATTTTGGGCTTTGGTATCCCAAAGGTGATGATTTCATCCTCATGGCCTATTCAGATGCATATTGGGTAGGAAATACTGATGACAGGAAGAGCACTAGTGGTGGAGTGTTCTTTCTGGGAAAGAGTTTGGTTTCTTGGCTTAGTAAGAAACAACCTTCAGTTTCCTTATCTACAGCAGAGGCTGAATACATAGCAACAATGGCTAGGTGTACTCAGGTTTTATGGATGAAAACCACCTTGGAGGATTTCAAAGTCAAGCATGAACAACCCATCTCCATATTTTGTGATAATACGAGTGCCATAAGTATTTCCAAAAATCCGATAATGCACTCAAGGACAAAGCATATTTCCATCAAGTATCACTTTCTAAGGGAGAAAGTGCAAGACAAGCTGGTCAAGCTAGAGTATGTGCCTACAAAAGAGCAGATTGCAGATATCTTCACCAAACCTCTTCCAAGAGATACGTTTGAGTATCTAAGGGAGAAATTGGGAGTTGTACTCCCACCCCAGAATTAATCACCTCATCAGGAGGTGGGGGAGGGACTAAGCTAAGAGGCTCATTCTTAGTCCCGAGCCCCAAAGGTGACCCTTTGCCATTGATGACAAAGGGGGAGAGATATGAGTAAGGGGGAGAGCTTCAAGTGAAGAGAAGAGCTTCAAGTCAGGGGGAGCAAAACTTCAAAGGCAGATTCTCGATTGTTAGCACAGCTGGTTTCAGTTTTGGCTCTTGAGATGTGTTTTCAGTAAAGGTTTGCCATCAATGACAAAGGGGGAGATTGTTGGCAATTTTGGGTACCTTGGGTACATTGCCTTTGCTCAAGTGTAGAAGTTGTCATTGATGTCAAGAAGCTCTTGAAGGAATTTTATTTAATGTCAGATTATTCAGAGCATGGACAATGAGTTTCCAAGAAGATCATAGTAGCCCATTTGCAAAAGATCAAAGAAAAAGACAAGTTAGAAAAGGTATGCAGCAGGCTAGAAAAACTGTCATGATTTCATGACATGTTTGAGGAGAGAGAAAGAGCTGGAAAAACTGTCGTGATTTCGCGACATGTTGGAAGAGAGAGAAGAAGCAGGAAAAACTATCACGATTTTGTGACATGTCGCATTTTTGCGACTCAGAAAGTGCAGGAAGGCAGAGAAGGAAAAGTGTCACGATTTCGCGACATATTGCAAATAAGATTGTACGGACGAAAAAGTGTCGCGATTTCATGACATGTTGCAAGAGAGGGAGTCCGAAAGAAAAAAAGTCATGATTTCGTGACATAATGCTGAAAAGAGAGTCCACAGTGTGAACTGTCATGATTTCGCGACAAGTTTGAAGAGAGAGAAAGTTACTCGAAAGGTGTCGCAATTTTGCGACATGCTGCAGAGCTCAAAGTGAGAACAGTCACGATTTTATGACATGCTAAAAATATCGAAGTGAGAACTGCCATGATTTCGTGACATGCAGCAAAGGGAAGAGTCTGAAATGAGAAGCGTCACGATTTCACGATGGGGTACAAATAAAACGTACGAAAGCTGAAAGCATCGCGATTTTGTGACAGGCAAAAAAGATAGCAGACGATAGAAGTGTCACGATTTTGTGATAGAAACTGATAGCATGTCTTCCATAGGTGAAGTGTCATGATTTCATGACAAAAGTAGAAAGGAAGGCTATGAAGACAAAAGCGTCATGATTTCATGACATGTTCCAGTTTCGTGGGAGTAAGGTAGAGAGAAGCTCAAGGCAGCAAAAGTGTCACGATTTCGTGACATGTTCCATTTTTGCTAGTGCAAGCTAAGAAAAGGTTGAGAAAGCGAGAAGTGTCACGATTTCACGACAGAAGTTAAGATGACATCAGTAAAGGCAATAGTGTCACGATTTCATGACAAAAGCAGAGAAGAATGCCATGAAGTCAGAAGGGTCACATTTTCGCGACAGGAGTGAAGATGACGTCAACAGAAGTAGAAAGTGTCGCGATATCGCGACAAAAGCCATAAGATAGTGTTCGGTTGCAAAGGTGTCACGATATCGTGACATGTTGTAGTTTCGCAAGAAAAGCTACAGAACCACAGAGGCGGTTGAAGCTGACAGAGTTAAATTTGAGTCGACGCAGTTTAGGGTTTTGTAGTCGACAAAGTTAAGGGTAGCAGTCGACTAAGATCAAGGTTTTGATCTTGAAAGTATTAGTATAAAAGTAGGGCTTCTTGGAGAGAAAATAAATCGATCGAAGTGTGCATTTTAAGAGCGGCGTTCACAGTATGTGCGAAGAGAAGAAGTTCGATCGTCGAGAGCAGAGTACATTTTGTCGAATCTTCCAAGTGAGAGAGATCGCAAGGAAGCAGAGTGCGCGAAGACTATGCGGCTATAATTACGCAGAGGTGCAAAGGTCGAAGTTTGATCAAGTGCAGCTGTGATTGCGCAAAAAGAGCGAAGGACTATGTTTTTGTGCAGACCAAAAAAAGAGGACAAAGACATTTGTGCCAGATCGAAGGACTATGTTTGGTGCAGATCAGAGAAAGAGATTGAGGACATTTGTGCTAGACCGAAGGACTATGTTTTAGTGCAATTTCAAGGACCAACTTTGAGGTGATAGAGTTGAGGACAGAGGTCTCCAGCCAGAGCAGGGAAGACAGGTGTCTTCTGTGGATAGAGTTCCATTTGCTAAGGGCAGCTGAGGCAGAGGTCTTCTAGAGGATCACTAGGAAGAGCAGAGTTAGGGGAAGGTATCTCCTTTGAGCTAAGGCTCATAAAATTTGTAATTGGGAAGGTTTCCCAAAGAATTTGAGATAAACTTTTAGAGAAAATTTTTGTGGATGTAGCCCAGCCTTTCTGGGTGAACCACGTTAAAAATGGGTCTTCAATGTGTGATGTTTTCTATCTTGTTTAATATTGTGTTGATGCCACTGCTATCTGAAATTAAAATTATTAAATGGTTAAGTCTTATACTGTTCACCCCCCCCTCTCAGTATAAGTTCATGTTCTTCAAATTGGCCTCTCATCATCCAAATCCTTGATGATTCCATATTTAATATTACAAAACCTGAAGAGTATGTTGAAACAGATATAACTGATAACTTAACACTTTTCTTTGATGTTTCCCGCTGCACACATGTTAGGGGTGTAGGAATTGTATTTTTCACACCAAATTAAGAGTCTCTCATTTTCATTCAAACTAGGATTCCCATACACAAACAACAATGCAAAATACAAAGCTCTCATTCTTGGCTTGGAGTAGGCACATTCAATGCCTTCACATAATTAGATATTCCCTCTGTATCATGAATCAATTCCAGGAGATATGGTAATGTCATTGCCCTATCCTCCAACAATATAAACAAAACACTCAACAACTCCTCACCCAATTCGAGTGGTATGCTATTAAATTCACCCCACACCCCTCCAATCATTTTATCGATACAATGGCCTCCTTAGGATCATTAAAACCATACAATCTCATATCAGACATGAAACATGTGTCCATTCATATGCTTACACAATCAGCTATCTCATCTTCATCCCCTATAGATGATGAGAGCACTCATATTATCCACACCAAGCCATATGATCCTTGGTTTTCATAAATTAAGGTTTATATCAATTAGGTTTCCTACCTTGCAATATACTCCATGCTTAGTACCAAACATTCAAAAAATAGTATATTCACTACATGATACTGGGGGACATATTATATCATTGTATTTATGATGGTATTCTTCTATGTTTTCTCTAACCCCATGAATCTTAGTGGGTAGTACAAGAAACCCATTTTGTTACCTACGGTGCAACTTCGGTGGCTTGGCTATCACAAACCATATCCTATGCATGGGATACTACAATCTCAAAATGGAGCATGATTGCTATGAATATGTCAAGCAATGTATCAAATTCCAACAACATGCTAACATGACATATTTGCTATCACAAGCACTCCAACCAATTAAATCCATGTTTCCTTTCTCACAATGGGGCCTAGATATCATCAGATAAATCACACCTGCTTCATCAAGCAATCATAAATTCATCATCACTACCATAGATTACTTCACAAAGTGATTCAAAGCCATCCCACTTGTCAAAATTATAGGAGCTAATATTACGATGTTCATCACCGACCACATCATATGTCACTTTGGTATTCCTTCCTAAATCATCTCTAATAATGGTATACCCTTCAAAAATAAAATCTTTCACACCCTCTATGCCAAATTAAAAATTAACCATATCTTCTCGAGCCTGTACTACCCATAGGGTAACGATCAAGTTCAGGCCATAAAAAAAACCATTTACTCCATACTTTGTAAAATATTTGTACAATCCCACCATTATTGGCACCATCAAATACCTCTTGCCTTATGGGCTTATCGTATGAGCATTCGTACTCCCACTAGGGAAACTCTCTTATCATTGCTCTATGGTGTTGAAGCCATTATGCATCTTGAGCTTGAGATACCTCCATTACATGTCTCCATGAAAGAATTTATCGACGATGACACTGCTCATCAAGCCCATATTTACCAATTTATTCTTTTGGATGAATGTTGCATTCATGCCATCAAGCACATAAATGTCTACCATGATCGCCTTCATCATACCTTCAATATTAAGGTACATTAGTGCATGTTTCAAATTGGTGATCTAGTTCTCAAGGAAAACCAACAGATTACAAGCCAACCATATTAGCAGCAATACAATTTCATTCCTAACTGGTTAGGTCCATACATTGTCACATAAAAATATGGTTTTGGCACCTATCGATTGGTAACTCTCACAAGATTTTCCAAACTCGAGCCTATCAACATCATTCGTATTCACATATTCAATACCTAGATCACCTAGGTATGCACCACCATGGATTGTACATAGTGTCATTACAACACGATCCTGATTCATATCACCCACACAATCTACATCATACTACACATATTTTTCACTTTTTTTTAAACAACAAAAATATTTTTACTTTTTATTTTATTTATATGTTGTGGGTATTTTAGTTTTTGCAAGTCTCTTATAACCAAAAATGACATATTAAGTGATAATACCTCATCTCAAACATACGCATTCAGTATACCACTCGCCTTCATCATGCAGGATCTCTTGATACTACCTCTGTTACCATTCACCTCAGTTGATCTGGCTAGGCCACCTAACATGGTCCATGCACATCAACATTCCACATTATCACATTTTGACCACTACAAATCATCCCACCTTAAATCACCTCACCATAGGGACTCATCCTATTCACCCCACTTAGGATATATCTAGGTGTCCTTATCCTCCTTCACATATAAGGAGGAACATTCCCATCCTATATATCCTCATGCATGAAAATCATCCCCACCTCACATAGGTGACCCAAGAGATCCATATCTACCACTCTCATTATTTCATCAACCTTTTATAGCATACTATCCCCCTGACAGGGGATATACACCTATTCATGCTTTTTTTGGAGGACTACCTCCACCCCTACCAAATGGTATGTCACCCTATGACTTATATTTATGCCAGTATGATACGCATACCACCTCTACTCTCATTTTCCCATACTGCTCGTATCACTATATATTGTCATCATCCACACCACCTATCCTTCAGACACCACCATCCCTAATCTACGGTCTCCTATTTCAGCCTATCACACCATCAACATAGTAGTTCCACTCTCCCCCTTCTTCATCCCATTCACTTCCTACTCCACACCCATATCTCCATTCTATTTATCCACCTGAATCCTAATACCCACCTTCCTTGATCCCATCACTGCCTCCCATAGATATCTAACATATCCTCTCCCACCTTAACAACCTTGAGTTACACTTGAGCCATTTTTGTTACCACTTCCCTTCACATCATCTTGCCACATCCTGATCCAAATCTCCTTCTTCCAGGACTACCCTTCACTCTTGGATCTAACCTAGACATGATTCCTATATTTTTACCCGACCACTTATACCTACCCTACCTTCTTCATGTTCATCATCACCTGATCCATATGTCTATCCTATGCTAGTTAGACCAACACACTATCTCAAACATTTCACTAGCTGCTTCACTAGGGCCTCCTTATACTACCTAAGATCCACTCTATCGATCCATTGTGTCCTAAGCTATGGGATTACAAAGAAAACAAATTTTGTGTCTATCATCGATAACCAAGGCATGTCATCAATGTGTGTCATACATTTGAGACCATTGTTCAGGATATGCTTTTTGACAACCCTCTTTCACATCTTGAACAAGCTCCATCACCTACTCAACTCTAGATCCCTCAACACTACCTAATACCCCGCTCCATCCCATCATGGTATTTTATCATCTCCACACATCATTACTTTCAATAGCCATCCAATTACATGAACTATGAAAATCTTAATTGTCTTGTCACCTCACCCAGTCTCTCGTGACCCGATTCACATCATTTCACTTAGTTTTTGCTTTATTCCTTGTTGGTTTTTCTTCCACTCCATATCATCTTCTCCTTATTCGTTAGCATTTTTGAATGGTCATGCTTTGAGCAGCTATATTCCTATGTTGATTCTCCCCTCTTATTCTCTCTTTTCATTTCCTTATCTTTACATAATTGTTTCATCTTCTGATCTTGGTTGCACTTCATAACTTTCATATTATTCTACATCTCTTATCATGATTCTCTATCCTCACTCATAATTATCACACATACCATCCCACTTATATACTTTTATCCTTTTTACTACATATTCCCACACGATGGGCCAACCATTATCATAACTCCCTATTTTCATCATACTCACCCCACACATCCATCTTCAAACATTTTTGTTCTTTACTTTTACCTAGTTACATCTCACATACTTCATCTTGTAGATATTGGTTTTTCATACAAGATCACACACTATATTCATTGCATATACCCATGTTTCTTCTATGATTTCATTCATATTTGTATATTCCATATCTAGAAATGTGCCATTAGTAGGAATAACATATGCACTTGTTATAATTACCACTTGGATTTCCACTCTCTTTATCGAGATTACAGAGTAGGTAGTGTCTTGTATTTTCTTGATCATTTACTAGTTTAGTCAATAAAATGTCACCTCTAGCTGACAGGTTATTACACTTCTCATAGTTTCCTTTGGTTGGTTTAAATTATTTCAAGCACCACTGACACAGGTTATATTTTAAACAAATTTTGAGTCTAAGGAATATAACACCTTGCATAGATATTGCCATATAGCAAACAATTTCCCCTGCTCATCCTATAATTTGCATGGTCAACATACAATCTAAGGATAAATAAAGGGATAAGCATAAGAAAAAATAAAAAAATGGGCAAAAAACAAAATTCAAAGACCATAAAAGAAAAAGAAAAAAGAGCACCACAAAAAAAGCAATAAAACAAGGGGTAGAAAACAAAAGGAAAATCCTCCAAGAAACACAATTTTTATGCTTCATCGCCTTTGGTCCTAAGGTTTAACATAACATTAAGGGATGATTTCCATCACCAGCGATAGGCTCTACGAGCATTCCTTCCAATGGAATAGTCTTACAAGTAGTAACACATCTATTACATTAGCAACCTTCTTTTGTACAGATCAATTTGCACTTGTGGATGAGCTAGCTACTTTGGCTATGTTTACAATAGGTTAGTCCTACCTCACTCAAAATGGATAAATGAACATCACTTATTTGCACACACTGGTCCTTGACAAACTTTGACCTAGCCAAGTTAGTTATCAGTTGTCGATAAATCTCATTCAATTTTTCATGAGCTTTGATTTCTACAACTATGATTATCAAGAATTTTTCATACACACTATACTATCCTACATCCCTGATATCATAGAAAATATCACATTACCATTAGTTATGTCATTATACAAGTGCCCCCTTTATGCATTTTATCTTATACATACATGCATCCTTGTATCTATTTTAAATGTGTTTATTTACATGCATCATTATTTCTATTTACATGTATTTATTTACATGCATCATTGCATCTACCTTACATGCATCTATTTACATCACATCATGCATCATGACATCTATCTTATATCATACACCATCCTCCTACATACTACCACATCCACACACACACACACACACACACACACACACACACACACACACACACATATATATATATATATATATATATATATATCATACTTTTACTTACCAATAATTCACATTACAAAAACATCAAAAGACCACAAAAATAGCTAAATAAAATCACAATACACATATATAAGATCCACAACAAAATAGGTATATATATAATGATCAAAAATACCATCAGGCTACAAAATGGGACCATGCCCAACAACCATCCTCACACATACTCATAGGCTACAAAATAAAAAATACACCATCACAAACCAACCTCAACCCTTTTGATCACCAAGAGTTTCTCCACTCCCCTCATGAGTTGCCCTTACCTGCTCTGTCCCATGTGCCATTGCCACCACACTCGACTCAACACCTTCCCATGAGTTATGAGTAACCATAGGTACAACCATATTTTCAAACCTTGATACAAAACCTCCTATATGCAACATTGTAGGTGCCTCTATCCTTGTATTCCTCGCCCTATATATTTCATGCTTTGATGACCATATTGAGAATGCATATGTGCTCACGATCGTGATATTGATCTCAGATGTGACCTACCAAAATTTGGAAGTGGAATCCCATGCATCAACAAGATAAACTCATAATCACTCTTCATAGTTGCCTCCTCCCTCATTCACTCCACCACATCTTAACTACCCTTCTACAGTTGATCTATCTCTCCTCTTCAATTAGCCACATCTGTAGGGACTTACTTTACCACCCTCACCCACTCCCCATCCTCTTGTGCCTATTGTTGCCAGTCTACCTCAAAACATAGCCCAACTATTTCCACCAAATGAGCCTCTCACTTAGTATCCTTGGCCGCTATCACATGTTGCATATTATGAACCTTTGCCTTCAAATTCACCTTAACCTACGTTATCTCTGCGATCAGACATTTCAGACTATCTACCATATCTATGTGCCTTATTTCCACAACTATGAGCTACACAAACAAGTTCACATATTATAGATCCAATGCCCTCTGCTCTATGGAAAGCACTTGCTCTGCTACCCCCAACCTATCTAACAAATATCTCTATTTAGCATCACTTGCCATCTCCAAAGCTATCAATATCTCCTTTAATTCATGATGCTCTCCTATCCATGTATCCGTGTCATTAACCCAACCTCTCTTGCTCTCCCAAAGTTACCCCTCCAACTAACATACCATCTCCTACAACATTAGAAACTCCTCATCTGCATCCCTCCTCTTATGTTCCTTAAAGTGTATGTCTCTCATATCCCCCATGCCACCTAAACCATCAAAATAAATCATATCATCAATACCCATGCCAACCCTAACATCCTCAACTGCCTCCTCCATCATTACGGTCTCTTGCACAAGCTACACCCTATCACTCATTGGTGCCTCAACCAACCTCTCCATATATGCACTAGACGTATCACCTAGCTATAACATTGATCGATGAAGAGGAACCTCCAACTAATCTCTCACCCCTCCCTATAACCTAGACCTATTACCTCTTGATGCCCATCCCTATGGCATAGACACCCCACTACGTGGCTACACCCACCGACCAATCATGCTAGTACCTACCTCCCAACTATGAGTCACCCACCAAGCATCATACTCTTGTGTCGTAACCACATCATCCACATCTAAAATAATCATTGGGATATACCTCTCCTTATTCCATGGAAATATAATAGGGCAACTTCGTCTATCATCCCATCATCTATAAATCACAACAGACATCTCTGGAACATCCTACCATAAACTAAACTTTCGTATCACCCTACTAAACTAGAAGAACTTCGCTTGGCAAGTATATCATCCCACTACCAATCACCCTAAGTGGATAGCTCCTAAATACTCCTCATCACTCTCCCATACCACCCCACCCCTCCAGGACCTCCACCTAATATCCTTAGCCTCCAACTCTCCAAAATTCACCCTCCAAAACAAATTATCACCCTCATACAACCTCTTCATCCCCTTATTCTCATCTTTCCACAATATTAATGCATATGGAAAGTGAGTATTTCCATCCACATGAGCATTATAGGGTAACAACACTGATAAATCTATCACTGTATGCTCCCATGTAAACACCTATAACAATGGCATCCAACTTAATCATTTTTTCCCCATGTTCACTACATCATGAACTCTCTATACACATGGGTCAAAAATGTAGGTGCCCATGCAAATACAACATTGCACTCCACCATGTCACACACTACATACAACATATTATAGATAAACAATACTTTAGAAGTATCTAGTAGCGCATATGTAGAAATCATTAGCATCACCACACACTAGCGATTAGACAACATGCTCTGATACCACAGATACTCATAATCCATCTTCTTGGTATCTACCTCCCTCCACCGTGCACCAAATGCATGCTCTAAAACCTCCTCATGTCTATCATCCAATGCTACCCTTACTAGAACACCCTCAATAGGCAACTTGTAGATTTGATACATGTCCTCCAGGGTGATCACCATCTCACCCATCAAAAAGTGAAAAGTATTCCTATCTAGGTCCCACATCTCACATAGTGTTGATACGTAAGCCCTACCAGTATGAATGCTAAAACAATCCCATACCCAATTCATCCACACTACCATAAGCCACTCATGATCTACATCATTCTTCATAACCTCATCCAACTCAGCCTTCATCATCTGCACACGATACCACAACTCAACCATCTTCACCTATTTCATATATAAACATCACATAAAATTTTTATTAGTATCACATACATAGTCATTCTAATTAATTTATATACATTCCATACAACACTCATGCAACACTCATGTATCTATACAACAAAATCAAATATTTTAACTCAATTTGTAGGTCAACTTGTGAATCCAGGTCCAATTTTTAGGTCACCATGCGAATTCATCTAGACAATCATTTTAGGTATTATTTTGCCCCTTGAATAGCAAACATAATAAAACATTCAAAAATAAATCCAACCATACACACAACATCCACAAAATGGCCCATTTTATTCATCACGCATTTTGATATGGTGAACCATGTACAATTCATGCAACACAACAAAACAGAAACACAATCACATATTTGGATAACCATTTTACCATTTCATGATAAAAGTCCAAAAAAATTCGAAAAAAAATACACATTTGGCTTCCAACATGCTCTTTCATGTTCACCCACATACACATCATGACACAAAATTCAAAAATATACCAAACACAATGACACACAAAAACAAAATATATATTTTTAGTGAAAATTTTAATGGTTTTCAAAAATAGTACACCAATACCCACACAAATCATAGTCAAATTCAACACACTTACACAAAAACATCGTGCATACACATAACACAAAACAAAAGAAAATACAAATAAAAATCATATTTTTGAATACCCATTTCCCACTTTTGTGGATAAAAATGAATCACATTCTAAAAATAGTACCTTGTTTGCCTACAAAAAGCAAAGTCAAATCAATTACCTATAATTACCGCCATACAATCAAACTAGCAAAAAATTAGGTCTAACCAAAAATCTAATCACCCATTTAGATACCTATTTAGATTTTTTAACACTTTATGTTCAAATTTCCATCAAAATTTTACATGCACTCACAAAAACATGCAAAAAATTTCTCCCCTTCATTTCATGCATTTTTGAACCTCAAAATGTATTAAATTTAAGTAAAAAGCACTTACTAATGGATTCTTACATTGGCCACTAGCACTAGTGTATCCCCTCGCCATATCCACATTCACTTCTCAATTTTGCAAGCGCTTTGCATCGCCAAACTTCACTCACTCCTCAATCTCCAATTCACTCACCATGCAAAAGACCCCCACACATGTCAAACAAGCACCTAATACCCTAATTCACAGGTCAACCTATGAATTCAGGTCTAATTCATAGGTCACACTTTGAATTTAGATCCAATTCATAGGCCACCTTACAAATTTAGGTCCAATTCAGGTCTAATTCATAGGTCACCCTACGAATTGAAGCTCTTGACCCCAAAATCACACAAATTTCATGCCAAAACCTATTTCATCCTTTTCAATTCATATATACTAAAATTATCCCTCCTTTTTGTCATCCCTTTTCCTCTATCAATCAATTCATCCCCATCATCACCTCATTTCATTTATCTCATTGTTTATTCCTCATTTTAGGGCGTATCCATACACAAATCCGCTTTGCATGCAACCAAAGAATCAAACATCCAGCCAACGATATCACATCTGTCTACAAAAATCTCTATTGAATATTATCTCAAGATAAATCCCATCCCAAATCAGATATTTGTGAAGTCAAGAGAGTCATGCGCAATATTGGATATGTCTTGCTTTCATTCTATATATTGGTCTTGACCACATACTGAATATTATACTTGATTCATCCATGCCACTTAGCTCAAATGGTTTGACATGTGTCACCATGCACTCATAAATCAATCAAAAGCAAAAATTTGAATAGGCATTTATTCTATTCATGTTGGACCATATTGCATTGGTTGCAAAACCAAAAGTAGTCATAATTTGCCCTCACAAGCAATCAGTACAATATTATAAAATATTATGCAAAATCAGCAAATCATCACACTGCATCCATAGTCATCCATTTGCATTCATCATTCACATTTTGCATTTTACTCCTCATATCTTCTCCCTTCTCTTTTATTAGCTATCGATCAATGTTGTATGGTCATGCTTAGAGTGGATACATACCTTTGATTGGATCTTATTATTTTCTTTCTTTTTATTCTCCCTTTTTTGTCTTGTATTCTTCCCTTATTCTTTTCATTTCTTCTCTTGGCTTCAAATCATTGTTGTATGGTCATGCTTCGAGTGGCTACATACCTTTTATTTAGGTCCACCCTTCTTTTCCTCTTTTCTCCTTTGGTTCACACACATTCCACCTCCTTATCACATCATATTTTTACACTAAATTGTGTTCCGCACATCCTAGTACAAAAAGGGGTAAATGTAGACACCTAAAATTTATACATTCTCACTTCTAGGTATTTATAGGCTTCCAAAGGCCATCATAGGCCATCATAGACTGCTTTAGGCATATGTAGGCTACCTTGGTTACTTGTAGATTCCAAACCTACAAAAACTAGGTAAAATACATCCAAGATGCTTTCTACCCACTTGGAACCCATATACTAGACCCCTAAGACCACTTAATCCATTTACTAAACCTAATTATGACCCCATGGGATCATTCCCCCACTAAAAATACTAATTAGGATAATTAAAATTCTAATTCATCATTGAATTTCACTTACATGCACTTTATCCCTTAAGTGAGTTTAATTAGGGTTCTAAGCCAAATTAGCCCTAAGAACACTCCCACACATGTGTGCACCATGATATTAGTTAGGATATTTATGATAACCCTAACTAAACCCTAACCTAACCTAGGACTTAGCTAACCCTAGCTAACCCTAACTCTTCCTCACACATGTGTGAGGAGGAGATATTTCTTTTGGATATGTGGGCTTGAAATCTCCTCAAACCCTAACCTAAATCCATTAGGAAGTGACTCTAAGATTTGGTTTATCTAGCTCCCTCTCCTAACTTTAGTATTTTCTATAAATAGAGGGTTCCCTATCTCATTTTACCTCTCTCCCATTTCAGTCACCTTATGGAAACTCTATCAAAATCATGCCAAAGTCATATATGACAATTCCAAACCATTTAAACAACATCAAAGCATATTAGGAGACAATTTGGATAACGAATATCCACCAGAAATAAGTCACAGTCCAATTTACCCCTTGCCCTACGAATCTAGATTCTAATTCATAGGCCACCCTGTGAATTGACTTTGTAGTGGGTTTACACCAACAAAATAAATAGGTATTAGTTATTTCATGTTTTAACAACATTCTAATTCAGTTTTTATCATTATTTCATGCTATTTTTATGTTGATTTTATCTTTTATCACTATGGGGCTTGACTGATGCAGGACCCTAAACTTACTATTCATATTTTGCAGGTCTAAAAATCGGGTGCAGAAGAAAACCACCAACAAAAATATATTGGTGGACCATGCACATAGAAGCCCACCTTCATTGAGGACCTCTTAAAGATATCATCAGGATGTTGTGTATTTTTTAAAGAAAATAGGGACATTAATCTTTGTAACCTTTAAAGTATTCCTTTATGAAATAAAAGCAACATTCCTAAGTAGTTTGCATTGTGTTGAATTACTTGATCAAATTAATGTTAGTTTCAATATTTATACATATAAACTTTTTCTATACTATAATTCCCAATTAAATGTATTAACATTTGTGACTCACCACATGAATTGGAAAGAGAGTGTCTCCCATGTTAAAACACTTTCAATGCCAAATCAATATATACATGCATTAATTCCTACAAAAAATAGAAAATACTCAACATAACCCATGCATTAACACAAATATTTTGCAATGCACCTATATGATATGCAAAATGTGAGCTTTTATGTACTCATGAGTCGAATCATAACTTTCCCCTTTTACCTTTTTCGCTCAACCATTTTTTGGCCAATCGGAGTAATATTCCTAGTCCTATGGACATAAAATCATTACCAATAAAAGTTAATTTGAAACCTTATATTCATTTTTCTATTAAAAGTAGTGTGAGGAGGATTGTTACAAAATGAATGTTATTTGCATTATTATATAGGCCTTGATATACATATTAATTTATATTATTCTTCTCATTATATAATTACTTTGACCTTTAATATTTTTTCTATTTTATATTTGGGAACTATGATATTTTGAGGTAGTAAGGCTTAAAATTCTAACAATGGTATTAGATTTACCACCAAATTCTGCCCAATTTGATAGATTTTATTGAGCCACCATTATTAATTCACTTTGTTCATATTTTTATAAATTAAATTTAGAGTATCCACTTTTATGGTAGTGTAAAATTGGACTCTAATTTTTTAATGTCTTATTGAGTAGAGAAGGCTAGGGTATTTCTACTAGATTGAAGGAAAACTAGTGAAGACTAGGAATCAACTATATTCAAGAAAAAGGGCCAACTTAGAATAACATTTGGACATTTGAAGAAATAAATCCAACTCAAAGAAAAGTTGGATGTTGAACATTAAATATTGTATATTGAATAATGAGGTAGAATCAACTCAAAATAAATTTGATTATTAAGGGATATACAAAGCCACACTGACAAGGATATTGGCTTCTCTATTAAGGATAATAATGATATTGGGTTCTCAGGTGTGACCTAAGACATTGAAGAGAATGAATTTTAGATTTATAGAGAAAAAGAGCTACAAAGGTTGACAAGCTTCCCATAAAATATAGAGAAGAATTTTAGCTTCTATGTTGCAATGGATTTAGGAGCATTTAAATCTTCCCAAGTATAGAGAATAGAAGAAGTAGTAAGGCAAGAAGAATCAAGTCAAGAGAAATTTGACCTTCACATTTTTGAAAGCATTTAGAATATAGAATAGCAGAAAGAAAGAAGAATAAATAGAAAAGTACAAAGAAGCCTATATTGAAATTAAAGGTCAAATAAGCCTATATTGGAATTGAAGGTAAGAAAAGCCTAAATTTAAGAAGGTCTAAGATAAATACCTACATTATTATTGAATGTTTTTTTTAAAGTGAAAAACCCCTTGTGGGGCCGTCTTGGTATGAGAGACCATGAACATGGGGTTCTACACCATCAATTTCACTCGGGAGTCACACCCAACCCTGCCTGCACTAACATTATCAATTGGATTTTGGGTACCCAATTCAGCTTTCTAGTAGGGTGTAGATTAGAACCTGGGAACTCCCTTGGAGGATTGCCCTCTCCTCTCCAACTCACCTACAACACCTGGGTGGTTATTATAGAATGTTAGATAAGCCTATTTAATAAAAAATTTATTTAAAAATCCTCCATTTAAGGAGAAGAGATTAATATTATTGCAAAGAAAATCGAAGAGGCTCAAGAAGGCCTACATTGAATAAAAAATGCCCAAGGAGGCCAACATTGAATAAATGAAGCCCTAGAAGACCTAAATTGAAGAACAAAGAAGCCAAAAAAAAATTAGAGGACAAACATATGGAAAACAATTCTTAAGTGAAATCCTAATGAAGTGAATATTGTCAAAAGACCTATGTAAAAGGTTACATAAGGAAATTTTTGGAATCAAATACTGGGGGTAATTAGAAAGCTTACGAAGCTAATTTAAGCATATTAAAAGTAGATAAATCATAAAAAAAAACAAATAAATGAAAGCAAAATGTAGTTAATTTAGTGAAATCATAAGAGGCATGAACTAGAGGAAAGCAAGTAGAATCATAAAGTATTGGTGGCTAGTTTAGTCCCAAAGGAATAGTAGCCCTAAGGAAAACTAGTTGTTAATTTAATTCTAAGCAACACCAAGGAAAACCAGTTACCAACCTAAGCAACACAAAGATAAACTAGTCTCCAAGTCCTAATAGCACAAACTAGTTGCCTATCCTTAACTAACCATTGCATAAGATAAACTAAATATCTATCCAAAAAAAATGAGTACACAAGAAAAACCACTCATATTCTTGGGATAAGGTAGTATAGGGTAATACAGTTGCCTACTTGGGACATATTTGCATTAGGATAAATCAATTTCTTACTCAGAGCAAGATCAAAACCAAAGGTAAACTAACCCCATAAGGAGAGGCTACTCATGCACAAAAATATTAAAAGCTGATTAGATGAGTGATCAAATCCCTATGAGTGGTTCAATCTTCGACAAGCAGAATCAAAGGAAGAAATATGTTGGGGTTTCTCCAACATTCATACATTACTATAACAAAATATAAAGAAAGCATTGAATCATCAATAAAATCATTGTTGATTCTAGGTAATGTAAGAATGCTACTTATTTTTTTAGCACCAAAAATTTTAGAAGGAATTTCAATTTTGCATCTAAATATTAAGTGCTAAAGATTATAGTAATAAGGAACAATTAATACTCTTATTTATTTGAGTAATTTAATATTTGAATTATTTAAATATTAGAGAGAATAGGAGTTATAAGGAGTAAATTTTATTATGATTTTGATTTATGAATATTTAAAAGTTCTTAAAGTTATTTTTGTAAATTTGAAAACTTTAATTTTTTATTTTTGAAGTTTTCTAGATTTTATAAGTTTTTTGAAATTTTCAGAAATCTAATATTAACGTGTTAAAATGTTTTCTAAACCAAAGGTTTAGAAAATCATAATTTACAAAATTTATATTATTTAATACCTTGGACATTTTAAGGTTTTATACTCTTAAAGGAATAAACTTGTACATTTTGATCATTATGGAAAGAAATATGGAGTCTTTAATCAAGAAGACAAGATTAGAAGTTATTGAATCTGGCATTGGAACATTGATTGGAAAATTCAAAGGTAATCTAAATATGGTATTACAATTCATGTACAGAGAATCCATGGATTAAATTTTTTAATATTGTTTATACTCAAAACTAATTGAAGCAATTGATAGTTCAAAAGATGATATTATTATACCTCTAGATATAGGCAACATAATGTATATGGTAGTGTTGTCATTTGAGATTTATAAATATGAAAATATAAAGCAAAAGTGTTAGAAATATTGATTTGACATTGATGTCAAAGGTAGAAATATCTTCTAGGATGAAATATTGATGTCAAAGGTAGAAATATCTTCAAGGATGAAATGTTGATGTCAAAGGAAGAAATGTCTTCAAATATGCTTTAATATTTAAATATTAAAGTAGGAGGTTTATATTTAAATCAAAGGATTTAAATATAGTTTAAATATTTAAAGGTTAAATATTTAAATGTTGGGCAACCTCCTTAAGTGCACCATGAAAAAGAAATTAAAATTAAAAATCCAAATGATGGGTTGACCTCCTTGAGCACACCATGCAAAATTTTGAAAATTTCAAATATTTAAATTTATGGGCCAACTTCGTTGGACGCACATGAAAAAGAATATAAATAAAAGTCCTTAATTAACTTTGGACTTGACTATACAATTTAAATAATATCCATAGTGGTGAGTGTGAGCGGCAACAAATAGGAGGAGGAGAGCAGGGCATTTTTGGCAACATAGATGAAGGAGAATTTAAATATTTTATCTTGCCCCTTTGATCTCATCTACTAGGGTAGCCTAGTCAGTTCCCTAGCCTATGCTAAGGTGTTGCAATGCAAAAGGTCTAAGGATCAAGTCCCATCATAGCTAGTTTTGCTATATTTTTTGTTTGAGAAAGCACGATGAATAAGATAAATACTTTTGTGTGCTCCTTTTATTTTATCTGCTGGGGTAGCCCAGTCAGTTGCCTAGCCTATACTAAGGCACTATGAAGAAGAATATTTGAAGTTCAAAACTCGTTGGCACTAGTTTTTGTTGTGATTTTATTGTTTGGAAAAATGCAACAAAGGAGTCAATATTATTATCATACCTTTTGGTTTCATCCGGATGGTTATCCCAATTGGTCACAAGTCTTGTTAAGGTGTTGCACTACTAGAGGTTAGAAGGTTGAATCCCATCCATGCTTGCTAAGTTTTAATGTGAGGTAAGGGTAAAGGTTTTTTGATTAATTTTTGAAAGGGAGATATAAGGATTTATGTTATAAGGTTTTATTTTGTAAATTTTATAAAGGGGAGATATAAGGGATATGATAAAATAAAACTTTGTTTTACAAGTTTTAAAAGGGAGATATAAGTATTTACTTTTTAGCTTTATTGTATATTTTTTAAATGAAGTGATAAAGGTTTAAAGTGGTTTATTTGCTATTTAAATCAAGAAATAAAAAGAGAATTATTGACCATATTTGAAAAGCACATGCAAGAAGAAGATCATCATTATTGAGGTAGATTTGGAGGGCACAAATCTGGAACAGGTCAAGGTGTCAAAGAATATTAAGTACACATATTCACCCAAGAATTCAATTGACAAGGAAGGACAATTCAACAAATTCAAAGAAGAAGGAAAGGTGCACATGATAGTGGAAGAAGAGCAAGGTATAAGCATATCCAAGTCAACACACAAGTAAGTTATCCAATGCTAGACTTGAGCTACCTTTAAAATGTAATAAATGTGAAATATGTGGAAGTGGCAGACTTAATGAAAGTGAAGAACATATTGGTCATTTGAAGCTTACTACATTAGTGCATATCATCCTCTATATGTTCTTGAATATTTTTGGGTAGAATGTGTGTGTATTGCTTTTAGTTGAGGAAAGCAAAGGTGAAGAACTTGATGCCATTATTGATCAAGTTTTGTAAGAAAATTTATGCATTTGTTATGATTGAATTTTGGAGTAAATATGCAATGTTTATAGATCAGATTTATGAGCATATTTTGGAGTAGATGTGAGCAAGTTTTGGAGTATATTTGAGCAGGTTTTGTAAGTAGGTTTAGGAGCATATTTGAGCAAAGTTTATGAGCAGGTTTTGGAGCACATAGAAGGCCAGATAAGCCTATTTAATAAGAAATTGTTTTAAGAATCCTCCATTAAAGGAGAAGAGATTAATATTATTTCGAAGAAAATATAATAGGCACAAGAAGGCCTACATTGAACAAAAGAGATCAAAGGAGGCCAAAATAAATAAAATAAGCTCTATAAGGCCTAAATTGAAGAACAAAGAAGCCAAAAACTCTTAGAGAAAAAAATATGGAAAACAATTCTTAAGTAAAATCCTATTGAAGTGAAGATACTCGAAAGGCCTATGTAAAATGTTACGTAAGGTATTTGTAGAATAAAATACTGGGAGCAATTAGAAAGCTTACCAAGTTAATGTAAACATGTAAAAAGTAGAAATGTCATACATACCAAGAAATAAATAAAAGAAAAATGTAGAGAATTTAGTGAAATTATAAGAGGTATGAACTAGAGTAAATAAAGTAGAAGCATAAAGTATTAGTGGCTAGTCTAGTCCCAAACGAATAGTAACCATAAGGTAAACTAGTTTTCAATTTAAGTCTTAGAAACACCAAGGAAAAATAGTTACAAACTAAAGCAAAACCAAGTCAAACTAGTCTCCAAGTCATAGTAGCACAAACTCATTGCCTATCCTTAATTTAACCAATGCATAAGATAAACAAATTGTCTATCCAAAACAAATTAGTACACAAGATAAACCAGTCATCTTATTGGGATAAGATAGTATAGGGTAAACCAATTACCTACTCGGGATATATTTGTATTAGGGTAAATAAATTGCTTACTCAGAGCAATTTCAAAATCAAAGGCAAACTAGCCCCATAAGGAGAGGCTACTCAAGGACAAAAATGTTTAAAGTTGACTAGATGAGTGGTCAAATCCCTATGAGCAGTTCAATCTTCAAAAAGCAGAATCAAGGCAATAAAGGTGTTAGGGTTTCTCCAAAATTCATACATTGCTACGACAAAAGATAAAACAAACATTAAATCATAAATAAAATAAATGTCAATTATATGTAATGTAAGAATGCTACTTATTTTTTTAGCACCAAAACTTTTAGAAGGAATTTCAATTTTGCATTTAAATATTAAGTGCTAAAGTTTTGAGTAACAACTTATTTGAGCAATTTAATAATTGAATTTTTTAAATATTAGAGAGAATAGGAGTTATAAGGATTAAATTTTATTATGCTTTTGATTTATGAAGATTTGAAAGTTCTTAATGTTATTTTTGTAAATTTGAAAACTTAAAAAAAATAAGGATTTTTTTATGTTTGAAGTTCTCTAGATTTTATAAGTTTTTGAATTTTTCAAAAATATAATATTAATGTGTTAAAATATTTTTTACACCAAAGGATTAGAAAATCATAATTTATAATTGTTTTATTTTTAATACATTAGATATTTTAAGGGTTTCTACTTTGAAAGGAATAACTTGTACACTTTGATCAGTATGGAAAGAAATATGGAGTCTTTAATCAAGAAGACAAGATTAGATGTTATTGAATCTGGAATTAGAACATTGATTGGAAAATTCAAAGGTAGTTTAGATATGGTATTACAATTCATCTACAAAGAACCATGGATGAAATTTTTGAGACATTTAAATATTGTTTACAGTTAAACCTAATTGAAGCAATTGATAATTCAAAAGATGATATTATGATATCTCTAGATATAGGTAGCATAATGTATATGATAGTGTTGTCACTTGAGTTTTATAAATATTAAAATCTAAAGCAAAAGGACTTGATTGAAACTCTAAAAATGAAAGTAGAGATTGATTAAATTGAATCAAGTTAATAATCTCTAAAATTGGTATTTCATTCTTCATGTAGTATTCCCATTTCTATTTCATATAATTTAGGAAATATTAATGATGTTGTAAGTGAATATTTAGAAGGTATACACAAAAAGAAATAATTAGATGGTCCTAAGGTCAAGGAAAAATAAGGTGTTCAAACTATTGAACCTGAGGTTGAAGGAGGAGATCGAGTAGTTGGTGATCTAGAAGATACAAATTCTAAATAATAAAAGAATTAATAACTTTGAGTAGAACACAAAAAAGTGGAAGATAAATCTCAACCATAGGTTTGTGAATAATGCAATATCCTCACTTGAATATTGAAGAGCAAGATGAAGACCAAGGTTGAATACTAAAGTCTTCAATAACCAAATAATGTTATAAAAAGAGGGTGTTGAGAAATATCACATTATTGGGTACTTGCTAATGTACCCTCATGGCACATTTATGGTACAATTATAGGTATGTAATACATTAGGGTTTATTCTATAGTTTAGAGTGTAATTTATATCTCCCCTTTTATGTAAGTCAATATGCATATAATATACAAGTGTCATGTAAGTTAGAGTACAAAAGGAGATTGATAGAATGTGCACAAGTATCTTGTATGTACAAGTACAAATATGTAATATGAGGATGTGCACAAGTTTTATAAACTAAGTGCATGTAGAAGTGTAAGTGTCATGTAGATGTGTACAAGTGTCCTTGATTCATGTGTCTTTCTAGTATGCAAGTGGTAATATGACAAGCGATAGTCAAGTATGTGAAGAGTCACATTACTATGGCTATATTATGGACACAATACTCCATGAGAAAGAAATTCACTAGAAATAAGATCCAATAAAATTAAGAAGAGGTTTATTTGTAAGAGTTTTAGATTGGAATAAATCTTGTATATATTTTGAGCAATTAATATTGAAAGTTATTTGTGCATAGTTCATGAATGATTTAGGCTATTTATGTTCATATTTCAATATATAAATGAATATTATTTGTTTTTTTTGGGTAGATAAGATACTATAGCATTAATACCGGGTTTTATAGGTTGACCCAAAACCTTTTACAAAAATCAGCCTAGGGCTATTGATGAACATGTCCTTACTAAGTATCCTATATATGTAAAATATACATATCGCCAAAGCCATTACATCCGGTAAGGCACATAGACTATTATCAAAAAGAAACTTACTATACAAAATTTTGGGTATAACTAGAGAAAACACAGCTGCATCATAATTACAAAAAAATAAACAATCACAGATCCCTTCCTTGAAAAAGTGGAGAAACAAAAAGCTGTAGACACACATAGCAGAGTACTAAAAAAAAAAACCACAAGATCTGTATTGATAGTTACTCTTAATAATTATTTTGTAATTTCTTTCTTTCGTATATGACATGCTTTGGTACCACAACCTGTCTTGGCCAATCAGCATTGGAGAAGTGAACATGCTGGCTAGATTTATGGCAGTGGCTATCTGGTGGTCCACGTGGCTCTGGTTTGAAGGCTTATATTGTCATTTCTTTCCTGCCTTGTGATTATAAACCAACCTAAAATTACTAAGACAAATAGGAGCCATGTTATCTAACATGTGATTGTCCCCATTAGTCTTTGTGGTATTTCCAAGCAGCATTGACCAAGACTGACAACTCAAATAATTTTTATTATGAGTCCATTTCAAATACTCATAGCCTTTGAACTTACAGTGCCTTCCCTGTTGGTAAATTCGACTATCATTCTTGGCATTCTTGTTGAATAAGATCATCTACTTCACTCGGGACACCATGTTCCCATTTTAAAAGTCCATCACCATTGACACCCAAATTGGCTAGCTTATCAACAACTTTGCTAGATTATCGAAAGACACGTCGAGCTTTTCTATCCTGTCTTCCCTAGAAAATGATCCTAGCTTCTTCAAAAATTGTTTTAATCCTCCAAGGAGGTGTTTTCAAATTATTAAGGAGATTTATAACATGCATAGAGCCTCCTTCTAAGATCAAATTGCCTTCTAAGTCTTGAGTCATTTGAAGGCCTCTCCACATAGCTCTAGCTTCAGCTTCGTTGTTCGTCCTTGTTCTCAAATATTTTGAAAACACAAGCATATTATTCCCATTATGATCTCGCATAATGCCTCTAGTGCCTGCTATTCTAGGATTATCCTTAGCTACTCCATAAAAATTAAGCTTAAACCAACCCGTAGGAGGTGGGGACCACTTAACATTGGCTCTGGGGTTGACTACCCTAGGCATAGACTCATATAACAAGGTTAAGCTTAAATATTGAGTAATCATGGTCTCCTGTAGATGAGGTTTACGACTATCAAAAGGGATAAGGTTCACATTCTTGTTGGCAAAGGATATGATCCTGGCAATGATAGTTTGATGATCATGGATAGACTCATTAAAGACTCTATGGTTCCTTTCTAACCACACCTACCAAATATAGTGATTGAGACAAATTTTCCACATGTATATAAGTCTTTGAATTGAAAAGGGGTAAGGCCATCGGATGAACAAATCAAGTATCATGGTTGGTTTAACCCAGGAAATATTGAAGGCCTGAAAACCCCACTGAGGACAGTCTAGGAAAAAGGGCACTCAAGGAAAATGTGATAAATGGTCTCCCAATTAGCCCTGCATAGATAACAATGATTAGTGATACAAATACCTTTATGCATCATATTATCAATGGTTAGAATTCTTCCTTGGATAACCAGCCATGAAAAGAGTACAATTTTTGGAATTAAATTTTTTATCCAAACTAAGTCCTTTTGGAGGACAAAATCCTCATCATCAAGTAGAAGCTTGTAAGATGATTTAACAGTGAACTACCCATTTTTCATAGGAGCCCAGGTCACTTGATATTTCTTGGGTCTCATGGGGATAAATTGTTGCTCGAGAATGTTATGAAGATCATTTGATTCCACTTGAAATCCCTAAATCCTTATTTTTTTCCACTTCATTCTACCTCTATCCTCAACCATATAATCGAAGACTTTTATGCCAATGATTTCTTCCATGATATCTCTGATTTGGGCTAAGTTAGGATATTGTGTTAGTGGTTCATCCTTAGCCCACCTGTCATTACAACAATTTATCCTCTCACCAATACCTAAAACCCATATTGAACCTGTTTTGATGATTTCCTTATAGTTGAGAATTGCTTTCCAAAAAGTAGAACCTCTAATTGGAACTGAGTCACTTAGAAATTCCATATTTTGAATATACTTTCGTTTGATGATAGTTGTCCATTCATTTTCTTCACCAAAAAATGAGGCGCCATGCCTGCTTATATGGTAAAGCTAAATTTATATGAGAAATTATCCTCAAACCTAAGCCCCCATTTTCCATAGGTCTGCACACTTTGGTCCATCCTACAAGGTGTATCCTTTTTTTATCCTCTGATCCAGTCCATAAATTTTTGTTGGAGTTTCTCAATTTTTTGGAAAACCTTCACAAGGGCTTTGAAACCGGAGAGGAAATAGACTGGAATACTCTAAAGAGAGGCCTTAGTGAGGTTCAAATTTCCTACTTGAGATATAAGATGACCTTTCCATCTAGCATGTTTTTTTTTAATTCTTTTAATAGCCTTGTCCCACATTGACTTTCTCAAAGAACCAATGAAAATAGGGAGATCAAGATACGAAGTGGGGAGGTTTACTATATAACACCCTAAATTTTTTGCAATCCTTCCTTGCCTCTAAATGGGGGTGTTGAAGAAATATAACTTATTTTTACTAAAATTAACTTTCTAACCAGTAGCATCCTCATAGAGTTGCAGGATGTATTTAATTATTTTGGCCTCAACCATCGACACCTTAGTCAATAAAAGGGTATCATCGATGAATTATTTATTAGAAACAACCCTAGTGAGATATGTTTCCTTGATTCCTGATATTAGCTTTGAACTGCAAGCATTTTTTATGGTTCTGCCTCAAGGTTCTCCCATAATGATGAATAACATGGGGTTGATAGGATCCCCCTAATGAATTCCTCTATTACTTTGAAAGTAACCAGTAGTTGTTCCATTAACCAGAATCGAGAACCATGCTTTAGAAATCTATTTTTTGATCAAATTAACCCATTGATGGTGAAAACCAAACTTAAGGAGGACAACAATAAAAAATTCCCAATTTAGCCTGTTAAATGCTTTGTTCATATCAAGCTTGAGGGCAAAAACAGACCTGTTAGTCTTATGAGCAGAGTGCAGAGCTTCATGAACTTTGATAACTCCATCCAATATTGACCTACCCTGGACAAAGCTTCCTTGGCACGGATCTATGATGTGGGGCTGAACATCTCTCATTCTATTTACAATGGATTTATTTAGGATCTTGTAAGAAAAATTGCACATACTGATTAGCCTAAAGTCAACCATAGATTCAAGGGTTTGCTTCTTAGGAATTAGAGAAATAAAAGTAGAGCTGAGACCTTTTGGGATATGATTGCTTGCTTAGAATTCTCTGACAATAAAAATTACATCCTCACTTACTATGCCTAAAAATCTTGATAGAAACATGGGGTAAAGCCATCGAGTCTCGAGGATTTGTCTGGATCCATGCTAAACAAGGCTTCCTTAATTTCCTCATCAAAAAAGTGAGCTAGAAGCTTAAGGTTTATATCCTCATTTATTATGCTAGGAATGTATTGCAAGAGAATATCTTTGGCCTCCTTATTACACCCTGATTCATGACCAAGGATAGAATTGAAATAAGTTACTACCTCCTTTTTGAATCTCCATATTTCAATCAAAGAGCCCTTGATTTTTTCCTCCAATATATTTCCTCACAGGCCAAAATGTTATGAAAATCTGCTAGTTTTGTTCGTTTCTCCTACCTAGTAGTTTCATTAGCATCACCATGTTTAATACTATGATAAATTATATTCATACTTTCAACAACCTATATTTTATTTTCAAAGAGGTCCCCAAAGACCTCTTTGTTCCAAGTTCAAAGCTTTTCCTTAAGAAACTTTAATTTGCCAACAAGTTTAAAAGTTGCACTACCCTTGACAGGTTGCTGCCACAACTGAATTAATTTATCTCTAAAACTGGAATGTTTTATCCACCTAGATTGAAATATGAAAGGTTTATTGAAGGAAATAGAGTTAGGGATCTCTAACAAAATGGGATTATGATCGGAGATAATTTTAGGAAGGGCTTGCAGGGTAGAATCACCAAACAGAGTTGTAGCCTCCTTTGATAGAAAAACCTGTCAAGCCTTTATTGAATGAGATGACACCCTATCCATCGATTGCTCCAGGTATAATTCACTTCTATAAGTTTTACATCCATCAACATGTTAGATTTCACAAAGTCATTGAACTCATCCATGCTCCTGATAAGTGGTCTATTTCCACCCATTTTGTCTGAAGGGTAAAGAGGAGTGTTAAAATCCCAAACCAGAATCTAGGGAACATTATAGAAGATTTAACTTAGATTTCCTAATTAATCCCATAGTAGATCTCTCCCTTGAATTGAAGTCAGGGCATAAATATTTGAAAGGATCCATGACCTGTTGATGTTTATTTTCTTAAATAAAACACTAAGAACCTTGTCATATTTTTGAATAATGGTGCCTTATACTATCCGAGGATCACAAAAAGTCATAAGGCCTCCACATTCTCCTATGGTTAATTTGCAAACCATCTCCCCTTAATTCCAAATTTTTTTTGCTAAATTTTTGACTGAATCTCATTAGTTTTTGTTTTTTTGCAACATGATAATAGTTGGATTCACTTGATTTCATATTGCATTGACTTTCCTGTGTTTGGCTATGCCATTGAGGCCTCTCACATTCCATGAGAGGAACTTAATTTAGATTTTTTGGGATTTATTCCTCTCCCTCCCCCTTGAGGGGGTTTTCCTAATTTGTTGTCTTTAGAACCTAAAATAACCTGTTGCAACAAGGTTCTGTGTTTTCCATTGGCAATGTCATTATCGATTTTAATTTTTTGATGCTCAGCATTTGATATTCTGCCTCTTCTTTTTTCATTACCAAAATCTATATGAGACTTCACAGTGCTTCTGGTTTGTTTAGGACTAAATTGGGGGGAGGCAATTTGTTGCAGAACTAGACTGCCATATTCCTCATTATGTAGAGTTTCACATATCTCCACCCTTACATCCAAATATTATCCTTTTTTCCTGTATTCCCCTAGTCTATGGGACGGACCATTAATGGGATTCACCTAGCTCCTAGTTATGATGTTAGGGATATGAGATTTTTTATTTTCCAATGCCTCAAATTTCTTCCTAAGTTCTTCAACATTAGGTTTTGGCTTTGGGATGCCCACTGGGCTTGAAGTATTTTTAGCATTGGGTTTTAAGGATCCCGACTTGTATGGGGATTCTATAAATCAAGCATTAGGGTTTGGCTTTGTGATGCCCATGATGCTTACAGTAATTTTAGCATTAGGGTTTGAGGATCCTAAATTGGATGGGGATTATAGAGAGTTATAAAGGTTAGCCTGAAGGTTATAGCTTCCATGTTTTTCGATAATCCTCCTACTCCCATACTGGATATAATTGAAAACTTATTTTAAACTAGAAGATTAGAACTTACCTGAGTATTTTGGTTTTCAATAACATATTTTTTTCCTTTGTCTTGTTGGGACCCTTCACCCTCTTTTTTTTTTATTGGTAGACATAGTTTGCCTGATTGAAATCACCTCTGCCAGGGAAACTCCTCAAATTTCCTTTGTCTAGCATTCCTTGCTTCTGCTTTTCTCTATTCATTGCCATGTTGGGGCACTAATTGCATATATGCCTTTTTTCATTTTGCATAGAATACTAGTTTGTTATTGTATTCTATTAATTTTTTTTATAGTATTCTCCATACTCTAGCTCCAAAAACCTTAGCAATTCATTATCCAAATTAGCATTTATGTAGATTCATGCATGAGTCATCCTTGTCCTAGCCAAGGTCGCATGGTCAATGGAGATCAGGTCCCCTATAGTTCTGGCTATGCCCTGCAACCAATATTCATTAAAGAACTGGGTAGGTAGACTCAGGATACAAACCCAAATAGGGGCAATGTTAATATTTTGCTTATTAGGGTCAAAATATTCACCCCATCATCTGATAAAAAAACTCCTTTTTCCCAAAAACCAAGGACCTCCTATTAAAATGTGGTTAGCATCCTCCATATTATTAAAATGGATAATGAAGAACCCTCGAGTTAGAGCTACCAAATCCAAGCTGCCTATCGGTCATAATTTACCCATTGCCCAAGACCTGATAGTCTTCATGTCCAGCCTACCTCCCAAAAACTTACCTACCAGGGAGAATTCTTCCATTGAAAGAAAAGGGATCATGGAACTTGTCAAGGCAAAAATTTTATTATTTGCTAGAACTAGGGATGGAAGAGAGAGAACCTCATTTATTTTTCCTCTAAGAGTCTCAACAAAAGATAGCCACTTATTAGGCCCCGCATTGTCCGTATTTTTTGTGTCGAGGTTTTTTTGAGGAGGGTCAGGCCCCTACGTGATGCCCACATACAAATATACCACAACCTGGCCACCTTACTCTAGATCCTCACTTAATACATGCTTGAGGTTCCTAACCAACCCTTTCGTACCTACTCTACCTCTGCCACCTTGGTTGAGATTCCTACCTTAGTTGATATTCCTACCCAGAAAATTCAAACCCTCACTTCCACCACACCCGCTAAACCTCAGCTCACTCATTCCTGATGATCATATTGATTTGCTTATATATTATTCTACTCATGATATTATTACTTTGACCTTTAATATTGTGGTTATTTTATATTTTGAACCTATGATATTATATGGTATTAAGAATTAAAAAGCCAACAATGGTATCAAATATAACACTAGAATCTGTATAATGTGATAGATTTTATTGAGCCACCATTATTAATTCACTTTGTGTACATATTTTTATAAATTTAATTAATATTATATCCACTTTGAAGGTAGTGCAAACTTGGAATCTAATTTTTGAAGGTCTTATTAAGTAGATAAGGCTACGATATTTCCACTAGGTTGAAGGAAAACCAGTGAAGACTAGGACTCACCTATATTCAAGAAAAATCACTAACTTAGAAGAAAATTTGGACATTTTAAGAAAAAAATCCAACTCAGATAAAAGTTGGATATTGAACATTAAATATTGTACATTAAAGGATGAGGTAGAATCAACTCAAAATAAAGTTGATCATTAAGGGATATAGAAAGCTACCCTGACAATGATATTGGACTCTCTAGTAAGGATGAGAATTATATTGGGTTATCAGACATGACCTAATTTATTTAAGAGTTAAAGAATTTTAGATTTATAGAGAAGAAGAGCTACAGAGGTTGACAAGATTCCTATAGAATATAAAGAAGAATTTTATATTCTATATTGTAGTGGATGGAGGAGCATTCAAAGCTTCTGAACTATAGAGAATATAAGTAGAAGTAAATTAAGAAGAATCAGGTCAAAAATGATTTGGCCTTGACATATTTGGAAGCATTCAAAATATAGACTAGAAAAAATAAAGAACAAGAAATAGAAAATGACAAAGAAGCCTATACTGAAATTGAAGGCCAAATAATCCTATATTAGAATTGAAGGTAAGGAAATCTTATATTGAAGAAGGTGCAAGAAAAATACCTACATCATTAAGGCCAAATAAGTCTATTTTATAAGAAAAGTTTTTAGGAATCATCCATTGAATTATAAGAGATCAATATTATTGTAAAGAAAATAGAAGAAGCCCAATGAGGCCAAAATTTTAGAAAACAAGCGCTATAAGGCTTACATTTAAGAATAAAGAAGGAAAAAATGCTTAGACGATAGCAATATTTAAAAAAATTATTAAGTAGAAGCCTACTAAAGTGAATATTATCAAACAACCTACGTAAAAGCTTATGCAAGGTATTTATAGAGTCAAATACAAAGAGCAATTAGAAATATTACCAAGCTAATGTAAGCATATGCAATGTATATAATTCATACATATAAAGAAATAAATCAAAGCAAGAAGCATAGAAATCAATTATTGTGTAAGAGTTATGAACTAGATGAAGCAAGAGAAAGCATAAAATATTAGTGGTTGGTCTGGTCACAAAGGAATATCAACAATAAGGTAAACTAGTTAGGAATCTAAGTCTGAGTAGCACCAAGGTAAATTAGTTGCCAGCCTAAGCAGTACCAAGTTGAACCAATCACCAAGTCATAACAACGTGAAGTGGTTGCATATACTCAATGAACCACTGCATAAGATAAACCAATCATCTATCCAAAATGATCTAGTGCACAAGAAAAACTAGTCATCTACTTGGGATAAGATAGTATAAGGTAAACCATTCTCCTACTTAGAATGTATATACACTAGGGCAAGTCAATTACCTACTCAAAGCAAGTTTAAAATCAAAGGTACATCAACCCCATAAGGAGAGGCCTACTTGGGTACAAATTTTTTGAAATCTAACTAGATGAGTGGTCAAATCCCTATGAGCAGTTCAATATTTAGCAAGTAGGATCAATAAAAAAAGGTTTTAGGGTTTCTCCAATATTCATAAATTACTATAGTAGAAGGTGAAGCAATCAATGAATCATTAGTGAAATCATCATTGATTCTAGGTAACGTAATAATGCTACTTATTTTTTTAGTTTTAAATGAGTAATGAGGAACAATTAAGAATATTATTTATTTGAGAACTTTAATATTTCAATTATTTGAAGATTAGAGAGCATAGGATTTATAAGGATTAAAGTTTATTATATTTTTTATTGATGAATATTTAAAAGTTTTTAAAGTTATTTTTGTGAATGTGAAAACTTTAAAAATTTAAGGCTTTTGAAATTTGAATTTTTTTAGATTTTATAAGTATTTAAAAAAAAATGCAAATCTAATATTAGGGAGTTAAAAGGTTTTCTACACCAAAGGATTAAAAAATTATAATTTACAAAATTTATATTATTTAATTCATTGGGAGTTATAAGGTTTTCTACTTTGAAAGGAATCAACTTGAACACTTTGATCATTATGGAAAGAAATATGAAGTCTTTAATCAAAAATACAAGATTAGAAGTTATTGAATCTAGCATTGGAACATTGATTGAAATATCCAAATGTAATATATGTATGGTATTACAGTTCATCTACACAAAAGCCATGGATGAAAGTTTTAAGTTAGTTTAATAATTTTTATACTCAAAACTAACTAAAGCAATTGATAATTCAAAATATGATATTATGATACCTCTTGATATATATAGCATAATTTATATGGCAGTGTTGTCACTTGAGCTTTGTAAAGATTGAAATATATAGCAAAATGAGTTGATTGAAACTCTAGAAAATAAAGTAGAGATTGATTCAATTGAGTCAAGTGAATCATATCTAAAAATGGCATTTCATTATTCATGCAGTATTAACATTCCTATGTCATCACCCATGTGTTGTAGGTGAGGTGGAGAGGGTAGGGAAATCCTCCAAGGGAGGTCCCTAGTTTGAATCCCCACCCTACAAACACACATCAGGTGTACAAAATCTAGTTGATATTACTGGTGCAGTCAGGGTCGAGCATGACTCTCCAGTGTTTTTATGGTGTAGAACCCCCTGGTCATGGTTTCTCAGAGCAATGCAGACCCACAAGGGGTTTCTCACAAAAAAAAAAAAAGATTCCTAGTTCATCTAATTTAGGAATTTTTATGATGTTCTAATTGAATGTTCAAAAGGTACTATACAAGAAAATAAATAATCATATGATTCTAAGGTTAAGGATAAGTTTAAACTATTGAAGCTGAGGTCAAAGATGGAGTTTAAGTAGTTGGTGATCCTAAATATACAAATTGTAAATAATCAAAGAATTAATAACTCAATGTAGAACATAAAGGAGTTGAAGATAAATATCCACCATAGGTTTATGAATAATGCAAGATCCTCACTTGAATATTGAAGACAAATATTTAAAGACTAAAGTATTCAATAACCAAATAATATACTATAGAGGGTGTTAAGGAATATTATATTATTGTTATATGATAATGGACCACCATCAAACCTTCATGGTACAATTATAAATATGTAATAGATTAGGGTTGAGTCTATAGTTTAGAGTGTGATTTATATTTCTCCTTTTATGTAAAGTGTTGTGTAGGTTAGAGTTCAAGTGTAGATTGAGTGAATGTGCACAAGTGTCTTGTATGTAAGAGTTCAAATATGTAATGTGAGTATGTGCATAAGTATCCAAGTTTAGGAGGGCATGTATAAGTGTAAGATTCATGTATATGTGTGCAAGTGTCCTAGAGTCATGTGTCAATCTAGTATGGAAGTGACAAGATGATAAGCCAAAGGTCATGAGACTTGTCATATGGAGAGAAATAGTCAAGCATGTGAAAAGTCACATTAGTATGGGTATATTATGGACACAATACTCCATGAGAAAGCAATTCAGTAGAAAGAAGATACAATACAATCAAGAAGAGGTTTATTTTAAAGAGTTCCAGTTTAGAATAAATCTTGCATATATTTTGAGCAATTAATATTGTAACTTTTTCTTCTTGCATAGTTCATGAATGATTCATGTCATTTAAAATCATATTTTAATATATAAATGAATCTTATTTGCTTTATTATATAGGCCTTGACATACATATTAATTTGCTCAGATATTATTCCACTCATCATATATTACTTTGAACTTTAATATTGTGGTCATTTTATATTTGGGACCTATGATTTTTTGTGGTAGTAAGGCTTAAAAATGCAACATGAGTTGCATTCTTGTATGAAGCATTGTGAGACAAGTTTATTTGAGTTATTGCCTTGTATATTGTGAGAAATCCTTAACCTTGTATCCAAATTTAATTTTTGAATGTAGCCCATTTGCCATTAGTTGAAATATTAAATCAAACATGTCCAAAACCTAATTTAAAAGTAAAATAGAAATGATATAATGAATCATCAATAAAAATAATAATTAATTCTTAAGATAGTTTAACATTTATTAGATAGTTATAAATTTATATGTGTGGGATTGTTTCATATTGTGTATATTTAATTTTAATTTTGGATATATCATCACAAATAAGATTTTTTATAGATTAATTTCTTTGTGGTTTATTTCTAGTTGATGCTAAATTATGAATTCTATATACATTATTATATTTATTTACCTCCTTAATTATTAATTCTCCATGCCACTACTAAACTTCATCCTAATAATTACCATGATGTTTCAAGCCTTTAATATGTATTATCAAAATATAATATTAATGTTTTAGTCATGTATATCTATCAAACAAATTTACCAATGTTATATCCTATGGAATACTAATATTTTCTTTTGACAATATTTTTTTTACCTATGCAAAATTGGAGATCAAAGTGATAATAGTAAGTGTCATACCAATAGTGTTTGGCATACTATACCCTAAATATTTGAGAGTATAATAAACATCTAAAGTTTCAAATGGTTTGAGATAATATTTTGTGGAAATATATTTTAGGATTAATCCTCACTGTAATGATAACATATATGCATCAATCACTACCCTTGAGGAGGCCAATGAAAAACTAAAAATGTATATTTCTAGATTGAAATTTTTTTAGAAGGTTTTTGACACTTGTAGAAATATTAATCGCCTTTAGAGTTAGACTTCATATTAAATATTGTCCCTCATATCAACTTATCTTCCATTTAATTATGCACATAGAGTTGATCTTAGGGTTCTGATCTAACAATTGGCTTTAAAAAACTTGTATGATAATGAGATTGTAGGGATTTTAGTATAAAAAAAAGGAAATGCTCTTCTATTTTAAAATTTTAAGACTATTATTCAAAAATTGTTGTAAAATGAATTTGGACTCTTTCTATCCATTTGGGGTGTTTTATTCTTATGTTCACTCATATAATTAAATTATTAAATCATCAATCTCATTGTTTAACTTCTATTATCTAGTATTCTAAAAATTTATCCTTGATTTCTTCTTTAGTAGAACACTTTATTTAGTATAAGGGCCTGCTATATTTTTGAGTTACTATGTCCTCATTGGTAATCCTATGATTCTTAGAATTATATTGCACATTTTGATGTGTCTTAATTATTCTATAAATCCAAGTATAATTATAAATTTTATGTGATGTATTATTGTGTTGTACCTCATACATTACATATACCACTATGATAGTTAGTTAACAATTAATATTTTTGAAGGTATCAATTTCTATACTATGATTATTTTTATTGTTGTACTATAAATGTTATTGTAGTATTAAATTTGTTTCTTATAATTTCATATTGAATTCTCATTGCAATATTATCTTATAAACCTTATGTTGCTTTCAACTAATTGATGAGGTGCATTTTTCCCTTTTCTAGAATAAATTTATTTCTCACGTGTACAATCAAATTGAATAGTACTACCGCCGATTTAAGGGATTACTTTTGAAATAATTTGATCTATTCCTATATTTATGCTCTTCCCCTATGAGTTCTTAGAGGAATTATTTTCTTTAAGAGGATTTTATAGGAGGCCTAATGAGTTACATATTTAAATTAAGTAATATTTGTCAGCATTGATGTTATTACTATGATACTTGTGATTAGGTGTGATGTGACTAGTGGAATGTATTTGATTAGTGTTGAATTATCAACCACAATTTTAAAATATAAAATATTATTTTTAAGTGAATTAATGGTGCATAACAACATTAATATTTTCTATAAAATGTACATAGAAATGTTAATTATTGATACTACTATGACTATAGGCGTTTGGGACACAATAGATAACCAAATGATTTAATGATAAGCAATGTTATGGGTTACATGTGGGTCAAATCATTACACTCAATGTGAATATGCTCAAAATAGTGATCATCATAATTGGTGATAATGTAGGGATTACTAAGGTGAATAAGGACGTAACTATGGTGATGATAATAACCCATGGTGCTTATTGTTCCACTAAAAATGTAAGTACATAAAATAATCATAGCTATGGATGTCATGTTAGTAAATATACTAGGAATGGTGGTGGAGACAAAAATGTGGATTGTTATTTTATAATACATTACAAATTTGAAATTATGATTTTGTGATTGGATGGACAATATGGTAGGAAAAATAATTAGATTGGTCTACCATTATACTATAGTGGAAGAGTGTGCTGATGAGGATGTAAGCATAAATAATAAGAAGTAATACCTAGCAAAGTGTATTAAATACCTCTAGATATACTTGTATAGATAAACATGCTAGAGCTCTTCGGTAAGAAGAAAAACATAATTGTTATTTCTAAATGCTTCATGGAGCTAATATCCTTTATCAAACTAGCCCAACTGTATTGTGGAGATTTACCTTCATCTATATGTCATCAATTCACTTTTCCTAAAAAAATTTATGATGTTTGTTTAAGAGCATCATTATTTATGAATTCATCTACTCGGTATTTCTCTTAAATACTTATTTTATTAGTTAGAACATTTATTTTTTTGACATTGATAACATTGTTTCTTTTGTTATTTGATTTTATTTTCCTTTTATATTGTTATTTATTTATTATTTTACCTTTCTTCTCGTATTATTAACCAAATTACTATGAAAACAAAGCCTTGTTAAGATTTTATTCTCTTAATAGGTGTCAACATTATACCTTTACTAAATTTATCAACATTATCACAAAGGATTGATATACCTCTTAAAATATTTGAAAATTTTGTAATCCAAGTTATATTATAAATGTTTCTTATGTAAAGGCTTTACTCCAATTCTTTATATAGAATACAATAGTTCAAATCAAGATTATTTTAATATTTTTTTAATATTATTATAATAATAATTTAAGTATTTATAAAACACCACAAGATATCAATGCCAAAAATATTAGTTAAAGAAGTATAAAAATTCAAGCTCATGAATCTACGTGTAATTACATAATTATTCATTTTAAATATTAAAATAGATTTGAAAATGCCACATAAGGATAATCAATATAAAATACTCGACCATATAAAACAATAAGCTATTACATAATCCAATGGAGCCTTGTTTCAAGGGTTGAGATATATAGGTAATATAGGCCACACCATAGTTCAAATTCTGGTGGCACCAAAAGAGCTATATAGCTAGATGTAACTAGAAGGATAATCAATATAAAATACTCAACCATATAAAACAATAAACTATCACTTAAGGCAATGGGATCTTGGTTGAATGGTTGAGACATATAGGTAATATAGGCCACACCATAGGCACCAAAAAAACTATATAACACATGTAACTAGTAGACTTAGTGACCCCCAATTTGAGAGATATTATAACTAATTTGAGGACTCAATTGAAAACCTTATTATGACAAAAGGTAAGGACCTCGGTACAACCCCTTTACAACATAAAAAAATCACTTAAATTGAACACTAAAAAATATCAAGACATCTTTTTACTTGCTAAAATAAAACAATTCTAAAATATTGTATAATATTTTTTTTTTTTTTTGAAAAAATACTTCTTATAAATTCATAAATGAAAAACAAAGTTTAATAGAACTATACAAGTATGATTTGCGTAAATCAAAATTTCTTTTCAGATCTTTTAACAGTTCTATTCAAAACATTCTTACCTGATCTGAAATACAACTTACAGCTTTACTTACAGTTCTAGTAATAGTAATAGGAATGAAATCTACACTAAAAACAAAAGAGTACATGTCCTTCTAAATAAAAAACAAAATAAAGAATCTCAAATGAAATGGATGATGTTTAAATTCTCTTTTTTAAAAGAAAAAAACATTCTCCAATTTTCTCATGTAGGTCTAAATGTTAGCATTTTATTTTACAAGTTACAATGGTAAATTCTCTTTCAATTTTTATCTTTGAGACATAATGGATCACAAACCTTACTTGCAATAATTTGGACCGGTGAAAAAATCTTTTTGAACTCTTTTTACCTCGTTTTATTCATTCTTTTGATTATGACAAGTCTCTTCCAAATATAATAATAATAATAAATATTTTCCCTATGTATGTATTCTTCAATCAATAGATGACCAATTACGTCGGGCAGGTCGGGGAAAGGACGGACAAGGCATCTCCAGTGACATGATCTTACATCAGAAAGCATCTTTTTTCTGACTTTAATTACCACCATGACAGCCCCTTTGAATCATGTTGCTATCTCAGTTGCTTGGAAAAACTACTGTAATAACATCAGAGTTAAATCTCAAACCCTTAGAATAATGAGGTCGGCCCGTCACAGTAACCAAAGAACGACATGTAGGCCAGCAATGGTTCCACAGTAATTTCCGATGTAGAGGAGAAGAATCCAGAGAGGGTGAATGAGCTTTGAAAGAGATAAGTTAACTTTTCCGTCAAGCAATGAGTATGGACGAGTGAATAGTATTATGTTTTCTGTCAATATTCCCTGGATTAGTTCTCGGACACAGAAACTGCACAGGAATATAATTATTATACAACATGCTGTTTGTATACATTATCTATTCGAGCCATGACATACGCATTATACGAATACAGGGGAAGGTTACCTCGATATTGGCAACTTCTTTTTTTAAGACAGTTCTTAATAATAATTATTATCGGTTCCAAGCTAACCACAATTCAGCTTTACGCTTGAGAACAATGTTTCTGTATGCTATATCTTGTAGTTTCACCCTAATCATTGTTTTCCTTCATTCTTTAAGTTTTTTTTAGACTTATAGTCACATTTTTAAGCCTTTAAGGATTAGAAAGATTGACAAGGTTGTCTTTGACGAGAAAAGATCAACCCAGAACCAATAGAAATTCTCTGCGCTTCGTGTCGTTAGAACAAGTACTGTATGTGTAATTGCGTCAGAATGAATTATTTGTTACCTGTTTTTCAGTACAAAAGTTATGGGCACTTGCTGAGAAGATACCTGAGTTCAAATTTTGGTGGTGCCAGTTGGCAAAGGTAGTAGTACGTTCTGAATCCTCTGAGTGCACCAGGTCCCCATCTCATGCGTGGTCAACAATTAAATGATAGGTTTGGTGGTTACAGTGTCACCCTGTCAAGTCAATAATTAACGCATGGATTTCATGGTTGTAGTTACTGTGGTTTGAACCCTACGCTACAAGTTACTAAAAATGTAGCCAACTCTCTCATTTAACAAAACAAAAAGAAAAAAAAAAAAATGTAGTCCAGATAAAACCCTTTCAGTTGCAAATAAATTTAATAAAAAGTTTTTTAAAATTAATTAGTTTAATAAATCTATTAAATTCTTAAACTTAAAAAAAACACTTTTCTTACGTATACAAGTGCTAAGTTGTTATAAAACATTAAATCATGGCAAATAAGACCATTATGAAGCCATATACCAATTTAAAATTAAATAAATTAAACTCGAAAGAAAAAGGGTATTTGGACTCACATGTAGGAATTTATAATATATTATAAATATGGGCATTGTAACTCAAAGAAACAGCGATGCACCGATTTACATAAAATGGGTAAATGCACTTGCATAGTTTCCCAAGCACAAGGGTCACCAAATATTAAATTTAGGTCAAAACAGCTAATCTTTAATTTTGAGAGAATTGCGCTCAATGGAAATACGCTCACCGTATAAAGAAGGGGAAACCGACAAAGGGAAGGGAGCAAGATAAAGTTGTACTAAAGATTGCTCGAATTATAAAGGGAATGGGAGCGAATCAAATTTGTGCCAGCGAAAGAAAGGAAGGAGTAGGGAAATAAAGTTTCTCTATGTTTACAATGAAAGGGGAAACTTAAAACTTATCCTGAAAAAGGTTATTTTCAACAAAATGCAAATATTTGCGAAACTTAGATAATAGGCGAAAAAGGGATTTTTAGGTTTGTCAAAGTTGTGATTATAAGGTTTTACATTAATGCCAGCGAAAATGAGATCTCCGGTTAAACGGTAAACAAATAAACACGTGGAAACATAAATAGATACGAATATTTTATATTGCTCAAATGGAAACTACTGTTGCTGTAGATTTACAACAACACGTAAAAGCTTTACATATCTACAACTTAGCAAGATTGTAGATTACATGGGCACAAAAGTTATTTTCTGAAGACTGCAGCTTGGCCTTCTTGTTCTTTCAATCGCCCTTTCGACATTCTCTCGCCTTTCTTCTTCCTTCTTTTTTGATTTTCAAATGAAACCGACTGCGAATATTTATAGCTAGGGATTGGAGGAAAGTTTCACTAGCATTCTGGCATGCCTTAAATTTAAAAATATGATGTCTATCAAATTGTTGAATAATTACAACTACCAAAAATATCTTTGGGTACTTTAAAATGTTGTGATCAAATCTGAAGATAAAATATGTTAGAGATCTATCAAGTGGGATCTAGTTTAATTTCTAACATCGTCTCTTAAAGTGAAATATGCTTTAATTTCTAACATCATTCTTTAAAAGAAATTTCACAAAAACTTTAACACTGAACATTTTTTTTAGCTTTTTAAAATATTTCTTCTTCAAAGGTTTTGTGAAGATATCTGTAAAATGGTCTTAGGACCTGCAAAACAATAACACAACTTCATTAGATTTTACCATTTCTTTGATGAAATGGTACTGGATGTCGATATGCTTGGTCCTGCCATGAAACACTGGATCCTTTGGCAGTGCTATAGTCGAATTATTGTCACAAAATATTGTTGTTACCCCTTCCTATTGATGATTTAGCTTACCTAAAATTCTTTTGAGCCAAACTACTTGACATGCGGCTGAAGTGGCGATAACATACTCTACCTTAGTAGTTGATAATGCAATAATTGGTTGCTTCTTCGATGACCATGAAACTACACCCAATCTAATATTGAATGCATAATTAGAAGTGCTCTTTATATCATCTATATTTTCAATCCAATCGCTATTTGTGTAGCCAACAAATTCAAGCTAGTATTTTCTTACATAGTAAATTCCATGGTTTTTGATCCCATTGACATAACACAAAATTCTTTTGCCTGCGTGCAAGTGAGTGTTCTTTAGTGTCTCCATAAATTTGCTAATTAAACTAATTGTAAACATTAAATCTGGTCTAGTTGTTTTCAAATACACGAGACTTTCAACCAATATTTTATAGAATGTTGGATCAATATTGTTGCTGCAATCATTCTTGCTCAATTTTAGGTCTATTACAACTGATGTGATCATTGGTTTGTTTTCCTTCATTCTAAACCTCTTCCAGATATCTTTTGCATACTTGCCTTGAGATATGAAGATGCCATATGCAAATTGTGTAACTTCAATACCAAGAAAATATTTTATCAGGCCTAAATATGTCATCTCAAATTCCTACTTTATGGCATTTCGATACTACTCAAATAACATATAGCTTTTTCTAGTATAAATTAGATTGTCTACATGCAAGTAAACTTTTATCATCTTTCCCTCTTCATTTATATTTATGTATAGAGTGTGCTCGTATGGGCATTTGATGAACCCATTCTCCTAAAATATTCATTAATTTAGTTACACCAAGCCCTGGGTGCTTTATTCAACCCATACAAGCCTTTCTTCAATTTCAAGGCCTTTCCTTCTTCCCCTTCTAACTCATAGCTGGGTGGCTGGTCTATGTAGACACCTTCTTTCAATTCTTCATTCAGGAAGGCAAACTTGACATCCATCTAGTAAACATTCCATCATTTTAGGCTTCCAAAGCTAGAATTATTCTAACGATGTCAAGTCTCACTACAGGTACATATACCTCATGATAGTCAATCCTTAACTTATATTTCTGACCTTTTACCACCAATCTATATTTATGTATTTCAACATCACCTTGGGCATTAAACTTAGTTTTATATAACCATTTTACTCCAATGGTCTTCTTGCCTACTAAAAGATCCATTAATCCTTAGGTTTGATTCTTATCTATAGCTTCTATCTCATCATCCATAGCTTTCACCCAAGTTTTATTCTTAATTGCTTCTTAAAATAAAATTAGATCACACTTAAAAAAAAAAGAACATAATGTTCTTTATCTTCAATCACATTTATATTTACTTCATATATATCTTGCAAACTCCTTATCTTTGATGGTGTCTTCAAGTTGGGGATCATTATTGCAAGTGGAGGTGACTATGATGAAGAGGTAGTTCTACTACTAGCACTAGTACTACTATTTGAAGCTACAAGCGGATGTACACTATCTTTGTTGAAGTCCTTAGACTTAATAATGACTGGCTCTTTCTGACCAGTCTTGGATTTTCAATTCCAAGCTTCTTCTTCCATGAACTTCACATCTTAGCTTATAATAAACTTGTTATTACAAGTTTATACAACCTATAAGCCTTATATTATTCACTATAGCCAGTGAGGATACATTTTTCTACTTTGTCATCCAACTTCTTTCTCTTCTCATATAGAATATTTGCATATGCTATGCACCCAAAAACTCTTAAATGAGCAACACTCAACTTTTGATTGCTCCATACATCATCTCTATTTTTATTTTCATACATCTCTATTTTTTATATTTTTATTTTCATTTATATAGTGGGCTTGCTACTTATTTTTATTTATCAACTTATTTCTACACTCCTGGCTATAATGGGTAAATTTCTTGCAGTAATAACATTGGATCTCTAATTTATCACACCTTTGATTTGATCATTATTTTTTATTCCTATCGTTGCCTCTTCCTCATACTTGATATAAGTTGTAGTTGGTCTCTCCTTCACTAGAGTTTGACCTTCCTACTCTCTTATGGCCTCTTCCATACTTACCTCTATAATTTTATCCTCTTCCTTTATGATAACTTGATGTTGCTTTGTGGGATTCTTGTCTTCTATTGTTATCTCAAAATAAGATGTACATGTTGAATGTTTGCTCCAATAAGGACTGAGATGACTGGATTAGCCTCTGCTCATGTATTTGTAGATAACCCATGAGATCATCTACTAAGAGAGTTGTTAAATCTCTCGATTCTTCAATCACTATCACCACTAAGTGAAACTTTTATGGAAGGCTTATTAATATTTTCTCCACTATTCTTTGGTTCTCAATATTATCACCATTCATCCTCGTCTTGTTGATGATACCCATTACGAGAGTGAAGAAGTCACTTAGGGACTCTAAATCAATCATCTACAAATTTTCAAACTACCTTCTCAGCATCCGCAACCTCACCAACTTCACTTTATTGGTGTCTTGGAAGGAGTTGGATAAATCTTCCCATACCACCTTTGATTTGGTTGTTGCTATAATTCTTAGAAAAATAGTCTCCTCGTCTTCCTACATTATATAAAATAATACCTTCTAGTCCTTATTTCAATTCTCCTTTAATAGATTTAAATTTGATTGGTAGAGAGCTCTCAATGTTGCTGCATCTATGGGTTTTACATAGCCATTCTCCACCAAGTCCCATAGCTCCTAAGACCCAAACAATATCTTCATTTGAATGCTCTAATAATCATAATTTTTACCATTAAATCATGGGATCTACAAATGTAATAAATTATTGATGGAAGCCATTACTTCCTTAAAATTCCACTAATGGAGCTAGCTCTGATACCAATTTGAAAGAAATAGTGATGCACTAATTTACATAAAATTACAACAAATACGCTTGCATAGTTTCCAATGCACAAGGAGCATGAAATCCTAATTTTAGTTCAAATTAGTGAATCTCTTTTTTTAGATAATTGCACTCAATAGAGTTGTGCTCAATTTACAAAGGAGAAAGGAAAACTAAAATGCACTTACAAAATAGAAACGTGCTCGGTTTACAAAGGGAATGGAGAAAAATAAATTTGTGCAAAAGAAACAAAGTTCACTTGAATTACAAAGGGAATGGAAGTGAATCAAACTTGCATGAGTGAAACCATTTTTTTCTTAGAATACAAAGGAAGAAGGAGCAAAATTATTTTCACTAGTGAAACAAAGTTTCACGCAGTTTACAAAGGAAAGGGGGAAACTTAGAACTTACCCTAAAAAAGGCAATTTCTAGCAAAAAATGCAAATATCCATAAAACTTAGATTATGCATGAAAAAGGGATTTCTAGGTTTTCCAAAGTCACGATTGTAAGGCTTTACACTAGAATTAGCGAAAATTAGTTTTTTAGCTAGTCATAAAATAAAGAAAGATAACTTTAAATTTTCAAATTTAAAAGGCTCAATATTTAAATAAACATGTGGAAGCAGAAATATATAGGAATATTTTATATTGCTCAAATGGAAACATACACTTCTACAATTTTACAACAACATTCAAGAGCTTTATACATTTTCAACTTAGCAATATTGTAGGTTACATCTGTACAAGAGTTTTCTAAAGGCTGCAACTTTGACTCCTTGCTCTTACAATTTCCCTTTTGACATTCTCTCACTCTTCTTCTTTCTTCTCTTCTGCTTTTCAGATGAAACTAACTATAAATATTTATATCTAGGGATTTGGGGAAATTCTCACCTACATTCTAACATTCATTAAATTAAAAAGTATGGTGTCTATCCAATCGGTGAATAACTGCAACTACAAAAACAATTTTAGGTACTTCAAAATATGGTGATCAAATATGAATATAAAATCTATCATAGATCTATCAAGTGGGATCTGATTTAATTTCTAACATCCTCCCTTAAAGTGAAATCTGATGTAATTTCTAATAGTAACAACACTGATAGTTATGATAAGCAATTATGTTGTTCCTTCTCGTATGTCCATAGCAGTTCATTATAACCTTCAACTTTGCTATAAATTATTGATATATCAATCATATTATCCCTATATATAGTATGGTGTGATGCTTTTGTATGTGGAAGTTTACATAGTATAAAAACATTTTAAATTTCATTTAGTTTCCATTCATTTTGTATTTTATTAATAAAAATAAAGTAGATATTATGTTATGTAATGAGATGATTATTATGAAGATGTCTTTTATTTAATATATATTTATTTATCTATAACCCTTGTTGATGTTACTAAAATTTGTGGTACAATCCAATGTCCTACATCATTTAGAATTTGAACCTCTATTTAAAGTTTCAGGGTCTTCATTGTTAAACCCATTTAATTATAAGTGTATATAAAAAAGTAGATGCAAAATTTTACCAAAATAAATAAATAAAGAAAAAAATACTATATTATAAATGTGTAAATATAACAACATAGCCTAAATTTTAGTAGCAAAAGGTGAAGGGTTTAATTTATAAAATAAGGGATTTTTAATTTTTTTTCTAATTTGTATATTTTTGGGTAAAAAAGACATTTATATTAATTTATTCAATAAAATAGGTACATTGCCTACCCTTCTAGTTAAACAAGCTTTTGATATAGGATTTAATAGATGTAGTACTAAAATATTTATGCGTTGTTCTCCAATATTAACCCATATATAATAGAATCATACTAATACACTAAATTAAAAAAATAAATACATCTAATGTTGCAACCATCAAGAGACAAGATAGAAATAAGAGCTTGCTTGATCCATTTTACCCATTATCTAGGGGAATAACCATAACAAGTGAGGTTGTATTTTTATAGAGCTCAATTGGTCACCACATCTACAATTCTATTTTTTTTTCTAGGGATGTGATTCTATTTTAATAACATGAAGCTTATTTGTACCATCTAAGTCTTCTCTATAATTATTCTTAGTCTCTAGTCAAGCTTCATATTCTTCATTGGATTGCTCAGATGGTTGATCATGACTTGTGAATTGTATTCTATATGGAGCTTCTTCTAACCTATCTTTACTACTTCATGGATCCCTCTAATGATGCAACAATCCTTTGCTAGCTTATTGAAACTAATGCTAAGATTATCTATGAAGGTGAATACTAATGTTCGATTTTATAGTCTTCCTATCCCTCTTGCAATAGCTCTTCCTTGATTCCCACATGGGGCTCCATCCATGTAAACTTTTCCCCAATCCTTTGGGGGAACTTGCCACTTTTGTTTTCTAACTACTTTCAGGTACCTTATGGTAACCACTTTTTGTTTACCATGCATAGGAGCAATTTTTAGTCTTCTCATAATTTTTTCCTACCATTGGTGTGGTTCTTAGGTATTCTTCAACATATTTTGGATACTCTCCAATATGGGGATGATGGTATTTTTCCAAATATAGTGGATGTCTAGAGACTCTTATTTCAATATGTAGTTGTTCCTCTCTTTCCATATGTTGCAATGTAGGAGAGTAATTCCCACCAATACTATTTTTCTAACATACTAATCTATCCCATCATGTATAGTCCATTCCTATCACACATGCTATAGGGTGGTAAATCTAGAAAAATTAATATTGAGTAAGGTAACCATCATCATACATTTAGGCTACAAGACACTCAATAAATAAGTGGTAGGGTGTTTTGGGGCTCTGTCAAAATATTTTATACTAGAATGGACCATGACAACCTATTTTTATATGGTGTTCCCCTCTTAGTACCCTTTTATGTAGTGGTACCCAAATGAAGAATCTCAGCTTAGGTCATACCTTTTATGCCTATATTTTTTTGAATAATTCTTAAAGCATGTTAAAAGTGCTTTGGGATACGGTTGCATATTATTGTACTACTATATACTCTCCCCAACTCACGTTTCTCCATCCAATGTATTCCTTTGATAGAGACCATAAAATTAATCTTGTTTGTAGAGTTTGTTGTATATCCATCTTCCACCTCTCTAATATTTGCATTGGCCATTTAGTTTTTGGAGCATAGTTTCTCCCATATTTTGAATTTTTGGTCTAGTACTTATAGTATTTTACTACCTTTATGCAATTGCTTTTTGTGACCAGTCCATTAAAGGTCTCCACTTTGGAAATTAAACCACCAAATTCTAGTACCCATCTCAAGAATTTGTCCAAAAATTTTCATGTGACCATTATGAATTATCCAAAAGTGCTTCTTCTTTGTTAGGTCCTCTCTTATTCTCAAAACTATCAAGATATGGGATACTTTAATAGGCATTGGTGGTGAATAATGTTTGCCAAAATTTATTTCTTGTATTTTTAGATATTAGATTTTAGGCCCATAATACATTGGGGTTGTTCAACATCCTCCATTGAAACTTATCTACTAGTACTTTACTGTTCTTAAATATTAATCTAAATCATAGTCCCCTTCATGTTTCTATAGGCATAAAGTGTCCCATCAAATCAACATCCATTTCCTTTCCTCCTTAGTGTCCCTCTAAAGTAACTAATAGTTTATTTGATCCTTCTCTCTTAGCACTATGTTAGGAATATCCAAAACCATGGATAAATTGAGAAGAATCGACTAAAAGGCTAATTTAGCCAAGGTTACTCTGCTCGCTAATTATAGCCATTGATTAGTCTATTTTTTAATTTTTCTTTCTACTATATACACTAGCCAAGCCCAATCCTCCTTTTGTCTCATTGTTTTAAGTGGAATAAATAAATAGGTTATTATGAGTGAGGTCTTATGGTATTTTAATTTGTTAAGAATCATGATCTCTTGTCTAGGTGAGCAACAAAATAACATGACTTTGGAATTTTTATCATTGATCCCTTGCCTAGTGGCTTTTGAAAAATAACTTATGATATGTTTAATTATTTAAGGTTATTTCATTGTTTCTTTCCCCAATAGATAAGATCCATCAATAAACTAAAGGTGAAAATTTTATTTGGCCCTATTTGTAATTGTGATTCTTGTCAATGTTCAAATATTTTTATTTTTAACCATTTATCTTCCCAAATATCTAACAAATATGATGAATAAACATGGAGAGAGAGGATCTCCCTACCTAATACCTTTGGATGTTATGAACAATTGTGAATGATAACTATTAATCAATATTGAATAGGAAATTAACAAAACATATCCCTTGATCATATATTCATTCTTGTGAGAAGCCAAATTGACTTTAAATTTGAGGAGGAAATGGTAATCCACCTTATCATATGCTTTGTATAAGTCTAAGTGTGTGAACATGGATGGGGATTTTTGAGATTCCATAGAGTGGATAACCTCTTGAGCCATTACTATCTCATCCACTATTTATCTACCTTCCATAAAAGCACCTTGTTCTAGTGATATTATCTTATGCAAAAGTGGTTTGAGCCTCTCCATCATTCCCTCGATGATTATTTTGAGAAATAAAATTTATATAGCTATTATTCTGAACTCAATAATGTACTCTATGTCTTGTGCCATATGATCAATGCTATATATATTTAGTTGATTTTCTTCAACATATATTAGATTTCCTATCTTTCTCTACAACATCTAGGAGGTCCTCATGCTATATATCCCAAAAATTTTAGTATAATTCATAGTAATATATTCAAAACTAAATTTCACTCCTTTGTTATTAATATAGGCTTCTCTTGTCACACTTCCCATAAGGCTTCAATATGCATAGCTTCCATAGTGAAAAAACTTGTAAAATTATTTACTATAATTTACTATATACCTTCCCATGTGTGGATGGAATTTTCTACATTTATTAGTAGGGAGTGATGAAGTTTTCCAATATGTGGGTTAAAATGGATTTGTGAAAGAATCCCATATTTTAGTCATCCTCCTAGAGACATTGAATCCTATATTTCTACTTTCATAATAGCTCTTCCATTTTTCTCCATTCTTGTAGTTGGAATGTAAGTCAGATCTCTGCTATACTTTTATTTTTTGTAGGACCATCCTTGCATATTTGTTCATTCAAATATTTAATTTGGACTGTCACTTCTAACTTTTTGTACTTGACATCTCCAAACTCTTCCTAATTCTATGTTATTATCTTGGATTTGATGTACTAAATCCTCCTTATAAAGTAGTATATCTTAGTTCAATGCCATGGTTTTCCTTCCTACCACCATCACTATACTTTAGTCCTAAAATATTTATCTTTGTGCCACATCAATTGAAATCTAAATGGAAATTGTCTGGCCTTGGATTTTCATATTTCTATCATGATCAACCAATGATTTAAGATTACAATATTTAGAATATTCAACCTAGGAATATATCCATTAATAAATAAAAAATATCATAGTAGGAACCTATATAATATTTCTAGAATATAGGTAGAGCCTTACCTCTTATTATACTAGGTTATCCAGCCATTGTCTTGCATGACATCCATAATATGGAGTTTTCTAATGTATTCCTTTGTGAGATTTTTACTCGCATATAAGCTATTATTTTCTCCCAACTTATTTCCTATGGAAAGGATGGTATTAGAATGTCGTCATATTAAATCCCATGCTTCATGGAATTGGTTAATAATATAGTTAATGTTAGTCCATTACCTTTGTTTCTCCTCTATGGTAGCAGGTGCATAGAAATTTATGTAGAGCATAACTTAGTCTAACTATTTACTTTGTGGTACTTACAATAGGAGACCTAAACTACCCACCACATGATATCCCTTTAATGTTCAAAATATATGCAATACCTCCCAATATCCCTTGGGAGATGAGGGACTCCACTCTTCTACCAAGACATACTTTCCTTGCAATTGTATCCATATCTTCCTTTGACACCTTTATATCCTTTAGGAATATAAATTGTGGTTGAAATATCTATATCATTCTCACTCCATTTTGAGGGACTCCTTGGATTTATTTAATATTGTAGGTGATGATATTCATCAGTACCAGCCTACTAGGATCTAAAGATATGGGTAAGGACATTGATCTTACCTTCTACTATTAGCATTTCTCATTATTTTGGCACATGGTGTTGTTTTTTTTTGCATCCTAAACTTTTATTAGAGTCCATTTTTAGTTTTTTACTTGTCTCCTATCTTAGATATCTAGATTCTTGAATAACATCTAACCCCAGCAAATGTGTCTACAATACTAGGATATTGTTGGTGGATATGATGAGGTATTCCTTAGGATCTAGGTTCTTTGTTATTCCTAAATTTAGTAGACTATTAGTCTTATTCTTATTTTTTGACTTATTTTTCCATTGGTAGTGTATTGTTGGTTAGTTTACTCCTTTCTAATTATTGCTCTATAATGCTAAGGTAGTGATAGTGGTTCTATTTACCTCTTTTGTAATAAATTCCTTCCTCCCATAATGTAATTGTGTATATAATAATTTTATCTCCATAGTTTCCTCCTTATCATTGAAAATATCATAAATGGGGATATTATTAAGACTATTGTTTGAAACCATTGCATGTTTCTTTGCTACTAATTTCTTTTAATTTTTTTTTGGAGAAAATGGAACCCTTCAAGATCCATTTTCTCTCCTTCTTGATATGGTATATTACATGTGAGTCTCTTTCTAAATGGCCATATTAATGGAAAATTCTATAATCGAAAGATATATTCTCATAATCAACTTCTTGCTCCTACATTTCCAGTCCAAATAGTAGTATGATCATTTTTTTGAGATAGGTTTGTTAAAAAATACTATTATAGATACCTGAGAATACATAAATTTTTTAAATAAATAAGTACTATCAATAATCATCATAAATATTTCTAGGTTATTCTTGATTGTCATAAATACTGTTTGATTCTAAATTCTTCTAGTAAGCTAAAAATTCTCAACCAATTTGGTCCTATAGGTGATATCACTTCCTCTATTTTGAATTTAGTATGCCAAGGATTCATAAAGAAACCTTTCCTTCCAAAAAAACCATGGTTACCCTTGTAATATATGTTCCTTATCTTATTAAGTAGCAAAAATAATAAATAAATAAGTATTGGGGTAAGTAGAGATTTAGTATTCACCTTTTGTTTACCATTTTTTAACATCTCATAGTTTAAAGAGTCATAGGATAGGTCTAAACCCCATAAATTCATATAGTAATCCTCTTGTATCCATGCACTCTATTCCATTTTGGATGTCCTCCATATTCACTTTCATTATTAAGGAAATTTTGTTGCCTTTAAACACCATACCTCAGTTTTCCTAGGATCTATCTTAGGAATCCTTCAAGGTCTATGTGATGCCCTTGAGTTATTGATTACAAATGGATGGATTTATTCCCTATGAATATAATCCCTGAAATTTACTTTTTGGGGTAGATCCATTGAACCCTTTTTGATATTAGGAATTAGTATAGTCAACCATTTTTGGAAGTATACATCATATTAGTTTTGGTCAAGTTTTAAGACCATATCAATTTTTGATGCTTCAACTTCTCTTATCTAGTCTACTCAATATATTTTATTCCAAGTTCTATTCAACCCTTGGAATACTTTTCATGGTATACTATGATATCCCACCTCTATTTATACTATAAAATAAAAGTGCTTATTGCATTTTCCCTCAGTCTATGTGGTTTGTAAAATATACTCATCTTGTACATTTTGATTCCATTACATTTCCTCTAGTTATATTTTTTCCATATTGTAATAATCCAAGTTGAATATTCCTGTTGTCCACTAGGTCCAACAATCCCCTTCCTCTATATTTCCTTGTATGTTTATCCAAAACCATAAAAAATAATCAATCTCCATTACACTTCAAATTAGATATATTTACTCTAACTTACAATACACTAGATGTATATTTAATAATATAAAGTTCAATATCAAAATGTGAAGGGTTTAATATGTAGAACAAGATAGTTTTACTAGAAGGTCCAATAAGAATGCATTCTTGGATAGTTGTTGAATGATGGTGTAAGGCCCATAGTGGAGAGGTTTGATCTTGCTATGTGCCTTCTCTAGAAATATCTTACGACTAAGGTACAACTAGACTCGATCACCCATCTGAAAGGAATGTGGAACACAATGATGATCCATATCTTGTTTCTTCTATTACTGTGTCTCTTATAGGATGTGTACAATCTTGAACTAGAGCTACTACAGGTGCTGGATGAATGAATATGCTTTATCCTATTCTTTTAGTATGTGGACTATGACTGGAGATGAAAGACCTAAGGGTAACTCATATGGTGCGATAGGTTGAAACCCTAGATAGACCTCAAAAGGACTACGATGTGTGGATGTATGGAAGGATCTATTATATGTATGCTCAATACCAGTTAGATTGATTTCCCACTTGGTTGGTGATACATGGTGGTATATTCAAAGACTCTAGACAAGTGTACTATTAACGACTTATGTTTGACCATCAGAATGAGGATGGAATGTTATGGAAAAATTAAGGGACACACCTAATAGTTTCCACAAAGATATCCAAAAATGATCAACAAAATGGGAATCATGATCTGACATAATACTGGTGGGGAGACCAAAGGAGTGCTAGATGACATCAAAGAACAATTGGGCTAAGTCTTTAGTAGAACTTTTTTTTCAATATGGAATGAACTTAGTCATCTTACTGAAACGGTCGACTATAACAAAGATACAATCATTTTGACGGACAATCATGGGAAAACCACTAAAAAGATCCATAGATATACTTTCCCAAGGATGTGATGCAATGGATAAAGGTATACTAAGACCAAGCCTATGTTTAGATGATTTAGACCAACTACATGCGATACACTATTTTAAGTACTTGAGAACATCTCGTTGCATGTGTGGCCAATAGAAGAATCTTTGCAAATGGTTAAGGGTCTTATGTTTGCCAAAATGGCTGCCATAGAGGGTGGAATGCATCTCTCTTAAAATGGATGGTATGCTCTCAGTAGGAATAAAAATCTTATCTAGACGGTAAAGCAACCCCTCCTTGATATGGAAATCTTGAAAGGGACTTAGATTGGAGGAGGATGGATGTTGTAATTTTTGCTAAACTATGGTAAATTCGGGATCATTAGGATACTTAGTAGGCCAATATTGGAAGGCTAAATGAGAGGTAGTGACTATGGTTAAGTCTTGAGAATATGGAGGGCGACTTAGACAATTGGTAAAAAAAAATTGACTACCCTTCTTGTATTTGATGACTAAGTGAAACTGCTGAAGATATGAGGCCCATTTCATGTGGAGTGCTTCCAGGATTTTTGTTTGGGATTGAAGAAACTACAAGGGCAAATGATCTATGTGAACAATAGTTTCTTTACCAAGAAGGTAGTGATGCCAATATTTTATATCTTGGACTAAGGCATAGATTTCCTTATCATAAGTGGAGTAATTCTATTTTTCTATGGAAAAGGACTTAGAATGATAAGCTATTGGATGGTCATGTTGTTTGAGAACTACATTAAGAGCAAATTGAGAGTCATTAGTTTTAATTTTAAATGGTTGTCGAAGATAAATAATGGCCAAGATAGGGGCTGAGAAAAGCTTATATTTGAGAGGTAAAATATTGGGTGTGGGTATTTATCCAATGAAACACAGATTTAGCCTTAGTCAAAGAATGGAATAGAGCAGCAATGGTTGAGTACCTAGGAATGAATTTACGGTAGAAGTTAGCAAGGCCAAGAAAAATTTTGAGTTCAGTGATGTTTGTGGGAGAAGGCCAATTGAGAAGAACTTCTACTTTGATAGGATCAACCTGGATACCTTTGGTATTGATGATGAAGCTGAGGTATGAAATGGATGTTTGGGAAAATGAGCATTTGTTCAAGATAGAAAACAATTGGTTCTTTTGAAGGATGGCAAGGACATTCTCAAGATGCTATAAATGTTCAGGCCAACTCTTGGAAAATATCAAGATAAATTATTACATATTGATCAAGGCACTCACGGAAGACTTCATTCATGAGCCTCATAAATATAAGTGGAGCATTGGTGAGACCAAATGACATAACCAACCATTCAAACAATCCCATTTATGTCTTGAAATATATTTTCCATGTATCCTCTACTTATATTCTAACTTGATGATAGCCACTCTTAAGATCAAGTTTTTTAAAGAATTTAGCCCCTTGTAGTTGATATAACAAGTCATCAATTCAAGGAAGTGTATATCTATTTTTATTATTATTATATTTAGTGCCCTGAAATCAATACATAACATCCAAGTACCACCTTTTTTTAGAACAAGCAAAATTGGTGAAGCACAAGGAGAAGTGCTTGGTTTGATGAAGCCCTTATCCAATAATTCTTGCAATTATTTTGTTATCTCATCACACTATAAAATGGATTGTGTGTACATTCGAACATTTGGAAGAGGTGTTACTGAAATTATCTTAATTTTATAATTAATTTCTCTTTCTGGTGGTAAGGAAGTGGGATCTTGAAATACATTTTCATACTTATATAATATTATGTTTATCTATGAATTTTGTATTTGAGATTTAGTATTGTTTTTATGTCCCTTTTTCTTTTGTGTGCTCTTGTTGTAGTATGAAAATTAGTGCAAGTGCTTGACCATTATTAGTGGCTTTCCTAGCTTGTCTGCAAGTGAGAAACATATTAGATGTTTGCTTTGTAGCTTCAATGATATAATGTTTGTTATCCTTTTGTAGTATTTATGCATTTTTAAATGCATCATAAGCAGCACATATATCATATTGGTATGGTTTACTCAGTAGCATTCCAAGACAATCCATTTGGGTGACATCACAAATCACCTGATCCTTATACTTAGGCCCAAATACAAATCCAACTATGCAAGTGTATATGATCTGGGAGGTGTTGCTGCTATCCTTCCACCCAAGAGAGTAGGTGTAAGGATGTTTGGCTATAGGAAGTTTTAGCCTATCGATAATGGACTTTGTAATTAAATTCTTTTGTGAGCCATTATCGATTATACAATCTACTACAAAGTTGTGTAAGAGATGAGACCTTGTGATAAATAGATTGTCACAATCCCCAACTTGAGAATTGTAATAAATGAATGTGATATTGTTAAATTTCCCTCTCAACTCCTGATACACTTCTTCACTACTAGTAGCCTTGATGGGGTTATCAATTATGCCCTCATTATACTGTACAAATAAATTCTTCTTCCTTTGTAAGTGAGGACAATAATTTTTGTCATGTCCTTTGTTTTTACAATAGTTAATGAACTTGTCAGAAAAAAAATAAGAATAATAAGGAGAAGAAGAGAAGGAAGTTTTAGAAGAAAAGGATTGATGAGAAGAGGGATTAACTAAAGAAGTATTAGAAGATATCCTTCATCCTTGTTGCTCCATGGACACCTCTTCTATCGAGCTACTTGAAGAAAAATGAGGCTTCTTATACAGTGTCGCACACTTCTCCACAAGTTGTGCAAATTTGAATGCCTCATCCAATGTAGTGCATGTAGCATATTTCGACTCCTCATACATATGCACAAGTAGACCACTCCTAAATTTTTCAATGAAGACTACATTAGGATTAGTAATGGCAAGCAATATTTAGATGTGATTAAAACTATGAATAAAATCTTGCACCAATTATATTTTACATTGATAAAGTCTTAGCCATTAATTTAGTAAATTGACCTCATAGTTAGATGGATAAATGAATCCCTTAAGGCTTTGACTAACTCCTCCCATATTGTAATTAGATTTTGACCTTGTTGGCGATTGGAGATTGACACCTTGGCAAGATTAGAAATTTTAAGTTCGGCAAAGGGGACTTTTTGGGCATCAAGAGTATTACAAAACTCAAACCATAGCTCCATGTCAAGGATCCAACTATTTAATACATCGATATATTGAGATCCTTCATATATTTGGGCTTCACATCGAATATTAGGGCATTCAAAGGATGAGGAATAATTTTTGAGTGATTGCATCATGGTTGTTAATTCATGTTGGGCTACAGTGATTTCAGCCAATTTCTTTTCTAGGGCTATGTTAGCTGCTATTTGTCTACTAGGAGTAGCCAATATTTACTAGGTTCTATATTGGGGTAAAAAAAGAGAATATATTGCCAAAATTTATTTATCAACTATTTAGTGGGTCCTTGCTCTCCTATTGGAATTAGACGAGGGCATTTAATTTATAACAACCTACATCCCAAAGACTAGCTAATTATATGAAAAGGTTCCCACTACTACGACCATAAACATATTATAAATATGTAGGCTTCATGGATCCCAATTGGACTATATCCCAATAGCTAGGAGCTGATGATCACCAACAATCAATAAATGTAGATTGCGTTGATTCCAACGAACCCAAACTAGACTATATCCCAATGGCTAGTTGGAGCTTGATGATCACCAACATTCAATCAATCCATAATTTCTAATCCCAATAGCACAAATAGACTAGACTATTGATTGATATTGATGAAAAAAACTTATGACACCAACGACTATGGAATGATCGATATATTCCAATAAAATGGATAGGACTCCTAGTATTGATGATGATAAATCAATAACACCAATGTGAGATGATGAATACCAAATGACCAAATGATTCCAATGGATGAACAAGATTCCCTATGTAGACCAACGACACCCATGTAAGATGACAAGTGACACGACACATCAACCACCTAATAAATGTATATGATGAACAAGTGATAGCAAGGGAAGATGACAAGTGACACACGAGTGAAAGGGAACTAACAATCAATGAAATTTTACAAGCAACATGTGAGTTAAAGGAAACTAACAAGTGACACACAAGCAAAAGGGGGACAATCAGGAGAGCTCAGGTAGCTAGCATATGTTGGATATATTTAGAAGGCATGAAGGCAATTAAAAATGATACAAGGTTGACACAATGGATAATGTGGGATATATTTGTAAATGCTATAAATAGAGATGGGATGTTAGAACCCTAACACGATCATCTAGATTGTTTTTTGTAAGGTGCAACTTAGGGAAATAATATGTTATCTTCGTTAGAGAATGTCATTTGCATAAAAAACTCAAGGACACCACTAGTGATGTTTAAAAATGGATATGTCACATAGATTTTTCATTGATCATTGGATCGAAGCACTGATTTATCTCCAGAATAGTTGGTACACTCTAGAGAGCGTAGAGTGATGTATGAGATCAACCAAGAAGCTCATAAAACTGATGTGGGATTTTTTAGATCTACCATTGATTTTGTTGTGAGTGGTTGGTTTATTCGAGCATGCATTATCATCGAGAATTCCTCATAGGATGTCTTGTGGTAGAAGGTCTTTTTCAAGAACTCATCGATTGTGGAATCGATACCATGTATTTGAATGTTTTACGAACTCCAATGAGGTCCTACTATGAATGCGCTGTGGATTCTGATCATTGAACTTCAGCCAAATGAATAATGGCTTATGCGTAGAGAGCCAATTTACGAAGAGTTGTGGCACTATCACAAAGAGGTGATTTGATCATTTTTAGAGCATGAATATCACCATTAATGTTTTCTTATTATTTTGTACAAAAACATGACCTCCAAAAGACTTATAATATTTCCTTATAGCAGATCACACCAAATTTGATTAATGCAAATCCACGTCGCAATGATTTATCCACAATATATTGCACCAACAATGACTATGAGTGTCCACAATGGCAAAAATGAAACACGTCATACAATCCACCACAAAAACCATATTTGAGAGGCTCTTATCACTGGTAAAAAATGGTTAATACAAGGATGACACTTGGATCAATAGCTGAATGTCGAGGTTAGAGGGACCTAGCTATCTATGAGTCAGTGATTAGGAGGACCCAAGCAATTTTTTTTTTGAAAAAGGAGTGCTTGAAGGCTCTTGCAATGAAAAATAGTGCTCCTTCCAAGATAAGATCTATAGGTGGTTTTCTTGTTCCTCCTTTGAACCAACCTGGCTTAGGGAAAGAAGATACTTGCCAATACAACACTCAGCTCTGATACCACTGATATAGAATAAAAACTAGAGAGTAGGCATAAGAATTTGCATGATGAAAACTGAGATTGCATTCACAACAATTTTTTTTATAGGTATGTCTACCTTTACTAAAGTGACATTTAATGCACGAATTCGTGTGAGCATTAAATTTTGTACAATGTAATTCATGTGAATAGGGATAATATTAAGAATTAAATATTAATCCATATCATTTACTTACCATATCCATTAATTCATTGTGGTTTATTCACTAGCACAATTTATTTTTCCTTGGTTGTTGATACATTCAACTCCATTTTCCCTCAATATTTCAATTCTAAAATTGTTCCTTAAGATTGCAAAGAAATAGTTTTCTCTTATTATTCCAATGTGATGAATCCAAATATTTGGTGGTACTTTATAAACATTTATTCTAGATGATCATTTGATCTACAATACTTCAATGCAATTTTATATCTATTACTAGATATATAATCAAATGGTGGTATATCTTAGTTTGGTGGGTATGACCATGGAAAACTATAATCTTAACCATTGCAATTGTAAGGATGTTATTACAATAAAAAATAGTGACTAACTTATTCTTGAATTAGATTTTCTAACACTCTTTTTATTTATAGTACTTTGCATAAAGCTAAAATTGATATAATGCATTTATTTAGGACAAGGAAATAATTGATTATTTCTTCAAAAACCACTAAATAGCACATGATGTCATGGGAAGAACATATAATGAAGTTATTTTTCCCTTAATAAAAAATCCTTTTGAATCACTATATATATAACTAATCAATCCAAAAATATTATAAGATTCATACCAAATGCCAAAGTTGTTAATACTATCTTTGTCACATGGAAATAATTTTTTATTATACTTTGCATGAATATTGACACTAGACTTGCTTCATACATTATATCCAACCTAGTGGTAGTGAGATATGTAAGACTTCCCTCTATCCTCCTATAAAATGTGACATTTATTTTTTTGTTACCAACATCATTAACTACCTTTTCACCTAAACCAAGTAAGTGCTTATTGATTTATAGTTGGCCATATTGAACATGTTATACAAGTCATTTATATACTTATAAAATAAAATTATTATCATGCAATGATATAACCTTATTGCTAATAAAATAATCATTAGTCTCAAATTTGTTGTTTCATACTCTCTTATAATGGATTATGCAAAATCACTTTTGTTGATTTATTATTTCTAGTATACATTAGATTAACAAAATATAAGAACACTATGAATAAATCACCATTAAAATTTGGAAATGGTATATAATGTGGGCTCATTTGGGTTTTTTCTAAGTTGTTACTTTGTAAGTATCCATCTATTCTACTATAAAATCCCTTGCTACATGCTCTAGTCCATAAAGATCCTTTTTTTACCTATAAAATTATGTTCTTTATCTATATTCATATCCTTATTGCTACTACACAAATACATTCTCATCAGGAAAACTATTCAAGAAACCAAGATTGATATCAAACTGAAATATTTGCACCTTGAATTAAGCTATGAATGCCATAATTTATTTTATTATATATAGCCTAGCAATTGGAGAAGATCCTTCATTAAATTTTGTACCTTATTTTTTTAGTAGATTTTCCTATGAATCTTATGTTATTCCATTTAATGGATCCATTTGTATTGTAGTTTATTTCATAAATCCATTTGATATTTATAATTTTATTTTCTTTAAGAAAATCCACAAGCTTCTAATATTTATTTCTTTTAATTGCATACATTTCTTCATGTCTTATATTATGCTTCATTACATTTTTATAAAATCTAGGTATTACTTAAAAATATTAAAAGAAACCAAAATTGATATTTTAATTTATGTTTTCTGTAATGTTAGTTCTTCAATAAATTGTGTTAAAAAAATTTATTCCTCTTGACATAATTTAATTTGGTAATGAACATGTAATTGGAGAGGTTCTTGTAGGTAATCATGAAATTTAGTAGTTAGAGCTTGTACAAGGAAGAGCGGCATCCTCTTGAGATGTGTCTAATTTAACAATTTTTAGTTTTCTTCATGCATATCTTCACTTTACTACAATTCTTCAATTTATTCAAATATTTCATAAAGACTTATTATGAGTTTTATTTTTATGGGATTATACAATTTATATTTGAACTCATATAGTTTCAAAACAAATTTGAAATACATTCACCATGATCATGTATAGAAAAGATACAAGAACAAAATAGATATAGCATAATAAATAAGAGAAATTAAGAAATAAACAAAAAAAATAGATAGCTCATAGGATTAGTAAGGGGTGGGTGCCTATAGGTGACTCATAATATCTCATATCACAAATTGATACAATGGATCAATCATTATGGATATTTATAGTCATACCAAATACCCAATTAAATATTGAACTCAAATAGAAAAAACTTGACTTGATGATTAAATTACAATATAATTAATGCTTTAAACCATTTTATTAAGGATAATCACATAGGTAATTTAACCAAAAATCACTTAAACCAAATAAATCAAAACTACTCCTAGTATTACATAAATTCTACCTAAAATATTACATAAATGATACTCATTGTCTTATTTAAATATTGCTCATAGGATTAGATAAAAATATTACCATATGCTACATCAATAGTTCCTTTTGAAACTATTTACCACCACCAAAATTTATGTTATAGGATCATATTACAAATAATTTAGCACCCTTACCATAACCTCCCCATACTATAAGCTAAGGGGTGAAGGAGAGGAGAGAATAGATATGATATCATAACCTCATAATAAAATATTTAATGGGACTCTAATTTTTTCCTCTATAAAATTTTATAAAACTAATATTAGATGCATTAGTTGTTCTTCCTTTGGCTTGTTAAACACCAAAATATCATCCAAGCAAAGACTGACAAACTTACCAAGAAAATGATTCAAGACCTCATTCATCAACCTCATTAAAATCCAAGGCACATCCATAAACCCATAATTAACTATTCATAAAACCCATCTTTTGTCTTAAACATAGTATTCCATGCATCTCATTATCTAATTTAATTTTAATGATAAGCACTCTTCAAATTAATATTTATGAAGTACTCTTCTCCACTTAAATAGTCCATCAAGTCATCCATACTCTTCTCCACTTAAATAGTCCATCAAGTCATCCATACAAGATAATAGAAATCTATAATTTATATTAAAAATATTGATTGCCCATGAATCTATGTACATGCACCATTCGTAGACCCTTATCCAATGACTCATGCAATTGACTTTTTATCTCTTAATTCTCCATATGTGTCATCCTGTAGGCTTCCTTGATTGGGAAACTCGATATGGGTATGAAGTCTACCTAATTAATAATGCTCCTCATAGGTGGTAATTCATTGGATAATTCTTCTAAGATCATATTAGCATATTATTCCAATAAATACTTCACTTCATATTGAATTTCAACCATATTATTCACTCTCCCCTCTTAAATAGGTTTAGCAATGAAAGAAAAATGTGCTTCCCCTATCTTTATTTCTTTCAAGAATTGTTTTTCAAATATTAAGAAAACCTTAGAACTAATTCACACCTACTATTTTCTTCCCTCTTCTTGATAATCTAGGTTTTATCTATTGTTATAAGAATTACTAGTTGTAAAGGGGGAAAACCGCCCTATTGTGTACAATTCCCAAATAAGGTTGGATCCATAAAAAGAAGAAGAAGCCTTATGGGGTGAACCATTGCGGCTATGTTGTTCTCTAAACTTGGTACTAAATGATGTGGAAATAGTTTGCCAAAAATGGATTTAAGGACTCGCTCCACGTCCACAAGAATTTTAGGAATGTTTGATGTATTTGGTTTCAAGACAAACTCCTAGATTTGGCCTCTCTAAATATATGCTATAAAAGATAAAGGACAATGTAGAAATACAAAGATCCATGAATACAATAACTAATCCTAGAATGATTTTTTCTTTGAATGCTTTCTAACCTAGGATTCTAAGAAAACAACCTTTAAGAAAGGGCTCAAGAAGAGATGCATAAACAAAATTAATCCTAAGTGCACACTATATGTTGTTTATATTTCAAATGCCTAGAAAATAATTAAATATACTTCTATTATATCAGGTCTAGGGTTTATAACAAAAATAGAAGACACTCAAAAAATAGCCTAAAGATTAACTAGAACACTTATCTTATCTGGTGGTTGATCCTTGCTTTTATGCTTTGTCCAATGCTATCAAAAATTATTATTCCTGCAAGATAAATCAACAAACACTTGAAAATAGAATTAGTGTTAGGGGGGCTACTTAGGCCAATGTACAATAGTGCTTGGAGGTGCAACATTCAAGCCCCCTAGGTCCTTTTAGCTGAACTTTGGTAATTAAAACAAAAAATTGACTTTTGGAGGAAAACACACATTAATACAATATAGAAAAAGAGAATGTAAAAATCATAGAATAAAATATGAAACTATGCTCTAGATGTAATTTAAAATGCAATGGTGAAAATAGGGATATTTGGTTACCCCCATATTGGTCTCAAGCAAAATCATACCCTGTAATGGGTGACCACGATAACACTAAGCGAAGTTGCATCCTATCAAGAACCGGGTATGATTTAGAAAAAGTGAGATGAAACATCTCATACAGAAGTAAAATAATTAAATTAGGATGTTGTGAATGAAATAAGACATGTAGCAAAATGCATTCACCTCACAGAGAGAGATTAAGTAGGCATAAAGGTTTGATATCTCCCGAGTAGTCAATATCTCCTTAGGGCTTCAACAATAATCCACCAAGAGTGAAGAAGAACAATCCAATGCAACAGACAATCAAACTCCAAACTTCAAAGTTGCTTGTGAAAGAATAAGAAGAAGAAGGATGTAGACCGAATAAAATACTTTGCAAGAAATAAAATCGTTAGTAAGTGTGTATATGAAAATCATGATCATTTGTGTACTATTGTGTATCGTGTGTGAGAAGTGAATTCAAACCCTCCTAGTATAGTGTATTTAAAGGTAAAAAGAGCAGGAAAACCCAATAGATCTGATGTAAAACATGCCAACCCCAAAAAACTAGGGTTTTAATGTGTTAAACCCTAAAAGGTAAAATCACACCCCGTTCGGGTCAACCACGATATCCCAATGTGAAGTCATGCCTCATCAAGGACTAGGTGTGATTTCACATATAGAGAAAATAATAAAATAGGGGATAAATACCTTGCTCTTGTCGTAGGCAAGTCTAATGGGTCCCCTAGAGGGCTCAGGGAAGATTGCCCACTAAAGTGGGTCAATTTTTTGTGTCTACATTTTACCCCCTCTTGATGCATTTATGGCCTAATAAATGTGTCAAAGAAAATATGTAAACAACCACAAAAAAATGACAAGTAGAAATAGGGTGGATGGTTTAGAAGAAAGGGATGGTGCAAAAATGGTGTTACTCCGAACACTTTCAAGTTTTGCATGCAAATCGAGGCATTAGGGACATTAATGCCTCTAAGACTAGGGTACTCCCTCGAGTTTTATTAGGGATATAGACACGTTCCTCAATAAAAAATCAAAAAGGTAGAGTCATATGGCACTACTAATACACCATTTAGCGATTGTGAGGGGAAAAGTTGGCATGTAAGTGGAGCGGGCACATATAGGGTCAAAAACCACTCCTTGAATGTCAATTTATTTTTAAATTTTCATGTATTTTTAGCGGTTATCCACCAAGATCGGTGGTTTTTCCATGTATGACCCAAGTGTGATTTTGTGGTCTAGAAGTAATTTCACCTTGGGTAGTAGCAAAGAAATCACACTTGGAAAAAATTGACTAGGTGTGATTTCACCGAAAAGGAAAAAAAAAAAGGAAAAGAATGAGGAAAAAAAGAAAAATAAAGGAAGAACAAGGGAACAGGATGCAAGCAAACAATTTTAAAGATGTGGAATTTAATTTTGCTATGAATTTTGATTTGTTTTAAATCAATTAATTAATTTTAATGTATTAAGTTTTTTTAATTAAATTTATTTTTAAAAAATTATTTTGTTGTTATTGCAGCTTAGGGTACTCGAGAGGCACAAGTTTTTGTAAATTTGAACAAGTTTTGTAATCATTGATTTCAAGAGGTTTGATGTCTAGTTTTGTCATCATTGATGCAACAAGGTTGATTTTACAAAATGCAGTAAAGTTGTTAAAAGCAAGGGTATAATATTAATTTTAAATATTATATGCCTAAAGAGAACTAAAAGGTAGAAGACCCAAGCAGAGGAAAGCAAGTTTAAGAAAGGAATAATAATATTATAATATTTAATATTATAATATTCAAGAAAAAGAAAGAGGTAAGAAATGACAAGATCCAAGGAATCATTAAAAAAATATTTATCCCTGACAAGACCCATTGAGCATATTATAAAGGTTAGCAGAAGTTTTAATTTAATTTGTTTAAATTAAAATATTTTAACCTAAAGGTTAAAATTTTAATTTAAATAATTAATGGTGCAAAGTTTAAAGTATTCAAATCGGATTTAAAATTCTAAAGGGCCAACATGTTTCAAATAAAATTGAAGAGTATAAATAAGATATGTTTTTCATTTCCTAAATTTGGATGTAATTCAAATGCCCATGTGAGTAATAGTAATCCATGCACTCTATTTTGAAGAGGAGAAGACTCCTATTATTTTTTAATAAAAGGAGGTAGAACTTCATGTAAGCTTGAATGGCACCAAAAGGATATCCCAAGGTGTTGGACAACATAGACGGTGATCAAAGGTTAGTCTAAATTGATTGTAAGGAGCAGGTTGTGGTTTCGAATCTCACATGATCTGTTTTGGTAGAGGAGGAGAAATTTTTTTGATTTGCACCAAAATTCATGTGGTAACATTAGTAGGAGAGTGTGTACCCTTGGTTCATGTCTGGATGTGTAGCCCAAGTGGCATCTTAGCCTTGGGCTAATATTGTATGGTGGATTTGGTTGCGGGTTCAATTTTGGGCATTGGTTGTTGGGCACTGGTCTCCGATGTTGTGCAATTTGTTTTGGTGACGTGGGCTAACAAACAAGGTATGCACATTTGATTTATTTTTCCAAAGTTTGGAATGCCAAAAATTGGGTTGAGGCCACATGATAATTGAAAGGGTAATGTGTTAAATGTTTATAAGGGGTGTTGAAATAAATATTTTATTTTGGAGCTTGGAAAATAAAAATAAGATTGGATATTATAAGGTGTTAACAAAGGAATTTTATTTTTATGTATTGAATATTATTTTGAGAAAATTGGAGATTATAAGGTGTTAACAAAGGAATTTTATTTTTATGTATTGAATATTATTTTGAGAAGATTGGATATTATAAGGTGTTAACAAAGGAATTTTATTTTTATGTATTGAATATTATTTTGAGAAAATTGGATATTATAAGGTGTTAACAAAGGAAATTTATTTTATGTATTGAATATTATTTTGATAGTATTGGAGATAATAAGGTGTTATTGAGAATTGATATTTATTGTATTTCTTGAATGGTGAAATAAATATTGAGGAAAATATTTGTGTGGAGATTTTAAGATAGACTGTTGCTATCTAATCTAGAAATTGGCAAAGATATTTTATTGTGAGAAAAACCGATTTTGAAGATATCTCCATCAAATCAAAAGGTACGGGCACACTAAATTTTGTTTAGATTGTTTGAAATAAATGTATGAAATATAAGGTGGAGTGAAAATGATTGATGAGTATTTTTGGAAATGTGTGAATCAAGTTTAAGTGCATATTCTTGATGAATGATTTTATTTGAAATAGAGATTGAGAATTATTTGAGTTAGGGTTTGAGACCCACATTGAGCACTTTGTTTGAAGATGTTTGAAAACACTTATTTAGGGTTTGTAAGCAAGTTATGTTTCATTGATTGGATGATTGAGTGAAATTATTGAGCATTGGATTTGAGAAATATTGAAAGTGAATGTGTAAATATTAGAACTCAAATTTGTGAAAGCAATAGACTTAATGACTAATTAGAACATATTGAGTTTTTTTTTTTTTTTTTTGTGGAAAACATCTTAGGAGGGATACCATTTTTGGGTAAGACCCAAGGAGCAGGGGTATCCATTCCGTCAAAAATGACTAGGACTCAAACCTGGCCTACCACCTATGACATACTCAAGGAGCAAACAAACACACAAAAAAAATTAAAAAATAGATAAATAAATAAATAAATAACAATAAAAATATAAAATAAAATAAAAAACATTCTCCCTGAGTGTGTCAAAAATAAAAGCACAACCAAACACACACAAAATAAGATAAAAAAACCCCACAACATGAACCATATAGAAAAACACAAGAACAACATAACATAACACAAACATGACAAAAGCAATAGAACACAACAAAGACATAACAAAAAAAACATATAAACACAACCAAAACCTAAAAAATAAAAAAAATATAAAAATAAAAATTAAAAACAACCAACAATAGACAATAAACAAAAACAAAAAACATAGAAAACACTCATACACGAAAACACGAAATAACTCAAACAAATAGAAACACAAGAACAATAATGACAAAAACACAAGAACAAAAAAAACAACATGAAGAACACAAAACAAAAGAACACACACCTTAAAAAACTAAACAAAAAAACAAAAAAAATTGAACATAACAAAGACCTTTCTAGACCAGAAGACACTTAAGGCAATAATCAACATATGAAACAAAATAAATAAAAGAAAGAGGTAGGGAAATAAAATAACCTTATCGAACCAAATAGAAACAAAAATAAAGCAATAAGAAACTAGGTACCTTCAAAACTAGAGCCATCCAAAGAAATGATAGAAATAAGAGTTTCCCTAATTTGTGAAGCCCACCATCTAGGAGGGTGGCCATAACAAGTAAGATCACCTTTGTCCAAAGACCAATTAACTAAAGTATAAACACTCTTGTTTTGATATCTGACCACATAATTGTAATCAACTTTCAAAAATACCATCTGGATTAATTGAATCTTGTCAATAATTATTTTTATTCTCTAATCAACCTTATGATTCTTAGAAGGAGCCTTCAAAGGATTAATCATGAGTTGATATTTAGACTCAACTAACACATTTTCCAATCCGACCTTAGTATCCTCTTGAAGGCCTCTGATGATACCATACCGCTCAGAAATGTTATTGGAAAGAATGCCCAAATTCATAGAAAAAGTAAAAACCAAGGATCCATCTGAAAGTCTACCAATTCCTCATGCACTGGCTTTTCCAGGGTTCCCTCTAGAGGCTCCATTAGTATTGAATTTTCCAAAATTTGTAGGAGGAGAACATATTGAGTTCTTAATATATATATTATTCTCTATTTTTTCCAAAGGTTAAATGAATTTTGAATAGAATATTTCTAAACTACTTCAAGTTAAAGGAATTACTTTGAATATTAGACAAAGCAATTGATAGCATTGTATTTCATATTTGATATTGATTGAGCATAACTTGTGAGATGTTTTGAGCATGCGTTTGAATAGATTTATGTAAGCTTTTGTGAAAGCTTAAGGATAGAGTTGTGTAAGCTTTTGTGAAAGCTTAAGGATAGTGTTGAGCAAGATTTTGTGAAAGCTTGTAAGCATATTTGAGGTAAGTCTTTGTGAATACTTAAGAGCACATTGAGCAAGTTCTTGAGAGGACTTGAATATAAATTTGAGATAATTCTTGGTGAAGAATTGTAGGCAGATTTGAGGTAAGTATTTGTGAAGACTTGTAGGCAGATTATAGATAAGTATTGGTGAATACTTATAGGCAAATTTGAGCAAGTCTTGGTGAAGACTTGATATAGTATTAAGAGCAAGTTTGATTTGTTCAAGTTTTGTGTTAAGGCTTGGGAGATATCTGAGCAGAGTTGATTGGTGATTTGATCAAGATTTGTGTTAAGGCTTGAGGATATATTTAAGGACAAATTTTAATGTATATTTGAGAGTAGATTTGTGCTAGACCTAAGATAAATTTAGAGCAGATTTGTACTAGATTGAGAACAATGTTTAGTGTATATTTAAGACAAAGATTGAGCAGATTTGAGAATAATATTTGTAGGTGATAGAGGAGAGGATATCAGTCTAGTGGATAGATATCCATTAGCTAGGGTAGTGAGGATAGATGTCTTATAATTTAGGATAGAAATCTTCTATGGAGAGAGATCAACAAACTAGTGTAGTGGGGTCAAAAGTCTTCTAGAAGAACACCATCCAGATAAGAGAAGAAAGAGTTATCCCATGGATAGAGTTCCACAAACCAGATTAAGGGGAAATATTTCTCCTATGGAGTGTGATTCGTGAACCAACTAGGAATATAGAGTTCTTCAGTGGATAGAGATCCAAAAATCAGTTGATAAGATAGAGGACTTCTAGATCAAGTTCCAAAAACTAGAGAAAAGGGGAAAGAATTCTCCTATGGAGAAAGATCCACAAATTAGAGCATTAGGGTATTGGTGTCTTCTTTTTACAGAGGTCCATAAATATTGTAATAGGGAAGTGATTCCCAAGAGAATTTGTTGAGAAATTTTAGTAGAAATATTTTCTCCATGGAGTAGCCCACATTGGGTGAACCACATTAATTTGGTGTCTTTATTATGTGTGATGATTTATGCATTTATTTAATTACTACTGTTCATATTTCCATTGATTATATTGGATAATATTGGAAAATAAAAGTAAAATTTGATCTTATATTGTTCACCCTCCTCTTATTATAAGCTTGTTTTCTTCAATTGGTATCGTAGCAAGTTTCTTCGAAAGAGTTTAATAGCTTGAAGGAAAAGTATACAGAAACATAGATGGCATCTCTAAGTGGATCTTCAGTAAATAAGGCACCATTATTCGATGGGAAAAATTATGCATTATGGAGTGTAATAATGAATATATACCTAATGGTACAAGGAAATGAGACATGGCTAGTACTGGAGGATGGTTACACACCACCAGCTACTCCTCCTACATGTAAATATGGTAAGATTCTACATATAAAAAATTCAAAGGAAATTAATGTAAAAAAAAGTGGTTTACATGAAGCAAATTTTGTAAAAGTTATGCATTGCACATCAGCAAAAGAGATTTAGGAAAAGTTGAAGAAAACATATGAGATAGAAAAAAAGGTAAATATGGTAAAATTACAAAATCACAAGAAAATATTTGAAGACTTGGAAATGAAGTATGTGGAAGACATTGCTACCTACTTACTTAGTGTGGATGAGGTTGTTAAATCCATGCAAGGTCTTGGGTTTAAAGTTGAAGATTCATATGTTTGTCAAAAGGTTCTAAGGTCACTCCCTATGAGGTATGGTGAAAAGGTTTCAATCATAGAAGAAACAAGAGATGTTGAAACTTTGACTAGGGATGAGTTACATGGAACTCTCACAAATTTTAAGATGAGAATATAAAATGATCCTATCCCCAAGAAATTGGTAGCCTTCAAAGTAGAAAAGAAGAAAAAATATAAGAAGTTAGATTCAAGTGATGAGTCATCCAATGATGAAGAAGCAAACTATGGTATAAGGAACAAGGACTCAAGAAAGCACAAAGTTACAAAAATAGTTAAGTGTTTCAATTATGGAAAATTTTGTCACTATGCAATTAACTATCCAGAATCTGGAAGTAGTAGTGGTGAAGAGAAATAGGATCATAAGAACAGGGAAGCAAAAAAATACAGGTATCAAAAGAAAAATATGTATGGACAAAACAAGCATGAAAATAAGTTTTTCCATAGGCATAAGAAGATTTTTTATGTAGATAATATAGGAAAGAGTTCAAGTGATAGTGATGAGAGATATTCAGATAAGAATGAAGAAGAAACTATCTTCTTGTAAATAGAGGAAGAAGGAAGTGCTTCTATTGAAGATAAATCTAAAAGGTATGAAGATACTCTTGAAGACAAAAATGTAAAGGAAGAATAAAAATGAAGGAGTGGTTAATCTCGAAGGTGATCTTATTTCTGCCTTTAAGGAATTAAGAAAGGTTAGAGAGAAAAATTTAAGACTCAAGGTTCAATTTCAATAATGTGATAAAGAGAAAGGAAATATTATATAAGATCTGACAAATTCAATATATAAGAAAAGGAGATTTAAATAAAGGAAGTGAAATATTCTAAAGATAAGTTACACAGGTTTGGGAGAAGCTAAAAGACCTTGTCTAATATTATCAAGGTACAAAGATCTTATTCAAACAATACAGGACTTTGTTTTGAAGAGGAACAAAGAGAAAAAGGAGAGGAGTCAATCTCCAGCTCCAAATAAGAAGAAGCTTCAGAAAAAGAGAGTGGAAGATAAAGTGATACTTATGAGGATAAGTTGAAAAACAGAAGGTTCACTAAAGAAGGAAACAATGCACAAATGAGGAATAGGAAACATCACAGGGAAGAAGAGACTAAGATACCAATGGGTTCAAGGCAAGAGTTCTTCAAAGGATGTTGCTTCTCATGTCATAGGTTTTTTCACAAGGCTATGAAGTGCAGGACACATGAAAATAAGGAATATGGTTTCACTAGTAGAAATTTTAGAAATGGACATCTCTTTCAAGGTTATTGTCACTCTTGTAATTAGTTTAGTCATAAAATAATTCATTGCAGTGTTCATGACAAGAATGGATATGACTTCACCAGGGGGAACTTTAAGACATATGCACCTTCAAAGAACCACAAAATTAAGTGTTATAAGTGTAATACTATTGGGCATATGTCTAATTGGTGTAGAACAAAATTTCCAGAGACAATCAGGAATAGGAATACTCAAAAAAATCAGAAGGATCAGTTGAGAAAGAAGGTGGACAAAGAAAAAGAGTGGTGTATACTGGGAGTAGAGATACTCCCACCCCAAAATTAATCACCTTAGGGAGAGGATGTGGGGAGGGGCTAAGCTAAGAGTCTTATATTTAGCCCCAAAGGAGTCCCTTTGCCATTGATATCAAAGGGTAAGGTATATGAGTTAGGGGGAGAGCATTCAGTCATGGGGAGTATTTTCTTAGGGGGGAGTAGAACTAAAAAATATAAAAAGAATTTTTAAAAAAAAAGGGTTGCCATAAATTACAAAGGGGGATATTTTTGGAAATTTGACCAAGTTTTTTTTGTCATTGATGTCAAGAGATTTGATGTCTAGTTTTGTTGTCATTGATGCCACAAGGTTGATTTTCCAAAATGCAAGGAAGTTGTTAAAAGAAAAAGGGTATAATATTTATTTTAAATATTATATGCCTAAAGAGGCCTAAAAGGTAGAAGACCCAAGAAGAGGGAAGCAATTTTAAGAAAGGAATAATAATATTATAATATTTGGGCAAAAGAAAGAAGTGAGAAATAACAATATCCAAGGAATCATTAAAAAATATTTATCACCAATAAGACCCATTATGCAGATTATAAAGGTTGGCAAAAATTTTAATTTAATTTATTTAAATTAAAATATTTTAATCTGAAGGTTAAAATTTTAATTTAAATAATTAATGGTGCAAAGTTTAAAGTATTCAAATCAAACTTAAAATTCGAAAGAGCTAGTGTGTTTCAAAGCAAAGCGAAGAGTATAAATAGGAGATGTTTTTCATTTCCTAAAGTTGGATGCAATTCTAATGCCCATGTGAGTAATAGTAATTCATGCGCTCTATTTTGAAGAGAAGAAGACTCATGTTGTTTTTTAATAAAAGTAGGTAAAACATCATTTAAGTTCAGGTGGCACCAAAAGGATATCCCAAGGTGCTGGATAGCATAGGTGGTGATCGAATATTGGTTTAATGCACTTAGGAGTACGTTGTGGTTTTGAATCACACGTGATTCATTTTTGTAGAGGATGAAAGAAAGTTTTTATTTGTTCTAAAATTTGTGTGGCAACATTAGTAGGATAGCATGGACCCTTGGTTCATGTTTGGGCATGTAGCCCAGGTGGAAGCTTAGCCTTGGGCTAAAAAACTATAGTAGTTGGGGTCGTGAGTTTGAGTTTGGGCACTGGTCATTGGGCGTTGGTCGTCAAAGTCGTGCGAAATGTTTTGGTGATGTGGGCTAACAAACAAGGTATTCACATTTAATTTATTTTCCAAAGTTTGGAATACCAAAAATTGGGTTGAGGCCATGTCAAAATTGAAAGGGGTATGTGTTAAATGTTTATAAGGGGTGTTGTAGTAAATATTTTATTTTGGAGCTTAGAAAATGAAAATAATATTGGAGATTATAAGGTGTCAACAAAGGAATTTTATTTTTATGTATTGAATATTATTTTGATAATATTGGATATTATAAGGTGTTAAAAAAGTAAATTTACTTTTATGTATTGAATATAATTTTGAGAAGATTGAAGATTATAAGGTGTTAACAAAGGAATTTTATTTTTATGTAATTAATATTATTTTGAGAAAATTGTATATTATAAGGTGTTAACAAAGGAACTTTGTTTTTATGTATTGAATGTTATTTTGAGAGTATTGGAGATAATAAGGTGTATTTGAGACTTGATAGTTTATTGTATTTCTTGAATGGTGAAATAAATATTGAGGACAATATTTGTGTGGATATTTTGAGATAGACTATTGCTATCTAATATAGAAATTGACAAAGAGGTTTTGTTGTGAAAAAACAGGTTTTGAAGATATATCTCCATCAAAGCAAAAGATATCGGCACACTATCTTTTTTTTGGATTGTTTGAATTGAATGTATGAAATATAAGGTGGAGTGAAAAGGATTTATGAGTATTGTTGGAAATATGTGAAGCAAGTTTAAGTGCATATTATTGATGAATGATTTGATTTGAAATAGATATTTATAATTACTTGAGTTAGGGTTTGAGACCCACATTGAGCACTTTGTTTGAAGAAGTTTGAAATTACTTGTTTAGGGTTTATAAGCAAGTTGTGTTTCATTGATTGGATGATTGAGTGAAATTCTTGAGAATTGGATTTGATAAATATTGAAAGTGAATGTGCAAACATTAGAAATCATATTTGTGAAAGCAATAGACTTAATGACTGAGTAGAGTGAATAAGATGTGCTTATACTGATAGGGGGTGTGAACTGTATAAGATAAAAAAATTTGCTTTTTAATCCAAATGATAACATAGACAATATTAAAGCAGTAAACATCACACAAATAATCACACACATGAGAGAAATTATTTAACGTGGTTCACCCAATGTGGGCTACTCCATGGAGAAAATATTCCTTATAAATTTTTCTCAAATAAATTCTCTTGGGAATCCTTTCCCTACAATGTTTATGGACCTCTATCTAAAGGAGACACCAATACCCTAATCAAGTTCATGGATATCTATCCATAGGAGAAATCCTTTCTCCTCTACTCTGGTTGGTGATCTTCTAGAACTGTTGCCCTCACTGCTTTGGATAATGGATCTATATCCACTGTATACACCTATCCTCACTACCTTGGCTAATGGATCTATATACATTGGAGACTGTCATCCTCTATACTCTATCACCTCCAAATATATTTATCAAATCTATACTAAACATGGTCCTTAGGTCTAGCACAAATTTTCTCAATCTCTGTATCTGGTCTGGCACAAACCTTCCTCAAATATTTACCAAAATCTATCCTCAAATATTTATTGTAAGATTCCACAAAAGCTTACACCAATCTATCCACAAGTCTTCTTTAAGACTTACCTCAAATCTTCTCAATAAGTCCTCACTAGAACTTATCCAAATCTACTCTCAATCTCTATTCTCAAACTATATTGTAAGCTTCCACAAAATCTCACATAAATCTATCCACGATACTTTTCTAATACTTGCCTTAAATCTACTAAACAATTTCACACTATAACTTGTCCAATCTCATAGAAACATAAAGAGAATTGTTAGAGACTCAATATTCTTCACATTCACCACAATGCTCAATCACTTTCAATCACTATTTTTACCACAAAAACATATACAAAATTTTTAGAGACTCAATATGTTTCACACTCACAAATACTCAACCTCTTTCTCAAATCAATTTAGAATATAGAAAAAATTGTTTCACATAACTCAAAATATCACTTCAACACATCCACTTGAAAAGGCTCAACCAACAATGCTCAACCAATCACTCAATGAATTAATACTTGCTTACAAACCCTAGTCCAAGCATATGAACTCTCACTCAAATATTTTCAACAATGCTTATCAATCAATATCACATAACAATGATACTCATTATCTTTACAAACCCTAGTTCAAGTTCTTCACTCAATCACTTACTTCAACAACAATGCTTATCAAAAAATATTCACATAACAATGATACTCATGATATTTACAAAACCTAGTTAAATTTAACTCAACTAATAACTTCAACAACAATTCTTTATTCTAGAAAACCTTGAAGCATTAATTCAAAACACACTCAACAATGCTTACCAAAGAGTCCTTTTCACTCCAACTTTGCATTCACAACATTAAAAAATCATGTGCAAGGAAGATGTGCCCATACCTTTTGTTTGATGTAGAAGTGCCCTTAGAAAACCTTTCTCAATCACAATTTTATTCTTTTCAATTTCAATGGCTAGATGACAAAATATCACTCCAACACTTTCTCAAAATATTCCTTAGACACAAAAATAATCAAAGCTAAAATATACCCTATTTCTCCTTAATGAAATTAGCATCCATCAAATCATACATGAAAAATAATTATTTATATACACCTTATAATCTCCAACATAAAATAATATCCAACACCACAAAACCTCAAACAATCTTCCTTAATCATCTTATTACCCTTTTCAACCACTAAAGCAAATATCACAAAAATTATTTTGCGTCAACCTTATAACTCCCCTTAAAACCTTACAAACCAAATAAACTATGCAAAACATAAACTTTAATAGGTCAACTTAATTCCTCTAAAATTTCAGCATAAAAAACAAATAGCATACCTTTTTCCTTTACCCCAAAAGGGTTTCAATGAGTTTTGAACCTCCGTCTCTTCAAGTGACAAGCACCTTAGCACTTTGGTGCCCATCACATGGGCTATAAGCACCCATGTGAAGGAAGGGAAGCCTCCTTCCTTTTAAACCTTTATCTGTCATCAATTCCACATAAAAATAAAAATACACTGTCACAGATTCGAAGCTCCGCCACTCATTGCCCTATGATTTGCTTTTTTTGTGGTTTCCAACTGCGCTACCGGCACTTGGTTACCAAGGCACCAATCTTGGTGAATCAAAACCTCTACCTCCTCTTGAAACTAAAAAAAATTAAAATCCTCTTCGATCGTATAGCTCAATTCACACATTTTTGGTACAACATGGAGATTAATATCGAAGGCATATTCTCTTTGGCTAAGATGGAAGAGTCCCCATTTTATACACATAATTATTTTACTCCCCTTGGTGCTAGAATTCAAATTCAAAATTTGAATTTTGATTTAATAACCCACCTTAGGGCTATTTAAAATTAAAATAAATTAACTTATAATTAATATTAAAATTAATTAATAATTAATTTAAATAACTTATAAGTTAAGTAAATTAATTAATGAATTAATTTATAATAAAAAATATATTAATTAATTTATATTTAATTTAAACTTACCTATATAATATTATAAATAAATATTATAATATTATTCACTTGGGCTTCTTCTTTGCACTTTGGACTACATCTGACTTCCTGGAACTGGATCTTGATCAACTGAAAATGGACTATCCTTTTGCACTTATTGAAGAACTTGAAACTGATGCTTCCTACTGAAACTATCACTGACTGGTGTTGAAATCTTGACATCAATGACCACTCACTCTTGACATCAATGACAACTCATATACTAAAAATGTCCAATAATCTCCCCCTTTGTCATTGATGGTAACCCAAATTATTTTTACCAAAACTTGACCTTTTTCCTATTCTGATCCCCCTAGGAAATTGCTCCCCCTAACTCAATGCTCTCTCTTTAAACCAAATTTCTCCCCATTACTCAAATATCTCTCCCTTTGAAATCAATGGCAAAGGGTTACCTTTGGGGGTCGGGGCTAAGAATGAGTCTCTTATATTAGCTCCTCCTCCACCTCCTCTTGAGGTGGTTATTTCTAGGGTGGGAGTAGTACTCTTAGTTTTCCTTGAAGATACTCAAATATCCCTTTTGAAAGTGGCTTAGTGAAAATATTTTCTATTTGTTCCTTTGTAGTAACATATTCCAACTTGACATGTTTATCTATCATTTTTTCTCTTATAAAATTATAATTGATCGAAATGTGCTTTGTCTTGGAGTGCATCACTAAATTATTTGAGATACGTATAGCACTTGTATTATCACATAATCTGGGAATAGGATGATCATGTTTTATCTTGAAGTCTTCTAGAGTTTGCTTCATGCATAATACTTGCGTACAACTAGCTACTATTGTAATCTATTATGCTTTTGTTGTAGATAAGGATTCTAAAACATACTTATTACTTAGATGAGATACTAAACAATCTCAAAGAAAGAATTCTCCCCCACTTGTGCTTTTTTTGTCATCAGTGTTGCAAACCCAATATGCATTTGTATATGTTGTGAGTATGAAACTATCACTCTTAGGATACCAAAGCCCAAAATCCATAGTCCCTTTTGGATACCTAAGAATTCTCTTTACTGCTACCACATGTGTTTCCTTAGGTGCTTCCTGAAACCTTACCACTAATCCAACTGACTGCACTATGTCTGGTCTTGTAGCTATAACATACAAGCTGACAATCATAGATTTGTATAATCTCTCATCTGCCTCTAGAGATTCATCATTATTACTTAACTTGCATCTTGTGACCATGGGGGTACTTACCGATTTATAATATTCTAACCTGAATTTCTTTAGAATATCTTTTATATACTTGGTTTGTGAGAGAAATACTCCTTTCTTTGATTGTGAAATCTAAAGTCCAAGAAATATGGACAACTCACTAAACATAGACATATCAAATTCATTTTGCATGTTCTTTGTAAATAATTTACATATCTTATCATTTTTTCCTCCAAAAATGATGTCATCAACATAAACGACCACAATTAGTAGATAATTCCCTTCAATTTTTATGTATAATTTATTTTTTGCTATTCATTTTATGAATCCTTATTCCTGAATATACTTATCCAATCTTGAGTACCATGCTCTAGGAGATTACTTTAGACCATACAATGTCTTTTTCAATCTGCATATATGATTTGGTTTATCTATTAATATGAATCCCTATGGTTGTTCAATGTAGACTTCTTCTTCTAGAACACCATTTAGAAATTTTGACTTAACATCCATATGATATACCTTGAAGTTTTTAAAACTTGATAAGGCTAAAAAAATTCTTATGGCTTCAAGACGTGCAACTGGAGAAAATATCTCATCAAAGTCAATTCCCTCTACATGTGCATAACCTTTGCACACTAACCTTACTTTATTCATTACTACCTATCCATCTTCATTTTACTTGTTTCTGAATACCCATTTTGTGTCGATCACATTCTTGTCCTTTGGTCGTGGAACAAGTTTCCAAGTCTTTCTTTTCTCTGTCTGATCTAATTCCTCATCCATTACCTTAATCCAAAACTCATTTCCACTTGCCTTATTGAAGCCCTTCAGCTCAATCTTAGATAGCAAGAAAAAATTTACTTGTTGAGATGGTGTTATTATACTTCTCCTTGTCTACCTTTCATTTGGATTCCCAATGATTAGATATTTTGAATGATGCTTATGTACATATCTAGATGGATTTTTAGGAATAAGTATTTATGTTTATTCTTCTTCTTCATCTGATTCCTCATGAAACTCTTATTAACAACTTCTATCTTCCTGATACATAGTTTGCTAAACTAGTTCTCTTGAATCTATCTTCTCATAAATTGTTATATTTATACTTTCTACAATAGTGTGTATTCTCTTGTTGAAGCATCTATAGGATTTACTCTTAGAGGAATAACCAAGAAAAATTCCCTCATCACATATTGGGTCAAACTTGCCTAAGTTTTGATCTTCTCGTCTTATGTAGCACTTGCTTCCAAAAATCTTGAATTCTTTTACAGTGATTGATCTTCCTTTACAAATCTCATATGGAGTCTTGTGATGGTTTACCCTAATTTGAGCCCTAGTGATTATGTATAATGTTGTGTTGATTGCTTCCCTCCAAAATCCATTTGAGGTTTTGGACTTATTTAACATACCTCTACCCATATTATCAATAGTCCTATTTTTTCTTTCAACTACTCCATTTTTTTGAGGAGTTATTACTGCTGAGTATTCTCTTTTGATCCCATGTTATTCACAAAACTCTACAAATTCATTTGAGGTAAATTCTCCTCCTCTGTTAGATATCAAACATTTAATCCTCTTGTCGGTTTTATTTTCAACCAGATCCTTAAATGCTTTGAATTTTTCAAATGCATCTGACTTATCTTTCAGAAATCTACCCAAACCATTCTAGAGTAATCATCTATAAATAATATAATGTAACTCTCACCCTAAATAATTTGTGTCCTGATAGGACCACATAGATCAGTATGTATTAGGCTTAATGGCTTAGATGACATACATCCTTGAAGAACATAAGCTTATACTGAGAGGGGGTGAACAATATAAGACCACTTTTTACTTTTCTTTCCAAATAAATATTAAGCAATGTGTAGATAGCAATATCAATAGTAGTAATGAAAGAAATGTAGAAATCACCACACACAATAGAGAAACCACAATTTAAGTGGTTCACCCAATGTGGGCTACTCCACGGAGAAAATTTTTCACTAAAATTTTCTCGATAAATATCTTGGGAATCCTTCCCAATCACAATGTTTATGGACCTCTATCCAAAGGAGACACCAATCCCCTAAATAAAGTTCGTGGATCATTATCCACTAGAGAACTCCTTCTCATATGCTTTGGCTTGTGATCCTCAAGAAGACTACTGCCTCCATTGCACTAGCTTGTGGATCTATCTCCATTGAAGACTCTTGTCCCCACTTAGAAGACCTATCCTCACTACCCTAACTGATGGATCTCTAAAAATTGGAGACTATTATCCTCTCTGCTCCATTACCTACAAATATCTATCTCAAATCTACACTAAACAAGTCCACTCAAAACTTGCTCAAATATTCTCAACAAGTCCACTCATAACTTTCTCAAATATGCTCAACAAGTCTACATAGAACTTGCTCAAATTTACTCAATAGGTCCACTCAGAACCATATTTCAGTAGGTCCACTCATATCCTACTCAAATATGCTCAACAAGTTCACTCATAACTTGCTCAAATATTCTCAACAAGTCCACACAGAACTTTTTTAAATATTCTCAATGAGTCCACACATAACTTGCTCAAATCTAGTCAACAGGTCCAATTATAACCTACTCAAATTTGCTCAACAAGTCCACTCATAACTAGATCAAATATGCTCAACAAGTCCACATAGAACTTGTCCAATCTACTCAATAAGTCCACACATAACTTATTCAAACCTGCTCAACAAGCTCACTCAGAAATTGTCCAATCTACTCTATAATTCCACACAAAACTTATTTAAATATGCTCAACAATCTCACTCTAAACTTATCCAATCTACTCAATAAGTCCACACAGAACTTATTCAAATATACTTAACAAGATCACTCAGAACTTGTCCAATATTTTCAATAAGTCTACACAGAACTTATTCAATCTGCTCAATAAGTCCACATAGAACTTATTCAAATCTGCTCAAAAAGCTCACTCAAAACTTGTCCAATATCATAGAAATATAAAATGAATTGTTAGAGACCCAATATGTTTCAACTCAATGCTCAAACACTTTATCAACTCAAATCATAATATAGAATAGTTTTTTTTATGGAACTTGAACAATCACTTCATACATCCACTTGACTAGGCTCAATCAACTTTACTCAACCAATTACTCAACAAACAACCCTTTCTCACAAACCCTAGTCCAAGCATGTAAAAACCAACTCAAAATATTTCCAATAATGCTCAACAACAAATCTCACATTACAATGATACTCATGTTCTTTTCATACCCTAGTTCAAGTTCTTTGTACAACAACTCACTTCAATAACAATGCATATAAATCAATATTCACATAACAATGATACTCATGTTATTTTCAAAACCTTAACTCAAGTTCTTCACCTTCAACAACAATGCTTAGAAAACAAGGTTTTAATCACAACACTTAGTTCCATAAAACCTTGAAGCATTAACTCAAACACGTTTGAAAAGGAAACCTTAATCAAATAATTTTCACTCCAGTATTTATTTTCTAGAAATCCAATCAATAAAATCAACCAAGGAAGAATTTTCCCATACCTTTTTTCTTGACAAGGAGTTGATCTTACAAATCTGCCACACTCAGACTCACTTCTTTGCTAATATCAATAAGGGTTAGAATATAATAATTTCCTCAAAAAATACAATACAAAATGATATCAAAATCATACCTTATCACTTCAACTTAAATAATATTCAACACCTTCACAATTATCTTCTTTAACACAAAAACCCCTTATTAAAATTAAAACAATACTCAAAAGTATTAATCCTCCAATATGCCAATATAGTAATTTAATACTTTATTAAAAATTAAACCAAAAACCTCCTTATTACTCCAAGTGATAATTTTTAACTACCATCACTATCCAATATAATCTTTCTAAACAATTCCACTAACAACCTTTATACCTCCCAAATTAGAAAAATAATAAAAATTAAATGTAAAATATTTACCTCACCTTCGGAGGGATTCGAACCTTCAACAATACCCACGATGAATGCCTTAGTCACAGCTTCAACTACCACACGAGCTACGCACTCATTTGAGACTAATGAAGCACCACGTGCTTCAATTTGTGCCTCCCTTATTGCCCTTTGCAAAAATATGTACATTTGGCACCTTCAACCAACATGACTGCCAAGAACACTGTTGTGTTTCAAACACTGGCTCTCTTGCCAAAAAATGCTTTCACACCTGCCCACTCGCCACTAAGCCAAGCTGCCCAGTTGGCATTTGAATGATTTATGCTTTCTGTTTTGAACTATTCATCGCACACAAAATTCATAAAATTCTAACGAGCTCTTCTTTCACTTCGCATCAAAATAATAATCAATCGAGCAAGTATAAATTTTAATGCCCTTTGAGCATAGGTATATATATTAATTTACTCCATGCTTGTAAAACGTTGGCACTTCGAATTATTTCACCACCATGTAACGTCGATGAAGGTTAAGACCTTGATAAAGGCATTTTGAATATTTTTAACTCCAAAACCATCTTTGGGTATTGTAAAATATTATAATGAATATTATAAATATTTTACTTTGGGCTTTTAACCATATCACTTAATATTATAATAAAAAATATTATTATATTATATCCTTTTGAGTTTATTACTTCATCCATTGCATACCATGGTGTAAATAATATATATTTTTAAAATTTAAATTCTCATTGAATTTAAATAATTTATCAAAAATAATATATCTCCTTTTTAACTTTGCACAAGCCTCCTTGGGATTTTATGAAAACCCTTTTAACTTATACTATTAATATATTATGGAGCCCTTTTTATTTTAACTTTTGCACTGATTCTCTTGACCTTTGGCCTTCTTCTTGGATATCAAATAACAACCTTGACAACTTTGTTACTTGATGAATTCCTTGATATTAATGATGACTTCATTTGGTGACATCAATGATAAATTTGACTTAGGGACTCAAAATGTCCAGCAATCCTTTTGACTTAAATCTTGTTCTAGTTTGCTTTCCTTTTTGACAAGGTGTACAGATTGTGTTTTGTAGCCTTTTTATCTTGGGTAAATCTTTGATAGCCTACTTATTTCTTATGTTGACTATGTTGTCAAAATTCAAGTGACCCAATATTCTATGCCACAACCAAATCTCATATTATTGTGATAGAAATCACTTTTCTCCTTTGATCTCACTAAGCATGTATAGATTGTTTGGAGTTCTTCTTGCATTTGCAATGACTTTTCCAATTTCTAATTTTATTATCTCATATCTATCTAGGTGGAATGTAACCATATGCTCTTGATCACAAAGTTGACTTACACTTAGCAGATTATGTCTTAACCCCTTAACATACAACACATTTTCTATTCTTGTTTTCCCATTATCTAAACTGAGAGTTCCTCTTCCACAAATATTTGTTGATCCATTATCACCAAAACTAACTAATCCTCTATTGGTTTCTTTTGGTACAATGAATTTTTATTTATCTCTTGTGATGTGTATAGAGAAACCACTATCAAGATACCATTGTTCTTATTTATCTTGAACATGAAGGTCTGTTTGAACTAACATTGATCTAGCCTTTATATTTTCCCTTTCATATTTCCTAGTTGTTGAAATTTTTTTTCTTTTACTAGACTCAGGAAGTATCATTTTACACCATCTAGCTTTATGCCTAAAATTATTTCATTTGTAACATATAATATCACTATCCATAAGAGGTGCAAAATAATTGAAATTTCTATTGACATTATTTCTTGCTTGACGAATATAGTGTACAACTCTATGACCATATTTGTTACAAGAAAAGCAATGACATGGAAGAAATTATGTAACCTGTTTGAATACCTTTGAGATTGTGGTTGAGTGCTTCTCCTTTTGTGATTAACTCTCATCTAAGGTTCTTCTTTGCTTTATTCCTTTCTGGTGTCTTTTTATTTTTAAGAATATTTTTCTTGCCTATATTTGTTTGATGTTTTTGCTTCTTGAAGACTTGAATCTTCTTTGTATTTCTTTTACTCTATATCTTGTAGTAACTTGGTCCTTTCAACTTCATTCCTTAGATAAATAATTTTTGCTTCCAATATTTCATATTTTTTTCTCTTGCTCTTAACAGATCTATCATATCCTACTCAATTTTATTTCCTTCTTCTACCTTTATCTTGAGTTCTGTGAGATTTTGTAGAAGTTCCATCCTTGCTTATTCATCCTATTGAATTTGTTCCTTCAAGCTTAATTTATTCTCTCTTATTATTTCCAACTTTTTGAGAGCAGTAAAGAATTCCTCTTTTATATCAAACTGGTCTCTTATTTATTTTTTTGAAGTCATGTGTGTTGTTGATGGATACTCCTCCAAGCTATTAGTCTTTTCATAGAGATATCTGCTCTAATACAAATAGAATAACATGTGCTTATACTGAGAGGGGGCATGAAAAATATAAGATACAACTTTTTATTTTTAATACAAATGATATCATCAGCAATATTAAAGCGATAAACATCACATAAAGCATCACACACATGAGAGACATGATTTAACATGGTTCACCCAATGTGGGCTACTCCATAGAGAAAATACTCCTTATTAAGTTTTCTCAAATAAATTCTCTTGGGAATACTTTCCCTATAATGTTTATGGACCTCTGTATAAAGGAGACAACAATCCCCTAATCAAGTTCATGGATCTATATCCATAGGAGAACTCCTTTCTCCTTTGCTCTGGCTAGTGATCTTCTAGAAGAATTGTTGCCCCCACTACTTTGGATAATGGATATCTATCCACTAAAGACACTTGTCTTCACTACCCTAGATAATGGATCTCTATCCATTGGAGACTATCATCCTATATACTCTATCACCTCCAAATATCTGTCTAAAATTTATACTAAATACGGTCCTTCAACCTAGAACAAATCTACTCAATCTTTGTCTCTTGTCTGGCACAAACCTATCCTCAAATCTGCACCAAACTTTGTCCTCAAATCTATCCTCAATCTCTTTCCTCAAATTTTTCCTCAATATCTATCCTCAAATCTGTATTGTAAGCTTCCACAAAATCTTACACCAATTTTTCCACAAGTCTTCTTTAAGACTTATCTCAAATCTACTCAATAAGTCCTCACTAGAACTTATCTAAATCTATTATCAATCTCTATTCTCAAATTATGTTGTAAGCTTCCATAAAATCTCACACAAATATATCCACAATTATTATCTAAGACTTGCCTCAAATCTACTCAACAAGTCCACAATAGAACTTATCCAATCTCATAGAAACATAAAGAGAATTGCTAGAGACTCAATATGCTTCACACTCGCCACAATGCTCAATCACTTTAAATCACTTTTTTTACCATAGAAACATATAGACAATTTTTAGAGACTTAATATGTTTAACACTCACAAATACTCAACCTCTTTCTCAAATCAATTTATAATATAGAACAATTTATTTCATAGAAATTGAACTATCACTTCAACACATCCACTTGACTAGGCTCAACCAAATTTACTCAACCAATCACTCAATGAATTAATCCTTACTTACAAACCCTATTCCAAGCATATGAATACCCACTCAAATATTTTCAACAATGCTTATCAATAAATATTACATAACAATGATACTCATGATATTTACAAACCCTAGTTCAAGTTCTTCACTCAATCACTTACTTCAACAACAATGCTTATCAAACAATCTTCACATAACAATGATACTCATGATCTTTCCAAATCCTAGTTCAAGTTCACTCAACTAATAACTTCAACAACAATGCTTATCAAACAAGGTTTTATCAACAATTATTTACTCCAAAAAACCTTGAAGCATTAATTCAAAATATATTTAACAATTCTTACCAAACAATCCTTTTCACTCCAACTTTGCATTCACAACATTCAACAATCACTCACAAGGAAGATGTGCCCATACCTTTTCTTCTTTCCAAGTTCATTGGTTAGATGACAAAATTTCACTCTAACACTTTCTAAAAATATTCCTTAGACACAAAAATAATCAAATCTCAAATATACCTTATTGCTCATTCTTGAAATTAGCATACATAAAATCATACATGAAAAATAATTATTTAGATACACCTTATAATCTTCAACTTAAAATAATATCCAACACCACAAAGACTCAAACAATCTTCCTTAATCACCTTATTACCCTTTTCAACCACTAAAGCAAATATCACCAAAATTATTTTTCATAAACATTATAACTCCCCTTAAAACCTTACAAACCAAATAAACTACAAAAATTAAACTTTAATAGCTCAACCTTTGTTCGTCATCAGTATAAGCACATGAAGGAAGGGAAGCCTCCTTCATTTTAAACCTTCGTTCGTCATCAATTCCAAACAAAAATAAAAATACACTACCACATATTTGAACCTCCACCACTCGGTGCCCTACGCTTTGCTTCTACTATAGTTTCCAATTGCACTACCAGTGCTTGGTGACCAAGGCACCAATCTTGGTGAATCAAAAACTCTACTTTCTCTTGACACTAAAAAAAATTAAAATCCTCTTCGATCATATAGTTCAATTCGCACAATTTTTTCATAGCATGGAGATTAATATCGAAGGCATATTCTCTTTGGCTAAGGTGGAGGAGTCCCCCTTTTATACACATAATTATTTTACTCCCCACGTCGGTGCTAGAATTTGAATTTGAAATTCGAATTTTGATTTAATAACCCACCCTAGGTTATTTAAAATTAACATAAGTTAAATTATAATTAATATTAAAATTAATTAATAATTAATTTAAATAACTTATAAGTTAAGTAAATTAATTAATGAATTAATTTATAATAAAAATTATATTAGTTAATTTTAATTAATTTAAAATTCCATATATAATATTATAAAGAAATATTATAATATTATTCACTTAGGCTTCTTTACACTTTGGACCACATATGACTTCCTGGAACCGGGTCTTGATCAAATGAAAACAGACTATCGTTTTGCACGTATTGGAGAACTTGAAACTGATGTTAACCACTTAAACTGTCACTAAATGGTGCTAAAATTTTGACATCAATGACCACTCACTCTTGACATCAATGACAACTCATCTACTCAAAATTTTCAACATAGAACATATTGAGTTCTTGATAGAATACATCATTCTCTATATGTTCTAGAGGTTAAACGAATTATGAATAGATTATGTCTAAACTGCTTCAATTTAAATAAATTTCTTTTAATATTAGACAAAGCAATTAATAGCATTGTATGCAATATTTGTGATTTCTTGAGCATATCTTGTGAGTTGTTTTGAGCATGTGTTTGAGAAGATTTGTGTAAGATTTTATGAAAGCTTAAGAACAGAGTTGTGTAAGCTTTTGAGAAAGCTTAACGATAGTTTTAAGCAATATTTTGTGAAATATTATAGGTAGATTTGAGGTAAGTATTTGTGAAGACTTGAGAGTAGATTGAGCAAGTTCTTGAGAGGATGTTAAGGTATATTTGAGGCAAGTCTTGGTGAAGACTTGTAGGTAGATTTGAGGTAAGTATTGGTGAAGACTTGTAGGCAAATTTGAGGTAAGTCTTCGTGAAGACTTGTAGGCAGATTTGAGCAAGTATTGGTGAAGACTTGAGATAGGATTAAGAGTAGGTTTTATTTATTCAAGTTTTGTATTAAGGCTTGGGAAAGATCTGAGCAGATTTTATTGGTAATTTGATCAAGATTTGTGTTAAGGCTTCAGGACATATTTCAGTACATAGTGTGGTGTAGATTTTTGCTAGACTTGAGATAGAGTTAGAGCAGATTTTTACTAGACCGAGGATAGTGTTTAGTGCAAATTTGAGACAAATATTGAGTAGATTTGATAATAAGCTTTAGAGGTGACATAATAGAGTATATCAATTTCTAGTGGATAGAGATTCATTAGCCAATGTAGTGAGAACAAAGGTATTCTATGTGAGGATAGAGGTCTTATATGGAGAGAGATCCACAAGCCAGTGTAGTGGGGGTAGAAGTCTTCTAGAAGAATACCATCCATTGTAGAGGATAAATAGTTCTCCTATAGATAGAGTTCCATGAACCAGAGTAAGGTGAAAGAGTTCTCCTATGGAGTGTGATTCGTGAACTAGCTGGGAAGATAGAGTTCTATGTAGAGATATCCACAAACCAGTTGAGAAGATAGAGGTCTCCTATATCATGTTCCAAGAACCAGAGAAAATGGGAAAGAGTTATCCTGTGGAGAGAGATCCACAAATTAGAGCATTAGGATATTGGTGTCTCCTTTGGATATAGATCCATAAACATTATAACAGGGAAGTGATTCCCAAGAGAATTTATTGAGAAAATTTAGTAGAAATATTTTCTCTATTGAGTAGCCCATATTGGGTGAACCACATTAAATTGGTGTCTCTATTATGTGTGATGATTTATATATTATTGTGATTACTATTTTTGATATTGCCATTGATTATATTGGATAATATTGGGAAATAAAAGTAAAATCTGGTCTTATACTATTCACCCTTTCCTCTCAGTATAAGCTTGTATTCTTCATGAGTGGAGAGCAGGCTCCCTGGGGGTGGAGCTAGAGGCACTTGTATACATGAATAGGGATACATTGGCCATGGTGGGGCTAGACCACCTAGCCATAATGTCATGGGTGGAGGCATATAGGGCTCTACTAATGAAACTGGCAACATGGTGGTACCCAGAGTCATCTACCTTCTTGTTATCCATAGGAGAGATAACCGTCACACTAGATGTGTGGTACATATTGTGCATCCCCATTAGGGGGAGATAAATTTACATAGCATGAGGGAGACTATATACCTTTTAGCAATTTTTAGGAAGTTGGATCCACCAAGTGCGAGAGAGCACCATATTTGTGGATGAATTTGTGGGGCGGTATGGGCTAGACCCATTTATGACCATGATCTATAGGGTGGTTGTGAGCATGCTAATGTGCCACACTAGCAGGAAATATCTACCATGGAAAATGGTGGGTGTAGTGGCATACATGTGAGACTAAAGGGCTAGGTTCACATGGGATCCCAATGTGATGGCCTGCTTATATAGGATATTATATAGTATCATGTAAAAGCAGCATATAGGAATAGTGTGTATGACTTTGCTCCAGGTATGGAGCTAGGAGCACAAACCAATGTAGATACTGGATGCACTACTAGATCCATTGCTTAGTCCAAAGCAAAAAACAATATACAGGTGGCCCAGATCCCTAAAGCAATCCATGAGGATCTACACTAGACATCTACTACTAGTAAGATGAATAGTAGATGAGATAAGGAAGGCTAAGATAGTATGGTGACCCTAGTTTCTACACCCATTATGGACTAAGGATAGGATGGATATAGCTGACTACAAAGAAGGGGGAGCTAAAGGTCTTCAAATTTTATCGAGTCCTAAGGTAGTTCAGTATCTTGTAGGGCATCCTAAACCTAGGGGATCACTGGCACTGGAGAGTCTACTAGGACCCATTAGGGATAGGAGGTGGATCCACCCTGAATATGTGGATCAAGAAGGGCTTATATGATCCTCTTTATATGGATACCAGGGTGGATGACACATGAGTGGCCTTTGGCTACTATGATGGTACAAAGGAGTCATACCACGTAGGGTCTCCCCACCAGTTTTGATACAAAGTCACCAAGTTATGGGCTCAAGCTTGTAATAAGAATTCTAAGAAGCATCTCATAGTATCATAGAGAGGGATCATTAGGGACCAATAGACCCAATACAAAGGTAGTATTGGATCAGGATTGAGTTGGTGATAGAGGACACTAGTGTTGCTAGGACCAAGGAGATAGGGGTATTCAGAGTTTCCCCCATAGAGGTCGAGGTACTACCTAGTGGAGGATCGAGATATGTTTTCTCATAAGTAGAAACCAACCAGGGCCAAAATGCAGGACTAGGGGATTCGAGAGAGGAGGTAGAGGTGCTACAGGCATAGGTGGTGACTCTATAGAGATAGGTGGACCTACTCCATGAGGACAGGTCCAAGAGGATTGAGGGATTTTGGGGTTCATTTAGTACCATAGAGAGGAAGAGGGATGTAGCTCTAGCAAATATCGATAATATCCATAGAGAGGAGAACCATTTGGATACAGAACATCAAAGTTCTTGGGTAGAGGGGATGGATGTCATCAGGAGTAAACTAGGCTAGAGACGGGATCCACCTTTTATAGGTGGAGCTATAAAGGGTAGGATAGACGCTAGAGGTGGCCATTCAATGGGCTACCTTTTATGAGACTATGTACTACCATGTAGTACTAGTGGAGTAGAGAATGACATTCCCTCTATCCCTTTAGTCAGCTAGCAGGTCACGGTCTTGATCATGGACATTCCCAGCTTCACCATATGTGGGTATGTAGCTTTCTAGACCACTTCCTCCTCTAGGTAGAGTAGAGGATATAGGCTACGAGATATAGGCTAGGGATAGGTATGACATGCCAATATTTATTGTGGCATGCACCCCTAGGGATTGGTTGAGTATACCAATACTGGACTATGGTACACCAACCAAACACGACTATATCTCTCTTTTTTATTAAGTAATAAATATTTGCTTTCTCTTTTTATATTTTGTGAATGTGTGCATGTGATTTGAATTGTTATATTGATTTAATATTTTATGAAAGCAATCTATATTTAATGCAAGGATATAAGAAATGCATGGATGAAAATAGATGGAATAAAAGATAGAGAACATGAGAAAAGATAAACAAAGAAAACAAAAAAAAACATAAATTAGAGGAGAAAGAAGATGAAGTGGGAAGACAAAGAAGAAGATAATCCAAATTTCAACCATCTAAAATATATAAGGATGGGTGAAATATAGTATTGAAATTATCATAGGTCATAAGGGACCAATGTGACTTAATACTATGAATCATACTATAAAATAAGGGAGCTAAATCCACTATGGGTGTAGCGCTCATCAAGAGGGATGATGGTGTCAAATTTTGACCTTCTATGGGTTTTTTTTCACTTATTGAATATTGAGGGGTGATTACCCACTAGGATGTATGCTAAGGCCTACTAAAAATGGCTAAGGAGATTATCCTATAATGGGGTGTTGAGCCCACTGAGTCAAAAGGGAGTATAACTTGATAGAAGATCGTAACTGTTAATATACATACTAGGATGTATAGTTATCCCATGTGGGATGTAATATAAGGATAGAATATATATATTAGGTAAGTGCTACCCTCGATAGGGTTTTAGAGTATAAAATAAGACAATGAGTGTGTGCAATTGTGCTGATAAGACAACATGAAAGACAAAGGAAGAAACACATGTATTTCCTTATCAAAAGGAAGATAAAAAAGAAAAGCATTTAAAAAATTAGGCAAACACCACCATTAGATCAGGATTGAATAGAGATTTCCAACATGTACAAATAAACCTATGTTTAAATATATATTATGGCGAATTGACCTTAAGAAAAATTAGTCCTAAAAATTTTAGGCAAATGGGCCGACGTCGAGGGTCCTCATAGTTTCCAATTTTCAATTTTAAAAATATTGATAATCACTCAATTTGTGAATATTCACCACTATGCATAACTTTGTCTCTAATGCATAAGATAACTATTCATGTAAATGACCAATAAATACCTCAAGCACATATTTAGGAGGTAAAGTATATCTCAAGCATCCAACTAAACTTCTCCAATGATCCAAAAACTCTGAAAAGTTTTCTTCTTTATTTTGTTTTAAATTATAAAAAAATTTCATCATCACTTCTTTATCAATGTAAACACCAAATTGTTGAACAAATAATTCTTCTATCTCTTCATAAAAATTTAAGAAATAATTAGGCAACCGATAATACCATTCTAATGCCATGCCACCAATACTATTAGGGAATGTTTTAAGTAGCAACATATCATAATAAATGATATCATGGCAAGCTACTCTAAATCTTCGTAAATTCTCTAGTGGATCTTCTATTCCCTTATAGATAGGTAAAATTGGTATAAGAAAGTTTTTAGGATAAGGCCTAGCAACAACAATAGGATCCAATGGTTGATTATACATTTCTCTATAAATTATTCCTAGAATTCCAAATTTTGTACTTTTGGATTACCGTTATACATTATTCCTAGATTCCCATATGTGTGTTGAGGAACCAATTCTTGATTCAAGTTGGAAGCATGAATGTTATTGTTATATATGGTACATTTTGAAAGTGGATAACTAACATTATGAAGAATAGAAGTAAAAGTGTTGATATTAGAATATTTATAAAGAAATTGAAAACACTTTTGAGTGATGCTACTAATTGGAGGAGCTTGCATATTAGTAGTATCAATAACTGATTTCAACTTATCAAGATGTACTAATTTAGGCAATGGATTTTCCTAGTTAAGCATAGGATATATTATTATAGGAGGAGGATGAGTCGCATATCTTTTGAGGTGGGCTTCTAATGCCATGCCTCCCAATATACTATCTCTGTTAGCTTTCATAAAGCTCAAAATATATTCAAATGATGAAAATACAAAGTTACCATTAGGTCCCTCATAAGGATCAAAACTCATCTCAGTATCCATGTTGTCTTGCTCTTATGAATATATTTTAGGATCCTCTCTATCAATATGATTATATTTGAAAGGAAGACAATCATATTCAATATGCTTTTGTTGACTTCTAAGGATAGAAGCATTAGAAAAGTGAAAGGATAGAAGAGAATGCTAAAAACAAGAACAAAAATATTTTTAAATATATTATTAAGATTCTCCAATCACATAAACAAATTTAATGACATTTTTTAAAGGTTTTAAAATAAAAAGTAGGTGTTCAATCTGGGTTCACAAAATATGTAGAGGGGGAAAACCATCCTACCACATACAATTCCCCAAATATTCGTAAAGAGAGAGAAGAAGCCTTGTGGGGTGAATCATGGGGGTTATATTTTTCTCTACATTCGGTGCTAAAGTATGGGGGAAGGGTTCACTAGGAATGGATTTAAGGACTCACTTCAAGTCCATAGGAATTTTAGGAAAGTTTGAGGTATTCAGTTTCAATACAAACACCTAGATTTATTCTTTCTGGATCTATGCTATAAAAGATAAAGGATAATGCAGAAATACATATATACAAAAATACAAGAACTAACCCTAGAATTATTATTTCTTTGAATTCTTTATAACCTAGGGTTCTAAGCAAACAACCTTTAAGTAAGGGCTCAATAATATATGCACAAATAGAATTAATCCTAAGTGCATACTATATGTTGTTTATATTTCAAATACCTAGAAAATAATTAAATATACTTCTATTATATTAGGTCTGGGGTTTATAACAAAAAATGAAGGTACTCAACAAATAGTCTAAATATTAACTAGAACACTTATCATATTCAATGATTGATCCTTGCTTTTATGATTTTTCCATCACTATCGACAATTCATGTTCCTGCAAGATAACTCAACAAACACTTGAAAATGGAATTAGCATTAGGGGAGTTGCTTAGGCCACTATATAATAGTGCTTGGAGGTGTAGCAGTCCAGTCCCCTAGGTCCTTTTAGCTGACATTTGATAATTAAAAGTAGAAATTGACCTTTTAAGGAATTCAAGCATTAATGCAATACAATAGAATAGAATGCAAAAATCATAGAACATAATATGCCACTATGCTCTAGATGTAATTTAGAATGCAATGGTGAAAATAGGGACAACTGGTTACCTCCAGATTGGTCTTAGGTGAAATAATTCTTGGTAGTGGATGATCACAATAACACTAGGTGAATTCATGCCTTATCAAGGACCAGGCACGATTTCATAGAAATGAGATGAAAAGTCTCAGATAGAAGAAAAAAATTAAATCAAGATGTAGCAAATAAAATAAGACATGCAACAAAAAATTTTCACCTAGTAGAGAATGAGGAAACAGGTAGAAAGATTTGATATCTCCCGAGTAGTCAATCTCTCCTTAGGGCTTCAACAACAATCCACCAAGAGCAAAGAAGAACAATCCAATGTAGTAGACAATCAAAATCCAAACTTCAAAGCTTCTTGCAAAATAAGAAGAAGGATGTAGATTGAAAAAAATACTTTGTGAGAAATCAAATTTTAAGTGTGTATATGAAAATCGTGATCATTTGTGTGCTATTATATGTCATGTGTGAGAAGTGAATTCAAACACTCCTTAAATAGTGTATTTGATGGTGGAAAGAGTGGGAAAACCAAATATGACTAAATTAAAACACATCAACCCCAAAAAAGTAGGGTTTTACTGCATCAAACTCTAAAAAGGAAAAATCATGCCCTGTCTGAGATGATGCAATGTCATAATGCGAAGTCGTGCCTCATCAACGACTGGATGTGATTTTGCATAGAGAGAGAAAACATGCAAATAGGGTAGAGAAAACCTTGTACTTGCCCTAGATAATTCTAAGGGATCCCCCAAAGGGCTCAGTGAATATTGACCACTGAAGTGAGTCAATTTTCTATGTCTACACTAGCTTCTACCTCCTTTTATTGTCCTCTTCCATTATGGTTTTGTCCCCTTCCTCGAGAATATTATAACCTTCCTCTAACATTGTTTTATAACTTTAGTAACAACTTTTCCATTGCCTTGAGTGTATATTGATATACCTCTTCAAAAATTTAGATTCAAATAATACTAATTTCAAATCATATTAACAATCTTAGTTTATTAGCCATGCCAATCTACAAATTCTCTATCCTGGCTGCCCCGCTTACAATATGGAAAGAGTTGGATAGGATGGCTAGAAAGTTTTTGTGGGAAGGAGCTAAGGGAGAGAGAAAGTGGGCCTTAGTGGGCTGGGATAAAGTCACCCAGACCAAGATAAAATTTGGGCTGGCATTGAGAGGATCCAAGTTAAATAATCAAGCTTTGGTTGGAAAGTTGTACTGGAGGTGGATTTCCCAACCTACTTCCTTATTTAGTAGAATCCTAACTAGTAAATATTTGGGTCATGTTAACCCCAATGAGGTGGGCCATTTCCTTTTGGATGGTACTGGATCCTTAGTGTGGTAGGCTCTCAAGCTAGGATCTCAGGTTATTAAAGACCAATTATTTTGGAAAGTGGGGAGAGGGGAGAAGACTCGTTTCTGGACCGATTCATGGGATCAGTACCCACCCATCATTGTTGAATTCCCCGAGTTACTACCAATAAAATCTGCCATAGAAACCAAGGGTTGGGTCCAAATTGAAAGTTATTTCAACACTACTCAGCTGGGGGAGTATAAGTTTAAGAAGTTTAAGAGGTTGGAGGAGTGGCCAATTTCAATCCCCTCGGAGTTGGCACCCATCTTGACCAAAATCTTGATAGAAAGGTTTCTCATTGGGAGAGACGAGGAGGATGAATTAGCTTCGGGCTATGGGAGCCTTGGTTTTTATACAGTGAAGGATGGATATAACAAGATCCTCCCAAAGCCTCCCCCCCATTCTTATTCGATTGAGGATTGGAGAAAGATTTGGCACTCCAAGGGCTAGCCGAAAGTAAAAAATTTTGCCTGGTAGTTTATGCACAATGGAATTCTCAATTTTGAAAATCTTAGATGTAGAGGAATCATTAGTCCATCTTAATGTTTTTTATGCCACAAGAATGAGGAAACAGTTGATCACCTGATGTTTGAGTGCCCTTTCATGTGTCAGATTTGGAAGCGATGGTTCTCTCACTATAAAATCTAGGTTAATGGTGACATGAATCAGAATAATATTTGGGAAATATGGAATAGGGGTAGATTTAAATCTAAAGCTCTTCAAATTAGGTGGGAGCTTGGCTTATACTTCATTTGGTGGCAAGTATGGTTGGAGAGAAATGCTAGAATTTCTAGAGAAACCTTTTCCTCGCTAGATAGAGTTTGGCAGGTCATCTGGAGCAAAGTCATAGAAACTATTGCCATCTACGCTAAAGAGGAAACTCAGGTTGGTCCTAGACCAATGGAAGAGGGAGTTGAAAAGCAAGAGGGACAGGACAGAGCTAGTTGGAAACCACCCCTAGAAAGCTGGATTAAAATCAATACTGATGGTGTTGCAAAGGGCAATCTGGTTAGTGCCGGTATTGGCATGGTTTGCCAGAATCATGAGGGATTAGTGATCTATTGGGAACTACAAGGCTTGGGAAGAGCCAAAAATAATGAAGCATAAGCCATTGCTATCAAATTTGCTTCTATTTGGGCAGTTACTCAGGGCCATAGGAGGATAATTCTTGAATCTGATTCTCAAATACTGGTTGGAGCTCTAGACTGCATGAGGAACTTTGCGTTGAAAGAATGGAGGTTGAGGATTCTGGTCTCTCAAATCAAGGAATTATGGAGGGAATTAGATGATGTGATTCTAGTCTATGTGAGTAGAGATTTAAACATAGCGGCCAATTTCCTGGCTAAGATGGGTGCTGAGAAATAGGTAGGGGTGCAGTTGCACAGTGACATGCCTATTGAGGATGAGGTGATTATGCAGGGCCTTGAAAGATCCTTGAGCCAATGATATCATGACCTGTTGTGCCATCACGTCCATTGGAGGAAAGTTGTCGTGATATCGTGACATGTTGCACCGTCGCGGCCACTGGAGGAAAACTGTCATGATATCACGACATGTTGCACCGTCGTGGCCACTAGAGGAAAGTTTTCATGATATCATGACATGTTGCACCATCACGGTCGTTGGAGGAAAGTTGTCATGATATTGTGACTTGTTGCGCCGTCATGACCATTGGAGGAAAGTTGTCGCGATATCATGACATGTTGCGCTATCACGGCCGCTGGAGGAAAGTTGTCACGATATCATGACATGTTGCTCCGTTGCGGCCACTGTGGGAAAGTTTTCGCGATATTGTGACATGTTGCACCATCGTGGCCCCTAGAGGAAAGTTGTCACGATATCGTGACATGTTGTGCCATCACAGTCGCTAGAGGAAATTTGTCGCAATATCGTGACGTGTTGTGTCGTCATGGTCTCTGGAGGAAATTTGTCATGATATCGTGACATGTTGCACCATCGCGGCTGTTGGAATAAATTTGTCATGATATCACAACATGTTGCGCCATCGCGGTCGCTAGAGGAAAGTTGTCATGATATCGCGACATGTTGCACCATCGCGGCCGATGGAGGAAAGTTGTCATGATATCATGATGTGTTGCGCCATTGCAGCCATTGGAGGAAATTTGTCATGATATCATGACATGTTGCGCCATCATGGCCAAGCGAGGAAATGTGTAGCAATTTCGTGACATGTTGCTCCGTCGCGGCCAAGGTTGGGAAGGTGTCGCGATTTTGTGAATTGTTGCTTTGTCGCGGCAAAAAGAGGAAATTTGTCATGATTTCATGACATGTTCCTTCATCATGGCCAAATGTGGAAAGGTGTCACAATTTCATGACATGTTGCTTCGTCGTGGCCACGGGAGGAAAGTTGTCACAATTTTGCGACATGTTGCTCCATCGCAGCCAAGGGTGGAATGGTGTCACGATTTCGTGACATGTTGCTCCATCACGGCCAAGGGAGGATTGCTGCCACGATTTTGCAACATGTCACAATTTCGTGATAGGTTGAATTTTTGCGATCAGAGGAGTTTTGTGGCGCGATATCGTGACTTGTAGCTTTTTTGCAACCAAAGGTGAAGTCAGTGAAAGCGACACGATTTCACGACAAGTTGTTGTAAATAGACCAATCAGTCCCCTCAGCTAGCTTGTTATTGGTTCAAGAGATTTGGCTCCATTGCAAATCTTCCTCTTCTCTTGTAATCATGTGCTTTCTTTGTTTTCGACTGGGAAGTGTCTATTCCCAATTGTAACTAATCTTTGTTTTAATACAAGTTTTTTTTTTTTTTTTCCAAAAAAAAAATCTTAGTTTATTTGTTTATCTTTCCACCTTCTCCTCATCATCTTCTAATTGACTTGCTCTTATGATCAATTTATAGAATTTTGTTATATCCATTTTGACTCCTGACATATTTAGCTTGACATTTTGGAGTCTTTTAAATAATCTAATCTACTAGTTCATAAGAAAAAAATAGATTTTGAATTGGATACAAACTTATCCCAAGTCTAAAATTTATCCTTCCATTTTGTTTGCCTCTCCATTTGGACATGATCCCAACAAATCAAAGCATGTTCATTCAATCAGGTGCATGCAAATTTGACTCATTTTGGATCCTTGATATATTCATAATCACATAATATCTCCAATTTATTATCCAACCAATAAAATCTTGTAGGATTAAAATTTCATTAAAATTGGAAGTATCCATCTTTGGCTTACTTCCCATATTTAATATTGCTTGAATTAATTGTTGCTCTGGTTCTTGTCCTGGCCCTTCATATCGAGCTTCCATGTAACTAGTTTCCTCCTCTTCACTGTCACTAATATCCTAAATATAAATATATCTCCTTTGGTTATTCTCAATGACATATAACCTAGTGGTGATTCCTCTCAAGATATTTGCCATATCCATTGGTCAAATTCCTAGACCACATAGTTTTCCTCTTTCTTGTTGTTTTATTTCAACAAAATTTTTATCTAAACTAGTCTAATACCAAATGATGTACATGGGAAAAGGGATTTCACATAAGTATGGACTTATCAATAAGTAAATTATCCACTCATATTGTAACTACTTAATGCATGATAATCAGATGTGCAATCAATAAGGTTCAAGATGGTAAGAAAAGTTTCAAGTCTTCTACAATATTATAGAGTTCAACATGGAAATATCTTATGATGACAATCCTATAGTATTTGTATGATATTTTATTATGATGGCACTCTACATAAGATGAAAATACCCTGAGCACATGATGGTAGAGATAAAGACAAGGTATTTACATGTGACAGTCATATCAATGATGATAAAGTTATGCACGACAATGTCATCTTAGGATGGAAACTTCTTGTGATTGCACCATCTTATGATGATTTTACTATGATATGGTAACATTTCATGGCACAAGATAGTGCTAAATAATATGATTATTCCATATTATGATCTTACTCAATATGGCAATTGCACTTTCCTTTGAATGGTAGGCATGATTTTCATACACGAATGGTAATTCATACATTCATTTTATCTCACAAATAATACCTTTATTCAACACTACCATTCATACATTTATTCCTTTTTAATGATTATTCTTCTTTGAATGATGCATTTATATAAATTGTAACCATACTTTATTTTCACCTACAATTCTACACTTTGGAATAACCTACATATACCATTTCCCATATTAGACTTTTCTACAAACAACATATATTTCATTTACACACAAAATGGATCAAAGAATTTTTTTATTTTATCTATATATATATATTTACATGGCTATTGAAATCATCTTATCAACCACAAAATGTTTGGTCATGGTTCTCTAGCATACCTCTAACACATTACTCTATAATTCCTCTCCTTATTTCCAATAAATCCTCCTCCTTTTCTCTTCTCTTTTTCTAAATTTTCATCCCTTTTGCATTCCTCTATCTAGTACTCTATGTTGATTCCACTTCTTCTTCTTTTTATTCTCCTAGCCTGTTCACTTTTCTTTATTTTTTCTTCTTTATAAGCTATATTCTATAGTTACTTAAATGGTTCATCAATCATCATTTACAAATATTTAATTTAATAGATATTTGTTTTCTAGATGCCTCACATCAACAACCATGAATTAATTTTTTTGGAAAATACAAAAAACTAGAGGCGTGTACTTTGAAGTGAAAACATTAATTTTTTCATATGCACTTCTATAATAACTTGATTGCTATAATCCTTATAATAAATAATATATATTTTATTTAAAATAAATTTAGATACACTTTCACAACTATACAACTATTAGATTTATTTTTTTTTAAATATGCACAACGTTCACTTTAAATAAATATTTTACCAATTCCACCATGTAAAATAAAAATAAAAAGAAAAAAATATTTCCTTAGCTTTTTTTGTCTATACTAAAACAACATGTTTTTCCATCATTATCTCTTTGTCATCATTCTTGACCTTAACTTTGTATTATACCAAATAATCTAATATTTAGAATAACTTTGGATTCCCTATCATATGATTGTTGCAATAAGCATCTAGAGATAAAAGTTCTTATAATAATTTTTCAACTATATTGCATGAGATGAAAAGAGAAACCTCTATAATTTATTCTTATGTAAAATTAAAAAATTCTTGTTTAGACCAAAATTCTTTCTCCAATATTCAAATTAATAAAAACCATATATTTTAAAATAATGACATTGAATAGTTTATTTATCAATGTTTTGATTACCTTTTTCATAGTAATAGTTTCTAACTTCTTCGGAAAGTTCTTCGTATATATTACTTCTTCCTTTATCTTCACCCTTCCAAAAATTTTCCTTTGCACATAAATCTTCTTATTTCTATTCCTCTATCTCTATTTTGAATTCTATCAACTTTTGATATTAGTTTCTTACATTTTTTCTCTAGATTAATAAAATAGGCATGTGCCTACAAGGATCATTCTAATACTATTTATATTGACCTACTCAATTATTGCTCATGCGTCTAAAATAAACCCATGGGTTTTTCAACTGGAACCATTTTGAAGTCCTTATAATAATTTATGAGAATTAGAACTATATCATATATTAAATATAACCTTCCTAAATAAATTTAGTAGTCTTTACATATAGGGAGGTATCGCCATGAGGTATGCACAATTTTCATATTAAATGTGAAAACATTTATGCATGGATATTGGATTCTTCACTGTTCATATATCAAATTGTGTTCTTAATCCTTTAACAATTTTACCCTTCCTTGTTCATTTATAAACATTTTGAAGTATATCCCATGGTTTTTTTGAGTTCATTTTTTCATAATTACATAAAAAATATTCATCCATGGCTTGGTGGATGAAAAAAATGCTTTCAAATCCATTCTCTTGTCTATATTAAGTTGATCATTTTGGGCTTACATATAGTAGTTATAGAATGTTTTACATGCTTGTTCTAGGTAACCATTTCCAATAAAATCATGTATATTCTAATAAATATATAGATTCATCATCGTATTACTCTAGAATTCATAAATTCCCCTATGAAAAAAAGGGATTTCTATATAGATAATATTGTAATTATTTGTTGCCATGGAATTTTTAAATTCTACTATGTATTATTACAAACATACCTCTTGTGAATCTATTATTCTTCTTACTAATAATTATACAAACTCTTCCTCCCATGCAACACATTCTTAATGGAAGTTATCCCTATTCCTTATTTTAATACCAATTTAAGGGTTTAATCCATAAAAGAAGGGAATTTACTTCAATCTAAAATGCTCTAGATGTAAATCTTCCTTCACAATCAAAATCATCTAGTAGAATAAGAAAAATAGGATAGTAAACTAAATTAGTACACATATAATGAGTGAAATTTTATAATGTCATTTTTTGTTATTTTTTCTCTTTTCTTACATGGTGACTATGACATTGTCTAATTTAGAAATCTCTAGTTGCCCTATTCATTACTTTATGGATAGCTATAACATAGATACATCACTATCAATATAGACAAGGTCTATACCTCTACTTTGGCATGGTTACTCTTTCTTCTATGTTTTAAAAATAATTTATCTTCCTAAATACCCATAATTTATTCTCCTTCACTATTGGAACATTGTAATCTATTTTGTTTGAGGATCATATTTTTTACAAAATGTGCATCAATTTTCTTTATAGATTGGTTTATTTCTATAGACACGATTAATTTAGTTTTAAATTATAAAAAGGGTACTTGGATAAGACTACTTAACTAGTTTTAGAGTTTTTAAAATGACAAACACAATTGATTTATATAATAATTGAATAACACAAAAAAATAGTAAAAATATTGGCAAGTCATCCTCTATAGAGAAGAAGTGGGGAGGTATAATATAGTAAACACAATAAACTAAGTTAGATCTAATACATCACACTTTCATATGCATTAAAATATCATTTTTTCATTAAATTGCATTACTTCTTGTCCGTACCTTTAATAATCATTGTTGCACTGGGTAGACCACTTAATTTACAATCTAAAAATGTTGTGAGTGACATCAGTTGGGTGCTTTACTTTGCATTATCCTCATATAAAAATAACATCATTTTATGATTTAGAACAACATGATCTTTATAAATATTAGTCTTATGAAATAGAATTATTCTATTGAATAGGTCTATCCTAAGTGATGGCATATCACCTTATTTAAAAACATATAAGAAAGGAATTAATGGATGCTAAATCCCTTAGGAAAAATATTTTTTTCTCTTTCACTATGTTGCTGGATATTTAGCTAGCTTATCTCATATCCCAATATTCTAGATCTTGAGTAGTCTAAAATATAAGAGTAATCAATCTATTATAAGGCCAAAATCATTCATGCAATAACATGAAGAAAACTTACAATTGAATTGTTCAAAATATGCATACAAGCTTTAATATTAATGCTTAAATGTAATATTCATTTTTTGTATATTTGATGGAGCTTTATCTCCATTATGTAACCTTATAAAGGTGACTCTTAAATACTTCACTATTTCACTCCTCACATATTGTAGAGTTCCAACCTTTCCTATTCCATACATAAGACAAACCTCACATGTCCTTTGGCTTCTCATATTGCCACTTGTATACATGACTCTTGATTGTCTATTTACTTTAACATTCCTACATGCATACTTAACACTTGTATACTTCTACATGCACACTCTAATACATGAAACTTGAATATTTTCTCACACTACACACTTTCACAGATAATTACATGACGATTGTGTGCATCCCACAAATAGACACTTACATAAAGGGAAAATATAAAATATACATTTAAACTATAGACTCCCAACCTAATGTAATATTTACATTGTACCATAAGGTACCATGAGGGTACATTAGCATATACCAAATAATATAATATTCTCCAACATCTCCTTATATTACATTATTTTGTTATTGAATACTTTAGTCTTCAATAGTTATCTTCATCTTGTGCATTTAATTCATCCATTGCATCTATCTATTATCTATGCAAGGCAAGATTAAAATATGCTCAATTCATCTTCTCATTTATTGTCTTTTGGAGAAATTAAAAATTATCATTAATCCTTTATTGAGGTAAAAAATGATTTTAATATTTCTCTTGCTCTAGTTTTGGCACTATTATAGGATTTTTATTTTTATTGATCTTTTCTGTTTTGGTTTGTATCTTTGAAATGGACCATTTTGCTTCATTTTTAATGTCTTTGAAAATTATTTCCAAAATAAGACTTTGAAGAAGTTTGTCTAATCTCATAAATAACAATTTTTTTTAATTTTCATTATATTTGTTTTTCTTATTCTAAAAAAATGTTGTGGAATAATACTCAGTGACTGTTCATCCTATCATTGGTATGTACAATACCTTTAATACAGGGATAAAAGAATCCTTTAGGCACAAAGTCACGGTGCATCGAGCGATGTTGGGCAGTGTAGGTGGGAACATAGAAATCAAAATGGAGGAGGGCTCGGATTGACCCAACAATCTATGGTGCATTAAGGATTATTCAAACTCAAATATGCATCGACAACAATTTATATTTGGGTGCATTAAGGATTATTTAAATTCAAATATGTTTAAGTGGTTTTAAAAATAATCAATTTTCTTTACAAAGGCTCCACGTTTGAAGGGTAACTTTCGATGGATGTAACATCCCTCAATGAAATGGAGTTACAAAAATTCATGAGGAGCATTTTACAGTGTAAAGGTACTCATGCAGGTGGAATTACATTGGAGTTTCAAACAAAACAAAAATAGGAGCACCAATAGAAGAATGAAAATGAAATGTTAGGGATCCAAACGTACAAAAGAAGAATAAAAATGAAAATTCGCAGGAAACTTTAAATATCCATTTTGAGGACCAATATGGGGCTGTATTTTTTAGAGGCCACATGCTGGAGAAATGTGGAAAAAAGTTGGAAATCTGGTATAACAAAAATATTTCTTTCTTTTTTTAATGCAAATATTGCAGGTTTTCAGCACCTTGTTAGCACGAAAAGAGGAGAATCATTTTTGAATGTTTTGGTTTAATGTTCATCTTTCTTTTCTCTATTTTTAGGTTTATAGGTAATGTTTAATGCATTTCATGGTTGCATTGTTGAATATCTAGAAATAGAGAATTATTATTTTTCCTTAGAAGCTTGCACCTAGCTTATTTCGGAAAGTATAAATGCAGTTTCGGTTAGGTTGGGTTACATTCAAGAACTCTCATATCTCTAGTTTTGTAGGATAGGGTAGCATGGAAACTACTCATAGTTTATTTTCAGGATTTTCTGCATTTTATTTCCATTTTCATATTTTTATTTTTATTTTTATTTTTTTAACCCTTCTCTTTTGCAATTTTTTTTTTAAACTTTGGCGATTAAAATAAAAATAAAAATAAATTAAATTCTAAAAATAAATGTACAGGTGTGAAGAATGAGATTCAATATTTCATTTGAAATAATTTCGATCCCATTCTGAAGCCATTTCGAATTTTTAAAAAATATTAAAAATTGTTGTTTAATGGGAATTTTTATAATCTCAAAATTGTACATTATTCCATGTTTTGAAGGTAAATCAGTTTTTAAAGTTTTGCATTATTATTTGCAAATAATAAATTAACTTTCATTTATGAAAAATCCAATTTCATTAAAGGGAAATGCTTTATATGGTATTTTAAAAGGTCATTATTTTAAAGCAATTAATTGATGTCTCTTTATGAAAATTAATTTCATCAAAGAGGGGCAATTTATTTATTATATCAAAGGTTATCTTTATCTTCACAATTGAAACAAAATTAAGTTAATCCTTTCATGATTTAAGTTTCACATTTAGAAATATATTTTAATCTTCTATTTTATGCTCAAAGCAGGATTTAATAATGCAAGATAAAACTTGTCTAAAATCTGCTTAATCAAAGGAAGATAAAATCTACCTAAATACATCAAGATAAAAGGAATTAAGGCTTTACATAATGGTCATATGAGAGCCAATCACATATTTTTCTTTCTTTTAAGTTTCATGAATAATCATTAGTATAGCATGATAAAATAAACCAATGCAGGCCCCTTGTTAACAGTTATTTACAAATCACTAAGGTATTCCTAGCACTTATTTAACACATCTTTAAAATATTTCAAATACACATGTGAAATGCTTATATAGCGGAACCTTGGAGAAGTTGTTTTTGTTTCTAACTTCTTTGCAAGAGAGGTTTTTGTGATCAAAATCCTAAGTGTGAGTGTGGTTTTGCAATTGAGTAAAATTATCACTCAATATTTTGGTGCTAGAAGGAGGGCATGAATTGGTGTTATTTTATTTATGCTAAATTATTCATTGTTGTTCCAAATGCTTTTGAATTGTTCATACAATGAATAATGTGATTTGGTGTAACCATGAGAGCTTTGAATTGCTAAATGTTTCATGTCCTATTGACTATTATCTTTAGGCCTCCTTTAGCACTCAATATTTTGGCGCTAGAAGGAGGGCCTAAATTGGTTTACTTTATTGCTATTTATATGCTAACTTATTCATTTTACTTGAAAGATTTATTTAAAGATATTGGTATTGACTAATAATATTTTATTGATCACTTTCATTGATTCTAACATTCTCTATTTTGATGATGCATTAATGCTAACCTATTGCAAATTTGAGAATGTTCTTCAATGTCATGGTTTAATTGATGCATATCTTTTGGTTAATGTTAACATGATGATTCATATGTTAAAAATTTAATATTTGTTAGTCATTTCATGCTTCTTTACAAGATATATTTATTTGACTAATAAAATTGGTGTTGAAATTATTCTTTGTTTCATTAATGGTGACATTTGACCAAATAATAGCAAGAATGGCACATTTTTTAGGTGACCATTATAGTTGTTTAAACATTCTTGGAATACCCCATAAAATTTCTAAAAGTGTATTGGATTTTACATCATAGTTTAGGCAAGTTGCACCATTAAGACATACAAAGATTGTTTGTCTAGAAGAGTATGTTAATTAATGTGTAAATTTTCCATGAGGATGTTGTCTGTAAGTTATTCTCGTACATATTGGATGACATAGCAATGGGTTGATATGCCCAGTTACCTCTTGAGGTCAAAACTTCTTGGGTCCAGCTAGAAACAACATTTCTTGACCATTTTGGAAATCAAGTTGACACAGTTATATTGTAAAATTAGTTCACCTCTATCCTTAAACAACCTGATGAAGTTATGATACAATTCAATGATAGGTTCCATGGGTTGTACACTGAAGTGGCAAAATATTATGATATATCAGAAGAGGCAGCCTTTCAAATTTACCTGGGAGCCTTAGACCCCTCAATGTCCAAATTTCTATGAAAACTTCTTGAAGATTCATCCTTACCTAAGGCCTACAATGAGGCAATTCTATTGAAAATATTGTGTACTTTGATGGATTTTAATGGATTTTTGGGTAATCTATCACTGCACAATCCTAAGGCTAATAATCTAATAATATCCATGAGACAAGTTTATGCACAACCTTCCCCCATGAGAAATTGTTTTTCAAGAGTTGATGAAGCCAACCTACACCAATTATCTAATCTAGCATACTCAAATCAAATGATGTCTAATATGAATGATCAAGGGGATGAATTTGAATGTCCAATTTTTATAACCACCTTAGATATCATCCAAGAGGAGGTTCAAGTTGTTAGAATATTTTGTATTACATTAACTATGTTACCAGCATTATGTTAGAACATAAAGGAGTTATACGTAGGGTTCTTTATTCAGTTTATAAACCACCCAGCTTGGTTCAAACTGCATCAACGGAATATATGTAACCTTATATATCTTCCATGAATATCAAGAGCAAGCTAATGATTCAGTTTTCAATATGGCATCAGAGCTTATTTTCGTTTCTTGGGCAAAGTGATATGTTTTTTGGGTAAGGTGGTGATCAACCATTCCATAAACTTGCACGACCTGCAACTTTCGCAGGCAGCACACTCCAAGCTTCGCAGCGATTCTTCCCTGGCCATAACCGGATTCCAGCAGCTCATTCCTGAAGCATTTTCATGCGTAAGAAACGACGTGAGGGAGGCAAGGGCAGGGAAGAGATGAAAGCAATATCGCCCGGGCCTCGCTGTCCATAGAACCAGTCGTCACCAGCATAGCCAACGCGTCGGTCGTTGTCGGTGCGTGAGCAGTAAACGTGGTCGCTGCATTTGCAGAGGCAATCCTACGCACTTCAGAGCTGTCATGATGGCCTGCACATGCTGAGAGCTGCAACAATGGGAAGTATATAACAAAAATTTTGATTTATGCTATCTTAGGGTTATCTATTTAAGACATCATTGATTGGTATCTTAACTGCCGCTTGGAGTCTTCGTAGGCTGGGAAGACGGTTTTTTTTTTCAAATGCTAATCACAGCAAAGTTAATGAGTCGGTGACCTCATCCTTTCTCTCGACGCGCTGCCTAGAGCAGTCGGCTCACGAGATTCTTTGTGTGGACGAGGTCCACAGTTCGAATCCCGTCGAAAAAAAAAAAATTTTTTTAACCGTAGCCCTGCCGTTTTTTTTCGCCTCGTCCACGAATTGACGGCACGGACAACAGTTGACGCCCCGAGGGCCCGATGACGCCCGAGGAGGGCATTTTGACGCCCCGAGGGTCCTGTTGACGCCCCGAGGGCCCAGTGACGCCTGAATAGGGCATTTTGCCAAGAAGGTTTGGTGACACAAATTTTTTTTGTTATTGTCATTGTTTTTCAGACATGTCAATTGCTTATTCTTTTTTCAAAAGCAATTGTTCAAAGGCATATTGGGAAACTTTGAAGATATAATCGAGGGGGGAATTCAATTTTTTTCAAACTCTCAGCAAAAGACATAGAGAGCAACTCAAAGGTGCATTTTTGATTTTACTCGACACCTTCTTTTGATAATTTGGGTGCATTTTCGGTTGAACCCGACACCTATGTGAGAAGCACTTTGTGAGCATGCTTGTTTGATTATTGCATTTTTTTTCTGCAATTAAAAAATCATCTACATCAAAAGCATCCACTACTTCTCTCAGCACATGTTGCACCGGTTCTCCAAAGCATTTATCTCTTTGCACAGGGATATTCATAGATCATCTACTTGTTGCTCTCTCACCAACACTAATTTTCTCCTAGTTTTGTTTTTTGACTTAATTTCCTCCAACTGATTATTCTTCTTCCGAAGATTCTCAGGAAGGTGTCATTAACATCTCTTTGAGTGAATTTTTTACCCCCATTGCTATTGTGTTTAGGCGTAAATCCTGACGAAAGTTCTGGACTCCAAAGTGTTTAGGGGAAGTTACGCCCCACGCATGCGGATTCATGACTTTCTAAGGTAGGTGCCATCAACAAAGCAATCCTTTTCAGTACTGCCTATGTTCCACGTACCGTTCTGATCTTAATAATACCTATAGTCTCCCTCACGTCAGGGCGGGTATTGTTTTGTTTCAGTTCAGGTATAACTGGCCTGGCAACGGTATATCGAAAAGGGGACCATTTGGCGCTATAAGGAACCCTAAACAATGGCTACAGTGCACAAGTATCTTTCGGATGCTCAATTGCTCAAAGGCACCAATTTTGTGCCATGGAAGCATAAAATGAAAGCCATTCTTCAAGTAGAAAAATTATGGGATGTAGTAAGTGGCACTACCTCACGTCCCACCACAACAGGGACAGATCAAGATACATTTGATGATCAAGACGAGAAAGGCCTTATGTTTTTGTTACTTGCCATAATAGATGAGGTCCAACCTCATATTTGTGATGCCACGACCAGTAAAGATGCTTGGGCAGCATTGATTACTGTGTATGAAGGAAAGAATAATTCCACTATCCTTCACCTACAAACCCAGCTTCACAATCTCAATATGAATTCAGGGGAAACTGTTGAACTTTTTCTCTGCAAAGTGGCCGAATTGAAAGCCAAACTCAATACTATGGGCAAACCCATAGCTGATGATCTTTTGACATCTGTTATTTTGAGGGCACTTCCAACATCTTACAAAAGTTTTATCACTTCACTCAATGTTTCTGGCAGAACATTAACTTTTGTTGAATTGGTTAATTTGCTTCAAACTGAAGAAGCCAATCAAGTACAGAAAGATGAGGAACCTGCCACTGCTCTTTCCACCCATCAAAAGGGTCCAAAGCAAGGACAGTTGCAGAAGGGAGGGTCTTCTTCCAAAGGCAAAGGAAAGCCCAATCTCCAGAGAGATAAATATTGCAAGATCTGTGATATGAACAATCATGATACCAACAGGTGTTGGTTCAAAAACAAACAACAGAATGATCCCTCACCAAAGAAGAAAGGCAAGGGGAAGCAGAAATATCCCCAGCATCGCAAACAACAAAAGGGTCATGTTGCTTATGCAGATTCCCATTCAGATGATTCTGCTTCATCTTCAGATAATGACTCAGAAAGAGCACACAAGGTGCTCATGACCCATACTGCCTCTTCCAAATCAGATGTTGTATGGTATATTGATTCTGGAGCAAGCAAACATATGACTGGGGACAAGTCCTGGTTTCAAACCTTTCAAGCGAGAGAAGGCAAACCTGTCACTATTGCAGACAATCAGGTCTATCAAGTACAAGGTGAAGGGGATGTTACGGTAACTCTCCCTGATGGTGACTGTGACATAGAGAAAGTTCTCTATGTTCCTGGCCTTGCCAACAATCTATTATCTATTCCACAGATGCTAGATAGAAATATGGATGTTGTTTTTCAAGTTGAAAATGGAAAAAAGAGATGTTTCATCAGTCACCAAGGTAAAAACATTGCCACTGGCTCCTACAAACATGGATTATTCATCTTGGATACAGTTTCTACATCCCATACTGCCCTCATTGCCACTACAATAGAAGCCACTTCCTTATGGCATAAAAGATATGGGCACCTCAGTTCTAGGTATTTACTCGAATTAAGCAAATATGACATGGTCAAAGGGCTTCCTCAGCTTTCATCAGTTCTCCCAGTATGCTCAGATTGTCTAGTAGGGAAACAACATCGAGTTCCATTTGAGACAAGTTCTTCTCGCTCTAAGAAACCCTTGGAGTTAATCCACGTAGATCTGTGCGGTCCTTTCCCAACCAGTCATGGTGGAAAGAGGTATTTTCAGCTATTTGTTGATGACTACTCCCACAAAATATGGGTCTCCTTCCTTGCACTCAAGTCAGAAGCTCTTCTCTACTTTCGTCAGTTCAAGAGACAAGTTGAGAAGGAAACAAGTTGTTCCATCAAAACCCTCCGCTCAGATCGAGGGGGGGAATACACTTCCAAGGAATTTTCAGCATTTTTGGAAAAACATGGGATCAAGCGACAACTCACTACAGCATATACACCACAGCAAAATGGAGTTGCAGAAAGGAAAAATCGCTCCATAGTAGAAATGAGTCGGTGTATGTTAAAAGGAGCAAACTTAGAAAAACAATACTGGGCAGAAGTAGTAAACACAACATCTTACCTACTAAATAGAGCACCTACAAGGGCTCTACAAGGAAAAACTCCACAAGAAGCCTGGAGTGGTAAGAAACCCTCAATTTCTCATCTAAAAGTTTTTGGTTGCCAAGCTTTCATGCATATTCCTAAACAGAAAAGAAGGAAACTAGATGAGAAAACTCAAAAATGTATATTTCTTGGTTATGATGAGTATTCAAAAGGATATCGGTTGATTGATCCTATAACCAAGAAAACACATATCAGCAGAGATGTAGTATTTGATGAAACTTTCACATCAAATAATACATTTGTATATCTTAAGGAAGATGAACCTAAGAAAGAAACAACACCTCCTCAGAAGAAGGTTCCTAAATGGTATACTAGTACATTACAGGATTCAAAACTGACATCACTTCCAGATCTAACTCTAGATCGACCCTCTACTCGCAGTATGACTCAACACAAAAGAGTAGATGATGCAACATCAGTAACAGATGTTGATGACCTTTGTCAACATTTTGATGATTTATCTGTGAATATAGAAGAAGATGAGGATATAGATATGGAAGATGAAAAAGTCTATCTGACAATACTAGATGAAAAAGAACCAACATCAGTCTCAGATGCACTCAGTAAAGATCAATGGAAAACTCCTATGGATGCAGAACATACATCTCTAATGAAAAATCAAACTTGGAAGTTAGTGAATTTGCCTTCAGGAAAGAAACCCATTGGTTGCAAATGGGTATTCAAGATCAAATATAAGGCAAATGGTGCAATAGATAAACATAAAGCCCGACTTGTTGCAAAGGGCTATGCACAAAGAGAAGGCATAGACTATGAAGAGACATTTGCTCCTACTGCTAAAATGACCACTATTCGAGTTTTGTGTGCAATGGCAGCTCAATTTGGTTGGCAGCTACATCAGATGGATGTAAAGAGTGCTTTCTTAAATGGTGACCTACACGAAGAAGTCTACATGACTCAACCTGAAGGTTTTGTAGTTGCAGGGCAAGAACAGAAAGTCTGTAAGTTGATCAAATCTCTATATGGACTTAAACAAGCTCCTCGAGCTTGGTATATCAAAATTGATAGTCACCTAGTGCAACATGGGTTTAGAAGAAGTCCTGCAGATCCTAATCTATATATCAAGAACAATGGTTCTAACATAGTAATTCTAGTACTATATGTGGACGATCTGATCATAACAGGTAGTTCAGAGAGTATGATCAAAATAGTAAAGAAAGATCTCAATACCTCTTTTGAAATGATAGATCTTGGACTTCTCCACTATTGTCTTGGTCTAGAAGTAACTCAATACAAGCATTGCATACAAGTTACTCAAAAGAAATATGCCAAGACCCTGATTGATAAGTATCGGATGACTGATCGCAAGCCCAAAGCCACACCAATGGAAGCAGGACTTAAGTTATCCCGATTCGATGAATCTCCTAAAATAGATAGTACTCTCTATCGTCAACTGATTGGGAGTCTCATCTATCTCACAAACACCAGGCCAGATCTTAGTTTTGTTGTGGGTTATCTTTCACGATTCATGCAAGATCCTAAAGTTAGCCACTGGAAAGCAGCAAAGAGAGTTCTTCACTATGTCCGTGGTACAACATATATCGGCCTGGAATACAAAAAGAACAAGTTCTATCTTCAAGGGTACACGGACTCTGATTATGCTGGATCCATAGATGACCGAAAATCAACTGCAGGTTACATTTTTCACCTTGGATCTGGTCCTGTCTCTTGGCATAGCAAGAAGCAACATGTTGTTGCTATCTCTTCTACTGAGGTAGAATATCGAGCAGCTAGTGGAGCAGTCTACGAGATGATATGGTTACGTCGCATCCTCACAAATATGGGTCTTCCAAAGAAACTTCCTTTACATTTATTCTACGACAATCAAGGTGTTATGAATCTTGTCAAGAATCCTATCTTTCATGATCGCACCAAACACATTGACACTAGGTGTCATTTCATTCGAGATGAGGTTCCAAAGCATCATATCCAGCTCCACTACATTCCCACAAATGAGCAAATAGCGGACATCTTCACCAAAGCGCTTGCTCGAGTCAAATTTGAATTGTTCCGCAATGCTATGTGTAGTCAACATTAATGTAATAAGGGGGGATGTTAGAATATTTTGTATTACATTAACTATGTTACCAGCATTATGTTAGAACATAAAGGAGTTATACGTAGGGTTCTTTATTCAGTTTATAAACCACCCAGCTTGGTTCAAACTGCATCAACGGAATATATGTAACCTTATATATCTTCCATGAATATCAAGAGCAAGCTAATGATTCAGTTTTCAATACAAGTTACAAATTCAATATCCACTAATGACAATTGTGTAGATATGGATCCATCTTTAGAAATGCATGAGTATTCGGACAATGGAAGAGTCCTAGAGTTAATTAGCATGGAGATATGTGATAGGACAAGACCTTCCATAGAATTGAATAAAGTGGTTGAAAGTGAGGTTGAAAGAGAATCAATAAATTAATTCGAAAGCAAAACATAATTTCACCATTTGTTCTCAAAAGACACTTTGGATGATATTGTTGAAACTGATGGTCAAGAAATCCCACACCTTCAAAGTGTGATAAAATCCAATTATGGGTTACAAATGTGGATGGTGATCTTGCAAGCTTCAATACCAATAATAACCCAATTTTAGAAATAATAAAACCATCTAAGGAAGTTAAATGAATTTGATGCAAAGCACATTGATGAATTCAAATATGGTGAAGAAGTAGTTGAGCATCACAACTTAGTTTTGGAAGATGATTACTATGATTCTTGGGAATAATATGATCAATCCAAACCTTATAATGAATTTTTTATGTCAATTGATATACAGGATAATACAATTGCTTTCTCACATGAGGATATTACAAGTCCTGTACAATCTGAGAATGTTTTGGAAGAAGGGTTGGAATATCATCAAGTGTGGGAAAATGATAATGATTCTATTGCCATGGATAAATAATAAAAACAATAAATATATGAGTCCAAAGATACAATGGATTTTCATTCCACGAATTAAAGTGATAATTTTTATAATGTTTGGGGAAGATACAAAGAATCATCTATTTTTCACACCCTTATTGATGAAATTTTTATTGATATGCAGGATGCTGAAAAAGCTATCTCACGTGAAGATCTTGTAATTCTTGTACAAGCAAAAAATGGCATACCCATTTCAGGAATAGATAAGGTTCCAAATTTTTATCATGTTGAATATGAGTTTATGTAAAACCTTGCTGAAATAGAAGAGGAAGAAATTATAAATATTTTCTATGATTCAATGATTTGGGATCAGAAAGAAGCAAATAATCCTCTTTCATTTTGAAATACTAAAAGATTGGGTATAAATGTTCATGGTTGCATTGAATATTCTAAGAAAGAAATATCATGAAGAGGAATTCAAACCAAATCCTATTAATCCAAACATTAAAAATATGGATTTGATTTAAACAACTCAAATAATCATGGAGATTTGTTATTTGACACAACCTTAGATAGACAAGACTTGTGGTTTGAAAAGGATGGTCATATATTTGATTGGGTGTCTAAATTTAGTATTTTTGAATAGGTATTTGATGATGATGAAGCCCATGAAGAAGAAGAAAATATTACAATAGCTCACCAAGTGTTGGTAAATGAAAATGTACAAAAGATAGAATCTAACCTTTTATGTTTAAATATCCAAGATTCAGGTGAAAATTTGTATAATTATTTATCATATTCAAATGCTATTTATTATGAAATACCATTTAAGGTGAATGAAGAACTAGCGTTGATTTCTACTTACACCTCTAATAATATTGCTTTGATGAATGAAACAAAACTTGATGTGATTGAATTATTGAATCGACTTCACCAACAATTAACAATCAAATATAGGATAAAAACTTATAATGATTCTCATTTAGTAAATATCCTAGATCCTTGCAAATTGTTACATAAGCATGATTGGCCTAAGGACATGGATGATGAATTGGATTTAAAATTTTCATAAATAGCCTCTTGTTTGAAAGAAATATTATCTATTTGTGAAAATGAGAACTTAAGTTGGAATGATGAATCATGTTTGGAAATTTACACCTCTTTGAATGAGCAAAAGATAATTGAAAATCTTGTATTTACTTGTAAATTTAATGAATCAAAGGTGCAACATGGGAATGCTAATATCATGGAATCAAATTGGTGGGGTGAAAGAGGCAAGATGAAAATTATTATGTGGTTTGGTTTAATATTGCTTTGGTTGGATTCCTGTAAAGCTTGACATGTGTACCATATTATATGTCTTTTGAAATGTGTTAATCATGTTTGGAATCCATGAAAGTGATGGCTCAAATATTTGCATCACATTGTACATAGTGTATATTATTATATATAGTTTTGGTTTAGCTTTGATGTTGTTTTTATTTTTTGTTAGTTTGCATTAGGTTAGTATTTTGTTTGTGTTGTTACTTTTGTGTTTTCGTTTGTTCTCTTTTTTCGAGGTGATGTTTCATGGTTACTAATGTATGGCCTCTTGCCCATTTTTTGTGTTTCTTTATTAAGTAGGTTGGAATACCTAATATGAAAGCAAGTTAACTTGAGAAAAGGGGGATCATTTATTTTGTAATTATACTCATATCTTGGGACTAAAATGGTGGGGAGTGGAACAATGAAATATTTCACTAAAGCTCCACATGTAACCCACATATTAAAGGGTATTTTTAGAAAACCTGAAGGATGAAGCTATCTTGATTTGCAAATTAATGCTAAATTCTAACATGCCCAAATTCAAGTTTTACATAGAAATTTGCAAAGTTCTCTATAAACGAAGAATACAAACAATGCAAATATTGATCAAAATTATCACCAAGTTTATATAAACTCCACTAGGGCTATAGACACTTGACTAGTTGTGGGGCTCTGTCTAGAAAAATATTGATATAAAAAAGAGCATTGAAAAGCTTGATCAAATCAGTCACATAGTTCAGAGAATCTCCACTGGGGCTATGGATGCCTGATTGGCAGTGGGGCTTTGTTTAAATAAATTATGCTCAAAAGAGACCTTGCAAAATATTATTGAAAATAAAATATTTTGAGCAATATTTTATAGCCTAATGCAAGTCAGGTGATGGAATCTGGATGGTTTTCAAGGGTACAAAATTAATCACTTTGTCACACAATGAATAAAGGTAGATGCATTAGTTGTTGTTTATTTGAATTTGTCTACCCCCACCTTATTGGGACATCACTAAATAATTATTCATTCTCTTATATTTTGTTTTATCATTTTAGATTGGGTATTTCATTCAAAATGCTCAAGAGCATTTCTCAACAGAGTCGTCATTTGTTGCCGCCATCGTACAATTAGCCCTAAAGCTTGGGGACCCACCTTTATTCCCTGTATTCCCATGGTCTATGGGATGACCCCTCAGTTGTATTCACCCGGATCCTAGTGATGATGTTAGGGAGATGAGATTTTTTATTTTCCAATGCCTCAACTTTCTTTCTAAGTTATTCAGCATTAGGGTTTGGCTTTGGGATGCCCACTGGGCTTGAAGTATTTTCACCATTGGGGTTTAAGGATCCTGAATTGTATGGAGATTATAGAGATTGGGCATTAGGATTTAGATTTGTGATGCCCATAGGGATTACAGTAATTTCAAAATTAGGTTTTGAGGATCCTAACTTGGATGGGGATTCTAGAGAGTCAAAAATGTTAGCCTAAAGGTTTTGGGCTTCCATGTCTTTCGATAATCCTCCTACTCCCATATTGGATAGAATTGAAAATTTATTTGAAACTAGAGGATTGAAACTTACCTAAGTATTTTTGTTTCCAACAAAATATTGTTTTCCTTTGTCTTGTTGGGACCTTGCACCCTCTCTTTTATTTTTTTGTAGACATAGTTTGCTTGATTGAAATTGCCTCTGCTAGGGAAACTCCTCAAATTTCATCTGTCTAGCATTCCCTGCTTTTGCTTTTCTCTATTCATTGCTAGGTTAGGGCACTTATTGCATAGATGTCCTTGATTTTTGTATTCTGCATAGAATACCAATTTGTTCTCATATTCTATCGGTTGTTTTTTATAGTATTCTCCATACTCTAGCTCCACAAACCTTGGTAATTCATTATCCAAATTAGCATTTACGTAGATTCGTGCATGAGTCATCCTTGTCATGTCCAAGGTCACATGGTCAATGGATATAAAGTCCCTTATAGTTTTGGCTATGCCTTGTAGCAAAAATTCATTGAAGAACTAGGTAGGTAGACTCAGGAGACAAATCCAAATAGGGGTAATGTTAATATTTTGCTTTTCAGGGTCAAAATCTTCACCCCATCGTCTAAGAAAAAGGCTCCTTTTGCCCAAAAACTAAGGACCTCCTGTTAAAATGTGGTGATGATCCTTCATATTGTTAAAATGGATAATGAATAACCCTCGAGTTAGAGCTACCAACTCCAAGCTACCTATCGATCACCATTTACCCATCGCCCAAGCCTTGATAGTCTCCATGTCCGGCCTACCTCCCAAAAACTTACCTACCAGGGAGAATTCTTCCATTGAAATAAAAGGGCTCATGGAACTTGTTGGGGCCAAAATTTTATTATTTACTAGAACTAGGGGTGGAAGAGAGAGAACCTCCTTTCTTTTTCCTCTAAGAGTCTTAGCAAAATATAGCCACTGCTTGGGATCCGCATTGTCCTTCGTATATTTTTTAGTAGGGTCTTTCTGAGGAGGGTCGGTCCCCTGCGTGATGCCCACATCCAAATATGCCACAACCTAACCACCTTCCTCTGGATCCTCGCTTGATCCATGCTTGAGGTTCCCACCCACCCCTTTCATACCTACTCTACCTTTGTCGCCTTGGCTAAGATTCCTACCCAAAAAATTCAAACCCTCACTCCCACCGCACTCGCTAAACCTCAGCTCACTCATTCCTGATGATGCAATAGAATTAAGGTTTATAAATATCATGATAATGATATTTTAAATTTAAAAAGAGCCATTCTTCAAAAACAAAAATTTCATGATCCCTTTCCTACATCGTGAAACCTATGGAATAGCGTACGGTGCTACTAATTTTCCTAAGGTATAAATTATGGGAAGAATGCACAGAGGATAGGGGACGGTGCATTGAAGAATGGAGGCTCAAGACAGGGTCTCGGGGTTTGATAGGATGGTGAACATGCCACCTAAGCAGATGGGCACATAAGAAAGAGGATGGGGCAACAAAGGAAGGAAGAGATGGAGATAAGGGGGGACAGAGACGAGAAGTAGGGAGAAAAGAAGAGGATGAACCATAAGTGAGAAAGGAGGCAGTTGACATTTCCAGACATCCATCTCTGAGAAACCTTAAAGGTTGGGTTGCTCTAAGTTTTAACTCTGGTTTTAAACCACCATAGTTTGGTTGAGTGTTGTGTGTTTTATTTCAAACCTCCATATATGTGAGCGCTATGTGTTTTATTTAAAATACTCTAATTTTTATTTAAAATATTGTGTGTTTTATTTGAAACCTCCATAGATGTGAGCGTTGTGTTTAAAAGGAATCCACCATAGTTTGATTTAGCGTCGTCTGTTTTATTTGAAACCTCCATAGATTCAAGTGTTGTGTTTAAAAGGAAGCCACCATAGTTTTGTTGAGAACTGTGTGTTTTATTTTAAACCTCCATAGATGTGAGCAATGTGTGTTTTATTTGAAACCTCCATAGATGTGAGTGTTGTGTTTAAAGGGAAGCCACCATAGTTTGGTTGAGCATTGTGTCTTTTATTTGAAACCTCCATTTATGTGAGCGTTGTTTTTAAAATGAAGCTACCATAGTTTGGTTGAGTGTTGTGTGTTTTATTTGAAACCTCCATAGGTGTGAGCATTGTGTTTAAAATAAAACCACCATAGTTTGGTTGAGTGTTGTTTATTTTATTAGAAACCTCCAAGATGTGAGCGTTGTGTGTTTTATTTGAAACCTCCATAGATGTGAGCACTGTATTTAAAAGGAAGCCACCATAGTTTGGTTGAGCATTGTGTTTAAAAGGAAGCTGCTATAGTTCCAATGAGCATAGGCTTTAAGTGAAAGCCTATGAGGTTCTAGTGAGTGCAGGTTTAGAAAGAAACTAGAGAGCATTTTAGTGAGATCATTCCTGGTTCTAGTGTTAGATTCTAGGTTTGTCGTGGTTGCTCAACATCCACTTGGAAGGCATTGGCCGCTAGTTATAGACCCTGCATGAGGTAAGGTGTTGTGTAGCTCGTTCTATTTAAATAGAGCCTTTGTTTTAAGAGAAACGTATTAAAGGTTTTTTAAGAAAAGAACCTTAGTTTTTACAAAATGTAATGAAGGCTTGATTAAAAAGGAACCCTTTATTTTATTAAATATATTTAAGGACTTTAATTAAATGGAACCTTTGATTTTATGAAATATATTTAAGGTTTTTAATTTAAAAAAACCCTTGATTTTATAAAATATATTTAATATTTTTAATTAAAAAGGAACCTTTTATTTTATGAAATTCATTGAAGGTTTTTAATTAAAAAGGAACCTTTTTTCATATAGGACAATTGAAGGCTTTTATTTAGAAGGAACATTGGATTTATGTGAGATCTAGTTAAGGTTTCTAATTAGAAATGAACCTTTGATTTTATAAAATATATTTAAGTTTTTTAATTAAAAGGAACCTTTGATTTTATGAAATGTATTTAAGGTTTTTAATTAAAAAGGAACCTTTGATTTTATAAAATGTATTTAAGGTTTTTAATTAAAAGGAACCTTTGATTTTATGAAATATATTTAAGGTTTTTAATTAAAAGGAACATTTGATTTTATAAAATACATTTAAGGTTTTTAATTAAAAGGAACCATTGATTTTATGAAATATAGTTAAGATTTTTAATTGAAAGAACCTTTGATTTTATTAAATATATTTGAGGTTTTTAATTAAAAGGAACCTTTGATTTTATAAAACGTATTTAAGGTTTTTAATTAAAATGAACCTTTTATTTATGTGAAATTTATTTAAGGTTTTTTATTAAAAAGGAACCTTTGATTTTATGAAATGCATTGAAGCTTTTTAATTAAAAAGAAACCTTTATTTCATAAAGGATTATTGAAGGCTTTTAATTAGAAGGAACCTTGGATTTATGTGAGATCTAGTTAAGGTTTCTAATTAGAAATGAACCTTTGATTTTTATGAAATGTATTGAAGGTTTTTAATTTAAGGAGAGAACCCCTTTGATTAAGGTTGACTGTCGTAGGAGTTTTAAAATTAAAGAGATGTGGATTTATTCTTGAATTGAAGTTTATGGGGCTTTGATTTAGAGAATGAAAAGAAAGGGATTTTTTTAAAGGTTAAAGGTATGGGACTTTAATGCTTTAAAATGTTAATTGATTGATTGAAAATAATGAATTAAAAAGGATGTAGATTTATTATTTGAATTGAAGTTATGGGGCTTTAAATTAGAGAATTAAAAGAAATGGATTGTTTTAAAGGTTAAGGATATGGTACTTTAATGCGTTAAAAGGTTAATTGATTGACTTAAAATGATGAATTAAAAAGGATGTAGATTTATTCTTTGAATTGAAGTTATGGAGATTTGATTTAGAGAATGAAAAGAAAGGGATTGTTTTAAATGTTAAGGGTATGAGACTTTAATTCTTTAAGATATGAATGAATTTGATTTAAGTTAGACCTTGATATAAGTGATACATGTTGGATGACTCTCTAAGGGAAATTGAGAGGTGAAATAAAAGTAAGGGTTATTTTATGTTGTCCATTATGCATTAGATGGTTAAAAACTTAATTGGATTTTGTATAGTTGCAATTTGGTAAAGTAAATGATTAGATGCATTTAAAGGCATACCTATCTTGAACCATGAGTATCTTGATCCCCTAATACCCTCAAAGAACCAATAAAAATGAGGATAAGCAATGAGTTCCATGGAAACAAAGAATAGGTAAATGTATCTTACGTTGATTTACTTATGATAAAAAAGATTAAAAATGTTGGGAGATATTCCTAATGTAGATAAGATGATATTCTTAAGAGTAATAAGGATTTATCATGTAAGAATTAATGAGATACTTTTTTATTGGTTTAATGAAGGTACTTTTACTATATTTTTTTATTTGGTTATATTATGTAGTTGATTTTATTTAGTATTAAATTTGCTTTATTTTCCCTATCATTGTTTGATTTTTTTTCGATGTTAAAGTAATTTGATGTACCATTGTTTGGTTTCTTGATGATAGAAATCTAAGTGTAGAGTTCTAGGGTGAACTCAGAGGTGACCTAAGGGAATTAAGAACCCCTTAGGGTGAACATAGGTGACCTAAGGGTATTGAAAACCCCTTAGGATGAACATAGGAGACCTAAGGGAATTGAGACCTAACCTTAGGAAGATAAAGGACTATGTTATGAAGAGATTCCATCTAAGTTAAGATAGTTAATTGTGGAGACGAGATAGATAGCTTAACTCACAATACTCATAGCATACCTACACATAAGTATTTATCTATGGTATGGATATGCATGTATACCTTTTATGGATTGAGAGTGATAGATCTAGCTCATCAAGAATGATGGGACAAATAGACTTATCTGTAGTAACATATGTTACACCTACATAAATGGACTTGTGATAGGGTACTTCATGATATGTAACATCCAGGGAAACATAGGTGATTAAACATTTAGGTTATACTAGTTGGGTTAGGGGTTCATGAAGGGTTCATGTATCTCTCTCCCTAGAAAACAAAAATCTATTTTTCTATTTTTTTATTTATATATTTTTAGGTCGTTACATTTGATATCAAAGCTCTAGGTACAAGGGTATAGAGTTTATATGTGTGCTAAATGGAAATTAGATGTATCCAACAAATTCTTTCTTGAGATAAAGGCTAAAGTTGGGATGATCTAGGATACCCCAATTGCTAGAATCTAATAGAAATTAATCCAAGGGAGTGTGGATTATTAGTATGCCTTAGTATAGGCTTTGGTATCAGTGATACATCCTAGCCCAGGATATTACCATAGTTTGGTTGTTGATACATATAGCAAGATAACTCTGTATTATGGCTTTATTAGAGATACAACTTAAGATGAAACTGTAATCTAATATTCTTCCTTGGATGGAATTAGGTTAAGATGCCACCTAAGACTAGAGGAGGGAGGCCTACACCTATACAAACTCAACAAAATAATGTTGAATAATAAAACCAAGATGGGGAACCAAAAATTCCCAATAGGGACGTAGGACACCTCACCACTACGGTCACTGCTATGTAGGATCAGATAAGATAGTTGCTTGAAACAATTGCAAATTAGAATTTACACGTTCTAGGCTCATAGATTGGTCTAGATAGTAGATTAACTATAGAACAAGTGCAATATAGAGCCTTAGTAGAAAATAAAATATCTAGGGACATGAAAAACATTAGTATCTCCAAGTTTTATGGAGAGGGTGATGGGGATGTAGCGAAATCATGGCTGAGAGAAGCAGAGTTTCACTTTACGATAAAAGGATACTCATCTAGAACTTGAACACTTTGGACTATGATTAACCTAGAAGGGACTGCTCTGGAGTGGTGGGAAACCCACTATGAGGAAACTAAGATTGAACCCATTGACACTCCATGGGAAGAATTCATAAACATATTTAAGAAGAGATTTCTAATAGAGCATTTGTATGACTTAAATTTTGAAAAATTTTGTAGTCTGAGACAAGGAACCAGCATAGTAGAGGTGTACTATAAGAATATGGTAAGGCTATTCAAATATGTACCTATTTATAATGAGAAAATGTGGGTTGACAAGTTCACTCTTGGATTGGAATCTAGGTTAAAGTATGATGTAAACATGCAGGAGCCTAAATCACTACAAAAGGCATATGAACTAGCAAAGAAAGTATAGTCACACTTCTATTTTAAATATGACACTCTACCCAAGAAATCTTGATAAGAATTAAAGAAGAGGAGTAGTAATGGGTTTGTAAAATAGGAGGTGAAACAAGAAAAGAAGGTTAAGAATCCCTAAAATCCTAATAAGAAGCACTATGGGAATCAAAAGAAGTTCAAGAAGAACTTTTGTAAGAAGGATAACAAACCCAACAACACAAAACCTCAACCACATAAGTCGCAAGTTCCAACTCTAGCAGTTAAGATTGGGAATGAGAAACCTAAAAAATATAAAGGACCCAAGGAAGGGTGCTACAATTTTTTAGGACCTCATTATTATAATTAGTTTCTATATCGAGCAGGGACTAACATAGCTAATGCAAAAGGAAAGGAACCAAAACATCGGATCTAAGCCACAATTGGGAAATAAAAGCTAGAGGGACAAGCCATCCCACTACTTGTGAAAGGTAAGGTTTTCAATAAACCATTAAAAATTTTGATAGATAGTGGAGTCACTGATAGTTTTATTTTGTCTAGTATAGCAAGGACTGTATCAGAAAGGCCTAGGTATTTGGATAAAGGGTGGAAGGTTGAGTATGGTTTTTGGCAGACCTGCTCGATGAACCAGTTTTATCCTATGGTAGAAGTCACTTATATGTATCTCTCTTACACGCATTTGATGTGATCTTAGGAATAGATTGGCTACAAGATAATAAAGCCTTAGTCAATTTCCAATACCGATGTATTGAGTATTTAGAGGGAGGTGGAGAGAGACTAAGAATTCATAGAATAAAAAGGATGTTTGAACCTCAAATGTTGTCTGCTATGCAATTGAAAAAGACCCTAAAGAGAGGAGGGATAGTGTATGTGGTAAAACTAAATGAAGTGGAGGACCATAAGAAAGGATAAATACTAAGACAACATCTAATTTTGCAATATTTTTAGGATGTATTTCCAGAGGACCTACCTAGACTACCTCTTGTACGGGAATTTACCTTCACAATTGAACTTATAATGGGAGTCGAACCTATTCATAGATCCTCATATAGGATGAATCCTACTTAAATGTGATAACTAAAGGTTCAATTGCAATAATTATTGGAAAAGGGTTTGATAAAACCAAGTGTGTCACCATGGGGTATGCTAGTTTTGTTCATGAAAAAGAATGAAGGTTAGCTAAGATTTTGCATTGATTCTAGAATGCTAAATAAGGCTACAATTAAGAACCGATATCCTTTACCTAGGATTGAATATTTATTTGATCAACTAAAGGATGCCAAGGTTTTTAATAATATCGATCTGATGTCAAGGTATCACTAGTTAAATATTCGCGAGGAATACACTCACAAAATGATATTCAAGACTAGGTATGGGTACTACAAGTTTATGGTTCTACCCTTTGGATTGACTAATGCCCCAACTTATTTCATGAACTTAATGATTAGTGTGTTCCAAAGACACTTGGACTAGTTCGTCTTGGTATTCCTAGATGATATCCTTATATACTCTCTAGATAAAGAAGAAAATGATAAACATCTTAGGATCATGTTGGAATTGTTAAGGAAGAATCAAATTTATGGGAATCTGGATAAGAGTAAATTCTATGTTACAGAGGTACAATACCTTGGACACATTATATCAGCAAAGGGGATTGTTGTGGATACAGAAAAGATAAAGGCTATTCTGAATTGGCCACCCCTACTAATGTGATTGAAGTACAAAGTTTTATGGGGTTAACAGGCTATTATAGATGTTATATAAAGGACTAATCCAAGATTGTTGGACCCATAACAAACCTTCTGAAGAAGGGGAAATAATTCAAGTGGTCAGAGAAGTGTGAGGCTACCCTTTGTACTACTAAAGAATAAGCTTACTACCGCACTGATACCAAAGGTTCTCGATACTCAAGGGGAATTTTCAAAGTGTATTGATGCATTAATACAGGGGTTTGATGGGGTACTCTCACAAGAGGACTCAGTAGTGGCATATACTTTGAGGAATATCAAAAAGCATGAAGTTAATTATGCTACACATGATTTGGAACTAGTTGCAATGGTGCATGCTTTAAAGTTTTGGCACCACTACTTGGTGGGAAGGCCATTTGAATTGAAAATATACCATCAAATTTTGTGGTATATATTCACCCAACCAATACTCAATACGAGATAGAGAAGATGGGTGGAATTTCTCATTGAGTATGATTTCGAGATTTATTACATAAAGGGAAAAGAGAATGAAGTGGTTTATGCTTTGAGTAGAAGGAAATATATAGCAGCTATAACTAGAATTCACATGGACCTGATGGAATGAGTGAGACAAGAGTAATCTCAAGATAAGTATTTCCAAGGAATTCGATCCAAGATGTACAAATATCCTAAAGGAAATAAGGAATTTAGTGTGAAAGATGACTTTTTGTGTTATAAGGGAAGGGTCATCATACCAAAGTTGGGTAATTTGAGGAACTTGATAATGCAAGAATCTCATATATCTCCTTATTCTCCTCATCTGAGAGGAGACATAATATGACAAAACATGAAAAGAGCCTTCTTTTGGGTAGAAATGAAGAAGGACATCACAAATTTTTTCACTTGATGCCTCGAATGTCAGAAAGTTAAGGCATAATGCTAGCATCCTCTAGGGAAACTTCATATGCATGATATACCTATGCAAAAATGGTAGGTTATATCTATGGATTTTATCGTGGGTTTACCCAAGACTCGGTACCAACATGATGCCATATTTTTAGTGGTCGACAAATTGACTAAGGTTACCCACTTCATACTAGGAAATACCAAGGACGATGCTCAAGTAGTGGCTAATAAATTTGTCAAAGAGGTATTCTGATTTCATGGATTTCATGAGGTAATCATCTCAGATAGAGACTCCAAATTCACTTTTAAATTTTAGAAATCCCTTCATAGTGCATTTGGTATGAAATTGAATATGAGTTCAACATACCACCTTGAAACCAATGGTCAAACAGAGCGAGTAAACCAAGTTTTGAAAGACATGCTCCACATGTACTACATGGATCACAAATCTCAATGGGAAGATTGTATACCTTTGGTATATTTTGCCTAAAATAATGGACATCACTCCTCACTAGGAATGACACATTTTGATGCCTTGTATGGGCAAAAGTGTAGAACACCATTGTCTTGGGACAACCTAGAGGATTGAGTTGTGATTGGGCTAGAAATGGTTAGGGTAATGGAAGAGCAACTAAAAGAAATTAGGTAAAGGCTTAAGGAAGCTACAGATAGGTAGCAGAGTTATGCAGATCTAAGAAGAACTCCAAGAGAGTATTCTATTGGAGATAAGGTGTTCTTAAGGGTTAAGCCAAAGAAAAGTTCTATCAAATCCATGAAGCTGGATTCGTATTTTTTGGGGCCCTTTGAGATCATGTAAAAGATCATTTTGGTTGCATACTGACTTGCATTACCACCTAATCTATCCAAAATCCATGGCACCTTCCACATATCCTTGCTTATAAAATATGTTATTGACCCTGAACATGTGTGGGATGTTTCTAAATTGCATATGGAAAATCTGAAGGCCGTTGAAGTACTATGAGTGAAGATTCTCGACTTTCATTCTAAATATCTATAGAACCAGACTCTCAAACAGTGTAAGTCCCAGTGGGACCAATTCTATGAGAAGAATGCCACTCGAGATAAAGTGGAGGTTATGCAAAAATATTTTCCCTTTTTGTTTGAAGATATATGATGTAACAATTTTTCTTTCTATTAAAAACAAAATAAAAACTGGAAATACCGAGGACGATGTTTAATCCTAGTGGGGGAGGATGTCATTACCCTCCCTAGCCGACTTTATGGTACAAGAGAACAATGTATTAACCTATGATGTGGTGATACCTAGTTTTAACAATTGAACCAACTATATGATGTTTAGTTGATTTATAAGGGTATGTTATCACTAACATATTTCCAAGTGTGCAATATCAAGTACACTTGTAGGTGGAACAGGTAGAGTCACCCACCAGAAATGAGGGTACCAAAAATCAGGGGAAATTATGATTAAGATACTCGAATGTAACATGGATAGATACCTTCTTATAGGTATGCATTGAAGGAAGGGATAGTCATCGATGGTTGATAACCTTAAGCTTTAGTTGATAGCCTAGTAGCTATCATAAAATCTCTGGATAAGATAAGTGATTGGGTTGATGGAAAATCCCCCTCTTTGATGAATTGTATAAATGTGTTTTCTCTCTACTACATCATGGCTTGAGTAGTTTGATGTTGAGTTTCTATATTAAAAAACCACTACAATATCTATATAGATGCATAAGGTAAATTGTCATATTGAAAGTGAAAGTAAAGCATCCTCCTTGTGAAAGAAAGCAAATTAAAATTATATGTTGAATTTAGGTTATTTTAAATTAATTAATTAAGTTTAGGTAAATAATGTTTGGATCATTGAAGCTCATTAGTAACCTTCATTTGCAATTAATAAATGATTTTTCATTTAAATTAATTAAAAGTGTTCATTTTAATGATAATAGAGAATTCATTGAAAGACTTTAATTAATTAAAATAAATCAAAGAGAATTCATATTATAAATATATATATATGTATTTATTTCTATATATATATAGAAATATAATAGATATCTTTTATTAAAAAGTAATAATGAAATTGTGTGAATAAAAGAAATATATTTTAAGGTTTATAAATATCATGAGAATTATATTTTAAAGTTAAAAAGAGCCATTCGTTAAAAAGAGCCATTCTTCAAAAACAAAAACATCATGATACCTTTCCTACATCAGTAAACCTATGGAACAGCCTATGGTGCTACTAATTTTTCTAAGGTGGAAATTATGGGAAGAATGCACAGAGGATAGGGGATGGCACATTGAATAACAGAGGCTCAAGATAGGGGCTCGGGGTTTGATAGGATGGCGAATGGGCCACCTAAGTGGACGGGCATGTAAGGAAGAGGAGGGAGAGAAGAGGAGGGAGAGAACAAAGTGAGGAATAGAGAGAGAGAGAGAAGGGGGGACAGAGGTGAGAAGCGGCAAGAAAAAAAGAGGAAAAACCAGAAGTGAGAAAGAAGGTAGCTAACATTTCCAGACTTCCATCTTCGAGAAAGCTTAAAGGTTGGGTTGCTCTAAGTTTTAACTCTAGTTTTAAACCACCATAGTTTGGTTGAGCACTGTGTTTTATTTGAAACCTCCATAGATGTGAGCATTGTATATTTTATTTAAAATGTTGTGATTTTTATTTAAAATAATGTGTGTTTTATTTTAAACCTCCATAGATCTGAGTGTTGTGTTTAAAAAAAATCCTTCGTAGTTTGGTTGAGCATTGTGTGTTTTATTTGAAACCTCCATAGATGTGAGCACTGCATTTAAAAGTAAGCCACCATAGTTTGGTTGAGCGATGTGTGTTTTATTTGAAATCTCCATAGATGTGATCATTGTGTGTTTTATTTTAAATCTACATATATGTGACACTGTGTTTAAAAGGAAGCCACCATAGATTAGTTGAGCACTGTGTATTTTATTTGAAACCTCCATAGATATGAGTGTTGTCTTTAAAAGGAATCCACCATAGTTTGGTTGAGCGCTATGTTTTTTATTTGAAACCTCCATAGATGTGAGCAATGTGTTTAAAAGTAAGCCACCATACTTTGGTTAAGCGCTGTGTATTTTATTTGAAACCTCCATAGATGTGAGCATTGTGTTTAAAAGGAAGCCACCATAGTTTGGTTGAGCGTTGTGTATTTTATTTGAAATCTCCATAGATGTGAGCATTGTGTGTTTTATTTTAAGCCTCCATATATGTGAGCATTGTGTTTAAAAGGAATCCACCATATTTTGTTTGAGCATTGTGTTTAAATGGAAGTCATCATAGTTCCAGTGAGTGCAGGCTTTAAGAGAAATCATGTGAGGTTCTAGTGAGCGTAGGTTTAGGAATAAATGAGAGAGAATTTTAGTGATATTATTCCTGGTTCTAGTGTTATATGCTAGGTTTTTCGCGGTTGCTCAGCATCCACTTGGAAGGTGTTGGTTGTTAGTTATAGACCCTGCATGAGGTAAGGTGTTGTGTAGCTCGATATATTTAAACAGAGTCTTTGTTTTAAGAGAAATGTATTAAATATTTTTAATAAAATAACATTAGTTTATACAAAATTTAATTAAGGATTGATTAAAAAGGAATCCTTGATTTTATAAAATATATTTAATATTTTTAAATAAAAGGAACCATTGATTTTATGAAATATATTTAAGGTTTCTAATTAAAAGGAACCCTTGATTTTATAAAATATATTTAAGGTTTTTAATTAAAAAGGAAAAATTGATTTTATGAAATGTATTGAAGGATTTTAATTAAAAAGGAACCTTTATTTCATATAGGATTATTGAAGGATTTTAATTAGAAGGAACATTGGATTTATGTGAGATCTAGTTAAGGTTTCTAATTAGAAATGAACCTTTTATTTTTATGAAACATATTGAAGGTTTTTAATTTAAGGAGAGAACCCCTTTGATTAAAGTTGATTATCTTAGGAGTTTTAAATTAAAGAGATGTGGATTTATTCTTGAATTGAAATTTATGGGGATTTTATTTAGAGAATGAAAAGAAAGGGGTTTTTTTAAAGGTTAAAGGTATGGGACTTTAATGCTTTAAAATGTTAATTGATTGATTGAAAATGATGAATTAAAAATGATGTAGATTTATTCTTTGAATTGAAGTTATGGGGCTTTAATTTAGAGAATGAAAAGAAAGGGATTATTTTAAAGGTTAAAGGTATGGGAATTTAATACCTTAATAGGTTAATTGATTGATTGAAAATGATGAATTAAAAAGGATGCAGATTTATTTTTTGAATTGAAGTTATGGGGCTTTGATTTAGAGAATAAAAATAAAGGGATTGTTTTAAAGTTTAAGGGTATGAGACTTTAATGCTTTAATATATGAATAAATTTTATTTAAGTTAGACCTTGATCTAAGTGGTACATGTTGGATGACTCTCTAAGGGAACTTGAGAGGTGAAATAAAAGTAAGGTTTCTTTTATGATATCCATTATGCATTAGATGGTTAGAAACTTAATTGAATTTTTATAGTTGTAATCTGGAAAATTAAATGATTAGGTGTATTTAAATGCATGCCTATCCTAAACCATGAGTATCTTGATCCCATACTACCCTCAAAGAAATGGTAAGCGAGGAGAAGCAAGGAGTTCCATGGTAACAAAGAATAGGTAAATGTATATTACGTTGATTTGCTTATGATCAAATAGAGTAGAAATATGGGCAGATATCCCCAATGTAGATAATATTATATTCTTAAGAGTAATAAGGATTTATCAGGTAAGAATTATTGATATAATTGTTTATTGGTTTTTTTTTTTTTTATTTGTGGAAAACATCCCAAAAGGGATGCCACTTTCGGGTAAGACCCAAGGAGGCAGGGGTATCCATTCCGCCAAAAATGCCCAGGACTCGGACCTGGCCTACCACCTTTGACATACTCAAGGAGCAAAGAAACACACAAAACCAATTTAAAAATAAGTAAATAACAACAAAAATAATAAAATAAAATAAAAAACATGCTCCTTGAGTGTGTCAAAAACAAAAGCACAACCAAACACGCACAATAAGAAAAAAGAAACCACAACACAAACCACATAGAAAAACACAAGAACCACATAACAAAACACAAACAAGACAAAAACAACAGAACACTACAAAGACATAACCCAAAAAAAACATGAAAAATAAACACAACCAAAACCTAAAAAATAAAATAAAAATAAAAATAAAAAACAACCAACAACGAGACAATAAACAAAAACAAAAAACATAGAAAACACTCACACATAAAAACACGAAATAACACAAACAAAGAGAAACCCAAGAACAAGAACGAAAAAAACACAAGAACAATAACAAAAAACATTAAAAAAAAACAAAACAACAAAAACACAAGAACAACGAAAAACAACACAAAGAACACAAAAACAAAAAAAAACAAAAGAACCCACCCACCTTAAAAAACTAAAAAAAAAAAAAAAAGAAAAAGAAAAAATGAACAAAACAATGACCTATCTAGACCAGAAGACTATTAAGGCAAGAATCAACAGAGGAAACAAAATAAAGAATAGAATGAGCTAGGGAACTAAAAAAAACTGAATGAACCAAAGAGAAGCAAAAAAAAAAACAAGAAGAAACTAGGTACCTTCGAAACTGGAGCCATCCAAAGAAATGATAGAAAGAAGAGCTTCCCTAATTTGAGAAGCCCACCATATAGGAGGGTGGCCATAACAAGTAAGATCACCTTTGTCCAAAGCCCAATTAGCTAAAGCATCAACACTCTTGTTTTGATCTCCGACCACATGATTGTAATCAACTTTCAAAAATCCCATCCGGATTAACTGAATCTTCTCAATAATTCTTTTTATTCTCCAATCCACCTTATGATTCTTAGAAGGAGTCTTCAAGAGATTAATCATAAGTTGAGAATCGGACTCAACTAACACCTTTTCCCATCCAACCTTAGTAGCCTCCTGAAGGCCTCCGAGGATACCATACCCCTCAGCAAGGTTATTGGAAAGAATACCCAAATTCTTAGCAAAAGTAAAAACCAGGGAGCCATCTGAAAGTCTACCAATTCCTCCCACACTGGCTTTTCCAGGGTTCCCTCTAGAGGCTCCATCAGTATTGACTTTTCCAAAATCCTTAGGAGGAGGTTGCCAATTTCTAGTCCTATCCATCTTACTAATACTCACATTCCCTTTAAGTTGGTTGCCCTTAGAAGGTTTAATCTTCAATATTTGCATCACTTGATCCCATCTTTGGTGGGAGTTTTGGGGGTGATTAAGGAGTTGATGGACTGATTCAACTAAGTTGGCTATGGTATTTTGCCAAATATAGTGAATATCCTTCCTATCTTGATTAAAAATTTGGCTATTCCTTTCATTCCAAATATTCCAAAGAAGAATGGTAGAACCCATCCAAACTAACCGCCTAATAAAATGATCAACACCCTCTTGATTAGGCCAATCCCTCCAAAGTTTGTTCAAGAGTAAAAAAATTGGACCACTTGTAAGCCAAGTAAAGTGGCCATTCTCCTCCATAGCTCGGAGGCTAAAGTACACTCAATAAAAATATGGTTGATATTTTCTACATTCTCTTCACACATTTCACATCTAAAAGGGCCATGAAAACCACGCTTCATAAGTTGCTCACCAGTAAGCACCCTACGATGCAATAAAAGCCAATTAAAGAACCTCACCTTAGGCCAAAGCTTTTGAGCCCACAATTGAGAAAATATGTCCGAAGAATGGTTGGGATTATTATGGCATAAGGTCAAATAACCTTGAGCAACGGAATACTCACCCTTAGTAGTGTTGTTCCATCCAAAACAATATTTTTCATGGGACCAAGAGAGGGATCTCATATGAAGGATGCCTTGGATATCTTGTCTTTGCCTTTCTAGGATTTGAATAGGCCAGTCCTCAATAGGGATCCAATATCTACCAACCTTTGAATTACCAGTATGGTATCGACAGTAATTAGCCACCTTTATCCAATTAGCTCGGTGAAGCTCCTCCATCAAAGGCCTCAAATCGGGAACTGAGTTATCAAAGGCTTGTGACCATCCCAAGAATCTATCCAAAAATTTGCATGTTGACCATTATGAATGATCCAAAATAATTTTTTCTTTATCAAATCCTCACCAGTCTTAAGAACTGCTAAAATGGGAGAACCTTTGGTAGGAAGTTGATAGCGAACAAGGTCTTCAGGACTTTTGTTCTCGAGCATATTTAGCACGGAGATTATTGGCCCAAAGAGCATTGGGGTTATGCAACATCCTCCAATATAATTTAGCAGCTAAAGCTTTGTTGTTATTAATTGAAGACCGGAATCCTAACCCCCTTCACTCTTAGGAAGACATAAAGTATCCCATTTCACCAAGGCCCATTTTCTTTTCTCCTTAGTACCACTCCAAAGGAAACGATGACTGATTTGATCCAATTCTCGAAGAACAACCTTTGGGATATTCAAAATGGAAGAAACATAAATAGGAATAGCTTGAAGGACTGATTTTACCAAGGTGATTCTACCCCAGAAGAAAGCCACTTGTTGGTCCACTTTCCAATTTTCTTCTTGACTTTGTCCAACAACCAATTCCAATATTTATTTTTTTGCCTTTGAATATTTATGGGAATACCTAAATAAGAGATTGGAAGAGAGGTCTTCTTATATCTTAATTTATCCAAGACCATGGATTCCTGTCTAGCAGAGCGATGAAAGAAAATAACTTTAGATTTATCTTCATTGATCAACTGCCCGAGTAGCCTTAGAAAAACAGCTAATGATTTGCTTAATATTAGAAGCTTCCTTAACTGTAGCTTTACCTAAAAGAGTAGAGTCATCCACAAATTGAAGATGAGAGATAGGTCTAGCTCCATGAGCAATGGTAACTCCCTCAAGGGTTTTGTTTTCCCTCTTTTTGGTTATAGTCCTACCCAAGCATTCAACAAGAATGATGAATAAATAAGGGGATAGCGGGTCACCTTGCCTAATACCTCTGGAAGTTGGGAAAGACTGAGAAGGCCTACCATTGATAAGAACTAAGTAGGAAACTGAAGAGATACATCCCATAATCCAATCCATCCAATCCTTAGAGAAACCAAATTGCCTCAAAACTTTGATAAGGAAGTGCCAATCCACTCTGTCATAAGCTTTGGATAAGTCTAACCGAATGAACATAGAAGGAGAATTTTGCATATCCATGGAATGGATGGCTTCCTGAGCAAGAACTATCTCATCTACTATTTGACGTCCTTCCACATATCCCCCTTGCTCCGGGGAAATAATCTTATGCAAAAGAGGCTTCAACCTTTCCGCCATGATTTTAGTAATGATTTTGAGAAGAACATTACATAAAGCAATAGGTCTAAAAGCTGAGATATGATCAACCTCTTGAGCTTTTGGAACAAGAGTAATATAAGTTTTATTGATAACCTTCAAAATTTCTTTGGCTTTCCTGGCTTCTTCCACCACCTCTAATAAATCAACATGAAGGATATCCCAGAACTCTTGGTAGAACTCAATAGGAAAACCATCGGGACCTGGGGTTTTCCTTTTTGCATTTTAAAAACTACTTGTTGAAGCTCATTGATAGTAACAGGAGCAGTCAAAATAGAGTTCTCCTCAGAAGTGATAAGAGAAGGGATTGCTTGAAGAACATTTTGTTGAGAAGCTGAGTCAAGAGGAGTAGCAGCAAAAATATTGGAAAAGTAATCAACAACAATAGAGTTCATGCCATCCCAAGTATAAACAACATCTCCAGAATCTGAATTTAAGGAAGAAATAAAGTTGTGAGATCTTCGAGCTAGAAGAGATTTGTGAAAGAAATTTGTGTTTCGATCTCCTTCTTTGAGCCATTGAATTCTAGATTTTTGCTTCCATAAGATTTCTTCTCTTTTTTCCCATTCCTCTAACTGAGTTGTGAGTTTAATTTCATCTGCACTTCTCTTCTCTGTGAGGCCATCTAAACGGATTTTCTTATTCAAATTTTCAAGATGAGCAATAACTTCATGTTTTTTTTTATGAACATCCCCAAACTCTTTCTAGTTCCAAGTCTTGATTTTGGATTTAATGTATTGCAGTATTTTGGCAAAATGGAACATCTTAGTCCCATGCCTAGGTTTACCTTCCTTCCACCATTGTTGCACACGAGGTCTGAAGGAAATGTCTCTAAGCCACATTAATTGAAAAAGAAAAGGAGAGAAACTCACATTGGTTTTCCACATTTCCACCATGACTGGCCAATGATCCGAACCAGCATTATTAAGAGTCTTCACTTTAGGAATGTGACCATGGATTAAGAAATTTTTAGAGAGCAAAAACCTATCCAATCTCTCCATTATACAAGCTAAGCCTTGCCTTCTGTTAGACCAAGTCATAAGGCCATTATCTAGTTGGATATCCACAAGATGGAGGTTTGCAATATATTCGCTCATGAGGTCGGTGCTTTTGTCCAAATTTCTATTTCCCCCCTTTTCTCATCCAGAGAGAGGATGGTATTGAAATCTCCTCCGATCAAGATCCAAGCTTCAGGAAAATGAGAGATAATATGAGTAATATCCTTCCACTTGTCTTCTTTTTTCCTCCAAAGAAGTCGGGCATAAACGATTAATGCAGAGCATAATCTGGTTGGAATGTCTACTTTGAATAGCTATAGCCAACAAACCCCAACTGCCAATCATATGGTGAATAACTACCTCTTTTGGGTCCCAAAGACAAGCAATGCCACCCGAAGTCCCTTGGGAACTGAGGGAAACCACTTTTCTAGCTGGCCAAATTTTACTGGCAATTAAGTCCATATCCTCCATTGACATCTTTGTTTCTTGAAGGAAAACAAGATGTGGATGATTTATCTCGAATCATTCTTCTAATTTCATTTTGTTTTGAAAGACTCCCTTTGAGTCCTCTAATATTCCAAGTGATGATCTTCATTAATACCAGGGCTAAAAAAGTTGGGAAGGGCATTAATCTTACCTTCCTCTACAAGCTTTTCACCTTCTTTTACCATATGATATTGATTGGTCTTGCGACCTATTTTTTGATTGGAATCCATCTTCAATTTTTTTTTCCCTGTTTCTTGACTTATTCCAATTGAATCTGAGATGGCTTCTAACCTTGAAGAATGCTCATACACAGCCAAAATTTTACTAGATGGTTCAAGGGAGTCTATATTGGGACCTGCATTATTTGAAGTTTTGACATTTGAAATATTGTTTTTCTTGTGTAAATTTTCTCCTTTTTTTTCTGTTGAAAACCTTTGATTTGTTGGTTTGTCTCTGAGTTCTTCCCTTCATATTTAAATTGTGTTTCTAAGATTTTAGTTTCCATTATTTCCTCTTCCTCACTTGGGACATCATTTGTGGAAAGTATTTCAAACATATTAGCAAATGACTTTGATTGATCCTTCATAACTGGTTTTTTTCGAGTGTTCTTCTTCTTAGGTATTTGGAAACCTGTTGAGTTTATATCTTCTTTCTTTTGATCAGGAATTTTATTTGGGCAAGCATTGGCCAAATGACCATATTCATGGCAAATTCTACAACGAAAAGGAATGTTCTCATAGTCCACTACTTGCTCCCAAGTGTCTTCCCCAAATTGTAATGTGATATTTTTAGGAAGGGGTTTGTCAAAATCCATTAAAACACAAATTCGAGCATAAATAATATGTTCAAAATTTTGAGTACAATCAGCTATCATCATAAAAGTTCCTAAAGAGTTTCCAATTGAAGAAAAAATAGTAGGATTCCAAAATTCAATAGGGAGGCCAAAGAGTCTAACCCACACGGGAGCTATAGAAGGCATCTCTTCTTTGGCTTTAAATTTAGTATGCCAGGGCTTCATGAAAAGCCCTGCCCTTCCAAAAAACCAAGGACCCCCTTGAAAAGTTTTCTCTCTATCTTCATTATTAGCAAATAAAACAAGAAAATAACCATTTGGATAAATAGAGATTTGTAACTCACCTTTAGTTTTCCAGCTTTTTGCAGCCCAGACTTTGAAAGCAGATAGACTCGGACGAAAACCCATGAACCAACAAATTAGTCCTCTTTTTTTTCCAAATCTTCAATGCCAGTCTGAATGTTACCCATATCAAGCTTAACAATAGGAGTTCCATCAACTGCTTTAAGACATCCTGACTCCATTTTCCTGGGATCAATCTTAGGCATTCTTAGAGGTTTATGGGAAGCCCTAATATTGATATTAGCATTGGGCTGAGGCTGTCCACCACGAAGGGCATCCCTAAAATTCATTTTTGGGACTGAGTCTTCAAAATTCTTACCCTTGACAGGGGTTTTCACAGTAGAATTATTTTGTGGGTGCACCTTAGCACCAGATTCACTTGAGATATGAGCCATTTTTTGATCAACTGCTTGAAACTTGTTTTGTGATCTCTTTAATCCTTGCCCTAGACGCCGTGGAAAGGTATGGTTTTCACTTTTCTTTTGAGCAACAAATTGGAAGTCGTTGTCACTCAAGTTCACAGTATGATCTATTGAAAGACAAATTTCACTAACCCATCTTGTATCCCCTACAACATTTCCTGCTAAAATATTGAGCATAAACCACAAAAATATTGGCCGCTAGGGCCCGAAGGCCCTAAAAACCAACCTCCGGAGCTGCTTGCACTCAACCCGGATGAAACCCTCGCATAGCCGCTTGCCAAATATATCGTTCACACATAGGGATGCGCTAGGATCTGTGTTGCTCCAAATGATATGAAAATTGGTGGAGACGTTCTAGGGTTTTTTAGGCATCTACCCTCAAAATTTTAGCTCAATCCGAGTTCGGATGAGTGAGATATGGCCGAAATGAGTTCGGTAGTTTGGGCAGTCCTGTGAAAAACGTCCACAAAATTGTTTATTGGTTTAATGAAGTTACTTTTACTGTATTTTTGTATCTGGTTATATTATGTAGTTGATTTTCTTTAGTGTTAAGTTTGCTTTATTTTCCCTATCATTGTTTAATTGTTTTTTTATGTTACAATAATTATATGTACCATTGTTTGGTTACTTTATGATAGAAATCTAAGTGTAGAGTTCTAGGGTGAACTCAAAGGTGACCTGAGGGAATTAAAAACCCCTTAGGGTGAACTTAGGTGACCTAAGGGAATTTATAACCCCTTAGGGTGAACATATGAGACCTAAGGGAATTGATACCCCCTTAGGGAGATAAAGGACTAAGTTGTGAAGAGATTACATTTGAGTTAAGATAGCTCATCGTGGAGATGAGATAGACAGCTTAACTCACAATACTCATAGCATACCTACACATAAGGATGTATATATGTTATGGATATGTTTATATACCTTTTATGGATTGAAGGTGATAGGTATAGCTCATCAAGAATGATGGGATAGATGGACTTATCTGTAGTAACATATGTTACGCCTACATAGACAGACTTGTGATAGGGTACTTCATAATATGTAACTTCTAGGGAAACTTAGGTGATTGAAAATTTAGGTTATACTAGGTGGGTTAGGGGTTCATTAAGGGTTCATGTATCTCTCTCCCTAGTAAAAAAAAAACTTCTATTTTTTTACTTTTCTATTTGTGTGTTTTTTGGGTCGTTATAATTTCCATTTCTAAATTTTTATTTTTATTTTTCTAACCCTTCTCTTTTGCAATTTTTTTAAAAACCTTGGTAATTAAAATTAAAATTCCAAAAATAAATGTATGGGTGTGAAGAATGAACTTCAAGTTTTCATCCAAAACAATTTCAATCCCATTCTGAAGCCAATTCAAATTTATAAAAATTATTGAAAATTATTGTTTTATGGGGATTTTTATAATCTTGAAATTTTACCTTATTCCATGTTTTGAAGGCCAATCAATTTTTTAAGTTTTGCATTATTATTTGCAAATAATAAATTAACTTTCCTTTATGAAAATTCCAATTTCATTAAAGGGCAGTGATTTATATGGCATTTTATAAGGCCATTATTTTAAATCAATAAATTGATGTCTCTTTATGAAAATTAATTTCATCAAAGAGCTAAAATTTATTTATTATATAAAAGCCTATCTTTATCTTCACGATTGAAACAAAATTAACTAAATCCTTTCATCATTTAATTTTCACATTTATAAATAGATTTTAATCTTTTATTTTATGCTCAAACCAGGGTTAAATAATGCAAGATAAAACTTGTCTAAAATTTTCTTAATCAAAGGAAGATAAAATCTACCTAAATACATCAAGATAAAAGGAATTAAGGCTTTACATCATGGTCATATGAGAGCCAATCACATATTTTTATTTATTTTAAGTTTCATGAATAATAATTAGTATAGCATGATAAAATAAACCAACGCAGGCCCCTTTTTAACAGTTACTTACAAATCACTAAGGTATTCCTAGAACTTATTTAACATATCTTTAAAATATTTCAAATACAAACATGAAATGCTTATATAGCGGAACCTTGGAGAAGTTATTTTTGTTTCTAACTTCTTTTCAAGAGAGGGTTTTGTGATAAAAATCCTAATTGTCAGTGTAGTTTTACAATTCTGTAAAATTATCACTCAACATGACTAACTTCATAGGTTGTACATCATTTGGTTTGTATAAATATGAACATGGCTAATATCATTATGCAAACTCTTCAAACTTGATAAGCAACATGCATAATAAAAAATAGTCTTGATGGCATACAATTTTTAGAGGACATCATGATGTAAGTGGCATAGTGTGTTTTGTATATTAGGTAGTAAATCATATTATGGTAAGTGATGTCATGCAATTCACTTGTATATTGCATAGTCAATGCATGCTTGTCATCCCCTAATCCATGCACATAGTGATACATGAAGGCCTCTCATTCACTATGGGTATTAAACTTTTTAATTTTTTAAATGCTTTTCGAGGTATTAGGGAATTTTTTGGAGGGCAATAACTTTTGCATACAAACATGTCTTGAGAATGTTTTTATATCACATTTTTTTATGATATCTACATTGGCGGTGGTAGTTTTGGTCATAATTGTATACAATATTTTGTATTTGAGAATAATACTTGTGGATCATCATGTGTCCTATTGAATGGTTCTACTTTTTGAACTAGATGATAAATATTGAAGTTCTACTCTAAAGTAAAGTGTTAGTCATATATGTCAATGATTAGCCTCAAGATATTAATTTTAAAGAAATAAATTAATTCTAAAAGTACTAGAAGGATGAGTCTCGTAGTTCCATTGATCTTTATATTTAAAATATATATGATACTCATGTTAGCAGCACCATAAATTATAAATTTTTGCTTGAGAAAACTTAGGGGCTGTGTGATTGAAATGATTCTGTGCAAATCAATAAATTGGTTTCTAGTATGGCAACCTTATCCATAGAATCATTTCATAATTTTAATTAGTATATTATTTTATTCAATAAATTACAAGAAGACATCCAAATTTTAAGAGTACAACCTAAGAAATGGAGAAGGATAAGAAGCATTGCAAATAGAAAGGAACACTAAATTGTTCAATCTTATATTTAGTAATGTGTCTAAAATATATGAGATAGTTGTTGTATTTTATATTCTTTGTGTGTACTTTATAGATTATCCTATTGATGAGGCATTTAATTAGTTTTTACATCATCAAGCTAGGATAAATAGGCATAAGGTAATTTCTATTTTTATTCAGGCTCACCCAAAATAATATATTGGTAAGATTCATAATAATATAAGGAAAAACATAATGAGGTGAAGCCCAAGATGGTAGATTTTTTAAAATTTTGTATTAAAACACATGAGGAAATTGCATGAAAGGAGGTGTTTATGTTGATCTTTTCTCTTGAAAATATGGAGATAGTTTTAATGGAGAAACATCACAATCTCATACAATAATTCATTCTACATAATGGACATCCACTTATTTGTATGAGTGGATAGTATATTAATTGGAAACTAGGAACATATCATCCATTAGAGTTCAAACATTACGACATTTATGAACCTATGTGTACACCATATCTTGTGAAATAGACACATTCTTCCTTTCATTAATGATTTCTCTAGATATGTGTGGCTATACACCATGTACACTAAGGATATTTTGAGAGGTTTAAGATATTTAATACAATTATTAAAATTAAATATATAATATAACTAAATATCTAAATATAGATAGGTGTGGTGAATATATTAGCTATACTTTTTATGATTTTTAGGTTTCTCATGGTATTGCATATTCGAGGAGTTTTCATAATATTCCTAAATAGAATTTTATGGTTGAGAATAAAAGCATGATGATAATAGATATAAAAATATATATGAATCATACCAAGGGAATGGATAATACATTCTAGGTTAAGGAAATAACTTGTGTAGCATATATCATTAACAAATTTCCTTCTAGGGTAGTCTATGGCATGAAGCCTCATGAGATATTGACAAGAGGTAATCATAATGTGTCTTGATTCCTTATATTTGAGTCTATATTATGGGCACACATATCCAAGGTTCTTAGAAATACATAAGTGTATTTTTATGTTCTATTCAAATATCTCAAAGATATATTTTTTTTATGATCCTCAAAGCCATGAGATTTTGATTTGGAGAGATATTATCCTTGATTTCTTCTAGTTTCTCCTTCCACCCCACCACCTATACTTTTTTCCACTAATTTGTTTGACCCTTTGACTATATATAGTTTTTTTGGATCTAATATTTTGGTTGGATATATTCCTATTAGATAATCATACTCATCTTGCTTGATTGGTTGTTTATTACTTATTGATTTGACCCCTTCATAGGCAACACCACAATCCACACTCTATATTCTAGGAATAGGATAGGATGAGCAAGACATATCAATTTAGAACTTTGTAATATTGCATGATGATGTGTATGGTAATGAGTTAGATTTTTTATTGTTAGCTTTCAATGTTGTGTGATATATATAATTCTTTGGTTAATCCAACAACCAAGTGATTTAAGATTCTTTTGAAGGATGCTTAGCCTATTATATCTCTTGAGCAACATTGAAATCCTCATTCCTAAGCACTTATTTTAAATGTAGAATATCTATGGGATCCTATAACATATTCTTAGGCTGAGAAAAATCTAAAATTAGAATATTATATATTGGTAGAGTATGAGTCATTGGTGAATAATAGAACTTAGGAGATGATACCCCTTTTAGAAGAAAAAAATAGTGTTGGCTAAAAATAGGCCCACAAGATTAAATAAACATTATATGGTCAAGTACAAAAGTATAAGGGTGCCTTGTTACTAATGGATTTTCATAATAGGATAAATAAAACTATTCCAATATTTTTGCACTAAGAGATAGGATGGAATTAGGATGATTATTTCTAGTTCTACCTTTTATGGATGGAAGGTATATCAAATGAAAATTAAGAATGCCTTTCTATATGGGGATATTAAATAGGAAATATACATTCAAAAACCATCCAATTTCTATCTTAAGGTTTCCAATCCATAGGATTGTTGTCTAACTAGGTCCTTATTTAGACTTAACTAGTCTCCTGGTACATGGCATGAGAAGATCTATTTTTTTTCCTCAATTTTAGGTTTTAGTAATGTGAGTATGATCATGAAGTTTACATAAAATATCATGATGGTTAAGCATTTGTTATTGTACTATATATTGACAATCTTCCCATCAATGGAAGTTCCTCTAATTTAATCCATGAAATGAGTCATGACTTTTTTCCACATTTGAGATGACAAAATTTTGAGCTTTTGTATTATTTTTCTGGGAATTCATATTGATTAGAATTTGGCATCACCGTTGACTATACCATGTGTACTTTGAATATTATTTTGTATTTTAGGATGGAGTGTAAGCTTGATCAGACTACTTTTGCCTTAGGCATAAAATTTTAGGTTGATTGCACTAGGCCTTTAGTTGGAACCACACAATATAGGTCTCTTATGCAAAGACGTCTATACCTTACTAATAGTAGATTTGATATAGGTTTTTTATTATCTATTATACTAGATACATGTAGGCATCATGAAAAAGTCATGATATAATAGCTAACATTATTCATAGATTTATTATAGGGATCTATCAAATGGTATTAACTGCTCCATTGGACCCCCTCAGTTTTAATTGTATTTTAGATGCTAATTAGGCAAGTGACTTGGATGAGCAATGTTCCACCATAGTATTTGTGTTCTATTTGGAATATGACCTAATTTTATGGTACTCATCCACTATTTATTAGTCCTCTACAAAGGTTGAACATTGTGCTTTGAATGAAGTAGTTAATCATCTTAGGTGGGTGCTCATAAATTTGGAGGAGATTTATATGGCTTAGATATTTGTAGTCATCCTTCATTGTGATAATCAAAGTACTATCCAAATTATCCATAATATAGTTTTGCATTAGCAAATAAAGCATATAGAGATAAGGATGCAGTTATTTATATTACCTCATGCTTTTTTAATGCTTTATCTAGTGTTTAGACCTTGATTAGAGTGGAAATTAAATACTACGAATAATATTATGCTTAAGGTCACTTTGGTATGCATGTGTTAGCTTTTTGGATAGTATTTATTAAGGGGTAATGTAAAGGGTATCTCTTCATTTCCATTTTTAATTTTAAGGGTAAATACTAGAATATGTGGTGGTCAATTTTATATTAAGGGTGTGACTATCATTTGGACTTGTATTATCATATTCTCATTTGGGTCCTTGTAAACATTGAAAATACGTTTTTATATATTTTTTAAATATTTGATTTCTAAAGGTTGATATCACAACCTTGACCTAAATAAATTTATTTGGGTATAAATACCCATTTATAACAGCCCTTTTATCTATCCATAGGATTTTAATATAAATTTATTTTAGTGAAATGTTTTTGGTGTCCATGGAAACCCCATCATATTCTATGTTCTATTTTTTACTACGTTTTTATTTTGTTAATTATCTAGATAATGTTTGATTCAATTAATTTATAGAAAATTCTATGAGATATGATATAACTAAAATTAAATAATATAGACATCCGCATGCCTATCATAGTCCACAATATAACAAAGAGTTCTATGGAATTGTTAAAGCATGCAAACAATGAAAGCACTACATATTGAGTAAGAACACAATTGTCAATATAAATCATATATATTTCATGTTTATTTAAATGTAAATAATATCTAAATAATGAAATGCATAATGACCGAAACTCATTCTACAATAGTTTCATCTAATTACCAAGCACAAAAAAGGAAATATCAAAATAGCAATAGAATTTTTAAACTAACTTGCAATCATAACAATATCCAATATCCTTGATTGTTGTTTGTATGAGACTTCCAATTGGACCTTGTATAAAGTATATTTCAATTTTATAGACACGTACAAACCTCTTCATAGGGGTAAGAATCTCCCTAATTTTAATTTGTAACATAGCCTTCTCTATCACATAAAATATATTTATATACTAGTTAGAAAGCATGAGAACATAATTTGTAAGTATTCTTCAACAAATAAGTATATAAATTGGGATGGAGAAAATTTTGGTAGTTCTTCAAATGTACATTTACTAACCCATAATTAGGAATCATGTCAAGAGGCATGTCAAGTCATGTACACCATACACTAGTGTTACCCTAGGCAGGACAACTTGTTTTCTAAGGATAATTGATTATAAAAAGTTAGATAAATATAAATTCTATACCTAATGTTCAAATTTAACAAAATAAAAAACATTGCTTTTCAAGTGGGTTGAATGATCTAGGCATGTGACATCTTGGGATTTGATATATCATAAAATGAGTAAAAACTATTGTTTAGTCCTAAACAAATTGTTAAAATCATAATTTTTTTCTTGGAACTCTATTTTGATATATTTAATACGATATGAATATATTAGAGGAAGAAATATAAAAATTAGTTCGACATCCATTCCAAATGGTTAGCTAAATGGAAAAAATATTGTAGAGGCCATCAAAATACAAAATAAAATATTAATCCTAGTAATAATTTTTTATTATTAGGTACTTATATCCAAAATGTATCTATACTAATGCTAACAAACCAGTAGAAGGAAAAATATAAAATACCATTAGACACACACACACACACACATAATTTTCTTTTAGTATGAACCACTACATTTCCATATGAGTAATATTTCATATTTAATACAATGGATTTACAATATACTAAATATTGTATAAAGAGATATCAACCAATGACTAGTCTCACATCTCTTCTCATAGATAGCTTACATTGTATTATATTTAATGAGCATAAAATAAGTCTAGTTAATTGCTTATATTTTTATATTCCGAATTTCTATTCTTAATTTTTTCTAAATTACACTCTCTCTTAATTTTTCTTAAGTTAAAATTTTTAGGTTCAAAATAATGGTATTATAGTCTTCTATCTTCAGTGTATATCTATAAACATTATATTAGCGTATCCTGTTTTTGTATATTAGTTTGAATATGTATATAATTACCTTCCTTGTAGTTTAAAACAATCTTAGATGAAAACTAGAATAGAAAACATTGAGATAGTTGATCATTTAAATAATATGTTCAATGGACCCATCTTGAAGTAGAGGAATGATATGATGGATAAATTTTCTCAAAGTCATTTATCATTCCCTAATACAAACTTTAAAACCTACACTGCATGGACTCTCAGTCCCTAGCATAATTTAGTGCTCCTAGACCTTTTAAAAGTAGGTAAATTTTGGTGTTTCTACTTTCGAATAACAAACAATGTTAATTCACTAGAAAATTAGTTTGTTTAGTTATGTTTATACTTATCAATAAATAAATTTATTAATAATAAGAAAATTCTTATACTCTTGAATTCTTAATTATGTATTGAAAAATGTTGGGAAGCATATTATAATAGTCTTAAGGAGAAAAATTAACATAAAATATTAGTGTCCACTGAAGGTTATTTCATGAAGATCAATACAGATAGAAACAATTTCATAAATGTAATGATTATTTTATCCAATATTAAATTAATTCTTTCCATTCCATGGTAACAAAACTAGATATTTTATGGGTCAATCCTTTTAGTCATTCTCCCTTGGATAATTAACTTGTTTTATCTCCTACTTTCTGTCCTGCTATGGCTTTGGCCTTTGTTTTTCTCTTATATTTTTTTGGCTTCTATCTCTATTTAGTGTTTTGTCTATGGATATCATCTCTCATTTTTGGTTTGTCATGATGTTCTCTGGATACTGTCTCTCATGTTTTGGCTTTGTTGTGTAAAATTTTTAGTGACCCTTCGTAAAACCCCTTCTCATTTTTTACCAATTCTTAAAACTAGATATTCAATATAGTTAAAGTCATTAAATATTCAAGTACTATAGTGCACTATAACCATATATTTTAGAGCACATGGACCTCTTCTAATTTAGGTCATTTACAAATGCATACAAAATTATTGACAAATTGGAATAGAAGAAAAAAAGTAAAAATATAAAAGGTGGATCAAATAATAAAAATAAAAAATTATGTGTCAACCAAAGGACGTCAAGACTAATATCCAAAGAATTAATTCAAAGGGGTTACCACCAAATCATAACTAGAAATAGAAGAAATTTTCCCAATAAAACAATCTCCTAAAAGCCAAGAATATAAAATGGTGTAATTTTCATATCAATAATTGATATTTGAGGAAGGAATGCAGAGTAATTTAGTCAATATTTACTGTACAAAAATTATCTACATATATTGTAATACTACCTTCATATCCATAGGTTGACGACACAAAGAATTGAGTCTGATTTTTGCCACCATACTTGATACACTAAATGAGTCACAAGAGGAGAAGTTCTTATTTTACTTTAAAATATTGTCAATGTTAATACATTACTTTTTATTTCTAGAAGTGGAATTTGATGGGTGTCATTATTCCTATTCACTTTAAATTATCAATAATGGGTGGCATCATAGGCTATATGTGCTATTTACTATAATAAGTGTTTCAATAAATGGATTCCTAATATCCTAAGTAAACTAAAGTAGTACCAAATTGAAAAGAACAACATAATACAATGGAAATATTATAGGAAAATAAACAACAAAAAGTAAATATAAATAGAACTAAAATTGTATACTATAATAGACTAATATCAACTATTACAAAAGTGTTCATGAATGTATAAAAATTAACATTACTATAATAATATGTAGAAAAATAGTAACTGATTACATTATGAAGTATGGTAATAATTTATGCTATAAATAATAGTAAATAACCCTTTATCAGCACAAGAGAGTGGGCCATTGCTCCTCATATACTAAAGGGAAAAGCTAACTTAGATTAAAACTATTAAATCATTCATGAACACAAGTTAATAGAACATATTGTTAATTGTAGGTCAAATTATTAAACTCTCTCTATAAAAATCTCTTTCTCTTAGCTCATTTATATTCACATCTATATTTTCCAACCCCTTGACTTCTATCAAAGTACTTACCTATAAAACAATATTCTTATTATCATCCATTCTTTGGCTAGTTATACCTAATATTATATTATAGACTTTACAATAGTATGAAGTAATAGTCATAATGACTTCACATTGCTCATTTTACAACAAGGATAAAAATTTTTACTCCTAGAAATAGTGTCGGTTAACCTCCAAAATAGATCCATGTACAATAGTAATAGACAGGTCCAATTTTGGTAAAATTCTGAAATGGTCTCCTTAGTAAATGTAAATAATAATATGTCAACTTCCATGGTGGATTATTTCCAGTTGGTTGGATGGAATATACACAAAATAAGGTATCTATCTAATTATTTACATCAACAAGTCCTCACATCTTGGCACACACTTTTATATCTTATCCAACATCCAAATCAAAGATTATGTTTTAAAATATGCTCAAGAAAATTCTTGAAACACTATAGTATAAAATAAGCCTTCACCATATTAGAATCATTAGAAAGCATAACCAAATGAAATATGGAATTCAACCCAAAAATCAATTAAAAAGTGCAATTGTACTATTCTAACTTGTCTAAGTCAAATGCCAAGCTAAAAAATGTAAAAGTCTAATATTAGTCATACATATGTTTCAATTAGAGGTAAAATATCTAAAAGCACTTGTCAAATGAGGCATTTTTGGGCCTCATCATTCCCCATTTCTTTAGTGTTTGCATGTCCTCATGCAAATGCCTTCTTTAAATCTACACACAAGTTGCTATATTTAGCCATATTTGGAGTAAATTTCTCATTTGTGGTATGGTAACCTTGACATTCCCTCATCTAATTATGCCTTACTTACAATATCAAGTGATTTGGGAACCCTGTAGTGTCATATAAAGGAATAGAGATAATTATGAGAGGGGTCTTGAATCTGATCACAATCCCCCCAAACCCAATTATTTGACTAGTAGAAATAATGAATATTTTTCTATGGTGCAACTAGCTAAGATTGGTAGGTGACATCAAATCTCTCTTTTTTGGTTTTAGGGCTAATTATTTCCATATTGCCTGAAAATATCCCTTAGCTTTCTCAAAAAAATATTCATAAAATCCTTGGAATTGGTTGATTCATTCCTATTGGTGAATCACATATTGATGCCTAATATTACCCACACTCATTAATTCAAGGTTCTTCAAAACAAATGCTTCAGAATTAGGATATTTATATCTCTTCTACAATCCTACTGAGGCTTCTCTACTTGCATATTATATAGTCATATCCCTATGGAAAATTTAAGTGTGCATCATAAAGATGAAATCTCTTAACTAAACATCCCCAACATAAATATTAGGTAAGAGTGTGCAATCATCCATCACAACATAATTATACAAAAAAAATATCATATTGTAGGTTATTCTACTCAAGTGTACTAGTCATGTATTCTTATAAACAATTATATTATGTATCTAGGGTGTGTAACAATATGGAATATAGCCTGAGTAACTACCACCTAAAGAACGACTCTTGTAAAAACAATCTATAGACTCTTGGTGGATACTAACATTATAATATTTGTATTGTGATGTCACAAGCTATTTTAATTTTTTTTTTGTATCCTAGCAAGATCATGAATAATACAAAGATATAGGTAAATATAGGGTTACAATGCTCATCCTTGGAGTGTTATAAGAAATGCTTACATGCACAATCTTTGAGTGCCACTTGGTACAAGAGTTCTAAATATCCTAATGTTCATGAATAATCTAACGCTCACCTAAAAATGAGTTACAAACCTTTGAGATGTTACCACAAAAATTATCATTGCATAAAGGTATGTTGGAATATCAACGTCCATTCAATAATACTCAAGAGATACTTGTCCACAATCTGCAAGGAAATAGTCCTATTTAAGGTATCCATTTTAAATAAGGATATAGAAAAGGTTAAATGGAAGTGAAGCATTGAATGTTGTGAAGCTCAATCATAGGGATAAGGCTAATTCAAGCTTGTGCACCATTCAAATGTGTAAGCTTACGTTAAAGCATTTTTCATAGACCAGCCATACCAGCATTCCATTTTGAAGGATATTCGATGCAAGCCAAGCATTCATTAAGGATAAAATTAGTGTCATTCATAGAGGAGAGGAGTGCTACTCAAGGAAGAAACTGGTTTTGGTCAAATAAGGCATTGACTACCCATGAGCGCCACATACAATAAGGTTTCAATCGGCCACCTCATAGCATCAAAGGAAGATAATTCAAAGGGAATATTAAGGTAAAATTTGATATTACTTATTGCTTTCTATAAACTAAAGTTACATTGGAGTTATAAGGGTATATTATATTTACTATTACAATCACCCATAATATATTAAGCAAATAGATTTCAAGAACATTTATATTTACAAATAATAAAGTAGAAGGAATAAGGATTTCAACTTGAAAATTAAATATCTATTATTGCAAATATTGCTATTTTCTAATATTCCAAATTAGGGAGTTATAAGGAATATTGCACCAAATAAATTATTGGAATTTAGAAACATTAAATATCAAATATCAAAGGATATAAAATGAGGTTCATTAAGGAATATGAAGAGTTGGAAATTAATTGGTATACTTATCTCAAAACCACATTAAAGGGATAAAATAAATCCAACCACTAGAACCTCATCAAATTACAAAGTGCTTAAGTTCAATAAGAGTAATAAGGTGTAATAGAAGTTGATCTTTATATTTCTAAAACATTACAAAATCAATCCAAAATTGAACTGGTATTCTTAAAAATCACTTTATTTATCATATAGCATATTTAAAAATACTAGGGAATCATAAGGTATTCTACAAAACTTGATAATAATAACATTCATAAAGTGAAGGGGGAAGGATTGAAGAAATTTATGAACTAGAAGAACCTACAGATGATTATGAAGTGAAAGCTCTTTCAGCAAGAACAACAAGTTATGAAAACACTAACTACTTCCTTGAATAAGTTACAATGAACAAAGAAAAAGAATGCAAATTCCAAAACTAAGAATAAGATCCATATTGAAGACTAAAATCTTCAATATCTAAATAATGTAATACAGGGGGTGATAGAGTTAGAGCATATTACATCATTTGGGTTATGTATATGTACCACATTTGATACATAGTTAGAGTAGGAGATTAATTTAGGGATAATTTAGCTACTTACTTCAAGCAATGTAATAAATGCACAAGTATCAATATGGAATTTGTAATGTGCAAGGTGTCCCCTTATAAAGCTAGGTAGAGTGTTGGTAAAGGAATATCTCTTCCTATATAAAAGACCTCATAGTGATATATTGGAAAGTAATTACATATCAAGAATATAAAGTGTATTATAGTAGATAGTGGTATAACTCCTATGTGGAGTATAATTTAGTTCTTTAGCATATATTAATGAAGTGACCATCACCTCCATACTACATTGTATTTTCACCACTTTCTATTTATAGTATATTTCATTCATATTGTAGAATTACTTTCTTTTATATTTTTTGCATCTTATTAGAACCTGTGATAGATCTCTCCTAGTGCAGATATTCTCAAAAGCTAACATCGATGTCCTAAATATTATAATGTTAAGGCTAAACTCAAGAATCATGTAGGACAATTGTACCCACATGATATACCTACCCAAAATGGCAGATCATACCTATGGACTTCATAGTAGGTTTACCCAAGACTAGGTATCAACATGATGCAATCCTTGTAGTAGTAAAATTGACTAAGGTTACACATTTCATACTAGAAAACATCAAGGATGATGCTTAGGTAGTGGCCAACATATTAGCCAAGGAGGTATTTTGATTGCATGGGTTTTCAAAAATAATTATTTTATATAGAGATTCCAGATTCACTTCTAAATTATTGAAATCCCTACAATGTGTAGTAGGTATGAAATTGAACATGATCTCAGTATACCACCCTAAAACAAATGATCAAATAGAAAGAGTAAATCAAGTACTAGAATACATGCTTTGCATGTACGACATGGATCACAAGTCTCATTGGGAATAATACCTACATATTTTAGAGTTCATCTCTAATAATGGATTTCAATCATATTTATGGATGGCTCCTTTAAATAACTTGTATGGTTAGAAGTGTATAACACCATTGTATTGGGATAATCTAGAAAATTGTGTTGCAATTCAACCAAATATGGTTAGATAAATGGAGTATCAAATGAAAGTGATAAAAAAAAGACTTAAGGAAGTTTTTGGTTGATGTAAGAGTTATGTTAATATAAAAGGGACTCCAAGGGAGTATTTTGTAGGAGATGAAGTGTTATTAAGGGTAAAACTAATGAAAAGTGCTATCAAATCCATAAAGTTGGATCCTTGGTTTGTGGGACCCTTTGATATAACTAAGAATATCAACTTAGTTGCATATTGACTTGCTTTAGTGTCTAACCTATCAAATATCCATGCCACCTTCCACATATCCATGCTGAGGAAATATGTTGTTGACCTTGAACATGTGTGGGATATTTTTAAATTGTAGATGGTAAACCCCATGGCTATTGAAGTGATGTTAGTAAATATTCTTGATTTTCATTCTAAGACTATAGAAAATAAAACTCTAGAATAATTTAAGGTCTAATGTGACTATTTTATGAATGAAATTCCACTTGGAAAAAAGTGGACATGTAGAAAAATTTTCCTTTATTTTTTGAAAATATATTGTAATAACTTTAATTTTTTTTAAAATAGGAAAAACCTGAGATGGTTGTTAGTCCCAAGGGGTGGTATGTAATGCCCCTCTCTGGCAGGAATTTATAAATAGAAAAACTATGTGATGATCAATGACACTTTAATACTTAGTTTTGTTGCAAATGAATGACTATTCAATTTTTATATTGATTTATTTTGAGGAACACAGTACTGCTAACACATTGTCAATGTGCAGGATCAAGTACTCTCGTGAGATGGAAGAAATAAAATCGTCCATCAAGAATTAGGTACTTGAAGTAGGGGAAATTATGATTATGATGGTTAGGAATAACATGGATGACTACCCTCATATAGGTATTCATTATAGCTTAAGGTATAATCATCAACTAGCCAGACACCTAGAGACACAATTGATAGCATAGTAGGTATCGTACATTATTTAGCAGAGATGGGTGATTGGGTTTATGGAAAGACTCCCTCTTTATTGTTAGATATGTTTTATTGTGTTTTACTTCATCACTCTATTGCATCATTGGTTTTGGAAAAATGAGCATAAGTTTGGTTGCCTTTGAATTCATTGAATTGCTATAAGAGTAACATGTTGCTAATATGATAAAAGAACCTTAATATATTTATAGACATATATATGTGGGAATCTATTTTAAATAATAGTAGGATTTTATTTAAATAGATAAATCAACTCTAATTTAAATAATAATAGAATTTTATTTAAATTATATAAGAAAAATTTTATTTAAATAATAGTGGAATATTATTTAAATAAATAGAAGATCTCAACTTAAATAATTGTAGGATATTATTTAAGTAAATAATAATATCTTCATTTAAATAAATAATAGATTATTATTTAAATGAATAATGAGATATTAAAAATAATAATAATAGAAATTTATTAAATGATAAGATCTTCATTTTAGTATTTAATAAATTTGAAAAAAAAATCTTCCCTTAGAAACCAAGGAAGGAAGGACCGTGGGAAGAGAAGCCTCTTGTCGACTTGATTATGAGCTTCATCAATGATAAGGTTTTTGAAATGGGAAAAAAACCAATTAAAAACTAATTCACCTAGCTCACTCACTTGTAATATAAGATGGGTAGTAAATATAGGTAGGTGAGAGTAATGGAAAAAATATCAGATGGCATGAAGGAGGAGGACTCCATCCCTTAAGATAAGAACGAAAGGAAGAAGAGAGGAGTTGGCATGTAGTGGAAAAGAAAGAACATAAAAAAAGGAAGAGGATCGAACATCTCACCATATAGAACATTTGAAGAAAATCAAAATAGTCTTAGGATAATTATAGGTTGGTAAAAAGCAAGACCACCTCATTCTATATTTTATAAGCTTTTTTATTGGTTTAATATGGAAGACATCATTTCACATACGATAACATGGTATTGATATCTATCTATGTTGCATAGGATGTTGTTTTTTCTTTGTATTTTCTTTTTGGTGTTGTCTTTCCTTGATTGGGTTCTTTGGTTCTATTATGAAAACCACCCTTTGGATTTGTTGGTATCTCTCATGAGCAGTTGACTCATAGTCCAATGCAATATTTCCTTAAAACTGGTGATATTTAGTCATTGTGCCTATACTGCTTCATTTGTTCACCTTTTGTGGTAGTGTATCACTTTGAAACCCCTATTTTGTCGTGTGCATGGAAAGCACTATATAATTGGGTTTTGTGTTAAGTGAATGTTGTGGGCTAGGATATGATGTTTTTTGGTATATTTGGTTAATTTTTAGTGCTATCTACATTAGGAGAGTGTGCACCCTAGTCATCATCGATTAACCCCCTCTCCTTGATCGAAGCTAGCACTATTTGCATCTCTTACCACTTAGATGGATTATCCCCAATGTTACACCACACACCTACCATGTTGGTCACCACCTCTATGCTATCGTGAGCATCATAAACCCTTTAGAAACCCTTGAGAATCATCTTATGTGAGGCGAATTCTCAGTTTGGTTATAGGCATCATGTTAGAAATTTATTATCGTCTCCTTCGATAGGGTTGCCTTTGTCTTTTTTTTGTGGGGTCGTCGACCCTAGAAAACCATTATAGCCCTTCATGGACTGAGGTGGTCTTTAGTACTTTTCACCCTCGATTGATTCCTAGGTTGCTTGCATTATTTATGTTATCTCTCTATGAATCCATCTTCTTAAATTGGCACTTTAATCTCTCTAAATTGGAAGGTATGTGTTTTGATCGCAAAAGAAATAAGATTCATTATCTTAATATAGTTCTTTCGTATTTTAATTATGAATTAAAATAATAAACTCTTTAGTTTATTAAGGAAAGAGCATTCGATGTTTATAAAATTTTGTTAATTAAATAAGTTATTTGATTAATTTAAATAAAGGAATATAATTTATTTGGTTAATTAAAGGTATGGAACTTTGATTAATTTAAATAAAGGAATATAATTTATTTGGTTAATTAAAGGAATGGGACTTTGATTAATTTAAATAAAGGAATATAGTTTATTTGGTTAATTAAAGGTATGGGACTTTGATTAATTTAAATAAACGAGTATAGTTTATTTGGTTAATTAAACAAATGGGACTTTGATTAATTTAAATAAAGGAATAAAGTTTATTTGGTTAATTAAATGTATGGTACTCTGATTAATTTAAATAAAGGAATATAGTTGATTTGGTTAATTAAAGGTATGGGACTTTGATTAATTTAAATAAAGGAATATAGTTTATTTTTGTAATTAAAGGAATGGGGTTTTGATTAATTCAAATAGAGGAATTATATGTTATTTTCTTAATTAAGGAATGAGACCTTAGTTATCTGAAATAAATGTTTTTGAAATGATTTGATTAAAGTAAGACTTGTGGTCTAGTTGTATTTGTTGAAATGACTCTCTTGAGTGAATGAGAGATAAGAATGTAAATGAAGATATTCTTATGAAATCAACTAGATAGTATATGGTTGAAATCAACTAGATAGTATATGGTTGAATGCTTTAATTAAATTGTTATAATTACAATTTGGCAAAGTAAATAGTAAATGCACTGGTTTCATGTTACCAGTAAATGCATATATATACATGTATTTATATAACAATTAGTTGTCTTGATACCCTACTACCCATCAAAGAATTATGGAAAGACAAGGAGGACCAAAGAGGACAATTGAAACCAATGCACTGGTTTGATTTATAACTCCAATAATTTATTTATGTTCAAGTAGACTACACTTGTAGGAATAAATACCTATATATACATGAATGTAGTACTTTATTATTTTAAAGTATGGAGGTTTTACCATACTTGGATCTATGTAATGAATGGAATAAGTGAGTTGAGGAATGAACTTTTAATTTCCTGTTATGAACTATGTATTCATTGTTATTATTCAGCTTTTATTTTGTTTAAATGCTTATTTTATTTTGATGTCATTTAAAATACTTTTTATGTTTATATATTTTGTTCCTTGTTTGATTAGATAGATAAAATTAGTATTTTATTTAAACATAAAAATTACCTAAGATATTGAAACCTCTTAGGGTGAACATATAAAGGACCTAAGAGATTGAGATCTCTTAGGGTGAACATAGAAAGAATCTAGGAGACCAAGACATCTTAGGGTGAACATAGAAAAGACCTAAGAGATTGAGATCTCATAAGGTGAACATAGGAAAGATCTAAGATATTAAAACCTCTTAGGGAGAACCAACATGATTAGTTACATTAGGTTTAATTTAGCTCATCGTAATAGACTAGATGGATTACGTAACTTGCATTACATGTAGCATGCCTACAAAGATACACTTGTGTATGGTATGGATATGAGTGTATACCTTCAACTATACTAAAGGTGATAAGTTAGATCATCAAAAATATGATATGGATAGCTTATCTATAGTACTTATACTATATCTACATAGATGAACTTATGTAGGGTATAAAGTGTGATGTAACCCTTAATATATGTGGGAGATTTGATAAACTTGGACAATAGATTAACTTAAACTTGTATGCTAGTTAGGGATTCATAGAACCCTCTTTGTTGTGTTTTTATTAAAAGAAAAATTAGTTAGTTTTTTGGGTCGTTATATATTTTGCTTGCCCTCCATGGAAAACTAAATGAATACCTTGATGCTTTTCTTTTTGAGTTTAAAGTGATATGCCAAGATTATTTCTACACCATTGACAAACAAAAGCTAATATTGTTTCCCTCTACACTTAAGGATGTAGCCTTCATATGGTTTGTGGGTTTAGATGATGGGATGGATAAAATGGATTAAAATATATTTTCCTTTAATTATACCAAGATATTTAGAGTTAGGGACAAGAAGGTAGAATTATTTTGCATGAACCAATGAGAGGAAGAATCCTTTGAAGACTATCTTGAAATATTTTAGTTTATGGTGTGTAGAGTAAATATTGAGCTAGATGATAAAATCTTAAGGATTTTTTTCTAAAAGGGTTAAAGGAAGACGTACTTGATATATTAAATCTTATGGCTAAGGGAGATATTCATCTAATGGAACTTGGAGAAATTATGAATATTTGCAGAAATTATTCAAGAAATAATCCACTTATAAATAACAAATACCTATCATCAAGAAGATGAGTGACAAGAGCAAAAATTATCAACATGTTGGAAAGTGTGAAAACTAATTTGTTAAGAGCATTAACTACATCTCTTGACTTCATGGAAATTAAACCAAAAGAGCAATAAATTAAGGAAATATACTATCATAAGTGAAAGAAAAGGCACAACCTAAGGAAATTTCCTCTCAATGTCACAAATATTTCCAGTATTTTTGTTAGCTATAAAATTTGTGACAAGAATCTTAGTACTAAAAATTGTAAGTATATCTCAACTGTAAAATATACCATAAAAGAGATTGAAGTTGAGGAAGTAGAGGATGTTTATTTTTTTAATCCAAAGAAGCAATCCATTCAATGGTCTATTTGATTGGTCAAATTCCAATTATTCCAACCAACCAAGTCCTAACTATTGGTTAAATGCACCAAATTGGACAAATTGGAATCCATCAAAATTAAGAATGGAATATGCCTCCATGGGCTAAATTTATGACCAACTCGTATGGGAGTCGACCTCCATAGAATCAGGGGATGTTAGTACAAAATAAAAATGTTCCTAATTGGAATACAAATGGCCAATATAATCAAGGAGGACCTGGGTGGTCTCAAGGTCCACCTCAAAAATAGAATTTTAAAAATCAATTTAGGGGACAATATCCTCAAAACCAACTATAGAATTGACTCCTACCACCTCTAAATAATGTGAACAATCCTCCTAAGTAGCCACCATTACCCGATCAACTGGTACCCAATCCTAATAACAACAAAATGGTTTAACAAATATATGAATCCAATGAAACATGTTCAATAACTATGGTACCTTGCCAACAGATCCATTTAAGGTTTGGAAAGGTGTTGGATAATAATAGGGTAAATTTCATAAAAATTGAAGAACCTACCCAAAAATCACTTGGAAAAGGAAACAAAGATGAAAAATTGGAATATGAGACACATTTTATTAGATAATATACCAACAAAGCAAAAATATATTCAAATCCCTCAAAGGAAATAATTGGAAATCCCAATTCCTAAAAAATTAGCAATAACTAAAGAACCCTCCAAATTAGCTTTTAATTTTCTTGAAGAACTAGAGAATGTTAACATTAAGTTTCCTCTTTTACAAGCTATCAAGGATATTCCTATTTACTCAAATTTAATAAATATTATATGCACATCAAATCCAGATAGAAAAAATAAAAATGAACATCGAACTATCCAAGTTATTAGGAAGTTATCTAAAATAATGACTAGATGGATATTGTTTCCAGAATATGTAATTCTTGAAGTACCTAGTCTCACAATCCACATTGGTTAAACAACTTTGTAAAATTTATTAGTGGACCTAGGGGCTACCATCAACATTATGATCAATAAAATAATAGAATATTTAGGGGTATATATGTTACAACCAACTTCTATAGTGCTTCAACTTGTAGATAGATCTACCATTAAACCAAGAGAAAAGTTAGAAGACATTATATTTTCTGTAATTTTCATGGGAGTATCCTTTATACTTTGTGATTTTACAACCAAATAAGAAATTAGAGGTACATTCCTTAATATTAGGATACCCATGTCTTACAACAACTAATGCCTACATCAGTTGTAGGTCTGGAAATATGACTATTTCCAATGGTAAGCACACTAAATATCTTAGCCTATTTCCTGAATTAGCATTGGATGAAGGTTTTTCAAAACAACTTTGGTATAATTTTATTGATGACTTGGATTATATTCAAACTCTATCAACTAATGTACTAAGTAAACATTTACAATAAGAGAATGAAGGATGACTACCACTACTACTAGATGATCAAAAGAAAGACCAAGACCAAGATACTATTTGTCCACCTAAATATACCATGTCTAATGAAAAAGAAGATACAAGTCAATCTCATAAATTGATGTTCTATAACTATCATTTAAAATTTCTTATGCATAACATAATGTGAATAGATGCAAACACTGGAAACTAGACATTACACATAGAAAAAAATTAAACATTAACAATACACTCATAAACATACAAGAGTCACAATTGGTAGATGCAATTAGGCAACACCAAACAACGTTTGCATGAAACTATGAGTATATGAAAGGAATACATCCAAATATTTGTACCCATTGTATATTCATCCAATAAGTTTGACATCTAGTGATACAACCTCAAAGAATGATGAATCCAACCATGAAGGACTTAGTTCAAAAAGAGATTATTAAGCTATTGAATGCAGGTTTTATATATCTAATCTATGATAGCAAATGGTTATAACCACATGTGATAGTTCCCAAAAAAAAAGGAAAATGGATAATTTGTGTGGATTATAGGAAATTAAACAAGGTGACAAACAAGTATTATTTTTATTTACCCTTCATTGATAAAGTCCTTGACATCTTGGCTGGAAATAAGTAATTTTTCTTCTTAGATGGTTTTAGCGGGTAAATTCAAGTATCAATAGTAGAAGAAGATCAATAAAATACAACCTTTGCATATCTTATAGGTACCTATGCTTACGAATTTCTACCTTTGGACTATGCAATGCACTTGCCACTTTTCAAAGGGTTGTGTTGGTTATTTTTGTTGATTTAATCAATGAATGTGTAGAATTCTATATGGACAACTTCACAGTTTATGGTAACACCTTTGAAGAAACTTTTTTGAGCTTACAAAAAGTTCTTGTTAGATGCCAAGAACACAATCTCTCCTTGGGCCATGAAAAATGCTTCATGATGATGAAATAAGGAATTATCTTAGGATATTATATATCTGAGAAAGGTATTAAGGTAGATCCTACAAAGATCGAATTCATCAAATCCCTCTAACCTCAAAAGACACAAACTGAGGTAAGGAGCTTTTTAGGACATGCTAGATATTATCATAGGTTCATTAAGTATCACAATAATATTACCTATTCTATGCTTAAGCTCTTAATAAAAGAAAGTGAGTTTGATTAGACAAAGAAATGATAAAAAGATTTTGAAATTATCTTTGAAATTATAAAAGATAAATTGACCACCTCTCCTATTTTGAGGGGAAAAAATTAGGAATTACAATTCCTTATACATTGTGATGCTTCAGGTTATGCAATAGGGACAATACTAAAATAAATTGAGAACAAAATACCTTATGCCATCTATTATGTGAGAAAAAACTTACATGGGGTAGAACTCAACTGTACAATTATTAAAAAAATATTGTTAGTTGTAGTTCATACCATTAATAAGAAAACATTATATAAAAAGGTATAAAGTATTTATCCACACTAACCATTCTACCATTAAATATCTAATGAAAAAAACCATATTTGAGGAAGAGTGGTTATATGGTTGCTCTTATTGCAACAATTTAATGTTACAATTGTAGATAAAATAGGTAAAGATAATTTTATTATAGATCATTTTTCTCGTATGCATATATTTGATTATGATGAATTGATTCCTAATAATTTTCTAGATGAACATTTTTGTGCTCTTTTAGTTTTCACTCCTTGGTATGTTGATATTGCAAATTATTGTGTAATAGGATAGATGCCACAATTTTTTACATTGTATGAGAGTAGGAAGTTAGTGCATAAAAGTGTATCTTATATGTGGATCAAAGTAACATTGTTTAAATCTTGTCTGACCATGTGATTAGAAAATGTGTACAAGAAGATGATATATATGACATCATTCGGGCAGCACATAAAGAACATTGTGGAGGCCATTATTTTTTTTTTGGTAGATAAGATACTATAGCATTAATACTCGGGTTTTATAGGTTGACCCAAAACCTTTTACAAAAATCAGCCTAGGGCTGTTGATGAACATATCCTTACTAAGGATCCTATATATGTAAAATCTACATGCCGCTAAAGCCATTACATCCGATAAGGCACATAGCCTTTTATCAAAAAGAAACTTCCCATACAACATTTTGGGTATACCCCGAGAAAACACACATGCATCATAATTACAAAAAATAAATGGACACGGATCCCTTCCTTGAGACAACGGAGAAACAAAAAGTTGTAGACACACATAGCAGAGTACTGAAAAAAACTCCCACAAGCTCTGTATTGAAAGTTACTCTTAATAATTCTTTGGTAATTGCTTTCTTTCGTATATGATATACTTTGGTACCACATACTATCTTGGCCAATCAGCCTTGGAAAAGTGAACCTACTGGATAGATTTATGGCGGTGGCTATCTGGTGGTCCACATGGCTTTGGTTCAAAATCTTATATTGTCATTTATTTCCTTACCTATGATTATCAACCAAACTCAAATTACTAATACGACTAGGATCCATGTTATCTGACATGTGACTATCCCCATTAGTCTTTGTGGTATTTCCAAGCAGCATCCACGAAAACTGACAGCTCAGATAATTTTTATTGTGAGTCCAATTCAAAAAAGATACGGGAATACTCCTAGCCTTTGAAATTACAATACCTTTCCTGTTGGTAAATTCAACTATTATTCTTGGCATTCTTGTTGAATAAGGTCCTCTACTTCACTTGGGACACTGTGTTCCCATTTGAAAATTCCGTCACCATCGACACCCAAATTGGCCAGCTTATCAGCAATTTTGTTAGCTTCCTGAAAGACATATTGGGCTTTTTTGTCCTGTATTCGTTGGAAAAGGATCCTAGCCTCTTCAAAAATTGGTTTAGTCCTCCAAGGAGGTGTTTTCCAATTATTGAGGAGATTTATAACATGCATAGAGCCTCCTTCTACGATAAAATTGCCTTCTAAGTCTTGATTCATTTGAAGACCTCTCCACATAGCTCTAGCTTCAGCTTCGTTGTTCGTCCTTGTTCCCAAATATTCAGAAAACACAAGCATCATATTCCCATTATGATCTTGCACAATGCCACTAGCACCTACTCTTCCAGGATTTTCCTTAACTACTCCATAAAAATTAAGCTTAAACCAACTCGTAGGAGGTGGAGACCACTTAACAATGGTTCTAGGGTTGACTACCCTAGGCACAAACTCATCTAACAAGGTTAAGCTTAAATATTGAGCAATTTTGGTCTCCTGTAGATGAGTTTTACAACTATCAAAAGGGATAAGGTTCACATTCTTGTTGGCAAAGGATAGGATCCTATAAATGATAGTTTTATGATCATGGATAGACTCATTAAAGACTCTATGGTTCATTTCTAACCACACTTTCCAAAGATAGTGATTGAGACAAGTTTTCCACATGTATCTAAGTATTTGGATTGAAAATGGGTAAGGCCACTGGAAAAACAAATCAAGTACGATGGCTGGTTTAACCCATGAAATATTGAAGGCCTGAAAAACCCCACTTAGGACAGTCAAGGAAAAAGGGCACTCAAGGAAAATGTGATAAATGGTCTCCCAATTAGCCCTTCATAGATAACAATTATTAGTGATACAAATACCTTTACACATCATATTATCAATGGTTATAATTCTTCCTTCGAAAACCAGCCATGAAAAGACAATAATTTTTGGAATTAAACTTTTTATCCAAACTAAGTCCTTTTGGAGGACAAAATCCTTGTCATCAAGCAGAAGCTTGTAAGTTGATTTAACAGTGAATTGCTCGTTTTTCGTAGGAGCCCAAGTCACTTGATATTCCTTGGGTCTCATGGGGAAAAATTATTTCTTGAGAATGTTACAAAGATCATTTGATTCCACTTGATATCCCTAAATTCCTATTTGTTTCCATTTCATTCTACCTCTGTTCTCAACCATATAATCAGAGACTTTTCTGCCAATGAGTTCTTCTGTAATATCTCTAATTAGGGATAAGTTAGGATATTGCATCAATGGTTCATCCTTAGCCCACTTGCAATTCCAATAATTTATCCTCTCACCATTTCCTAAAACCCATCTTAAACATTTTTTGATGATTTCCTTACAATTAAGAATTGCTTTCCAAAAAGCAGAACTTTTGATTGGAACTGAGTCACTTAGAAATTCCATATTTTGAAGATACTTTCATTTGATGATAGTTGTCCATTCATTTTCTTCACCAAAAATGAAACGCCACACTTTCTTAGCTAGTAAAGCTAAATTTATATGAGCAATTCTCCTTAGACATAAGCCACCATTTTCCCTGGGTCTGTACACTTTGGTCCATCCTACAAGGTGTATCCTTTTTTTCTCCTCTGATCTAGTCCATAAAAATTCTTTTTGGAGTTTCTCAATTTTTTGGAAAACCTTCACAGGGGCTTTGAAAATGGAGAGGAAATAGACTGGAATGCTCTGAAGAGAGGCTTTAGTGAGGGTCAGCTTTGCTGCTTGAGATAGAATATGACCTTTCCATCTAGCAAGTTTTTTTTTAAATTCTTTCAATAACCCTGTCCCACATTGACTCTCTCGGAGAACCAATGAAAAGAGGAAGACCAAGATAGGAAGTAGGGAGGTTTGCTATATCACACCCTAAAATTTCTGCAATCCTTCCTTACCTCTAAATGGAGGTGTTCAAGAAATATAACTTGCTTTTACTGAAATTAATTTTTTGACCAACAACGTCCTCGTAGAGTTGCAAGATGTATTTAATTATTTTGGCCTCAACCACTGATGCCTTAGTCAATATAAGGGTACCATCGATGAATTTTTAGTGAGAAACAACCCTAGTGATAGATAGTAAAATAATTCAAACAAGTTATTTTTGACCTACTATACATAAGTATACCCATAGGTTTATCGACTAATGTGATTCTTGTCAAAGGGCTAGCAAACCTACACCCACAATGGAGATGCCTTTAGTACCACAAATAATGTTTGAACCATTCGAGAAATGGGAAATTGAATTTTTTGGTCCAATATATCCTCTAAGTAAAGGAAATAAACATGTACTTGTGTGTATAAATTATATCACCAAGTGGACTAAAGTAATAGCCTTTCCATGAGCACAAGCTGAGCATGTGGTTGATTTCCTTTATTTGCACATCATGCAACATTTTGGATCACCTAGAGAATTGGTTTCAGACCAGGGGTCTCAATTTATTTTTAATGTGATTGAGCATTTTATTAAAATATATCAAATCAAACATAGGAATACATCACCATATCATCCTAAATATAATGGGTAAGTAGAGGTTAGAAATAAAGAACTTGAAAATATTGTAACAAAAATTGTAGCCACCAATAGGGTTGATTTGGCAAAAATATTAAAATAATCTACATGGGCCTATAAAATAACTTGGAAAACCACCACAGGACTATGACCTTATGAAATGGTCTATGGTAAGCACGACATTATGCCTATTGAGTTTGAAATTAAAACTCTTTGCACAATAGTAAAAGTGATATGGATTTAGATCAAGCACAAAAGGAAAGAAGATTAGAGGTATTACATAGGATAGAATTGATGCAAGTATAGATAAAAAATGACATGATAAACATATTTTACCATGAACATTTCAACCAATATATTGGATCTTTCTATTTGCATCCCGCTTCCAAGATTTCCAAGGAAATATAAGGATGGAATGGCTTGGACCCTATAAGGTTGAATAAATATTTGGAAATTATATAGTTAAAATTAATCCCATTGATGATTCAATACGGAGGTTATTGGTTAATGCACATAGGCTTAAAATCTATAGGAAACCATTATCTAGAGCAAAATTTTTAAACCACCTTAAGTAACAGGTTGATTTGTAGTTCATTTCTACAATGGAATCAACTACTATTAAATAAGAACGTCTCTTTCTCTATCTAAAGCAACGAAAAAACATTAAAATAATAAATAAATTATTGACCTATAATCTACTATATACTAATAAAATAAGTGGTCATTAAAATAATATAGTTTAATCAGTCCTCTTGTTTGTATGTATAAGTACAAGTAGATAATGTGGATGGCAAAAATACTTACACTATTTGAACAATGAAAGAATATTATCATGGAAAAATAAAATTTCTTGAAAATGAACTAGAAGGTCACACCATGTTCTTTAAATATGCTTCCTTTATTTCATGATGGAGTTCAAACTTAAATTTTTTTTATTCATCTTATCATTCATCACTTTTCATTAGTGATATTAGGTCTTAAGGAAGAAATCATATTCAGTGTGTGAAGATATATTATTGCCTTATGGAAGGGAGGTCATATAGTCATGATGGTGTCACAAATTAATAAAACAAGGTAGTAAAAGACTTTGTTTCTTATAGCCCACAAGTAATAAAGGAAATAAAAGGATAATAAGGATAGGAATACATTTCCATCCATATGGTTATGCAGTCTGATTCCCCAAGGTTCTAATTCATTTCCTAAACAAAAGAGAGGGTAGTAAGGATAGGATTAAATTTTCATCTAGATGGTTATGTAGTCCAATTTCCCAAAGCCTTAAATATTCTTACTCAGGAAACATAGTAGTTAGGATAGGGTTATACTTACCATCAAGACTTTGATAGAGTGGTTGGAAATCTGATTCCCCAAAGCTCTACATTCCTCAACTTAAAAATGATATCTATATGTATGAGAAAAATGGTCAGTAAACTGGTTAAAAAATTGATACCAAAATTACTATCTTACTTTATTTTTCCAAAGTAGGTTTTGAATGTGTCCAACCATTGATAAAACCTATTTTTACAAACCAAAGTATTGTTGATTGTCATTGATTATTTCTTCTTATAAATTTTTTATGATGAAGTCCATAATGATAATAAAGAATGTAGAACATATGAACTTATTTATTTGGGACATTAGAAAAGTTTATTATGTAACCCATGGGATGTTTTATCAAGGGTCAAGAAAGACATCAATATTTTTGTAGAACATCTTTACTATTAGGAACAAATAGTTCCATTCCAAGAAGATATATTATCCTACAATATTGTTTAAATGGATTAGATTAAATAAGTAACCGATATAAGTAAACACCCTCATATTCTTAAATAAATAAATTATATATATATATATATTGTAATTAAGATTTTTCATAATACAAATCCTTATGAATAAAATTTTCCTCCTTATATGTTTTGTCTATGTAGCCAAAAGTTTAGTTTGGGGGAGAAGTAAAAGAATAATATAATATTTTATATAATATAGTTTGGGGAAGAAAAGAAAAAATGGAAACAATTTTTTCTCTTATGTAATATGTTTTTATAGTTCATTTTTGTAGTATAATTTTGTAGTTCATATCTATAGTTTATATATGTAGGACAGTTCCATAACTCATTTTTGTAGATCATTTCTATAGTTCATTTCCATAGCTTAGTTCTATAGTATGTTTTCGTGACAAATTCTTGTAAGTGTATGCTTATTAAATTTCCTAAGTATACGACTATAATAAATATTCATTAAAATACCAAGACCTAAGCCACATGCTAGTAGGAGCAAAGGTAATAAGACTCTACAACAAAGTGCCAAGCATCCACATAATTTATAAATATTATATGATCTCTCTAAATAGGGTGCATATGCTAGAAATTGGTCTCTCGAATAGGGTATATATATTATTTTTTGAGACTAAAATTATTGCATAAAAATGGAATTAATAAATTATATACATGTGTAATATGTTCCCGTGAAATCTTGGCACAGATATTATAAGCATAGGCCCTACCTTGAGAACCTATTGTGGGTGTTATGAACACATGTCACTCATTATTGAGAGGATCATGGGTTATCAGCCATAGGTGGCATAAGCAAGAACTCACACCACTTATCCTTAAGGTTATGACCTATCATTGCGGGTAACACAAATTTAAATATAAGTAATCCCCTTCATTTTTCTTAAGAGTTATCCAAAGGATATGAAGCAAGCGAAATATGTGGACACCCTTTATTAGAATGCAAATATGATTATCATCCAAAACATATTATTATAAATCATGGGAAAATATATATATACAAGTCTTAAATAAGTTGAAAATTAACACCATACAAATTAATCTTCAAGGATTGTTAGCCATTATAACACCTTCATGACATTATTAGATATGATTTCATAATAACCCTCAAGTTTGTATTTCACAACAAAGATCATTATCAATAGTGCTCATGTTCTCCCTATCATTATGCTATGAAATTGTATTATACGTGGCCATATTGGCAAGTGCCACATGCATGACCCTCGATGATGAGGTAGAGGTAGAGGTGGCACTGAAAAGCATGGCTACCTTTGAAGGTGATAAATCACCTTCAAAGTATATTTGGTAGATTGTGTAGCAAGCTTAAATGATGTATACTAAAATTGATTTCTCACTCATGTATAGTATATTACGGAAAGGTGAAAATACCAATAACAATGATGCATATTTCAAGGGAGGTGAACACCTTCCAAGCTAGACCACAAAATGTAAATATTTTCCAACTGCAAATAACAAGAACCATGTAAAGCAATGGGGATAAACACCTCATATTGAACATGGAAGCTATTGATTAAAAATAATCGATGGCCATGTTTTTTTTTAACAAAAACTCAAAATAATATAGAAGGAAACCCTAATTTTTGTGTGTGATCCATTTTTCTTCTTTACAACTTAGCTAGAGCAAATTTTAGATAATTTGATGTTGATCACACTCTAAAATACCGATAGAAGTATGGTTTCACTTTGAATTTCATTTGTTTGATTGTAATTGCATCCAAATATGTTGTGCAAAGGATGAATTCAAGAATATATGGTTTTACTAAGGGATATGGTTGAGGAGTTGTAGATATATACTAAAATAGGGTGTAGATTCAATGAATCAACCAAACATATAGCGAACCAATTAGTATTCATCATCTATAAAATTAGCCATATGATGGCATAATGAAAACTAAACCAAAAATATTATTTTAATTCCTTACCCCTACAGCCATAGTAGAACCCTCGAGTAGCCATGATAAAATCTACTTTCCATAAGATAAACGAATCCCCTCCCATTTCTACTTAGATATCGAGTGATTTTTTAAGGAACCTATTTTTGAGGGAAGGGTAGTGGGAAGCCCTAAATTGATTATAAGGTCATGACTAGGGGGTGGCTGAGAAATTTATCCTAAATTATGATTTCATGTTCATGGTCACACATTTTTTCAGTGTTAGGGTAGTGATTATCCCCAACCTGATTTATAAATTTCTCCATCTACTTGAGGTGGGTTAAAAATATTTTAATTGTAGTGATATGGAAGTATCCTAGTTCATTGAGAATTTTTTGGAGAAGTGTTCCCTAATATATGATAGATAAGGTTGAATCAAAGGGGTGGAAACCTCCTCCTTACAACTTAAATGGTAGGAAATTACAAACCTAGTGATGAAGTTATCCACTATTGAAGGGAGGTTATCAGTATGCAGACTATACAATCTAAAATTGCTTATCAAAATTAAATCAAAATTAAATTCCCCAAGCATGAAGACTGTGTGATCAATCTACGATACTTCCTATATAAGTCCCTAACATCCATTATTGATATATTTTAGGCAAGTAAATCTAGAGCTAAACCCAAATTATACTTGATGACCCATCATGCTTTAATAAAAATGCTTATCCTACATAAAATGGATGACATTGGTATCACATGGGATAAAGTGTTAGAGGAGTCTAACTTTTTTGTTTACTTTTTTGAGGAAGAATTTGATCAAGAAGATACATTTGAGTCCAATTATAGATAGGAGGAAGATGAGTCTCTTGTGTATAAAATGTTCACCCAAGCTAAAGCCACTAAGTCCTCGAAATCCACCTCACCTACACTAATCAAGAAGATAAGATTTGATGAATTTAACCCAAAAAGTATAGAAGGGGTGAAACATCAAGACAACTTGATAGTCCATAATCAATTCTAATGACCATAAGTCCTCAGTTAGAATCTTCTGATATCCTAGCCTAGATTTGTACCAAATAGAACATGTTGTAATATCATTTGGAAAGCTTTTGCAAGGAGTTTGTGGAACATGTAGCCTTAGTGGAGAGAGTTATCTCCACTCAAAACAAACTACTTAGATAGATATATGCAGAAGTCAATACCAAGGTGACCAAATTTGTTGAGCATGTCTCCTAATCATTGATATCTAGTGCCTCACCTAATAAGAGTTTAATAGGAATGATAAGGTACTTGGTCAACTTTAGCAAACACTTTGCTCTATCCAAGGTGTTTTATGGGGATAACTCACCAATATTGTCCTCATTTTTGGGAGATTTTAGGTTTCAAAAGTGAGTTGATTTGACACATGGAACACAGAAGATAGGCCCCACTATAGATCTTAATATTCTATTATATATAAATAAGGTAATCAATACAATCACCAAATCGGTGGGAAAAAAATCCCCACTAGTGGAAAATATGACATCACAATTTCCATGCAACACATCAGGTATAGGGGGAAAATAGGAAGATGTGGTCTACTTGAATATTGTGGCCACTGAGAAAACACTAAACCCTATCATTGTTAGATAACATATCCAAAAAATCAAATGGGAAAAGTTGAAAATAAATGATCATCATGCTCCATTCCAAGCTTCATCCAATATTAGAGCTAAAAATGTTTAATTTTTAATATTTTTTTAGATACATTGTCATAAAAATACAAACTTATATTTATTTTTATTTGTATATGATATGTCCTTCTGGTTTTAGCAACATTATGTTAATGTGTGCATGAGGACATGCACTTCCTTCAATTTGAGGGAATATGATGAGGTTTGGAATTTGATTATAATATGTAGTTTATTATTGTATTTAAGTTGCATCCTTCATGATATATGCAAATTTTGATCAATAATGTGTATGTTTTTGTACGATCTATTATGAATGTTATCTATAACTTTATATTATGAATTATTAAAATTTTACATGAATTTCTTTAAATTGTTGTGTTGTTAACAGGTAAAAGCTACAAGTATTCATGAAGATTGCTACAAAAGAATATGCTTGAAATAGCCTATGGTAGAAAATGACTGAAGTAGTTGAAAAATATCTGCTATAGAAGGGAACTACAAAAATAGTCTACATAATCATTTTGTAATCCCTAGCAGACCTATTATGTACCAATAATACACCACAAGTATTGACAACTTAGCCAATATTGTGTGCACACTTGAGTTAGTAAAATATAGTTGTTATCTTCTAAAGCAAGACTATTGGTTGAAATTATGAAATTTATTAATTAGGAGTGTTGGCAGTTTTGCATCTTGCCACATTAAAATTTTGATAAAAATTTTGTTAAATAGTTTTTGATTGTAAAAATGACGAATACAATGGATCAATGTTGCAGTGTTTTATGTAATGTGTTGCAATTCATTTTTGTGTATTAAGTTAAAATGGAAATAATGGAAATAATGGGTGTTATAAGGTAAAATGGTTGTGGGAAATGTTGTGTAAATCAGTTGAAATCTCCCAAATATGTCAACAAAAATAGTGCCTAGAGACCAAGGGTAAAGTAGACATAGCACTCTTTTCACCTCAAGTGAAATGTGAAACCCTTTTTGCCCTTCCTCAGGGTAAATACATCATTGTTTTCTTGAAAAACTCATTGCAAAGCAAATGGAAGAGCAAAAATGTGTTTGACCCAAAAGTGCGGTAAAAAACCCATTCACCCTACTTTGGGGTGAACGTAAATTTGAAAGGAGAAAAAATGTTAAGTTGGAAAATATGACTTCGCCCCAAATGAGGGGTAAAATTCCCTTATGCCCCTCCTTGGAGTTAAACCCATTTAAAGGAAAGGCTCATGGCAGACCCAAAGTTGAGGTGTGATGACAACGAAATGGAGTGCATTCACCCTAAATATGGGGTTAAATCATTGTTTGCCCCACCTTGGGATGAACATAATAAAAAATGAGTGACGATTCACATAGTCAGTGCATGGAAAATTCAACTGGACTTTCACCCCAAGTGAGGGGCGAAAATCCCTTTCACCCCTCCTTGGAGTAAAATCCCAACATCAATGAATTCAAAAATGTTGTGCCATGGGTCCAGCAAAGGTTTTGTTCATAAAGTGTAAGCAATAAAAATTTTACTCACACTTTAGGTGCATATCACGCAAGGGAAGCAAGGCACCAAGTTATGACATTAAAATATCAAGGTTCTTTCACCTCAAGAGAGGCGTAAAACTACATTTCATCCCTCTTTGAGATTAAAGCATATGGAAAAGAAGTATGTTGTAGGCCCCACAGTGGTACACATTGGTAAAAGAGTTTTTTAAATGTTTTCACCTCAAGTGACGGATGAAATACCATTCACCCCTCCTTGGGGTGAATGTATATTCCAAAGGTAAAAGAGTTTCTAAAGGAAGAAACTAGTAGTGCTTTCATCCTAGGTGAGAGGTGAAAGTCCCATTCACCTCTCCCTAGAGTAAAATGACATGAGAATGGTTAGAAGCACCAAAAATAAAAATAAAGGTGTATAATAATGTGTTTCACCCAAATTTGCTCAAGGGAGATTTTTTTCACGAAAATGAAGCGAATGCGATGCAAAGGGTTCTAAAATGAATAAAGTTGTGGGTTATGAATTGGGTGAATTTACATGGAGTGGTGAAAAGTATGATGCAAAGACCTAGGGTGAGATAAACTAAATATTGTTGTTTTATGGGCACTCCTCCCAAAATTTGGAATGGATAAAAGAAGTGGAAATGCGCCTTTGCTCAGTTTTACCTATCTCTCCATTTAGGGTGAAGTTGTTTTTTTGCCTCTATGTAGATTTTTTGAAGGTGTCTAGTCTTAAGAATGATATGAATTTAATGATTGTGGTGGAAGGAGTTATGTTCCTAGATTTCATGTTTAAAATACTATAGGATTAAAGATCACAGAATGATTTTCATAAGTTCCAATACATTCCCAATTTACTTCACCTCTTTTCTAAGCAATACTCAGATATGGTAGACTTCCTTTACGAAGGGTCAATTTCCAAGGAACAATGGAGGTATCAATTCAATGACCATATTTACAAATTTTCATGCACCGATGCTTGAATTTATCAATTTCCCAAGGGTTTTCCCATAAAATATGGATCGTTGTCATAGAAGAAATATTTTCAAGAATTTCGAGGAATTTCCTCATGAAGGTTCTTGATCTATAAATATTTTGTCTTTTTATGTATTAAATGAAAATAGATTAAAACCTCTATAAATACTAGATATTTTCAATGTAAAAGAGGGAGGATACACACTTTGTACAAAAACTCTTCAATTTTTATGCATAAATAGAAGTAATTTGGCTTCTGATCCTGCAAAAAATTTATGTGTGTGCTATATTTCTACTCTAAATCATTTCTATTTGATGCTCATGTTCATTATTTACTAAGTTTAAATTCTAAATTTAGATTTGAACACAACTGGTGAGGGAGTGAGTACTAGAATGCAACCCTGGAAGTTGTCTCTACAAATTTGTAAGTGGATTCTTTTGGCTTATTTCTATTCTATGCTACCATAACACTTGACTTGGATTCTTGCTTCTAGTATGTCCCCAATCCTACATATTCTAGTCTGTGGCTATATTTCCCATTTATTTTGATTATTTTCATTTCTTTCCCACAAATCTAGACTTAAATCGGTGTAGGATTAGTAAGGGAGCCATCCCTCTCTGGAGATTGGCTCGAAGGATATTTATTCCCTCTAGCCTTTCAATGTTGGCTGTGTCTAGGGTGCACAAAAGTATGTTTTGTATTTTAGATAGATATTTGACCAACAATTTTTGGTATGTCCGATGGGACTCATAAGTCTCATATTGAGGAATATATGCAACATTAAGATCTTGATGTTCACCTTTGTATTTTTAAGCTAGAACATATGGTGACTCATATATACACAAAAGTATTTGAACGTGAAGTTTTTGAAAGCTGTACTTCACGATCACAAGATCAAAGGCCAAAAATCCTGAAAACCATGTTGAGTTCTTTGAAATTGATACCCAAAAATTAGAACACCCTAGACTAGTCACATCAATTCTGACATTAGTCGCAACATCTTCATAGATAGCTAATGTGTTTTTCATGCCTTCGAGTCTAGCTATTACTTATACTAGCATCCCACCTCTTCAATGTCACACACCAATTCATATGGCTCAAAATCCACCACCACAAAAACCATGGCCACCAAGGTAGTTCCCACCATGGAATAGCTTAGGAGCTTTGAATATGCAAGCCCAAAATCTAGTCCCTTAAGCAATGTTAGAGGCTTTACCTACCTATGATGGTACTAGTAAGACTTCTTACGAGAATATCCAAGATGTGGCTTCTTTGGTGATAATACATGGTATTGCAGATAAAGATATTATGGTAAGATTACTTTTGTTATCACTTAGAAGAAAGTTGTTGTATTGGTACAGGTCCTTGCCACCCGCTACTATCACCACCTAGGACCAGTTGGTAGAATTATTGATCAATAAATTTCATGAGCAAGCTGACTCTTTTTCTTTGCTAAATCAATTCATGAATATCCAACATAGGATGAAATAGTGGATTTCAATGTCAGGTTCACTCAAATATGGTAGAGAGTCCCTAATGGCCTTCGACCCACTCATGAGCAAGTTGTGTTTTATTATCTCTGAGCCTTCAAATATAACATTGGTATGGCTATCCAATAGGCCAATGTCAATACATTTCCAAATTTGTACACGTAGACACAAAATACCAAGGTAGATTTTATTGCCATAGGTAAGTTTCCTCCAAAGATAACAATACCCATTATTCCTGATCTTCCACATCATATGTACTCTAGTGCATTTTCACAACCTATGTCTTCTATGTATCCCATTCGTTCATGGAGCTTGAGTCCACCTCAAATTGCTCTAATTCTAGTTCCACAACTTCCTGCTCCAAATATTCTGTAATTACTTGCACCAGTTGTTCTGTAGTTGCTAGCCCCAGTTCCATTCCCAGTACTACTAGCTCCACCAGCACCTCTGCCCCTACCAGTACTTCTTGTGCCTTAAAATATTGATCCCTATATAAAAATACTATAGGAGATGCAATCACTCAACTCAACAGTGAGGCCAATATCGAGTGAGATTAAATATGTTAAGAAGAAGTAATATAAAGTTGACTTTCAATCAAGGAGATTTCAATCACCGCCGATTACTAGAGAATATCCAATTTTCAGGAAAGGTACTAAAATAAATACAACTATTTTGGAAAATAAATAAGCTAGTAAATTAGAGTAGGCATATTGGTGTTCTACCTATAATGATCCTCATGGTGAAGATACATGCATGATTTATTTAAAGTATGTATAGATGTTAGCAAAGATTTTTGTTGGTGGAAAAATTAATATGATAATGGAATTTGATCATAATTTCATGGTTCCCTCCTTGGATTAAGTTTTAATCCTTATGAGAGCTAGAAAGAAGCTGGTTATTGTTGATCTAGCAGAAATGGAGCTGCTAAAGGTTCCCACTGAAAAAAAGGAACAAAGTGAAAGGTACAATCATAAATAAAAGCACCTGGAACAACAAGTAAACAACAAGATTCTATATTTTTGAAGGATCTATTGCCCAACTAAGATCAAGAGAAGTTGTAGATGAAGGCATCAACTTCATAGTTTGCAGCTACTCAAGTACAAACTGAGGCAAAAGAATAAGCTAAGGAGTACCTCAAGTACCCATCGTTGACCAAGCAGAAAAGGGTATAAGCTACTCAACAGTATCGAAACAAATATGATTTTTCTAGTGAATAAAAGGGCTCTAGTACTTTTGATTATAATATTGTTGAGGAAATGAAAAAAATTCCTACAAAGGTGAGTTTGTATGATGTGTTGCACTTACCTGGAAAAGTTAACCTATTACAAGAATTTCTAAATTCTATGAAGGTTAAAAATAAAAGTCCTATCCAGATAGTGTTTGCACAAACACTAAAATCTTCTACCATTAGTAAGAATATACCACCTTCATTCTATTTGTCTCTCAGAATGGAAGGTTGGATCGTGCATAATTATATGATCGACTTTGGTGTCGTGACTACTATCATGCCAAAGGTAGTAAATGAAGTCATGGGGATGGAGTACATGAGGAGTAATCCAAGTGTTTTACAATTGTATGGAACCCCATTCAATATGGTGGGTGTGATTAAGGACATTCCCATTATTTTGCATAATATACCATAAATCACTGTCATTCAATAAGTAGTTGTAGTCAACCTAAAGCTATATTTCATCATGTGTCTTTTGATGAAATTCACAAAAAATCTAGGAGGATATATTTCCATGGATTATTCCCATTTTGAGATTCCTTTTAAGGGAAAAAAAATCTAGATCTATAATTAAAAGCCTTTCGCTTTTCATATAGAAAAAATTGAAGAAGAGAAAAATATCACTAGCACAGTTAACATAATGATAGAAGAAGTGCAAGAAGTAGACTTTATGGAAGAAGAACTTGGTGAGATTCATCTGGAAGATGAATTTTCATTGATGGATTGCAATGCAATTGTGGAAACTGATATCGGTTGTTACACTATAACTAAACCTCAACAAATTGAAGTAGAAACTTCTGGTTCCTAAGGTCTTATCTCTGATCAATTGTGGAAGTTATATTTTGATGGTGCAAGATGCAAGAAAGGTGTAGGAGATGGAATTCTTCTTGTTTTATAATATTATAGAAAACCTACTCATATCAGTTAACTTGGAGCTACACAAATAATACCACTGAATAAGAAGCATTGTGTATTGGTTTGAAGAAAGCGGAAAAGTTGGGAATCAAACAATTGTAAATTTTTGGAGATTTTGATCTTATTGTTAATTAGACTACAAAAAAATATGTGTCAAAACAACATTGTTTAAATGCCTACCGTAACAAGGTATGTGATTTTTTTTAGTCCTTTACAACACTAAATATTTAGGGGATTTTGTTTGAGAAAAATAATCATGTACACATCTTGGCTTTCCTTGGTGTTAATTTCTCTCCCGTAGAACAAGTGGTTAGTACACCAAATACCATGAGGGTAATTTATATACCTTCGGTATCTGATAAAAACCTATATTGGTAGATTTTTGATAGTGACAAACAGATAGTTAACTTCCTGATTAAAAAAATTTCTAGCACGAAATAAATAATATTGGCCGAAGAGGAAATGGAAGGGATGATTCAATGGAAGAATAACCACATTCCTAGGGGACTAATTTTGCTTGAGAGCTTGTTTGATAAAAATTACAAGGCATAGAAACATAAGATCAAGGTGGATGCAAAGGAGTACAAAGAAATGCAGTTAGAGCCTGATAAAGTAATTAAATTTGGAATAAATTATACATCTAGGAAGTTTGAGGACATTAAGAGTTTGTGTTATGAATTCCTTGATATTATCATGGAGATATCCTGATCTGAAAGGGTATGACAAGAACATGATACAACACACTATTGATTTGCAAGAGGAGGTGAAGCCTTTATAATAAAAATAGGAGCCTGTTAATCCAAATATGAAGGTTCTTATGAAAGTAGAACTGCTAAAAATGTTAGAGGTAAGAATAATTTATCCTATCAAGTAATCAATATGGGTGGAAAATTTGGTTCCAGTTCAAAATAAAAATGGAGACATTCACCTGTGCATGGAATTTCAAAATTTGAACCAAGCATATTTGAAATATCACTACCCCCTACCATAGATTGATTAGATTCTTCATGCAGTCACTGGAGCACATATATTTTCATTGTTGGATGGTTTTTATGGCTATAACCGTATTTGGATGAAGGACAAATATCAACACAAAAAAATATTTATTACAAAGTAGGACACCTTCGCATATAAAATAATGTCATTTGGTATTTCCAATGTTGGTGACATATTTTAGAGAGCTATGGATATTGCTTTTGGTGAGTTGTTGAATCAATTTATTATACTTTCCCTTACTCCCTAGTGTATGGGAAGGAAGCAATTTTACCCACCCACATCAAGCTCCTAGTTCTTCAAACTTTATAGTTTTTTAAATATGAAGATGACGAATCTGATTCCATGAGTGCAATGTTGGCTCAACTTCTACAGCTAGAAGAGGAGAGATTAAAATAATATGTCACTTTCATTTAACATGCTAAAATCATGTAGAAGTGGTTCGGTGAGAAGATGACAAAGCAAAAATTTTAGGTTGGATATTTGATCCTCAAATGAAATGAGAACAAAGCTAAGCGTGGGAAGCACCACAAGTTTGATGCGATCTAGGAGGATCCATTTTAAGTTTCAGGGGTAAATTCAACATATGCATATCATCTCCAAGACATGGATGGTTGGGATCTTCCAATTCTAATTAACGACCTTCATTTGAAGGCTTACTTTCAGTAATATTATCAAAGGTGCAAGTATGTAAATATGTACAAAGTTTATTTTCCACAAGTGTTTTATTACAAAAAAAAATAATGAAGTTGACTCTGCTACAAAATGCCAGGCTATGCTCTAGAATAAAATCACTTTCATTCCATAATGTTTATTCTCTCTAAAAATTAATTTCTTTTTGAAAATGTTTTCTAAGAACACATTATGAGTTTCGAGTGGAATTAATTATTTTATTGTAATATTTTTAGCAGGTATATGAGGGCTTCGAGGTTAAAAATGATTTATTGTCAAAATCAAAGGAGTACGAGAGATAAGGAGATATTAACTTTGCAAGAATTCTGGGGGTGAAAAGCATTTTAAAAAATATTCGAGAGCACAAAGTGAAAGTATGGAACTGGAAGCACTTTCACCCCAAGGAAGGGGTGAAAGTCCCATTCACCTCCATTTGGAGCACGCACATTTTAGAGCAAGAAAAAAAATATTAAGAATGTTGAGCCAAAAGGGCTTTCACCCCAAGTGAGGGGTGAAACTCCCTTTCACCCCTCATTGAGGCAAAAATATATGCAACCGAAAGTAAGTATTGGGCTCTGCACAAGGAGGATCGTTACAAAGGTGGGGTAAATTTCATGTGCTTCTCTTCAAGGTAAACATGATTTCAATGATGCATAGTGATAGTCAAACAAAAAATGGTCAACAATGATTTCATTTTGTGTGAGGGGTGAAACTCCCGATCGCCTCTCACGAGGGTGAAATAACATGTAAAGAGTTTAAAATATGGGGGCATGTTTCGACATTGCACGCAACTACATACAAAGTGTTTTGGTGGACTCAATATTGGAGTGAATTAAAAAAAGAAAAGAAAAATAATTTTCATCATTTCTTCCTTTAAATATCAGATTCACCCTGATTTTTTTTTAAAGTGATGTTAAGATATTTCAGTGAAATCGTTTAAATTATTTTTTCAGCAAAGGTCAAATTGTTTTATGAGTACCAATTGGAACAAATATTTTAAAATTATTATTTTACCCAATTAAGTGAGTGCTGAAAAATAATTTAAATGAATTTTAAATTATAAAATAAAATGAGGAGGGCAAAATAAAACAAAAGGAAAAAGAAAAAGCAAAATTAAAGCTCCAAGTTGGAAGATTTTTTAAGAAGATAAAATCAATGCTTTTTCTAAAAATATAGGGTGAAAATTAAAAGTAGTTATTCACTTTAAAATGAGGGTTTTCACCATGGAAGTAAATCAAAAAGGTTGAAGGTGCTTTCGAGAGAAGAAGACACAAAGTGTGCCACCAAAGTGATTTCGCTCCTTAGCTGTTTTTTAGGCATGTGATAATTTTTTAGCACAAGTAAAATCTTTCTTATGATTTTAGAGCACCCCAAATAGAATGTTTTCGCTCAGATTTTTTGAGAGCTACGTTTTGGTATTTTCAAGGAGTAAAATATCTAGGTATTCCCAAAATGCATTTATTGGCTTATTTGTGGCAGATTTATTTTTTCAAAGTAGACTATGGTTATGCATAAGGGGTTGGACTCAAAATGTACTTGTAAAAAAATGGCGAATCCTAATTAAAATCAAGCTGAATCATGGTGAATCCTAAGAAAATCAAATAATTCATCTTCATACCAAAATTTTAGGTATTTGAATCCCCAAAAAATAATATCATCTTTGGGATATATTTTGACCTATTAAATCACCTTATTACTTCATAAAACATCACCATTAGATCAAGCTCAAAAAGAGTTTTCCAATGAGTACAAATATGCCTATGTTTGGATATATATTGTGGCAAATTGACCCTAAAAAAAAATTGATCCTGAAAATTTTAGGTGAATGGGCCGACATCGAGGATCCTCATATTCGCCAATTTCCAATTTTGAAAATTCTAATATTCACCAAGTTTGTGAATATTCACCACTATGCATAACCCTGAAGTAGACATTAGGGAGCCAGGGCATGTTGTTCGAGGGCATGACATGGCAAGGGCACAATTTTCAAAAAATATATGATGATGAATAAAGATTGATTACCATTAAATCATGGGAAAAAGTGTCAAGTGAGTGGACGAAGGTGTACGATCTCCCGAATTACCAAATAGATTCACCTCATTTACTACAGTAGTTGGAGGTATGCTCTATAAATAGAATGGGTAAAATTATCCAAAGGTTAAATTTTAAGTTTGCCATTGCATTTTTAAGTTTTACTTGTACAAGTTGTAGAAAGCTCTTAGGGTTGTCAATATTTATACAATGGGCAAGAAAAATGTAGAAGTGAAGGATGTCGCAGATTCCAAGCAGTCAAAAATGAAAGCAAAAGGCGAGAAAAAATCCAATAAATTTTGAAGGAATTAAAAATTTGACTTAGATCCTTATTTTGACACCACGACAAAAGTCGGGGATTGTATCATTACCAAAAAGGATGTGGTTAAACTTTGGCAAGATGTGGAATTCACAATTAAGTAGGGATTGAAATCGAAGAGCCCTTTAATTGTGCCATATTATATGCAATTATTTTTGTACCTGTGTATACCTATACATGCTTACCCGGAGTTGGTGAAGCTGATTGCTAGATTTTATAACCCAGCTACCAAGGTTGTTCAAAAGATGAATGGTGAGGTGATCTTCTTTATTTATTCCAATGTAGTAAGGGAAGCATTTTCTTGTGGTTTGAATCCTCCCTTCGACATGATCTGTAAAAAATTACACATCAATGAACAAGAGGAGAAATATGTGTCCATTGTGACAAGTGCTAATTTATGGAAATGCAATTAACCTGAGAGCCACAACTAGGGTAGTTGCCAAATATGTTGAAGCCACTTTTTGATTTTAAGAGCCTTGAAATATTCTCAATGCTAGCATGGGTTACTGGTCTCTCTACGGATTCCATAGTTAATAAATGGTAGGCGATACTTATATAGTGTATATCACAGGTGGAGTTTTATGCTCCGATAGTAATAAGGGCTGACACAAGTCCGATTTATTTCGATTGGGATGATTTTACATACCAAAATATTCACATTCAGTTGGAAATAATGAATATGGGAGAGGTGAATTCATTCAAGCATACACCTTTCCTCATTTGTCATTTATTTTTCCATTTGCATCAACGTTTTCATTTATAGTGGTTAAACAAGTTGATGAGGCGAACAAGGTTTTGTTGGTTTATATGTGGACTCCCACTCTATCAAGGAGGCAATCATTCTATAGTTTTAATTCCTTATTTTTGGTCACCACAATTGATATGATTTACGATAAGAGTGAAAGGGTATCACAAGCTATGAGAGAGGCATTTGCCATAGTAGAGAAGGGTGATATATTCTTGCTAACTCAAGGTGTGGTTGTACGGATTTTTGGTTTCACGGATAAGGTATTCTTGCTTCCATATTTTGCCACTTAGCATATTTTCATAATGGATGTGGTGCACAATAATGACTATGTTAATTATTTTTATGGAGCAGGGGATGGTAAGAGGACAACGTGTATGATACCTTCAAATTCGGTAGTATAGAGGTGAACCAGGTTGGTCAGAATAGATTTATCATAGAGGCTCTCCAAGACTTGGGTCTAGTGGAACTACCTCAAAGATGGAGGTATGACCCATTGGGTTATTTTTTGGAAATAATTAAGGCCAAATAGTTTCATTACTACACACAACCAGATATCTAGAAAAATCATAATAATTTTGAGGGGCACGATTTGGAGTTGCATGTTGAAGCCATTATGTCACTTCCATCGTGGCATGATTTTACGATCAAGAGGCTGAATATAATCCCACAATGCATAGAGAGCATATTCCTTCACTGGGACTATTTAGCTAGATAAAGGATCAGTTGCCTATATGGTCTGAGGAAAAGATCACAAATTGGTGGATAATGAGGGTCCACCAAGGAAAAATTACATCACCTTATGGTTTGAATATGTATGAAGCATTTTCTAATACATATTATGAGTTTGTTGACATATATAAACCTATCACTTTCTCCAAGGTCATACCTTGAAGCTTTTAAAAATCTAATAGCAAAGAAAGCATGGCTGAATAAGAATGCTCGATAGTCGAGGGAGTGAAACATGAGGAGGAAAAATAGTAGTTTATGTTTAAAAGAAGATCTTAGTGGAAGAAGAAAAGTGTAGAAGAGGTATTTCCTTTTCCTAAGGCTATGAATAAGCCAAGAATTGGTGTTGTTTCCTCATCCACTATTGCAATTTCCATGACTAAAATTACTGCATCTACGGTAAATCCTCCACTAGTGTCAGTTGCTCAGGTTAGCATTACCCAAGAGCTTCCATTAATTCAAGAGCAGTAATTGAACCAGCATATGGATATCGTAGATCTTGAGGTGGAACCAAAAAATTTAAAAGAACCTATTTTGCAACCACCTTCATCATTATTTCACACGATTCCCATGCCAAAAGGTACATCTTCTCTGCCCTCTTCTTCCACTTAGGAGCAAGTAGTGGTTATTACTTCATTTCCTTCATTTTCTATGTATTTTGTCCCTCCATTTGGTATACCCTCTATTTCCATTTTACCATATAGCTCTCACCCGCAAGTCACTACTACTCCTTCTTCTTTCCCCTTCTCTTCAGCCTCCCTTTCCTTTAGTTCATTTGCATTAGGTCCAGATCCATTTTTGCATTCCTCACCTTCCATTCCTATCACAACTTCCACTACATTTGTAAGTATGTAAGCTCATCCATGAGTGGGTGTAACTACATTTGAGTTTAGTACTTCCATTCATTCCACTATTTTGGTCCCTCCTCTGATTTCTATTTCCTCTTCTTCCCTAGAGCCTAACCATGCACATGATATTTTCCCTTTCATCCCATTTTTGGAGATGCAGGTGTTGCCCAAGACCAAGGTGATGCCCGAACAACCAATTTTTGACAAGATTAGTCGAGCTCATATCAGTTCATCATAGTGGCTATAGATTTGTAGGAGAAATTAGGCACTTGATCCAACTAAACCACTCAAGAAATTCACCTTCGATCTGGTTTCTATGGAGGCTAACACTACCAAAATAATTCCCCTGGTTCAAAAACCATAAGGAGAAATAATTCCAAGTGATTATGCTTAAGAGACATGATAAAGGACTTAAAAAATATTGATCCTACTGAGAATATGGGGAACATCCAAGTTGATATGAGCTCAGTTTACATGCACGACAATAACTACGAGCATATATTTTATGACATCAAGGAAAATATTTTTGAGGTTGAAGAAGATTTTGTATAAACTAGAGCGTAATAGGAGAAGATGATAAAGGAGATAGAACAATGGAAATTGTAGGTGGAATCCCACAAGAAGTCAAAGGACATAGTAGAGTAGCAAGCGTAGTCACTAAAGATATAGCTTGATTCCATACATAACCAATTGGAAGAGAAGGTTACATAGGCTGTGGGCTTCTTTCAGAAGATAATTAAGGAGGTCCATCTTCAGTTTGCTCAAATTTGTGATAAGTTGGTGGTAAGAGCAATTATAGTTCTGGATACAGATTCAATTGAGCAAGTAATTAATGGATAGTACTAAGGAGATGCTAGAGCCACACATGGAGTTGTTAGTAAATATCCAAGCCTTGGTTCAATCTAATATGCGTATTCGACCCATAAGTGATATGGATTGAGCCTAGTCTACTGCCAAAGTTACACTGTGCAATTATTTTCACAAGTTGGGTCTAGTGAGATAAAGTAGGAAACTCCTTAACCTAATTAAATAATAGCATTTTATTTCAATGGTTCATTTTGACACTCTCACTGATAGGGGATTCCCATATTTTATAGATGAATGGGGTGAGCCACTACCAAAGGTACAGTTAGAAGATTTCTAGAAGAATTTTATGCATAACACATAAAAAATGGATAGGTGGGAAGACCCAATTACTGAAGAACAATGTTGCTGCTCATGAAAGAGTTCACTCGTATGGAGCCATCATTGTTTGAATTAGATTAGAGATCTAAGCACCTTAGCTTGGAGGATACCTGCAATCTATGGTACATTTATTAATCACTTAGTGTTCCTTGACCATTTACCATAGATTCTTGGGCTGAAGCAATTACATTTTATGAAATCACCTATGAAATTTTAAAGGAATAAAAATAGCAGGTGACAACATATCAGGTGGTAGTTGAGTAGGTGCAGTGGAAGACATCCAAAGCAGAAGTGCAAACCAAGGCAGCTCGTAATGTAGACCACTAAAATCCCAATAGATAGAGGCCTAGGATTTTTTGCATCCATATGAGCTGGATATCCCAAGGGCTACCATAAATATTGGTAGTTTTGCATCTTTCCACATTAAACATTTGATCAAATATTGTGGAATATTTTTTATTGTAAAAATGGTGAATATAGTGAATCAATGTTCCAGTGTTTTATATAATGTGTTGTAGTTTATTTTTGTGTATTAATATTCCTTCTAATTTTCATGGATATCATGATTATAAATAATGGGTGTTATAAGGTAAAATGGTTATGGTAAATATTGTGTAAAATCAGTTGAAATCACCCGAAGGTGTCAATAAAAACAGTGCCTAGAGACCAATGGTAAAGTAGACATAATACCCTTTTCACTTCAAATGAAGGTTGAAAACCCTTGTTGTCCTTCCTCGGAGTGAAGACGTCCTTGTTTTCTTGAAAACCTCACTGCTAAGAAAAGGAAAGAGCAAAAATGTGTTTACCCCAAAAGTGGGATGAAAAACCCATTCACCCTACTTTGGGGTGAATGTAAATTTAAAATGAGAAAAAATGTTAAGTCAAAAAATATGACTTCACCCCAAATGAGGGGTGAAATTCCCTTTCACCCTTCCTTGGGGTGAAAACCCATTTAAAGGAAAGGATCATGGTGTGCTCAAAGTTGAGGTGTGACAGTAATGAAATGGAGTGTGTTTACCCCAAAGGTGGGGCGAAAGCATCATTCTCCCCACCTTGGGGTGAACATCAATAAAAATGAGCTATGATTCACCTAGTCAGTGTATGGAAAATTCAAGTGGACTTTTGCCCTAGGTGAGGGGTGAAAATACCTTTCACCCATTCTTGGGTAGAAATCCTAGCATCAATGAATTCAGAAATGTTGTGCCGTAGGTCCAACAAATTTGTTGTTCACAAAGTTGAAGTGATAATGTTTTTGCTCACAATTTAGGTGAATCTCAAGCAAGGGTAGCAAGGAACTAAGTTATGGCATTAAAATATGAAGGATATTTCACCCCAAGAGAGGGGTGAAACTACCTTTCATCCCTCTTTGAGGTGAAAGCATATGGGGAAGAAGTACGTTGTGGGCCCTACAGTAGCACACATTGGCAAAAGAGTTTTTAAATGGTTTTGCTTCAAGTGAGAGGAAAAAATCCCATTTTCCCCTCCTTGGGGGAACATATATTCCAAAATTAAAAGAGTTTCTAAAGGAAGCAACTAGCAACACTTTTGCCCTAGGTGAGAGGCAAAAGTTCCATTTACCCCTCCCCAGAGCGAATCAAAATGAATATGGTTAGAAGCATAAAAAATGAAAATAAAGGCATATAATAATGTGTTTCACCCAAATTTGTTCAAGGGAGATTACTATCATGATTATGGGGTGAACGTGATGCAAAGGGTTGTAAAATGAATCAAGCTATGGGTTGTGTATTGGGAAAAATTACATGGAGTGGTGTAAAGTGTGATGCAAAGACCTAGGGTGAGCTAAAATAAAGGTTGCTATTTTATGGGTGCTCTCCCCAAATGCTGACATGGATAAAAGAAGTGGAAATGTGCCTTCTCTCAATTTTACCTATCGCTCCATTCCACGCAAAGCTATTTTTTGACCTCCACATAGATTTTTTGAAGGCGTCTGGTCTTAAGAATGATGTGAATTGAATAACATGTGCTTATACTAGAGGGGGGGTGAATAGTATAAGATAAAAAAAATTGCTTTTTAATCCAAAAGTTAGCATCAGCAGTATTAAGGTAGTAAACATCACACAAAGCACCACACACATGAGATACATGATTTTACATGGTTCACCCAATGTGGGCTACTCCATGGAGAAAATATTTTTTATAAATTTTTCTCAAATAAATTCTCTTGGGAATCCTTTCCCTACAATTTTTATGGACCTCTATCCAATAGAGACACCAATCCCCTCAATCATGTTAGTGGATATCTATCCACAGGAGACACGAATATCCTAACTCTGCTCTAGATGGTGATCCTCTAGAAGACCTCTACCTTCACTACTCTTAGAAAATGGAACTCTATCCATAGAATATACCTGTCCTCCCTGCTATGGCTGGAGATCTCTATCTTTAAATCTATCACCTCCAAATATCTATCTTAAATTTGTACTAAACACAGTCCTTTGGTCTAGCACAAATATATCCTCAATCTCTATCTCTAGTCTAACACAAACTTGTCCTCAACTTTGCACCAAAATCTATCATTTAATTTTTCTTTAGATATGTTCTCAATACTTATTCTCAATATTTGTTGTCAAATCTATCCTTAATATGTATTGTAAGCTTCCATAAAGCTCACATAAATCTGTCCACAAGTCTTCTCAAAACTTGCCTTAAATCTGTTCAATAAGTCAACACTAAAACTTTTCCAATCTCATAGAAAAATAAAGAGAATTGTTAGAGACTCAAATATATTTCATACTCATAAATACTCGATATTCTTCTCAAAGATATTTAGAATATGGAATAGTTTTTTAATAGAACTTGAACAACCACTTCACAAATTCACTTGACTAGGCTCAACCAAATCTACACAACCAATCACTCAATGAAACAATATTTGCTTACAAACCCTAGTCCAAGCATATAAACCTTCACTCACAGTTTCCAACAATGCTTATAAAACAATCTCACATAACAATGATACTCATGTTCTTTTCAAATCCTAGTTTAGATTCTTCACTTAACCAATGGCTTCAACAACAATGCTTATTAAACAAGGTTTTAACAACAACTCTTTATTCCATAAAACCTTCAAGCATTAACTCAACACACTCAATAAGGAAATCAAATTAAATATTTTTCACTCCAAACTTATTTTCCAGAAAACCAACCAATCAACTCAACTAAGGAAGAATGTGCCCATACCTTTTTCTTGAAGATGAATGAACCTCAAAAATATGTCACAACGACAAACACTTCTTTGCAAAGCTCAAAGAATTTATAATATAATGAACTCTCTCAATGGTATAATGAAAATATCAAAACATACATACACCTTGTCACTCAATCTTAAAGAAAGCATCTATCAACATATAAAAAAATATTTTACCAAATACACCTTATAATCTTGCAATTAAAATAATATCCAACACCAAGAATAATTTCAATACAATATCCTTTTCAAAATAACTCAATGGAAGAAAGTCCTCGCAAAACTTAACCAACATTTTTAATCTTCAATAAACAAATATGTCACAAATAGTTTATTTTAAAAAAATAAAGCTAACTCCTTATTCCTCCAATTAACAAAAATGATGCGGTCCCCATCTCACGCCGGGTTACCATGTACCGAGACGGTGGAAGTCCTGGGAGCCTTCGTAGATAGTTTGAACCCTACCCATCTGGTAGTTACTAAAAATCGTGATTGTAACCATTGCTTCTATATACCAAAAAAAAAAAAAAAAAAAAAAAAAAAAAATTAAGATATATTTCATCTAACCATTTTAACTCCCTAGGACCTCATGTCAAACCTTAGGCATCATAAAATATATTCAAAATTTTATTACATTTGCCTTGGTGGGACTTGAAATTATGACGCCATCTCTACCAGTGCCCTAGTCATTGCTCTAACCACCACATGATCTAGGTGCTCGCTTAGGGATTAAAGAGCATCACGTGATCTATATTCCTCCATTTATGCACCTATGCAAAAATCATGTGTCATTTCCTTCGATGCTTCAAACACAACCAACCAAAAATATTGCTGCCATGAATTGATCGTGGGTCACTCTGTTCCCAAACACCTTAGCCTTCGACCACTTGCCACTAGGCCATGCTACCTATATGGTTATTAAATTTTGGCCCTCATTGACTTTATCCATTTTTTGTTTGGGCTTAATACAATAATCTTGTCTTCTTCTTTGCACGAATTCTCACAACACACGGTTGCACTTTTTCTTATTCGAACAAAGGATATCCAAACGCCACTAAGGCATATAGTTTCTATACCAATTACCACATTCAAACTTGAACGTTAGTGCTTTGATATTTAGCTAATTAATTTATAAATTATTAATAATTCTTTAGAATTTGAATATTATAAATTAAATTTTAAATCCTTTTGGATTTATTAAAGCTTTCTTTGATTTTATCACTTTGTATAAATAATATTTATTTATAAAATTTAAATTCAATTTGAATTTAAATATTTTATAAAATAAATATTAACACTTCCTTTGTATTTTATGAGAAACCTTTGTATTATTCCTTTTTACCTTTTGACATCAATAGTAGCTTATTCCTTGACATCAATGACAACTTTGTTCCTTGACATCAATGACAACTTTGACTCAAAATGTCCAACAATCTCCCACTTTGTCTTTGATGGCAATCCAAATTATTTTCACCAAAATCTTAACCTTTCTATTCTACTCCCCATTGAACATTGCTCCCCCTATCTCATTGCTTTCTTCAAATCCCTCCTATTTACTCAAATACCAAATCCCTCCCCCTTACTCAAATATCTCCCCTTTGAAATCAATTTCAAAGGGTCACCTTTGGGGATCGGGGCTAAGAATGAGCCTCTTATATTAGCCCCCTCCCCCACATCCTCTTGAGGTGGTTAATTTTGGGGTGGGAGTATTACTCCCAGTTTTACTCAAAGATACTCAAAAGTTTCCTTTCAAAGTGGCTTAGTGAAAATATCTGTTATTTATTCCTTTGTAGTAACATATTCCAACCTGACCTGTTTATCTATCACCTATTCTCTCTGAAAATGATACTTAATAAGAATGTGCTTTTTCCTGAAGTGCATCACTGGATATTTTGAGATACTTATAGCACTTGTATTATAACATAGTATTGTAATAGGATGATCATATTTTATCTTGAAGTCTTCTAGAGTTCACTTCATCCATAACACCTGTGTACAACTGGCTACTGCTGCAATATATTTTGCTTCGTTTGTAGATATGGATACTGAAACCTACGTATTATTTAGCCAAGAGACTAAATAGTCTCCAAGAAATAATTCTCCTCCACTTGTACTTTTTCTATCATTAATGTTGCCAGCCCAATCTACATATGTATATGTTGTCAATGTGAAACTATCACTTTTAGGATACCAAAGCCTAAAATCCATAGTCCCTTTTAGATACCTAAAAATCCTTTTTACCGCTACCACATGTGTTTCCTTAGGTGTTGCCTAAAACCTTATCACTAATCCCACTGACTGTACTATGTTTGGTCTTGTAGCTGTAACATAAAATAAGTTGTCAATCATAGATTTGTATAATCTCTTATTTGCCTTTGGAGATTCATCATCCTTACTTAACTTTCATCCTATTACCATGGGCATACTTACTGGTTTACAATATTCTAACCTGAATTTATCTAACATTTATTTTATGTACTTGGCTTGTGAGAGAAATATCCCTTTCTCTGATTAGGAAATTTGAAGTCTAAGAAATAAGGACAATTCACCAAGTATAGACATCTCAAATTCATTTTGCATGTTCTTAGCAATTTTTTTACACATATTATCATTGTTTCCCCAAAAAATGATGTCATAAACATAAAGAACCACAATTAGTAGATCATTCCCTTCATTTATGATGTATAAATTGTTGTCTATTATTCCTTTTCTGAATCCTTGTTCCTGAAGATACTTATCCAATATTGAGTGCAATGCTCTCGGAGCCTGCTTTAGACCATACAATGCCTTTTTCAATCTACATACATGATTTGGTTTATCTGCTAATATGAATCTATCTGGCTGTTCAATATAAACTTCTACTTCTAGAACACCATTTAGAAATGCTAACTTAATATCCATCTAATAGACCTTGAAGTTTTTGAAACTTGAGAAGGCTAAAAACATTCTTATGGCTTCAAGTCATGCAATTGGAGAAAATGTCTCATCAAAGTCAATTATATTTACCTGTGCATAACCTTTGCATACTAACCTTACTTTATTCCCGACCACCTATCCATATTCATTTAACTTATTTTTGAATACCCATTTTGTGACGATCACATTTTTGTTGAAATGGTTCTCTTGAATCTATCTTCTCATCAATTATGACATTTATAATTTCTACTATAGTACATGTTATCTTGTTGAAGCATCTATAGGCTTTATTCCTTGAGGAATAACCAAGAACAATTCCCTCATCACATCTTGGGTCAAAATTGCGTAAGTTTTGATCTTCTCGTCTTATGTAACACTTGCTTCCAAAAATATTGAAGTGTTCTACAATGGCTGATATTCCTTTCCAAAGCTCATATGGAGTCTTGTGATAGTTTACCCTCATTTGAGCCCTAGTGATTATGTATACTATCGTGTTCAACGCTGCTCTCCAAAAACCATCTGAGAGTTTAGACTCATTTAGCATGGCTCTAGCCATATTCTCAATAGTCCTATTTTTCCTTTCAACTACTCCATTTTGTTAAGGAGTTCTTGCTACTGAGTATTCTATTTTGATTCCATGTTGTTCACAAAACTCTACAAAATAATTTGAGGTAAATTCTCCTCCTCTATCAGATCTCAGACACTTAATCATTTTTCCAGTTTCATTTTCAACCAATTCCTTAAATACTTTCAATTTTTCAAAAGCCTTTGACTTCTCTTTTAGAAGAGCTACCCAAACCATTCTGGAGTAATCATCTATAAACAATATGAAGTAACTTTCACCCTGAATACTTTGTATTCTGGTAGGACCACATAGATCAGTATGTATTAGACTCAATGGATCAAATGGCATATATCCTTTTGACTTAAAACTTGTTCTAGTCTACTTTCCATGTCGACAAGGTGCACAAATTGTGTTTTTGGTCTTCTTATCTTGGGTAAATCTCTAAAAACCTGTTTATTACTTTTTTTGACTATGTTATAAAAATTTAAGTGACCCAATATTCTATTACATAACCAACTCTTATATTCTTGTGATAGAAAACACTTTTCCCCTTTGATCTCACTTAGCATGTATAGATTATTTGGAGTTCTTTTTGCATTGGCAATGACTTTTCCAGTTTTTTATTTTCTTATCTCACATCTATCTGGATGAAAAGTAACCATATACCCCTAATCACAAATTTGAATTATACTCAGCAGATTATGTTTTAACCCTTTAACATACAACACATTTTTTTGTTTTTTTTCCATTATCTAAACTTAGAGTTTCTCTTCCACCAATCCTTGTTGATACATTATCACCAAAACTTACTAATCCTCTATTGGATTCTTTTATAAGAATGAATTTGTGTTTGTATCTTGTTATGTGAGTAGAGTAGCCACTATTAAGATACCATTTTTAGTCCTTATCCTGAGCATGAAGGGCTTTTTGAACTAACATTTATTTAGCCTTAACATTTTTCCTTCCATATTTCCTAGTTGTTGAGATTGTTTTTCTAGGCTCGAGAAGTATCATCTTACACCATCTAGCCTTGTGCCCAAAATTATTACATTTGTAAAATATGATATCATCATTCATAAGAGGTGCTAAAGAATTGAAATTTCTATTGACATTATTTCTTGCATGACTAATACAATTTTCTACTCTATGACCATATTTATTACAAGAAAATCAATGACCATGTAAGAAAATTTTTAACCTGCTTCGATGCCTTTTGGATTATGGTGGAGTGCTTCTCATTTTGTAATTAAATCTCATCTAAGGTTCTTATTTGCTTTATTCCTTAGCTTTCCTATCTTTTTTTGAAGTTTCTACTTCTTGAAGACATGATTCCTCTTTATGTTTCTCATACTCTACATTTTGTAGTGCCTTGGGTCTTTCAACTTCATTTCTTAGATAGACAATTTTTTCTTCCAATATTTCACATTTTGTTTCTTTGTCTCCTAATAGATCTGTTATATCCTTCTCAATTTTCTTTTCTTCTTCTACCTTTACCTTGACTTGTGTGAGATTTTATAGAAGTTATATCCTTGCTTCTTCCTCCTCTTGAATTTGTTCCTTCAATATTGAATTATTTTCTCTAATTCTTTTCAATTTTTTGAAAGCAAAAAAGAATTCTTCTTTTATATCAAATATGGTATCTTATTCATTTTTTTAAGTCATGTGTGTTTCTGATGGATCCTCCTCTATGATGTTAGTCTTTTCACGGAGATACCCACACTAATACCAATTGAATAACATGTGATTATACTTATAGGGGGGGTGAACAGTATAAGATAAAAAAATTTTCTTTTTAATCCAAAATTTAACATCATTAGTATTAAATTAGTAAACATCGCATAAAGCATCACTTACATGAGAGACATGATTTTACGTGGTTCACCCAATGTGGGCTACTCCACGAAGAAAATATTTCTTATAAAAATTTCTCAAGTAAATTCTCTTAGGAATCCTTTCCCTACAATGTTAATGGATCTCTCTCCAATGGAGCCACCAATCCCCTCGATCAAGTTAGTGGATATTTATCCATAGGAGAAACCAATATCCTAACTCTGCTCTAGCTGGTGATCCTCTAGAAGACCTTTACCTCCACTATCCTTAACAAATGCAAATTTATCCATAGAAGACACCTTTCCTCCATACTCTGGTTGGATATCTTTATCTTCAACTTTGTCACCTCCAAATATCTATCTCAAATATCTACTAAGCATAGTACTTCGGCATAACACAAATATATCCTCAATCTTTGTCTCTGGTCTGGCACAAACTTGTCCTTAAATTTGCACCAAACTCTATCCTTTGATATGTCCTCAGATCTGTTCTCAATATCTGTTCTCAAATCTGTCCTTAATAGGTATTGTAAGCTTCCATAAAATCTCACATAAATATGTCCACAAGTCTTCTCAAAACTTGTCTTAAATAAGTTCAACAAGTCAACACTAAAACTTGTCCAATCTCATAGAAACATAAAGAGAATTGTTAGAGACTCAATATATTTCACACTCATCAATACTCAATCTTCTTCTCAAATCAATTTATAATATAGAATAGATTATTTTATAGAACTTGAACAACCACTTCACACATTTTCTTGACTAGGCTCAACCAAATCTACTCAATCAATAACTCAATGAAAAAATCTTTGCTTACAAACCCTAGTCCAAGCATATAAACCTTCACTCACTGTTCCCAAAAATTCTTATAAAACAATCTCACATAACAATGATACTCATGTTCTTTTCAAACCCTAGTTTAGATTCTTCACTTAACCAATGGCTTCAACAACAATGCTTATCAACCAAGGTTTTAACAACAACTCTTTATTCCAGAAAACCTTGAAGCATTAACTCAACACACTCAATAAGGAAATCAAATTAAATCCTTTGCACTCTAAACTTGTTTTACAGAAAACCAACCAATCAACTCAACTAAGGAAGAATGTGCCCATACCATTTTCTTGAAGATGAAGGAACCTCAAAAATATGTCACAACCACAAACACTTCTTTTCAAAGCTCAAAGAAGTTATAAGATGATAAACTCTCTCAATGGGACAATGTAAATATCAAAACATACATGCACCTTGTAACTCCATATTAAATAAAGCATCCATCAACATATACAAAAATATTTGACCAAATACACCTGATAATCTCCCAATTAAAATAATAGCTAAAACCAAAAATAATATCAATACAATCTCCTTTTCAAAATAACTCAATGGAAAAAAGTCCTCAAAATTTAACCAACACTTTTAATCTTCAATAAACAAATATGTCACAAATACTTTATTTAAAAAAAAAAAAATGAACTCCTTATTTGTCCAATTAACCAAAATGTTGATTAATTAAGATATCTTTTATCTAACCCTTTTAACTCCCTAGGACCTCATGTCAAACCTTAGGCATCACAAAATATATTCAATATTTTATTACCTTTGCCTTGGTGGGACTCGAACTCACAACGCTGCCTCTACCAATGCCCTAGTCATGGCTCCAACTGTCACATGATCTAGGTGCTTGCTTAGGGAGTAAAGAGCACCACATGCTCTATATTTCTCCATTTATGCACCTATGCCAAAATCATGCCTCACTTACTTCGACGCTTCAAACACAACCAATCAAAAATGCTGCTATCACAAATTAATCGCAAGTCACTCTACACCCAAACACCTTAGACTTCTACCACTTGCCACTAGGCCATGATTCCTATATGGTTATTTAATTTTGGACCTCATCAACTTTATCCTTTTTTTGCTGGTGCTTAAGACAAGAATCTTGTCTTCTTCGCACAAATTCTCACAACACACGATTACACTTTTTCTTATTTGAACAAAGGATATCCAAATGCCACTAAGGCATATAGTTTATATACCAATTATCATCTTCAAACTTGAATGTCGGTGCTTCGATATTTAGCTAATTAATTTATAAATTATTTAAATTCTTTAGAATTTAAATATTATAAATTAAATTTTAAATCCTTTTGGATTTATTAAATCCTTCTTTGATTTTACCACTTTGTATAAATAATATTTATTTATAAAATTTAAATTTAATTTGAATTTAAATATTTTATAAAATAAATATTAACACTTCCTTGGGCTTTTATGAAAAACCTTTGCATTTTTCCTTTTGACCTTTTGACATCAATGGTAGCTTATTTCTTGACATCAATGACAACTTTGTTCCTTGACATCAATGACAACTTTGACTCAAAATGTCCAACATGAATTTAATGATTGTGGTGGAAGGATTTATGTTCCCAAATTTCATGCTAAAAAGACTGCATGATTAAATATCACAGGATGATTTTCATAAGTTACAGGACATTCCCAATTTACTTCACCTCTTTTTGAAGCAATACTCAGGTATGGTGGACTTTCTTGATGAGGGTGAATTTCCAAGGAACAATGGAGGTATCAAGTCAATGACCATCTTTGCAGTTTTTTGTGCACCAACGCCCGAATTTGCTAATTTTCTAGGAGTTTTCCCTTAAAAGCTGAATCACTATCATAAAAGAAATATTTTCAATAATTTTGAGGAATTTCCTCACGAAGGTTCCTGATCTGTAAAAAAATTGTATTTTTGTGTATTAAATGAACTGATGCGAAAAGCTCTATAAATACTAGATATTTTTAATGTAAAAGAGGGAGGATAGACACTCTGTAGAAAAAATATTCAATTTTTTGTATAAATAGAAGGAATTTGGATTTTGATCCTACAAAAAATTTGTGTGTGTGATTTCTTTCTACTCTAAAGAATTTCTATTTTATGTTCATGTTTATTATCTGCTAATTTTAAATTCTACATCTGGATTTGAACACCATTGGTGAGGGAGTGAGTATTGGAATGTGACTCTGGAAGTTGTCTCTACAAAATTGTAAGTGGATTCTTATCTTCTTTCTATTCTATGTTGCCATAATGCTTTATTTGGATTCTTGCTACTAGTCTGTCCCCAATCCTACATCTTTCAACCTATGGCTATATTTCCCATTTCTTTCCTACAACTCTAGACTTAAATTGGAGTAGGATTAGTAAGGGAGCTAGCCCTCTCTAGAGATTGGCCCGTAGGACATTTCTTTCCTCCGGCCTTTCAATGTTGGCCATGTCTAGGGTGCACAAACGTATGTTTTATATTTTAGATAGATATTTGACCATCAGGGAAATTATGTAGACTAAAACTATAACGAATTTATCCTCTCCTTAATAAAAGGACAAAAAGTTTTATATTGTTATTAAATTATGTAAATTATATATTGTATTGTTAATTATTTTTAGTATCCAAGACACATGGAGAATATTTGTTCAAAATCGTGTAACAAAGGAAATATTGACTTTTATATTGTAAGGTAACAATGTAAAATTATATATTACAAGACCCTCAATGATAGAAGGGTCCATAGAGGTCTAGTCCAAATATACAGGGAAAGAAGAGGAATATTTCTACAACCATGTATTGTACAAGCGTATGTGGAATTTAGAATAAAATAAGAGCACATTAGAATTATTTTGTTCATATTCTATGGTAATGGAATTCTTTATCTTCTACATGCTTTATTTTTTATTCCTATAAAATCATTTTTTTCATACAACCATGCATTATATAGCATAAAATTAGTGTAATGAATATAAATTACTAATAGATAAAGTGAGTTAAGAATGTCATGACCCTCTGTGGTAAGATTTTGGCATGAAAACTATGTATTGATTTATGATGCTTAGTTTTATGTAAATGAATAAACTATGTGATGCTTAGTTTAATATTTTGAAATATCATGTTATTGTTGATATATTTATAATATGAAGAACCAGGTATAGTCATGGGTGGAAGAGATAGAAACATCCACCAAAAATGAAGTACTTGAGGTTGTGAAAGTGATGGCTAAGGAAAATTAGAGGTAAAATGGATGGATACCTTCATATAGGCATGTATTATTGGTTAGGGATAATCAACTAACCAACTATTAGAATTATTGAAGTTGTCATTGATGTCAAAGGCATGTTGAGTAGAGCTTGGGCAAAGTAATCAAGGAAAATACATTTTGAGTAGAGGTTTGAATATTTAAATATTATAAAGTTGAAATATTTAAATTAAATATTTAAATATCTCAATATATGAATATTTAAATTTAAATATTAAGAAGGTAAAGTTATGTTTTAAATATTATTGTGAATGATCGACCTCCTTGGGTGTAAAAATAAAATGAATGGTTTGCTATATAAATAAAGAAACGTATCATTGTGAAAAGGACTCTCGATTAAAAAAAAATGTATACCTTCGATATAAGTGTCCATTGCAAAGAATGTGGAGAAGGAGTAGAACACGCGGTGGAAAAGGAAATAATAGTGCATAAGAACACATGGGAACTCGATGGTGCAATATAGGTTGAAATACAATGAATAGTGTGGAGACTTGGAGAAATAATATAGTAGAACGAGCACAATGATAGCATTGGTTGTGCACATCAAGGAAGTTATGCCACATTAGAATGTGAAAGCTTTTGATAAAGTAAAGATAATTATGGCTCCTGGTTTGATAGCAATGATAACAGTGTAATAGAATAAAGTTTTGGCAGTGTGAAGCACAATGTGTTGATTGTGTGATGAAGATTTTACTCTCATTTTGATCATATGAGAAAGTTTTGTATGTGTGCATGTAAAATTGAAAGGACACCATATTTATGGTATAAGGGAAAATGTTACATTAGAGCCCAAAGCGACATCCTTATTCTTTGAGAGGCATGCTCGATTTACTGTCCTAGATGAATAGACCAACAACCATTAATTTTGTGTGGAAGAGAAGAAATTTCTACTTGGAGAAAAGACACACGAAGGACATTGTAGAATAGTCAGTTCAAAGGAAAGTATTTTGCTAAATTTCAATAGGAATATTGTATTTTGTGAGCATATTTATGTAACATAGATATTGATCATCTATATCATCAAGATATGACATGAGATTGTTGATATTCAAACACTGGAGAGGGATTTACCAAACTAGAGTGGTGCAGTGGAAATTGTGAAGGAGAAAACAATTAGGGTGGCTCAAAGTGTGAAAACAATAATGGTGACAAATAGAACTCAATATGATATCATCCGTAGGAAATAAAGAGTAATAATTTCACATGAATTCAATATATGAACTCTTGGTTTAAGAAAGAAGCATAGGCTAGCGTGTTTACATGAAGAGTTTGTAGAACCAAATACAAAAGTTAGATATATTTACAACACACTACTTCAAATTAAAAGTGGTAGAATATTCTTCCCATCAGATGGTGTATCTGAGGTGGTTTTTTTCATGTTTGTAAGGTTTGCAAATCAAGAAACCCAGGTTCAAGTCACATCCATGATATTTTGGAAAAAAAGTGTGGCAATAGAAATTCCAAAGGTGAAATGTTTATTTGGCGTTGGTAGCCATGGTGGTATAGTAAAATAATTCTCTCTTTAAGGTGGTTTTATTATAATTTTTATTTTTATAAAGTGGGAGGTATAAGGAATTATTAGATGTATAAAATTGGAATGTGTTAGAAAAGATTTTGTTTTTTTAAAGTACATGTGGGAATAAGTAAAAGAGTGTAGCCACACAAAAATGGAAGGAATGTTCTAAAACAAATCAAGGTGTCACATAGTGCAGGATAGAGTGAGAGGATTAGTGCACCCAAGTTTTCAATTAAAAGGAAGGACAATTCAACCATCTCAAGAAGAAGAAAATATGCACTTGAAAGTGGAAGAAAAGCAAGGTATTAGCATCTCCAATTCAACATGCAATTGAAGCTTCCAATACCAGTATATCATTATCTATATATTCAGGAGGTTAAAAAAATTCTGTGTAGAATATATGTAATTTGATTTCAATTGAAGAAAGTAAACTCAATAAAAGATGAATAATTTGATGCTATTATTGATCAGTATTTTGAAGCAGACCTGAGCAGTGTTGATAATATTTGCTAGCATATTTGAGTAGTGTTTGTAATTAGATTTGTGAGAATATTTGAGCAGTGTTTGTAATTATATTTGGAAGTAAACTTGAGCATTGTTTGTGATTATTTTTGGAGTAGACCTGAGTGAGTTTGGTGCCTCAAAGAAGATTTGTGTCTCTTGTGGGTTGGTGCTCATGAACTTGTATAAGGGAATTGGTGTTTCCTGTGGGTTGGTGCTCATGAAATTGTATAGGAGATTGGTGTCTCATGTGTATTGGTACCCATGAAATTGTATAAAGGGATTGGTGTCTCCTGTGTTTTTGTGCCCATAAAATTGTATAGGGGATTGGTGTCTCATGTGGTCTGGTGCCTACAAACTTGTAAACAGGATTGGTGTCTCCTGTGGATTGGTGCCCATGAAATTGTATAAAGGATTGATGTCTCTTGTGGATTTGTGCCCGTTAAATTTATTGATGAAAAATATAAGCAATATTTTGTCATGGTTTTCTTCCAAGAGGATGTTTCCATGTAAAATATTTTTCTCTTATGTGTGTTGTGATTTGTGCATTATTTCATTACTGCATTGATATTATTTCAAGTTATTGCTTTTGAAAGAAAAGATAAATTTTTATCTTATACTGTTCACCCCCTCTTAGTATAAGCATGTGTTTCTTCAACTGGTATCAGAGCAGGTTCCTTCATGAAATTCTAACCACTTGAAGGAATATCTTATAAGAACACACATGGCTTACCATGAATTTTTTTTCATCAAATAGGGCTCCATTGTTCGATGGAACTAACTATGCTTTCTGGAGTATGATAATGTAAACTTATTTGATAGCACATGGATATGATATATGACAATCTATTGTGGATTGGTTCAAACCACCTACAACCCCTCCCATAGATCAAAATAGCAAGAAAAACTTTGAACATAATTCCAAGGCAATAAATGCAATACTAAGTGGGTTATGTGAATCATAGTTTATGAAATTTATGTAATGCACCTCAGAAAAAGAAACATGGAACAAGTTACAAAGAACATATGAATGATATGAAAAGGTTAAAATGGCAAAACTGAAAACCCACAAGAGGAAGTTTGAAGACTTAAAGATTAAATATGAGGAATATATTGCCAAATATATACTCCGCATTGATAAAATTTTCAACACCATTTGTGGACTTGGAGAAATTATTGATGACTCTAAGATTATTCATAAAATATTAAGGTCACTTCCCATGAGGTTTTATGCAAAGGTCTTGACGATTGAAGAAATGAAGGATCTTAAAACCTTAAGCATGGATGAGCTACACATAATTATTACAACCTATGATATGAGGACTAAAAAATATCAAACATCCAAATGGGAGGTTGTGTTTAAAGCTTCAAATAATACAAAGAAAAAATAACCAAATTCAAGTGAAGAATCAACTAGCAGAGAAGAAGCTAACTTTATTTGAAGAAATAATAAGGGACTAAGAAAACACAAAGGTAAGCATACTCTGAAATATTTTAATTGTGGTAACATTGGTCACTATGCAACTTAGTGTCCACAAGATGGAAATAGTAGTAGTGAAGAAGAAGAGCAATACCAAAAAAATAAGGAAAGAAAATTTTATCATGAAAAGAAAAATAGGCATGATCAAAGAAAGCATGACAAGATCTTTCAAAGTCACAAGAAGAGTCTTTATGTTGAGGAAACAAGTAGTTCTTCCAACAATAGTGATGAAAGTATCTTCGATAGTGAAAGAGAAAAATCCTAGTTTTGGCCATGGAGGTGAAAGAATATGCTCCTAATGTTGAAAAACAAGAAGAAGATAAATATCCCAAAAATGAAGAGGAAGCCATAGTTGACATAGAAGAGGAACTTCTTTTTTCTCTTGAAGAATTGAAAAGTCTTAGAAAGAAGAAATCAAGATTGAAGAGTCAAGTACAAGAGGATGAGAAGACAAAGGCAAACCTTTCAAAATCTCTCATTGACTTAAAAGTGAAAATTGAAGAGGCAAAGCGAATTGAAGAATGTATGGCTATGCAATTAAAGGCAAAAGATTTGGAATATGAAAAACTAGAACATGAGGTTATCTCTCTGAGGAGGAAGTGAAATAATCTAATTTTAAACTACATAAGTTTGAGAAAAGAATAAAAATTATGGATGATATAATAAAAGCACATAGATATTCAATTATAAAAATTGGACTTGGTTTTTATGAAGTCAAAATAAAAAAAAATGTGGATTCAAACTCAAAAGGAACAAATGCATCAAATAAAATAATTAAAGAAGAGCCTAATACCTATGTCGATGTGTTGAGAAGTGGAAGCATAAAGAAGGAAGAAAACAAAACATCATCATAGACCAAGGTCCACCACAGAAACAACAATGAGAGAACCATGTGATCCTATTCTCTAAGGCAATCAGATAAGTTTCAATATTTCTTTTGAGGTTATTGTTTTTCATGTAACCAACTTGGTTATAAAGTTGTACATTGCAGGGTTCATGTTAAAAATAAGTTTGGCTTCACCAAGAGGAATTTCAATTCATTTGCATCTCTTGTGGACTACAACATCATTTGTTACAAATGTAACAATTTTGGGTATAGAGCTAAATGGTGTAGAAGGAGGATGGACAAATTGTTCAAAAGGAAATGTCCTCCAAAGTTTGAAAAAAGAAAATGGAACAAGAAAAGGAGCATTGTAATTTGGGAGTAGTTTCACTCCCATCTCATCATTGAACTTCTCAAGAAGAGCATGTAGTAAGGGGGAATTATCTAGTGTTTTATCCTTCAGCCCCAAGAAGCCTTTGCCATTGATGTCAAAGGGGTAGAATTTAAGTAAGAGGGAGTAGTTTGTGATCTTGTTGTAATAAAGGACAATTTTTTTCTAGGGTTGCCATCAATGACAAAGGGAGAGATTTTTAGAATTATTGAAGTTGTCATTAATTTCAAAGGCATGTTGAGTAGATCTAGGGTGAAGTAATCAAGAAAAATACATTTTGAGTAGAGGTTTGAATATTTAAATATTATAAATTTGAAATATTTAAATTAAATATTTAAATATCTCAATATTTAAATATTTAAATTTAAATATTAATAAGGTAAAGTTATGTTTCAAATATTATTGTGAATGGTCAACCTCCTTGGGTGCCAAAAGGAAATGAATGGTTTGATATATAAATAAAGTAAAATATCATTGTGAAAAGGACTCCCAATTAAAAAAAAGTATGCCTTCGATATAAGTATGCATTGCAGAGAACGTGGATAAGGAGTAGAACACGCGGTGACAAGAAAAATGGAAACATAGTAGAAGATGTGAGAGCTTGAAAATGCAACAGAGTTCAAAAGACAATGATTAGCATGGAGGCTCAGAGAAAGAATATAGCAAAAAAATAACAATGATAGAATTGGTTACGCACATCGAGGAAGTTCTACCAAAATATAAGATGAAAAATTTTGGTAAATTAAATACAATGATGGATCGTAGTTTGATAGCAGTAGTAACAATGCAATAGGAGAAATTTTTGGCAGTGTGAAGCATAGTGTGTTGATTGTGTGAAGAATATTTTACTCTCATTTTGATTATGTGAGAAAGTGTTGTTGTATGTGTGCATGTAAATTTGAAAGGAACCCATATTTATGGTAGAAGGGAATATATTACATTAGATCCCAAAGAGATGTCCTCATTATTGGAGAGATATACTTGGTTGACTGTCTCACCTGAAGAGACTATAAATCATTCATTTTGCATGGAAGATAAGCACTTTCAGCTTGGAGAAAAGACACACAAAGGATATTGTAGATTAACTATTTCGAAGGAAAGTATTTTACTGAATTTCAATAGGAATATTGTATTATGTGAGAATATTTATCTAACACATATATTGACCATCTATATCATCAAGCTAGGGCATGAGATTGCTTATATTCAGGCATTGGAGAAGGATTTACCAAACAAAAGTGGCACAATGGAAATTATGAAGGAGAAAACAATTGGGATGGGTCAAAGTGTGAAAACAATGGCAGTGACATATACCGCTCATTATGATATACTCCATAGGAAATGAAGAGTAACAATTTCCCACGACTTTAGTATATGAACGCTTGGTTTAAGAAAGAAGTGCAAGCCAATGTATTTACATGAAGAGTTTATAGAACCAAATACAAAAGTTAGATATATTTCCAGCATGCTACTTCAAATTGAAAGTGGTGGAATACTCTTCCCATTGGATGGTGTATCCAAGGTGGTTCGTTTCATGTTTGTAAGGTTTGCAAATCAAGATACCTAGGTTTCAGTCATGTGCATGATCTTTTGGTAAAATGTGTGGCAATAGAAATTCCAAAGGTGAAACATTCATTTGAAATTTGCAACCATGGAGGTATAGTAAAATAATTATCTCTTTAAGGTGGTTTTATTATAATTATTGTTTTTGTAAAGTGGGATGTATAAGGAATGATTAGATGTATATAATTGGAATGTGTTAGAAAATAGTTTGTTGTTTTTAAGAACACGTGGGAATAAGTTAAAGATTGTAGTCACACAAAATATAAGGAATGGTCTAAAACAAATCAAGGTGTCACATAGTGCAGGATAGAGTGAGAGGATTAGTGCACCCAAGTTTTCAATTAAAAGGAAGGACAATTCAGCCATCTCAAGAAGAAGAAAAGGTGCACTTGAAAGTGGAAGAAAATAAAGGCATTAGCATCTCCAATTCAATACATAATTGAATATTCCAACACCAATATATCATTATCTATAAGTATAGGAGGTTAAACAAATTCTGGATAGAATATGTCTGAATTGCTTTTAGTTGAAGAAAGGAAATTCAAGAAAAGGTGAAAAATTTGATGCTATTATTGATCAAGATTTTGAAGTAGACCTGTCAAGTGTTGTTGATCAGATTTGGTAGTAAATTTATGTAGTGTTTTTAATTATATTTGTGACCATATTTGAGTAATGTTTGTAATCATATTTGGAAGTAAATTTGAGTAGTGTTTGTGATCTGTTTTGGAGAAAATTTGAGTGAGTTTGGTGCATCAAATAATATTGGTGGTTCCTGTGGGTTGGTGCCCATGAAATTTTATAAGGGGATTGGTGTCTCCTATGGTTTGGTTCCCATAAACATGTATAGGGTATTTTTGTCTCTTAGGGGTTTGTGTCCACAAAATTGTATAAGGGGATTAGTGTCTCCTGTGGGTTGGTGCCCATGAACTTGTATAGGGGATTGGTGTCTCCTATTGGTTGGTGTCCATGAAATTTTGTATAGGATATTGGTGTCTATTTTGGGTTGGTTCACATATAATTATATAGGGAATTGGTGTCTCCTATGGGTTGGTGCCCACAAAATTTATTGGAGAAAAATATAAGTAATATTTTGCCATGGTTTTCTCCCGAGAGGGTGTTTCCATGTAAAATATTTTTCTCTTATGTGTATGGTGATTTGTGCATTGTTTCATTACTACATTGATATTATTTAAATTTATTGCTTTTGGAAGAAAAAATAAAAGTTTTATCTTATACTGTTCATCCCCCCTCTCAGTATAAGCATGTGTTTCTTCACCAACCACCTTGATCCTTAATTGATAGCCTAGTAGCTATCATAAATTCTTAGGTTGAGATGGGTGACTAGGTTGATATAAAGACTCCCTATTTTCTAATTCATATTATTGGGTGTATTCTACTTCTTCACTTGCTACATCACTATTTTTGACAAAATATGCATAAATTGGTTACCTTTTTGAAACTCCTCATGTTTATTTTGAGTGAAAAACATATCTTGATGATAGTATTGGATGAAAGAACTCTTTTTATGTATATATGTATAATAATTTGTTATTCTAAATTATTATAGAATTTCATTTAAGAATAATAGATGCTTTGTTTTAAAAAATGATAGAGTTTCATTCAAGAATATAGAAAGCGTTATTTTTAATGATAATAGGTTTTCATTTAAAAACAATAGAAAGCTTTATTTTAATAATAGAATTGCATTTAATAAAACAATAAAGTTTTATTTTAATGATGGTAGAATTTCATTCAAAATAAAAGATACTTTATTTAAATGGTAATACAACCTCATGATAAGTAGTTTATCTAAATTAAAGTAGAAATTTTATTTAAATAATATTAAAACCTTATAAAGGGTATATTAAAAAAGATAAATTTATGTTTAATCATTCTATAATTCTAAGAGTATGCACTCAGTTGGATAGAAACTTTCTACCATCTTATTCAAAGAGCTCCATTAAATATAGAAGCCTTGGGATAAGAAAAGAATATTTTTGAATTTGAAAAGTTTGGTGCCACCTTAAGTGAGGATGGGAGAAGTAATGGTGGATGTGTAAAGTTGGCAAGAAGGTATAAGACATGGGGAATAGAGAGGAAGTGAGGGGGAGAGGGCAAATAATACTCTATTCCTTTAATATGGTGAAGGAAGGAAGAGAAGGGAGTTGGTTCACTACAAAAAAAGGAGGACGAAGTAGAAACCAACGATGACAACATCTTAAGGAAGAAAATGGAGCCTCTCAAAGGGAATTTTAGGTTGGTACAATGATTTTATCCTTCTATATTATTAAATTCTAATGCCTTGGTTATCAACATCATTGATATGTAACCATGATCTCTTGTATCATTTTCCCTTATGCTCTTTTTTTCCTTTTTTTTTTTGCTTGCTTCCTTTGGGTCTATGTATCTTCCTAGGATCGGATTGCAAGCCATTGGATCTTAGACACATACAACTCCCACTATCATTTGTCACTACACATTGGCAACATCATTTGAGTTTGAAAATATTTTGTAACACCTGAGGTGAGTGCTATGTTTGTTTAGAACTACAAAGGTCATGATAGAATGGTTGGCACTACATCGACAAGTGCCTTTACCCTTAGGTTTTGCATTGATGGTTTGATTGTAAAATTCTATTTTCTCTATGTTTGTTGCAATTTTTCAATCATATTAGTTATGGGCCTAGCTTATAAATAAGCTTACCATTATTTGAAGTTATGTTTTGAACCCACCCATCTTGTTTTTGAAGAACATAAGCTTATACTAAGACGGGGGTGAACAGTATCAGATCAAATTTTAATTTTATTTCCCAAACAATATTATCCAAAATTATCAATGGCAATATTAATATCAGTAATCAAATTAATGCATAAATCATCACACACAATAGAGACACCAATTTAATGTGGTTCACCCAATGTGGGCTACTCCACGAAGAAAATATTTCTACTAAATTTTCTCAACAAATCTCTTAGGAATCACTTCCCTATTATAATGTTTATGGACCTCTTTCCAAAGGAGACACCAATCCCCTAATGATCTGATTTTGGATCTCTCTCCATAGGAAAAATATTTCCCCTCTTCTATGGTTTGTGGAACTTGACCCAGGAGAACTCTTTCTCCTCAACTGGTTCATGGATATCTCTCCATAGAAGAACTCTATCTTCCTAGATGGTTCACGGATCACACTCCATAGGAGAAATATTTCCCCTTGATTTGGTTCATGGATCTCTATCCATAGGAGAAATCTTTCCCCTCTGCTTTGGCTTATGATCTTCTATAAGACTTCTACCCCCACTACTCTGGCTTGTGGATCTCTCTCCATAGAATACCTCTATCCTCACTACCCCTGTCTAATGGATCTCTATCCACTGGAGATTGCTATCCTCTGCTCTATCACCAAAAAATATTATTCTAAACTCTATCTTAGATATGCACCAACATATATCCCATGTATAGTATAAATATACTCAAATTTTGTCTCAAGTATAGCATAAATTTGCTCTCAAATCTGCACCAAACTTTGTCCTCAATCCTTAACACAAAGCTTGATCCAATCACAAATAAACTCTACTTATATATTTCCCAATCCTTAACACAAATCTTGAACAAATAAATCAATAAAATCTGCTCTTAAGTCTTCATAAAGACTTGCCTCAAATCTGCCTTCAAGTCCTCTCAAGAAATTTCTCAATATGCTCTTAATTATTCACAAAGACTTGCCTCAAATCTGCCCTCAAGTCCTCTTAGGAACTTGCTCAATCTGCTCTCAAGTCTTCACCAAGACTTACCTCAAATATACCCTTAATTCCTCTTAATAAATTGCTCAATCTGCTCTCAAGTCTTCACCAAGACTTACCTCAAATATTCCCTCAAGTCCTCTCAAGAACTTGCTCTATCTACTCTCAAGTCTTCACCAAGACTTACCTCAAATATTCTCAAACATATGCTCAATACAGATCACAAGATATGCTCAATCAATCTTAAATCTTGCACACAATGCTATTAATTGCTTTATCTAATCTTCAAAGTAATTCCTTTAACTTGAAGTAGTTTAGACATATTCTATTCACAATTTGTTTAACCTCTGGAACATATAGAGAATTGTGTACTCTATAAAAAACTCAATATGTTATTCTCAATTATTAATTCTATTGATTTCACAAATCTGATTTCTAATGTTTGCACATCCACTTTCAATATCACTCAAACCAATGCTCAAGAAGTTCCACTCAATCATTTAATAAATGAAACACAACTTGCTCACAAACACTTAACAAGTATTTTCATACTTCAACCAAAGAGCACAATTTGGGTCTTCAAACCCTAACTCAAATAATTTCAATCTTCTATCTCAAATACTCTCTAAAAATTCACCAATCATGCATATAAAAACCACTCAAATATTTTGAACAATGCTTATAAACCAATCCTTTTCACTCCACCTTATATTTCACAACATTTAATCCAACAATGCTTCAATCAAAGGATGATGTGTCCATACCCTTTTACTTTGATGGAGATATTTCTTCAAAATTGGTTTCACAATCAATTCTCCTTGTGCCACTCAAAAGGTTAGATAGCAACAATCTATTTCAAAACCTCCACAAGGTATTCCTTCCAAAATGTGCCCAAATAAATTCCAAACCACTCTCTAGGTTTCTCAAATAATCAAACCCTTAAAAATGCTTAACAAAACATACAAATAATCAAAATACCTCATACATATTTTAACTCCCTCTTAACACACTCAAAACACAACCAACAAGGACTCCAATAATTCACTTTCAAAATAATTCACTATAACTTCCTTCAGAATTTGAATGCATAGAATAATAAAAATTATTCCCTTATATCTCCCTACTTATCATAAATTCATTTTCAAAATAATTATAACCACCATTCAGAAATATTCCAATGCATTTATTAAATCACAACTCAAATTATTCAACACCCTCAATATGACAAAAATAAAAATTATTTTTAACACCTTATACCTCCACAACAACGCATACCATATGACTTAGAACCAAAGGTGCAAATTTATTAATGCAAAACAAATACCTTTGTGCAATGCCTCCATGGGATTCTATCCCCTGCTATGCTTCCTCCAAAAAATTAGCTATGACCTAACCACCGTGTGAGCTAAGCACTCACTTGAGACCTCTAAAGCACCCACTGCACTTTGTATCTTCCTCTTGGTGCCAAAATATTTGAAACAAAACTTTCTCCCCTCTACTACCACCGGGAATCAAACATGAGACCTCCCATTCACCAATGACTTATGCTACCAATCTTTACCACTAGCCCAACCATGGTTTGTGATAAGGGTATGAGCCCTTGTTGCTTTATCCTTCCACGTTCTTTCCTTTGATTTTAAAAATTAAAAGTTTTTATCCTCTTGCGCTCACGAATTTGCATCAACCAATTAATCCAATATACTCATGTGCATTCAAAGACTTACCTTATGCCTTCAAACCTTATGGTATAAATACCATACTCCTTCCTTGCTCAAACATCAGTGGGAATAAACATTTAAACTTAATATTTTGTGCCAACCCCTTACTTAGGGTTATAAATTTATTATAATATGAATATTATAATTAATTTATAAGTAACCTTAGGATTTTCTTTTAACACTTACTATTATAATAATAAATTTTATAATATTATTTCCTTTGGGCCTAGGTATTTCCTTCCTTCACTTTAGGCCTTGTCCTAACAACTTTATAATAAAGATTATAATATTATTTCCTTTAGGCCTAGGTATTTCCTTCCTTCACTTTAGGCCTTATCTTAACAACTTTAATTTTATAATAATAAATATTATAATATTATTTCCTTTGGGCCTAGGTATCTCCTTTAGGATATTTAGACAATCTTTTGACCAATCATATGAAGCTTTAAACCAAATCTCTTGGGCTTAAAATATAAATATTTTAACCCTCCTTTTGTCAATTCCTTGCACTAACTTTTGACATCACTGACACTAACTCTTGACATCAATGACAACATAACTACTCAAAATTTCCAACAATATCCCCCTTTGTCATTGATGGCAACCCTTTTTCCTTAATCATTCCTTTTTCTTTTTCCAATTCTACTCCCCCTGATAAACTGCTCCCCTTGATTGAATGCTCTTCCCCTAACTCAAATATCTCCCCCTTTTTCATCAATGTCAAATGGACTCCTTTGGGTCTAAATATAAGACTCTTAGCTCATCCCCTCCCCACTTCCTCTCCTTGAGATGATTAATTTTGGGGTCAGGCTAAAGTTACTCCTAGCATACAATGCAATTTTCCTTTGTCAAATTGCTTTCTCAACATACCCTTTTGGTTCTTTTGAATATCCCTATTCTTGCTAGTCTCTGGAAATTTTGTTCTACACCACTTAGCCATATGCCCAATATTATTGCACTTATAACACTTAATGTTGTGGTTCCTTGAAGGTGAATATTGAAGTTCCTCCTAGTGAAGCCATATCCATTCCTATCATGGACCCTGCAATTAATTGCTTTATGACCAAAATGATTACAAGAGTAACAATACCCTTGGAAGAGATTCCCATTTCTGAAATTCCTCTTAGTAAAACCATATTCCTTATTTTCATGTTTCATGCACTGCATAGCCTTGTGATCAAACTTGTTATAGGAGAAGCAATATCCTTTGAAGAATTATTGCCTTGAACCCACTAGTTTCTTAGTCCTTTCTTCCCTGTGAAGTTTCCTGTTCCATCTGTTCCTTATTTGTGCATTATTTCCTTCCTTGGTGAACCTTCTATTTTTTAACTTATCCTCATAAGTCTCACTTTCTCCTTCACTCTTTTTCTTTGAAATTTCTTCTTCTTTGAAGCTTGAACTTGACTCCTCTCCTTGTTCTCTTTTTCCTTATTCAAAACCAAGTCATGTCTTGTTTGATGAAGATCTTTGTGCACTTATAATATTATCCAATGTATTTGAGCTTCTTCCATATATGTGTAGCTTGTATTTAGTCTCTTTCACTTTCTTCCTTAGTGAAACTACCTCATGCTCTAATATTTCACATTCTAAGACTTTTGCTTCTAATTTTTCTTTAAATCTCCTTGTCTTAGCTATTGATTTTGTCATATCTTGTATAAGATTTCCTTTCTCTTCATCACATTATTAAAATTGAATATTGAGTTTTGAATTCTTCTTTCTAACCTTTCTTAATTCCTTAAGAGCAGAAATGAGCTCATCTTCTAGATCAACTACTCCTTCCTCTTCATTTTTTTATTCTTCCTCTACTTATTCAAGAGCATCTTCATGTCTTTATGATTTATCTTCAATAGGAGAACTTCCTTCTTCCTCTATTTCCAAGAAGATAATTTATTTTTCTTCACTACCTAAGGATCTTCCATCACTATCACTTAAACTCTTTCCTGTCTTATCTGCATAGAAACTATTCTTATGGCTCTAGAAAAACTTATTTTCATGCTTTTACCTATTTTTTTTTTGATACTTAGATTTTCCTACTTCCCTATTATTATGATCATGTTTTTCTTCACTACTACTACTTCTAGCTTCTAGATAGTTAGATGCATAGTGACCATATTTACCACAATTGAAAAACTTAACTATTTTTGTACCTTTGTGCTTTCTTGAGTCCTTGTTCCTTCTACCATAGTTTGCTTCTTCATCATTGGATGAATCATCACTTGAATATAGCTTCTTATATTTTGTTTTCTTTGCTACTTTGAAGGCTGCCTCTTTCTTGGGGATAGGATCCTTTCCTATTCTCATCCCAAAAGCTATGAGAGTTCCATGTAACTCATCCCTACTCAAAGTTTCAATATATCTTATTTCTTCTATGGCTGAAACCTTTTCACTATACCTCATAGGGAGTGACTTTAACACCTTTTGATAAACATCTAATTCTTCAAATTTAAACCCAATTCCTTGCATGAATTTAATAACCTCATCCACATGAAGTAATTAGGTAGCAATGTCCTTTTCATCCTTTATCTTAGAGTCTTCAAATATTTTCTTACGATTTTGCAATTTTGCCATCTTGACATTTTTGTCTCCCTCATATGTTTTCTTCAAATTTTCCCAAATCTCTTTTGCTGATGTGAAATGCATAACTTTTACAAAATCTACTTCACATAAACCACTCAGGATTGTATTCATTGCCTTTGCATTATACAAATGTAGTATCTTACCATATTTATATGTAGGAGGACTAGCTGGAGGTGTGTATCCATCCTCAACTGCTTGCCACATATCATATCCTTGTGCCATAAAGTAAGTCTTCATTCTTATGTTCTAGAAAGCATAATTATTCCCATAGAAAAATGGTGCCTTATTTGTTGAAGATCCACTATGATATGCCATCTGTGTTCTTGTATACTTTTCCTTCAAGCTATTAAACTCTTTCGAAGGAACCCACTCTGATACCAATTGAAGAACACAAGCTTATACTAAGAGGGGGGTGAACAGTATAATATCAACTTTTACTTTTCTTTCCCAAACAATATTATCAAATATTATCAATGGAAATATCAATAGTAGTAATCAAAGCAATGCACAAATCATCACACACAATAGAGACACCAATTTAACATGGTTCACCCAATGTGGGCTACTCCACGAAGAAATTCTTTCTACAAAATTTTCTCAACAAATATCTTGGGAATCACTTCCCTATTACAATTTTTATGGACCTCTATCCAAAGGAGACACCAATCCCCTAATGCTCTGATTTGTGGATCTCTTTCCATAGGAGAACTCTTTCCCCTCTTCTCTGGTTTGTGGAACTTGACCCAGGAGAACTATTTCTCCTCAACTGGTTCATGGATCTCTCTCCACAGAAGAACTCTATCTTCCCATCTGGTTCATGGATCACACTCCATAGGAGAACTCTTTCCCCTTGATTTGGTTCATGGATATCTATCCATAGAAGAACTCTTTCCCCTCTTCTATGGTCAATGATCTTCTAGAAGACTTCTATCCCAACTAATCTTACTTTTGGATCTCTCTCCATAGAATACATCTATCCTCACTACCCTTGGCTAATGGATCTCTATCCAGTAGAGACTATTATCCTATTTTATATCACCTCCAAAGCTTTTTCTCAACTCTATCTCATATCTACACCAAAATATATCCCAAGTGTAGTACAAATTTGCTCTATTTATATCTCAAGTATAGTAGAATTTTCATTTTAAATATACACCAAACTCTATCCTTAAATGTTTCCTCAATCCTCAACACAAATCTTAATCCAATCGTAAATCAACTCTTCTTAGATTTGGCCCAAGACTTAACACAAATCTTGAACAAATCAATCAATAAAATTTGTTCGTAAGTCTTCACAAAGACTTACCTCAAATATATCTTCAAGTCCTCTCAAGAACTTTCTTAATCTACTCTCAAGTATTCACCAAGACTTACCTTAAATCTATCCTCAAGTCCTCTCAAGAAATTTCTCAATCTGCTCTCAAGTCTTCACCAAGACTTACCTCAAATATACCTTTAAGTCCTCTCAAGAACTTGCTCAATCTGATCTCAAGTCTTCACCAAGACTTACCTCAAATATACCCTCAAGTCCTCTCAAGAACTTGCTCAATTTTCTCTCAAGTCTTCACCAAGAATTACCTCAAATCTACTCAAACACATGCTCAATACAACTCACAAGATATGCTCAATCAATCTCAAATCTTGCACACAATGCTATCAATTACTTTGTCTAATCTTCAAAGTAATTCCTTTAACTTGAATTAGTTTAGACATATTCTATTCACAATTAATTTAACCTTTAGAACATATAGAGAATTATGTACTCTATCAAAAAATCAATATTTTCTACTCAATCATTAATTCTATCGCTTTCACAAATTTGATTTCTAATGTTTGCACATTCACTTTCAATATCACTCAAAACTAGTGCTCAAGAAGTTTCAGTCAATCATTCAATCAATGAAACACAATTTGATCACAAACACTAAATAAGTGTTTTCATACTTCCTAAACCAAAGAGAAAAATTTGGGTCTTGAAACCCTAACTCAAATAATTTCAATCTTCTATTTTAAATGTTTACCAAACATTCACCAATCATGCATATAAAAACCACTCAAATATTTCCAACAATGCTTATCAAATAATCCTTTTTACTCCACCTTATATTTCACAACATTTAATCCAACAACACTTCAATCAAAGGATGATGTGCCCATACCTTTTTACTTTAATGGAGATATGTCTTCAAAATCTGTTTCACAATCAATTCTCCTTGTGCCACTCAAAATGTTAGATAGCAATAATCTATTTCAAAACATCCACAAGGTATTCCTTTCAAAATGTGCCCAAATAAATTCCAAACCACTCTCTAGGTTTCTTAAATAATCAAACCCTTCAAAATGCTTAACAAAACATACAAATAATCAAAATTCCTCATACACCTTTTAACTCCCTCTTAACACACTCAAAACACAACTAGCAAGGACTTCAATAATTCACTTTCAAAATAATTCACTATAACTTCCTTCAGAATTTGAATGCATAGAATAATAAAAATTATTCCCTTATATCTCCCTACTTATCATAAATGCATTTTCAAAATAATTATAACCACCATTCAGAAATATTCCAATGCATTTATTGAATCACAACTCAAATTATTCAACACCTTCAATATCACAAAAACAAAAATTATTTTTAACACATTATACCTCCACAACAACACATACCATATGACTTAGAACCAAAGGTGCAAATTTATTAATGCAAAAAAAATACCTTTGTGCATTGCCTCTATGGGATTCGATCCCCCGCTACACTGCCACCAGTGCCTTAGCCATGGCCTAACCGCTGCATGAGCTAAGCACTCACTTGAGACCTCTAAAGTGCCCACTGTGCTTTGTATCTTCCGCTTGGTACCAAAATGTTTGAAACAAAACTTTCTCCCCTTCGCTGTCATCCAGGAATCAAATGTGAAACCTCACATTCACCAACGACTTATGCTGCTAAGCTTTGCCACTAGCCCAACCACATGGTTGGTGATAAGGGTATGAGCCCTTGTGGATTTATCCTTCCATGTTATTTCCTTTTCTTTTAAAAAATAATTTTTTTTCCTCTTGCACTCACAAATTTGCATCAACCAATTAATCCAATATACTCATGTGCATTCAGAGACTTACCTTATGCATCTAAACCTTATGGTACAAATACCATACTCCTTCCTTGCTTGAACGTTAGTGGGAATACACATTTAAACTTAATGTTTTGCACAAACCCCTTACTTAGGGTTATAAATTTATTATAATCTGAATATTATAATTAATTTAAAATTATGGAAGTCCTACTCCACTTCTTTGCTTCACCCTAGTTCTGTCCCTAGTCCCTAACACTTTCTTGATCTTTCCTTCTAGGTTTGATGTCTTTGCAGATGATCTCCTTGGGCTGGGATATCATTGTTCCTCTTGTCTACACCTTTCCTTACCTGTTTGAAGGGTCCCTTTGTGTGCCTTGGATCTAGGACATCCCTGGGATTCTCCCTAGGACCTTCCCTAGGATTTCTAGGTTGTTTCAAGGATCTTTTCCTTGGAGCTCTCAGCTTTTTCCTAGGTTTTTATAGGATTCTTCTTGGAGCTAGAGTTTAGGGGTTCTTCTGGTGTGGTTTGTTGTAGCTTGGGAGTGTGGCTTCGGGAGTAGCTCTTCATAGTTTCTTAATGGCTTGGGGATGGCCACATGCTTATTCCTATGGTGCTACTCTTTGGATTTTTGGTTGTGGGATTCATGGTGGGCTTTCAATTTATTTCATGGCTTGGTAGGGGCCTCTAGTTTTCATGCTACTAAAATCCCACTGTGTTCCCTTTTCTAGATCCCTGAAGATATTTTTTGGTGGGGTTGGAGGTTGTTTTTAGATTTTTAACTACATTTTTTGGTTTTATGGGGACTTGTTCTTAATGGTTGTAGTTTGGTGCCTTGAGGATTCTTCTATTGGGATTCCCTAGAACCATCCCATATATTTCCAATGGTTGGGCTTCTACATTTTTTGCTTCCTCTGTTTCCTCTAGTTGCTAAGTAGTTTTCCTTACTACGTGAGGATTTCATGGCATGTTGGGATCCTTTGTTCATTGTTCCACTTTCTAGGCCTATGTAGGATGTGGCTCTATTTTAGTTCTATGGTTTCTTCTAGCATCCCTATTGGTTTCCCATCCTCTCTTTGGTATATTCTCTACTCCACCCTGCTATTATGGGTGGTTTTTTGTAATTATTGGTTTTTCCTTGTGTGGGATGTTGTAAATACTAGTGCTAGTTTGTTTTCCATCCTTTCTTGGGTGGGACTTAATGTATTTGTAGCTTCTTTGCTCCACCCCCTAGTGTTGGGTGGTTTTTCTACTTTTTTTGGTTTTCCCCTGCATGGGATGTTGAACTCTCCTGGTTTCTAGTTTTCTTAGTGCCTATTTCATTTTCTCGCATTTGGGGTTTTTCAAATTTATTTCTAAGCGGGAATGTCCCTTCATTTTTTTTCCCTTTTTGTTTCCCAATTTCCTTTTTGAATGCTTTCCTTTTGCCTTCCTAAAGTTGTTCCTTTTAGCTTTCCTCAAGCCTTTCCTGGTGTCCTTCCTAGGGCTTTCCTGTGGCCTTTCCTTTGGCTTTTCCTTTTGAAGTTTGATGACTTATTGTAATCAGGTTTTGGGTCCCTTGATAAAAACCCACTTTTAATTTTAACTTACCAAAAAAAATTAATTTTAAGTAACCTTAGGATTTTATTTTAACACTTAATATTATAATACTAAATATTATAATATTATTTTATTTAGGCCTAGGTATTTCCTTCCCTCACTTTAGGCCTTGTCTTAACAAATTTAATATTATAATAATAAATATTATAATATTATTTCCTTTAGGCCTAGGTATTTCCTTCCTTCACTTTAGGCCTTATCTTAACAACTTTAATATTATAATAATAAATATTATAATATTATTTTCTTTGGGCCTAGGTATCTCCTTCCTTCAGGGTATTTAGACAATATTTTGACCAATCATATGAAGCTTTAAACCAAATATCTTGATCTTAAAATATAAATATTTTAATCCTCCTTTTTTCAATTCCTTACACTAAATTTTGACATAACTGACATTGACTCTTGACATCAATGACAACATAACTACTCAAAATTTCCAACAGTTGTGACATTAAAAATAGTTTACCTTAGAATCTCATAGAGATAATGTAAACCTCCCCTATGCTTTATGTTGTATACAACACCCTATGGTATGGGGGTTTGAGCATCTATGTGTTTTCTGATGGGTTGACCATGGTATGGTCTTCCCTTGATGCTCCCAATGGTTCCATTTTTTGTGTGCTATGTTTTTTATTTGAAGTCTTCCCTGTCATTAGTACGGGTTATTGACAAGCCCTTCACTTCTCTTTTATTTTTTATGTAGTGACCTTTCATCTAGTTTTATGACTATAGTACCCTTTTAGTCTCTTTAAGGTTTTGATGAGGATAATAGTGGTGTTGTTCAAAATTTATTTTTGCATCATGCAACTCAATGTCCAATGAATAATTACCTTAATGAATTTAGGGTATAATATTTGGAATCAGGATACAATTTGTGATGAACACAAGCTTATACTAAGAGGGGGGGTGAACAGTATAAGATCAAAACTTTTACTTTTCTTTCCAAATGATAACAACAATAATATCAATGCAATAAATGAAATAATGCACAAATCATCACACACATGAGAGACACAGATTTAACGTGGTTCACCCAATGTGGGCTACGTCCATGGAGAAAATATTTCTTATAAATTTTCTCAACCAATATCTTGGGAACCAATTCCCTATTACAATGTTTATGGGCACCAACCCAAAGGAGACACCAATCCCCTATGCTCAAGTTCGTGGACCTCTATCCATAGGAGACACCAATCCCCTTTGTTCAGTTCGTGGACCTCTATCCATAAGAGACCTCAATCCCCTCTACACTGCTTCAAGCCTTTCCACAAGGCTTGCTCAATTCTTCTATAAAACCTACTCTCAACTCGGCTCAGATCTTCTCCAAGTCTACACACAAGACTTGCTCAAATCTGCTCACCAAAACCTACTCAATTCTGCTCCAAGCCTACACATAAGGCTTACTCAATTCTACTCCAAAACCTGCTCTAATATGCTCATAAGGCCTGCTCAATCCAACTCTTAAAACCTGCTCAAATCACTGCTCAAACCTGTTCATAATGCATGCTCAATCCAACTCACAAAACCTGCTTAAATCTGCTCCAAGCCTTCTTACAAGGCTTGCTCAAATTAGCTTACTATCACTGCTCAAACCAACTCAAATCTGCCTCAAACAAATCTTCTTAGATCTGCCTTAAATAAATCTTCTTAGGTCTGCCTCAATACTATTGACAAAAATTGCTCAAACATTCCCAATTCTTGCATACAAACAATTTCATATATCTTTCCCAAAAGTGCTTTCTTTGACTAAAGTAGTTTAGACATATTCTACCCAGAATTCATTTAACCTCTTGAACATATAGAGAATGATATGCACTAAAAAATGCTCAATATGTTCTTCACATTCATTAAGTCTATCACTTTCACATGTCTCACATTTATTGCATTCTAAAGGTAGCTCTAGTCTAGCACTTGATAATTGACCTGGTTATTGCTGAGTTGCACCTTTACTTCAAGACCAATCACAATGCACAAGTATTTCTCATCTCACTACTAATGTCAATTATGAACAATCCACAAGTTTATTATTTTCATCTACTCACAAAGTCAATCATCAAGATGCACAAATGTGCTTCACAAAAATGATCTATAATTTTCATCAATTTGTTTCCAATTTTAAACATAAACAATGCATAGGTTTTCTTTCAAAAACTAGTCTTTAATCCTTGCAAATTTGCTCTCAATATCAATCACAATAATGCACAACTTGTTCACAAACCCTAGCACATATGTTTCCAATTTTATTCAACAATGATGCACAACTTTATTCTCAAACCCTAGCATATGTGTTTCCAATTTCATTCATCAATGATGCACAACTTTGTTCTCAAACTCTAGCATTTATATTTCCAACAATGCACATAAAATTAATCCTTATATCTCCACCTTATGACTTGAAACTATTTTCTTTCAAACAAGCCACCTTGAGAAGGAGTTAAAATAACATACCTCTAAAACTACCTTGATGAAGATGTGCCCTCAAAAACCTATCTCAAAATAACTCCCTTTCTTTGGCCACTTCAAAACAAGTTAGAAAAACTCCTTTTCAAATAATCCACATAAACCCTTTCAAAATATGTGCACAATAATATCCCAAAATAATGCTCTATAACTCCTCTTGGTTTCACAAGATAAAGCCTTTTAATAATGAACCAAATCCTTCAAAATATCAAGCAAAAATACAATCAACAAAAAGCTCTTAATACACCTTATAACTCCCTCTTTTAATATTGCAAAAGTAAACTCTTCTCACACTTAGACAACAGTACAATTTTCAAATCATAATACACCATAAAACTCCCACTATGATATTTCAAAGATAAAGTCCTTATGCACAATACAAAAATCAAACAAACATTGCACACCTTATAGCTCCTACTCAGTCCAATTCAAATCAAAATTAAATAATTTAAGCTCCTTGTAAACTAGCATGACCACCTCAAGTCAAATCAATGCAAAATTAAAATTTCAAATACCTCATGCACGACATGACTCAAAACCATGACCTCCCCAATGCAGTGCTTTCCAAGGTGCCTTTGAACAACTATGCTAGTGCAGTCACTGAAACCAAAAGGGCACCACCCAACCTTAACTTTGTTCTCTGCATGCAAATAAAAACCTTATATGCACAACAAAATGACGTCCAAGGGTTTTGAACCTACAACCTTTCCTCTAACAACACTCATGCAAGCCAACCAACCACTGGGCTACCCTAGTTGGGTGAAACGTAGTAGGTATGCACTCAGATAAATCATTTCTAGCTCTTGCACACTTTTAATTTTTGTTGTATCTCTTATGTTCTACCGTTCGCATAAAGCACACGAGTATATTTCATATCAAAGCTTGCGTTCAACAAATGGAGGAGAAATGACAAGTATTTATATGCATAAGCCAAAATATTTGAAGCTCCAAGACGTCGGTGCATCCTTGCAATTCAAAATACGTTGGCGCCTCAAACCCTTTTTTTGAACTTTGGTTATAATATTTAATTAAAATATTATAACATAAACTTTTAGGCCCATAGTTATCTTAAAACCTTTTGAATAAAATAATGCAAACTTGTGGCCCATGTAAACCTTGGTCTTCAATCTTTTAAACCTTTTTATTTTAGCCCTTAGTCTCAACCTTTAAACCTTTTTTATTTAAACCTTTTTGGCCCATACCTTCAAACCTTTATATTTTTAAATCCTTTGTCTCAAGTAGTTAAACCTTTTGGCCCAATTCTCTTAAACCTTTTCTGTATAATATTAAACATGATATTTAAATATTATAATATTTTCCTTTAAAACAATATTGCCTTGAGAAACTGTCCAACCTCATAAATTCATCAACCTTGAAGAATATTCCTACCTTAAATATTATGCACCTTTTGGCATCAATCCTTTGACATCAATGACAACTCAATGTACTCAATATTTCCAACAATCTCCCCCTTTGTCATTGATGGCAACCCTTATAAAAAAATATTCCTTTTACTACAATTGGATTCCAAATTTGCTCCCCCTTACTGAATTCTCTCCCCCTTTGACATCAATGGCAAAGGGCTCCTTGGGGCTAAATATAAGACACTTAGCATAGCCCCCTCACCACCTCCTTTCTTGAGGTGATCAATTTTGGGATGGGAGTAAACCTACTCCCAACTTACAATGCTCTTCTTCTCTTTCAATATTTTTCCATATCTTTGTAGTCATACCTCTTTGAACCTTTTGGCTATCCTTCTTCTTGCTAGTCTTTGGAAGTTCCTGAAATTCTGTTCTACACCACTTTGCTTTATGCCCATAATTATTGCAATTGTAACATATGATATTGTAATTCTTGAAAGGTGCAAATGAATTGAAGTTCTTCTTGATGAAGCCAAAATCATTCTTACCATGAACCCTGCAATGTATAGCTCTATGACCAAAAATATTACATGAGTAGCAATATCCTTGGAAGAAATATTTATCTTGCCTTGGAGAGTGTGATATCATGGTTCTTTCCTTGTATTTTTTGTGATGATCCATGTTCCTTGATTGTGCATTATTTTCTTCCTCTTTGATGCTTCCACTTCTTAACTCATCAACATAGGTCTTAGTTTCTTCTTTAATCACTTCCTTTGAAACTTCTTTTTCTTTTGAGCTTGACTCCCCTTTTTGTACTTCTTGATCTTCCTCAAAGCCAAGTCCAATCTTCATAAATGGAGATCTCTATGTTTTGATAATATCATCCAAATATTTAGAGCTTTTCCTAAACTGATATATCTTATTGTTGAATTTCTCAAGTCCCTTCCTTAGAATATTAGCTTCATGTTCTAGTCTTTCACATTCTAGTTCTTTTTTTTTTAACTGTTCAACCATACCTTCTTCAACTCTTCTTGCCTCTTCAACCTTAACTCTTAAATCAGTGAGATCTTGTAGAAGCTTTGCCTTTGTTTTCTCATCCTCCTGTACTTGAGATTTTAATCTTAAGTTCTCCCTTTTCAACTCATCAAGTTCAACAATAAGTTCCTTTTCCATATCAACTATGGCTTCTTCTTCTTTTTCTGAATCTTTCTCTTTTTCTAGGTCTTCAACTATAGGAGCATCTTCTTTCTCTTCTACTTGGTTTTCAACAGGAGTATTCTCTTTCTTTTCTACTTGGTATTTAATGGGAGTATCCTCTTCCTCTTCTATTGCCAAAAATAGAATCTCTTCTTCTTCACTATCTGAGAGACTTTCATCATTGTCACTTGAAGCATTGCTTGCTTCTTCAACATAAAAAATTTTCTTGTGTCTTTGAAAGATCTTATTTTCATGCTTGCCTTGACCATGCCTATTTTTCTTTTCATAACCAAATTTTCTTTCTTTCTTTTTCTTGTATTCTTTTTCATATTCACTGCTACTATATCCATTTTGTGGACAATAAGTTGCATAGTGACCAATGTTGCCACAACTAAAACATTTCATAGTCTGCATATTCTTGTGTTTCCTTGGACCCTTCTTATTTCTTCTTACAAAATTAGCCTCTTCTTCACTGCTTGATTCATCACTTGATTCTGATTCTTTATCCTTTGCCTTCTTTGAAGCTTTGAATGTTGCCTCCCTTTTGGATGTTTGATCCTTTTCTGTTCTCATCTCATAAGCTGTGAGAATCCCATGTAGTTCATCTATCCTTAAAGTTGTGAGATCCTTCATTTCTTCTATTGCAAAAACCTTTGCATCATACCTCATGGGAAGTGATCTTAAAATTTTTTGAACAATAGTAGAATCCTCAATATTTTCTCCAAGTCCATGAATGGTATTAACAACCTCATCAACACGAAGTAAGTATCTAGCAATATTTTCCTCATATTTCATCTTCAAGTCTTCAAACTTCCTTCTGTGAGTTTGAAGTTTTGCCATATTAACCTTGTCATCTCCTTCATATGTATTCTGTAGCTTATCCCACATTTCTTTTTCTGATTTGTTGTGCATGACTTTTACAAACTTAGATTCCTGTAATCCACTTAAAATTGCATTCATTGCCTTGGCATTATTTTCATATAGTTTCTTACCACTTAGATCTATGGGAGGAGTTGTAGGTGGTGTGTACCCATTCTCAACTGAATTCCATGTATCAAATCCATGTGCCATTAAAAATATCTTCATCCTCACACTCCAGAAAGCATAATTAGTCCCATAAAACAATGGAGCTCTATGTGTTGAAAATCCTTCCTGATTAGCCATCTGTGTTCCTGTAAGATCTTCCTTCAAGCTATTAGGCTTCCCTGAAGGAACCCGCTTTGATACCAATTGAAGAACACAAGCTTATACTGAGAGGGGGGTGAATAGTATAAGATCAAAACTTTTACTTTTCTTTCCAAATGATAACAACAATAATATCAATGCAATAAATGAAACAATGCACAAATCATCACACACATGAGAGACACAAATTTAACATGGTTCACCCAATGTGGGCTACATCCATGGAGAAAATATTTCTTATAAATTTTCTCAACCAATCTCTTGGGAACCAATTCCCTATTACAATGTTTATGGGCACCAACCCAAAGGAGACACCAATCCCCTATGCTCAAGTTCATGGACCTCTATCCATAGGAGACACCAATCCCCTTTGTTCAGTTCATGGACCTCTATCCATAGGAGACCTCAATCCCCTCTACACTGCTTCAAGCCTTTCCACAAGGCTTGCTCAATTTTACTACAAAACCTGCTCTCAACTCAGCTCATATATGCTCCAAGTCTACACACAAGACTTGCTCAAATATGCTCACCAAAACCTTCTCAATTCTACTCCAAGCCTACACATAAGGCTTACTCAATTCTACTCCAAAACTTGCTCTAATCTACTCATAAGGCCTACTCAATCCAACTCTTAAAACTTGCTCAAATCACTGCTCAAACCTATTCATAATGCATGCTCAATCCAGCTCACAAAACCTACTTAAATCTACTCCAAGCCTTCTTACAAGGCTTACTCAAATCAGCTTACTATCACTGCTCAAACCAACTCAAATCTACCTCAAACAAACCTTCTCAGATCTACCTCAATCCTACTCACAAAAATTGCTCAAACATTCCCAATTCTTGCATACAAACAATTTCATATATCTTTCCCAAAAGTGCTTTCTTTGACTAAAGTAGTTTAGACATATTCTACCAAAAATTATTTTAACCTCTTGAACATATAGAGAATGATATGCACTAACAAATGCTCAATATGTTCACATTCATTAAGTCTATCACTTTCACATGTCTCACATTTATTGCATTCTAAAGGTAACTCTAGTCTAGCACTTGATAACTGACCTGGTTATTATTGAGTTGCACCTTTACTTCAAGACCAATCACAATGCACAAGTCTTTCTCATATACTCACAATGTCAATTATGAACAATCCACAAGTCTATTCTTTTCATCTACTCACAAATTCAATCATGAAGATGCACAAATTTTCTTCACAAAACTTATCTATAATTTTCATCAATTTATTTCCAATTTCAAACATAAACAATGCATAGGTTTACTTTCAAAAACTGGTCTTTAATCCTTGCAAATTTTCTCTCAATATCAATCACAATAATGCACAACTTGTTCACAAACCCTAGCACATATGTTTCCAATTTCATTCAACAATGATGCACAACTTTGTTCTCAAACCCTAGCATATGTGTTTCAATTTCATTCATCAATGATGCACAAATTTGCTTTCACACTCTAGCATTTATATTTCCAACAATGCACATAAAATTAATCCTTATATCTCCACCTTATGACTTGAAACTATTTTCTTTCAAACAAGCCACCTTGAGAAGGAGTTAAAATAACATACCTCTAAAACTGCCTTGATGAAGATGTGCCCTCAAAAACCTATCTCAAAATAACTCCCTTTCTTTGGCCACTTCAAAACAAGTTAGCAAAACTCCTTTTCAAATAATCCACATAAACCCTTTCAAAATATGTGCACAATAATGTCCCAAAATAATGCTCTATAACTCCTCTTGGTTTCACAAGATAAAGCCTTTTAATAATGAACCAAATCCTTCAAAATATCAAGCAAAAATACAATCAACAAAAAGCTCTTAATACACCTTATAACTCCCTCTTTTAATATTGCAAAAGTAAACTCTTCTCACACTTAGACAACAGTACAATTTTCAAATCATAATACACCATAAAACTCCCACTTTGATTATGCAAAAATTAACCCTCTTATGCACTATACAACATACAACTTTCAAATGTCTTACTACACCATAAAACTCCCACTATGATATTTCAAAGATAAAGTCCTTATGCACAATACAAAAATCAAACAAACATTGCACACCTTATAGCTCCTACTCAGTCCAATTCAAATCAAAATTAAATAATTTAAGCTCCTTGTAAACTTTCATGACCACCTCAAGTCAAATCAATGCAAAATTAAAATTTCAAATACCTCATGCACGACGTGACTCAAAACCATGACCTCCTCGATGCAATGCTTTCCTAGGTGCTTGTGACCAACTATGCTAGTGCAATCATTGAAACCAAAAGGGTGCCACCCAACCTTAACTCTATTCTCTGCACACAAATCAAAACCTTGTCTGCATAGCAAAATGGCATCCAGGGGTTTTGACCCTACAACCTTTCCTCTAACAGTGCTCATGCAAGCCAACCAACCACTAGGCTACCCCAGTTGGGTGAAATGTAGTAGGTATGCACTCGGATAAATCATTTCCAGCTCTTGCACACTTTTAATTTTTGTTGTATCTCTTATGTTCTGTCGTTCGCATAAAGCACATGAGTATATTTCATATCAAAGCTTGCGTTCAACAAATGGAGGAGAAATGACAAGTATTTATATGCATAAGCCAAAATATTTGAAGCTCCAAGACGTCGGTGCATCCTTGCAATTCGAAATACGTTGGCACCTCAAACCCTTTTTTTGAACTTTGGTTATAATATTTAATTAAAATATTATAACATAAACTTTTAGGCCCATAGTTATCTTAAAACCTTTTGAATAAAATAATGCAAACTTGTGGCCCATGTAAACCTTGGTCTTCAATATTTTAAACCTTTTTATTTTAGCCCTTAGTCTCAACCTTTAAACCTTTTTGGCCCATACCTTCAAACCTTTATATTTTTAAATCCTTTGTCTCAAGTAGTTAAACCTTTTGGCCCAATTCTCTTAAACCTTTTCTGTATAATATTAAACATGATATTTAAATATTATAATATTTTCCTTTAAAACAATATTGCCTTGAGAAACTGTCCAACCTCATAAATTCATCAACCTTGAAGAATATTCCTACCTTAAATATTATGCACCTTTTGGCATCAATCCTTTGACATCAATGACAACTCAATGTACTCAATATTTCTAACACTTTGATTTAAAATAAGATGGGTGATTTATGAATTAAAGTAATGAGTCTTTAATTTATTAATAAAATAAAATAGTTTATTTTATATATTAAAGGTATGAGGCTTTTATTTATGAAATAAAAGAAGATGGGTGATTTATGAATTAAAGTAATGATGCTTTAATTTATTAATTAATGGAAATAGTTTATTTTATAGATTAAAGATATGGTACTTTGATTTATGAAATAAAGGAAAGATGGTTGATTTATGAACTAAAGTAACGAGACTTTAATTTTCTTTTTCAATGAGTTTACACATGTTTTTATGAGGAGTCATGGTCCCCTCATATTGAGTGGGGTTTGAACCATGGACCTCTCAAAGAGAAGGATGAGGCTTTAATTTATTAATTAAAGGAAATAGTTTATTTTATATATTAAAGGTATGGGACTTTGATTTATGAAATAAAGGAAATATGGTTGATTTATGAATTAAATTAATGAGGATTTAATTTATTAATTAAATAAAACAGTTTATTTTATATATTAAAGATATGGGACTTTGATTTATGAAATAAAGTAAAGATGGTTGATTTATAGATTAAAGGTATGGGACTTTAATTTGTTTAATAAATTTTGAAATGAACTGACTAAAGTAAAACCTTTGATCTAGTTGTATTTTTTGAATGACTTTCTATGGGCAATAAGAGGTGAAAATAAAAAATAATTTTTTTAATGATATCAACTATGCAATAGATGGTTAGATACCTTGATTTAATTTGTATAGTTGTAATTTAGAAAATTAAATATTAGATGCATTTAGAGGCATTTATATCATGGAATGATGAGTTGCCTTCATCCCCTACTATCCTCAAATGAATGATGGAAATACAAGGAGGACCAAAGGTGGCAACTATAACCTATGTATCAATTTGATTTACTATTACAATGATTTACTTATGCTCAAATAGACTAGAATTGTAGGGAGATATCCCTAGATGAAAATGATGTATTACTTTATTATTTTATAAGTATGGAGGTTTTACCATACTTGAATATATAAAATAGATTACTGTATTGATGGGAATTGTATCTTTAATTTACCACTATGAATTATCTATGCTTTGTTGTTTAACTTATCTTGCTATTTAATGCTTAATTTCATTTAAAAGTTGTTTACTTTCTAAGTACCTCATGTATATTTTAAGAGTTTTATTCTTTGTTTCATTTAGTATTTAATGTTAACTTGTCTTCTTGCTAAACATGAAAGCAACCTAAGAAAATGAAATCTTAGGGTGAGCCTAGAACAAGACCTAAGATATTGATACATCTTAGGGGGAATGTAGGAATACCTTAGGGTATTGATACCCCCTTAAGAAAAATATTAACTAAGAAAACTAATTGACTGCATCTGAGTTAATATAACTCATCGTGGAGATGATATGGATAGCTTAACTTGCAACACACATAGCATACCCACACATATAGACTTGTGTATGGTATGAATATGGGTGTATACCCTTGACTGTACTGAGGGTGATAAGTTTAGCTCATCAAGAGTGATGATATGGATAGACTTATTTGTGGTAACACATAGTATACCTACATAAATAGACTTGTGTAGGGTATTTGGTTAAATATAACTCAATGAGAAATTTGGGGATCTTAGTAAACTTAAACAATATATAAACCACATATTGGTTACAAGTTTATGAATCTCTCACCATAGTTAAAAAAAATATTTTATTTATCTATGTGTTTCTTGTAGTTTGTTTTGAGGTAATTACATTTGGTATTAGAGCTCTAGGTATGAGGGTATAAATCTTTTTAATCTATTTTAATGATTTGGATATCTTTCTATGAAGGTTTGCTTAAGTTTTAAGCTAAAGTCGATAAGACCTAGGATACCCTACTTGATAGAATCTAATAGAGATTAAACCCAAGGGTAATTAGAATTTTATGATGATGTACTTATGATAAGTATGGAATTTCTCATTGAAGTTGCATCATAACTTTAGAACACTATCATAATGAGAATATTGATTCTTTTAGCAAGAAAAACTCTTTATTATGGCTTGAGTCAACATTTCAATTCTAGGTGGAATTTTAACCTAGCCTTTTCTTATTGGTTGTAATTAGAATAAATGGAACCTAAGGTTAGAAAAGAGAGGCCTATGTCTTCAACTAAGTAGACTCAACAGAATAATATCGAAGAAGAGATTCAGGATGAAAATCCAAAAAATTTCAACAAAGAGGTAGAAAATATCACTTTTATGGTTGCTACCATGTAGGATTAGATGAATCAAATGTTGGAAACCCTTGTGAATCAAAATTCACAAGTTATAGGTTCAAAATTTAACCAAGCTAAAATACTAACTGTAGACCAGTTGGAAGCCAGAGCTCTTTTGGAAAAAGAGGTGGCTAGGGATATAAAAAATATGTGCATCGATAAATTCTATGGATAAGGGGATGGGGATGCATTTGAAGCTTGGTTAAGGGAATTATAAGTCTATTTTACAGTAAAGGGATATTGCCTAGAAAGATGAATAGTCTAGGCCACAATTTACCTAGAAGGGATTACTTTGGATTTGTGGGAAACTTACTATGATAAGACTAAGATCAAACTTATCGACATTAAATGGAAATATTTTGTCAAAATATTGAAAATAGGTTCCTAACATAACACTTCTATGCATTAAAGTTTGAGGAGTTTATCAACCTTATACAAGGAACCAAGACTGTGGAAATTTATTATGAAATTTGGTATGATTACTAAAGTATGTACTTGCTTATGATGAGAAGACGAGGGTTCATAAGTTCATTATTAGATTAGATTCAAGAGTGATACATGATGTAAACATGAATGAACCTAGGTCACTATATAAGGTGTATAACCTAGCAAAGAAAGTAGAGTCTCACTTACATTCTAACTATTCTATCTTATCTAAGCAAGATCAACAAGCACTTAAGAAAAGGAATAGTCAAGGATTCTTGAAATGGGAAGAGAAACATGATTGGAACACCAAGAACCCTTATAATTTTGAGAAGAGAAATAATGTGAAACAAGGAAGGTTTAAGAATAAATTCCAAAAGAAAACCAAAAATAAAACAATGCAAAATATCATCCTCAAAAATCATAAACTTTTACCCCAACAAGTAAGATAGGGGAACAAAAATTAGAAAAGTGGTAGGAACCCAAGGATGGGTGTTATAATTACAAATGCCTTCACTATGCTAGTTAGTATCCACATCAACCAAGGTTAGGTACATCTAGTACCAAGGAAAAATAACTCGTGCACTAGATTTATGTCATAATCAAAAATCAGAAGTTGGAGGGGAAAGCCATCCCAATGCTTATAAAAGGTGAGATTTTTAATAAGGAAGTAAAAATTTTAATTCATAGTGGGGCTATAGATAGTTTTATTCCTTCTATTTTAGAAAGGGCTATGTAAAAATAAGATATTTATCTCATATATGGAAGGTTGAGTATGGTTTTTGGTAAACCTACTCAGTAAACCAATGTTTTTTAATGGCAAATATTACTTTAGCTAGTAGTACCATTGAAGGTTATTTGATGTAGCTCCACTTCATGCTTTTGATGTAATACTAGGAATGGATTGATTATAGGCCCATAAATCCTTGATAAAATTATAATATATATGGATGGAGTACTTAGAAATGTCAAGGAGAGACTAAGAATTTATAGCAAGCAGTAGATATTTAAACCCCTAATGTTATTGGCTATGAAGTTGAAGAAAGTCCTCAATAATAAAGGGATAGTCTATATCGTGAAATTCAATGAAGTTGGAGAAGATCAAAATAAGGAGGTGTTGGATAAAAATCCCATTCTATAGGACTTTAAGGATGTGTTTCCTAAGGATTTTCTTGGACTTCCTTCTATGCGGGAATTTGATTTTATGATTGATCTTATACCTAGAGTGGAACCTATACATAGATATCCATATAGGATGAATCCTATTGATATGTAGGGATTAAAGGTGCAACTACAAGGGCTATTATAAAAAGGATTAATAAAAACAAGTGTGTTGCCTTGGGGTGTATCAATTTTATTTGTGAAAATGGATGGTTCTTTGATATTATGTATCAATTATAGAATGCTTAACAAGGTAACAATCAAGAATCGATATTCTCTACCTAGTATCAAATATTTTTTTGACCAATTGAGATATGCCATGGTATTAAAAAATATTGATTTAAGGTCAGGATATTATCAATTAATAATATGTGATGAGGACACTCTCAAAACTACATTCAAAACTAGGTATGGATATTATGAGTTTACAGTCCTACCCTTTGGACTAACGAACACCCCAGCTTCATTCATGAATCTAATGAATAGTGTGTTCAGGAGGCATCTAGACCAATTTTTCCTCATATTTTTAGATGATATCTTGATATACTCTGAATACAAGGAAGAGCATGATAAACATCTCAATATTGTATTAGAGTTGCTAAGGGAGAACCAACTCTATGGAAATCTCACAAAAAGTGATTTCTATGTCTCAAAGGTACAATATCTTGGGTATATCATATCAATAGAAGGAATTATTATAGATCCAAATAAAATTTAAGCCATTATAAATTGGCCACCCCTACCAATGTGATAGAAGTGAAAAGTCTCATGGGGTTAATGAACTACTATAGATGTTATATAAAGGTTTATTCTAAAATTTTAGCAACAATAACTAACCTCCAAAAGAAGGGAAAGGAATTTAAGTGGTCAAAAAGTGTGAATTTGCCTTTGCATTGCTAAAATATAAATTCAATACAACACCAATATTAAAAATTCTAAATCCTCAAGGGAAATTTTCAGGATGTACGAACTCATCACTAGAAGGATTAGGAGTACTCTTTCAAGATGATTTAGTAGTAACATATACTTCAAGTAAAAATAAGAAGCATGATATTAACTATGCTACGAATTATTTAGAACTAGCTATAGTTTCGCATACGCTAATATTTTGATGCCACTACTTGGTAGGAAGGCCCTTTGAGTTTAAAATAGACCATCAAATTCTGAGATATATATTCAACCATCCTATAATCAATGCAAGATAGAGAATATAGGTTGAGTTTCTCACTAAATATGACTTTGATATTGATTATATAAAGTGTAAATAGAATAAGGTTGTTGATTCCTTAAGCATAAGGAATCACATAGAAGCTATAGCTAGAAGTCACATGGATCTAATGGATCAAGTAAGGGAAGAGCAATATCAAGATGAGTATTGCAAAAAAAATTGGTCTAAGTTGAACAGAGACCTAGAGGATAATAATGTAATGATCCAAAAACAAGCAAACATAGAACACAAAATAGAAAAAATATATATTTTTTTAACTAAGGAGAAGGATTCATAAACCCCTAAACAGTCTAAGATTTATCTATTTGTTTAAATTTCCTAAGTTTTCTTTAAGAGCTACATCTCACAAGATACCCTCACACAAGTCCCATATGTGTAGGCGTACCATGTGTTACCACAAATAAGCATATTTATCTCATCATCCTTGATGAGCTAGAATTATCACTTTAAATCAATAGAAGTTATACACTCATCACCATATGATACACAAGCCAGTATGTGTAGGTATGCTATGAGTATCACAAGTTAAGCTATCCATATCATCTCCATGATGAGCTATCTTAATTCATATGTAAACTTCCCACAACTTAGTTACCATTCTCCCTACGGGGTCTTAATCCCCTAGGTCACTTATGTTCACCCTAAGGAATCTCAATACCTTCGTTCATCCTCTAATTTTATCCTAGAACTTATTTCTTAGTTTTATTTTTCTATTTATTATAAAGAAGACAATAATGATGCTAGATACTATATCTAACCAAAGAAATCAAGGATGCTAAGAAAGAAGTAACATTTTAAGGAAAGCAAACTAAACTCGAAATGAAATTTAAATCAAATATAAGTAAATTTAACAATAAATTTAAAGATACAATTCTCATCATTTTACAATTATTACATACATCCTAGTATGGTAAAACCTTCATACTTTTAATAATAAGTAATATATCATTTTAATTCAGGGATATCTCCTTACAAATCTAGTCTATTTAAGCATAAGTAAATAAATGGTAAGTGCAGAACAAACTGGTGCATTATTTCCATCAACCCCTTTGGTCATCTCACTCTTTCCATCGATCATTTGAAGATAGTAAGGGATCATGGAACTCATGGTTTAGGATAGGCATACCTCTAAATGCATCAAAAATTTACTTTGTCAGATTGCAACTATACAAATTTAATAAAGTCTATAACCATCTAGTGTATAGTTGATATCATAAAAGAATCATTAGTTTCATTTTACCCTCTCAAATACCCTTAGAGAGTCATTCAACATGCATAACTTAGATCACGATTTTTACTTAAATCAAATCTTGTTTTTGATCAATAGATTAGAGTCCCATACCTTTAATTTGTTGAAACAATCCTTTCATTCATTTACTAAATTAAATATTCACTACTTCAATTTAAAAATAAATCATTTCCTTTCATTTTATAAACCAATGTCCCACAACATTCAATATATAAAATGATATTTCATTCACGTAATAAATTAAAGCTTCACTACTTCAATTTAAAAATAAATAATTTCCTTTCATTTTATAAACCAAAGTCCCATAACCTTCAATCTATAAAATGACTTTTCATTCATTTACTAAATTAAAGCTTCACTACTTCAATTTAAAAATAAATCATTTCCTTTCATTTTATAAACCAAAGTCCCATAACCTTCAATCTATAAAATAATTCTTTCATCCATATTTAATAAATCAAAGCATAACATCTTTCATTTATTTATATAGATCAAACTATATTTATTTAACATAATCAAGTCCTATACCTCAATTATTTAAATATACAAACTACATTTATTTAACATAATTAGTCCCATATCCCAATTATTTAAATAAATAAAAACATATTTATTTCATATAATTAAACCCAACCCTTAATAAATTAAATAAACTAAATTACCTTTCTAAAAGCTAAAGCCAATCAAACAAAAGATAGCATGTGGCTTTTAAAGAGGACATCACAGAAGGTTACGCAAAACTCCAGGAGGCAACTAACTAAAGGGAGTGTAGCCAATGCTATAGCCCACCCTCATGATAGGGGCCAAAACATCTCAAATATGTGTGGTTCCCAAGGATTATTGACAACAATCCTAACTAGGTTACGACACAAGGCAATACCTTACGTAGGGATTGTAACATGAACTATTCATATAAAAGGATTACAAGACCCTAGATAGGGTCCAATGATAGTACATCTACTACAACAAGCAATAGATTTCCAATGACCAAAGAAAAACCCCACCCCATCCTTTGGGACGTCTAACATAGGTTAGCAAGCAAAAGTAAAAAAACATAGGTAATGCATGGCTTAGCCAATCAACTAACTTTTCTCATGGTGAACTCCTTTCCAATGAACCCCTTGAGCAAGGGCTACAAGCAACTAGGTTTACAAGGTTTATCCATCCAAAACCTAGACTTCCCCAACTATAAACATAATTCTAGGGCACCTAACACCCACTTGACAAATTTCTAGCCAACAATACAATACTCAGCTACAAAGTGTGAAGAAAAAATATTTACAAGACTAGTTCTCATTGTAGCACTACCAGAGATAAAATGGTTGGGCATACGCCCAAAGTTTTTATGTCACTTAGCAAGTGTAACAACTTGTGATGGTCCAAGGGTTATCTAAACAAGGTTTAATAAAAATAATATAAAATTGTAGAGGAACTATTCTCTGCTACCCAAACAGTGACCAAGATTAGATGAGCCCAAGTGACTACATCGAACATAGCAATATCCATAGCCAAACATGTTGGAAGTTAAAAGGTAAAAAAAATTGTTTCAACTTTAAGCTTTGACCTTACCTTTTTACTCCCATTGGACGGCAACCGAGTCAGCAGGATTGGGCGGCAGATAGGTTGATGGACGACAGGAAGAGTTAGACATCTAATTTCCCTTTTCCTTTCCTCCCTATTTCTTCTCTCCCAAATATCTCTCCAACAACTATGTACACACTATATAATGCTTTGTATTTCAAATTTTATTGATTAATTGAATTTTTGAATATTGAATAGTTGATTTCAATATCTGGTATCAGAGCTGTGGAGGGTGTCTAGGTTTTCAAAGCTAGGCACGGATCTCGAGGAGGCTCGAGGAGGCCCACAGGAGGCACGGATCTCGAGGAGGCACGAGGAGGCCCATAGGAGCGAGCCCACAGGAGGCATGATTCTCGAGGAGATCGAGAGAGCGAGGTTGAGGAGGCCCATAGAGCATGCATCCCGAGCACACGGTTCGAGGTTGACAGATCGACCAGATCGAGGACACCAGACATGATTCCCTAGGTGATTGATAGGCTGACTTGGTAGAACGCTGACCAGAGGTGGACACGTGGTGAGCAGACAACAAGGCAAGAGGGCGACAACAAGGTGATGTGGCGAGCAGACAACAAGGAGGTGATGTGGCGGACACAGCAAGGAGGTGACGTGGCAGACATAGTAAGCAGGTGACATGGCAAGCGGACGCAAGGAGGTGACGTGGCGGAAGGGCATTCACCCAAAGGGAGAAAAAGGGCAAGGTCCGATTGCCCGAAGGCAATCGAAAGACTTTACGAGCGCCCATGCTCTTAAACCACTCGAAGGCCGATATCCTGCTGCATGTGGGATAAAAGTTTTTCATTTTTTTTTATAAAAATCGCATCGGAGTAGTGTTTAAATATTGCAAGGGAGCTTTCTAAGCCTAAAAAGGCTTGTAGCTCGATTGGTGAGCACTCTACTTTGCACAGTGGAAGTCGCGGGTTCGAAACCCAACGACATTAATTTTTTTTTAATAATTGGCATATGGTAAGTTTTTCGGAGCGCCGAGGCTAGATTGGCATAATTGGCATATTAAAAATTTTATATAGTTTTTTTATTTTTATAATTTTTAAAGTTTTTTTTATAAAGGTTTAGTAATAATATTAAAATATATTGTTTTTTTTTAAGTTTTTTAAGAAAATCAATATTTTTTTTATTATTATTTAACTTATAATTATAAACTTTTTAAAAATTATAATAGACTATATAAAAATTTTTTAGACATTGCCTAAGAGGCAATTTATTGTAAAAGAAAGAGCTTTTCACCTGATTCGAGGAATCAAAAACTGTAGTGGAAAAGCATGTTGTGATAGCCTAGAAGGCTATAAAAACTGGAAATTGTTTTTTGTAACAAGCCTGAGAGGCTTAGTATTTTTTCTTGTAAGAGAGACAAAGGACCAAGCTGAAATTTGTAAAGAGGCATTGATGATAAGACCAAGTGGTTGTTATCATGCCTTATGTGCACTTTTGGTAAGAGAAAATGCCAAAATATTTGATGAAAAAGTGAGAGCTTATGGGCTACATACTGTGTTTAGTCAGTTGAAGAACGCAGTAATAGCACACCAGAGGCATCCGGACTCAGGGTACGAGGCAGACTCTGAAGATAACTCCTTTGGGAGTCAATTTGAGCAATCCGAATCCATAGAAGTTGCACCACAAGAATCTGAATATACTCATTACAGTAATTCAGTAGAAATTCTAGAACCAGAATCACCAGAGATAATATTGATCAGTGACGATGAAGAACAAGTAGCAGACAATTTCATGCATCCAAAAATAGCAGTGCCACAACAAGAGGAACAAGCAATCAATGAAAGAGTGAATCAAGTCAGATTTGACTTAAATTTGTAATCTCTTCTTTCTTCTTCTTTCTTCCTTATTTTAAAAAAGTAGAGTGCTTTATTGTAACCGAGAAATAAAGAGAGTGTTTTAGTTTATAACAACTATGGCCTCACATAACAATCTACCTATTCCAGAATTCAACGGATATGATTACGAGTATTGGTCTATCAAAATGAAGACCTTACTCATAGGGAAAGGTTTGTGGGACATAGTGGAAGAGGGTTACACCGAACCCATAGACTGGACAACATTAAGTGTCATAGATAAGAAAACAAAGAAAGAAGCGCAAAAGAGCAACTCCTCTGCTCTTTATCATCTCCAAGCAGCATTGGAGAAGAGTATATTCCCTAGAATAGTCGCTTGTATAACTGCACAAGATGCGTGGAAAGCTTTGAAAGATGGATTCCAGGGAAGTGATCAAGTGAAGCAAGTGAGGCTTCAAACACTGAAACGAGATTTTGAAAATCTCAAAATGAAAGAAGACGAAAAATTTGGTGACTACTGCATCAGAGTGAAAGCAGTAGTTGATAAAATGGTTACTCTTGGCGAAGAAATTAAGCCTGAAACAATTGTAAAGAAAGTGTTACGAACACTTCTTCAAATATGGAATCACATAGCCATAATCATAGAAGAGTCAAAAGATCTTTCCACTTTAACATTTGATGCATTAATCGGATCGTTAATGTCTCATGAAGAGAGATTACAGGAATCTCCTTCAACCAGCTATGGAGGCGATGATAAAGCCTTCACATCAAATGAAAATACTGGAAGAGGACGTGGAAGAGGTCAAGGCAGAGATAGAGGCAACGATAGAGGAGGTAACTCCAATAGAGGAGGCAATCAGAACAGAGGTGGAAACCAAAATCGAGGAGGAAATCCAGGACGAAGTGGAAATCAAGGATGAGGAAGTGACAAGTCCAAAACAACTTGTTTTAACTGTGGCAAGCCAGGTCACTTTGCTCGTGACTATTGGTCAAAATATTCTCAAGGCAACAATAGTCAATATGGAAATTATGGTGAAGAAGATGATACCTCTAATATTTTTCTTTCATATGGACAATCAGAACAAAATCTAAATGACACATGGATTTTGGATACTGGTTGCTCAAACCATATGAGTGGCAAAGAAAATCTATTTGCTACTCTAGATTCCACTTATAAATCCCACATCAAGTTAGGGGATGATAAAGCTTTGCAAGTCGAAGGCATTGGAGCCATGGAGGTTCCAACAAAAGAAGGCCTAAAGAAAGTGAATGACATCTACTACACTCCAAAGCTCCAACACAATCTGCTAAGCATTGGGAAAATGATGGAGAATAATTACAAACTTGTTTTTGATGAAGGAAAATGTATCATTCTTGATAAAAACAATTGTAATCGTGTCATCACACAGGTTCCAATGACCAAAAATAGATTGTTTCCCCTCAATTTTGGAGAGCCAGGGGGAGCTCAACTTGCAAATGTAGCTATAGCTAATCCAAGTGTGCTTTGGCACTTGCGATATGGTCACCTTAATTTAGCCAGCTTGAAATTGCTAACTTCTCAAGCTATGGTGACAGGACTTCCCAAAATCAATGAACAAAAGGAGGTCTGTGAAGGATGTGCTTTGGGAAAGCACTCAAGGTCTAAGTTTCCAAAAGGACAAGCATGGAGAGCCAACTATCCACTTCAGTTAGTGCATTCGGACATCTGTGGTCCAATGCAAACAAAGAGTATCGAAAACAATTCCTATTTTCTCACTTTCATAGATGATTTCTCTAGAATGTGTTGGATTTATTTCTTGAAACATAAAGATGAAGCTTTTGATTGCTTCATAGATTTCAGAAACAATGTAGAGAAACAAAGTGAGTTTTATGTAAAATGTCTTAGGACAGATCGAGGAGGCGAGTACTCCTCAAAAGAATTTTTGAAGTATTGTAAAACAAGTGGGATCAAAAGGCAATTCACCACTGCCTATACCCCACAACAGAATGGTGTGGCAGAGAGAAAGAACCACACCATAGTAGAGATGGCGAGAATGATGCTTCAGACTAAGCATCTAACTAATATGTATTGGGCTGATGTTGTAAGAACCAGTGTCTACATTCTAAATAGAAGTCCGACTTCTACTTTAGATGGCATCACTCCTTATGAGGGGTGGTATGGAAAGAAACCAAATGTAAAGCACTTCAAAGTTTTTGGTTCTTTAGCATATGCACACATTCCTGATGAAAAGAGGAAGAAGCTTGATCCCAAAAGTCAAGCTTGTATATTTGTAGGGTATTGTGAGTCTACCAAAGCATATAGACTCTACAATCCCAAGACTCATAAAATTGTACTTTCCAGGGATGTAATTTTTGATGAAGGGGGAGAATGGGGTCATCAAAGAATTTTTGTTGATGATGAGTCCCAAGATGTAAGTTCTTCATAGGTACAATAGGTACAACAGGTGTCTCCCAAGAAAAGCAAAGGCACACCACCCCCTCCAAGCTCAAGCAGGAGTACTACATCAAGTACTTCAACCGCCACTCCAAGTCCTTCTCCATAGAGATCAGTAAGTTCTTCACCGATGGACATTGACAGTGACTCTCCATCAAGAGGCAAAATAACATTACAACATCATCCATATTTTCAAATGTTGGATCAAAATTTCCAGAAAAGATTCACTAGAAGCCAAGCTAGTGAAATGAATACAGTTTTGCAGCAACTTGAAAATTTGCAATTGTATGGGGATGATGACTCCCATGATCCTAAGGGAGATGTAGTCAATTATGCTTTATTGGCTAGTGCACAGCTAGAACCAGCTAGCTATGAGAAGGCTTGTACTCAAAATGTATGGCAAGAAGCCATGGAAGAGGAAATAACCTCTATAAAAAATAATGATACATGGGAGCTAGTAAAGCTACCCAAAGGAAAAAAATGTGTTGGGTGTAAATGGGTCTACAAGACCAAATACAATGTTGATGGAAGCATTGAGAGGCACAAGGTGAGATTAGTAGCAAAAGGTTTTACTCAAAAATTTGGCATTGACTATGAGGAAACCTTTGCTCCTGTTGCACGACAAGAGACAATCAGATCAATTCTTTCCTTAGCTGCCCATAAAGGATGGAACATTCAACACATGGATGTGAAAAGTGCTTTTCTGAATGGATACTTGACTGAGGAGGTTTATGTTCAACAACCTCAAGGCTTTCAAGAACAAGGAAAGGAGAACCTTGTTTATAAATTGAAAAAAGCACTTTACGGCCTCAAGCAAGCACCAAGAGCTTGGTACTCACGCATTGATGGCTATTTCAGCGAGTATGGATTCACTAGAAGCAAAAGTGAACCAACTATGTACTACCTAAAGCATGGAGTAGACATTCTCATAGTTTGTTTGTATGTGGATGATCTAATATTTATGGGTAGTAACACTAAAATGAATATGGAGTTCAAAAACTCCATGATGAAGTAGTTTGAGATGAAAGATCTCGGTTTAATGCGATACTTCCTAGGCATGGAAGTGCATCAATCAAATAGGGGGATCTTCATATGTCAACACAAGTATGCTCGAGACATGATCAAGAAATTTGCCATGGAGCAGTGCAAATCAGTTGCAACTCCAACTGGACATGGGATCCAATTGAGCAAGGATGACGGAGCACCAAAAGTTGACATGACCACTTACAGGAGCATGGTTGGGAGTCTGATGTTTCTCACCAACACAAGGCCCGATATTCAATATGTTGTTTCTCTAGTTTCAAGGTTTATGGCAAGTCCATCTGAGCTGCATCTACAAGCAACTAAAATAATCTTAAGATATGTAAAAGGTACATTGGATTTTGGAATCCATTACCACAAATGTAATTCTGTGAAATTAGTTGGCTTCAGTGACAGTGATTGGGGCAGCAATATAGATGATAGGAAATCTACATCAGGGAACTATTTTAGTCTAGGGTCAGGACTAATTACATGGAGTTCCAAGAAGCAAACTATTGTAGCATTGTCATCTACTGAGGCTGAGTATATAGCTATCACACATGCTAGTACTCAAGCCCTATGGTTGAGAAAAGTCCTTGAAGAGATTGGAGAAAGTCAAAGTGGTCCAACTCGATTGTATTGTGATAACATGAGTGCCATTCAGTTGGCATACAATCCAATCCACCATAGCAGATCAAAGCATTTTGATATGAAGTATCACTTCATCCGAGACATGGTGGAGCAGCAGATAGTTGAGCTTAAATATTGCAGCACTTTGGACAACATTGCAGATATCTTCACCAAAGGCATGGCTAAAGCTCAATATATAAAGCTGAGAGACTGTATAGTCAGTCCTCTCAACTTTAAGGGGGAGAATGTTGGAAGTTAAAAGGTAAAAAAATTGTTTCAACTTTAAGCTTTGACCTTACCTTTTTACTCCCATTGGACGACAACCGAGTCAGCAGGATTGGGTGGTAGATAGGTTGATGGATGGCAAGAAGAGTTAGACATCTAATTTCCCTTTTCCTTTCCTCCCTATTTCTTCTCTCCCAAATATCTCTCCAACAACTATGTACACACTATATAATGCTTTGTATTTCGAATTTTATTGATTAATTGAATTTTTCAAATATTGAATAGTTGATTTCAATAAAATAAGTCCCACTAAGATGCGAAAGCAAGAGATTTAAAAAGTGATATAAGTTGATAGAAATTCTAAATCAACATAGTAACCTTCGCAATCTCTTCATCCTCTATATTTTTATCTCTTTTTTTTGGCATGTTGTTCGTCTCCTTGCGTTTGACTTCTCCTCTCTTTACTATGAACCCCCACCACAACATACTCCTTTCAAAAGTTCTCCTTTTAGTTTTTGCTCACATATCCTTCTTCTCTATCTTTTTCCACTACGAGGTGATTAACCTGTCCTCTTTTTTCCATATTTCCTCATAAGGGATAGAGTCTCGTTCCTCCCATCCATATCCATTACTCTAAATCTGATCATCCATACATAAAATCCGATCACCATTAATTTTATTTCACACTCCCCAAAGTCGGTAGTGTAGCACCTTAAAATTGGCATGGTTAAAACCTTAGTAAAATATAAAAGATAAAAATTTGAATTTTAATCCCAAAACCACTCCAAAATTGCCTGTTACCCGTTTCCTCATTTTTTGCACCATTTTTAGGATTTGTTTTTACTGTTGGATGATATTGTCATAGATTGGATGCGATCGTCCTAGATCTGACGAAATCATCATGGAAAGAATGCCCAGACGATTTTGTCCCAAAACCGAATTTTCATAATTAGCTTTTGTTTCAACAGCCTCTCCAACTTGGGCAGAAGCGCGTCTGCGCAGTTGGAGATTTCCTTGTTGGAGATCTCCCAGTTGGGATGATCCCCAACCTCCTAGCCTCCCCCTAATCCTATATAAACTAGGATTTTTCTAGTTTATCCCCCTGACTCCCCCTGATTCTGATTCCCCTGAACCCCTTAGCTGATTGATTTAGATCCTTATTCACTAGAGCATCCTCGTACTACTATCTGTATTCTGTATTTCACATTTTCTTGCAGAAAATCTACTATTTTTCAGTCAAAGATAGCTCGAATCATTGCAAACGATCTCAGACGATTACGGATGATTTTGTCGAGGAGCGCAGATGATCACGTATGATTGGAGGTGATCCTGACTGTAATCTAGATTGGGGGTAATCTGAGTCCAGAGTTTGCATCTTCTTAACTTTCATGTATTTTTCCATTATAATTCTGCATTATCTTAGGTTATTATGTTTATGCATCTTGGAGTTCACCTCATCTAGTGTAAATGCATGATAAAATAAAAATAAATTGTGAAGATGATGTTTTCCTCTTTAATTACTATTTGGATCTATCATTCAGACAAATTTATAGTTATTTCTATTATTTCCCTTCACTTTTGTAGTTGCATCTTGGGTATTTTATATCTATTTCTATGATTGCAGGTTTCTGACGAATTTGTCTAATGAATTCGTCAGATGTTAGACGATCATGTCTGATCTTAGACAATTAAGTATGAACTGAGGTGATCTGGACTGCTACAAAACTCAGAATCTTCATCAGACATCCGAAATCAGGTATGATCTATCCTAATTTTCCTATTCTCTATGTTTAGAAACCATTTTTGTTTTATGTATCCATTTAAATCATTATTGGCATATAGAATAGTTTAGATTCATTTTGGCCAAACTTAGGAATTGAATGATTGAGTATAAAATGAACACATCAAACCCATTCTCAACCTAGGCATGGAAATTGCCACTCAAAAGTTTCCTGGTGAACCCACCATCCATCAAAAATTCACCTTTACACTCCTCCCCCGAGAGGCGGGACCTTCAAAGGGCCTCTCAGTCTGAGGTATTGTCCCATCCTTCTCGCATCCCCCTTCCGGGTGTGGATCCTATAGCCTGAGGGTAAGGATGCGAAAAATTTGGAGTGATACATTTTGGTGAACCCGACGTGAAAACTAAAAACCTTTTGAAAACAATAAAAAAAAACAAAAACATAAATGCATTTAGAATCAAATATTGCATGTCATATTTAGATGGTAGATTATAACAAAAGACGAGTCGTCACCATTAATGTTGAAAATCAATTAGCAGCTATAGAGATTAATTCTTTAATTAGAGTAGCTCCAACATATAGAGTCCCACATTTATGGGATGAGCTTAATAGGAGATTGAATCTCATTTCATGTAGAGCAACCAAACTTAGGTAAATCAAGAGGTTTGTCCTAGATAGAATCTTGGATCCCGATCAAATGACTTTGTATCATGAGCTTCAGAGAGCTTGCCATATGTGGTTAGCAGATAAAAGAGCCCTTGTGTCTTCTGAGTTGTATACCTTTGAGGAATACCTCGATAATGCAGTTTTAGTACATAAATTTGTGTCTCGTATAGAGGACCAAGAGGTCGTTCTTATGGATAGGCAAAGATCGAATAGAGTCCCCAGAGCTGTGTTATATCGAGAGTATTGCCATGAGATTTATTTTTACAAGACAGAATCTGAAACAGATAATATTACTATAGCACACTTTATCAAGTTCTTGAAAAACCATTTCCAATTTGAAGAAGAGCATTTTATGACTCCTGATGAACTTGATCCTATCAATGACATTCAAAAACTCTTTTTAGAAAACTAAGCTATTATTTTATTATTGTTATTTCTCATATTTAGTGTGTTGTTTGTTGTATTTATAAGCATAAAATAAAAATAAAAAAAAAACAAAATCAAAACATTCTATTTTTAAGCATTATAGTAGGTATATAATTAAAATATATACCTCCCAAATCTATTGCAAATATATCAATATATATTTGCTAAAATTTAAGATTTACACATAATGACTAGACTCAGGAATGGAAAACAAATTGAGGTAGAATAAGATTGGTTAAGTGATGCAGGAGCATCCGGTGAGGGAAAGGCAATCTTGCATCTTCCAAATATTTTTAGTTTCCTTTCTAAGTTCTTTGCACTTAGATCTATTATTTTCAAGTACTGTGAAAGGTTTGTGAAGCAAGTTTTGGTTTGGAAGGTTTTGAGAGGCAAGGAAGGGAGGGGTCGTGAAATCATGACATGTCGTGAAATCGTGACCCCAATGCAGCGTTGCAACTTTGGTGAAGTTTTGTCACGATATCGCGACGTCGCGATATCACGACGATAATGAAAGGAGGAGGCGAGAAGTCTTCAAACGTCATGATATCGTGACGTCACGATATCACGACGGTAATGAAAATAAAGAGCGAGGGTCTTCAAACGTCGTGATATCATGACTTGTCACGATATCCCGGCCAGTTAAAGGCCGACACGTGGCCGGTATTCCGATAGTGGTGAAAGTTAAAGAGAGATAGAGAACGAGACCAGGGGTGATTAGCGAACGGCCGGGCTAGACCAAACCGAACACATGGCAGTTGTGAAGGACACGTGGGTAGAGTATGTTGTGACAAGGAGAAAGATTGGATGGATGTACACGCAGCCGACCACGTGTATGCAAGTTAATTTGGGGGTCTCTTAAGCTATTAAGGAAGGTGTCGACCGCGCTCTTTCTGTCTTGGCTTTATTGGCATCGAAGCATTTATAGGTGATGGTTTAATGGAAGGGACAACAATGCAAAGGATGGTCAGAATGATGTGGTCGATGCAGAGAGGCCATAAATGTCGGTATCTTGATATATTGGGCAGATCGACATTTAATATTGGAATTTCAAAAACACAGGAAGGGGGGGAAATTTGAAATTGAAATTTTTATTAGGTAGAGGCATTGAATGCCTGGAGGATCGAGGCCTCGTTAAAAACTCAGGGGGGGATATCTTTGGGGAGGAGGGTGGAGTTCGGGATTGGAGGAAGGAGGACAGGGGAGAACAGAGCCGAAGCCGAGACCGGCCATTGTAAGCCTGCGGGCTATTTTATTTTAATGCATGTAAATATTTGAAATTGGAATGAGAATGCAGAGTTTGTAAGGTCCCTCCATCTCCATCTCCGTCAGTGGTATCAGAGCCCGTAGCTCCTGAGTGTACAATAGAACATCGAAAGAGAGAGGCAGTTGTACCAAGACGTGTGGGAGGGCTTGAGTTCAGGTGAAGATGCCTTCGAGAAGAAACCCGATGGGTGGAAGAGGCATGGCAGCGGAAGATTTTTGGGCATTGCAGCGGCAATTCCAGGCCCTGCAAGAAGAGCTACGCAGAGGACGTGAGCCGAGAAGGGATGCAGACAGTGAGGATGAAGTGGAAGAGGAGAATTATTTTGAAGAAGATGAGGAAGATGTAGACCCGGCACAGGCCCGGCTATACAAGACCATATCCCAGATCAGGAAGAGGCCGAAATTAGAGGCTCCCACGTATTTCGGGAAATTGAACCCAGAGGAATTGATAGACTGGGTGAATGAATTAGAAGAATACTTCAAATACGAAGAAGTTGAAGACCCTAACCGGGTCAAATATGCTAAGACCCGACTGAAGGGTCATGCTAGCATTTGGTGGAATGGGGTGCAGCTGGAGAGAAACCGAAGAGGAAAAGAACGGATTACCAGGTGGGACAAAATGGTGGAGAAGTTAAAAAGACAGTTTATCCCCGTTGACTATGAGCTGGATCTACTACGAAAAATGCAAAGCTTGAGGTAGATGAACAGGACAGTTCAAGAATACAAGGAGGAATTCTATAAAATCTCCATCAGAACCGGGCATTTGGAAGCTAGCAAGGAAAAAGTGGCCCGTTACATCAATGGGTTGAGACCGAGTGTGCAGGAGGAGTTGAGCTTGGTTCGGGTAAGCACCATCGAAGACGCTTACCAGTTTGCTTTAAAGGTTGAAGGAAAATTGAACCGAAGGTTTGAAAGCAAGCCAAAAGTGAAATAACCGGGAGGAAAGAACGGTGGAAAGAAAGAAGGAAAGGAAGAGAAGAAAGAAGAGGAGAGCAGCATCCGGGATCAGAGAGAAGAGGAAGACCCAAAACCGCAATTTCAGAATGATAACTACCCGAGAGGAAGGGGTAGATCTAGATGCGGGAATGCAAGGGAAATATTTCATGGAACATGTTTCCATTGTGGAGAAGAAGGACACCGGGCATTTGAGTGCCCACAACACCGAGAAAGGACAAACAAGAGGCCAGTGGGTCCTGCCAGAGCAGTTGTGGCAGTTGAGGATGCTGACTCAGAACATTCTGAAGAAGCTAAAAAGGGAGAAGCCATGATTGTGAGAAGGACCATGCTGGTGGATGAAGACCAATCTGAGCAGAGGAGAAGTTTGTTCCGCACCCGGTGCAAAAGTGCGGGCAAGGTCTGTAATGTCATTATAGACAATGGGAGTACAGACAACTTAGTTTTCGAGGAGATGGTTACTAAGTTGCGGTTGGAAAGAAGGAGGCACCCGCATCCATACCGGATTGCGTGGTTGCGGAAGGACCACAGAGCTTGGGTCCGGGAACAGTGTTTAGTCACGTTCCAGATTGGGAGATACCAGGATGAAGTCCTGTGTGATGTATTCCCTATGGATGCATGCCATTTGCTATTGGGCAGGCCATGGCAGTTTGATCGGAGTGCAGTGCATGATGGCCGTGCAAATACTTATTCCTTGGTGAAATATGGAATGCGGCACAAGTTGAAGCCATTGCAGATCGAAGATGAGAAGGTGTGCAGTAATGCCAGAATTTTCCTGGTAGAGGGCATAAAACTTTTCCAAGAAGTAGGATTTGAGCCGGATATAAAGGTTGATGAATGTTCAAAGATATTGCAAGGGACGCAGCCCGAACAGCGTAGAAGTGAAGGTCACTTCTCCTCCTTACCCGGGGTGTCTGATGCAGGAGCATCCGGTGAGGGAAAAGCAATCTTGCATCTTCCAAATATTTTTAGTTTCCTTTCTAAGATCTTTGCACTTAGATCTATTATTTTCAAGTACTGTGAAAGGTTTGTGAAGCAAGTTTTGGTTTGGAAGGTTTTGAGAGGCAAGGAAGGGAGGGGTCGCAAACATGACATGTCGTGAAATCGTGACCCCAACGCAGCGTTGCAACTTTGGTGAAGTTTTGTCGCGATATCGCGACGTCGCGATATCACGACAGTAATGAAAGGAGGAGGCGAGAAGTCTTCAAACGTCGTGATATCGTGACGTCGCGATATCACGACGGTAATGAAAAGAAAGAGCGAGGGTCTTCAAACGTCGCGATATCGCGACTTGTCGCGATATCGCGGCCAGTTAAAGGCCGACACGTGGCCGGTATTCCAATAGTGGTGAAAGTTAAAAAGAGTTAGAGAACAAGACCAGGGGTGATTAGCGAACGAACAGGCTAGACCAAACCGAACACGTGGCAGTTGTGATGGGTCGAGTACGTTGCGACAGGGGGAGAAGCTTGGATGGATGAACACGCAGCCGACCACGTGTGTACAAGCTAATTTAGGGGTCACTTAAGCTGTTAAGGAAGGTGTCGACCGCGCTCTTTCCTTCTCGACTTTATTGGCATTGTAACATTTATAGGTGATGGTTTAATGGAAGGGACAACAATGAAAAGGACGGTCGAGAATGATGCGGTCGATGCGGAGAGACCATAAATGCCGGTATCTTGATAGATCGGGCAGATGGACATTTAATATTGGAATTTCAAAAACCCGGGAAGGGGGGAAATTTGAATTTGAAATTTTATTTGGTGGAGGCATTGATTGCCTGGAGGACTGAGGCCTCGTTAAAAACGGGGGGATATCTTTGCAGGGAGGAGGGCGGAGTTCGGGATTGGAGGAAGGAGGACAGGGGAGAACAGAGCCGAAGCCGAGACCGGCCATTGTAAGCCTGCGGGCTATTTTATTTTAATGCATGTAAATATTTGAAATTGGAATGAGAATGCAGAGTTTGTAAGGTCCCTCCGTCTCCATCTTCGTCAGTGGTATCATAGCCCGTAGCTCCTGAGTGTACAATAGAACACCGAAAGAGAGAGGCAGTTGTACCAGGACGTGTGGGAGGGCTTGAGTTCAGGTGAAGATGCCTCCGAGAAGAAACCCGGTGGGTGGAAGAGGCATGGCAGCGAAAGATTTATGGGCATTGCAGCGGAAATTCCAGGCCCTACAAGAAGAGCTACGCAGAGGACGTGAGCCGGGAAGGGATGCAGACAGTGAGGATGAAGTGGAAGAGGAGAATGAGTTTGAAGAAGAGGAGGAAGATGTAGACCCGCCATAGGCCCGGCTATACAAGGCCATATCCCAGATCAGGAAGAGGCCGAAATTAGAGGCTCCCACGTATTCCGAGAACTTGAACCCAGAGGAATTGATAGACTGGGTGAATGAATTAGAAGAATACTTTGAATACGAAGAAGTTGAAGACCCTAACCGGGTCAGATTTGCTAAGACCCGACTGAAGGGTCATGCTAGCATTTGGTGGAAGGGGGTGCAACTGGAGAGAAACCGAAGAGGAAAAGAACGGATTACCAGGTGGGACAGAATGGTGGAGAAATTAAAAAGACAGTTCATCCCTGTTGACTATGAGCTGGATCTATTACGTAAAATGCAAATCTTGAGGTAGATGAACAGGACAGTTCAAGAATATACGGAGGAATTTTATAAAATCTCCATCGGAACCGGGACACTTGGAAGCTAGCAAGGAAAAAGTGGCCCGTTACATTAATGGGTTGAGGCCGAGTGTGCAGGAGGAGTTGAGTTTGGTTCGGGTAAGCACCATCAAAGACGCTTACCAGTTTGCTTTAAAGGTTGAAGGAAAATTGAACCGAAGGTTTGAAAGAAAGCCAAAAGTGAAATAACCAGGAGGAAAGAACGGTGGAAAGAAAGAAGGAAAGGAAGAGAAGAAAGAAGAGGAAAGCAGCATCCGGGATCGGAAGAAGAAGAGGAAGACCCAAAACCGCAATTTCAAAATGATAACTACCCGAGAGGAAGAGGTAGATCTGGACGCGGGTATGGAAGAGGAATATTTCATGGAACATGTTTCCATTGTGGAGAAGAAGGACACCAGGCATTTGAGTGCCCACAACACCGAGAAAGGACAAACAAGAGGCCAGTGGGTCTCGCCAGAAGCGGTTGTGGCGATTGAGGATGCCGACTCGAGCATTTCGAAGAAGCTAAAAAAGGAGAAGCCATGATTGTGAGAAGGACCATGCTGGTGGATGAAGACCAGTCTGAGCAGAGGAGAAGTTTGCTCCGCACCCGGTGCAAAAGTGCGGGCAAGGTCTGTAATGTAATTATAGACAATGGGAGTACGCGACAACTTAGTTTCTGAGGAGATGGTTACTAAGTTGCAGTTGGAGAGAAGGAGGCACCCGCATCCATACCGGATTACGTGGTTGCGGAAGGACCATAGAGCTTGGGTCCGGGAATAGTGTTTAGTCACGTTCCAGATTGGGAGATACCGGGATGAAGTCCTGTGTGATGTATTCCCTATGGATGCATGCCATTTGCTATTGGGCAGGCCATGGCAGTTTGATCGGAGTGCAGTGCATGATGGCCGTGCAAATACTTATTCCTTGGTGAAAGATGGAATGCGGCACAAGTTGAAGCCATTGCAGACCGAAGATGAGAAGGTGTGCAGTAATTCAGAATTTGCCTGGTAGAGGGCATAAAACTTTGCCAAGAAGCAGGATTTGAGCCAGATATAAAGGTTGATGAATGTTCGAAGATATTGCAAGGGACGCAGCCCGAACAACGTAGAAGTGAAGGTCACTTCTCCTTCTTACCCGGGGTGTCTGATGCAGGAGCATCCGGTGAGGGAAAAGCAATCTTGCATCTTCCAAATATTTTTAGTTTCCTTTCTAAGATCTTTGCACTTAGATCTATTATTTTCAAGTACTGTGAAAGGTTTGTGAAGCAAGTTTTGGTTTGGAAGGTTTTGAGAGGCAAGGAAGGGAGGGGTCGTGAAATCATGACATGTCACGAAATCGTGACCCCAACGCAGCGTTGCAACTTTGGTGAAGTTTTGTCACGATATCGCGACGTCGCGATATCGCGACAGTAATGAAAGGAGGAGGCGAGAAGTCTTCAAACGTCGCGATATCGCGACGTCGCGATATCACGACGGTAATGAAAAGAAAGAGCGAGGGTCTTCAAACATCGCGATATCGTGACTTGTCGCGATATCGCAGCCAGTTAAAGGCCGACACGTGGCCGGTATTCCGATAGTGGTGAAAGTTAAAGAGAGATAGAGAACGAGACCAGGGGTGATTAGCGAACGGCCGGGCTAGACCAAACCGAACACGTGGCGGTCGTGAAGGACACGTGGGTCGAGTATGTTGTGACAAGGGGAGAAAGATTGGATGGATGTACACGCAGCCGACCACGTGTATGCAAGTTAATTTGGGGGTCTCTTAAGCTGTTAAGGAAGGTGTCGACCGTGCTCTTTCCGTCTTAGCTTTACTGGCATCGAAGCATTTATAGGTGATGGTTTAATGGAGGAGCTGACAGTGCAAGGATGGTCAGAACGACGCGGCCAATGCAGGAAGACCATTAATGCCGGTACCTTGGTAGATCGGGCAGATGGCCGTTTAAGACTGATATTTCAAAAATCCCGGAGGAGGGAAATTTGAATTTGAAATTTGTTTGGTGGAGGCATTGATTGCCTGGAGGACTGAGGCCTCGTTAAAAACTAGGGTGGATATCTTTGTGGGAGGAGGGTGGAGTTCGGGATTGGAGGAAGGAGAAGACAGAGGGAGAACAGAGCCGAAGCCGAGACCGGCCATTGTAAGCTCGCGGGCTATTTTTATTTTAAATGCATGTAAATATTTGAAATTGGAATGAGAATGCAGAGTTTGTAAGGTCCCTGTTTCTCCATCTCCGTCAGTGGTATCAGAGCCCGTAGCTCCTGAGTGTACAATAGACCGCCGAAAGAGAGAGGCAGTTGTACCAGGACGTGTGGGAGGGCTTGAGTTCAGGTGAAGATGCCTCCGAGAAGAAACCCGGTGGGTGGAAGAGGCATGGCAGCGAAAGATTTCCGGGCATTGCAGCGGCAAGTCCAGGCCCTACAAGAAGAGCTACGCAGAGGACGTGAGCCGAGAAGGGATGCAGACAGTGAGGATGAAGTGGAAGAGGAGAATGAGTTTGAAGAAGAGGAGGAAGATGTAGACCCGGCACAGGCCCGGCTATACAAGGCCATATCCCAGATCGGGAAGAGGCCGAAGTTAGAGGTTCCCACGTATTCCGGGAACTTGAACCCAGAGGAATTGATAGACTGGGTGAATGAATTAGAAGAATACTTCGAATACGAAGAAGTTGAAGACCCTAACCGGGTCAAATTTGCTAAGACCCGACTGAAGGGTCATGCTAGCATTTGGTGGAAGGGGGTACAGCTGGAGAGAAACCGAAGAGGAAAAGAATGGATTACCAGGTGGGACAGAATGGTGGAGAAGTTAAAAAGACAGTTTATCCCCGTTGACTATGAACTGGATCTACTACGAAAAATGCAAAGCTTGAGGCAGATGAACAGGACAGTTCAAGAATACACGGAGGAATTCTATAAAATCTCCATCAGAACCGGGCATTTGGAAGCTAGCAAGGAAAAAGTGGCCCGTTACATCAATGGGTTGAGACCGAGTGTGCAGGAGGAGTTGAGCTTGGTTCGGGTAAGCACCATCGAAGATGCTTACCAGTTTGCTTTAAAGGTTGAAGGAAAATTGAACCGAAGGTTTGAAAGCAAGCCAAAAGTGAAAGAACCGGGAGGAAAGAACGGTGGAAAGAAAGAAGGAAAGGAAGAGAAGAAGGAAGAGGAGAGCAGCATCCGGGATCAGAGAGAAGAGGAAGACCCAAAACCGCAAGTTCAGAATGATAACTACCCGAGAGGAAGGGGTAGATCTGGACGCGGGAATGAAAGGGGAATATTTCGTGGAACATGTTTCCATTGTGGAGAAGAAGGACACCGGGCATTTGAGTGCCCACAACACCGAGAAAGGACAAACAAGAGGCCAGTGGGTCCTGCCAGAGCAGTTGTGGCAGTTGAGGATGCTGACTCAGAACATTCTGAAGAAGCTGAAAAAGGGGAAGCCATGATTGTGAGAAGGACCATGCTGGTGGATGAAGACCAGTCTGAGCAGAGGAGAAGTTTGTTCCGCACCCGATGCAAAAGTGCGGGCAAGGTCTGTAATGTCATTATAGACAATGGGAGTACAGACAACTTAGTTTTCGAGGAGATGGTTACTAAGTTGCAGTTGGAGAGAAGGAGGCACCCGCATCCATACCGGATTGCGTGGTTGCGGAAGGACCACAGAGCTTGGGTCCGGGAACAGTGTTTAGTCACGTTCCAGATTGGGAGATACCAGGATGAAGTCCTGTGTGATGTATTCCCTATGGATGCATGCCATTTGCTATTGGGCAGGCCATGGCAGTTTGATCGGAGTGCAGTGCATGATGGCCGTGCAAATACTTATTCCTTGGTGAAAGATGGAATGCGGCACAAGTTGAAGCCATTGCAGACCGAAGATGAGAAGGTGTGCAGTAATGCCAGAATTTGCCTGGTAGAGGGCATAAAACTTTTCCAAGAAGCAGGATTTGAGCCGGATATAAAGGTTGATGAATGTTCGGAGATATTGCAAGGGACGCAGCCCGAACATCGTAGAAGTGAAGGTCACTTCTCCTTCTTACCCGGGTGTCTGATGCAGGAGCATCCGGTGAGGGAAAAGCAATCTTGCATCTTCCAAATATTTTTAGTTTCCTTTCTAAGATCTTTGCACTTAGATCTATTATTTTCAAGTACTGTGAAAGGTTTGTGAAGCAAGTTTTGGTTTGGAAGGTTTTGAGAGGCAAGGAAGGGAGGGGTCGCGAAATCGCGACATGTCACGATTTCGTGACATGTCACGAAATCGTGACCCCAACGCAGCGTTGCAACTTTGGTGAAGTTTTGTCGCGATATCGCGACAGTAATGAAAGGAGGAGGCGAGAAGTCTTCAAACGTCGCGATATCGCGACGTCGCGATATCGCGACGGTAATGAAAAGAAAGAGCGAGGGTCTTCAAACGTCGCGATATCGCGACATCGTGATATCACGATGGGTCACGATATCGCGACCTATCGTGATATCGCGGCCAGTTAAAGGCCGACACGTGGCCGGTATTCCGATAGTGGTGAAAGTTAAAGAGAGATAGAGAACGAGACCAGGGGTGATTAGCGAACGACCGGGCTAGACCAAACCGAACACGTGGCAATTGTGAAGGACACGTGGGTCGAGTATGTTGCGACAAGGAGAAAGATTGGATGGATGTACACGCAGTCGACCACGTGTATGCAAGTTAATTTGGGGGTCTCTTAAGCTGTTAAGGAAGGTGTCGACCGCGCTCTTTCCGTCTTGGCTTTACTGGCATCGAAGCATTTATAGGTGATGGTTTAATGGAAGGGACAATAGTGCAAAGGATGGTCAGAATGATGCGGCCGATGCAGGAAGACCATTAATGCCGGTACCTTGGTAGATCGGGTAGATGGCCATTTAAGATTGGATATTTCAAAAACACCGAAGGAGGGAAATTTGAATTTGAAATTATATTTGGTGGAGGCATTGATTGCAAGGGAGGACCGAGACCTCGTTAAAAACTCGGGGGGATATCTTTGGGGAGGAGGGTGGAGTTCGGGATTGGAGGAAGGAGGACAGGGGAGAACAGAGCCGAAGCCGAGACCGGCCATTGTAAGCCTGCGGGCTATTTTTATTTTAATGCATGTAAATATTTGAAATTGGAATGAGAATGCAGAGTTTGTAAGGTCCCTCCATCTTCGTCTCCGTCATTAAGGAAAATAGAAAATAACCCAGATGTCCTTCTTGAAGACCCAATTTAGGAAGAAGGAACTCTAGACCAACAAGAAGAAGACTATGTTGATGCAAATTAACAAAGAGAAAATTTTTGGGAGGAAGAATCCCCATATCCTAAAATATCTCCAGAAGGAGCTATTACTTTTGAGAATTTGGAACATTTCTGGAAGTTCCTCCATGATAATATGGGCACCCTTAATAGAGTAGTTCATATGGACAAAGATCAAATTAGTGACACTCAAGCAACCCTAGAAGACATATATCACACATGCACTAATCCTTTGTCCTTCGTTGATCAAGAGAGTGATCAATCTGGACCGTCCAATTTGGACATGGCTACTATAATCCAAAACACGCGACAACAAAAGGTTACCCAACTACCTAGAGTTCCTGTTACTAAGCAAAGGGTTATTCCAACACAAAATAAATCTTCATTCACTACTCTATTTCGCCAAGCTATTGATCAATATACCTCAAATCAACAAAAGCCTAAAACAAAACCAAATGTTAATTTCCAACAATCTGGGATACAACATAATGCTACCACAAATCTTCTTCATAATACTCTTCCTACCAACCATTTACATAATAGCAATATAGCATCTAATTCTTATGTCTCGCCTTCCTACGCTCACAAATCCCATGCTCATGTACCACCAAACCAATATGGTGGGCAAACTGGTAATCTAGAAGCCATGGTGAAACATTTAACCTCCCGTATGGACAAAATAGATCCCTATCATCCCTTGTACAATTATTGATAGATGTGTAGTGAACTTCTAGATCCTATAGTTGTAGCACAACCATATCCTAAATGCTTTCCCATGCCTGTCCTACCTATATACAAAGGAACCGAAGATCCCATAGAGCATCTTCGTATGTTTAGGATAGCATGTCATGATATATCACATGATGACTTGTTATTACTAAAAATGTTCCCAAAAAGTTTAGGAGGGATGGCATTGGAGTGGTATTATCAATTGCCCACTCATTCTTTGAGAAATTTTGAAGAGACCACTGAGTCTTTTGTGCATCAATTTAGTGCCTATATTAAAATGCATGTAACCATTAAAGATTTGTACAACCTAAAACAAGACAAATATGAGTGTTTTGCTAACTTCTTAGCTCGATGGAGGCAGTTGATAGGAAAATTACACTTTGTGTTACCTTATCAGGAAATGTTGGATATTTTTATCAATAATTTACAAGAACAACTATCCTATGAATTATCAACTGCTACCTTGACCACATTTGATCAAGCTATAGACTTAGCTCGAAGAGTGGAAGACACTCTCATTAGAATAGGTCAGCTCAAAAATAAATATGATGAGAAAACATCCAAAAATAAATATAAAAATAAACAAGTTGTGGGTGATGGAGTCACTGATAGTAAAAACATTGCCAATGTTAATACTATGAAAACAATAGAGAAGTTCATATTGAAACCTCCTGATAAACCACCTCAAGAATTTACTAGGTTAAATCAACCTTTATCAACCATTCTCTCACAATTACTAGCACGAGGATTGATCCAATTACCAACTATCCGGGAACCTGATCCAACCATACCCGGATACAGAGCTGATTTACATTGTGATTTCCATAGAGGACCTGGACATGCTACCAACTCTTGTAAATGGTTAAAACATAAAATACAAGATTTAATTGATAACAATGAGATGGAGGTGCAAGCATTTCAACCTAAACAAAATCATACTAATAATGTTCAAAAGAACACCCCTCAAAATCAGAATCAGAATGCCAATCAATCATTGGACATATTTCAACATCCTTTACCAAAGCATGGTAAAGAGGTGGCTAATAAAATTGAACATCATAATGTTCCCCCTCCTACCCGATATGTAGGAGCCATTAGTGGGCATTTACCTATTCACGATCTAGAAATATTTGACACAACTTTATCCATGGTTATGTCCAGACTCCTATATAATACTCGAACACCTGATCTTAGTGATGTAGAATTTGATACTGAAAGTGACATGGAAATCACCTCCAATAAATAGAATAGTTCTGAAAATGAATCAGATCCTATTCAACCCATCACAAATTCTATGGTTCTATAAGAACCATTTCCTAGAAGAGTTACTACTCGACCCTCTTCTCATCAGTTCCTTTCTAATAAACAAGCCATAAACGCTATACCAAGACCAATTCATCATCCTCAAAATAATATTGTAGGTACCATCGGAGTCGTTACTCGACAACAAGCTCAAAACACTCAACAGGATCAAACTCAGAATGATGGATCAGCTCCATTTGTTTTGAAAAATCCCAATAAAGGGAATCATATGCCTAATGTTCAACCTAAGCTTCCGTATAATATTAATGAACAATTATCCAATACTACAGCTAGAATTTCCCTTTTGGACCTTTTAAGATCTTCTCCTACCCATAGGGATGAATTAATGCTCACATTAATCCAAATGATGGTACCACAAAATATTCAGCCTGAAGCCATGACCAATACTATCATAACTCAAGAATTTGACTGTATTGAATTTCGAGATAGAGATATATGACAACATAGTTTACATAAGGATAACCCCTTATATATTACTGCCCTAATTGGGGATGTAGCCGTTAAACACGTCTTTATTGATAATGGTTCATCTTTAAACATATGCACTTTTGAATTCTACCAAATATTTGGCTTTAGAAGTGATGGAATGAAAAGAACGGATATGATCCTAAAATATCACATTGTATTTCTTTCAATTCATCAATTAAAATCAAATACAAAAACATCAAAATTGTTAAAATCTTCAAAAACATCTTTTTATACCTGTCAATTCTTGGAGCTTGCAGTTATATTTTCAATTATTTTGGATAAATGAGCATTTATTTGGAATCCCACACTTTCACACTCACCTGAATAAATATTTTGATTTTATTTGGTATGATTATTAATCTCTCTTATATCAAAGTCCACATTGGCATTAAATAAAGTTTTGAGCATAGAGAACTGATCTTGTTATTTAATTGAACCAAGTATATCTTTTCACATTAAAATGATTTCATTACAAATTCAATATGATGCTACATAGTAGACGTGGTTTCTTGAGTGAAAAGTTTCCCCTGCTATCCTATCATGCACATGGTCTAGAATCTTTGAGAATTGACAAAAGGACAAGCTCACCCCTACCCAGAATAAAAATCCCTTGCTCTACAGCCAATCGAAGCATGTATCCCTAGCATAGGAAGAAAAAAAAAGAAAAACAGTTCAAGAAAAAGAGAAAAAGAAAAATGTTATTTTGTATCATCACAGCAATATTTCAGCATTATCTCAAATATAAAGCAAAAATACAAAAAAAAAAGACAAAAGAGAAAAAGCAAAAGCAAAATGTAATAAAATCCTTTCCCTACCCCTTGAAAATAAAAGAAGGGTGAATGAGCTTGAATCCCTGGAATTCTCAATTATTCGAAAACTGTGAGGTAAGCCCCATAACAGGTGGTTTGTGCCCAACCCGCTTGACCTTGGGTAATTCCTAGCATGGTGATATGTCTGTCACATTAGTGACCTTCTTTTGTATAGACCTATGTTAGATTATGGATTAGCTAGCTCTTGATAACCTAACTTACATAGTAGCCTGGTACGGTTATATGCATATAAATCATGGTTAACGAACATTCATTTGGTTAAGGCAAATTGCTTGTATCAAATTATCTTGCTCAAAATTGGTGAATGAACAATACAATTGCACACACATTTGTATTTGAGATATTTTGTATCATTATGATAAATCAAGATCAGTAATGAACTCACGTTTGCACATGAGGATCCCTTATAAACCTACATTTTTTTTTGAGATAATTTAAAATATTTCTGTAATTATTTTCAGAATAATTTTATCCTCTTATTTCAGAATTTTGTTTTGTATAAAAACAATTATATACATTGTGTCACAAAATCGCAAAACGATTTCAAACAACATGTTCATCATATTATTATTTTCTGTTTATCAAAAATCAAAAATCAAAAATCAATCATGCAATAAAACTAAAATATCTATTTCGTCTTTGGATTTTGCGATGATGGTATAAGTCTATACCTATAAATTCTATGCCTAGCGCAAACCATTGTTCTAATTTTATTTTCCCATCCATTTTAAAAACACATATGGCTTACATCATTATGTTACACAATTGTGCTTCAAAACGAATGAACACTTATTCTATTTCATGTCATTATGTCAAACATTCCATCTTGCAACAATGGTATAATTTCTAAAGAATTATTCAAAAATTTATCACACTTAGGAATTTATGCCTAGCAAAAATCACTTTTAAATATATTTCACGCATAATTTTGTGAAAAATCTGAAAACAAATCATCACCATTGTCATTTTCATCATCACAACACCAAGTCTTAAGATAGTCTCTTAAGCACTCTTTTACTTTTTTAACAATATTTCTATACTAGGATTAGCTTGACGACCTAGCGAGCGGCGACTCCATGAAATGGTCTATAACAGTGTCAATGTCCTTTGAAATTATTGTTAGAAGTCCCTTTTATTTTCATCAAAACACACCAAAAAAACCAATTTATGCACATCATATTATTTCACTTACAATTTTATGGCATGACATAAACATTATAATTTATTTCCAACGACATAATTACATGAATCAACAAATTCAAAACTTAAAGCATCATAATACAACATATACACAAGTCATATCATCAAAAAGATAATATATATATATATATATCAATGAATTATATACATCATCTGGATTGGTATGCCACAATCCATACTCTAGCATACTCAATCTCCTCAAAAGTAATAATAATATAATCTGCACTCTACAGTAGCTAGCCTTGTGAAGCCCTCGAGCTCTTAGCCTCATCTCCTCCACCACCCTAACGTGGAGGAGGTGGTACCATAGAGGTCCAGACCGTATCTCGGGTCCTCATCGTCGATTGTGAGGATGTCCTCGCCGATCCCATCCTGATTGGTTCCACAATATTGGCTGGTAGCTATACCCTCTGGCCCTATGGAACCAGCTAGAAGTATACCCCCTGGTAGAATGTGGTCTACATCATAGACCGCACTAGCTCATCCCTGCTCACCCCTCCACTTCATGCCCTGAGCTATGTAGTCTCATCCTGCAATGTTTGTACTTGAGCCCTGAGCTAAGTAGCCTCGTCCTGTAGTGACTACACCTAAGCTCAAAGGTGGGCAGCCTCAGCCTGGAGAGTTGCTATCTCGCTGCTCTCCCCTACCTTGACACCCTTGCCCTTATCGAGCAATGGTGGTCTCTCCTCCCTCTTCCCTGTCTCTCGTGGCCTCTGTGAATCCTGACCCATCCATTGGTGTCTCTCCTATGGGGACCCCCACTGCTCTCTCCCGTCGTGACCCCACGTTGCCTCAATGACAACCTAGTGTCGCCTCCCCATATGGTGCACCATAGCATGCACTGGACCCTATGCCCTCATCATCCGAGGAGGGTGGATGCCTGCGTACTAGGCATCGTAGCCATCTGCAACCCCAATATTGTTACCATCCACTAGCTATATGGGGGCACCATCCGTGTCCTGACTCTAGAATCGTTGCATGTTTGGAGCCCTGCTCAGTGTAGTACTATCCCAAACAATTTGGGAGTACATGTAATCCCTAAGAGAAGGGATCCCCCACTATAGACCGAACTATCGTAGTACCCGATCGTAGCGGTGGAGCTCTACCTCTCCCTGCTCCATCCTCAACTAGAAGACTCGCCTGATGCTAGCCATATTTTGCCCATCCTCTACCAACTCGGGGTGCTCTCACCATGGCCTCTAGGTGATATGGTCTAGGATGAGGTCGTCTAGCAACCTCTGAGACATCGACAGATCTATCCACCACTGTGACCCTATCTGTAGCCACCAATAGTAAACCCGAGGTCTCTTCCAGTCAACCCCTATCAATGGGAGCCCTATTGGCCTCCGTATCGTAATGTGCTCCTAGCACCAAACTTGTAGTAGTGATGTCAAGACCAGACATTGACCTCCCTTGTATACAACCCCATGCAGGATCCTATACAAGTGGCAGAGTACAAAGATACCCCATGCAAACCTGTACCCATGTTCTCTCATGTCGCAAACTATAACTGAGAGGAACCATGGTAGCCTGCACCTTCTTTGGTGGCATAGCAATAAGCCACCTACCACCCCTACCAAAACCTGAGTCATCCTAGATTCCCCAAGCATGTGTCGTAGAGACTCGATGTTCACCCCACCCTTCTCCAGGGTGAAGCTCGGGTCTCCGGTTAGTCTCATCATTGCCTGGCCCTGATTGGTCATAGGCATCATGAGCCATCCCTGTATGGGGATCCTCATGATCCTCCATATGTCCTCTAGTGTGGGAGCCATCTCCCCTATCGGTAGCCAAAAATAGGATGACCCCGGATACCATATCTCTGCTAGGGCTGTCAGTAGCCCCATGTCAGTCGATACTTGTGGCATCTTTGCCACATGTTGTAGCCCGACTTGTGCTAGTTCGTCACGCTCTACCTAGTCGAGCGTGGTTATGTCGTATCTTAGTCCACCGTATTTCCATTCCTAGTTGTTTAGTAATCATTTCTGCAAAACAAATAATAACAACAAAATTTATTAATAACCAGTCATTAAAATCAAATTAAACACATTTTAAAATCAAGTTAAAGATGCTATCATCCACCATCGGATGATATTGTCCCAAATTGGACAAAATCGTCCTTTGTTAGGACTAAATCATCTTTGATTTCGCAACTTGGGGATCGTCCCTTGTTGAACAAGATTGCCCGTAGTTCACTGATTTCGCCCTCAGATGAAATCGACGATTTAGAGACGATTTCGATGAAACAGGGATGATTTCGTTCAGACATCGTCGAAGGCCTAAAAATGGCTGTGATGCCCCAAATAATCAAAATTTAAATCCACAAATTGCACAAAGTTAATTAAAACCTAATCTACTAGGATTAAATCCTTACCTGTAGCTCGCGCCAGACCTCTGTCGCTCTGTGCATTGTCTCCACCATTTTTTTTCTCTCTGCAGAGCTCTGGAACAGTAAAAATGAATTAGGGTTTTACCCTATTTTCTTAATTTTATTTAAAAAATCAACATTTTAATTTTTTGCCTTTCCGCATTTTTACCTCAAACATTCGATTTGGGTAAAAACACGGAGGGGGAACCATAGTCAGCAGTTGTACATTTTTTTCTCGTAAAACGGAAAAAAATCGTCTTTAACGTATTTTCTTTAGAAAATACGCTAAATATGGGGTAAAATGTAGCACCCTAAAATTGGCACGGTTAAAACCTTAGTAAAAGATAAAAGATAAAAATTTGAATTTTAACCCCAAAACCGCTCCAAAACCACCTGTTACCCGTTTCCTCATTTTTCGCACCATTTTTAGGATTTGTTTTGACCGTTGGACGATATCGTCGTAGATTAGACGCGATCGTCCCAAATCTGACAAAATCATCATGGACAGAACGTCCAGACAATTTTGTCCCAAAACCAAATTTTCATAATTAGCTTCTGTTTCAATAGCCTCTCCAACTTGGGCAGAAGCGCATCTGTGTAGTTGGAGATTTCCCTGTTGGAGATCTCCTAGATTGGGATGATCCCCAACCTCCTAGCCTCCCCCTAATCCTATATAAACTAGGATTTTTCTAGTTTATCTCCCTGACTCCCCTTGATTCTAATTCCCCTGAACCCCTTAGCTGACGTATTTAGATCCTTATTCACTAGAGCATCCTTGTACTACTATCTGTATTATATATTTCACATTTTCTTGCAGGAATTCTACTATTTTTTAGTCAAAGATAGCTCGGATCGTCGCAAACGATCTCAGACGATTACAGATGATTTTGTCAAGGAGTGCAGATGATCACGTACGATTGGAGGCGATCCTGACCGTAATATAGATTGGGGGCAATCTGAGTCCAGAGTTTGCATCTTCTTAACTTTCTTGCATTTTTCCATTATAATTTTACATTATCTTAGGTTATTATGTTTATGCATCTTGGAGTTCACCTCATCTAGTGTAAATGCATGATAAAATCAAAATAAATTGTGAAGCTAATGTTTTCCTCTTTAATTACTGTTTGGATCCGTCATTCAAACAAATTTATAGTTATTTATATCATTTCCCTTCGCTTCTGTAGTTGCATCTTGGGTATTTTATATCTATTTCTGTGATTGCAGGTTTCTGACGAATTCGTCTAACAAATTCGTCAGATGTCAGACGATCCTATCTGATCTCAGATGATTAAGTACAAACTGAGATGATCTGGACTGCTACAAAACTTAGAATCTTCATCAGACATCCAAAATCAAGTATGATCTGTCCTAATTTGCCTTTTCTCTATGTTTAGAAACCATTTCTATTTTTTGTATCCATTTAAATCATTATTGGCATATAGAATAGTTTAGATTCATTTTGGCCAAACCTAGGAATTGAATGATTGAGTATAAAACGAACACATCAAATCCATTCTCAACCTAGGCATGGAAACCGCCACTCAAAAGTTTCCTGGTGAACCCACCATCCGTCAAAAATTCACCTTTACATTCCTCCCCCAAGAGGTGGGACCTTCAAAGGGCCTCTCAGTCCGAGGTATTGTCCCATCCTTATCACACCCCCATTCTGGGCACAGATCCTATAGCCTGAGGGTAAGGATGAGAAAAATTTGGAGCAATACAGGTAGAGCTATGTCAAGGTAATTCATTTTTTTTAAGTTATTATTCCCTTAACAAGAAGCTTTGCCATAAGTGGCACTCTTCCTTTTCAATGTTGGTAGGCACCCCATCAACTCAGATGTCCAACTTGCAAAGATTTTACTTTTATGGTAGATCTCTTCTCATTTTTAATTAAAGGGAAATTAGTTGTATGAAAGGATAGATGTCCATTATTGTTTTAAAAATAATACATCTTTTATTTGCAAAAGAAATTATTTTATCAGTCACTCTTATTTATAAATGAAATTTCTTTATCATTTAAAATAAAACAACTATTTATTTATAAATGAAATTGCTTTATCATTTAAAAAACAACTATTTATTTATAAATGAAATTCCTTTATCATTTAAAATGAATCAACTATTTATTTATAAATGAAACCCCTTTATCATTTAAAATAAAACAACTGTTTATTCATAAATGATATTCCTTTATCATTTAAAATAAATTAATTATTTATTTATAAATTAAATTCATTTATCATTTAAAATAAATCAACTATTTATTTGCAAAACATAGAATAAAAGGTTTTCTTATTGAATACTAACATCATGTTATTCTTTTGAAAGGTTTAAGCAAAATAAAGAGCTTTTTAAAGGCAACCAACTTATGCATGTTTTTATTTTTCAAACTACCAATGAAGATAGTGATGAATTAAAAGATAATCAAACATATGCAATAGACAAAGAGGGAGTCTTTCCGTCAACTCAGTCACATATCTCAGCCTGAGAATTTATGATAGCTACTAGGCTATCAACTTGAGGCTCAAGGTGGCTAGCTATTGATGATTATCCCTAACCAATAATGCATGCCTATATGAAGGTATCCATCCATCTTACCCTTGAGTTGCATTAGTCATCATTTCCCCAACCTCAAGTACTCCCACTTCTGGTGGATTTGTACTTCTTTCACTTATGAGTGTACCTGATCCTGCACATCTTGGTAATATGTCAGTAGTACCATGGTCTTTCAAAACAACTAAATATCACATAGTTGATTCAATTGCTCAAGTTAAGTATTAAAGTAACATATATTAATATATTGTTCCTTTGTACCAAAAATTTTGTTGAGGGTCATGACATCCTACTCCCCTTGGACTAAATACTATCCTGGGTGTTTCTAGTTTTTTGAAAATAAAATTATTACATTATATATTTTCAAAAAAAAAGGAAAAATGTTTTTGCATATCATCCACTTTTTCCCAAGTGGTATTTCTTTCAGAAAATCGGTCCCACTAGACCTTACATTGCTCAAGATTTTGATTCTACATAGATTTAGAACAAAACTCAAGAATATTTACCGGCATGACTTTAGTAGCCTCCGGATTTTCCATCTGCAAATTAGAAACATCCCACATATGTTCATGATCAACAACATATTTCTTATGAAAGGATATGTGGAATGTGTCATAGATCTTAGATAGGTTATATGGTAAGGCAAGTTGGTATGCAACCAAACTAATCTTTTCAATGATTTCAAAGGGTCCCATAAACCAAGGATCCAACTTCATGGATTTGATAGTGCTCTTCATCAGTTTAACGCTTAAAAACACTTTGTTTCTAATGGAATAGTCTCTTGGAGTTCTTTTTAGATCAACATAATATTTTTACCTATCAAAAACTTCTTTGAGTCTTTTTCCTAATAACTTTTAGTTGATCCTCCATTTCTCTGACTATTTTTTGTCCAATCACAACTCAATATTCTAGGTTATCCCAATATAATGGTGTTCTACACTTCCATCCATACAAGGCATCGAAAGGAGCCATTCCTAGGGAGGAGTCATGTCCACTATTGTAGGTGAAGTCTACAAGATGTAGTTATTCTTCTAAAAGATATTTGTGATCCATGTAATACATGCAAAGCATATCTTATAGTACTTGGTTAATTTATTTTATTTGACCATCTATCTCGGGGTGGTATGCTAAACTCATATTCAATTTCATGCCAACTACACTATGAAGGTCTTTCCAAAATTTAGAAGTAAAATTGGATTCCCTATCTGAAATGATTACCTTAGGAAACACATGCAATTAGAATACCTCTTTGGAAAATATATTGGCTACCACTTGAGCATCATCCTTGATATTCTTGGGCATGAAATGTGTAATCTTAGGCAGAATGTTGACTACTACAAATATTGCATCATGTTGATATTGTATTTTTGGCAAACCTACTATAAAATCCATTACTATTACCTGCCATTTCTGTGTAGGCACATCATGTAGATACAATTGACCTAGAGGATGGTTGCATTTTACCTTAACATTTTGACATTCTAAGCATTGAGTGATAAAATTGGTGATGTCATTATTCATTCCTACAAAGAAGAAGGTTATTTTTATGTTTTCTCCTCTAGGATGAACAAAATAAGGAGATCTATGGGATTCTTGCATTATTAATTTTATTAAATCATCCATTTTTGGTATGATGACTCTTCCTTTGTAGCATAAAATATCATATTTCATACCAAATTCCTTATTACCTTTAGGATCTCTATTCACCCTAACTCAAATTTCTTGGTAATACTCATCCTAATATTGCTCTTGTCTCACTCGATCCATTAGATCCATGTGAATTTTGGTTATGGTTACTATGTGTTTCCTCCTACTCAAGGCATCAACAAACATATTTTCTTTCTCTTTTATATACTCTATCTCAAATTCACAATCAATTATGAATTCAACCCATCTCCTTTGTCTTGCACTGATTATAGTTTGGATGAATATGTACCTCAAAATTTTATGGTCAATACTTAGTTCAAAGGGTCTTCCCACCAAGTAGTGGCACTAGACCTTTAGAGCATGCACCACTACAACTAGCTCTATATTATGTGTAGCGTAATTATCTTCATGATTTTTGATCTTCTTTGAAGTATATGCTACTACTGACTCTTCTTGAGAGAGTACTCCACGTAACCCTTCCAATGATGCATCTGTACATACTAAAATTTCTCCTTGAGGGTCCAAAATATTTGGTATTGGTGAGGTAGTGAGCTTATGTTTTAGTAATGCAAAATCCGCTTCACACTTTTCCAGCCATTTTAATTCCTTTCTCTTTTTTTGAAGGTTAGTTATGGCCACAATAATCATAGAGTAATCCTTTATATAATGCCTATAGTATCCCATTAACCCCATGAAGCTTTGCACTTTAGTCACATTAGTAGGGGGTGGCCAATTCAAGATGGTCTCTATATTTTCTGGATCCACAACAATTCCTTTTGATGATATAATATATCCAAGATATCGTACCTCTAAAACATAGAAATCACTTTTGGCTGGATTCCCCTAGAGTTTATTTTCCCTCAACAATTCTAACATGATATTGAGATTTTTATTGTTCTCTTCTTTTTATAGAGACTATTTTAAGATATTATCTAGGAATACAAGGAAAAATTGGTCCAAGTGTCTTTTGAACACACTGCTCATTAGGTTCATGAATGTAGCTAGGGTATTAGTAAGTCCAAAGGGTAGAACTATAAACTCATAATACCCATATCTAGTCTTAAATACCATTTTGTGAGTGTCCTCCTCACGTATTCTTAAATGGTGATACCCTGATCTTAGATCAATATTAGTGAATACCATGGCATCTCTTAGTTTTTTGAATAAATTATCAATCTAAGGTAAAGGATATTGATTCTTGATTGTAGCCTTATTTAGCATCATGTAATCAATACACAATCTTAAAAAACCATCTTTCTTTTTCACAAATAAAACTAGTGCACCCCACGATGACACACTTGGTTTTATCAGTCCCTTTTCCAATAACCCTTGTAATTGAACCTTTAGTTCCTACATCTCAATAGGATTCATCCTATATGGTGATCTATGAATAGGTTCTGATCCTAGCATAAGATCAATTATGAAATAAAATTCCTGCACAAGAGGTAGTCTAGGTAAATCCTATGGAAGTACATCCTTAAAATCCTACAAGATTGGGTACTTTCCTAGTACTTCTCTATTTTTATCATCTCCTACTTCATTAAGTTTTACAACATAAACTATCCATTCTCTCTTTAGGGATTTCTTTAATTTCATAGTCGATAATATTTGGGGCTTGAACACCCCTTGTTCACTATGAATTCTTAGAATTTCCTTACCTTTATTTGAATAATTTATCCATCAATCTCAGAAATTGATCAAGGATTTATGGGCCTATAACCAATCCATCCCTATGATCATATCAAAGGGATGAAGTAGAGCTACATATAAAAAAAAATTAGTGGTTCCACTAGATAAAGCAAATTCTACCATTGGATAATATTGGTTTACCAAGTAGGTCTATCCATAACCATACTCAACCTTCCACCCATGGGACAAATGTCCTAGTCTTTATAACATAGTCCTTGTTAGAATAGAATAAATAAAACTATCAGTGGTCCCACTATCTATCAAAATATTTACTTGCTTCTTAAAATACTACCTTTCACAAGCAATGGGATGGCTTGTCCCTCTAGCTTCTATTTCCCAATTGTGGTGTAGTCCAATGCTCATGTTAATTTTCTTTAGCATTGTATGTGCTAGGACTTGGTCAATGTGGATATTGATTAGCAAGATGAGGACCTCTAATTTCTTTTCCAAATCATATGCCTTTTATAGTGATTTAGTATCATGCATGTTTACATCATGCTTTACTCTAGATTTCAACACATGGATAAACTTATGAACTCTCATCTTCTCATTATATGCAGGTACATACTTAAGTAGACATACTATTTTCTTGTAGTATATCTCCACCCTTTTGGTTCCTTGTTGTAGGCTAGAAAATTCTTCAAATTTTAGTGCATAGAAATGCTCTATTAGAAACCTTTTCTTGAATATATCTATTAATTCTTTCCATGGAATGTCAACAGGTTCAATCTTAGTTTTATCGTAATAGATTTACCACAAATCTATATTATCTCCCTCTAAGTTGATCATGGCATAAACCATTCGGGTTCCTCGGGAATATCCTTTTTACCATGAATTAAACCTCTAATTCTCTCATCCATGCTTCAGATGCATCCCCTTCACCTTCTTGATCAAATTTGGAGATACAAATATTTTTTATATCCCTAATGGTTTCCTTTTCTAGCAGGGTTCTAGCTTGTAAGTGCTCTACATTTAGCCCATAAACTTGGCAAAACTCTAAGCCTCTAGCTTACGAGTTCTAATTCACAACTACTTACAACACTTATATAATCTATTCATGCATAGTAACAACCATAATAGTAAGGTATTATACCTCTATATTGGGGTTTTTTGGACCCTCATCTCAAATTTATTCTTTGATATTAATTTTTCAAGTATGTCTTGGTATAGGTCTCTCTTTTCTAGCCTTATATATCATTTGACTTGGTTACAACCAAGAAAAATATTAGGTTACAACTTCAACTTAAATTGTATCACTAATCCAAGCCATAATACAGAGTTCTCCTGCTAAAAACATCAAAACCTAACTAGGGTAGTATTCATAGTTTATGATGTATTAATAATATCAAATACCATACTAAGGTATAATAACATTCATTCACACTTGGAAGTAATTCCCATTAGATCTTAGCAATAGTGAATTCTAGGTCATCCTAGATTTATCTTATATTTTAAGCAAGCCTTCATTGGAGACATCCAAATCCCTTTAGCACACATAAGAATCTCTATACAATCATACCTAGAGCTCTGATACAAAATGTAATGACCCAAAAACAAGAAAATAAATAACACACAAAAGAAAATAATTTTTATTTTTTAAAACTAAGGAGAGGGATTCATAAACCCCTAACCAATATAAGCTTTATCTATTTGTTTAAATCCCCTAAGTTTCCATGAAGATCTACATCTCATAAGATACCCTCACAAAACTTCCATTTTTTAGGAATACCATATGTTACCGTAAACAAGCCTATCTATCTCCTTATCCTTGATGAGCTAGAATTATCACCTTCAATCAATCAAAGATATACACACATCACCATACCATATACAATCCAGTCTATGTAGGTATGATACAAGTATCATGATTTAAGCTATCCATATTATCTCCATGATGAGCTATCTTGACTCAGATGTATACTTACCACAACTTGGTTACCATTCTCCCTAGGGGGTCCTAATCCCCTAGGTCACCTATGTTCATCCTAAGGGGTCTCAATCCCTTAGGTCATCCTCTAAGTTCACCCTAGAACTTATTTCTTAGTTTTTATTTTTCTATTTATTAGCAAGAAGATAAGAATGATGCTAGATACTAAATCTAACCAAATCAATAAATGATACTAAGAAAGAAGTAACATTTTAAGGAAAATAAATTGAACTTGAAATGAAATTTAAATCAAATATAAGTAAATTGAACAATAATTTTAAAGATACAATTCTCATCATTTCATAATTATTACATACATCCTAGTATGGTCAAACCTTCATGTTTTTAAATAATAAGTAATATATCATTTTAATTTAGGGATATATCCCTACAAATATAGTCTATTTGAGCATAAGTAAATAAATGGTAAGTAGAGAATAAACTAGTTATTCCCATCAATGTATTTGGTCCAACTGCTCTTTCCATAGATCATTTGTAGATAGTAGGGGATCAGGGCACTCATGGTTCAGGATAGGCATGGATATAAATGCATCGAATATTTACTTTACCAAATTGCAACTATAAAAATTTAATCAAGTATCTAACCATCTAGTGCATAGTTGATATCATAAAATGATCATTACTTTTTTTATCCTCTCAAATACTTTTAGAGAGTCATTCAAAATGCACAACTTAGATCATGATTTTTACTTAAATCAAATCTTATCTTTGATCAATAGATTAGAGTCCCATATATTTAATCTATTGAAACAGGTTGGACATTTTGAGTCCCTAAGTCAAATTTTTCATTGATGTCACCAAATAAAGTCATAATTAATATCAAGGAATTTAGCAGGAAAAAAAGGATTCAAAATGGTTATTTGATATCCAGGAAGCGGGCCAAAAGATCAAGAGAATCAGTGCAGAAAATAGAAGTTAAAAAGGAGATATAATATTTATTTTATAAATAAATATTATTTATGACATGGAATATAGTGAGAAGAAAGCAATTTATCTAAGGCATCAAAAGGATATAATATTATAATAATGGTTATTATAATATTAAAGTGATATGGTGAAAACCCAAATAAAATATTTATAATTCTCATTATAATATTTTATAAAGAAAAGTGGGTTTTATAAAGTTTAAATATATTTTATAAACCCAAAGGTTGGGTTTAATACAAAATGTATTCAAAGTCTTTATAATATTTACCGATGTCATGGAAGATAACATGGAGAGCACCGACATCTTAAAATTAATGGAGGAAGCATATAAATACAATGCCCAAAGTCTAAATTAATTATCCTTGCTCAAAATTAAAAATATTGGCATGAGAAGACAAGAGCTCATGAGTTTTTACAAAAGTCGTGACAACAAAGTGTTTAAAGGAGGAACCTTTAGTCCTCGAATTCACATAGGACAGCACGCCCTAGTGGTATTTTGGAAAGCCAGAGAGTGCTGGCTTGTGAGAGGGTTTTCATTCGAATTTCGATAGATGCATCATGAGTTGTGTTGGTTAAGGCATCCACGGTGCACATTCTTTTGCCTAGGGTTGAAGGTGTTAGGAGATTAAGAAACATGTGGTGCTTCATTAATCACAAATGAGCATGTAGCTCGTGCGGAAGCTTTAACCATGACTAAGGTACACATTGTGGGCAAGGTTGAGGGTTCGATTCCCTCCAAAAATGAGGTAAATATTTTAGCATTAAAGTTTGTTATTTGCCTAAGTTGGGAGGTATAAGGTATGATTAATGGAATTTTTTGGTAAGGTTGCTTTGTAAAAAAGTGATGGTTGTTGAGAATTATCATTTGGAGATATAAGAGGATTTATAACTTTAATTTTTAATAAAGTCTTAAATTGCTATATTGATTTTTGGAGGATTAAGACTTTTTGGGTATTGTGTTAATTTGAATAAAGGGTTTTTATGATTATTGTGAGGATGTTGATTATTAATTAATTTGGAGTGATAAAGTGTAATTTTGGTATTATTTTTGTGTTATGTTGTGTTCAGAAAATTATCTTCTAACCCTTATTGAGATTGGCAAAGAAGTAGTTGTGAGTGTGGAAGATTTGTGAGATCAACTCCTTGTCAAGCAAAAATTTATGGGCAAATTCTTCTTTGGTTGAGTTGGTTGTTTGAAAATAAAGTTTGGAGTGAAAAGGATTTTATTAGGGTTTCCTTTTTTAAATTGTTTGAGTTATTGCTTCAAGGTTTTTCTGAAATTGAGATTTGTGGTTAAAACCTTGTTTGATAAGCATAATTGTTGATATCATTTGTTGAGTGAAGTGTTTGAGTTATTGCTTCAATATTTTCTAAAATTAAGAGTTGTGGTTAAAATATTTTGATAAGCATTTATTGTTGAAGCCATTGGGCGTGTGAATAACTTGAGTTAGAAAATAATATGAGTATCATTGTTATGTGAATATTGTTTTATTACTATTGTTGTTGAAGTGAGTTGTTGTGCAAAGAACTTGAACTAGGGTTTGAAAAGAACATGAGTATCATTGTTATGTGAGATTTGTTGTTGAGCATTATTGGAAATATTTGAGTTGGTGATTACATGCTTGGACTAGGGTTTGTGTGAAAGGATTGTTTTTTTGAGTGATTGGTTGAGTAGAGTTGATTGAAATCTAGTCAAGTGGATGTATGAAGTGATTGGTCAAGTTCCATTAAAAAAACTATCCTATATTCTAATTTGATTTGAGAAAGTGATTGAGCTTTGAGTATAGAACATATTGAGTCTCTAACAATTCCCTTTATGATTATATGAGATTTATTTGAGTTGAGAAATTCATTGAGCTTTGAGTATAGAACATATTGAGTTTGTAACAATTCTCTTTATGATTACATGAGATTGATTTGAGTTGAGAAAGTGATTGAGCTTTGAGTATAGAACATATTGAGTCTCTAAAAATTATCTTTATGCTTCTATGAGATTGATTTGAGTTGAGAGAGTGATTGAGTATAGAACATATTGAGTCTCTAAAAATTCTCTTTATGTTTCTATGATATTGGGCAAGTTCTGTGTGGACTTGTTAAGCAGATTTGATGTAAGTCTTTGAGAAGACTTGTGGACCGATTTTGTGTGATATTTTTTGGAAGCTTACAATACATATTTTATTAAGTCATAGAGAGAACTTATTGAGTAAATTTGAGCAAGTTATAGAGAGGACTTGTAGAGCAGATTTGAGCAAGTTCTAGAGAGGAATTGTAGAACAAATTTGAGCAAGTTCTAGAGAGGACTTGTATAGTAGAGTTGAGCAATTTCTAGGGAGAACTTGTGGACAGATTTGTGTGAGCTTTTGTGGAAGATTACAAGGCAGATTTAAGATAAGTCTTAGATAATACTTGAGAGCATAGTTGATTGACTTTTTAAAACCTTGATTTAAGGTTTGGGGCAGATCCAGCAGATTTGAGTCAAGTATTGAGTTAAGGCTTGAGGATAGATATCGAGGACAAATTTGTGCTAGACTGACTAGAATGTGTTTAGTGTAGATTTGAGAGCAGAGTTTGGTGAATATTTGAGGATAGGTTTGTGCCAGACCAGAGATAGAGATTGAGCAGATTTGTGCTAGACCAAATAGACTATGTTTAGTATATATTTGAGTGGACTTGTTTAGTAGACTTGTGCTAGACTAACTAGACTGTGTTTAGTGTAATAGTTGAGCAGAACTGTGCTAGACCAACTAGAATTTTTTTAGTATAGAATTGAGATAAATATTTGGAGGTGATAGGGTAGAGAGGACTGTAGTCTCTAGTGGATAGAGATCCATTAGCCAAGGCAATGAGGGTAGGTCTTCTGAGTGGGGACAAGAGTCTTCAGGGGATAGAGATCCACAAGCTAGTTCAATGGAGGTAGTAGTCTTCTAGAGGATCACCATCCAGAGCAAAGGAGAAGGAGTTCTCCTATGGATAGATATCCACAAACCATATGTAGGGGATCAACATCTCCTTTGTACCTTTGTACAAAGGTCCATAAACATTATAATTGGGAAGGATTCCCAAGAGATTGATTGAGAAATATTTTGTGAAATATTTTCTCCGTGGAAGTAGCCATATTTGGGTGAACCACGTTAAATTGGTGTATCTATTGTGTATGGTGTTTTATCCATTGACTTGATTAATTCTATTGATACTACTATCTATACATTGCATAATATTTATTTGTAAATAGAAGTAAAAAGTGCTCTTATACTATTCACCCCCCTCTCAGTATAAGCTTGTGTTCTTCAAAACAATATTTTCATTCATTTACTAAATTAAAGTTTCACTACTTCAATTTAAAAATAAATCATTTCCTTTCATTTTATAAACCAACGTCCCATAACCTTCAATCTATAAAATAATCTTTTCATTCATTTACTAAATTAAAGATTCACTACTTCAATTTAAAAATAAATCATTTCCTTTCATTTTATAAACCAAAGTCCCATAACCTTCAATCTATAAAATGACTTTTCATTCATTTACTAAATTAAAGCTTCACTACTTCAATTCAAAAATAAATCACATATTTTCATTTTATAAACTAAATTCTTATAAATTTCAATCTATAATATGATGTTTACTCTTATTTAATAAATCAAAGCATAACATCTTTCATTTATTTATATAGATCAAACTATATTTATTTAACATAATCAAGTCTCATACCTCAATTATTTAAATAAATCAAACTACATTTATTTAACATAATCAATCCCATATCCCAATTATTTAAATAAATAAAAACATGTTTATTTCATATAATTAAACCCAACCCTTAATAAATTAAATAAACTAAATTACCTTTCTAAAAGCTAAAGCCAATCAAACAAAATATAGCCTACAAATTTTAAATATGATATCACAAAAGTTTACGTGAAACTCTAGGAGATGGCCGACTAAAGGGAGTGTAGCCAATGCTATAGTCCACCCTCATAATAGGGGCCAAGCATCCTAAAATATAGTGACACCCAAGGATTATCGACAACAAGTGCAACTGGGTTACAACACAAGACAATCCCTTACTTAGAGAAGGTAATATGAACCAACCATAATAAAGGATTATAAGACCTTGGATAGGGTTTGATGATAGAATTATGTCTACCATAGCAAGTAACAGAGGTCTAAAGACCTAAGAAAGACCCCATCCAATCCTTCGGTACATCTAACATAGGTTACCAAGGAAAAGAAAAACAACAAAGGGAACACATGGCTCAGCTAATCAACTAAATTTTCTCATAGTGAACTCCTTTCCAACAAATCCGTTGAGTGAGGGCTACAATAAAATGAGTTTACAAGGCTTGATATATCCAAAACCTAGACTTCCCCACCTAGAAACATAGTGCTAGCACACCTAACACCCATTGGACTAGGTTCAACCAACAACACAACACTTAGCTATAAAGTGTGAAGAAGCATAATAATCCACCAGAAGAGGGGGTCCTTGAGGTTGGTAAAATAATTATTAAGGTAACTCAAGGGTAACATGGATGGATACATTCATATAGGTATGCATTGTCTATTAGGGATAATCGTCAATAGCTAGCCACATTGAACCTTAAGTTGATACCCTAGTAGCTATCATAATTTCTCATGCTTATATGGGTGATTGAGTTGATGAAAAGACTCCCTATTTGCCTAATGCATATATTTTTTTGTCTTTTACTTCATCACCATGTGCATTGGTAGTTTGGAAAATAAAACATTCATAAGTTGGTTGCCTTTGGAAAGCTCCTTGTTTCACTTAAACCTTTCAAAAGAATAGCATGATGTTAGTATTCAATAAGAAAATATTTTATTCTATGTTTTACAAATAAACAATTGATTTATTTTCAATAATAAATATGTCATCTTGCACATCTTGGAAATATGTCAGTAGTACCATACTCATTCAAAACAACTAAATATCACATAGTTGATTTAATTGCTTAAGTTAGGTATTAAACTATCATAGATTAATACATTGTTCCTTTGTGCCAAAAAGTCCATAAAGGAGGGTCATAAAAAATAAGGAATTTAGTATGAATGATGAAATTTTGTGCTACAAATATAGAATCATCAAACCAAAAATGGGTGATTTAAAGAAATTATTAATTCAAGAAGCCCATAGACCTCCTTATTCTACTCACCCTAGAGAGGCCAAAATTAGGGAAAACATGAAAAAAACCTTCTTTTAGACAAGAATGAATAAGTATATCACCGATTTTATCACTTGATGCCTCAAACGTTAAAATTTTAAGGTAGAATATAAGAATCTTATAGGACAATTGTATCCACATGATGTGAAATTACATGTTATATCTATGGATTTTATAGTAGACCTACCCAAGAACATGTATCAACCAATTCTTGTAATAGTCAAAAGATTGACTAAGGTTGCACATTTCATACCAAGGAACATAAAGGATGATGCTCAGGTGGTCATTAATGGATTTTCCAAAGAGGTATTTTGATTGCATGGATTTCCTAAAATAATTATTTCAGATAGGAATTCTATATTAACTTCTAAATTTTTTAAATCCCTCCATCATGCGATATGCATGAAACTAAATATGAGCTTGGTATACCACCCTAAGACAAATGGTAAAAAAAAATGGGTTAAACAAGTACTAGAGAAAATGCTTCGCATGTACTACATGGATTAAGAGTCTTTTTGGGAATACTACCTACATCTTGTAGAGTTCACCTACAATAATGGACATCACTCTTCTCTAGGAATGTCTCCTTTGGATACCTTATATGGAAGAAAGTTTATAATGCCATTGTATTGGGATAACCTATAATATCGAGTTGTAATTGGATCAAATATGATCAAATACATGGAGGATTAATTGAAGGTGATCAGGAAAAGGCTAAAAGAAGTTTTTGATCGATATAAAATTTATACTAATCTAAAAAGGACTCGAAGAGAATACTTTATAGGAGATAAAGTATTCTTAAGGGTTAAGCTAAAGAAGAGTTCTTTCAAATCCACAAAGTTGGATCCTCGATATGTAGGCCCATTTGAGATCACTAAGAAGATTAGTCTGGTTGCATACCAACTTGCCTTACCACCAAATATATCAAATATCCATGACACCTTCCACATATACCTACTTAGGAAATATGTTGTTGACCCCAAACATGTGTGGGATGTTTCTAAATTATAGATGGAAAACCTAGAGATAATTGAATTGATGCCAATAATATTCTTGAGTTTCGTTCAAAGTCTATGCGAAACCAAACTCTTGAGCAATGTAAGGTCCAATGGGACCGTTTCTCTGAAAGAAATATCACTTGGAAAAAAGTAGAGTAAACGCAAAAAAAAATTCCATTTTGTTTGAAAATATAATGTAATAATTTTTTTTGTAAAACTAGAAACACCCAAGATGACTTTTAGCCCCAGGGAGGTAGGATGTCATGACCCTCCCTAACAAGATTTTCACATAAAAACTATGTATTGATTTATGATGATTTGGTGCTTAGTTTTATGCAAATGAACAAATTGTGCGATCCTCAGTTTAATATTTTCAAAGATCATGGTATTGCTAACATATTGATAATGTGCATAATCAGGTACACTCATGGGTGGAAGAGGTAGAATTATGCACCAAAATTTGGTGTACTTGAGGTTGGGAAAGTGATGACTAAGGTAATACATGGGTAACATGGATGGATACCTTCATATAGGTATGCATTATCAGTTAGGGATAATCATCAACTAGCCAACCACCTTGAGCCTCAATTGATATCCTAGTAGCTATCGTAAATTCTCAAGTTAAGATGGGTGACTAGGTTGATGAAAATACTCCCTCTTTATATGTTGTATATTATTGGTTGTCTTTTACTTCATCACTTGTTGCATCACTGGTTTTAATAAATTGCATAAATTGGTTGCCTTTTTGAAACTCCTTGTGTTGCTTTTAAAAAATATTCCCCGATGATAGTATTGGATCAAAGAACTCTTCTTATGTATATATGTATAATAAGTTATTATTCTAAATGATAATAGAATTTCATTTAAGAATAATAGATACTTTATTTAAAAAAATGAAAGAATTTCATTCAAAAATATAGAAATAATTATTTTTAATGATAATAGATTTTCATTTAAAAATAATAGAAATATTTATTTTTAATGATAATATATTTTCATTTAAAAACAATAGAAAGCTTTATTTTAATGATAATAGATTTTCATTTAAAAACAATAGAAATATTTATTTTAATAATAGAATTACATTTAATAAAACAATAAATTTTTATTTTAATGATGGTAGAATTTCATTCAAAAGAAAAGAGACTTTATTTAAAAGGTAATAAAATCTCATGATAAGTATTTTATTTAAATTAAAGCATAATATCTATTTAAATAATCTTAGAACCTTATAAAGGGTATATTAAATAAGAGAAATTTATGTTTAATCATTATATAATGGTAAGAGCATGCGTTCGGTTGGATGGAAACTTCCTACCACCTTATTCAAAGAGCTCCATTAAATAAAGAAGCCTTGGGATAAGAAAATAAATATTTTAAAATTTGAAAAGCCTGGTGCCACCTTAAGTGAGGATGGGAGAAGTAATGGAAAATGCGTAAAGTTGGTAGGAAGGGATAAGACATGGGGAATAGACAACAAGTGGGGGAGAGAAGGAAATGAAGACTCTATTCCTTTAATATGGGAAAGGAAGGAAGAGAAGAGAGTTGGATCACTACGAAAGAGGAGGATGAAGCATAAAATAGAGAGACAAGTCACTACGATGACAACATATTAAGGAAGCAAATGAAACCTCTCGAATGGACTTTTAGGTTGGTAAAATGAGTTTAACCTTCTATTTTATTCAATTTGAATGCCTTGTTTATCAAGATCATTGTTATGTAACCATGATCTCCTATATCATTTTACCTTATGCTCTCTTTTTCCTTCTATTTTGATTGCTTCCTTCGGGTTTGTGTATCTTCCAAGGACCAGATTGCGAGTCATTGGCTCTTATATGCTTTCAAATCCCACTATCGTCTATTGTTGTTGTTCGTAGCATAATTTGATTTTTAAAATATTTAGTAGCACTTGAGGTAAGAACTATAATTTTTTAATAGTTAACACCATAGACATCATGATAGAATAGCCAATGCTACATCAACGAGTGCCTTTTGCCTTAGGTTTTGTATTGGTGGTTCGCTTGTAAACATCCCTTCACTATGAATTTATTGTGAGTTGTAATTCGTATCGACTATGGGCCTAGCTTAGAAGGAAGCTTACCATTATTTGGAGTGATGTTTTAAACCCACCCATATTGCTATAACATCAACAATAGTTTGTCTTAGAATCTTGTAGAAGTCGGGTAAACCTCCCCTATGCTTTTTTTTGTAGACAACACCCTAGGGTGTGGGTGTTTGAGTACTTGTGTGTCTTCTAATGGGTTAATCATGGTATGGTCTTCCCTTGACCCTCCCGGTGGTTCCTATTCTACATGATATGGTTGTTCATTAGAGTCTTCCCTATCGTTAGTGTGGGTGATTGAAAACACTTCACTTATCCTTTATTTTTTGGGTAGTGATATTTTATCTAGTTTTAGGACTACAACGTTCTTTTATTCTCTTTAAGGATTTGACGTGTTTAATAGTGGTGTTGTTCTAATTTCCTCTTTGGGTAAAACAATTCAATGTCCAATGAATTATTACCTTAATGAATTTAGAGCATAAGCTTTGGAGTCAAGATAGACTTTGATTTAAAAGAATATGGGTGATATATGAATTAAAGTAATGAGTCATTAATATATTAATTAAAGAAAATAATTTATTTTATAGATATAAGATATGGGACTTTGATTTATGAAATAAGAAGATGGGTTATTTATGAATTAATTTAATGAGGCTTTAATTTATTAATTAAAGAAATTTTTTTATTTTATAGATTAAGGGTATGGGACTTTGATTTATGAAATAAAGGAAATATGGTTGATTTATGAATTAAAGTAATGAGGCTTTAATTTATTAATTAAATAAAATAGTTTATTTTATAGATTAAAGGTATGGTTGATTTATGAATTAAAGTAATGAGGCTTTAATTTATTAATTAAAGGAAATAGTTTATTTTATAGATTAAAGGTATGGGACTTTGATTTATGAAATAAAGGAAAGATGGTTGATTTATGAATTAAAGTAATGAGGCTTTGATTTATTAATTAAAGGAAATAGTTTATTTTATAGATTAAATGTATGGGACTTTGGTTTATGAAATAAAGGAAAGATGGTTTATTTTATATATTAAATGTATGGGACATTGATTTATGAAATAAAGAAAATATGGTTTATTTTATGAACTAGCTTAGATATATAAAATATATATATCTATAAATGCTGAGAGTTATCAATCTCGAGGCGCCTATCTATCACACCCCCAAGAAATGAGATAAGCAAATAATATTAGAAAGTTTGGGCACCATTTTAGTTTAAATAGTTTAAATATTTTTTAAATATTTTAAATCCACCGTAACCCTTAATGTCGACGGATAATTTTCTTAATGTCGTTTTTTAATAAAATATTAATATTGTTTATGGTGTGGATGACCTTCCTGGCTGCCATTGTAGGACGCCTATCGGCGTAATTAAGTAACGAGATTTGATTTATGGAAATAGAGGAATCTAGTTTATTTGATGATTAAAGGTATGGGACATTAATTTGTTGAATAAAGGTTAAAAGAGATTGATTTAAAGTAAAACATGTGATCTAGCTATATTTATTGAAAGACTCTCTATGGGTAATGAGAGGTGAAAATAAAATTAGATATTTTTATGATATCAACTATATAGTAGATGGTTAGATACTTTGATTTAATTTGTATAGTTGCAATTTGGAAAAGTAAATAGTAGATGCATTTAGAGGTATGTCTATCATGGAACCATGAGTTGCCCTGATCCCCTACTATCCTTAAAAAAATGATGAAAAGACAAGGAGGACCGAAGGTGGAAACTGGAACCTATGTATCAATTTGATTTACCATTGTAATGATTTACTTATGCTTAAATAGACTAGAATTGTATGGAGATATCCCTACATCAAAACTATTTATTACTTTATTATTTTATATGTATGGAGGTTTTACTATACTCAAATATATATAATAAATTACTATATTTATGGGAAATGGATCTTTAATTTACCGCTATTAATTATCTATGCTTTGTTGTTTAGTTTCTCTTCCTATTTAATGCTTAATTTATTTTAAATGTTGTTTCCTTTCTACGTACATCATATATGTTTTAGGAGTTTTATTCTTTGTTTGATTTATTAGATAGAGTTAACTTGTCTTTTTGCTAAACATGAAGGTTACCTAAGAAAATAAAATCTTAGGGTGAACCTACTACAAGACCTAAGAGAATGAAACCTCTTAGGGGGAACGTAGGAAGACCTAAGGGTATTGAAATCCCATTAGGGAGAATATTAACTAAGAAAACTAATTGACTACATCTAATTTAATATAGATCATGATTCATCATGGATATGAGATGGATAGCCTAACACGTAATACATGTAGCATACCTACACAGATAGACTTGTGTATGGTATGAATATGGGTCTATACCTTTGATTGTACTAAGGGTGATAAGTTTAGGTCATCAAGAGTTATGAGATGGATAGACTTATTTGTGATAAAACATAGTATACCTACATAGATAGACTTGTGTAGGGTATTTGGTGAGATGTAACTCAATGGAAAATTTTGGAATCTTAGTAAACTTAAACAATAAACAAACCATATACTGGTTAGGGTTTTATGAATTCCTCATTGTAGTTTAAAAATATATATTTTCCTTTTTTTTGTGTTTCTTGTAGTTTTTTTTGAGGTCATTATAAAGAGAAAGAAGATATTAATACTAACCTTGAAGAGGTAGGGCCCACTCCAAAAAGTTAGTCCCTGGATATCTTCCTCCAAAAACATAGTAGAATTAGTTAGAACATAGAATAGGGTTATAACGTAAGTTTGATAATTTGCATATCATAGATATATTAGATTAATTAATGTATAATTTAAAATCATAAAAAGTGGTCTATCGGCATGAAAGTCACTTGTATTATCGATGATGTGACCCAGGTTCAATCCCCACGATGGATGTTTATAAGAAGTATTACCAAAAAAAATTCATTTCATTGCTTATTTTAGTCCTAGGAGGATAACACAATGATTTAGGCTTTGGCTCTTCTTCGGGAGGTCCATAGTTCAAACCGTGGTATGGGCGAGTGTGTGATAGGGTGGGTGTGTGGTGGTGGTTGTGTGTTAAATTCCCTATTGATAAGTATAGCTCTCATATTTAAGAGGGATCATGGTTGAGGTGAGCTTGCTTAGTCCTGTGTGTTGGTCAAGGGGGTTTTTCACACTAACTAAATTAATATATATATATATTTATTTATTAAAGGTCTGAGGTGTAGATCAATTGGTTATATAAAACCCCATAAGAGGGCGGAGGTCTAAGGTTCAAATCTTGGGCCTAGTTGAATTGAATGCTTGTCCCTTTCCTGGTGCTTTCAACATCGTAGAAGGTTTAAAATGATTGTGGCATGGTGGTTATAGGGGTGGATTGTGTGAAGAATTGTATGATGACTTTCAAGGTAAACATTGTAGAATACCGAGATGGCCATAAAAATTGGACAAACAAACCAGATTTATGGCAGCTATATATTCCACCATGTAAATGATAAAAAATAAATAAATAAATAAAAGTAAAAATAAAAATAAAAATTGGATCCACACCTAGTTTAGTTCATAATTGTATTCCTTAAGTTAAGTATATTTTCAATACTTTATTTTATGCAAGAAAATAAAAAAATGGAATAAAAATCAATGGTTGAAATTATGGATATCTATACGGGATAACTATTCTTTAAATCTATTTCTTTGTATGATGATGGTTATGGGACAGGAAGAGAAAACTAGGGCATCCATTGGGTAGCCAAAGATATTTTTGGTTGTTGTACAATTGAAGACAAGATTATTACCCTAGGAGGGCCTAATGGGAACATCTCCAAATCCTATTTTAGAGAGATACAGTTCTTTTGTAGATTTGTTAAAGGATAAATCTTCAATACAGACTGAAGAAGCATAAAAAATTGTATTAAAAATGCTTTTTATAGTTGCTCAAAATAGATCAACATCTCAACGAATTAATGGATTCTTTCCACAGTCAGAATCAAGGTCAAATATTGTCATTGAGAAAAGGATGGTAGAAGAAATAATTTTATGTAGAGCCAATCATGATTTGATCTATAAATTCATGGGTATTTGCCCTACCCTAAATTTTTTGCATTCTTGGATTCAAAAAATCTAGGATCCTCTTGGTGAGTATTCTTTGTGGTTTATTAGAAATGGATATTTTATTGTTATATTTCACTCACTTACCAATAGAAATAGGGATTTCAAATAAAAAAATATGAATCATGGTCTGACAGGATTATTTGTTTAGTCCTGGAGTGTGGGATTTGATCCTTGAATTGAACCCACTGTTGTCCCAATTTAGATCCATTTATATGTGCTTACAATGGTATTTTGGAGTCAGTAGGTATTGGAAATTATCGACAATTTCCTTGGAAGATATTTGGGTGTTTCCAAAGACACAATGGAAGGAAACATAATTGTTTATGCTATATTATATGTGGAAATGGATCTTAGTTAGCCTTTGCCAATAGAGGTTGAACTTGAACTTGTAGGAATATATTGAATTCAATAAATGGATTATGAGGCATTGCCTTTTAGGTGTAGAGTTTACCATAAATATGGGCATTTGTCCCAATCCCACCCAAATAATATGAACATAAAAATGGAGGCTCCTCTAGGAATGTCAAATTTTCCTAAGGAGGGTAAGTCAACTATCAATAAAAAACAACAAACATTTCTTAGGGTAAATAAGCATAGGGATATGGTTTTGAACAACCCAAAAGGAGGAGAAGGAAAAAGAAAAAATATGGTAAAGATCAAACCCAAATCAAACCCTCCAATAGGTATGAGATCTTCAAGACACTAGTGGACCAGGAAGAAGAACAATTCATGGAAGGAGTGGATGAGAATAATAAAAATAATAATAGTGATTTTCAAGCCCCTCTTTCACCTCCTCCCATTCTAGAGTAGGAAATTGAGTGCAATGAGTTACCACAATTAGAGATTGTAGGGGAATTGATAGTGCATAATCAAAATCAGTCAATAATTAAGGATGTTATCATGGGAATAGCATAAAAGAATAGAGAAATGCCAACTATAGAGATAACTTAGGTGGAAAAGAGATAAAAAATATCATCTCTCAAGGAGTAGGTAGAAAATAAAATAATGAATTGATAGTAGTTCAAGGATACAAATTGATCACTAAAGGATCGGTGAGACCAATATATTTTTACTACTCTCAAGGTAACCAATGATTATACAATCATGGAATGTTAGGGGTTTAAATAGTAGAACCCATAAATATACTATTCAAAGAATCTTAAAAAAATTTAAAATAGATTTTTTGCTTATCTAGGAAATAAAAATGTCATTGGATCTTATGTGTAAAAAAATAAATAGACTCTGGAGGGGTGCTGGTCATATGGAAGCGGCTACCCAAGGGGTATTAGGAGGGATAGATAATTTGTGGAAATATATTGATGGGATGACAATAGAATGTATATGACGGAGAACAAAAAAATTTGCAACTCACGAATCCAAATTTTCATTAACAAACTGGAAATAAATTATAGTAACAGCCCATAGGCTTTACAGAAACTAGCTCGACGGCTTAGTTTTCTACTCCCTATGCAAATCCTAACTCTGTCCCCCCTGGAAGGAAAACACACTCTCTAAGTCGGCTCTCTGCCCTCGGCTCTGCAACTCGACTTCGTGAGTCTGCTTCTGCAGTTTTCCAACCCCTATCCTATTACAATGCTAGGGTTTTAATAGAGGTCCCGACCCTCTGAATATTTATTGCACAAAATGTGGATCACCATAACCGCTCCATGCTTTCACTCTGCATGGCCTCTGTCACTGTCATCTAACTCCTGTTCACTATCATATTTCTTCACATGATCATTCGTTTTCATTCCTTGATTGATCGTTTCGTCTTCCCACCCATCTTCGTGGCCCCAGCTTTTCAAAATAGTTTTCCGCACGACTCTTTGTCTTCACTCACTTTCACCACCCCTTGGTGCCATGTGTCGTCTCGTGCTGCCATGTGTCTTTTTGTAACGATCCCTAAAAATACCGCCTGTTGCGGTTTCACGTCTCCTTCTTCTGTGTCTTCTTCTCCTCCTATCGTAATATCGTGACACATCATGAAATCGTGACATCTTTCCTCCTTAGCCAACTTTCCAGAAGTGGCCCTCCTACCACTGGATGCCTCTACATCAGGTGCCACTGGATGCTCCTGCATCAGACACCCGAGGTTAGTGGAGAAGTGATCTTCACTTCTGAGCTGTCTGGTCACCTCCTTCTGCAACACCTCTAGACATTCATCTGCCTCTATAGCCTGTTCCAACCCCGTCTCCTAGCCAGCATAACTTCTGCCTTCTTCCAGATAGATTCTGCCACTGCTGCATACTTCCTCGTCTATAGTTTGCTTACATTCCATCTCTTGGCCAGATAAATTTTTGCCTTCTTCTAGGCAGATCCTGGCACTGCTGCACACCTCTTTGTCTGTAGCCTTCAATGGCTTCAACTCCGTTTCCTGGCCTCTACTTCTCAGTTTAGCCTCACACTTTTTGTGCTGCTCCTCTTGCCTCTGCAAATCCATTCTAAACAGCCCCTTTTGTAGGGCTTTCACTTGCCTCTGCAAATCTCTTATGAGCAGCTCCTCTTGCATGGCTTTTATTTGCCTCTGCAAAACTCAAACATCTTCTGCCATTGCTATATCTCTACCACCAGTAGGGTTTCTTCTTGGAGGCATTTTGCTCGCTCAATCACAAGCCCTTCCACATATCCTGGTGTAACTGCCTCATGTTCGGCGATCTGTTACACACTCAGGAACTTCCAGCTCTGATACCACTGACGGAGAACAGAATTATTTGCAACTCATGAATCCAATTTTTCATTAAAAAACTAGAAATAAAGTACAGTAACAACTCGCAGGCTTTACAAAAACTAGCTCGATGGCTTAGTTTTCTACTCCCTATGCAAATCCTAACTCTGTCCCCCCGGAAGGAAAACACACTCTCTAAGCTAACTCTCTGCCCTTGGTTCTATAACTCGACTTCACGAGTCTGCTTTTGTAGTTTTCCAACCCCTATCCTATTACAATGCTAGGGTTTTTATAGAGGTCCCGACCCTTTGAATATTTATTGCACAAAATGCAAATCACCATAACCGCTCCATGCTTTCACTCTACACAGCCTCTGTCACTGCCGTCTAACTCCCGTTCACTGTCAGATTTCTTTGCATGATCCTTCGTTTCCATTCCTTGACTAATCGTTTCGTCTTCCTGTGCATCTTCGTGGCCTCAACTTTTCGAAATAATTTTTTGCACAACTCTTCGTCTTTGCTTGCTTTCATCGCCCCTTGGTTCCACGTGTCGTCTCGTGCTGCCACGTGTCCTTTTGTAACGGTCCTTGAAAATACCACCTGTCGTGGTTTTGTGACATCTCCTTCTTTCGCGTCTTCTTCTCCTCCTGTCGCAATATCGTGACACATCGTGAAATCGCGATGTCTTTCCTCCTTAGCCAAATTTCCAGAATTGGTCCTCCTGCCATTGGATGCCTCTACATTAGGTGCCACTGGATGCTCCTGCATTAGTATATCTTGGAGGCATGTCCTCACATTGTATTTTAGGAACAATGTGACAACTGAGCAATTTTTAATCATAATGTTTAATGGGGTTCAAAACGTAGATGGTCAAATGCATCAATGGAAAGTTAGGCATAACATGAGAGTATTGTTGGGCATTGAATTGCGTTTAAGCTTTACTCAATACTGTAATAATCTATCTTCCTATTTTTTTTCTAGGCATGCACCCGATAGCTGCAGCTCAACACTCAACATTGGGATAGACTAGAACAAATTTCCCAATCTAACCTCTAGAGTAGGTTGGTTCCTTGTCAACTTAAACAATATGTTGATGCTATTATGCTCACTTAGGGTTTTGATATTAGGGTTAGATAAATATATTAGAATTAGAAAAGTGAACAATAGTTGGATGGATAGGTTAACAACATTGATACCACATCAAAAAGCTTCAAAAATCATATTAGGATACATTACTTAGATCAACATTATCACAAATATTTGACATCCTCACACATTTACAAGAATAGTAGAGAAATAGAAAAAAATTCCAATACCCCAATAATGATAATCCAAATAATAAAATTAATCACTATCCATATTTTACAGAAATATGCTTCTAAAAATATAGAACCAATCCAAAGCAGATTTCAATTACTCTATTAGTCAGTAAGCCTGTCAAACTAACTATTCAAGTACTCACAGAAATGCAGCTTTAATATTAGAACTTTTGATATCAGATGATGAAGACACAAGATTTGAGGTGAAAATCAGTGCAATGCTCCTTTCATTAACTTTTGGAAAATTTATAGTGGTATAGGCAAACACGCTAGAGCTGACCCCTTGAAAATAAGGGTTCAACCTCTATTTATAGTTTGTAAAATTAAAAACAATATGGAAAATTACAAATATTAGATTTTCACAACTCAGTAGAGAGTTCTTAGCTGGCATAATCTTAGTAGTTCAATCCTCAAGAAATCCGTTGCAAATAAACTACCATGGCAATTGGAAACCTTTGCAACTTGCTGGTTGTTGGCTTGAACTGGTGTTATGTTTGTTGGAGACCTCATCTGCATCATGGATATTTTTTGGAAACCTCTTATCACCGTTGATATGTAACCATATCTGGTTTTGGTCTTCTTGAAACCCTTGATGCTTCATATTCCTTCTCAAACTAACTATTCTTCAGTCCCATTGAGAAAGCTTTTATTTTATTTCATTCTTCTCAACAATTCTCAGTCGTCGATCTCTTCCATCATATGGCTATGATATTATTTGAAATAAGCTTTGATAAATGATAATAAGAGATCATTATGACATTCCACTTTAAAAATATTTGATGATGTCATCCTTCATGCTTCAAAAACCTTCAAACTTCATTCCCCATAAAAATGCATTGAAGACAGGGTGGGATAGAATCTGCCACTTACTCCTTGTTATTTTACTTTAGTGTTAACACTGAACTAAATCCGCATAAAAATATGATGACGTTATATTTCTCTTGGAAATCTTGTAGATTCCATCTCAGACTTAGACAAGAGCATTAGTAATGAATTTGAATTTTGGATTCACCATAGAATAAACAACCATATTTTCATTTCGCACTGGCTTCAGATAAACATTACTTGTTGCCATTCCACTGTAGATTTAGACAAAATTGCCTTTACACAAATCCACACATCTTTGTACTATCTTCCACCTTATGTTGCCATTCCAAGCCAAAAAAACTCTATGATTCTCCCAAAAACAGTCTTCCAACACTTAGCTGCTTTGAAATATTTTACAAATACAAAGTGGTCATAAATCTGCACAACTTGTATGCTTACGTCACCTTTCTCCAAATACTTTTGTGGATTAAAATCCTTTGTTTCTAATCCAAAGTCAAAAACAAGGGATGCGATGCAGATTTTCATCAAGTGCAAAATTTGACTAAGTGTGGGCGAACTTCTCTCCTTTGTTACAGATTCACTATGAAATATATTGGAATGCATGCATAATGGAGCTTTCATGCCTTAGTAAAATTTTAAAAATTCTTCCAAGCATATGTGACCATTTTGGGCATACATTCTGGCACCTCCCAGGTGTATTTTCTTGCAAAGCCATAAAACTCAGAGTCTTATCCATTGGTCCTTGGGAGTAAAAAAAATACTTATCTCTAAAAATATGATTTAAATAATATCTTCCATATAAACACTTCCCTTTAAAAACCTAACAATATGTTTAGAGGGTAAAGGTTCATATGGAAATCATGCCAAAAACATCATGGCAGATTTGACATATAATGAGACTATATCAAAAGAAATACAGGCCTATTGCCTTTGTCTTCAAAAAATATGCATAACTCTACTCTTCTTATAAGGCCTTATTGAAAATTCTTTTACACACAGTCCACTGCTCTTCTACCTATGTAGGCTTTATACCTTTATTTCTCATTTCTGACAATTGTAAGAGCAAAAAACAAAAATGCAAAACTCATCCATATGTACAAAAACAAAAACAAGCTAAGTGTGAGCCCCTTCTAGGAATGTAAATGATCTATCTTGCTCTTCTTCTTCATGGGATTATTCCTCATTATCTTCTTCTTCTTCTTCTTATTCTTCTGGAGAAGTTGGTTTTTGATTCCTTCCTCTAGAAGAATCACCAAACAACCGAATAATTAATTTCAGAGATTGTAAAGCCTGTTTCTAGGCTACTTCAGAAGGGTTTGATGTCTCCTCGAGCTTCTTATAAACATATTGCAATTCTCCAATGTCTTCATAATTAGCAACATTCCCTCTGTTAACTAGATCTTCCATGAGATCTCTCAATCTAGTAAAATTAAAAATTAATTGGACAACTTTATCTTGGGATAGTGGCTCTTTAGAGAATCAATTTTAGACTCATTTTTCAAATCTCCATAAATGCTTTTCTACATCTCCTCCATGGATAGCAAGCTGTGATATTCCATCCATAGGCCTTTGAAGCCAAATTTAATCATTTATTTATTTATATCAACAACCTCCCTAATCATACCCTCAATTTTATCGAACAATAGCTAGGCTCTTTACAGTGCCCTATTCTTTTTAACCACTATCCTTGTAGTAACTCTGGTGAGATTCCATTCTTTATTAGGGATTGGTTTAGCAGATTCACTAAGTCTACTATCAATGAACCTATAAATTTGTTTTGTAGGAATCACCATAGTCTACAGCTCTCTGGTGATTTGATATAGATCTCTCTACACATTTGGGAGCAAGCGACTATCCTCATTAAGATAATCAATCATGAATTGAAGCCCTACACATTTCTCTCAGACTTCGGAGAGCATTTTTTTTCTAATATTTTTTCAGTCTATCTTTAGAAAATACAGAGACCTTAGCCTTTTCTATTTGAAGTTTCTACTTTAAACTCTGAATTTCTTTCACTTGTTCTTCATTCAGGTTCTTTTACTCTCCTAGTTGATCCTTAATTGTATTGGCTTCTTGAAATTTTTCTTGCCAGCTCTTGACCTCCTTTTTCATAGCCTTTTACACTTCCTTTTGATTGCTCAGATTCTTCTAAAAATTTTCAAAAATTTTCTCTAGTTTATTCACCTTCTCTCGGACCATATCATTCTTTACATAGAAGGTGTCTAAATGGGCTATGGCCATAATCAACTCATCTTCTTCAGGAAGTTTATCAATATCTTTTGTGACCTCCTCCACTTGATAATATTGAACAATCATTTTATTTTTAGGCTAATTTACAAGTGGAGTCATAGATCTAGATATTCTTTGCCTAGCCACTGGGTCAACATACATACTTATCCTTGTGACAGTCATCCCACAAGAAGACTTAGAAAGCTTTTCAGCCCAGAATTCATTCACTCCTTATATGGCTTCCTGCTCTTCTGGTAAAATAATAGAACTTGAAATATTATTAGCTAGGGGAGATTAAGATACCAAAAATGATAGGGTAGAATGTACTACTAAAAATGTGAGTGTGGGAGTGCTCATATTAGTCTCTGTAATGATAGTGGACTTTGTGACTACTGTTGTTGTTGCTATTGCTAAATTCATAGAAACTAACACAAAACTATCCATTGGATGAATGGCGGTACTTGGAACGATGTGTCCCATTTATGATGATGGTGGCAATGGTGAATATGTAATTGTGGGTGATGATGAAGTGGGAACCTTAGATGCTGGAAGTGGTATTTGGGGTGACTGTGAGGGAAGGAATGTGGCTATTTCTTTAGTGACAATCAAGGAAACATGGGATGGAATGTGAGAGAGAGAAGGTATCTTTGTAATATTTTCTTGACCAGAAAGGGAGGGAGAGTTTTTTTGGGATTCAGGAGGATGTAGAGGAGAAGATGTTTTAGAAACCATACCTTCACCTACAAATGTAGGGTGTTCTTGCTTCATTTCTATTTCTTGCTACTGCTCTTGGTGAGTCAATTCTTCTACGGTAAAATCAGCTACCTCTTTTGCAATCTCCTCCATATCCAATTTTTATTTATTTAAAACTTCTCTTTTATATATTTCTAAAACTCTTTTAGTCCTTATATTAACTAATTGAAATGCAGCCATCTCACTCTTATATTACTCTTTTGATTCATTTTCTTGCACTACTCTAGAAAGCAGGACTTGCTCAGAAATAGGATGTAATTGTACTGATGCTACAAGGGTAAAAGAGAGGGGGATGAACTTGAAACTCTCATATTTATTCTTCCAATAAATATTTATGTCTAGAGGCTGATATCCTAGAGCTAAGATTTTAGGCCTGGATATTATTTCAATAACTGGAGTACTAACAACCTTTTCACTGGAATATTGCATTTTTCTCATAAGCTAAGCTCCTTAGGAAACTTGTACCTTTACTGAGTGGTAGGATGAACATTTTTTGAGACTTAAGTTGTTGTAAAATGAGTCTCCTTCTCCTCTACTAGATATTATTGATCTATGGGTGAAGAGAGAGATTCAAAACTAGTTGGGGACTTTTGAACTATCAATACTATGTTCCTGACATCCTTCTACCTCTAGGTTCTGATATTTTCATTATATCTTTTTGAAAACTCTTTATCAATCTTCATTCCAAACTTGAACTTATGTTTTCCAATCTCAATCCTCATCCTCCACCAATATGATATCTTAACTACTCTTCTTCCTTAGCTTCTTCAACAACATATTCCTTGGGTTGAGGGTCTTTTTTCTTTGCAGTTTTCCCTTCAATGTTACTGATGGTGGCTTCTGTAATTCGATGACTCTTCTTATTATCAGGGTCGAAATCAACAATTTGTTCATAAAAATCCAACCATGGAGGTATTTGACCCATTTTTGCAACATTCCACTCTAAAAGAGCAGTCTCATCATTATTTTTTCCTTGCTCATAATGATCCCTAGGCCTCTTTTCAAGGTTATAAACCTTTTCTTCATTTAGGGCTACATTTATTGGAGTGAAGATACCATCAGGGACATAACTCCATATTTGGAGAATATAGAATAGACCTAATCTATCAAGGTATTGGTCAATTTTTTGGCTTTGCCCCTTCTTAGTGATGGTAATATCCTCCATGGTGTAGTGTGTTAGCAAAGATCTTCTCTTTCTCCCAGAATCATAATTCAAGTCAATATATTATGCATGCCTCAAATATTCTAAGGCAAAGAGCCTCTCTGTAACAAAATGGAGTAGGAGAAAAGATTTACCCATGAAACCATATAGTATGATAACTGTGCCTTCGGTAAAAAATACCAATCCCCTTCTTCAACACCCTTTACTCTCAAAATATGCTCAACCAAGGGTGGTAATCTAGGGAACTTTCCATACATATTTTTTAGGGTGGGTCCAAGAAATTCTAAATTGAATCTATAGTAAGAGTCATTGCTTCTCAAATGACTTGTCCAGTAATAAACCGGTAAGGGTTCTCCATCATTGGTTTTGTCCCTAACAAAAATCCAAGGTATTCTATCCTTAGTGGTAGCATAGAACATCCACACCAGACTAGAAAAATACCTGAAACTAGGAGCATCAGAGCCCCTTTCCATACTTACTAACTACTCATGTATCCTCTATGTAAGAAATGTTGGCCAGTCAAAATAAACCACCCTAGTCTTCTTTTCTCCCGCATCATTCTCATACATTCTTTCATTAAAAATACAATAAGCCACGACAATTTGCCAGTCATATACCATTCTATGGAAGTCTAAACCCTCCATGTAGGCCAACATAGAAAATAGTTTGGGGTTTACAAATTCATCAATATGGATAGGAACTTCAGGCATTTCATCCTCTTCCCTTATCCTTATGAAGTTAAGATGAAGCCATATTTCTATAGCTATTTTATTTTCTGATGTCACTAATTTAGTATAAGCCCTTGCTAGCTCTGCTATGTTAAATGGTCTAGGATTTGAAGGAGGACCTACTCCTATGGCAAATAGTTCATGGTAAAATTATTTGGTAATTGAGAATAGGGGAGTGCCTTCAGAGGTTTTTATGAATCTATTTTTATAATTATAGAATTGTATAATAGCAGAGACTAACTCAAGACAATGATGCATAGAATTATAGATATAGGAGAACAATAAATATTTTATAGTGATGGTACCTTGTCGACACATTGGCTTTCCTCCAAAATATGGGAATTCAAAACTCGTCCTTAGGAGGGTTCTCCTTACTCTCATCATCATTGTATTTGTGACTCATATGGTCTGACACACATGAGCCTGTAACTTTACTTTCGTCTTCTGTGCCTCCATGAGTACTTCCTCAAGAGCCATTTTGATCAGTAGTAATACTTTATTCTTTTTAATTTATAGCAAAAAACTTCAAAGTATCTTTTCACCCTTCACTATTTCGTGAACGCAATTGACTAGCGAATGAACTTTGTGTGTGTCCTTTTGGTTATTTTATTTCTTGGATTATGTGTATCTTCTACCATTAATGCGGTTGTTGTGTAATCTCCTACTGGCACACTTTCCAACCTCCACTAATTCCTTTTGGTGGCTCAACAGTGGTATTCTAAATTTTCATTGGCCAAAAAATTAAATTGTGTTGCCACCTCACTGCGTCTCTTAGGCTACCCTTTGGTTTGAGTGAGAATTTGTTAGCATTGATTGTGGGGTCTTCCTTATTTTTCCATGTGGTACGGTCACAAAATTTTTTCTTGACTTCCCCTTAGCTTTGGTTTCAATAATTAAAGGTGTCTTTGATTTTTCCGACACTTAGTAAATTTTATGCTTGGATCATTACCTTGGTTCCGCTCTATCATGCTTTAGCTTTGAAAGGTCCCCGGATTGGATACACTTTTGCTTCTTTTTATTTCTATCTCTTTTCATTGCGCATGATAGAAACATTTGCCTTGATCCATGGAGATCCTCGTGTATTTTTATGCAGCTTCAAACGCTCGTCATTTCGAAAGAATTTACATGCATTCGAGTGCGGAATGGAACATTGCTGGATACTTTGTCAAAACTTAGTATTTTTTGCAAATTTTTTCCTTTTTCAAGAATTTTCAAAGAATACTAATTACAAAGTGCAGAAAGAAGTTAAAATACAAAGTGCAAAAAGAAAGGGAAATAGTAATACAATGTATATACATATGTTATAGTGAACTAATTTTTATACATAGTAGAGCTTGATATGAAAACCATTCACTGGAATCGGTTGTATTTTTCCCTCTGGATCCTCTAGATGAAACACATTGGACTCCTTTGCTTCTACTATTTTGAAAGGACCGTCACAAAAAGAATAAAACTCTTCATGCTTTCCTGGATTTTCTCTATCAACACTCCACTTGATAACTGAGTCCCCAACTTGGAATTTTCTAAATATAGCCATTTTATCAAACCATAGTAAACTCAATATCGTTTTATCCTATGAAATTTGGGCCATTATCACTTACCAAGGCTTCTAGAACCCCAAACCTTAAAATCAAATTTTCCATGAAATTGATTACAACATCTTGATCTGATTTCTTGGTAGGAATAACCTCTACCCATCTGGTGAGATAATATGTGGCAGTTAGGATAAACTTATGATATTCTAATGAATTGGGGTTGATTACCCCTATGAAGTCTAGTCCCCATTGTTTAAAAGACTCTTCAACTTGTATAGGCCTAAAGGGGAATGAAGCATTTCTTGTCCTTCCAACATATCTTTGACATTTATCATAGGATCTAGTAATCTTGAAAGAATCAGTACATACAGTAGGCCAATAATAGCTTACTCTTATGATTTTCAAATCTGTAACTCTACTTGAGCTATGTACAACAACTGGTCCTCCATGGAACTCTTCCATGACCTTATTTTTTTGATCATATTTTAAGTACTTTAGAACTCCATAAAAATTTATTTTATATAGGCCCTATGATAGTAATGCATATTTTAAAGCATGAATCCTATATATCCTCCTTTGGGAAGCATTTATATTTGGGGGGCATAATCCAGTTTGAAAATACTTGATTATTTGGTCAACCCAATCAGAGTCTAAAGTTTGTGTTTCTTCCACCTGATCTTCATCTACTATTTGGTAAGCTCTTATCTCTACTAATTGTGTAGTCTTTGTTAGACCTTAGCAAAGGGCTTTACCCCTCACTAACTTTGTGGGATGTATTTTTACATTATATTCTTGGATTTTGGTAATCCAACCAGCCCTTTTATCTCCTATTTTACCCTGATGAATAAAACTTCTTACATCTAGATGAACTACATATACCAGGGTCTTACTCTGTACCAAGTATTGCCTGAATATTTTTAAATATTTCATCACATAAAATACTTGTATTTCAATTAATTTATATTTGAATTGCTAATAATGAAGTGTTTGTCTCAAAAAGAATACAGGATGCTCTTCCCCTTGACCATATTTTTGAGTCAGTATTGAGGCGTAACTTTCTTCAGCTCCATATGCATGAAGGATAAAATCTTTACTGAAATATGGATTTATCAGCATTGATGTTGTTGCAATGGACTTTTTGATAACCTCAAAAGCTTATTTTCTAACTTCAGTTCATTTGAACTCAGCATTCTTCTTGAGTAACTCAGATATAGGCCTGACCTTTTGTGCAAAGTTAGAAATGAATTTCCTAACAAAATTGATTTGAGCCAGAAAATACTGCAAAGTCTTATTATTTGTAGGTAAAGGAAGAGTAATAATGGATCTGATTCTATCTAGATCTATGACCATACCTACTTTTGAAACCACATGACCTAGAAGTTTTCCCTCATGAACCACAAAGAATGACTTCTTAGGATTGAGTGAAATACCAAATTCTTTTTTTTTCTAAAAACTTGCTCTAGGTGTGATAGGTGGTCTTCCTTATTATGAGAAAACATAGTCATATCATCCAGCTAAATCAGAATAAATTTATTTATTAGTGCACCAAAGGTATAATCCATGGCTCTCTGAAAGGTGTCTCCTACATTGGATAGCCCAAAAGGCATTCTATGGTAGGAAAATGTGCCCCATTTTGTGGTGAATGCTATCTTATACTAATATTCATCCTTCACCCAGATCTGATTGTATTTAGAGTAACCATATAGTAATTAGAACATATTTTCCCCTGCCACTATCTGTAAGATCTTATCAATATATGGGAGGGGATAGTGATCTTTGAGGGATGCTTGATTAAGATTTCTAAAGTCTACACACAATCGTATATCACCATTCTTTTTCCTTATGAATACCAAGTTAGCTACCCAAGTAGAGTGTTTTATTGGGTATATGATATTAAAATTTAATAACTTTAACAACTCCTCTCTCATAATGGCCTCAATCCTTGGGTTCACAGGCCTTTACTTATGCATAAAAGGCTTTGCATCAGGCTCTAGCTCAATAGTATGATGGATAACCTTCTTGTCATATACCTTGAGGTCTTCATATGACCAATCCACAATATTTGGATATTTTAAACATAAGGCTTTGATATCTTTAGCTTCCTCTGGTGAACACTTAATTCCAACATTGAGCCTCTTTTCAATACTGACTTCTACTTCTTTATATATTTTTTCATTGAATTTCATGGTTCTGATTGTTTTTCTATCCTTAATGTCAAATAAGCTTTCTAGAGTGACCAATCCTCTAGGAATGTGATTGTTCCTTAGTTGAATAATGTCTTGTTGGTAAATTTCTTCTTGATTTTCTTCTTGGATAGTAGAGAGACATGCTTCTCTTACCAGAAAATCAATTATTTATTCATCACTTTCAAAGACCTACCAAATAATCTACTTGTCTAGCACTATAGGTCTGAAAACCATTTTGATTCCCTTGGCTTTCTTGATTCTATAGTCTACAAAACGGTTGAAGTTAGCTCCCTTTATTTCTAAGGAATCTTCCAGAGTTTTCTTCTCTCTGGGAATAAAATTTAAGTTTAGGGAATCAAAATATTCCATCAGATCCCATGCCCTGTTTCTATAAGCTTTTAGGTAATGGTGCTTACTACTACACTTATTTATTACCTGATGGAATATTAGCTCAGAATCACCATAAATGTTCAAGATATTAATGCCCATGCTTTCTGCCTAAATCAATCCAAGACACAAGGCCTCATATTATTTAGCATTATTAGTACATGACCATGTTAGTCTGTAGGCAAAATTATTTATCCCTTCTTATTGGGACTATAAAACTACCCCTGCTCTTGCACCATCCGCATTTAGCAGCATAAAAGTGCATGTTCCATGTCTCTTTTTTCCTTAGGGACTGATTGGATATAACAAGGATTTTCTTCTCTAATTTAGTTGAGATACTATATGTTCCCATACCAGTTCCAAACTAACTGTAATCTTCTCTGAAATGTAACTTATATTTAATATCTAACTCCTCAATATTTTCCACCAGCTTGAATTCTTCTAGGGGATTAATATTGCACATGTCTTCTTCAATATTTTTAATATGATAAGCTATTAGTTTTTTAGGTGTTATCCTTATTCTCTTTCCTTTAAAAGGAATTACCATACTAGAAAAATCCATATACATACATCCACCTAGTTTTGTAGTAAACTCCCTTGAGAGACATAATTAAAAGTAAGGCTCAAGGTCAACCACAATTGTTTCTTGGACTATAGTCACCTCAGGGGCACTATGTAGTCTCATTAAAACATCCTTAATGACTCCAACTGTAATACTCTAGGACAAGATCAGATATATTCCATACCCATATCTTCACAGACTTCTTTAGGCATAACTGTAGTTGATGCTCCTGAATCTATCATAAAATTTTGAGCTATCCATCCCTCCATCCTTAAAGATATCTAGAATGGGGGGGTTTGTTCTTCAGTTCAGAAGGTGACATTACCTTTTTTTTTGGGGGTATACTCAATATTATGGTAGTCTACTTATTGTGTGGATACTTGTTAAGAGAAGCTTTAAGAAAATCTATCTGACCAGGGATAAACAAAGTGTCATACAAACTGGCTTTTGATGGGATACTTTTCATTTCCTCAACAATATTGTATTCAAACTTAGCCAGTATAGGTTTTTTTAGGTCTTCTCTCTGGCTCACCATACTTTATTTTATATTTCTAGGTTGCTTCTATTATTTATATTTTAGTAATAGAGGGGAATCTAAGCCTTTCCTAAGCCTCATTTTTAGATCTCATATTGTCTCCTTTAGTTTCCTTTTTCAATCTCTTTGGAATATTGTTTGTCTTTTATTTACCCTTAGCTTGGGGGATGGGGAATGTGTTATTATCTTGAGGAAGTAGATCCATTTTTTGTTGTGAAAGAACTTGGAATTGTCCCATATTTTGAGGATCTACTTGGAGGGTCCTTTTCCCAGACCTTATCATAACAACAATTGGAAAATACTCCTCAGAGTCTTTTCCTATCATAATATGATCTTTCTACCAGAGCATATTTACTCTTCCCTTTGAATCTCTCTTAGCTTTCTCCATGGCCATTTGTACATGATGTTTATGCATAGCGCAAGATTGTGAATCATGAGGATCATTACAGACCAAACACCATACATTTGCAAGAGTAGTATTTGAAGAGCATTTTGGTTCCTCATATACTACATTTACTCTAACCCCAGTACTGTTACTAGGACCAGGTATCTAATATTTATTTACATATGGGAATCTTCTTTGCTACAATCTTTCCATTTCTCTTTTCTCCATATAACTCATATTGTTACTAAGGGCTTTCAAAGTATTTTGAATTTCAAGGAGTAGGGGGCTCTCTTGGGGAACTTGAGTGGGAAGTGGAGGAAAAGGGATTGGTGTGGATTTTGATCGAGGAATGGGAGCCATATATGGGAATGGATATTATAATGATGGTGGTTCTACGTATGATGCAGTAACTGCCTAGCCTTGGAAACTACTTGTTTCTTGATCATAGCATAAAATAGTATTAGGGGGTAATCTCCCTACATTGATCAGAATATTCTCTGCATGAGTTACAATATTATATATTTAGGAAAAATATTCAATCCCAAATTTATGGGTTTATAAACTAAATTCTGATCCCAGAGCTCTGATATAATAGATATAGGCTAAACTTACATCTGGTATTATTGTAGGAGGAATTATTTTCCATGTCCTACTAAACCTTAAATTGAAATATGAAATCGATTCTTGGGGTCCCTTATGCATGGAAGTAAAATGATTGAGTATGGATAAGGGGTCTATAGATTCATTGAATTCCTCTATGAATGGCTCAACTAATGAAATCCATGAGGTAATGGAACTATCCTCAAGAGTCCTAAACCAATGAAAAATATTACCTTTCAAATATAGGGCTAGAATCCTTATAATAACATCCTCATTTATTATGTTATGGATAGCTTCCATATTGAGGATATCTTGACAATCCTCATATGTTGTATTCCCTTATCCATCATATGTGGGTATGGATTTGGATAAATATTAAGGTATGGCATGCATGTGAGGCAACCGAAGTGGGCCAGCTATGTCCCAATTGGGGCACTTTTAAAAAGGCTGATTTGGTGCAACATTTGCTTGATTTTGATTTACATTTGCTACCATATTTCTAGGTACAATTACTACTAGGGAGGATTTTTGATCAACTATGGGGTTTTATTCAATGGAATTCTCTTTGAGGTGATCAACCTCTTATTGAAAATCTCTGTGTAAGCCCCTTATCATAGTTTTTCCCCTATAGGGTAACTCAAGAAAGAAGAGAGAATCAAGGTTGTTTCTCTTGAATGACCTAGTATACATGAAAGTGTACTAATCTACAAGGGTGATTCTTTTATAGATTCATAGACCAGGGATTCACTAGGTGAATTTGTTATTCTCTACTTAGTAAGGTCAAGATAAATCACCAACTCTTGATTCTTTCAGGTAGGTAAAACCATATATCAGCTAGCAAATCTTAGTGTTCCTTGTGAATTGGTCCCACCGAGCATGCCAAAAATTATTGGGCACTAAATTGCATTTAATATTTACTCAACATTGTAGTTGTCTATCTTCCTATTTTCTATCCAGGCATGCACCCGATAGCTGCAACTCAACACTCAACATTAGTATAGACTATAACAAAGTTCCCAATCTAACCTCCAGAGTAGGCTAGTTCCTTATCAACTTAAACAATATGTTGACACTATTATGCTCACTTAGGGTTTTGAGATTAGGGTTAGATAAATATATTAGGGTTAGAAAAGTGAAAAACAATTGGACGAATAGGTTAACAACATTGATCCACAAAAAAAATCTCCAAAAATCATATCAGGATACATTACATAGATCAACATTATCACAAATATTTGACATCCTCACACATTTACAAGAATAGTAGAGAAATATTATAGAAAACAATTACAATACCCTAATAATGATAATCCAAATAACAAAATTAATCACTATCTAGATTTTATAGAAATATACTCCTACCAATATAGAACCAATCCAAAGCAGATTTCAATTATTCTATTAGTCAGTAAGCCTGTAAAACTAACTATTCAAGTATTCACAGAAATGCAAGTTTAAGATTAGAACATCTGATATTAGGTGATGAAGATACAATATTTGAGGTAAGAATCAGTGCAACGCTCCTTTTATTAACTTCTATCAAATTTATAGTGGTATAGGCAAACACGCTAGAGCTGACCCCTTGAAAATGAGGGTTTGACCTGTATTTATAGTTTTTAAAATTAAAAACAATATGGAACATTTCAAAGATTAGTTTTTTATAAATTAGCAGAGTTCTTAGCTGGCATCATATTATAGGTTCAATCCCTAAGAAATCCACTGCAAATAAACCACCATGGCAACTAGAAACCTCTACAACTTGCTAGTTGTTGGCTCAAACTGGAGTTTTGTTTGTTGGAGACCTCATCTGCATCATCGATATTTCTTGGAAACCTCTTATCATCATCGATATATAACTATATCTAGTTATAGTCTTCTTGAAACCCTCGGTGCTTCAACTTCCTTCTCCAAAAAACTGTTCTTCAGTCCTGGTTAGAAAGATTTTATTTTATTTCATTCTACTTAGCAATTCTTTGTTGTCGATCTCTTCCATCGTATGGGTACGATATTTCTTGAAATAAGCTTTAATAAATTATAGGAAGATATCATTATGCCATTTCACTTAAAAAATATTTTATGACATCATCCTTCATTCTTCAAAAACCTCCAAATGCCATTATGCATAAAAATACATTGAAAATGGGGTGGGATGGAATCCACCACCTATTCCTTGTTATTTTCCTTTAGTGTTGATGCTGAAGTGAATCCACATAAAAATCCGATGACGTCACATTTCTCTTGAAAATCCTGTGGATTCCATTTCGGACTCAAACAAGAGAATTAGTAATGAATTTCAATTTTGGCTCCACCACAGTGTAGACAACCATGTTTTCATTTTGCACTGGCTTCAGATAAACATTACTTGTCACCATTCCGCTAAAGAGTTAGATAAAATTGCCTTTACACAAATCTGCATATCTTTGCACTATATTCCACCTTATGTCACCATTTTAGGCCAAAAAACTCTACGAGTCTCCCAAAAAATAGTCTTCCAACACAGTCACTTTGAAAGATTTTACAAATACAAAGCGGTCATAAATCCACACAAATTTTATACTTACATCACCTTTTTTTGAAGAATTTTACGGATTCAAATCCTTTGTTGCTAATTCAGAGTAAAAAACAAGGGACGCAATGCAGATTTTCATCAAGTGCAAAATTTGACTAAGTGTGGGTGAACTTCTCTCCTTTGTCGTGGATCCGCTCTGAAATATACTAGAATGCATGTAGAATGGAGCTTTCATGCCTTAGTAAAATTTTCAAAATTCTTCTAAGCATATGTGACCATTTTGGGCATACAAGTCTCAAGGGAGGAGTTATACTAGATTATTTTTGGGGATTTTAATGCTAAATTATCCTCTAGATATCAGGAAATGGTAACCCCAATTTTGGACCCAGGGGATCGACTTATGATTGTCCAAGTCCAGGAATTACACTCGGTGGATATTAAATGCCCTGGAACCAACTATACTTGGGCTAATAAGAGGAGGGAGCCACATAGTAGGAAGCTGAAGTTAGATTGTTTTTTGGTTTTAGAGGATTCATTTGTGAAATGGAATATAAAATTTCATATTTTGGAATGTCCAGTTTTAGATCACTTTCCCATTTTGTTGGAATGGGGATACAAATAGTGTAGTATCACAAACCATTTAAAGTTGAAAATTTTTGGTTACAAAAAGAGGAACTTTGAAATAAAATTCCAGTGGTTGGAAGAGGGTCACCCTGCATATGGGACAATTTTTATATTCCAAAGCAACTTCATTAGGTCAAGGATCAACTAAAAAAATGGAGGTGATCTAACAAGACTAAATTCCATGTCCAAAGAGTTCCATTAGTGACTATATGGAATGATAAAAATACTTCAAGGAAGGAAAATTTATAGAGCAGCTCAAATAAGAGGATTATGAATTGCGTAAAGCAGTTGAGTACATTGACAACCAAGAGGAGACCTACTAGAAACAGAGAGCAAGAACCACTTGGCTATTAGAAGATGATAAAAATACCAAATTTTTCCATTGGGATACTTGTTCTAGGAGATGATGAAAAACATGGAAGCTATTCAATATGATAACGAACACTCCTTTGATACAATTCCAGGTATGCATTTCCATTAAATGGATTATTTTTCTAAACTATTTAAGGAAAATATGGTGCAAAATGAAGAGGCTCAAAAAGAAGTTCTTGATATCACACCCTTTGTAATATATGAGGAAGAAAATCAAGCCCTAATTAAACCCATTGATAGAGAGGAACTAAAGAAAGTAGTCTTTGGAATGAGCACCAAAAAAACACCATGTCCAAATTGCTTTCCAATTGCATTTTTTTAGGCCTTCTAGGATAACTTGGAGGAGGATGTAATGGTTGTTATAGAGGATTCCAAAGGTAGTAAAATAATTCTTAAAGTATCAAATCATACTTTCATTACCTTAATTACAAAAGGAGAGGAGGGTGAACATTTCAGATTATAGACCTATTGCCTTATGTAATATCATATATAAAACAATCACAAAGATAATATTTGAGTGGCTAAAACCTCTTCTAAATAGAATTATCTCCTTGTAACAAGGGGGTTTTGTAGAGGGCAGGAAGATATTGTATGGTGTGGTTATAGCTTAGGATATAATCTATTCAATGTAAAAATCTGGAAATAGGAGAATGTTCGTAAAATTGGATATGTCAAAGGCTTATGATAGGGTGGATTGGAGCTTCTTATCAAATATGATGAAAACCTTTGGCTTCTCTTAGGATTTGATAGAATGGGTCATGAGCTATGTTTCTACTCCAACATACTTAGTTTTAATAAAGGGTCTTACCTCACAAGCATTTGAAGCTCCTAGAGGCCTTCATCAAGAATATCCTTGTTCCCCTTATATTTTTCTCATATTGGCTAAAGGTTTGGATAGACTCATATTGAGGAGAAGACAACAAGATTTGCTAATAGGTATCAAGGTGGGTGAGGAATTTTTTATTCACCTATAATTTGTGGATGACATAGGATTGGTGTGGAGTGGCAAACTTTAGGGAAGCAATAATGATTAGAGATACACTTAATTTCTACCTTAGGACCACAAACCAAGTTATCAATGATAAAAAATTTCAAAGTGGTATTTTTCAATATTGATCAAAGGATTCAAGATAGAATTTTAGAGATCTTGGATTCATGAGGACTTATCTCCTAGTGGTATACTTGGGGGTCCCTATGCATTTTAAAAAACTAAAAATAGATATCTGGAAGAATCTTTTGGATAGTATCAAGGAAAGAATTAATCATTGGTCTCACAAATGGTTAATATATGGGGGTATATTAAATTTTTTATAGTCAGTCATTTAGGCCATGCCAATTTATAAATTTTCTATGCTTTCTACTCGAAATACCATATGGAAAGAGTTGGACAAGATGGCTAGAAAATTTTTATGGGGAGGAGTAAAAGAACAGAGGAAATAGGTCTTAGTAGGTTGGGAGAAAGTAACCCAACCCAAGATAAAAGGAGTTTTGGGACTAAGGAGATCAAATTAAATAATAAATATGTAGATGATAAGATACTTCCAGAGCCTCCTCCTCAAGAATATCAGGTTGAGGATTAGAGAAATATTCTGTAGTCCAAGGTTTGGTTGAAAGTAAACTTTTTTGCTTGGGATTTCATGCATAATGGAATTATTACTTTTTATAATCTCAAATGTAGGTGAATCATTGGTCCATATCAGTGTGTTTTATACTACAAGAGTGAGGAAACATCTAACCACTTGATGTTTGAGTGCTCATTCATGCACCAGATCTGGGAGAGATGGTTGTTATCTTATTAAATTTGATTTAATGATGATTTGAATCAGATTAATATTTAGGAAATATGGAAGAGGGGTAGATTTAAATCTAAAGCTCTTTGTATTGGTTGGGATCTTGGATTAAACTTCATTTGGTGGAAAGTGTGGTTGGAGAGAAATGGTAAAATTTTTAGAGAAACCTTTTTATCTTTAGATGGAGTTTGGTAGGTCTTTTGGAGCAAAGTCATAGAAACTGTGTCAATATATGCTAAAGAGGAAAATCAGGCTATTATAGGGACAATTGATAAGGAAATTGAAGTGCAAGATGAGCAGGATAGAGGTATTTGGAAACCACATCCATAAGGTTTGATTAAAATTAATGCTAATGGAGCTACAAAAGGCAATATAGGTAGAGATAGAATTGGAGTTGTTTGTAGAAATCATGTTGGGACAATGCTCTATTGGGAACTGCAAGGCCTAGGAAGGACCACAAACAATTAAGTGAAATCCTTAGCTATCAAATCTACTTCTATTTGGGTAGTAAAACAAGGTTACAGGAGGATAATCCTAGAATCATATTCTCAAATAATGGTAGGAGCTCTGGATTTCATGAGGAACTTTGCTTTGAAGACATGGAGGTTGAGTATTATTGTCACTCAAATTAATAAATTTTGGAGGGAAGTAGATGATGTGATTCTATTTTATGTGAGTAGAAATCTAAATAAAGTGGAAGACTTCCTCGCTAATATGGGTACTAAGAATAAGGTAGGGGTTCAATGGTATAGTCACATGGCTATTTACGATGAGAGGATTAGTCTAGTTGGTGAGAAAATCCAGTATTTAGCTAATTTGGACAACAATTGTAGAAATATGGTTTAGGAGTTTTGTGCTCCAATGTAGATTTCTTTTATAGTTGTAAACAAGTGAAAAACCATTTTAGAAATATGGTTTATAAGACTTGAATCCAATGCAAATATTCTTTTACTATTGTAAAAATATGCTCTCTTTGGCTAATATTGGGAAATTTCTCATCCCAAATTGTAAATGGTCTTTGTTTCAATATAAGTTTTTCAAATTATATTAAAAAAAACTATTCTTTAAATATAATCTTGGTTCGATAATTAAGCGTGAGATATTATATCTCAACATGGCTTAGAGATAGATTGTGGGTTTCACACCCAGTGAGTACCTTATAAAAGTAATGTAGAGTCTCATAAAATTAATACCCATAGATAGTAAAATCATCCATATAAACTACAATGCATTCATTATAATGATTAGAAAATATTATTGGCATTTATCTTTGAAATATGGTGAAGGGATTATAAAATGCCAAAGGGTAACACATGGTATGAGAATATCCCCCAAGGACATATGAAGGTTGTCTTTTTGGTATTTGAATGCTACCTAATTTGGTTATAACCACTAAATCCATCTAGGAATGAGAATTATCTCTTTATAGTGAGTGTGTCTTGGAATTCATTCGTAAAAAGCAATGGAAAGTGGTCATTGCATGTGGTCTTATTGAGGGTATTATAATTGATACACACGTGCATTGTACCATTCATTTTAGGGACTAACCAATGGAGAAACCCACTGGCTATAAAATTTGGATATATAAATCCTACAACCATTAATTTTTAATCTCACTCTTGACAATATCTTTTAGTGTAGGATTTATTCTCCTTTAAGGTTATCATATTGGTTTGGAATTGTATATTAGATATGATGGGTATAAAATTTAGGGTTAATTCCTTTCATATCAATGTACTCTCATGCAAATGAATTGACATGTTTTCTCAAGATATCAAATAATTTACCTTCTTCATGGTCATGGATCCGTGTATTGATGTTCAACATTTTTCTAGGCTATATCTCAAATTGTTTGGTACCTACATGTAGTGAATTAAGTGTATTGAATGTGTTTAAGAGTGATTTCAATGGGTAGTGATGAGGCAATAAGGAATGAAATATTCTAGTATTTTTGTCAAAATAAATTCTAGTAGGAATTATGATACTCAATGGACATTGGTTAGATGTGAGAAAGTGTCTCTATCAATTATGTGCCATAGAAAATGTACTTTCTTGGAAAGGCATGATTGGCAAGGCTTAAAATTTTTTTCTTCCATCCTCCCACAAGAGTCGATGTACCATGACTAGTTTATTTTTTGGTACAATATCCTAATGATGTTTCTATCAAGATAGTTTCATATTCAAAGATTTTTCCTTCCAAAGTCTCAATATCCTCATTGTGTTCTTTTAAGATGATGGTTGCAAGGGATGAGATTTTTCCTCCATATAACTTGTCTATTCATACAATATCAAAAAATGTATCGAGGATTGGGTTGGTGGATATAGTGAGACTCTTTTGATGTCTAATCCATTAGAGTAGTCATATCACCAGAAAACTAGTCAATAAATATTGTTTCTATTGCAAGCCAAAGTATTCCTAATATTAATGAATTTTTTTTAATTTAGGGGTAGGATTGTAGCACCAAGAAGCCTACAGGATATTCCCATGAAGAAATTATTATAGGAATATCTTCTAGTATCCTCTCAAGTAGTATGGTAGATCGATTAACCATCTCTAATATAATGGTAGTCGGTCTATGATTTATGGGATGCAACTTATCCATTGTATCTTTCATCATCATCGTAATGGATACCCATAGATCTATCAATACATTTGTTATTTTAGTAGTACCAATATACACAATGATGACAATAGTATTAGGATCACCATACTTTGGTGGTACTAGCTTCCTGGCTAAAATGTTAGCTAATTTACCATCTACATGTATAGTCTGAGGGTCAACTTTTACTTTTTATCTTGGATTATTAATGCAAAAATAATTGATAGTGTTATTGAACAACAATATCTCTTTGATGGTTTGTATTAGAGGGATTGAGATTTTAATTTATTTTAATTCCTTTACAAGATCATATTTTATTGTTTTATCTTCATTCATTGTAAAATATTCTAGATAAGGTGGTCTAGAAGGAACTTGAGGAACTTGTGGAGGGCATGGATTTTCATGGTGATGTTTTTATTGTATTAATTAATTTTCATCGTCTAGTTTTATGACCATTGTTTTAACTAGATTAGGGAGTTTTTTCTAACTATAATTTGAATTTGTCATAACCAATCACATTAAGTTTAATTATTTCTATGATATCAGTAGCATAGGTGGGAATTGTGTACCTATGATTATTTGGATTAGCTATATATTATGCTGGTAACAAAGTTTGTTTAATATGATATAACAAACTCCCTTTTAAAGGGTGTGTTGGTCCAGGTAACAAGGATTGTTGTTCACTTTGAAATATCCATTGTCCCTGTTATGGTTGATTTGATTGTGGATGAGGTTCCCATTATTGTTGTGGTGTTTTATAGCCCCAAGGGACATTTGACCATTCTTGTGCCTAGGTATTTTAGGCCATTCATGGGTGATATGGCATTGTGCAAGCTAAATTCCAAGAGTTATTTTTCTATTTCATACGTGATCATGGGGGGTTGGTAGGTATTGTAGTTATTTATTTCCCTACAAATTTGATATCCATTTTGGCTTATTTATTCATGGAGTTAGTATTATTGATTTCTAGCAAGAAATAATAATGGTCAATGGAATGCTCTTTTTCACATATATTGTAGATGGCATTTTTATTAAGAGGGAATTCATGGAGGGCATGTTTTCTCCTACACCTAGGGTAATATACTACTAAGGGCTAAGTAGTATTAATCCTAGATTGCATTCCATGTACTATAATATCAAGGTGCACTAGAATATCTATTTTTAAATTTACTAGTTTCTCCATTATTTATCCTATGTCACTATGAGTTTTTCACTTTCCTTTATAAGACTATTTTTTAACTCTAGTGGGGGAGTAGTTTCTACAAAGCTCAACAATGTATGGAAAGTCATGTTTGTGAATATCACCTTTCCCCATGAGATTTAAGGTGTCATATTATTTTTCATATATCCCTCCCAAGAATATGGTTTTGCTCAATCCTTATTCTATTCATTCTCCATATCTCTTTAGGACAAAGAAAAATCTATCAAGATATTCTTCCAAGTTTTCTTTGTCTTGTTGTTTCATTCAAAATAACTCTTCCTTTTAGTCCTTAATACTACAATATTCTTGGTACTTATCTAGAAGTACTTTTTCCATATTGATCCAAATATGTATTGACTCTAAGTTTAACCCCATAAACCACCTCATGGCATAATATTTTAATGTGGTTAAAAATATTATAAGTATTTGGTTGTATTTTGTATAGTCATATGTTTAACACAACACTTTAAACTCAAACAATAATTGGTTAGGATATTTTGATGTAACCCACCTAAATATTAGTAATGTTGAGGGATAAACAATTTTATTATTGTATTTATTATCTAGGTTAAACTTGATAGGAAATGTAAATGTCCTATTTGTATTAATCCACTTAGTATTATAGTTCTCATATGCATTAATTTGCCTATCTGCAATGTTAAAATCATTCTAACAAATGTTATAAATTTCTTTGAGTTTTCCTTGGATTGTGAATAAGTCTAAATATGGTGGAAGGCTAATAGATTATTATTAGGAATTACTGAGATATCTCAACAATCTTCTAGTTGATAAATGTGGTCCACTAGAGCTTCCCCCCTCTTCGCTTGAGTGGTGCAACACACTTATTCTAGATGGTTCATTTATTGGCACAACCTTTGATTTTGTTGAAAAATATAATGGCATCTAACCTATGGTAGTACAAGGAGTATGATTAATGAATATCACCATGATGTATCTAGGTCCATGCATTCAAAAGAAGGATATTTTAAAAATAAATGCAATCACTAAAAGAAAAAATATTTTAAAACAAAATTGCAACTTATAACACCTATAAATACTTATAGCTCTATTTCATTTTCATGTCATGAAATAGTCTAGGATGATACCTCACTAGATCCTTATAAATGATGACATCCCAAGAAATGGTACCAAAAATTTATAGGTATCATTATTCTTATTCAATTTAAACTGTAAATCATGCATGGTGTCCTTGGTTATATGTGCTAATTACTATAAGAGGTATTTTGGAATGGATTCCTAAGCTCCATAAAAATAAAACAATAATTAATTGAAAATTAAAACATAATGCGATATAAATCCTAGAAAAATAAAAATAACAAAAGGTAAATCTAAATAGAACTAAAATTGTACACTAAAATCAGTCGATATATACTACTATGAAATTTCTTGGGAAAGTACAAAAAATAACATTACTATAATAATATGTATGAAAATAGTAATGAAATACATTACAAAGCATAGTAATAATAGTAAATAACCCTTTATCAACATGATAGAGTGGGCCTTTGCTCCTTGTTTGATATAGGGTAAATCTAGCTTAGATTAAAACTATTAAATCATGCAACAACATAATTTAATAAAATTATATTATTAATTGTAGGTCGAATCACTAAAATATCACTACAATAATATCTTACTCCTAACTTTTTTATATTCATGTCCATATTTTCTAATCCCTGGATTTTTTTCAAGGTACTTATTTATAAAACAACATTCTAACTACTTTTGCACTGTCAATCGATAGGGCCATTACTATAAATAAAAGTAGATAATTATAATCGATTATTTAACTAATTCTACCTAATATTATCTTATGGAGTTTATAATAGATAAATTTAATAGTCACTATGAGTTCACATTGGTCATTTTATAATTAGGATAACAACTTTTACTCCTAGAAATAGTGTTGGTAAATTGGTAAAATAGGTCCATGTGTGCTAGTAACAATTGGGTCCAATTCTAGTAAAATACCAAAATATTTTTTAATTTTTTAATATGAAGGACCACAAGCCATCTAGGACCTCCTTTGCATAAAATTTGAAGTTATGTCATGATTGCATTACAACCTTGGTTGATACTACACTATATGGGTCCATTGTAGGTCTTATTTATCTTATACACATTAGACTATATAAAGCCTATGTTGTTAGCTATTATTCTAGGTACATACATTATCCTTGGAAGATTAATTAGATAATAGCCAAGTATATTCTCAAATACATTAAATGGATTTATCAAATGGAAATTCACTATTTAATTGGTTAGTTTTTCCAAATGTTGATTGGGCAAGAGATTTGGATGAGTAGTGGTCCACCACAAAATTTATGTTCTACTTAGGATCTAGCCTAATTTCATTGAGTTCCAATAGCCAATCCATTATTTCTTATTTTTATACGGATACTGATATATTATTGCATCATCAGGAATGAGTGAGTTGAGGTTTAACGGGTGCCGTGGGAGTGAGGGTTTGAATTTTCTAGGCAGGAATCTTAGCCAACGTGGTAGAGGTAGAGCAGGGTGGGAACCTTTAGCATGGATCAAGCGAGGATCCAAAGGAAGGTGGTAAGTCTACGGCCGATTTGGAGGCAGGCATCATGCGGGGGCCTGAACCTCCTTAGAAAGACCTCAATAAAAAAGATACGAAGGACAATGCGGGGCCCAAGAAGTGGTTGTATTTTGCTAAGACTCTTAGAGGAAAAATAAAGGAGGTTCTCTCTCTTCCGCCCCTAGTTCCAATAAATAGTAATTTTTTGGCCCTAATAAGTTCCATGATCCCTTTTATTTCAATGGAAGAATTCTCCCTGGTAGGCAATTTTTTGGGAGGCAGGCTGAACATGGAGACTATCAGGGCTTCGATGATGGGTAAATGGTGATCGGTAGGTAGCTTGGAGTTGGTAGCTCTAACTAGAGGGTTCTTCATTATCCATTTTAACAATATGTAGGATGCTAACCGCATTTTAACAGGATGTCCTTGGTTTTTGGGCAAAAGGAGCATTTTTCTCAGATGATGGGGTGAATATTTTGACCCTAAAATGTAAAATATTAAAATTACCCCTATTTGGGTTCATCTCCTGAGTCTACCTGCCTAATTATTCAATGAATATTGGCTATAGGGCATAGCCAAAACTATAGGGGACCTGATATCCATTGACCATGCGACCTTGGCTAGGACAAGGATGAATCATGCATGAATCTGCATAAATGCTAATTTGGATAATGAATTTCCAAGGTTTGTGGAGCTAGAGTATGGAGAATACTATCGAAAATAGTCGGTAGAATATGAGAACATACCAAAATTTTGTGTAGAATGCAAAAATCAAGGACATCTATGCAATCAATTCCCTAACCTGGCAATGAATAGAGAAAAGCAAAAGTAGGGAGTGCTAGATAGAGAAAATTTGAGGAGTTTCTATAGTAAAGGTGATTTCAATCAGGCAAACTATGTCTACCAAAAATATAAAAGAGAGGGTGCAAGGTCCCAATAAGACAAAGGAAAACAATAGGTTGTTGGAAACCAAAATACTCAGGTAAGTTCCAATCCTCTAGTTTCAAATAAATTTTCAATTCTATCCAATATGGGAGTAGGAGGATTATCGAAAGACATGGAAGCCCAAAACCTTCAAGCTAACCTTTATGACTCTCTATAATCCCCATCTAATTCAGGATCCTCAAACCCTAATTCTAAAATTACTGTAATCCTTGTGGGCATCACAAAGAAAAACCCTAATGCTTGATCTCTAGAATCCCCATCCAAGTCGAGATCCTTAAACCCCATTGCTAAAAATACTTCAAGCCCAGTGGGCATCCCAAAGACAAACCCTAATGCTGAAGAACTTAGGAAGAAAGTTGAGGCATTGGAAAATAAAAAATCTCATCTCCCTAACATCATCACTAGGATCCAGGTGAATCCTAATGAGGGGTCATCCCATAGACCAACAAAATACAAGAAAAAATGAGAAGATTTAGATGTAGGGGTGGAGATATGTGAAACTCTTTAGACTAAGGAATATGGTAGTCTAGTTCTGCAACAAATTGCATCCCCCTAGTTTAGTCCTAAAAAAACCAAGAGCATTGTGAAGTATCCTATAGGTTTTGGTAGTGAAAAAATAAGAGGGAGAATATCAAATTTTGAGCATTACAAAATTAAAACTGATAATGAAATTGCCAATGGAAAAAAAAGAACCTTGTTTCAACAGGTTATTCCAAGTTTTGAAGACAACAAATTAGGAAAACCCCCTCAAGGGAGGGGGAGAGGAAGAAATCCTAAACAATATAAATGAAGTTCCTCTCATGGAATGTGAGAGGCCTCAATGGCCTACCCAAACATAGGGAAGTTAGTGCAATAATAAATCAAGTGAATCCAACTATTATCATGTTGCAAGAAACAAAAAATGATGAGATTCAGTCAAAAAAAGTAGCAAAAAAAATATAGAATCAAGGGGAGATGGTTTGCAAATCATCCAAAGGAGCGTCTAGAGGCCTTATGACTTTGTGGGATCCCAAGATAGTAGAAGGCACCATTATTCAGAAAGATGACAGGGTTCTTAGTGTTTTATTTAAGGAAATAAATAGCAATAGGTCATGAATGCTTTGAAATATTTATGCCCCGACTTCAATTCAAGGGAGGGCTCTACTATGGGAGTACTTAGGCAATCTAAGTGAAATCTTCCATAATGTCACTTAGATTCTGGTTGGGGATTTTAACACTCCTCTTTACCCTTCAGACAAAATGGGTGGAAATGGACCACCTATCAGGAGCATGGATGATTTCAATGACTATGAACTCCAACATGTTGATGGATGTAAAACTTAGAGGATCTAATTATACCTGGAGCATTCAGTGGATAGGGTGTCATCTCATTCAAGAAAGGTTCGACAGGTTTTTTCTATCAAAGGAGGCTATAACTCTGTTCGATGATTCTACCCTGCAAGCCCTTCATAAAATTTCCTCTAATCATAATCCCATTTTGTTGGAGATCCCTAAATCTTTGTCCTTCAAGAAACCTTTCATATTTCAATCTATGTGGATCAAACATTCTAGTTTCAAAGATAACTTAAATCAGTGGTGGCAATAGCCTGTCAGGGGTAGTGCAGCTTTTAAACTTGTTGGCAAATTAAACTTTGTTAAGGAAAAGCTTTGAACTTGGAACAAAGAGGTCTCTGGAAATCTCTTTAAGAATAAAAAATAGGTTGTTTAAAGTTTGAAGATAATTGATCAGAGGATTCAACATGGTGATGCTGATGAAACTACTAAGCAGGAGGAATGGACAAAACTAGCAGAGTTTCATAACATTTTGGCCTGTGAGGAAATCTATTGGAGGAAAAAATCAAGGGCTCTTTGGTTGAAATATGGAGATTCAAATTCTAAGTTTTTTCATGTCACCATGCTTAGAAATAGAAGCAATAACAAGATAAAAATTAAAAAAAAAAACATATGGTTCTATTACTCAGGACTTAACAGAAATCAGAAAGGAGGCAGTAACTTATTTCAATTCTATCCTTGGTCAGGAATCGTAGTGCAATGAGGAGGCTAAATATATTCTCTTGCAATCCATTTATAGCATAATAAATGAGGATATAAACCTTAAGCTTCTAGCTCCATTTTCTAATGAGGAAATTAAGGAAGCCTTTTATAGCATCGAGCCAGACAAAGCCCCGGGACCTGATGGCTTTCCCCCTCATTTCTATCAAGCTTTTTGGGACATCGTAAGTGAGGATGTAATTTTTGCTTTCATAGAATTCCAAGTCAGAAATCATATCCCAAAATGTCTCAAATCTACTTTTATTTCTCTAATTCCTAAGAAGCAAACCCCTAAATCTATGGTTGAATTCAGGCCAATCAGTCTGTGAAATGTTTCTTACAAGATCCTAACTAAATCCATTGCAAATAGAATGAGAGATGTTTTGCCCTACATCATAGATCCGTGCCAAGGAAGCTTTGTCCAAGGCAATTCAATCTTGTATGGAGTTATCACAGTTCATGAAGCTCTGCACTCTACTCATAAGACTAACATGTTTGTTTTTGCCCTCAAGCTTGATATGAACAAAGCATTTGATAGGCTAAATTGGGACTTTATGATTGTTGTCCTCCATAAGTTTGGTTTTCACCATGAATGGGTTAATTTTATCAAAGAATGCATTTCTAAAGCATGGTTCTTGATTTTGGTTAATGGAACAACTACTTGTTACTTTCAAAGGCATAGAGGAATTCGGTAGGGGGACCCTATCAACCCCATGTTATTCATAATTGTGGTATAAGTTTTAGGTAGAACCATTAAAAATGCTTGTATTTCAAGGCTAATATCAGGAATAAGGCAACATCTCTCACTAGGGTTGTTTATAACCAACAATTCGTCATTGATACCCTTCTATTGACTAAGGCATCGATGGTTGAGGCCAAAAGAATTAAATACATCCTACAACTCTACAAGGACGCTGCTGGTCAAAAAGTTAATTTCAGTAAAAACAAGTTATATTTATTGAACACCCCCATTCAGAGGCAAGGAAGGATTACATAAATTTTAGGGTGTGATATAGCAAACCTCCCCACTTCGTATCTTGGTATCCCTTTTTTCATTGGTTCTCCGAGAGAGTCAATGTGGGACAGGGTTATTGAAAGAATTCAAAAAAAACTTGTTGGATGGAAAGGTCATATTCTATCTCAAGCAAGAAAGCTGACCCTCACTAAGGCCTCTCTTCAAAGAATTCCAGTCTATTTCCTCTCCGTTTTCAAAGCCCCTGTGAAGGTTTTCCAAAAAATTGAGAAACTCCAAAAATAATTTTTATGGACTGGATCAGAGGAGAAAAAAAGGATACACCTTGTAGGATGGACCAAAGTGTGCAAACCCAGGGAAAATGGGGGCTTCGGTCTGATGAGAATTGCTCATATGAATTTATCTTTACTAGCTAAGCAAGCGTGGTGCCTCATTTCTGGTGAAGAAAATGAATGGACAACTATCATAAAATGAAAGTATCTTCAAAATTTGGAATTTCTAAGTGACTCAGTTCCAATAAGAGGTTCTGCTTTTTGGAAAGTAATTCTCAATTGTAAGGAAATCATCAAAAAAGGTTTAAGATGGGTTTTATACAATGGTGACAGGATAAATTGCTGGAATAATAGGTGGGCTAAGGACGAATCACTGACGCAATATCCTAACTTAGTCTGAATCAAAGATATCATAGAAGAACTCATTGATAGAAAAGTCTTCGATTATATGGTTGAGCATAGAGGTAGAATGAAGTGGAAACAAATAAGGATTCAAGGATTTCAAGAAAAATCAATGATATTTGTAACATTCTCAAGCAACATTTTATCCCCATGAGACCCAAGGAAGATCAAGTGACCTGGGCTCCTACGAAAAATGGGTAGTTCACTATTAAATCAGCTTACAAGCTTTTGCTTGATGATGAGGATTTTTTCCTCCAAAAGGACTTAGCTTGGATAAAAAATTTAATTCCAAAAATTGTAGTCTTTTCATGGCTGATTATCCAACAATGAATTCTAACCATTGATAATATTATGCGTAAAGGTATTTGTATCACTAATCATTGTTATCTGTGCAGGGCTAATTGGGAGACCATTTTTCACATTTTCCTTGAGTGCTTTTTTTCCTTGACTATCCTAAGTAGGTTTTTTCAATCCTTCAATATCTCTTGGGTTAAACCACACACTGTACTTGATTCGTTCGTCCAGTGGCCTTACCCCTTTTCAAGACAAATACTTAGATACATGTGGAAAATTTGTCTCAATCACTATCTTTGGTAGGTGTGGTTAGAAAGGAACCATAGAGTCTTTAATGAGTCTATCCATGATCATCAAACTATCATTTCCAAGATCTTATACTTTGCCAACGAGAATGTGAACCTTATACCTTTTGATATCCGTAAACCTCATCTATAGGAGACCACAATTGCTCAATATTTAAGCTTAACCTTGTTAGATGAGTCTGTTCCTAGGGTAGTCAACCCCAGAGCCAATGTTAAGTGGTACCCACCTCCTACAGGTTGGTTTAAGATTAATTTTTATGGAGTAGCTAAGGACAATCCTAGAAGAGTAGGCACTGGTGGTATTATGCGAGATCATAATGGGAATATGATGCTTTCATTTTCCAAATATTTGGTAACAAGGACGAACAACAAAGCTAAAGCTAGAGCTATGTGGAGAGGCCTTCAAATGACTCAAGACTTAGAAGGCAATTTAATCGTAGAAGGAGACTCTATGTATGTTATAAATCTCCTCAATAATTGTAAAACACCTCCTTAGAGGATTAAAACAATTGTTGAAGAGGCTAGGATCCTTTTTCAGGGAAGACATGATAGAAAATCCCAACATGTCTTTTAGGAAGCTAACAAAGTTGCTGATAAGCTGGAAAATTTGGGTGTCGATGGTGACAGACTTTTCAAATGGGAGCACAGTGTCCTGAGCGAAGTAGAGAAGCTTACAAAACAAGAATGCCAAGAATGATAGTCAAATTTACCAATAGGGAAGGCACTGTAAGTTCGAATGCTATGAGTATTCCTATCTCTTTTTTGAAATGGACTCACAATAAAAATTATCCGAGCTATTAGTCTTGGTGGATGCTACTTGGAAATACCACAAAGATTAATGGAGGCAGTCACATGTTAGATAACATAGCTCCTAGTCATATTAGTAATTTGAGGTTGGTTGATAATCATAGGGCAGGAAATAAATGACAATATAAGACTTCTAACCAGAGCCACGTGGACCACTAGATAGACACCACCATAAATCTAGCCATCAGGTTCACTTCTCCAAGGTTGATTGGCCAAGATGGGATGTGGTCCCAAAGCATGTCATATACGAAAGAAAGTAATTACCAAAGAATTATTAAGAGTAACTATTAATACAGAGCTTGCGGGAGTTTATTTTAGTACTCTGCTATGTGTGTCTACAGATTTTTATTTCTCCACTATTTCAAAGAAGAGATTTGTGTCTGTTTCTTTTTTTGTAATTATGATGCAGGTGTGTTTTATCGAGGTATACCAAAAATGTTGTATGGGAAGTTTCTTTTTGATAATAGGCTATGTGCCTTACCGGATGTAATGGCTTTGGTGGCATGTAGATTTTACATATATAGGATCCTTAGTAAGGACATGTTCATAAACAACCCTGGGTTGATTTTTATAAAAGGTTTTGGGCCAACCTGTAAAACCCAGTATTAATGCTATAGTATCTTATCTATCAAAAAAAAAAAGATATGGATACACTTTATGTGATGGCTTCATTCTCATGAGATGTTATATCTAAAATTTGTTCCTTCTTTAGAGAAAAAATAGATATTTTGACCAATACCATGCTTGAGGTTACTTTTGTGTATATGCAAGAGCTTATTGGAGTATGATAGAGTCCCTTAAGGGTGGATCCAATGTAAGGTATTCTCTTTGTAACCCTTGTTCATATTATAGAGGGATGTTGAAATATGTTGTGGTTAAGATTCTCTTGAGGAAATGACTAGCTCTTTGTTATGTTTTCCTTTTGGGTCCATGTAAACCATGAAAAAGGTATATTTTGTAATTATTTACATTTTACTTTTTATTTTTGAGGGCCTATCTCATAAAATTGTCTTAAATGCAACTTGTAAATAGGTATAAATACCTCATATTCATTGATAATTTCTTTATAAAATTGAACATAATTTTGATTCTCATTGGGTGAAGATATTTTTATTTCTGCACACACATCCATCATATAATATGTTCTCATATGTTGCGTAATTCTTATGATAAGCAATACCAGGTAATATTTAAAATCATTAGTTTCTAGAAACTATTATAAAACTTAATAAAACATGTTGTCCAAAATGTGCTTTGAGTGCTATATATGAAAATTATTAGCAATATCCTAACTTAGTTTGAATCAGAGATATCACGAAAGAACTCATTGATAGAAAAGTCTTCGATTATATGGTTGAGGATAGAAGCAGAATGAAGTGGAAACAAATAAGGATTTAGGGATTTCAAGCAAAATAAAATGGTATTTGTAATATTCTTGGGCAATAGTTTATCCCCATGAGACCCAAGGAAGATCAAGTGACCTGGGCTCCTACGAAAAATGGGTTGTTCACTATTAAATCAGCTTACAAGCTTCTGCTTGATGATGAGGATTTTGTCCTCCAAAAGGACTTAGTTTGGATAAAAAATTTAATTCCAAAAATTGTAGTCATTTCATGGCAGGTTATCCATGGAAGAATTATAACCATGGATAATATTATGCGTAAAGGTATTTGTATCACTAATCGCTGTTATCTATGCAGGGCTAATTGGGAGGCCATTTATCACATTTTCCTTGAGTTTTTTTTTTCCTTGACTGTCCTAAGTGGGGTTTTCAAGCCTTCAATATCTCTTGCATTAAACCATCCATCGTACTTTATTTGTTCATCTAGTGGCCTTACCCCTTTTCAAGCCAAAGACTTAGATACATGTGGAAAATTTGTCTCAATCACTATCTTTGGTAGGTGTGGTTAGAAAGGAACCATAGAGTCTTTAATGAGTCTATCCATGATCATCAAACTATCATTGCTAGGATCTTATCCTTTACCAACGAGAATGTGAACCTTATCCCTTTTGATATCCGTAAACCTCATCTACAAGAGACCATGATTGCTCAATATTTAAGCTTAACCTTGTTAGATGAGTCTGTTCCTAGGGTAGTCAACCCCAGAGCCAATGTTAAGTGGTCCCCACCTCCTACGGGTTGGTTTAAGCTTAATTTTTATGGAGCAACTAAGGACAATATTGGAAGAGTAGGCATTGGCAGTATTATGTGAGATCATAATGGGAATATGATGCTTGCGTTTACTGAATATTTGGTAACAAAGATGAACAACAAAGCTGAAGCTAGAGCTATGTGGAGAGGCCTTCAAATGACTCAAGAATTAGAAGGCAATTTGATCATAGAAGGAGAATCTATGTATATTATAAATCTCATCAATAATTGGAAAACACCTCCTTAGAGGATTAAAACAATTCTTGAAGAGGCTAGGATCCTTTTCCAGGGAAGACAGGAAATAAAAGACCAACATGTCTTTTAGGAAGCTAACAAAGTTGCTGATAAGCTGGCAAATTTGGTGTCGATGGTGACGTACTTTTCAAATGGGAACACAGTGTCCCGAGTAAAGTAGAGGATCTTATTCAACAAGAATTCCAAGAATGATAGTCGAATTTACCAATAGGGAAGGTACTATAAGTTCGAAGGCTATGAGTATTCCTGTCTCTTTTTGAAATGGACTCACAATAAAAATTATCCAAGCTATCAGTCTTGGTGGATGCTACTTGTAAATACCACAAAGACTAATGGGGATAGTCACATATCAGATAACATAGCTCCTAGTCATATTAGTAATTTGAGGTTGGTTGATAATCATAGGGCAGGAAAGAAATGAAAATATAAGACTTCTAACCAGAGCCACATGGACCACCAGATAGACACCGCCATAAATCTAACCAGCAGGTTCACTTCTCCAAGGTTGATTGGCCAAGACAGGATGTGGTCCTAAATCATGTCATATACAGAAGAAAGCAATTACCAAAGAATTATTAAGAGTAACTATTAATACAGAGCTTGTGGGATTTTTTTTTAGTACTCTGCTATGTGTGTCTACAAATTTTTATTTCTCCACTGTTTCAAGGAAGGGATCGGTGTCTGTTTATTTTTTTGTAATTATGATGCAGGTGTGTTTTCTCGATATATACCCAAAATGTTGTATGGGAAGTTTCTTTTTTATAATAGGCTATGTTCCTTACCGGATGTAATGGCTTTGGCGATATGTAGATTTTACATATATAGGATCCTTAGTAAGGACATGTTCATCAACAGCCATGGGTTGATTTTTATAAAATGTTTTTGGTCAACCTATAAAACCCGGTATTAATGCTATAGTATCTTATCTACCAAAAAAAAAAAAGATATGGATACACTTTATGTGATGGCTTCATTCTCATGAGATGTTATATCTAAAATTTGTTCCTCCTTTAGAGAAAAAATAGATATTTTGACCAAGACCATGCTTGAGGTTACTTTTGTGTATATGCAAGAGCTTATTGGAGTATGATAGAGTCCCTTAAGGGTGGATCCAATGTAAGGGATTCTCTTTGTAACCCTTTTTCATATTATAGAGGGATGTTGAAATATGTTGTGGTTAAGCTTCTCCTAAGGAAATGACTAACTCTTTGTTATGTTTTCCTTTTGGGTCCATGTAAACCATGAAAAAGGTATATTTTGTAATTATTTACATTTTACTTTTTATTTTTGAGGGCCTATCTCACAAATTTGACTTAAAGGCAACTTGTAAATAGGTATAAATACCTCATCTTCGTTGATAATTTCTTTATCAAATTTAACATGATTTTGATTCTCTTTGGGTGAAGATAATTTTATTTCTATAGACACATCCATCATATAATATGTTCTCATATGTTGTGTAATTCTTATGATAAGCAATACCAGGTAATATTTAATATCATTGGTTTCTAGAAACTATTATAAAAATTAATAAAACAAGTTGTCCAAAATGTGCTTTGAGTGCTATATATGAAAATTATTAGCACAAAATGTGATCATAATACACCAATAAAAAATTGATCTTTTTGAATCCCAAAAAAGGTTACCATTACTATGTATTAAAGTATTTGTTGTGACAAGATGATCACAATGAGATAGTTTCCAAATCAATATTTTCTAGCACCTAGTAACTTTTTCCATGCATGCATTTGGGTCTCAATTGCAATACCCTTCAAGAAGGTTCATTTCACTAGAATCACGAAACTACTCATGGTTTTTGAGATATTGGCACCAAAATGTTTCACCTCTCACTTTGTGAACTTTTAGAAACCACTAAAAAACCCTAAATATTATATCCATTTTTTTGTTTCTTCTATCATATAATTACTATTGTTGTTATCTAATTTAATCAAGTACTCCCACATTATTTATTAATAAAATTGTATTTTTGTTTGTTTTTTCACCTTTTTTATTCTATTGAAACAAGTACTTTGTCTAAGTTAGAATTCTAGCATCATTTGATCTACTTTTTTAGTATGTCTAGAAGTCCTTATACATTTTTTTGGGTGTGCTAGGTTGGGATTTGTTGATTTTGTGATATTGTAGATATACCAATCTCATTAATATATAGTGTCCAACCTAATATTTCAATATTGTAACTACAAAGGATTCAATCATTCTTACAACCACATTGTTTGTCTCTAAGGTACCATGCAAGTAACTTCCAAGGGATAATTGCTTACCAATGCAATAGAAAACACAAATGGTTGATTTATTCCCATGGGTAAAACACTTCTCCTACTCTTAGTGGGTATATCTAAATACCTAAGAGTATGTTTTAGCTTACATCCATATATGTATATTTTCTAAGAGTGAATTTTGAACATCTCTCACTTAATTAGATGCTTTATGGGTAGTCTAGCTTAGCCAACTATGATAGCTATCTATAATATTTTAAAACCATCATCATGAAGTTTCTAACTTGATGAATCTAGGAGAAAAATTAATTGCATGTTACAATATGGATGCAAAAAAATTATAAAATTATTACACTTATGAATTCCAAAAAAGTACAATAAACGAACAATATGGATGTATTTTTGTTGTGGTTATGAAAATTTGATAAAATAAGTGTTTGCCTCTAAGCCTTATTGCCACAATATATCATAGGTCCCAATATAAATAAGCCATAATATTAAATGTCAAAATATCAATAATAAAGAGTAGAATTATATATGAGCAATCTAATATGTATATAAAGGTAAATATAATAATGAAATTAGCATTCACTTATAATAATAGATATGAATGTAAATGGTCAAAATCATTCATGTACTATGCATGAATAAAAAATACAATATTAATTGCTCAAAATATATATACAAGATTTATTTACATGTTTTTAACATCCCCTTTATAATAGGATAATTGGATGTTGGATATTTTTCTCCATAATATAGACATAGAAGATGACTCTTCATGTGCTTTAATATTACTCTCCATATGAAAACTACTATGACCTTTGGTTTATCATCTTACCACTCACATAGTAGATTGTTCACTTTATTATTACATGCATACTTGACTCTATGACACTTTCACACTTATACATGCACCCCTAATCTAAGACACTTATGCACATCCTCAAATTACATATTTGCAAACTTATACAATACACTTGTGCACATTATCTCAATACACACTTGCATTCCAACTTACATGTCACTTTTGCATTTCCTACACATTGCACTCTTACATGATACTTGTGCATTTCCTACACATTGACTATTACATAAAAGGGAAAATATAAATCACACATCTAAACTAAAGAATCAACCCTAGTATATTACATATTTATATTTATACCATGAAGTTACCATGGGGGTACATTAGCAATTACCAAATAATGTAATATTCCTCAACACCCCTCTTTATTACATTATTTGGTTATTGAAGTCTTTCATCTTCAATCTAGATATTCATATTCAATATTCATCTTTGATATTTTGTCTAGATTTTTAGCATGTGATCCATCAAGTTCTTGTTTTGGTACTTGCTTTTGATTTGTATCTCTTTTTTCTTTCTTCTATAATTTCTTGATCTTCTTCTTTTGTTTCTTTATTCTATTATTTTTAGTCACAGTCTTGATATTGCCATGGCATCCCTCTTAAGTCTATCCTCCTATATCCCAATGTTCTATAGAATTTAAAACATTAGTATCTTAAAAATTATTTAAAAACTGAACATATTCATTAATTGAGAGTTTTATTATAAGAGCTTTCAATTCATTTCCTTCAGATATTTCTTCTAATTATTGAATTTCATGAATTTCTTGAACTATTTTTTTCTTCTTCACCGAATTGTAGCTGAGGTTGTTGTTCATGGCCATATTGGTACTAAGGAGGATATTTATGTTGTTGATATTATGACTTAAATTGTTACTATCACTAAGTATTATATTGATATTGAGATTGATATTATTTTCCTAAACTGGTTTATTCATTTCATTTCCTTCATTCATATTCATCTGATTTGCTTGATTATATATACAAAAGTTTATATTATGACCCTTTATTTTACATGTATGATATAATATTAAATTTCATTTAGTTCTATACCATGATATTGTATCAATAATAATTGACATATTTTCTTTAGATACCAAGATATTATTAGTCATTTTATCTTTGACTAAATTTTTTGTCATATTCTTAATTAATATTGACTAAGTCACCAAACATAGTCTCCTTAGAACTTTTAAAGAAGTAACTAAATGTTTATAACTCCCAAGAAGAGTTCTTAGCATTACTTGGATCAAAAATATATCTTCTACCTTTTCTCCCAAAGTCAATTTTTTTACCTTTATATCTGCTACTTTTCGAAGAAAGAGATTTATATTTTCTCCTTTATTAACTTTTACAAATATAATTGAGATTGTAAATTCAAAATTGTAGCTTTATTTTTTTCTTCAAATATTTTGCATACTGTATTCCATGCATATGTATAAATTTTTACTTTGCTTAAATATGGTTGTATTTCATAAATTATTCCAAATGTAATTTACATGAGTGCCTTTGCATCATTTTCCTCAAATTTTTGTATTTATGTTTCATCCTCACTATGTTTTTCTTTGTTTTGTTTATGATATCTTATAGTTTTTTATAATAATAATTGATTTCATTATATTATTTCATGATGCAAAATTTGGTCCTTTCAAAAGTTGAGAATTAGAACGGAAAATTTTATTATTTGATATAATGTAACTCACTTAGAGTGAAATCCTCATAACTCTCAAGTTTAATATTCACTCAAAATATAAAACTTGCAAATTCTAAAAAAATTTCAACCTATGATGTAGAAGTCTTTTTAACTCCCTATTCAATGTGCAAAATTTTAAATTTTAAATTTTAAAAATTTCAAATTTTTAAATTTTCTAAAATAAAAAGAAAACTTCAAATTTCAAAAAACTTAAAAACATAAATCCTTTTAAGTCCCTAATTTTAAATCTTCACACCCTTCAAAATTTAAAATCAATCTAAATATTGAATCTAAGTCTTCAAAAAATTCAAACATTTAACCAAATATTTAATAATCTTCTAATCTTCTCAACTTTAAAAGCCCTAGTAGCATTCCTTATCACTCCATACCTTATAAATAAATTTTAAATTTCAAATAATTATAAAACATAAAGAAACCTTATAACTCCTTAATATATTTTCAAATTAATTCAATGTTCTTTTTCCTCCAAAAATATGAATGGTGCATAAGATTAACACTTAAGACGTTACTTGTCCAACATTCATATGATTTTTATTGTTGCTAAATTATGCGTGTAAGTCTTGATATGCTAGGTCAAGTGTTTTAGGTCAAGAATAAAAATTACATTGAGTAGCTTGGATTAATAAGTAAAATAATAGCCAAGAAATAAAGATATTGTCAAGAGTTAAAGGTGATATTCTAGTTCAGCCAAACTAGTGATCAAAGGAAGATTTTTGAGAGCTCTTTTGTAGAAGTAAATGGAAAAATATTGTGGAAAGGAATAGCCACCAAAAAGGATAAAAATACCTCTAAAATATGGAGAAGAGATGACAACAAATTACAGTTAGAAAAAGAGCTTAAAAGGAAGAAGAAATTCCAAGTTTAAGTGCATATCTCCAAATGGATTTCGTAGGCAGTCTTGGAGAAGATTAAAATAATATTTGGGAGTATTCTTGAACCATACATACAAACAACCATATTAGCAGATTAAAGACCAAATTTCTAAGCATGGGTGGATAGTTGTAGTCTACATTTGAGAGTCACTCAATTTATTCCATAAGAGCTAAAAATATAGGTTTAAGAGAGCCTTAAAAAATCAAAAGTAAGGGTCATTTGAATAGCTCCAAACATCAGGTATTTAAGGTGTTAAAATACATCCAAAAGAGTTCCATAATAATAAAATTTCTTACATACAAAAAAGACAAAACCAAACCTACAAAATAGAAAATACAAGGGTAAAAGTTGATATCATAAGTGCAAGTCTTCTATCATCACAAGGGAGGCACCATTACCATTGAAGCAAGCTATAATTCAATGAGTTTACATGTCCAATAGAATTGTAGAAATAATTTGAATCATTTTTCTGAGGAGAAGACATAGACAACAATAGTTGAGTGTTGAAAAGCAAGGAAGAGTTAGACATCTACTACCACCTGGTGAGAGTTTTTCCATGCATCAAAAGTGAAGAGTGCCACATTGAAGAGGAAGAGTAAGTACCTGATAGTTTAGTGTAATATATCATACTCTACATCCAACAAGGATAAGAAGAAGAGCACCCAACATAGTAGGAGTATGGTAAAAGGAGTTACAATAGCTTTTCAACCACCAAAGATGTTAGAAATCAAGAAATACTTATCACAGGTGTTAAAGGAAGGGTCTAGGATAATTTTTCCCAAGAAGAGAGTTGAAGATAAGCACCACATGTAATATGTGCTGCATGAAGGTTTACAGTGAATATTTTCAAATATGAGAGGAAAATTCAAATGCCACTTGGAATCCTCATCTCATATTACATTAGTTAAAAATATGCCCAACGTACATAAATAAAAATAAAGAAATATGAAGTAGTGAAGAAGTGAAAGCCTATAGTTTTAAGAACACGTAGAAAAAAATAAGAGAAATATGGCTATGTACCAAAAAAATATCCTTTTTAAAGAGGGAGTTCAAGCCCCATACAGTGCACATATCAACAAAGTTAAAGTGTGAAGAGTAGAGAGGAAGAAAAATCAATTCATCCACAAGGAGGAGAATGTTGAAAAGTAAGGTGGAGAGAAATAAGGAAATTAGTCCTTGCAAACCTCATGCAAACAACTTGTAAATTAAAATTAAGAAGGTGTTAAGTATTTATTATATTGCAAGTTTGATATCAAATCATATTGCATATTCTATAGATATTAGTAGGAGTAATAAGAAGGTGAAAATATATCTAGAACAAAATATTTATTATATAGAACATGTAGAGTAAAACTAGAAGTATTTATATCATTTCCATTGCTTTTAAAGAATAGTTGTAAACTCTTAACATAGAGAGTTATAAGGAGTAGTAAAAAAAAATTAGTTTGGAAACATTTAATATTTTTAAAACTTCTAATTAGGGATATATAAGGAATCCTACTTCAAATTGAATTTCTAAAAGTTTTGAACCTATTATTACATCAAATTTTAGTTGGAAGATTAATTTTTGAAGGATATATCCAACTAAATATATTGAATCTATAGTATTTAAGATTGCATCTCTGATAGATTTCTAAATAATTGATTGCAAGTCATAGAGGTGAATCATATTTACAACATATCTCATTACTATGGAGTTATAAGGATGACTATTGCAAAGGTTAATACTACAAGACCCAAACAAAAAAAGAGGAAGATAAAGATGTCAACCTCAAAGAATGAAGTAAACAATGATATGAACAACACCATTATAAGGGAAAAGATTAATGTTATTAAATCAGGAATCAAGAATCTTCCGAATAAAACCAAGAACTTAGATCTTGGTTCAATGTTGATCTATAATGAGTTGCTAAAAGAAGATTTCACTACTATGAAATTTCATCTTCATGCTAGACTTACTAAAATAATTGACAATGAAAAGAAATATATTCCAACACCCTTAATATTTGGAAGTATTCTATACATGGCATTACTTTCACTTCAAATTTACAAATAAGTGGTTGCAAAGCAAAAATAACTACTTGAGCTACTCAAATTAAAAAATAAATATAAATGAATCATTCCTAGAGAAAGTGTTTCAAGCATCATGTACTACTAATACTTCAAGTTCTACTAATGCTATTTTTTTTTATGATGTTTGTTTAAATTTTTCTATACTCGACAAGGATAGTAGCAAAAAAGACAAAGGTAAAAGGAAAATTTTGATCAAAATTAGGTTATAGTGCAACCACATATGAAAGTACAATAACTAGACCCAACAACAAGAAATAAGAAGAGGAGGAGGAGGAATCATATCAAGGAGGAATGCAATGCAAGGTAAACAAATAATAGCAAAAATGAACCACATCAATATGAAGACTACATAAAAATCAAAGATCCATATTGAAGACTAAATTATTCAAAACCAAGTAATGTAATACTGGGGGATGTTGGAAAATATGGCTATTACATCATTTGGTTATTTTATAATGTACCCTCATGGATGCATATTTAGTCTAGGATTAGTTTAGGAGTTATTGTTTTATTAACATAATAGAATAAATGCACAAGTGTTATAATGTGCAATGATGTAAATGTGCATGTAGTCAACATGTACATAAGTCTTAGGGTTGAGGGAGAGGAAATAAATCTATATTTCTACATTAAAACCTCATTGTGAGTGATTGTGTGATTGGTTGAGTAGTGAAAAGGTGAGAGTAGTAGTAGGCACAATGTAGCTCCATTTTATATCATGGAGGAGTTGCAAGCTTCATGAGAGGAGCATTGTAATTTTTATGATCTTTATATATGAGCAATTCTAGAGCTTTGTATCAATTTTTATATCATATTTTCATGCATGTTAAGTTTCTATTATCATAGTTATATTATTGCATGTTTTTTCTATACTTGTGAATGCATTTCCTTTATGTTTAAGGCTCCAAAATCTAACACTTATGTTGGATACTTTAGACTTCTATGCTATGCTATTTTTGTTGCTTTTCTTCTTATACAATTCTAGTTGCTTTGCTAGCATTTTCTTCTATATTGACCTCTTGGACCTCTACCTTTATTTTTGTGAATTATACCCTATATTATTTTCTTGGTTGCTTAGGATTTATATTTTTATGCTAGCTACTTAGGCCACGCCTTCTATGCTTATTCGCTTGAGTGTTGGCCACTTCCTCAGTGTGGATAATGTCTCCACAAAATATACCTCAATGTTCTTTGATTGATTTATCCTATGATTTTTTAAACAATACTAGTCTATACTTTCTTAGAACTATTCTATGCTTACTTTATAATAATACTTCTTTAAAAAATTCAAATATTTAAAGGCCAAGACTAATATTGCTTTAGTCATCTTTATGTTTCTATTTTTTGAATAACTAGAACTCCTCACTGCCTCTCTTCCTATTAAATTATTCTCTATACTTATCAATACTTATTTTATCTCTATATATTGCTACTTATCTATATACTCAGGAAGCTTTAATGCTTCTATTTATTTTCTCAATATTTTAAATCTACTCCAATGTATTAGGTTACACATAAGAACAAAATATGATTCTCCTCTTGTCTAGAGAACATATAAATGTTAGGGTGACTATCAACATACCTAAATGATCAAATTTCTCTTGATTTGGATTTCTTGTAATCGTTAGTAATGATTCCTCTATTCTTATCTAAATAATCCAAAATCTATATTAGGGTGACTTTGAGTGTCCCTAAATATCCAACTTTCTTCTGAGTTGGATATCAATCTATCCTAGTTGAGTCCTAGTTCTCACTAATTTTTCTTCAACCAAGTGGAAATACCCTAGCATAAAAATAAGGATGAATAAATCCTTATCTCCTAAATTTCTACTCAATTAGACCTTTATAAAAATTGAGCCTAAGTCTTAACTACTTCCAAAGTGGACAAACCCTAAATTAACTTTATCAAGAATGGACAAATTTAAATAATGGTGTCTAATAAAATAACTCTATCAAAAATGGAAGAGTTAAGTGGTAGCTCTGATACCACTATTGGATTTTAAGCCTTACTACCATAATATATCATAGGTCCCAATATAAATAATCCATAATATTAAGCATCAAAATATCAATAATAAAGAGTAGAATTATATATGAGCAAACTAATATGTATATCAAGGCCAATATAATAAAGAAAATAATATTCACTTATAATATCAAATATGAATATAAATTTCCAAAATCATTCATGTACTATTCATGAAGAAAACTTACAATATTAATTTCTCAAAATCTATATGCAAGCTTGAAGAACACAAGCTTATACTGAGAGGGGGGGTGAACAATATAAGACTTAACCAATTAATAATTTTAACTTTAGATAGCAGTGGCATCAACACAACATTAATCAAGACATAAAGCATCACACATTGAAGACCCATTTTTAACGTGGTTCACCCAAAATGGTTGGGCTACATCCACAAAAACTTTTCTCTAAAAGTTATCTCAAGGTTCTTTGGGAATCCTTCCCAATTACAATGTTTATGAGCCTCGGCTCAAAGGAGATACCTTCTCCAAATCAGAATTTATGAGCCTCTTCTCAAAGGAGATACCTTCCCCTCTGCTCTAGAAATGATCCCTCAGAAGATCAACTGCCTCTACCTCTTGCCAACACGTGGAACTCCTTTCCACCGAAGACCTTCTGTCCTCAATGCTTAGCCTAAGAGACCTCTGCCTTCTATGATCATGTCCATAGTAGCTCAACAACCAAATATATTCTCAGGTTCTTCTCAAAGAACCAATGCACCTCTGTCCTCAAGTTCTCTGATAGAACTATCAAACTTAGTTCACAAGTCCTCTGCTCTTTCTATGCAATCCCAGCCGCACTTGATCGAACTTCAACCTTTGCACCTCTGTGCAATCATAGTGGCATCATCTTTGCACACTCTGCTTCCTTTGCGATCTTTCACACTTAGAATGATTCGACGAAATGCACTCTGCACACTACGATCGAATTCGCACTCTGCTCTCAGCGATCGAACATCTTGCACTATGCACTATCTTCGAACGTCGCACATCAACTACACATCCAATCGCCCAAACAACCCTCCTTTTATAACAAAATTTTCAAGATGAAAACTTTAATCTTAGTCAGCTATTATACCAAAAACAAACCCTAATCTACGTCAGCTGCAAGCCCTAATTTTTATCGGCTAAAATTTAACTTTGTCGGCTTCATTGCCTCTGGAACACTTCTGTAGCTTCTGCCATGAAACTACAACATGTCACGATATCATGACACCTTTGCAACCGTATACTTTCTTTTGGCTTTTGTCATGATATCGTGACACTTCAGCCTTTGTCGACTTCAACTAAGCTCTTGTCACGATATCGTGACACTTTTGACTTAGTCAACATCAACTTTGCTTTTGTCACGAAATCACGACACTTCTATCTTCATAGCCTTCCTCTCTGCTTTTGTTGCAAAATCATGACACTTCTCCTATAGAAGGCCTGCATTCTATTTCTATCATGAAATCATGACACTTTCTCCAACCGAACGCTACCATCTCAATCTATCATGAAATCATGACACTTTCTCTTCCTTGCACTCTTGTCTGCTTGCACTAGCAAAAATGGAACATGTCATAAAATCATGACACTTTCCTACCTTGTGTTTTTCTCTGCCTTACGCTCGCAAAAATAGAACATGTCACAAAATCATGATGCTTTCACCTTTGAGCTCTTCCTCCTTGAATTTGTCATGAAATCATGACACTTCTAGCTTTCGTACGTTTTCTTTGCAGCTTGTCACGAAATCATGATGCTTTCAGCTTTCGTACGACTTCTCTGCAACCTGTCGCAAAATCATGATAGTTCTCATTTTCAGACTCTTCCCTTTGCTGCATGTCACAAAATCGTGACACTTTTCGTGTTACTTTCTCTCTCTTCGAACTTGTCGTGAAATCGCGACAATTCACACTACGGACTCTCTCTTTTGCATTATGTCATGAAATCATGACACTTTTTCTTTCGGACTCTCTCTTCTACAACATGTCATGAAATCGCGACACTTTTTTGTCCGTTCAACCTTCCTTGCAATATGTCATGAAATCGCGACATTTCTGACTCCGTACATTCTCTCTCCTCTTTGAGTCGCAAAACTGCGACATGTCACGATATCGTGACACTTTTCTAAAAAGCTTTCTCTCTCCTGCTTAAGTCGCGAAAATGCGACATGTCGCGATATCGCGAAACTTTTCTAAAAAGCTTTCTCTCTCCTGCTTAAGTCACGAAAATGCGACATGTCGCGATATCGCGACATTTTTCCAACTTACTTTCTTTCGAACTTGTCATGCCGTAACCTTCATCAAAACAAATTATTTTACATCAAATCAAATTCCTTCAAAAGCTTCTTGACATCAATGACAACTTATACACTTGAGCAAAAGCAATGTACCCAAGGTACCCAAAATTGCCAACAATCTCCCCCTTTGTCATTGATGGCAAACCTTTATTGAAAACACGTCTCACGAGCCAAAACTGAAACCAACTGTGCTAAAAACTGAGAAACCGTGCCCACAACTGAGAATCTTCCTTTGAAGTTTTGCTCCCCCGACTTGAAGCTCCTCCTCTTGAGCACTTCTCCCCTTACTCATATCTCTCCCCCTTTGTCATCAATGGCAAAGGGTCACCTTTGGGGCTCGGGACTAAGAAAGAGCCTCTTAGCTTGGTCCCTCCCCCACCTCTTGATGAGGTGATTAATTCTGGGGTGGGAGTACAACTCCCAATTTCTCCCTTAGATACTCAAACGTATCTCTTGGAAGAGGTTTGGTGAAGATATCTACAATCTGCTCTTTAGTAGACACATACTCTAGCTTGACTTGCTTGTCTTGCACTTTCTCCCTTAGAAAGTGATACTTGATGGAAATATGCTTTGTCCTTGAGTGCATTACTGGATTTTTGGAAATACTTATGGCACTTGTATTATCACAAAGTATGGAGATGGGTTGTTCATGCTTGACTTTGAAATCCTCCAAGGTGGTTTTCATCCATAAAACCTATGTACACCCGACCACTGCTTGCTATGTATTCAGCCTCTACTGTAGATAAGGAAACTAAAGGTTGTTTCTTACTTAGCCAAGAAACCAAACTCTTTCCCGGAAAGAATGCTCCACCACTAGTGCTTTTCCTGTCATCGATCTTGCCTGCCCAATCTGCATCTGTATAGGCCATGAGGGTGAAATCATCACCTTTGGGATACCAAAGCCCAAGGTCCATAGTGCCCTTCAGATATCTGAATATCCTTTTAACTGCTATAACATGAGAATATTTTGGAGCTGCCTGAAATCTTGCTACTAACCCAACTGCCTGCATGATATCTGGTCTGGTAGCTGTAACATATAATAAACTGCCAATCATTGATCTGTACAACTTTTGATCTACCGCTGGAGATTCATCATCCTTACTCATCTTGCACCCTATAATCATTGGAGTACATATTGGTTTGTTGTCCATCATCCCAAATTTCTTCAACATTTCTTTGATATACTTCCCTTGAGAGAGAAATACACCATATTTTGATTGAGCAATCTGAAGACCTAAAAAGAATGACAACTCTCCAATCATAGACATCTCAAATTCCTTCTGCATGGTGTTAGCAAAATATTTGCACATCTGAGTCTTATTTCCCCCAAAAATAATATCATCAACATAGACAACCATAATCAACATATCATCATCTTCATTCTTAATATACAAATTGCTATCTGCCATGCCTTTCCTGAAACCTTGCTCATGAAGATAACTGTCAAGTCTTGAGTACCAAGCCCTCGGTGCTTGCTTTAACCCATACAAGGCCTTTTTTAGTTTACACACATAGTCTGACTGTTCTGAGAGAGACACTCCTTCTGGCTGTTCTATGTAGACTTCTTCTACCAACACGCCATTTAGAAAAGCTGACTTTACATCCATTTGATATACCTTGAATGATTTGAAGCTTGAAAGTGCCAAAAACATTCTGATAGCTTCAAGACGAGCAACAGGAGCAAACGTCTCTTCGAAATCAACACCTTCTACTTGAGCATAACCTTTGCAGACTAACCTAGCTTTGTTTCTGACAATTTTTCCATCCTCATTGAGTTTATTTCTGAATATCCATTTTGTGCCAATGACATTCTTGTCCTTAGGTCTTGGAACCAAATCCCAAGTTTCACTTTTCTCTATTTGATTTAGCTCTTCATCCATTGCTTTTACCCAAAACTTATCTGCACATGCTTCACTAAAATATTTTGGCTCAATCTGAGATAATAATGAAACATTTGTAGAATCACGTGAAGGAATGACTCTTCTTCTTGTTTGCCTACTATTTGGATCACCAATGATCAAATATTTGGGATGATGTTTCTGAACATATCGTGAAGGAGTTTTGGGAAGCAGTTGTTGTCTTTCCTCTTCTTCATCTGAAACCTCTCCGAATTCTTCTTGACAAATTTCATCATTGAGTTCCTTGACTGGTTCTCTTATCCCTGTCTTTTCATCAACTGTTACATTTATGCTTTCTACAACTGTATGAGTTCTTTTGTTGAAGCATCTGTAGGCCTTGCTTCTGCTGGAATATCCAAGAAAGATTCCTTCATCACACCTAGGATCAAACTTACCCAAATTCTGATCTTCCCTTCTGATGAAGCACTTACTCCCAAACACTTTGAAGTATTTTACTGTAGCTGGTCTTCCTTTCCACAACTCATAAGGAGTTTTATGATGATTGACTCTAAGTTGGGCCCTGGTGATAATGTAGACTTTGTACTTGACTGCCTCTTTCCAAAAGCCATCTGAAAGTTTTGACTCATTTAACATAGCTCTAGCCATATTTTCAATAGTTCTATTTTTCCTTTCAACTACTCCATTTTGTTGAGGAGTTCTTGCCGCTGAATATTCTCTTTTGATTCCTTGTTGCTCACAGTATTCCACAAATTCATTTGAAGTGAACTCTCCTCCTCTATCTGATCTTAAGCATTTGATTCTCTTGTCGGTCTCATTTTCAATCATTTCTTTGAAAGCTTTAAATTTTTCAAAAGCTTCAGATTTTTCTTTGAGAAAAGTAACCCAAGTCATTCTAGAATAATCATCTATAAACAACATGAAGTAGCTTTCTCCCTGAATGCTCTGAGTTCTGGTAGGGCCACATAAATCAGTATGAATAAGATCCAATGGTTTTGAAGAAGTATACCCTTTTGATTTGAAACTGGTTCTAGTCTATTTTCCATGTTGACACGGACCGCAAATGATGTTATGGGGCCTTTTTATTTTGGGCAAGTCTCTAACTGCTTCCTTGTTACTAATATTGACAAGATTATCAAAGCTCAAATGCCCCAATATTTTATGCCATAGCCAACTCTCATCTTCTTGAGTTAGAAAACACTTTTCCTTTTTTATCTCACTTAGCATGTAAAGATTGTTTGGAGTCCTTGTAGCACTAGCAATGAGTTTTCCATTTTTTTCTTTACTTATCTCACATCTATCTGAAAAGAAAGATACTATGTGTCCTTGATCACAAAGTTGACTCACACTTAGAAGGTTATGTCTTAGGCCTTCTACATAAAGCACATTTTCTGTTTTGGATTTCCCATCCAAACTAAGAGTCCCTTTACCACAGATTTTAGTTGACCTGTTATCTCCAAAACTGACTGTTCCTCCTGTTTTTTTTAAGACCAAAAACTTTTCCTTTTCACCAGTCATATGTTTTGAACAACCACTATCAAGATACCATTTTTCTACTTTGTCTTGAGCATGAAAAGCAGTTTGAACTATCATTGACTTAGATTTGATCTCATTTCTCTTTTTAGTGAACTCAAGGCTAGATCTATCCAAACAGCACATCCTTGCTATATGCCCAAAATTCTTGCACTTGTAACACATGACATTTTTATTCATAAGAGGTGCAAAAGAGTTAACATTTTCCTTACTATGGCTATTCAAAGACTTATTGCAATGCATAGCTTCGTGACCAAATTTCTTGCAGGAAAAACAATAGCCATGGAAAGTATTATGTAACCTGTTTTGATGCCTTGGATGGTTGTTCTTCTTGTGACCAACTGGAATCCACCGCTCTTCAGGATGAAGATTGATCTTGCTTGAAGACCCTATTTCATAAATGGTGATACCATCCTTCTTTTGCTTTTCACACGGAGTATTTTGTCTGAGAGTCAACTGTTCCAACTTCACTCTAAGAGACATAACCTCTTCTTCTAGTTTTTTGCAATCAGCTTCCTTTCCTTTTAGAGCCTCTGTCAGAACCTGTTCAATCTTCTTCCCTTCTTCAGCTAGAATTTTGAAGTCTATAACACTTTGAGACAATTCTGATCTTGCTATCTCTTCTTCCTGACATTGATACCTGAGAACAAGAATTCTCTTCCCTAAATTTCTCAAGCTTTCTTAGAGCCAAGAAGAATTCACCTTTGAGATCGAACTCAACCTCTTCATCTCTTTCTGAATCTGTATGTTCCTCTGATAGATCCTTCTCCAAGTTGTTAGGCTCTTTCTGGAGAGACCTGCTCTGATACCAATTGAAGAACACAAGCTTATACTGAGAGGGGGGGTGAACAGTATAAGACTTAACCAATTAATAATTTTAACTTTAGATAGCAGTGGCATCAACACAACATTAATCAAGACATAAAGCATCACACATTGAAGACCCATTTTTAACGTGGTTCACCCAAAATGGTTGGGCTACATCCACAAAAACTTTTCTCTAAAAGTTATCTCAAGGTTCTTTGGGAATCCTTCCCAATTACAATGTTTATGAGCCTCAGCTCAAAGGAGATACCTTCTCCCAATCAGAATTTATGAGCCTCTACTCAAAGGAGATACCTTCCCCTCTACTCTGGAAATGATCCCTTAGAAGATCAACTGCCTCTACCTCTTGCCAGCACGTGGAACTCCTTTCCATCGAAGACCTCCTATCCTCAATGCTTAGCCTAAGAGACCTCTGCCTTCTATGATCACATCCACAGTAGCTCAACAACCAAATCTATTCTTAGGTTCTTCTCAAAGAACCAATGCACCTCTGTCCTCAAGTTCTCTGATAGAACTATCAAACTCAGTTCACAAGTCCTCTGCTCTTTCTATGCAATCCCAGTCGCACTTGATCGAACTTCAACCTTTGCACCTCTACGCAATCACAATGGCATCATCTTTGCACACTCTGCTTCCTTTGTGATCTTTCACACTTAGAATGATTCGACGAAATGCACTCTGCACACTACGATCGAATTCGCACTCTGCTCTCAACGATCGAACTTCTTGCACTGTGCACTATCTCCGAACGTCGCACATCAACATACATCCAATCGCCCAAACAACCCTCCTTTTATAACAAAATTTTCAAGATGAAAACTTTAATCTTAGTCGGCTGTTATACCAAAAACAAACCCTAATCTACGTCGGCTGCAAGCCCTAATTTTCGTCGGCTAAAATTTAACTTTGTCGGCTTCACTACCTCTGGAACACTTCTGTAGCTTCTGCCGTGAAACTACAACATGTCGCGATATCATGACACCTTTGCAACCGTATACTTTCTTTTGGCTTTTGTCATGATATCATGACACTTCAGCCTTTGTCGACTTCAACTAAGCTCTTGTCACGATATCGCGACACTTCTGACTTAGTCAGCATCAACTTTGCTTTTGTCACGAAATCGCGACACTTCTATCTTCATAGCCTTCCTCTCTACTTTTGTCATGAAATCATGACACTTCTCCTATAGAAGGCCTGCATTCTATTTCTATCATGAAATCATGACACTTTCTCCAACCGAACTCTACCATCTCAATCTGTCACGAAATCGTGACACTTTCTCTTCCTTGCACTCTTGTCTGCTTGCACTAGCAAAAATGGAACATGTCACGAAATCATGACACTTTTGATGCCTTGTGTTTTTCTATGCCTTACACTTACAAAAATGGAACATGTCATAAAATCGTGACGCTTTCGCCTTTGAGCTCTTCCTCCTTGAATTTGTCATGAAATCGTGACACTTCTAGCTTTCGTACGTTTTCTTTGCAGCCTGTCGTGAAATCGTGACGCTTTCAGCTTCCGTACGACTTCTCTGCAACCTGTCATGAAATCGTGATGGTTCTCATTTTTCAGACTCTTCCCTTTGCTGCATGTCGCGAAATCGTGACACTTTTCATGTTACTTTCTCTCTCTTCGAACTTGTCATGAAATCGTGACAATTCACACTACGGACTCTCTCTTCTGCATTATGTCATGAAATCGTGACACTTTTTCTTTCGAACTCTCTCTCCTACAACATGTCATGAAATCGCGACACTTTTTCGTCCGTTCAACCTTCCTTGCAATATGTCGCAAAATCATGACATTTCTGACTCCGTACATTCTCTCTCCTCTTTGAGTCGCGAAACTGCGACATGTCGCGATATCGCGACACTTTTCTAAAAAGCTTTCTCTCGCCTGCTTAAGTCGCGAAAATGCGACATGTCGTGATATCGTGACACTTTTCTAAAAAGCTTTCTCTCTCCTGCTTAAGTCGCGAAAATGCGACATGTCGCGATATCGTGACATTTTTCCAACTTACTTTCTTTCGAACTTGTCATGCCGAACCTTCTTCAAAACAAATTATTTTACATCAAATCAAATTCCTTCAAAAGCTTCTTGACATCAATGACAACTTATACACTTGAGCAAAAGCAATGTACCCATGGTACCCAAAATTGCCAACAAAGCTTTATTTACTTATTTGTATCTTCCTATTTATAATTCGATAATAAAATATTGTATATCCTTCCATGGATATTTATCTCCATAACATAGACATAGAATATAACTCTTCATGTACTTGAATATTGTTCTCCACATGACATCTTCCATGACCTTTGGATTATCATATTGTCACTTGTATACTAGACTCTTAAATTTCTTCTTACATGCATACTTGAATATATGACACTTACACATTTCTACATGCACTTCTAATATAATAATCTTGTGCACATCATCAAATTATATATTTGCACATTTATATACAAGATACTCATGCACATTCTCTCAATTCACACTTTCAGCCTAACTTATATGACATATGGACATTTCTTCCACATTGACACTTATATAAAAGAGGAAATATAAATCACACATCTAAACTCAATACTTAAACCTAATCTATTACATATTTACATTTGTACCATGAAGGTACCATAGGGGTATATTAACATGTACCAAATAATGTAATATTCCTAAATAAGAAGTCTCACTATCATAATGGAAGTATCCCAAGATTCAACATTAATACCACAAGAAAATATTAAGCTTGCTTGAATTAATTAAAACCATAAAAGAACTCATAAAGAAGCATAACTATGCAAAACAAACATAAATAACAATAATTTTATTGATAACACTAAAGAATTTACATTGTGTTCCAACCACTTTAATGGGAAAACCTCTTGTAAGAACAAATATTAATATAGCATTGTTCTTTATAATACATCAATCTCTCTTACAATGTAATATATAATGCTAATTTACCTTATCCTAATACTTTAGAATCAGCCAAAAATAGTTATCTAACTATCTAGCCCTAACCTTAATGATCAAGGGGAACCTTTAAATTCAAAAGAGATACCCACTAATTACTAAGTAAATTATTGCAATAAAAAATACAAAAGGTATAAGATCATTTTTGGGTGATTCAAAATGGATGCATGTGGGAAATGGTTTGGTGTGAGCTTTTAGGAAACAAGTGATTTCTCTATGGGCCCATAGACCCTCGCAAGGGATGCAAACCCATTGTAGGGGATGCTTTTATAGGTCCCCTTTGATTTGGGAGACAAGTCTTATGCTAAAGTGGTTCTAAACATATGGTTCAAATTGCAATTTAAGTAAGGTAAACTTTGAGTCTTCGTAGATATTTTAAAAATAGTCATTGGATATAGGGGATAGCAATCTAGTAGGGAAATTCCTATGTCTATATCCTGATATAAACTCCATTCGTAGATGTTTTTTATCTAAACGGATATTGTAGATCCATATGGAGGTTGTAGCACTTCTTGAAGGCTTCTTTCTTATAAATTTGATCTACAAAAAAAAAAAAAAATCGAATTCCTGGAGTAGGTCCCTAGTTCTTTGGTCAATGGGACCTCTTTCTTCAAAAATGTGGTCTACATTTTGAATCAAATACTCTAAAAATAATATGATGCCTTTATGGGTATGGATCCTAGGCTTTCCTTTCTAGTTATAGCATAATGATATTCTACATGGAATAACAAGTATGATAGAATATGTTATAATTATTGAATCTACCATGAGGATAAAATCAATAATGGTTTATGCCAGAATGTGTGTAAATGTTGACCTTGAGATTGAGCTTCCCATATCCATATATCTAGTATCCAATGAATGCACTTGGGTCCATGATATAGAATATAAAAATATACCTTCATTTTCTACCTCCTACAAAAATCTAGGGTGCTCTCCTACACAATTACCTCTTAAAAATAAAAAACTAGATCCATAAGTAAGTTTGGCTTTGTAAGCAATCTTTTGAGCCTCTTCCTATCAAAAGGATACAATAGGTTCATTTGAGGAACCCACTTTGAATAATCAAAATATTAGGAAGCTATGTATATTTTTGAAGATCATCAATTAATATAATAAGGGGAGATTCTAGAACCCATGACCTAGGTAAGCTCCCTATATCCTAAATATTATTGTTCCTTATTGTACTTTCTACAAAAAAATATTTTAATATTTAGAAGAAGATTCTCCTCAAACTATGAAAGAAAATAAGGACCCTCAAGAGGAGGTTTCTTTTTTACAAACCCTTTTGATTTTGGCTATAGATGAAATAAAATAGGCTTATCCCTTAGAAGGAAATAAAAATATAAATCCTTTAGTCATGGAGCTTAAATATGGGAAATGGTCAGTTACTCTAGGCCCTAATTAGAAACTAAAAGAAAGGAGAATATGTGGGTATTGACACAAGGTGGAAAAAACCTTAAGCTAGGAACTTAGGAAGAGATAAACAGATGCAGTTATAGCCAATGTATCATAGATAGTGTTAATATTAGAGGGAAATGAAAACCAATATTTTGAATTTGGTATCAAAGCTTCCTTCAAAATCAAATTTACCTTAATATTTGGTAGAGGGAATAAATATCAATCCAATTCATGCAAAAATGAAAAATTATATTATAATTTTAGAGGCCTAAATGGCTAGAACAAACATAAATTGATAGCCTCTATGAAAAATAAATTAAACTCTCAAATCATCCTTCTCCAAGAAAATAAATTTGAGGTGTCTAATACATAGAATGTTAAACAAGCAAAATGGAAGGAATCTATTTTTTTCAGTCATGCACATGGAACCTCAGGAGGTTTATTATGCCTTTGGTGCCCCCTAAAATTTGAATTTGGACTGATTTCCTCCTTGGATAGATTAACCAACATTATTTTTTTATACAAAGAGACAAAATTTAGATGGGTTCTTTATAATATCTATGCCTCAAACTCTATCCCTTGTATATTTTCTTTATGAAACACTCATGCTCAAATGAGAGAGGTCTCCAAACATAAGGTATGGATGTTGGTAAAAGACTTCAATTTTCCTCTCTTTCATTTAGATAAGAAGGGAGGTAATCCAATTAAGTTTAAAGTCAGAGGATTTTTCCCAATTTGAGAATAGTAATAAGTTGATGAATTTAAAGTTGAGAGGAAATATGTTTATTTGGAGTAACAGACATATTGGCAACTTTTTAATTCAATTCAGACTTGATAGAGTCCTCATTTCTAAGGAATTATTGATCCTTTTTGGAGATGCTACCCTAACCACTCTTCCTAGTGTTGTATTTGACCACAATAAATTGGTTTGGGAGGCCTTATTTTCCAATAGGTAGTTAAAAATACCTTTTAGGTTTGAAGTGATGTGGCTTCATCATGAAGATCTAGAATCCTAGGTTGTAGGATGGTGGGCTCAAAAGTTATTTGGACCTCTTGTCTCTCAAATTGCAAACTAACTCATATTTTTTAAACCTAACCTTAAATATTAGAATAAATCAGTTTTTAGGAACCTCTTTCTCAAAAAAATTAAACTAAAATAGTAGTTTATTGGCATTGAATCCTCCACATAAATGGGAATCCTTTATGATGAAACCATATATAGAGATAAAATATTCCTATAAAACTACCACAACATGATGGCATATGAAGATTCCATCTAGAGGAAAATGTCAAGAGCCCTTTTGCTAAAGTATGGAGACTACAACACCAAGTTCTTCCATATTTCCACCCTAAGGCATAAAAAATTCAACAAAATTAGGAAACTGGTGAAGGAAAATGGATTTCTAACTGAGGATCTTCTAGAAATTTGAGTGAAGTTGGTAGCTTGTATGAAAAGCTACTTTGGCCTAGGAATAGGCTCCTTTTCAAATTTCCTCTTCTTCCTCAAGATTTGAACTTCTTCTTGATCAACCCTTTCTTAGAGGAGGAAGTGAAAAAATCAATTTTCTCTATGGTAGGTGAAAAATCTCTTGGGTTGGATGGTTTGTCGAGCTTGTTTTTTAATAACTTCTAGCACATAATAGGGGTAGATATTATGGCCACCACATGTGAAATATGAAAAAATCATCACATCCCTAAATATTGTGGTCCTCATTTCCAATGTGGTTGGAGCTAAAGACTTTAAACACTTTAGACCCATCAACCTATGCAACACCCTCTATAAAATATTGAATAAGGTAATGGCTAGAAAAATTAATTACCCATTACCATTGATCCCTATCAAGAAATTTTTGTTGAAGGCACTAATCATGGATGACATAATTACTATTTATAAAATCATTCATTGTGTGGATAAATGTAGGAAATTTTACCTCTTCTTGAAGCTTGAAATGAATAAATATTTTGATAAAGTATCCTAGGATTTTCTATTTAATGTTATGTTCAACTTTGGATTCCACAAATACTAGATCCATCTCACCAAATAATGCATCTCCTCGACCTTGTTTTCAATAATTATTAATGGGGCTAATATAGGGTACTTCAAGATATTTAGGGGTCTTTGACAAGGGGATATCCTATCCCCCTATCTGTTTATCATCTTGGTAGAAGATCTAGGGAGAACTTTGAAAGTTTCCTTGGCCCATGGGGTTATCGATGGGATCAGATATATCTCCTCTATTAACCTAATCTCTCATAAATAATTTGTTAATGATACCACCCTATTCACAAGCTCCTCTATTTCACAATCTAGAGAAATCAATGATATTCTATGTATCTATGACAACATTGTAAGAAAAAATTCAACTTCATGAAAAGCAAAGTATTTTTCCTCCACGTCCCTCTGAGAATGCAAAGGAGAATAACTCAGATTCTTGGGTGTGATATATTTGATTTCCTCTTGAGCTACCTAGGGATGCCCCTATTCAAGTGAGGAATTAAATATACTTTCTAGAATAATATTCTAGAAAAAATCCAAAGGAAATTGGTTGGCTAGAAAGGGGTGCTTCTTAGTCAAGATGGTAAAGCCCAACTTGTCAAATTCACTCTTCAAAGTATCATGGTATTTTTAATATCTCTAATTAAATTTCCTAGGGTTATCTATTAAACAATTTATAAAATCTAGAAAACCTTCTTGTGGGATAGAACTAGACATAAAAAATATTTCCCTTGGTATGTTGGGAGAAGGTTTATTCTAAGAAGGAAGAAAAGGGTCTAGCATTTATAAAAATGAGATATATGAACCATGCTATAATGGAAAAATAGAGCTAAAAGCATCTCAATAAATTTGAATCTAATTGGGTGTGTATCTTCATGGCTAAATATATTTGATAAGGTAGAAATTTTCTTGAAGAACCTATTCCCCCTAAATTTTTAGCTTTCTATAATAACCCCCTCAAATAAAAAGGAATGATCTAAAAAGGTTTAATATGGAAATTAGGTTCTTGATTTAAAATTGACTTCTAGAGAGATCCTTGGATCTCATACTCTCCTATTTTAATTAGTTTTGGTCTAACAATCCTAGAAATATTTACGTCCAAAATATTTGGAAATAGAGTCTCAAAATTTATTGAGAGGATAAAAAAAAGAAAATAATGGAACTCTATCCACTTATTAGTTTTACAAGTTAGTAAGGAGAAATACGAGAGCTTTCTAGGTTGTTGAAAACTCAATTTATAAAAAAATTTGATGCTAAAGACTCTTTTATTTGGAAGGTAAATAAAAATGGGCTCTTCTATATAAAAACACTTTATTACCTGGAGGAGGAAGAGAGTGTGGGTTGGTTCCACATCAAATAGGTTTAGATAAAAACATTCACTCCAAAAATCAACTTATTTTTTGGCTAGTAGTGTAGAACAATATTCTCATAGTAAAAAATATTTAGAAAAGAGGAATGGCTTTTCCAAACAGACGCTACCTATGTGATGTCAATTGTAAAAACACTCTTACCTCTTCTTAGATTATCCTTTATCCTAGGAGGTTCTTAATTCTCTTATCAAGAATTTGAGAGTTTCCTAGGTGGCCCCTAATAACATTATAGATATGTGTTACCAATGTACCCCTCCCTTTCATAGTTGTTAGTTGCAGACCATTTGGATTATGAGATTTCCTCATTTCTTGTAAAAAAATATGGAAGGAAAGGAATAAAAGAAAATTTAAGAATGAGAAAATACATCCTAAGGCTATTGGGATCATAATACTCAAATATTTGAAAGAAAATATGTATATGATCCCCTCCCCTGATGAGTAGGAAAGTGACTCTAGGTATTGTATTTCTGCCCATATTGGCTTTCGCAAAAGGAAACTCCAACCTCCTAAGCCTAATAAGATTGAATTATCCTAAGTCAAATGGGTCCCCCCATACCTAGGATGAATAAATATTATTTTTTATGGAATGGATAAGGGGAATATAGGAATATCTGGAGATGGGAAATTAATTAGAGATGACAAAGATGAAATTATTCTTGATTATGTAGGAAATCTAGGCTTTCAAACTAGCCACTTTTCTAAAGAAAGATCTCTTTTCCAGGAAGTTAGTATTTTGAAGAGGACATATATTAAGAAGGAAATCAATGAAGGTTATTCTCTAAACATTTTTAAAACCCTAAAATAATCTCAAAACCTAATCTATAATATTGAAGACTTTATGGAGGAGGCAAAAAATAGTACTTTGCTCTTTGAGAATGCCTAGATCAAACATGTTTACAAAGAAGAAAATAAATCAACTTACACCATAGCTAATATTAGTATCCTCTAGGAATACCTCATTGTTTGTATGGAAATGTTTCCTTAGGAACTCATTTAGTCCACCCTTATAGAATCTAATAAGAGTTCCTTTTGATCGCAAGAAAGACAAGGTCACTTGAGCTTTCCACAAGATAGGCTTAAGGAAGGATGAGAATTTTCCTTATGTTGGTTCTATTATTCTTTCCTTTTAGATATCCTATATTATGTTCTACCCTATAAAATAGTCATGTATATTTTATTGGAGTATCAAGATGTTCAAATTTCTAAGTTGGCTCCTTTAAAACCCTAGGTTATCTTGTTTGATCTTCTCAAAATATTCTTATCCTCTTTATGCCATGCCATTCTTATATATATACCATCCCTTATAGTGAGTCAATGATATTTCTTAATTTGATTCCTTGACATACCACTACATAAAGTAGAACATGAAAACCATAGTGATGAGCTAGCTATTTTGGAGGGCCTCTTTATAAGTTCCCACTCATCACTAGTTTTCATCATTGTTTCCACTAGATTTTAGATTTGGCAATCTCCCCATGGGTTTTCCTCAAGAAATACTCAAGGATAAATGAATATTATTTTATTTCTAATTTAATAATTCATTAAGGACCTAATATGGACCTTTGTTTATCTTTCCCCTTGGAGGAAGCCCCTTATTCTAGTCTTCAAATGTTTTATTGATTGTGCCTCTCCTTGGATTGAATTCTTGTAGGTATTTTCTATGATGTTTTTTTGTCCTATCTATTGCCATACTCCCTCTATAAAATGTAAAATGTTTGAGGAACCTTTAAAAATCCCTTCTAAAAAATAAAAAAATACAAAATGTTAGAACATAAGCTCCGATTTTTTTTTTTTTATTAATTATTTTAAATCTAAGACATTATTTATTTTATGGAGGATTATTGATACTATTACTTGGAATTTACAACTTAAAAGGAATAATAATTTTTAAAAAATCTTTAAATCATGATGAAGTTAACTATATTATTGCCTCTCTTGCAAAATATTTATAGACATAGCACTTATAGGAAGTTTTAATTATGGAGAATTCAATGCTATACTCTTGGTTATAAAATTTGAATACAAATAGAAATATCATCTATGAGAATGGATATAACACAAAGAATTTACTTTTATCTATGACAATATGGAAATTTCTAATATTTAGGTTTATTAAAATTAATTTTGATGCTACCTCTAAAGGAAATATAGGAAAAACAAGTAGAGGTGGTTTCTTCAAAGTAATTAAGGTTTATCCTCCATCATGACTGTCTAGTATAGTCAAATACTAAAGTCTTAGAATATATTGAATAAGATGAACAGTGCAGGTGGATCACCCTAAGGAATATGATCACCTAAAAAATTTTAATTTCCAAGAGGTATGAATGAGAATGGAGGTCCTAATAAAGAATCAGGTGGTCACAAATCAAGCATTGAAGCCAGTGACATCTTGGGAGTAGCATTAGAAAACTAGGATGAATTAGAAGATGGAATGGAAATGATACATGTGTGTGGAATCCATTTTAATGTCCCTACCTATGTGTCAAATGCGGTATCCTTTATGGAGAATCTTCAGAGAGGAATGGGATCCTTTTCAACCCTTGTAGACCCAAGGATTGGAACTCTCTCTCCAAATTGGAGGGAGTTGATATTTCCCTTAGAAGACATGCCCTCTATTGTCTCTTGAAACTCCCTTTCATTGGTTGGAAATTTTGTTGGCTCTCAACCATATATGGAGTCCATTTGTCGATGGGATTTTAGTAAATGGTATTTGAGTAGGTATATGTACTTAGTTTCTCTCACTAGGGGTTTCTTCCTCATTAGGCTGAATAATTCTAGCGACACCAATTGCATTCTCATGGATGGACCTTGTTTTTTGGCTATCATAGCCTCTTTATTAGAATAAGATACATCGACTTCAACCCAAAAATCCAAAGCATCAATCTAGCCCCCACATGAGTGATACTTCTAGGTCTCCCAATGCAATTCTAGGAAGAAGGCATATTGAGAGGCATAGCCCAATCCATTGGGGATATTATTACCTTTGAAATGGCATCCAAAGCTTAGTACATAATGACCTATGCTCATTATTGCCTTAGTGCCAACTTGGACATGGAACTTCCCACTTTCATTGACCTAGTGTTAGGATCTAACTAGTGGAGGTAGGATTTTTAGTATGAAAATAAGCCTACCTTTTGTATTGAGTGTCAGAAACAAGGTCACTTGAGATCCTAGTATCCCTCTTTGAAGAGAGAATATAGGAAGGATTGACTTTGCCCAAAAAATATTCAAGAGAAAGGAATGTTAGCAGTTGGAAATATTCTCTATGACTCCTCTCAAGTAGGTGATTCTCTAATCCATGAAAAGAATCCTTCCTAGAAAATGGTAGCTCTAGTCCCTAAAGTAGATCTTCCATGTAAGGATAACCCAACCTCATTATAGGCTACTCCTAACCTAGATAATATAAGCTCTCTCTTTGCCAATCCTAATCCTTTCAATATATTATCAGAGTCTCAAGATGTTGATTTCTCTCCGTTGGAAACCACTCATATCAATATCTGCCAAAATGGGCTTGTCAGCTCTTTTGTCATTGAAAATATTGACCCCCTATCCCTCCCCCTTTCCAAACCATGAAAAGATAATTTTTTTCTTCATCCTAATACCCAACCCAACCCTAAAATTATTCTTGAGTCACCTTCCAGGTCCGGCCCTTCACGTACCCCAGATCCTTCGTGTTTGGGTTTAGTTTTGCCACATTATATTTTTATCAACTCCCTTATCCTTGGAGAGTCATCCAATCCCCCAATGTCACACTCCAAAACTCTCAAAAAGGTTTTAACAAATATAGTCATAGAAAAAACAAAAGGGAAACCTTATTTCTAGGATAAAAGGAGGAAAGAAATGGAAGATGCCATAATGAATTATATTCAAAACACACTCTTATCAACCCTCCTTGAGGTGTTTGATAAAATATTTCCAAGGAAGAAGGAAAATTACCCAAACCTCCCCAAACTCAAGGGAAATTGGGTAATAAATCTTCATCGAAAAACCACAAATTAATATCCTCTCATGGAATGTGAGAGGTCTAAATACACTCACTAAACAAAGAGTAGTGTCATCCATGAGGAATTATCTAAAGCCCAATATTTTACTTCTCTAAGAGACTAATATTGACCCAAATAAAATCCAAAAATTTGTCAAAACATTGTGGAATGGGTGTTATTCAATTTCTAGTCCTGCTTGTGGATCATTCATAGGTCTTTTGTGTCTACAGGATCCTTAAAATTTTGGGGGTAAAATTATCTCTTCCTCAAAAAGAGTCATAGAAATTATGTTCTACTATAAATAATATAAATCTTGGTGGGTTCTATCTAAAATATATGCCCCTAACAACCCTAATTAATCGAATAGTCTTCTAGAACACCCTCACTCAAATGAGAATCCCTTTTTTGTTGAAGCTTTGGTAATGGAAAGCAAATTTAACAATCCTCTCTACCCTACTGACAAGCTTGGAGGTGCACCCATAACTCCTAAGTGTTATGAGGAATTTGCTGATTTTATCAATGTGAATGAGCTCATGGATGTCAAACTTAAAGGACCCAATTTCACTTAGAATAATATGAGAATTGGGGAAAATATAATCCAGCTAATATTTGACCATGTGTTTATCTCCAAATAATTTATTCCTCTCTTGGGTGATGTGTCCCTCTACTCTCTACCCAAGATTACCTCTAATCACAATCCTCTAATATTTGAAGGCCTTCATACTTCCTTATTATTCAAACATTTTCGCTTTGAGTCCATGTGTTTATAGCATTCCAATATAAGATCCAACATATGTGAGTGGTGGTAACAAGAACCCCATGGTCCTCGTATCATCTAAGTTTTGAGAAAATTTTGAATTATAAAGAAGAATATCAAGGTGTAGAATAGATGAGTCTTTGGTAATATTATTGAAACTAAAAAAGTCATAATTGGTCACCTCAATTAAGTGGAAAAGTAGTTTCAATCAGGATTTACTTCCCAAAAGCTCAAGGAAAAATAAAAATATATTCTATTTGAATTTCACAAAATCCTCACCAAGGAAGATATCTTTTTGAGGCAAAAATCCAGCCCTTTGGCTCAAGAAGAGTGAATCCAACACTAAATACTTCCATGCTTCCATTTGTAGGCATAAAAACTTCAACAAGATCAGGGACCTTTGCAAATGGGATGGATCCATAACCAATGACATCATGGAAATAAAAGCAAAATTAGTCTGCCATTTTCAAGATCTACTTGAGCCCTCCAACACTTGCTCAACCCTTGTTTCCAATTCTCTTCTTCAACACATCTCTAGACTGGTTCTTCCTAATTTTAATGCCAAGTTGGTTAGCCCCTTAACTCAAGAAGAAATTCAAGAGACTTCTTCTCCTTTCCCCTAATAAATCCCTGGGTCTCGATGGTTCCCCACCAAGGTTTTTTTTCCTTTAGGGATATTATTGACCCAAATATTTTTGCTACCATACAAGAAATTCAATGGATTAAATCCTTTCCTAGGGATATCAATTTCACTTTCCTAGCCCTTGTACCCAAACTCCAGGATTTTTTATCCCTTTTATAATATCATCCCATAAGCCTTTGTAATTTCCTCTACAAAATATTAACAAAAACCATGGCCAAAAAATTAAAAAACATGCTTCCTACGGTCATTGATTCTTGCCAAGGAAGCTCTATCCAAGGAAGGCTAATTATATATAGCATCATCAATACTCATGAGTTGATCCTCTCTATCAGTAAAAGTAAGAAACCCACCTTCTTCCTAAAATTGGATATGAACAAATATTTTGATTGGGTTTTCTAGAAATGTTTAATCATTGTCCTTTCCATATTTGAGTTCCATTATGATTGTATCAAACTCATTAAATAATGCCTCTCCACTTCCTAGTTTTTGATCCTCATCAATAGCTCTGTTGTTGACTACTTTAAAAGCTTCAAGAGATAGCGGCAAAGTTATCCATTGTCACTATTTTTGTTTATCATCCTTGATGAATATTTAGGCAGAGCTCTCAAAGTGACCTATGCTTCTAGTATCATCTTAGTTATTAAGGCTTATTCCACACTCCCCCCTATCTCTCACCAGTAATTTATTGATGATACAATCCTAGCCACCTGGTATTTTGTCCCTAAATACAGAAGCATAAAATGTATCCTCAACTATTATGAAGAAGCTATGGGTCAAGATTTCAACTTCATAAAGAGTAAAATATATTTTATCAACACTCATTTGGAGAGACATCACAAAATAGCTCAAATTATGGGGTGCACCATAGAATATTTTACCTCTACCTTATTATTCGTCTTTTCTAGGGTAAGCCAATTGAAAGCATGTGGAACAATGTCATCCAACACATCATGAAGAAACTCACTGGATAGAAGGGAGCTCTCCTTAGCCAATCAGCCAAAGCTATGCTAGTCCAGGCTTACCTTCAAATCATCCCAGTGTTTTTCATGTCAGTTTTCAAAGTTCCCAGTGGGGTATTCCAAAATATAGAATAAAAATAGAAGATATTCCTCTAATCGGGATCTAAAAATAAGCATAGGTTTCCCTTTATGGCTTGGGATAAAGTTTATTCAAAAAACTCTTAGGATGGTCTAGGCTTCAATAAAATCAATATGATGAACATGGACTTATTAATTAAGTAGGGGTGGAGAATCCTTTATAATGCCAAAATTTTCTAGGTTGAATTTTTCAAGAGAAAGTACCTCCATAATTGTTCTGTCATGGAAGACATTCCCTATTCTAATGGATTGGCCTTCTGGAATGCTATCTCCAAAACCAAAATCATCCTATCCAAAGGAATCAAATGGCGAGTGGGTGATGGTAGGAAAATCCAATTTTGGGAAGACCCATGGATTTTGGACCATCCACTCATCAAAAATCCTAATCTCTAATTCCTCACACTTATCACAAATAGGTCCATTGGTAGCCTAGTGTGCAATTTAATTTCCCATTACAATTTCCATTGTCCCTCATGGAAAATCATTCCCACTTCAGATGCTAATCCTAAATTTTTAGCAAATATTTGATCCATTTAAATACTGCTTAGATATTTTGTCATTCCCAGTGTCCATACTTAGAATTATCTCTTTTGGAAAGCTAATGACCATGGCCCCTTCACTATTAATGAACGTATTTTTACCAAGAAGAGTCCCAATAAAATTGATTTCTAGCCAATACCATTGGGGTTTGTCATTTCATCCCTAATGTTGCCTTTTTTTTGGATAGTTATCCAAAACATACTTCTCACAATGAACAACCTCTCTAGTCATGGGTTGATCACTCCCAACCATTTCTACTTGTGTATTTCTACCTAGAAATTTGTCTCCCATATTTTCATTGATTGCCCTTTCTCCCACAGTGTCTTATATTTGCTCCTTTTTGGGTTCAACATATCTTGGGCTCCTCCTAAAATTATCTTAGAACTTTGTTCCTAATGGCCTAATACCTTTAAGCACTGGTACATTAAATCTTTGTGGTCCTTATATATTCCACATTTCCTATGGTAAAAATGGCTTGAAAGGAACAACAAATCCCATAATTAATCCTCTAGAGATCCGACCTCAGTGTCTTCAAAAATTCTATCAATGGCTATTGAGAACTCCAGCCTTGTTCCTTCCCTTGAAGTCCATGGCCAAGGTATTGAAGCTAGACTAATTACCTCCTTCAACCTTCTCAGTGGTCCTTCTCAGCTTGGGTTTCCTAGAGTTGAAAAATCAAATGTTGTATGATTTTCTCCTCCTCTTATATGGTTTAAACATAATTTTTATGGGGCTACCAAGGGGAACTCCTAACAAAGCTAGTTCAAGAGGCATTCTTAGGGATGACCAAAGTAGAATTATCCTCATGTTTACTAAATCCATTACATCCAATCCAACAATGTTGTTGATGTTATAGCTTTAATTTAGGGATTATATCTGACAGAGGGCCCTCACATTCATAACCTCATCATTGAATGGGAATCTATAAATGAAATTAACTATGTCAAAGAATCTCGATGCCTTGCATGACCAGTTGCCAATGTCATTGAGGAATCATAAATCATTATTGGTAAATTCTATAGAGTCACCATTCAAGAAGGAAATGGTGTGACCAATATCATGATAAAAATTGGTTTGACTCAGGGTGATCTTCATGTCTAGGTTGATAATTTCCCTCAAGAAGTCATTGATTGTTTCCACCGAAATGATTCTCTAAATCAACACTATGTTTTGAAGCTTCCTTAGTCTTTGCTCCAAAATTGACACCCTCAAGAGCTTGACTCTAGAGATAATTCTTAATTGGGATTCCAGGCCCAATCCTAGGTGGCTGAAAAGTCTTATATGGATGGTTGCAGGGTTAATTTCCAAGAGGTATGTAGAGAAGATTTCAAAGTTACACTATGGACTAAGTGCTTTGATCTTGGAGAAGATCCCTATCTAGGTTACCAAGCCCAATACTAGGTGGAATTTAAGTTTGAGTTGGATCATTGTTGACTGTACTTCCAATTAGCCTAGCAAGTGAGACCCTAGGTGGCCCTAGGGTTTGAATATATTGACAATGGAGATAATTTAACATTTAAATTTGATATGGATAGCTTTGCAGTAGCCTGCCAATCAATATCCTAGGTGGCACTTTGGCCTAGTTGGATTATCTTTAGAGTTTTTCATCAAGTAGAGTACCAAGACCAATCCCAAATGGTTTTCTATTTTGATTTATATGGTAGTTATTTTATGACATGGTATTCAAAGCCCTATTATGTTGACTTTGGAGGTGATGCTTGTGAGAACTAGAAATATTATTGCTAGGTGGCACCACGATCTAAACATATTATCCTTAAAAATAGTCCTCAAGAGGTTTCCCAAGGTGGATTCTAGGTGGCTTTTGATTTTGTCCCACTCCATCTCTTGCATGTATCAATATATCATGGATAGGTTGTGCTGGCTCCCAATGGATGAGGTATCCTTTCCTCATTGGAGAACCTACCTTGTTTGATGGATCACTCTAACACATAATCTCCTTGAGTTGTTGCTTTTTTTAGGGTTTCCATACCTCTCAACCATTCATGGCAAAATATCAGGTCCTATCATCATCCTTTCTCATGTATCAATAATCCAAGTTCCAAGTTGTGGTGTACCAAGATCCCAAGAAATTTATCCCATCCTCATCTATGGTGGATTGCTTTTGGATCTTTGATTCCCATATTCGAGTTGACATGCATGACTAAGTAATATAGAATTGAGTAATTTCATCAATGAATCTCCTTTATTGATGTTTCCTCATATGGTGGTATGGCTAGAAGCATCACCCCTAGAATTCCATTTTCCCTTATTTTTTAAATCTACTCTGCCAAACTAACCTCCATCACTCGTCCCTATCAGTGTTCTTCTACCAATGTGTCCATTAGGTGGATACAATATTCTTAGGGTGTAAGGTATACATGTGGTGGAGACTTGTGATGGTGTTGCTTGAACCAAAATTTTTGGAGCTTGACTCGATGGTGGAGGAAATCCTAGGCTCCCATGACTTCCTTCCTTTTCTACAAAACTTTACTAGGAGTGACACTGAGTTACCCATGGATTTGGTCCACTCATGGGACATTGGTAAAACTACTCTCAAAGGATTATCCTTTAGGATTACCATTAATTTAATTATAGAAGTCACAAAGTTGGTGAATAACGGTGATTTCATCTATCAAGATAAGCATTCCATCATTGTATAATTGGGTTATTTTAGTGATAAGGGTAAGCATTTATCAAAGGCAAACAATGGCATCATTTGCAAAAACATAAAGGCATAATGGAACAAGGTTATTATACTTGTAATACAATACATGAACATTGATGATCCTAACTCACCATTGTGTAGCTTCCACCTAGAATTTCTCAACCATCTAAAGCATGTTAAATTCATAAACATTCAAGAGTATCTCTACCATTCTATAGAGCTATCCATATTGAGTATGAGGGAGGGAAAATACTCCCATACAAAGCACTAGGAGCTTCACCTTATGATTTACAAGCATATGCTCCAGCGCCAAGCTCAAGCCCCTGCTTTGTCCATCATAGAGAGAGTTGACAATCAACCTGTGACTTTTACACCCAGTCTAGGGTCACCTCAAGGGAAAGAGGTGAGAAACTTTGAAGCTAAGTTGGATTCTATGGCCTCTGGGAGGGTTGGTTAAAATAAATGGTGTTCCCATATAATACCACCCCTTATCCATGTATATGTTATGTGAGAAACAAATTGTCTAGCGATAAATGCAAGGGGCTTATTATCTTGGATCAAGATAATTCTATTTTTATTTTCCTAATATAAGGTGCAATAAGTAGTCATATGAGATCATCCCTTAGTCATATGATATCATCCCTATAAATATGATCTCTCCTAGTGGAATTTCCTTTAAGGCCCTTGCCACTAACAACTTTGATCTCATGACTAACCTTGATGATCTTATTAGTATATCCACCTCTCTGCTCACTAAAGTGGGAAAATTTATAAGTAGAATACTAAACCTGAATGTGGTAGTCTAGATCTCATAGGTGACCCAAAACATTGATGGCGAGGAGTAGGATCATCCTAGAACCAAGGATTAATCTTGAGGTGGTCTCATTTTTGTAATTTTTGGGGGCTTTACATTTTTTGCTACTAATGTGGTCTTCTTTAAGGTTGTTTAGCTTCAGTAATTTTGCTCTTGATACTATTCATTTTGGTTTCTTGCTGTGGGTTTTTGGTTATAGACCCCTTTTTGGTCTAGCAATGTAAAAGTTTTGGGATCCCTTTCAAAACCATCTCTTACATCAAAACAAATATTGAAGGTAAAATTCTCCTCACTTAAAATCATATGGTGCTTCAAATAATAACTATGTAAAGCCTATAACACTTCTTATAGGGATAACTTACAATTAAAAATTGATTGAAATATATTTTAATTAGTTGAGGTTCACAAATTATCATTAATGATATCACTAAAAGTGGACATAAGAATTAGAAAAAAATAGCAATATTATTGATCATGTTTTTAAACTATTATTAGTAGCAATCTCTTGGGAATGTAAGTATATTTTTACAGAAGGGAATAAATTAGTAGATAATTTATCTAACAAATGAAATTGAAATGCATCTAATGTTCTATTCTAGCATGCAAAAGAGATGATAAAGTAAGAAAATAAGTGATAAATAAGTTAAGAAAATGGGGGGTTCTCCTTGTATTCATTAATTTTTCAAATAAGAGGTTACAATACATCCCCTTGAGGGCTTTCAATTTGATACATTTCAAGTTACAAAGTTTGAAGGATCCAATCCCTCCATGAACCTATGGCGCGCTTTCAATGTTCCTCTCGCACTCACGATTGAAGAGCGGGCTTGCACTGTCGCTACTTTGAGCTATATTTCTTCTACTCTTTAGCTCCTTCCTCATGCATTGGAATATTTGTACCTACACACAAGGAATTGAAATATGTTAATAGCATATGCGTATTATGATAAAATCCATGAAATGCATGCAGTATTGAATGTAAAAAGTGTAATCGACATAGTCTAAACTACTCCAAATGACATGAAAACTTAGTATGATGTATATAATATGATTTTGTAAAGATCTGAGTAGAAATTGAAGTGATATTATGAGCAGAACCTGTGGCCATCCCTGAGAGGGCCAACTAGGACTATAATCACAAAAACCATAATTACCAAATCAAAACCACTCCAAACTTCACCAAAATTGAATATGATGCTAATATAATGCTATTAAATTGATCTATACTAAAATTGGATCAAAATTGTGGGCCAATTCATGGCCATCCCTGAGAGTTCCAACTAGGACTGTTAACCATCCCAGGTGGGGATGACCACAAAATAGGGTGGTTTTTACCACCAATTCCACTTGGATCTGGTCTAGAATCCTCCTAGGGGTGTTGTCAAATTTGGTAAATTAAATCATAGGAATTGATAGGTTTTGGAAAGGATGAGCGTATTTGGGGATGCCTTGAAAATACCTTCGATTGATGAGGTTTCCAAGGGCAAATACGAGGGCAAAAGGTGAGAGCAAATCTCGGAAGCACTTCGTGGTCAATAATTGCAAAAGTCTCTCTCTGAAATTGAGTGCAAGCACTCCAATTTATAGCCCAAGAGGGAAAAGGGGGCAAAGGGGCAAGTTTGGGCATGCAAGGTAGGTGCTACCACTTGTCAATGCCTTTGCCATGCATAGGGTGGAAGAGGCTTCCCATTTGGGCCTCCAATTTGTAGTCCCTAATGGCCATGACAGTCTCCCAATCTATCATGAGTGATTGAGTGGGATAAATGGTAGAAATTGATTGCCATTTGTCCCACCCTTTGAATTTTGAGGGGTCTGGACCATGGCCATCCCACCCAGGGATGGTTGCTTGTGGTCATCCCTGGGTGGGACGACCATGAACTATGGTCATCCTGGGGTGGGACGACCATGGCTACATGGCCCAAAACCTCCCAAAAGTGGGGTAAACCTTTCCAAAAGTGGTTGGGACCCCTAATTAACCCCTGAGGGTTTCCCAATGGGGCCATATGGTGTCGATAAGAGTGGCACCTTGGTAGTATTATCCGATTTACATGATTTTAGTGTCTACAGATGCCCCTTTTTGAGATGCATTGTGTGCAACAGAGCGCTGAGCAAAAATAGATGACTAAATAATTAAATGATTAAGGTTATTCAGTAACCTAACCAAATTTAGATGCCTCCATTGTGGAAAGAGCATACATTCTTGGAATCCTTGCTTTTGACATAATTGAAGGATTGATTTTGGTATACCTTTCAGCCACTCTACAATGGCAGTCATAGGGGCTTAGGGTATACTTGGTCTTGGTTCCTTGTTTCACTTATAAGCCTTTATCCAGGTAAATTCCCAAGGCTTCAAGGAGACCAAGACTTTTTTTGTTTGATTTTGCAATTATTTGCCCTAGCATAGGCTTGAAAATTTATCTTTGGCAATGATTCTTTTGAATGTATGCAAGTTGCACTTTTGAGTGTTTAAGTGTTGATTTTGATTATGAATTCATTATTATGACTACCCCCTCAAGTGATGAGTCTATGAGGGCATGACAAATGATGAAAGTGATGAGTCACTTGACCCATATGACTTGATTGGGATTACCATCAGTTTTACCCATTGTAAGATTTATCAAATTTTCTAGGATTTTGATCGTTTTGTTGATATTTCATGGAAGAAAAGGACTAAATACCTCATTCCCATGGAGTGGTCCAACCACAATGGCCTTATTGGGGAGTTAAGTAGAGAATTTTCAATTCATCCATGAACAATTTGAATTCAATCTTGATCCTTTGTGAAATTCATCAATTTTGACTTGTTTTTGGTGGGTTTTAGGCCTTTTTTTGATCTTTTTTAGCTATTTTTGTGAGGTTTTTTGGTGGCCATCCTAGGGTGGGATGGCTGCATATTTTATGGCCATCCCAGGGTGGGATGGTTGGCCAATTGGTTGACTATCCCACCCTAGGATGGCCATGCTCATTCTAGTGCTTTTTAAGCCCAAAATTGGGCAAATGAGCTCATTTTCACATTTCTAACTTAGCAAATTGAGAGGTGAAGAGTAGGAGGTTGATTTTTTGAAGTAGAGTGCTACTAAGAACATCCCACAATTACCATGAGCTAGCAAAGCTGATGCGAGATAGGTAAGGGCTGCATTTTCTCTTATTCTTTATTGAACTTGAAATTGTAATTAATTGCACATTTTTCCAACAAAAACACACTAATTCTTGGTTAATGAACCATAGTAGTGATAAAATGTAGGAATGTAGGCTTTATTTGTGGTTTAGATGCATTGTTATTCCATTTTTTGTGTTTTCTTGCTATTTTATGGCTATTTTGGGGGTCAAAATGACCCATTTTTAAGCATTTTTGGGGCCGTCCCTGGGTGGGATGGCCACGTGGCCATACCTAGGTGGGATGGCTGCCAAATTGGGGGTCATCCTTGGGTGGGATGACCACAAAATTAGGGCAAAAAGGTCCCTTTTTGAGTCTTTTTTTTTGGTATTTTTGGGTAATTTTGATGCATTTTTGGTGCATTTTTGTTAACTTGCTTACCTCTGCCAGGTGGTTAAGAGTCGATATCAATTTTTGACTCTCTTTCAGACCACTAGGGACTTATTGATAGAGGAGGACTGGAAATGGCTTGATGCCATTGGTCTTAAGCAAGTGACACGGTTAGAGCCCATGGTGGGCGACCGAGCTTATTTGACTGCTTTGATAGACTTATGGGATCCTCGCACCAACACCTTCCACCTACCTACAGGGGAGATGACAGTGACTCTAGAGGATGTCTATCAGATTTTATGCATTCTGATAGAGGGGTGACCTATTGTATCTACTCACCGAGATCTGAGAGATACGATTATGGAGAGATACTTTGATAGGGACTGGTAGGAGGTAGTACGTGACTTACTTAGTGGAGGTATATTAGTGGAGTTATGGTATGAGGTTGAGGTATTGACCACGAGGTATGCCTTACTGATGATGTTGATCTCCAACATGTTGCTACCAGACTCGTTAGGAGCTAGGTTCTGGAACCTTTTGGAGTTGGTATTTACACTTGTGGAGTGCACCATAGAGCAACCACTAGTGATGGCTTGGGGTACTACTTTGCTGGCATAGTTGTATGATGAGCTGTATGAGATCCACTCCCATGGGTAGAAGGGATTAGGATGCAACTTTCTACTATAGGTGTGGGGATGGTAGCATATTGTTGTGGATCGACCATGGGGACTACCTTGGATGACATGAGCACAACTTGTAAATAGGGAGATAGGTTATGGGATTCTATGGTAGTGAGACCAGGAGATAGGTTAAATTCATCCCTTTGTAGGTATGATTGACCATTATGCATAGTCCTTTGCATGACTCAGGGTAGAGGAGGTGACTTGGAGACCCTATAAGGATTGTCCAGCATGGCCTGAGGCTGAGGCACAACTTCATCAGGTGAGGTGAGGGAGATGGTTAGTTGGGTGACATGGGACTGAGTGGGAGTACTTTCCATATGCTCGAGTCTTATGGTAGTTTGGGCTACACCAGGGGTTGCCTAGTGAGCCAATGATCTACCAACATCATGGGGATGAGAGGACACTTGGTTGGCCTATAATTGAGGTAGTGGGAGAGGAGGTAGATCCTATAGTGGATATTTCTAAGCTAGATGATGTTGGGACTACAATAGAGTATGAATCTTGGTGGGTGACATGCTAGTGGTGAGGGGAGGGGCCACTAGGAGGTGATACAACTATGATGATGGAGGAGGCTCATAGGGATGCTCTAGATGAGGGTCATGATGAGGCTCCAGATGAGGAGGAGCTAGATGTAGGTGAGTGACATGTGCATCACCAAGTAGAGGATGAGTGGATAGATCTCATTGATGTAGGGGATCCATAGGATGACTTTGGTGAGGATTACTTTGATGAGCAGGGAGTGTAGGAATAGCTGGAAGCATGAGATGCTACTATTACTGAGCTACAAGGTGAGATGATTAGAGGTAGATGAGAGCATGTAGAGGAGAGAGCTCTCCTACAGGTATAGGTATAGAGTGCATAGGCTGAGATTGATAGGTAGGCAGTAGAGATAGCTACTCTTTGAGCATAGGTTAGATCATAGAGCCCTAGCCATGGGGGATCTAGTCGTGGTAATATAGCTAGGCTACGGGAGGAGGTGACATAGCTCTAGGACTTAGTGGGGGACTTCCAGGCTCATTATCGAGAGGAGCGAGCATACACCCAGGATTTGGAGGATGAGATAGTGCACCTTAGGGGGTGCTTACCAACCCATCCTTATACTAGTGGGTCACACCAGAGTTAGGACTTCCAGTGCCACATGAAGGTTAGACAAGGCAGGGAGTAGTAGATCTAGGAGTTCTTTTCAAACATTGACTGAGGGTGGGGGTGAGAGTCATAGTGTTGGTCCTACATGACCATGGCTTTTGAGACTCTATGGTTCTTTTTGGATTTTTGGGAGTGTGAGGTTTGAGGACCCACTTTATTGTAGCCTACAGGTAATTTTTGGATTATGATGTATCTTTTGGTTCCATACATATATATGAGTTTTTCTGTTATCATCATGTGTTTCCTTACTACTTTATGAGATGTATGCAATGCTTATGTTTGCTTTATTGATGCTTTGATGGATGCTTATCATGTATGCATGTATTGTAATATGATGTGATTTGATGATATGTATATGTGTGTATGCATAATGAAATGGATGATTTGTTAATATGTATGATGGATTATGAATACTATTTGACATACTAGATGCTAGCACCATAGACTGTACAAAATTTATCTCATCATTTTAACGTTATCATGACACTATGTAATGGCTTGTGTAAATGTAATGTAACAAACATGTGATAGCATGATATGAAATGAAATGAATAATATAATGTTATATGATGTGTTTGGAATTTTTATGAGACTCAAACACTCTAGTGATCTAATCAAAAGTTGTATATTAACCATGCAAGACTTTTTGGCAAAGTATAAATCTGCTAGGATGACCAAGATATTCAATATCCCTGTGTGTGCATGTGAGTTCATTGCTATGATAACACATAAAGTTACCCCAGTGCCAAACAGGATTGATGCAGCCCATCTGTACTGAAGATCACCCTACGAGTATCATTATCCTGAGTTTTGTATGTAGTTGGATTAGACCACTAGGCAATACAGGCTACCAAAAGCTAGCTCATCCGCATGCAAACATTGGTCTATACAAAAGCAAGTTGCTAATGTGATAGACATATCATCATGCGTAAGGATACCACCATTGCCAAGTAGGCTTGATGCCACCCAACCTATAATGAGGATCACCTTATGGTTGTCAAATGTTGAGAATTCTAGGGATTCAAGTTCAGTACTCCCTTCTTTTATTTTATCTTTGAATTGCTTTAGGGATTTGCTCATTTTTGTTTTGGTGAGCAAGGGATTTTGGTAGTGGTGAGAACCACTATTTATTTTACTTTTTGCTAATGGTGAAAACCACTTTTTCTTTTGAATATTGTTAAGTGGTAACAACCACTATTTATTTTTCTCTTTGGATACTTGCCCCAATTTGGCGTGAAGCAAGGGATTTTGATTATTTTGGGTAAGGAGGAACTTGTCCTTTTATCAATTCTTAGCATTTTTGAACCATTCACACAGGGGGATGAGTGAGGTAAACTTTTTGCTTAGGGTAACATAGACCACTTTGTAGGTTTCATATTTCCTTGTGCATTACTTGGATTTATTAATGTGAAAATGTGTTGGGATTTTGACATATACAAGGTACAATCTAAGCAAGATTCTACCTTCTAAAAATCATGATAGCTTTCTACAAAATCTGAAAAGAAAACTAGAGATGACTGAGTGACCAAAAACCCTAAATATACCTTATGAACAATGGCTAAGTGAAGGGAAACAGACACACAGTATGGAATGTGGATGGAAATGATAAATATAATGTAAACAGATGGTAATACTGACCTTTGATAACATTGATTTTGAAAGATGCCTAGTGTACATACTTGGTGCTAGACATGTATGATCAACTCTAAAATGCAAAATGCAATGATGGGTATGCCTAATGCAAGTGATGTTATAATGCAATGATATGAAATGTAATGCAATGCAATATTTTTGTGTTTTTGATATTTTAATGATGTTTTTGGATTTTTGATATATATATGGATATACATTTGACCAATGGGCTTAATGGATGTCATTGGGGATTTTTGGGTGACCAAAGGGTTTATAGATACCTTTGGGGCTTTTGGGGTGACCAAAGGGTTTATAGATACCTTTGGAGTATTTTAGGGTGACCAAAGGGTTTATAGATACCTTTGGAGCTTTTGGGGTGACCAAAGGGTTTATAGAAACCTTTAGAGCATTTTAGGGTGACCAAAGGGATCGTAGACACCTTTGGAGCATTTTAGGGTGACAAAAGGGGTCGTAGACACCTTTGGAGTATTTTAGGGTGACCAAAGGGGTTGTAGACACCTTTGGAGAATTTTAGGATGACAAAAGGGGTCATAGACACCTTTGGAGTATTTTAGGGTGACCAAAGGGTTCGTAGACACCTTTGGAGCATTTTAGGGTGACCAAAGGGTTCGTAGACACCTTTGGAGCATTTTAGGATGACAAAAGGGTTCGTAGACAACTTTGGAGTATTTTAGGGTGACCAAAGGGATTGTAGACACCTTTGGAGCATTTTAGGGTGACCAAAGGGTTCGTAGACACCTTTGGAGTATTTTAGGGTGACCAAAGGGTTCATAGACACCTTTAGAGCATTTTAGGGTGACCAAAGGGATCATAGATACCTTTGGAGCATTTTAGGGTGACCAAAGGGTCATAGACACATTTGGAGCATTTTAGGGTGACCAAAGGGGTTCGTAGACCACCTTACAGCATTTTAGGGTGACAAAAGGGATCATAGACCACTTTGGAGCATTTTAAGGTGACCAAAGGGTTTGTAGACCACTTTGGAGCATTTTAGGGTGACCAAAGGGATCATAGACTACTTTGGAGTATTTTATGATGACCAAAGGGATCACAGACACCTTTAGAGAATTTTAGGATGACCAAAGGATTTGTAAAAACCCTTAGAGCATTTTAGGGTGACCAAAGGGTTCATAGACACCTTTGGAGCATTTTAGGGTGACCAAAGGGTTCGTAGACACCTTTGGAGCATTTTAGGTTGACCAAAGGGTTCATAGACACCTTTGGAGCATTTTAGGGTGACCAAAGGGTTCGTAGACACCTTTGGAGCATTTTAGGGTGACCAAAGGGTTTGTAGACACCTTTGGAGAATTTTAGGATGACCAAAGGGATCATAGACACCTTTGGAGCATTTTAGGATGACCAAAGGGTTCATAGACACCTTTGGAGTATTTTAGGTTGACCAAAGGGATTGTAGACACCTTTAGAGCATTTTAGGGTGACTAAAGGGGTCTTAGACACCTTTGGAGCATTTTGGGGTGACCAAAGGGTTCGTAGATACATTTGGAGGGATCCCTTATCTTATGGATCCCTTTTATATACACCCCTTCTATATGGGTTATCGCTAGACTCACTAGGGTGGTTGTGATGGTGGTGGAATGAATGACGGTGGTCGATGTGGGAGGCGATGAGCTTGCTCTTCAAGTGGCAAAAGCTATCACTAGATGGGATGTTGTACTGGGAACATATGTAGATAAAATTCTTCTTTATCATCCAATGGGATGACCTACTCATATTCCTCATCTAAACTAGGGTAATTTATGGGTGTTATACCATAGTATGATTCATCATCTATTGTCCATTCATGAGGAAGACCTTGATCCTCTTCCTCACTATCATATGGAAGGGTATGTGAACCTTCACCCACTTTCTGAGATTGGGTGAAATTGTGAGATAATCCTTGATCTATCATATTTATGGGAAAGTAATCTCCCAATGAGTAGACATGATTTGGATTAGCATAGGGATCATGTGCAAGCTCATCCATATAGTTTAGACCTAGGCATTCTAAACTCTCTGTGAGGACATCTAAAGGTACCAACTTGTTATGTCCCAAACCAGATTTATCATATGGTAATTGATATTGTGGCTGGCAAGGAACATGAGTACCTTGTTCATATAACCCTAGACCATAGCCATGCCAATGGTAGTGATGGAGATATCGCAAGGCGTAGTCAAGATTTGACATGTAATTTATGTCCTCAGATAAAGGTTCCTCATCTTCTTCTTGCTGAGGAGATGGCTATGTTCCATATTCAATACCCCCATATATAAAATTTGTTTGATTGGGTGGTATACCTAGAGGTACAATGCTACCTATGGGGAGACGAGGTTGTCCCATATCTTGCACCATCTCAATGGCTGGAACGGTTGTGATGTTCCTCACTAGGTACTCTCCTAGACCTGTATTAGCCAAATGGATTGTAACCTGGGATGGTGAAGGTGGAGGATATGGAAGTGAGGCTTGAGATGACTCAATGTGTACCTCATGATATGGTTCCTCGTCTGCTAGACTAGGAATATCTTCTATAGAGATGGTGGAAATTATGGGAGGGATCTCATCGATTGGCCTCTTTGACATGTTCCTCTACGGAGGATCTAGCAATGACGAAGGTGTTTTTGAAGTTGCCAATGATGATGATGGTATGGAGGAAGATGGTAATGGGGTAATGGAAGGTGATGGTGATGGAAGTGGACCCTGAATAGATGTGTTTAGTTGGAAGTCCACATGAGTCGATGGTAAGGTTGACTCGGGGATTTGTTGCACCAAGTTGCAGTACTTAAAGGGCTCAAGGTCTGCAGAGATGTGTACCTACCCTTCATAAGTATACTTTAGACATTGGTGAGTGATGGAGGGGACACACTTCATGTCCCAGATCCAAGGTCTGCCCAGCAATATGTTGTAGGCCATTGCACCCTCCAAAACATGACACAATGTTGGTATAGTTTTGCGTCCCACCTGAATGGGTAGGACTATAGTGTCGACTATGGAGCATATCATATCATTGAATGCTCGGAGGGTGTAGGTGGATGCAACAACATGGGATGTTGGAAGTCCTAGATGTTTGAGAGCACTAGTGGTTATTATGTTACTTGATGAACCAGTGTCAATTAAAACTCTCTTATATGGTGTTCCATTCACACATGCAATGATGTGTAGAGGAGGATCAACCACATCACTCGCTATCGGTTTGAGTTCATGCTCATGGAACGTGATCACTGGTTCCTTACACTATTGCACATGCCCCACAAAATTGATAAAGGAGTTAGACTCATGGGGTTGTAGATCAATCAACTTAAGAATATCCATAAGAGCTTCTCTATGAGGTGGAGATTGTTGAATAAGCTCGTATATGGAAAGTCTAGCCGATGTTGTTTGTAAGCTTTGAGCAAGCTTACTTTTTATTGTAACCACTGGATGAGGTGGAAGGCTTTGCACTGGAGGTGGTGGAGGCTGTGACGTTGATGGAATATCGCTTGAAGTTGTAGGTGGTGCAACTTGACTTGGGTAGCATCTATTCCTGGTCACAATACTAACCATCCCGATGAACCCTTGTTGAGGGGTGCCACCTTGACCTCATTCATTTGTTTGGTAGGAGCTTCATGTACCTCATGAGTGGGTAATGGGTCTTTGAAAACACCCATTTATTGGTTGCTTGTGGTGAGAGGATTATCCACTTGAAGGTCATTCCTCTCGATCATATCCTGCACTAGGTTTTTGAAACCATAGCACGTAGGTAAGTCATGCCCAATATGCCTATGATATCTACAAAATAGATCTTCTCGACATCCCATAGGATTTTGTTTGCCTATACTTGGGTCTATAGGCTTGATTTATGGCAAAGTAATCACTTTGGAAGCCCATAGATGATCGAATAGGGAGTCCATTGACTCAAAGAAGGGCATATACTATCGCCTAGGGTGACGTTGCTAATTTTACCCTTGATTTGCTTGGGTGTTATTGTTGTAACTCGCAGGAGGAGGTTGGGCCTGATAATTTACCTTTTGAGGAGGTGTTGTTTGTGCAGGCCCTGGGACATTGATGGCCACTTGATTGACCGCTGTTGGCTTTGATGGTGTCAGATTTCCCTTTGGATTCTTAGTCCACTCCTTATTGCAAGGTTTTGAGATCTCCCCCTCTTGAATCTTAATATCTTCTATGGTTCTAGCCTATGCTAGAGCATCTTCAAGAGTGGGATACTACTGGAGTTGTAACAATAATGATATTGGTTTTAGATAACTCTTTGAAAACATTCGAGTCAACTCAAACACTGGAAATAGGTAGGGTAGCTTAGCTAGAAGCATTCACCACCTATTACCATAGTCTGTGATAGACTCATCTTCATATTGTTTTAACCCTGTAAGGTCGGTTAAGGTCACCTTTCTCTTGGTATTGAAGGTGAAACATTCCAAGAATGCATCTGCAAATTGTTCAAAGGTATAGATATTGTGCCTTGGAAGTTGATTAAACCACTCAATGGCTAGGCCAGAGAGGGTAATAAAAATATTCTCAAGAGTAATGCATCATTCTCCTGGATACTGAAGCACTGGTTCATGAACCTAGTGACGTGCTCTTGTGCATCTTCCTCTCCCTTAAATCTATCCAATTTGGGTATTTTAAAATGCTCAGGGTATGGAGGGGAAGGTATAGATGGATGCAGTGGTTGATTGTGCAACTAGTGCATATTACTCTCTATAGTAATGCTCGATAATCTCTAGAGTCCCAGTTGTCTTACTCTCTATAGTTTCCATGCGCTCAAGCAATGCTCGATACACATCAGAGGATTTAATCTCCTCTTATTTATTTTGGACCCATGGAGGGGGTGAGGAATGTTAAGCATATGTTGAGGTGGTTGATTGTCATCAACCATACCTCCAAAAGGTGCTTCTAGGTATTCCTCATCTTGTTCCAAATCATCATAAGCCCCATAAGGTGTTTCTTGAATGGGCCTACAAGGAGGAACTAACGCCTGCTGAAGGTGATCTATGTTAGGCCTAGTAGGTAAGTTTTGATCAGGCCTAGGAGGTCGAGGTGGCAACATTTGATTAGGCCTAGGAGACCTATTTTTATGGAAAGTGGGTTGCCTCTGATGAGCCTCCTATCTATGCATGCTTGGGGTAGGAACCCCATTGTGCAAGGTTTCTTGAATCTGCTATTCAAGTCTTTGTATTTCTAAATAATGATCTAAGAGATCCAAGCATTGTTTATCTAACCAAAGTTGATTAAACTTAGCTTGATGATCAACATACCTTTTGACTAGTTGGTTTATCTACTCAAGCTGTGTGAGGCCTATGTGCCCTAGCACTATTTCCCTGATACCTATCCTATTCAAGAGGATTTGTGAGGTCTACTACGAGTTTCCCTTGATTGAGAGAAGTCACATTTACTTGAGGTTCACTCCTAAACATATGTTCTTGGTATTCTGTTGGCGCAGAGGCACATCGTGCTTGCATGGAGTAATTATGTTGAGGATAGTCAAGAATTTCCTCATGCTTTCCTTCATCAATGAGGAAGGTAGGGATAGAATTGGCTCACCCCATGCGATGAGTATCATACTCATCTTGATATTTGTACTTTGGATAAGGGCGATTTGAGAGTGTAATATGATCATTTAGCCCTACCCTTGGTGTATAGTCTTGATCCTACACACAAGTGTGCGAGGTAGACCAAGCAGGCACGTGAATGCATGGTATTTCTCTATGTGTAGGTGCCTCATTGCATGGTTGCCTTTCTTGAAAGAAGGTATTTGACGTGTCCATACTTGGGAAGTAATTTCCCTGATTGGGACTATGACCTGTAGGGGTGCCTTGTGTAGGGGTAGGTCCCTTATCTGACACTCTAGGACTTGGGAGAGTAGGAGGCCACCAAGGAGGGATAACCATGTCCTTGGGGTCAAATCAGAGATGATCTACATCTCCTTGCCTACTCCCTGCAATGTCAACCCTTAAGTGGGCTTGGCTATGGGTATATACCATGACTACTTTTTCTAAACCCCTACATGATTATCTCCTTTACAAATTTTAATGATTCAAACACACAAAAATAGAAACACACAAGAATACAAATGTTTATCTCTTTTAAAGATTGATATGTGTTCCTAAACTGTTTAGTGTGTTTTTGATTTGTTGTTTTGTAAAAAAATCTCTTTTCATGTGTTTGAATGTTGTTGATGTAATTCTCAATTATTTAAGGGATTTCACCTGTATACTCACAACATGACAAACGACAATGAAATTCTGGTCACGTGAACCAACCAAAGTATGGATATGAAGCCCATACCCGATCAGGGAGCACAAGTCCTACCAATCCTCACCCATATTGACCATGGGTAGCGATACACCCTTCGAAGAGGAGTGCATGCTATTTTCCATGGCTAAGATGGTTCTTGGAGCTGGCTTTGGCCAAAAATAGGGTTCGTAGGATTTGAGCCAATGGGTGGAGATGAAACCCACTGTCGTTGAACTCTATTAGTGGTTGGGGATGAATTCCAACTCACTAATATTTAAAAGTGACGTGGTGTGTGTGGTTCCTTTTATAATTAATGAAAGTAAACAAAGTAGCATTCAATGACTCTTCACTAAATGCATAAGAAGTGTTTTACTTTCAGAATTAGATGCATAAATAAATAAGGAACCTACAAAATATTTAGCCTATATGAAAACCTAACCCTTAGGCAGGTCACACGTAGGAAAACCACTCAAATGCATATCTAAGATTGTTCTTTTCCCTAGTTTTTTCTTCTATTTGCTACTTAGGAATTTAAGAAAGGGAAAATCTAGCTTTCAATCACCTAAGAAAGACATGAAACAAATCAATTTACCCTTTTCTAAACAACCTTAATGCAAATTGAAGGTTTAGGCACTTACCTTGTCTGTTCTGGAAGTTGCTGTTTCTAGAAATTTGAGCAGAAAACCCCTAGTTTTGTGGCCATCCCTGGGTGGGATGGCTGCAAATTTGGGGTCTGTCCCTGGGTGGGATGGTTGCTGTGGTCATCCCTGAGAGTTCCAATTAGGAATTCAGGGGCCATTTCAGTCCAGAACGACCAGAACCTGCAACATCCAAAGTGCAAAATCAAGGTTAAAAATCAACAAAATTGAAAAGGGACAAGGGTCCCACCATGATCACCACTGAAGAGCGTGAAAAATGGTGCACCTAACAAATGAAATTGAAATGCATCTAATGTTCTATTCTAGCATGCAAAAGAGATGATAAAGTAAGCAAATAAGTGACAAATAAGTTAAGAAAATGGGGGGTTTCTCCTTGTATTTATTAATTTTTCAAATAAGAGGTTACAATACATCCCCTTGAGGGCTTTCAATTTGATACATTTCAAGTTACAAAGTTTGAAGGATCCAATCCCTCCATGAACTTATGGCATGCTTTCAATGTTCCTCTCGCACTCACGATTGTGGAGTGGGCTTGCACTACCGCTACTTTGAGCTATATTTCTTCTACTCTTTAGCTCCTCCCTCATGCACTGGAATATCTGTACCTACACACAAGGAATTAAAATATGTTAATAGCATATGCGTATTATGATAAAATCCATGAAATGCATGTAGTATTGAATGTAAAAAGTGTAATCGACATATCTAAACTACTCCAAATGACATGAAAACTTAGTATGATGTATATAATATGATTTTGTAAATATCTAAGTAGAAATTGAAGTGATATTATGAGTAGAACCTATGGCCATCCCTGAGAGGGCCAACTAGGACTATAATCACAAAAACCATAATTACCAAATCAAAACCACTCCAAAATTCACCAAAATTGAATATGATGCTAATATAATGCTATTAAATTGATCTATACTAAAATTGGATCAAAATTGTGGGCCAATTCATGGCCATCCTTGAGAGTTCCAACTGGGACTATTAACCGTCCTAGGTGGGGATGACCACAAAACAGGGTGGTTTTTACCACCAATTCCACTTGGATCTAGTCTAGAATCCTCCTAGGGATGTTGTCATCAAATTTGGTAAATTAACTCATAGGAATTGATAGGTTTTGAAAAGGATGAGCGTATTTGGGGATGCCTTGAAAATACCTTCGATTGATGAGGTTTCCAAGGGCAAATACGAGGGTAAAAGGTGAGGGCAAATATCGATAGCACTTCATGGTCAATAATTGCAAAAGTCTCTCTGTAAAATTGAGTGCAAACACTCCAATTTATATCCCAAGAGGGCAAATGGGGCAAAGGGGCAAGTTTGGGCATGCAAGGCAGGTGCCGCCACTTGGCAATACCTTTGCCATGCATAGGGTGGAAGAGGCTTCCCATTTGGGCCTCCAATTTGTAGTCCCTAATGGCCATGATAGTCTCCCAATCTGTCATGAGTGATTGGGTGGGATAAATGGTAGAAATTGATTGCCATTTATCCCACCCTTGAATTTTTGAGGGGTCTGGACCATGGCCATCCCACCTAGGGATGGTTGCTTGTGGCCATCCCTAGGTGGGACGACCATGAACTATGGTCGTCCTAGGGTGGGACGACCATGGCTACATGGCCCAAAACCTCCCAAAAGTGGGGTAAACCTTCCCAAAAGTGGTTAGGACCCCTAATTAACCCATGAGGGTTACCCAATGGGGCCATATGGTGTCGATAAGAGTGGCACCTTGGCAGTCTTATCCGATTTACATGATTTTAGTGTCTACAACAGTGTTGATATTTTCTTGGTGAAATTCAAAATTTAGAAGGTAAATTATTGAAGAATATTATATATATTAATTAAAATGATTGCTAGTAATTGATTGTAGAAATATATTTGTTTTATGAAGAAGAATATACTTCACAAAAAAAATATGAAAAATATATTTGATAAACGAGTAAGTTGGATATGGTTTAATTGACTTGAAAAGAAATATAATATTTTGGTATTTGGATGGGAGTGGTCCCTAATATAAGACACATATATCTTAGTAAAATACAAATAAAAAATCAAACATTAAGGAAAAAGAATAATCAAATATAGGATCAATTGTGAGTAAGGAGTGAGCCTCACATTTTCTAGCTCTTAACATTTGAAGAAATTAAAAAAATAATGAATTCATACAATGAAAATTTTGGTAGCATAGAAGGAAAGTTACATTTAAGAATTAAGGATGCCCTAGCTAAAAGTATAATTGTCTGAATTGGACACAATGGAAATATCGATTTTATGATATTTTTGATTGAAGGAGTAGATGCAACAGTAGAAGTAATTATCAACTATGATATGATCAAGCATGATATATGGTTATTAAAATTAGAGGTTTAATATGTATGTTATATGGATACTAGATAAGTGCTTCAAAGATTCAAAATGGATCAAGTGGAAGAGGGGATTGAATTCAAATTATTTCATGACTTTTCTTCCTAAAGTTGTTTTCCTCACCATAGTTGTCAATTCAAAAATTAGGGATAAAATAATGGGTGGTGGTTCATATTTTATGGATATATATACCCTATATTGATGATTATGGAGTAATATTTTTTTATTTATGAAGAAATTTTTTAAAAGGCTTTCATTGTGGCTTAGGCTTTTTGGGTTTCCATATCAACTTATCAATATTGATATTTTAAAGAATATTTGAAATACCATAGGGGAGTTTATCTAGGAGGGGCCAACAACTAAGGAGAGAAATCATGTTTTATATACTCAAATATGTGTTTCTATGGATATTATAAAACCTTAATTATAATCCATTAGTGATTATAAACCATGAGAATTATATTAAGTAAATTATAAAAAATATTGCATTAAAATATGGCAAATATTATGAGACTAGATATGTAGTAAGATATTATAAAGAGAAAATTATGGAGAGAGAGAAAAAATTGGTCATGAGACCCACTTCATAAAGAAGCAAGGAAATCATACTCTTGTGGAAGTTGGATCAAATCAATAATATTCCACTCCAAAAAAATAGAGGTAAAGAAATCTTATTTTGCAACATCAAATGAGAAAGGCCATAATAGTTCACTTGGATCCACTATTAGAAGGAAAAAAATAAGAATATGAGAATGGAGGATGTACAATGTGCAAGTTCAATTTTAAAAGGAATTAAAAGTGTAAAGGAAGATATGAAGGAAAATTTAAAATAAAGGAGGGAAAAGTGGTGAAGTTTATTCCATTGTAAATCATATTCATTTTCTTGTAGTATAAATTCCTCTCCTTGATATTGAAATGAAATTAGAATAGAGGTTATACCTTACACTTAAGAGTTTTAAAAGTAACATAATAAATAAATTATTTTTTGTGATATTTATTGTAGTTTAGGATTTTGTAAATATAAGAATGTAAGTTTTGTGGAGGAATATATTTTTACATTACAATTTCCAATGAAATATAAAGAATAAAGTACTTTTGAGCTTATTCCTTGCACTTTAGATAGATGATAAATGCCACTATCAAAGGCATAAAATAATTGATGAGATTGAAAAATATGAAAGTGTTGATGGGAATGGAAAAAGGAAAATAATATCCAACAAGAAAAAAAGAGAGAAAATAAATATCAAAGGGATATTATATGGGAAACCAAAAAATAATTTTCACTAATATTACCAATAAGTGGGATGAAGTCCATAAATAGAAGCAAAAATCCATGTTGAGAATGATATCTTAAAATATTAAGGACATGAATAAGACGCTTAAAAGAATATATAATAGGTAATTGGCAATTTTTTATAGCCAACATACTTATAGGCATGGAAATTGGGTCATAGTTATTTTAGCTATTCATGGAATTGATCTTCACCTTGGAAAATTTTAAATTTTAGAAGGCAACAAACTAAGTGATATTTTATCTTCTAATAAAAATAGTATCAATGCATTTATTGTGTGAAGAATATCTTTGATATGAAAGAAAATGGAGAATATTTTTTTATAAAATTGAAGCAAGTTGAATATGGTTTAAGTATCTAGATAACAATGCCATGAGAGCAATATAATGCTTTATTATTTTAATGGTAATGGCCCCAAATAGAATCCACATACAACATATTTTAAAATTATAATCAAACATACAAATTATAATTATTAGATGAATGGAATTATTACCTATGACATCGTCAACGTATTATATCCCTTTCAAATTTTAGCATTATTTTAAATAAAAATAAATAGTTAGATATATCACAAATATTAGTGTAAACATTAACCTGACTAATAAAATTATATGTTCCATTGATTGGCCAAATAAGATCAATGATACAAATAGTAAAATTTTCATGTAGTCAATCAATGAGAAAGGATCTCGTCATATTTTGTAATAAATATTTTATTATGGGTGAAGGTTTACCCCATTGTCAACATGCTAATTAAGGGATAATCTAGTTTCAAAGTGATGACAACTCACAATTGAGTGTAAATCATAAGGGTTATTTGCATTGAATTTCGCATATGGTTTTTGAAATAAAATATTGTGAACTAGGGATATGGTTTTCATCATTCCATATTCATCTCAACATAATTCCTTGTCATTGATGAAATAATTGGTTTTAAGAAGTTATTGAGAGAACTTGCTGAGATTTTCATTTTATTAGGGATTTATCTATTTGACCTCACTTCAAACGTTGAAGAGATAATAAAAAAGATATGTTAATTTGATAGGGTCTAAAGGTAAAATTAAAAAAATGTTGGTGTTCAATATATCATCCATTAAAAGGACTTTGAGCAAAATATTATAAACAAAAATTAGATAATAACTATGAAATAATTCAATAAAATAGAAAATCTACATATTGTAGAGGCAAAGGGAGATAAAACAAGAAGAAAGATAAATTTATAGGAATAGGAATAAGAACTATATTGACAAAAGATATGATAGCAAAATATGACATGGATCAATTTGATGATAAAATTATACAAGGTATGCAAAAATGATAGTTGGGATTATGAAAAGGTAAACGAAAAAAAATGTGTTAAGATATTATGTTTAGGGACATATATTTTAAATATCTTGATTATTCCAACATTATTAGAAAATTATATAGTATCCCTATTACAATATATGCTAGGTCACATTGGGTAGCTTTATAAACATATCCATAATTTTCATCCATAAGCAACACATAATTTAGAAAATTGTTAAAATGTGAAAGGTAGGATTAAGTTAAAGTAGAAGTGTATTGAATGTATATTGATGAATATTGACTTTATAAATAATTTTTAGTTCTTATAGATATGTTAATATAAAATGAATAATTTGATAAATACTTGAGTTATTTCCTCAAATATTTTATTTTAGAAAAACTATTTGACATCAAAAAGTGAGAAAGTGGACCCTTCTAAGATGAATGACACATATATGTTGACAATTTGTATTTTTGCTTACTATTTTAAAATAATTAAAGCTTTAATGGGGACTTCATATCTAATAAGTAGTAGCTGGTTCACCATGATGCTCAAATTCAGGTTGCTTAATTGTTTATATTTTTCTTGTGTTTTAGATGGTTCTTATATATATATTTTATGTATGGTGAATTGGAGTAAAATAAGTTTTAATATTATCTTGTAGATAAAATGAGTATTGCATAGAGAAATATATCATTTTAGAGAAATTTTATAGATCATCATACATTTCAAAAAACATGAGGCCCAATGAAGAATGCGTTTGTTCTATAAATTAAAAGTTTTAAAATAAATGGTACATTAAAAATATGAAACACATTATTCTTATATTTATAAAAAAATTTATTAATTTTTTTTAAACAAGATAAAAAAATAATATACTTTGTTTGGATAAGAACCCTAAAAAAAGGTATTAAGAAATTGTGAGGTTGTTATAAACAAGATATTTATAGATATAGAAATTGAGCAACAAATATTTTAGCCATTACCGGTGTTGAATTTCATCTTGGAAAATTTTAAATTTTATAAGGCATATGATATAAAAGGAGTTGATTGTGGAAACTTAGTAGTTTAAGGAATATGGAGAATATCTTTGATCGAAAGGAAAATTTGGATATGCTTTAATTAACTTGTTAGAAATGTAATGAAAGCAATGTAATATTTTATTTTTGTAATGGGAGTGGCTCCCCATAGAAGATACACATAGCTTATTAAATATATATATAATTTATTGGTTTGTTCATACTTAAATAGTTAAAATGTTATAAAAAATAATAACTACAGTTAGTTTACATAAATGTTAGTCACTTAATTTTATTTGATGATGTCAATATTACACCATAGGGGATATTGGATAATATTATTACATATCATCACAAGGTATGAGAAGTTGAACTATTACACCTCACAAGAGGTTGAGAGAAGTTGAACAGTTAGATGAATGTGAAGCACCAAAAGTTTCTTGAAGCAACCAAGAGATATTATATGACTATATGTAAAAATATATGTGCAATAAAAAAAATATTGTATTTAAAATAACATCAATGGTATCATACTATTAGGACCCTATCTTGACACTATTTTTGTAATACTCATATGATGATGTACTGACCCCTTTCCAATGTGGGGATCCCTTTATAATATTATTTTTGTAATACTTTCTAATGTTATGTGGTAAGTAAGGCACCTAGACAAGTGGGGCCATCTTATGTAACCATTATCAAGAATGTAACCAATGTTTGGTAGAAGATTCTAGCTCAAGTGATATTTTGCATGTAAGCCAACACTTGAGCATTAGGTTAGGGTTGCATGAAGTGTATATTTAAATGACATGGGTTTATGAATGAATGTATATTTTGAAAATTAATGAAAGTATTGAATGAGGCTGCCCCATCGAAGAGGCCTATGATTTTGTATTATTTTATGAGATTTTTTTATTTTTGCACTTAATTTGAGTATTGCAACAATTTATGTTTCAAGTATTTATGTTCATTTGCAATATTTGTGTGAGTGAGTTTATTTTTAATAGTATGTTCCTAACAAGTGGTATCAAAGTGCTTTTTAGGGTTTAGTTCCACTATGACTACGATAGTTCTTGCCCATCCATTCTAACTGTTAGATATAATTTTTTAATGTTTTCCATTTTTTGTTTATCCTTTATCTAAAAAAACAACAAAAATGTAGCCCTTTTTTTTACAATAGGTTATTAGGTTAGAAATATTATGTTGAGGGTTTTAAAATATCATGAAGGATTTATAATTATTAGTTAAGCTATATTTCTCATAAAGCATCTAGTGAAGTGAGGGATGGTTATGCTTCAATACCCATGCCTTAGATAACACCCATCTATGGAATTTAGCTCCTATATATCTATAGGTATATCAGGAGACCACCAAGGATTATGAGAAACCTTTAGCCCTAGGAATATTTTTTAGCCTTGTATTATCAATGGCATGTGTGGAATCTTCCTTGAGTAGTAACCTAAAATATTGGTCTAAGAACTAGCATTCATCATTATGGTATAATAGAGGTCCTATGGCTATTACATACACTTTGTATTAGCATAACCTAGTTTTGTAAAATTTTAACCTATAAAACACCTTCCTATAGAGTAGCCCACATTGGGTGAACCATGTTAAATTGGTGTCTCTATTATGTGTGATGATTTATGCATTGCATTGATTACTATTATTTATATTAACATTGATAATATTGGATAATATTGTTTGGGAAAGAAAAGTAAAAATTGGTATTATATTGTTCACCCCCCTCTCAGTATAAGATTGTGTTCTTCAATTGGTATCATAATGGGTTCTTTCGGAAGAGTTTAACAGCTTGAAGGAAAAGTATACAGGAACACATGTATTTTAGAGTGGATATGTAGCAAATAAGGTACCATTATTTGATGGGAACAATTACGCATTCTAGAGTGTAAGAATAAATATTTACCTAATGGCACAAGAAAATGAGACATGACAAGTAGTTGAGGATGGGTACACACCGCCAGCTACTCCTCCCATAAATAAATATGGTAAGATTCTACATATGAATAATTCAAATGCAATGAATGCAATATTAAGTGGTTTACGTGAAGCAAAGTTTGTAAAATTTATGCATTTCACATTAGCAAAAGATATTTGGGAAAATTTGAAGAAAACATATGAAGTAGACAAAAAGGTCAATATGGAAAAATTGCAAAATCACAAGAAAACATTTGAAGACTTGAAAATGAAGGATGAGGAAGACATTGCTACATACTTACTTCATGTGGATGAAGTTTTTATGCAAGAACTTGGGTTTAAATTTGAAGAATCAGATGTTTGTCAAAATATTTTAAGGTCACTCCCTATGAGGTATAGTGAAAAGGTTTCAGCCATAGAAGAAACAAGATATATTGAAACTTTGACTAGGGATGAGTTACATGGAACTCTCACAACTTTTGATATGAGAATAGGAAAGGATACTATCTGCAAGAAATAAGTAGCCTTCAAAGTAGCAAAGAAGACAAAATATAAGAAGTCAGATTCAAGTGACGAGTCATCTAGTGATGAAGAAGCAAACTATGGCAGAAGGAACAAGGACTCAATAAAGCATAAAGGTAAAAAATAGTTAAGTGTTTCAATTGTGGTAAATATTATCACTATGCATCTAAATGTATAGAATATGGAGTCAGTAGTGGTGAAGAAAATTAGGATCATAAGAATAGGGAAGTAGGAAAATCTAGGTATAAAAAAAAAATAGATATGGATAAAACAAGCATGGAAATAAGTTTTTATAGAGGTATAAGAAGATTTTTTATGCAGATAAGGCATGCAAGAGTTCAAGTGATAGTTATGGAAGATCCTAAAATAATGAAGAAGAAGAAATTCTATTTCTAGCAATAGAAAAAAATATGTTGAAAAAGAAGCTAAAAGGGAACAAAAAATACTCAAATATTTTAGGTGTGGTAACTTTGGTCATCTTGAAGATCACTATACAAGGAATTGGTTTAGTGATAGTGAAGAAGAATATGAATATGCTCTTGAGTTTCTAGAGGAATAATCAGAAAATCAAGGCACAGTTGATATAGAATAAGTACTTGTTGCTACCATTAAAGAATTGAAAAATATTATGAAGCAAATTCAAAATTGAAGGACCAGGTTCAAGAAGATGAGAAAACAAAAGAAAGACTTATACAAGATCTCAATGAATTGAGAGTTAAATTTGAAAATAGAAAATGAGTTGAAGAAGACATGATTGAAAAATTAAAGATAAAATAGCAAGAATGTGAAATACTGAAACATTAAGCTAACATTCTAAGGAAATGGTGAAGATCAAGCAACACAAAACAAATGATACACATGTATTTTTCCTTTGATCATGTCAGAGAACCAAGAATTTTCATTAATTTCATGCCAAAATGAGGATACAAAAGAAATAGCCCTTTTACAATTTCAAAAATTCCCTCTAATACCCTGTTTTCCCCTTTTTCCCGCCTAAAACAATGCATTTGAAATTTGAATTTCGGAGGTAAACTTTCCAGGGTCATAACTTCGCGCTCGTTGCCCCGATTGACTATTATTGCATGTTTTTGAAAAGGACACGAGGTAAAATAAGTAATGTAGGTCTTAGTTATTTGTGCTAAGGCCTATATCTAACTTAAAATCCTCAATATTGACCTCTAAGGCCTTCAAAATTCACCTACAAGTTTTACTAGTTTTCCTAGCAGGAATTTTTTTCACTAGTTTTTGATAGGGTAGGAGACACTAAAATTTACATATCTCCCAAACCACTTAGGATATTGGGATTATTCTTTCAAAATTGGGTCTATTTATCCACCCTATAAACAACCTAAACAAGCACTAGAACAAAATGAATTAAATACAATTTGGGTGATGCAAGATCACTCTTACACCGTTGGATGCTCCTGCATCAAGAAAGGACTTGAAAAGTTTAATAATAAGATATATTAGTTCAGGAAAAGCTCAAAATATTTGGATGATATTATCAAAACACAGAGATCTCCATTCATAAGGACTAGACTTGGTTTTGAAGAGGAACAAAGAGAACAAGGAGAGGAGTCAATCTCAAGCTCCAAAGAAGAAGAAGCTTCAGAAAAAGAGAGTGGAAGAGAAAGTGAGACTTATAAGGATAATTTGAAAAATAGAAGATTCACCAAGGAAGGAAATAATGCATAAATAAGGAATAGGAAACATCATAGGCAAGAATATACTAAGAGACCAGTGGGTCAAAGGAAATATTTCTTCAAAGGACGTTGCTTCTCATGTCACAGGTTTGGTCACAAGGCTATGCAGTGCAAGATACATGAAAAGAAGGAATATGGTTTCACCAAGAGAAATTTTAGAAATGGGCATCTCTTTCAAGGGTATCACTACTCTTGTAATCAGTTTGGTCATAAAGCAATTCATTACAGGATTCATGACAGGAATGAATATGGCTTCACGAGGAGGAAATTTAAGATACTTGCACCTTAAAGAAACCACAACATTAACTGTTATAAGTGCAAAAAATTTGGGCATATGGCCAAGTGGTGTAGAATAGATTTCTAGAGACAAGAAGGAATATGAATACTTAAAATAATCATAAGGATCAGTTGAAGAAGAAGGTGTACAAAGAAAAATAGCATTGTATGCTGGGAGTAGAGATACTCTCACCCCAAAATTAACCTTCCAAGGAGAGGAGGTGGGGAGGGGGATGAGCTAAGAGTCTTATATTTAGCCTTAAAGGTGGCCCTTTACAATTTATGTCAAAGGGGGAGATATTTGAGTTAGAGGGAGAGTATTCAGTCAGGGGGAGCAAAAATGAAAAAGGTAAAATAAATGCTTAAATAGAAAAGGTTACCATCAACAATAAAGGGGGAGATTGTTGGAAATTTGAGCATTTTTTTGTTGTCATTGATGTCAAGAGTTTTGATGTCCAATTTTGCATCATTGATGTCACAAGGTTGATTTTCCAAAATTTAAGGTTGTTTTTAAAAGTAAAAGGGTATAATATTATTTTAAATATTATATGCCTAAAGAGGCCTAAAAGGTAGAAGACCCAAGCAAAGGGAAGCAAGTTTAAATAATATTATAATATTTAATATTATAATATTCAGGTAAAAGAAAGAGGTGAGAAATAACAAGGTCCAAGGAATCATTAAAAATATATATCCCCAACAAGACCCATTGAGCAGATTATAAAGATTGACAAAATTTTTAATTTAATTTATTTAAATTAAAATATTTTAACCTAAAGGTTAAAATTTTAATTTAAATAATTAATGGTGCAAAGTTTAAAGGTTTTAAATTGAATTTAAAATTTGAAAGGGCCAATGTGTTTTAATGCAAAGGATAAAATATTAATAGGAAAATATTTTCATTTCCATAATATCTCCAAGCAATTATTCAAATGCCCAAGTAATAGTAAATCAAGCACTGCATTTTCGAGAAGGAAGAAGAAGCTCGAGTGTTGTTTAATAAAAGGAGGTAGCTATGTTTCATTTCTAGTGACACAAGGAAAAACCATCCCAAGGTGTTGGTTAGTGTAGATGATGGTCCAAAATGTGGATAAGGCACTTATGAGGAGCAAGTTGTGGTTTCAAATCTCAAACAATTCGTTTTGGCAAAGGAGGAGAGAAAGTTTTGGTTTTCGTTGAAATTAGTATGATAGCAATAGTAGGAGAGCGTGGACCTTTGGTTCTATCTAGGAATGTAGCCCAAGCAAAATTTTAGCCTTGTTCTAAGGCACTATAGTGGCATAGGTCACGGGTTCAATTTTTCTGGTCGTTGAGCGCTAGTCATCGAAAATGTGGGCAACAGTTTTGGTGACGTGGACCAACAATTATAAGGTATACAATTTTAAATTATTTTTTCCAAAGTCTTTTGAAATGTAGAGGTTGGTTTGAGGCCGCATGATAATTAAAGGGCATGTGTTAAAAATCTGAGAGAGTCGTAAGGATTTTTGAAATAATATATTATTTTTTGATGCTTAGAAAATAAAACATTGGAGATTATAATGTGTTAGAAAATGAACTTCATTTTTATGTATTGAATATTATTTTGAGAAGATTGGAGATTATAAGGTGTTAACAAGGGAAATTTATTTTTATGTATCAAATATTATTTTGAGAAGATTGGAGATAATAAGGTGTATTTGTGACTTGATATTTTATTGTATTTCTTGAATGGTGAAATAATTATTGAGAAGAATATTTGTGGATATTTTGAGATAGATTGTTGCTATCTAACCTAGAATTGGCAAGAGGATTTTATTTCAAGTAAAACAGGTTTTGAAGACATATCTCCATCAAAGCAAAAAGTTATGGGAACATCATCGTTTGTTTAAAATTTTGGAATGAATGTTGTAAAACATAAGGTGAAGTGAAAAGGATTGTTTGATAAGCATTGTTGGAAATATTGAGTGAATTATAATATGCTTTATTGGTGAATGTTTAGAGAACATTTGAAATAGAATATTGAGGACTATTTGAGTTAGGATTTGAGACCCGCATTATGCACTTTGTTTGAAGAAGTATGAAAATACTTGTTTAGGTTTTGTGAGCAAGTTTTGTTTTATTGATTGAATGAATGAGTGAAATTCTTGAGCATTGGTTTTGAGTGATATTGATAGTGATTGTGCAAAATTTAGAAACCAAAATTTTGAAAGCGACAAAATTAATGATTGAGTAGAACATATTGAGTTTTTTATAGAGTATATCACTCTCTATATGTTACAGAGGTTAAATTTTTTTTGAATAGAATATGTCTAAACTGCTTCAAGTTAAAGGAATTACTTTGAAGATTAGACAAAGCAATTGAGAGTATTGTGTGCTTGATATGAGATTGTTTGAGCATATCTTGTGAGTTATTTTGAGCATGTGTTTGAGCAGATTGAGCAAGTCTTAGTGAAGACTTGAAAGCAGATTTGAAGCAAGTCTTTGTGAAGACTTGAGAGCAAATTGAGCAAGTTCTTGAGAGGACTTGAGGACAAATTTGAGGTAAGTCTTAGTGAAGACTTGAGAGCATATTTGAGGTAAGTCTTAGTGAATACTTGAGAGCAGATTTGAGGTAATTCTTAGTGAAGAACTGAAAGTAAATTTGAGGTAAGTCTTAGAGAAGACTTGAGAGTGTACTTGAGGTAAGTATTATAGAAGACTTGAGAGCATATTTGAAGCAAGTCTTAGTGAAGAATTGTGAGAAAAGTTGATTGATTGATTTGTTCAATATTTGTGTTAATTCTTGGGGAAAATCGAAGAAGAGTTAATTTTTTATTGGATAAATATTTGTGTTAAGGCTTGAGGATATATTTGAGGATAAAGTTTTGTGCAGATTTTGCTAGACCTGAAATAGAGTTGAACAAATTCGTACTAGACCGAGGATATTGTTTAGTGCAAATTTGAGACAGATATTGAGTAGATTTGAGAGTAATAATTGGAGGTTATAGAACAGAGGATAATAGTCTATAGTGGATAAAGATTCATTATCCAGGGTAGTGAGGATATACGTCATACGAGTGAGGATAGAGGTCTTCTGTGGAAAGAGATCTGCAAGCAAGTGTAGTGGGGGTATTAGTCTTCTAGAAGATCATCAACTAAAGTAGAGGGAAAATAGTTCTCCTATGGATAGAGTTACACAAACCAGAGTAGAGGAGAAAGAGTTCTCCTATGAATAGAGTTCCACGGACCAGAGTAAAGGAGAAATAGTTCTCCTATGGATTGTGATCTATGAACCAGCTACGAAGATAGAGTTTTTCTATGGAGAGAGATCAATGAACCAGTTGAGGAGAAATATTTCTCCTGGGTCAAGTTCCACAAAATAGAGAAAAGAGGAAAGAGTTATCCTATGGAGAGAGATCCACAAATCAGAGCATTAGGGGATTGGTGTCTCCTTTGGATAGAGGTCCATAAATATTGTAGTAGGGAAGTGATTCCCAAGAGAATTTGTTGAGAAAATATAGTAGAAATATTTTCTCCATGGAGAAGCCCACATTGGTTGAACCACGTTAAAATGGTGTCTCTATTGTGTGTGATGATATATGCATTTCTTTGATTACTGCTATTAATATTGCCATTTATAATATTGGATAATATTGTTTGGTAAAGAAAAGTAAAAATTGGTCTTATAATGTTCACCCCCCTTAGTATAATATTTTTTTCTTCATAATAATCAATATGGGGTCTATCAGTGTTAAAAATAGTTAAGAATCACCTCAATAATAGTCAGGTCAGGGTTTTCAGTTATCAGTAATAGTTTTGTATGCTAGTAAAAAAAATATAGAAGGTAAAAATAGTCAGTGAAAAAGTCAAAAAAAACAATCATCAGTATAGGAAACCATAATTTCAATAAAATCTAGTGTAGAGGCAATATTGGTAATTGATAATTCAAGGATAGTGTTTTAAAGGGTTAGATGACAAAAAAACTTAACTTTTAAACCAAGACTCCAAGAGGGAAACTGACCACACCACCCACCTCAAAAACAAAGTAGATAAAATACAGTTTGGAGTGTCCAAAACTAGTGTTGTGGGATATAAATCATTGTGATTATTTTTTTGAAATTATCATTTTGATATATAATACCCAAGAATGTTTTTTGACTCCTTACTAAAAATAGTAACTTCTGAAACCATACTTCTATTTTTATTAAGTCAACAACAATTTTTCTAATCACACCAAAATGGCTACTAGCACTCATGGATACCAAAATCAGGAAGAACAAGCCCAATCCTTGTAGGGAATAAGTTTCACACTTAGTAACCTTGTCGACATGATTCAAAGTATGCAAGATGATGTGCAATGTTTGAGAAGTGACCATATTGGCTCCAAAGACAACTTTGAAGACAATTATTATAGCTTGAGACACTACTTAAGGATGGTCTAAAGTTACTTGAGTGTCATGACAAATGACTCAATCGAGACAAGGAAGGCTCTCACACCCTTTTTGACCAGGATAACCCTTTAAAATGCCTAAATTAGATTTTTTTAAGTTCAATTAAAAGGATGCAGATGGGTGGTTGTGTCATGCAAACCAGTTTTTCTAACTTCATAATGTCTCTAAATATTTTTGGATCACTATGGTATATTTCAACTTAAAATATAAAGCTTTACAATGGTATCAATGGTTATAACACACAGTTATCAACCCTTCTTTGGAAGTTTTTGAGTCCCACTTACTCACTCATTTTGGTCCTAGTGAGTATGAGGACTTCACATGAGCATTAACCAAATGAAGATAAACCTCTACAATTTGTGACTAACAAACCTAATTTGAGAAGCTAGCTAATAGGGCCAAGGGGTTGAACGAAGTATTTTTTGACTTTTTTCATCAGTGTATTGAAGGATGATCTCAAGGCTAAGGTCAAGATGATGAAACCACATACTATGATATAGGCCATAATCTTGGAGTGGTTGGCTAAAGAAAAATATTTAGATCAATAGAGGCCATAAAAATTTCCATAGGATAAACCCTATTTTTCTTCTATGTCCACATCTAAAGCTAAAAATAAACCTACCCCCTACATGTTCTTGACAACCGAAGAAATTGATGCTCGATACACCTAAGGTTTATGTTAAAATTATGATGAAAAGTATACATGAGGGCATAGACAAATCCAAAGAAAGATATTATTTATTAATTTCAAGGACCCAACAAATAGTAAACCACTTGAGGCTGAAGTAGAAACATTAAAGGAGGCACCACAAGATAATGGAGACACACAAGAAGAATCACCACCCATTTTTTTGTTCATGCTCTTGCAAGGATTACTACTTGACAAACCATGAAAATCATAGGATTTTTCAAATACAAACATCTTACAGTCCTCATTTATTTATGAAGGACACACAACTTTATTAATTATTGAATAGCTAAGGAATCCAATTGCTACATACGTACATGCAACTCCTTTGAGGTTATGGTAAAAAATGGAGGGACCTTACCTTGGAAAGGAAAATGCCACAATGTAAAGTTGAAAATAAGGGACTATGAGCTCAAAAAAAATAGGTTTGCTTTTCAAAAAGGGATATGTGATAGGGTACTAGGATGGTTAGGTAATGTGGGTACCATCACTTAGAATTTTGTAGAGTTGTGGATGCAATTTTTGTAGGATTATAGATATTACACTCTTCATGGATCACAAGCAGGTCCTCCTCAGGTTATTGGTTTAAACTATATAGAGAAGTTGTTAATAATTCTTCTCATGGGGTAATCACTTAGATATTTTTAATCCAACCCACCACATCAGTAGAGGACACAATTCCTAATGAGTTACAACTCATTTTTACTAAGCATGATGTAGTTTTTGTGGAACTAATAGAATGACCATATCATTGCTCCATTAATGATTCCATACCATTGGTACCTAGTAATGTGCCACCTAACTATTGTAATCACAGTGACACTGAGAGGGGGGTGAATCAGTGTGATCTTTAAAATTTCTAATATATATAGTTTTAAATCCAACAACTATTTAAAACTGATAAACAAAATATCAAATGCAGCAAGACAGCATGACACACAACACAACAAATTAATGAGGTTCACCAATGTGGCTATTCCTCAAAATGACTGCTTGGACTACCATCCAAATCCAGTCAATGCAAAGCTACAATTTTACAAAATATTTTACCAGCACCAACTGGAAGGAGCACCAACCCCTTTGCTTTATCTGTTTCAAACAGAATGGAGCACCAACTCCTCATTTACCAGCACCTACTGGAAAGAGGCACCAACCCCTTATGCCAAGCTGCAACTTGGAAGTTAAAAATGGTTAAGAAAATTATAGAATAAAATTGTCATGTTATTTCTTACAGTCTACTATTTCTCTGTAGTCTTCTACTTCTGCACAACATGCTTCGCACTGTTCGACACTTCTGTGAACTTCTTCGCACTCTCTACAGCAATCGGATGATCATCCACTTCTGTTGTCTGGCCGCTATCACTTCGCACTCATAACTCCACCTCTGCACATTGCACTCTTAATTCACATAATCACGATATGCACACTTTGCTTCAACTCTAACTGCAACTTCGCACTCTGCTCGATTCGAATTTCACTTGCGCAATCACTCTGCTCACATTAACACTCAATCTTCATGCAGCACTTTCAAACTCGAAGTAACCCTCCTTTTATAGAAGAAATCTCAAACCCTAAGAAGCGTCGGCTGTGAAACCCTATAAAATGTCGGCTGCCAAACCCTAAAATCTGTTGACTGTAACCCTAAGAATGTCGGTTACAAAACCCTAGAAATTGTTGGCTGCAAAACCCTAAAATTCGTCGGCCCAGATTTAACTTTGTCGGCCTCAAACTCTTCTGCCACCTTTTTCACCTTCCTGTAGCTTATTGCCATGAAATAATAACATGTCGCAATATCGCGACACTTTTTATGGCCGTATGCCTTCTTGTCCTTGTTGTAACGAAATCATGACCCTTTTGGCTGTTGATAGCTTTGCCATCGTTCTTGTTGCGAAATCACGACACTTCAAACTTTTGCTGACGTCATCCTCATCCTTGTCACGAAATCACGATGCTTTCGACTTCCAACGGCTTTCCTTGCACCCTGTCGCGAAATCGCGACACTTTTAGCTTTCGCTGACATCATCCTCATTCTTGTCATGAAATCATGATGCTTTCGGCTTCCAGTGGCTTTCCTTGCACCCTGTCGTGAAATCACGACACTTTCAGCTTTTGCTGACGTCATCCTCAGCTTTGTCGTGAAATCGCGACGCTTTCGGCTTCCAGAGGATTTTCTTGTAGCTTGTCACGAAATCGCGACACTTTCAGTTTTTGCTGATGTCATCCTCATCTTTGTCATGAAATCACAATGCTTTTGGCTTCCGTACATTTCTTGCTTCATGCAGTAGCGAAATCACTACAACTTTGTGCCTTGTGCTTCCAACTTTGCTTCTACCCATGAAATTTTGACTTGTAACGAAATCGCTACACTTTTGAGTTCTGTGCTTTTGACTGGTAGCGAAATCGCTACACCTTCGCGTTGTGCACTTTTGACGCGTAGCGAAATCGCTACACCTTCGTGTTGTGCTTTTTCAACTCGTAGCAAAATCGCTACACCTTCGTGTTGTGTTTTTTCAACTTGTAGCGAAATCGCTACACCTTTGTTTTGAGCAGTTTTGACACGTAGCGAAATCACTACACCTTTGCTTTGTGCACTTTTGACTCGTAGCAAAATTGCTACAACTTTTCACTTAACACTTTCTCCTTGCTTCGGCCAGCGAAAATTCAACATGTAGCAAAATCGCTACAACTTTTCAACTTAACGCTTTCTCCTTGCTTCGGCCAGCGAAATTTCAACATGTAGCAAAATCGCTATAGTTTCTCGACTTAGCTTCTTGGCCTCCAGCATGTTGCGAAATCATGACAGTTTGCCTTGCACTTTCTCTCTCCTCATTTTTGTCACGAAATCGTGACATTTTTGGCTGTGCTTTCTCTCTCCTCACTTTCATCGTGAAATCATGACATTTCCAGCTGCGCTTTCTCTCTCCTCACTTTCGTCATGAAATCGTGACATTTTTGGCTGTGCTTTCTCTCTCCTCCGACCTGTCGTGAAATCACGATAGAAAACATGTCGCGATATCGCGACAGTTTTCTAACTTGTCTTTTTCTTCGAATTTTTGAAACTGGGTCACTCTTGTTTTCCTGGAATTGCACTTTACATAATCTGACTATCCTTTGAATTTCTATTCTCTGCATCTGAATGGCTTTTGAATTGTCTATCCACTGCATCATTGGATCTAACTGCCTGTGTTGACAACAATGACAAACTTCTTGCAATACCTTGCTCAATAATCTCCCCCTTTGGAATTATTGGCAACACCTGTATACATTCCTGTAACTCTTCTCCCCCTTTGTCAATAATACCAAAGGGCTATTGCAGACTCCCCCTGAGTCCATCCTCACACTTCTTAGGCACAATTTGTTGCATCTAGCACAAATTATGATCATGAGAAAAAGAATAGTCAAATACTCAAATGCTCCCCCTGAGAAAGTGATCCCTATAGCTAGTCACTTCTTAGGAAGTGTGACTACTCCTAATTTGCTTCAAAGGTACTCAAATACTTCCTTGGGCAAAGGTTTTGTGAAAATATCTGCTACTTGTTCTGTAGTTGGGACATAGTCCAATTTAACTTCTCCTTCTACAACTTTCTCCTTCAAGAAATGATACCTTATAGCAATGTGCTTTGTCCGTGAGTGCATTACTGGATTCTTAGAGATGTTAATTGCACTGGTGTTATCACACTTTATTGATATTGGTTCACTAAAATTAATACCTATATATTTCAAAGTTTGTTTCATCTACAAGACTTGTGTACAACATGTTGCTGCTGCAATATATTCTGCCTCAGCTATAGATAAAGAAACTGACTCTTGCTTCTTACTGTGCCATGCAACCAATCTGTCCCCCAAATAGAATACTCCTCCACTGGTACTCTTTCTGTCACCAACACATCCAGCCCAATATGCATCTGAATATGATATAAGAGTGAAGTCTTTGCCTTTTGGGTACCACAACCCATACTCCATGGTGCCCTTGAGATACCGAAAAATCCTTTTAACTGTTGTCACATGAGTCTCTTTGGGACTGGCTTGAAATCTAGCTACCATGCAAACTGCCTGCAGAATATCAGGTCTAGTGGTTGTTAAATATAGTAGACTTCCAATAATAGATCTGTACATGGTTTGGTCTACAGGTGGAGATTTGTCTTCTTTAATCAATTTGCAGCTTGTTGTCATGGGAGTGTTGACTGGCTTACAGTCCTCCATAGTGAACCTTTTTAGCATTTCTTTCACATATTTGATTTGGGAAATAAATATGCCTTTCTCATTTTGATTAACTTGTAGCCCAAGAAAGTAAGATAGTTCACCAATCATAGACATTTCAAATTCATTCTGCATCTTATTTGGTAAGTCTTTACAAGATTCATCTTTGTTACTGCCAAATATGATATCATCTACATAGACAACTAGAACAATGAGATGCCCACCTTCTGTTTTTACATACAGATTCATCGTCCACTAAACCTTTCTTGAATCCCTATTGAGAGAGATAATTATCTAGCCTTGCATACCATGCCCGTGGTGCTTGTTTTAATCCATACAGTGCTTTCTTTAATTTGCAGACAAGGTTAGGATCTTCACTAATTTGAAAGCCATCTGGTTGTTCAATATAAACCTCTTCTTCAAGTTTCCCATTTAGGAAGGTAGATTTTACATCCATCTGATAAAATCTGAAGTTCTTGTGAACTGCTAGTGCCAAAAACATTCTAATAGCTTCTAGTCTAGCCACTGGTGTGAAAGTCTCTTCAAAATCAATGCCTTCGACCTGTGCATAGCCTTTGCAAACTAGTCTTGCTTTGTTTCTAATGACCTGACCGTCTTCATTTAATTTGTTTCGAAATATCCATTTGGTGCTGATTACATTCTTATTTGCAGGTCTAGGTACCAGTTCCCAAGTTCTGTTCTTTTCAATCTGATCTAACTCTTCATTTATTGCTTTCATCCAACTATCATCTTTGCTGGCTTCATCTATGTTTTTGGGCTCAATGCTTGATAAGAGAGAGTAATTACTTATTACTTTCCTTCTTGTTTGAACACCGGCTATGGGATCTCCAATTATTTGATCTATTGGATGATTTTTCTGCCAGTTGCCAGTTTTAAATTTCTTATTTTCTTGTGCTTCTGAGTCATCGATTAAGTCAACTGAATCAATTGTAGGTTTTTTTCCTTCTTCATTTACCTCATCTCCTTCAAAAACATCTTCATATATTGGGTAGTTTTCCTCAAATTCAGTTAACCGTGTTCTACCTTCATAAAATTTAACATCTGCACTATCCACAATTTTCTTGAGTCTCTTGTTGTAGCATTTGTAAGCTTTACTTTTTGGAGAATATCCAACAAAGACACCTTCATCTGCTCTATCTTCAAATTTCCCGAGATTGTCATCAGTATTTATGATATAACACTTACAGCAAAATACTTTGAGATGTTTTGTTGTTGCTTTTCTACCAAACCACAACTCATAAGGAGTTTTTCTTTCATGAGTCCTTAACATATATCTGTTTTGGAGGTATACTGCTGTGTGAACTACTTCTTTCCAGAATCTGTCTGCTATTTTATTTTCTGCCAGCATAGTGCGTGCCATTTCTTGAACATTTTTGTTCTTTCTTTCTACTACACCATTCTGCTGGGGAGTTCTAGCTTCTGAATATTGTCTCCTGATGCCATGATTTTCACAGTATTCTAAAAATTCATTTGAAATGAATTCTCCTCCTCTATCTGATCGTAAACATTTAATCATTTTTCCTGTTTCATTCTCAACTAGATGTTTGAAGGATTTGAACATTTGAAAAGCTTCTGTTTTGTCTTTTAAGAAAAATATCCAGGTCATTTTGGAATAATCATCGATACATAACATAAAATATTTGTCTCCATTTATGCTTTGTGTTCTCATGGGTCCACATAAGTCTGTATGTATAAGTTCCAGAGGCTTGCTAGTGTGGTACTCTTTTTTTTTTAATTAAACTCTGGTTTGCTTTCCCTTCTGACATGAGGCACAGATAATATTTGAAGGTTTTCTAATGGTTGGAATATCTCTCACTACTTATTTTGAGCTGATTTTCACTAAGTTGTCGAAACTTATGTGTCCAAGCCTCTTGTGCCATAGCCAGTTCTCTTCTTCTTGTCCAATGAAGCACATACCTTCTGAATATTCTGAGAGTGTGTACATATTGCCAGACGTCCTTGAGCCGGTTGCTATTAATTTCCCGTTGTTTATTTTTCTGACTTCACAACCCTGCTTCTTGAAGACTACTTCATGTCCTTTATCACAAATTTGACTCACACTTAACAGATTGTGTTTCAGACCATCCACAAACAGAACTTCTTCTGACTTAATTTTCCCATCACTAATTTTGACGGATCCTTTTTTGATTATCTTGGTTCCATCATTGTTTCCGAACTTTATAGAGCCACCCTCATATTTCTATAGTTTTTCAAACTTCTATTTATCACCTGTCATATGAATTGAGCAACCATTGTCAAGAATCCATGGAACACATTTATTTTGAGATTTGAAAGCTGTTTGTACTATTAGAGATTCTTTTTCTTCTCTGAGTTGTTCTTTCTGTTTCCATTTTGTTTTGACCGTGGTATTGGATTCTAGCTTGGATTTCCCCTTTTCAGACTCTTGCACATATCTTTCAGAATGATTTCTACTTTGTTTTGCCCTATATGGTTGAACTCTTCTTCTTATCGATGCTGTCAGTTGGAGCAGTAGCAGGAGCTGTGTAACCATTGACTACTGCATTCTAGATGTCAAATCCCAAAGCTTGGAGATATGTTTACATTCTGATCTTCCAGAAAGCATAATTTGTTCTGTCAAACAGTGGTGCCTTGTTTGAAGAGAAACCTTCATCACCTGCCATAATGTCACTTATTGGGATCACCCTAGCTGATTGAGCCTATTCAGGTACCTGGCTCTGATACCAATTGTTGTAATCACAGTGACATTGAGAGGGGGGTGAATCAGTGTGATCTTTAAAATTTCTAATATATATAGTTTTAAATCCAACAACTATTTAAAATTGATAAACGAAATATCAAATGCAGCAAGACAACATGACACACAACACATCAAATTAATGAGGTTCACCAATGTGGCTACTCCTCAAAACGACTGCTTGGACTACCATCCAAATCCAGTCAATGCAAAGCTACAATTTTACAAAATCTTTAACCAGCACCAACTAGAAGGAGCACCAACCCCTTTGCTTTATCTGTTTCAAATAGAATGGAGCACCAACTCCTCATTTACCAGCACCTACTGGAAAAAGGCACCAACCCCTTATGCCAAGCTGCAACTTGGAAGTTAAAAATGGTTAAAAAAATTACAAAATAAAATTCTCATGTTATTTCTTATAGTCTGTTGTTTCTCTGCAGTCTGCTACTTCTGCACAACATGCTTCACACTGTCTGACACTTTTTTGAACTTCTTCACACTCTCTGCAACAATCGGATGATCGTCCACTTATGTTGTCTGGGCACTATCACTTTGCACTCATAACTCCACCTCTGCACATTGCACTCTTAATTCACACAATCATGATATGCACACTTCGCTTCAACTCTAACTGCAACTTCACACATTGCTCGACTCGAATTTCACTTGCGCAATCACTCTACATGCATTCACACTCAATCTTCATGCATCACTTTCAAACTCGAAGTAACCCTCATTTTATAGAAGAAATCTCAAACCCTAAGAAGCATTGGATGTGAAACCCTAGAAAATTTTGGTTGCCAAACCCTAAAATCCATCGATTGTAACCCTAAGAATGTCGATTGCAAAACCCTAGAAATTGTTGGCTGCAAAACCCTAAAATTCGTCGGCCCAGATTTAACTTTGTCGACCATAAAATCTTTTGCCACCTTTGTCACCTTCCTGTAGCTTATTGTCATGAAATAATAACATGTCATGATATCGCGACACTTTTTGTGGTCGTACGCCTTCTTGTCCTTGTTGTCACGAAATCGTGACCCTTTTGGCCGTTGATAGCTTTGCCATCGTTCTTGTTGCAAAATCATGACACTTCAAACTTTTGTTGACATCATCCTCATCCTTGTCACGAAATCACGATGCTTTCAGCTTCCAGCGGCTTTCCTTGCACCCTGTCATGAAATCGCGACACTTTCAGCTTTTGCTGACATCATCCTTATTCTTGTCACAAAATCGTGACACTTTCAGCTTCCAGCGACTTTCCTTGCACCCTGTCATGAAATTGTGACACTTTCAGCTTTTACTGATGTCATCCTTAGCTTTGTCACGAAATCGCGACGCTTTCGGCTTCCAGAGGCTTTTCTTGCAGCTTGTTGCGAAATTGCGACACTTTTAGCTTTTTCTAACATCATCCTCATCTTTGTTGCGAAATCACGACGCTTTCGGTTTCCGTACATTTCTTGCTTCATGCAGTAGCGAAATCGCTACAACTTTGTGCCTTGTGCTTCCAAATTTGCTTCTACCCATGAAATTTTGACTTGTAACGAAATCGCTACACTTTTGAGTTCTACGCTTTTGACTGGTAGCGAAATCGCTACACCTTCGCGTTGTGCACTTTTGACGCATAGCGAAATCGCTACACCTTCGTGTTGTGCTTTTTCAACTCGTAGCGAAATCGCTACACCTTCGTGTTGTGTTTTTTCAACTTGTAGCGAAATCGCTACACCTTTGTTTTGAGTAGTTTTGACACGTAGCGAAATCGCTACACCTTTGCTTTGTGCACTTTTGACTCGTAGCGAAATCGCTACAACTTTTCACTTAACACTTTCTCCTTGCTTCGGCCAGTGAAAATTCAACACGTAGCAAAATTGCTACAACTTTTTAACTTAACGCTTTCTCCTTACTTCAGCCAGCGAAATTTCAACACGTAGCGAAATCGCTACAGTTTCTTGACTTAGCTTCTTGGCCTCCAGCATGTCACGAAATCGTGACAGTTTGCCTTGCGCCTTCTCTCTCCTCATTTTCATCGTGAAATCATGACATTTCTGGCTGTGCTTTCTCTCTCCTCACTTTCGTCATAAAATCGTGACATTTCCTGCTGCGCTTTCTCTCTCCTCACTTTCGTCGTGAAATCACGACATTTTCGACTGCGCTTTCTCTCTCCTCCGACCTGTCACGAAATCGTGACAGAAAACATGTCGCGATATCGTGACAGTTTTCTAACCTGTATTTTTCTTCAAATTTTTGAAACTGGGTCACTCTTGTTTTCCTGGAATTGCACTTTACATAATCTGACTATCCTTTGAATTTTTGTTCTCTACATCTGAATGGCTTCTGAACTGTCTATCCACTGCATCATTGGATCTAACTGCCTGTGTTGACAACAATGAAAAACTTCTTGCAACACCTTGCTCAACACTAACATCATACCTTACCAATATCCCCATGCACTAAAGTAAAAAATTAATAAATTAGTACAATAATTGCTAAAATTTATGGTCATTTGGCCTAGCAAAAGTCCTTACTCTTCTCTAGTCGTGTTGGTTTGAAATAAAGATAAGTCTTGGAGATTGTGTATAGATTTTTGTGAGCTCAATAAGATCACCATTAAGAATAAATTACCTATTACGATGGTAGGAAATTTTTTGGATAAATTGCATGGTGCTATGATCTTATCCAAGTTAGATCTTTGCTTGGGTTACCATAAAATATGACTCAAGGAGGAGGATATTCCTAAAACTATATTCCATACTCATGAGGGCCATTAAATTTATTTTTATGCCATTAGGATTGAAAAATTCACATTCCACATTTTAGAGCCTCATGAAAAACATATTTCACCCATTTTTACGTAAATTTATTTTAGTCTTCTTTGATGATATTTTATTTTATGGTCACTTATGGGAAGAACACCTCATCTATGTAGAGCAGAATTTACAATTTTTGGCACAATATTAGCTTTATGTTGAGAGGTCCAAGTTTTTTTTGGGTTGACTAAATTAGATTATTTGGGACATATTTTCATCAAATATCGAGTTAAAATTAACCCTAAGAAGATTTAAATAGTTCAAGACTGGCTAAAGCCATACATTCTTAAGGGCCTTCATGGATTTTTGGGATTCATAGGTTATTATCACAAATTTATCCGCAAATATGGAAAAATTGTTACTCCTTTAATGACCATGTTAAAGAAGAATTCATTTACTTAGATAAATCTAGTTGAGTAGGATTTCCTTGATTTAAATATGATATGACAACCACTCCAGTATTAGAAATGCCTAATTTATCCAAACACTTTATAATTGAATGTGATTCTTAAGGAAATGGTATTAGGATTGTGTTGATGCATGAAACATACCCTTTGGCATTCACTAATAAAATATTTCAAGCCAAAATTTGGGCAAATCCACTTATCCAAAGGAGATGCTCAAAATTTTGCATGTAGTTACTCACTAACGATGCTATCTCATTGGGAGATATTTTTTGACTAGAATAGATCACCAAAGTCTCAAGTACTTACTAGATTAGGAGGTCACTACCTATGAATAATAAAAATATATTTCTAAACTCATGGGCTATTAGTATTATATTACCTATACAAATGATAAGGATAGCATTATGGTGGAAGCCCTCTCTCATAAATTTGAGGCACAAAGTATATTATATGCCATCTCTTCATCCATATCTCAGTGGATACATTCTCTCCATGAGGATGTGTTCAAGGATTTAGGATTACAAAACTTTGGTTTCCACACTTTGAACAACACTTATTCTCAATTTAGGATATACTTGGGATGATCAAGATTTACAATATCACCAATGCATTTTTATTCCCCACACTTCTCAACTCTAAGAACTCATATTGAAGTATATGAATGCTTCACCCACTATAGGGCTTTCTAAGTTCTTCAAGACCTATGAAAGGACTATGCATACCTTTTTTTGAAATGTTATGAAGAAGAACATACCAAAATTTGTGATAGAATGTTGTATATTCTAGTGGGCAACGAGAGAAGAAATAGTGTATTACCTAGGAACTCTCCAACCCTTGTCTATTATCGAAAATTCCTCGATAGATATTTTCATAGAATTTATTCAAGGATTATCTAAGTCTAGATGCAAATAAATCATTTTCATGGTCATGGATCATCTCATGAAGTATGCTCATTTTTGTTCCCTCTCCCATACTTACATGTCCTCAATATTCACCCAAAGTTTTCTAGATTCTATTTTTTGTCTTCATGGCATGCCTAGATCCATTGTGTTTTATCGTGATCTTACATTCACTAGTAATTTTTGGTAAGAATTGTTTAAGTTATAGGGAAACAAACTGAAAATGAGCTCATCCTATAAATAAATGGTCAAACTAATATTATCAATAAATGTTTGGAAAACTACCTTGTTTGCTTTACCTTTGATAATCCTACATAGTGGGCAAAGTAGCTTCCCTTAGCCAAGTGGCAGTATAACACTTCCTATCACACTGTGACCAAGGTCACCCCTTTTGAATATTTTTATAGGTAGCCACCATCAACACCCTCCTTCTACATTCTAGGTAGATCCAAGGTCCATGGTTTAAATACCACACTCCACTAGCATGTCGAAGTCCTCCATCATTTCAAGCTAAATTTGGAATTGGACCAAAATTGTATGTGCCAACAAGCTGATCAACACTATTGTGAGTGCAATTTTGAAGTTGGTGATATGGTTTTCCTTTTCTTGCATTTATATAAGCAATCATCACTCTATATTTCTAGGTGCCAAAAACTCACTACCAAATACTATAGGTATTACCAGATTTTACAGTGGATTGGTGCAACAACATATAAGTTGGCCCTACCATATACATCCAAGCTCCACCCTATTTTCATATATCCTCTATCAAGAAGGTTTTGGGTAATCAGGTACATGTTCAATCTACTTTACTAGAACTAGATGAAGAGGGTTCTATCTTACTCAATCCCAAATAACCGTTGGACCATAGATTGCATACTCTTCACAACTATGTAGTCACTAATTTTCTTGTGTAATTACATAGAATACAACCATAATATGCCATGTGGGAGTCTCTCCAATAAATACAATTATCAATATCAATAAAAATTTTATGATAAAGATTTTCGAAGGGAAAAGACATGTTAGATACCCATATTAACATTATTTTTGTAATACTCATATAATGATGTAATGACCCTCTTCCAATGTGGGGATGCCTTTATAATACTATATTTATAATACTTTTTAATGGTATATGTTAAGTAAAGCACCTAGATAAGTGAGGTCATTTCATGTAACTATTATCAATAATATAATCGATGTTTGGTAAAATATTCTATCTTGAGTGGCATTTTGTATGTAAGTCAACTCTTGAGCATTGGGTTAGGGTTGTATGAAGTGTATCTTTAAAATACAAGGGTCTATGAACAAATGCATCTTTTGTAAATTAATTAAAGTATTGAAGGAGGTTGTCCCCTCAAAGAGGGGCATATGATTCTATGTTATTTTGTGAGATTATTTTATTTTTGCACTTAAATTCCACTTATACAATATGTGTTCCAAGGATTTATGTTTATTTGCAATATTTGTTTGAGTGAGTTTATTTTTAACAGTAGGTTCTGAACACAAATCAATTCATATATCAGTATGTTCTAATTAATCAACTAAATACCCTATCTTTAAGAACACAAATATTGGGGACTGAGAGAATAGATATATTTTTTAGCATTTATTTGAGGGCTGAAAATTCTCTCCAACCTATCTTTTTTTTCATTATTTTAAACTTAGTTAAGTACCTCTCACTTAGTAAAAATAATAGCAGATCATTCATAAACATAACCACTCTTTATCTATGTTGGTTTTGGGCATCAAAAATGTAGTCATTATTTATAAATTTTATGATAAATAAAATTGGTGGATAATTATTAAAAAATCATGGATTTCATGTTTAGAACTACAATAAAAGTGTTAAAAATTATTATAATTTCCATTATTATATTGTATGCATGGAATTTAACTAGTTTTACTTAAACAAATATTCTATTTTCAACCATGGGTCCTTAAATAGAAAATTTAAATGAAAGAAACATCCATAAAATATTAAATCTCAATATTTATCCTGTAAAGTAGGTAGATAAGTTATCTTACCTATAATATATTGCACAACCACTACTTATTTGAATTTTTAATTTGACCGAAACTGAACTTTTTTAAGTAGCATTACTTTAGAAGTGAACAACTCCATAGAAGAGTGTAGATAATTGTATGCATAGATATTCCTATGAGATACCATTCTAAGCACATATAGTGGTCATAACATCATATGAAACTATATTTATTTGTTCCATTTGGTTGACTAGGATTAGAGCCTAACCAACAAGCCCATTCTATGAAAATTCTACAATGATTGTAGCCTAGGAGACACTATCTAGTTGAGGCATTTTGTCAAATAGTTGGTATGCATCCCATATGCTATTGTGTTTTGTATAAATATATCTAAGGATATTTGTAATAACAATATGATGGGCTAGTACATATACAATGAATTTTTTATACACCTAGATATTGTTCTTGAGAGATGATATGTTAGCATAGGTGAAAAGGATGCTTGAAATGATGAAGTAATTCAGGTAGACAAACATTTATTGCATTCAAAAAACTAGTGCAATCTCCAACCCATCAAACTAGACCTCAATTTTTGATGGTGGTATTGACCCACTCAAAAACACATTCATCATTGACCATAGAAACAATTAAAATAGCTAGAAGATGGAGATATTTGTATTATTTAAATATCAATAAGATAAGGGGAAGGAGGCCCAAGTATGAAATTTTTTGAGTTGTCTCAATCACTATAGATCAAGCATCCAATTTACATTGAAATAGTGAGTACAATGTAGGAGACCATCTAAGGCCATTATTGTGTGTATATTTATGGATACAATATTTTTTAAAAGATCTAAAGTGGATGTATTTTTAGGGATGATTTTGTAAAGTTGGAAAAAAAAGAAAAGATATTTATTAAAAAAATCCATTTTTTTAGTGAGGTATCTTTAAGAAGGAATATTAATAAGAGTTTTTTATTAGTTAAAATTATTTTTAAAATATTTTTCTATCATCTTACTTAAGTTTAATTATTTCAAGGTGAGATGAAGGTGATATGAGAAATTAGAGTTATGCTATGAAATACCCATTATACTTTGTACACATGAGGTTATATGAAATTTACAAGTCCTCATTGGTTTTCTAAGTGTATAGTGGTCAGGTATGGTCCTTCTAGCCTATATTTTCATTTGCTTATCAATTTTATAATACAATTAAAGGCTATAAATTAATATTATTTAAGTTATCATGTGTTGAATTTTCACATGTTGTCCTTACAATAGTGTAACAAACATATTTATTTTTATTTAGTGTACTCTATACTTCATGAATTTATTTTTTGTACGTTACATATTCTAATCTCTACATTTTACATTCATGCATTTCCTTCCATGCATTTTATTTATGTAAAGTATATACTTTAGATTAGATATCAACGCAATAAAAGTAGGGATTAAATATTTTTCCATAGGTTTGAGGAAGCATTTTCCAAACTGATAAATCCTTATTCAAACTTATATTTGGTATTACAACATTTTTTTAATTCACAAAAAAATTCAAAAGCATTCTAAAACATGTATTCATCACATTTGTATTGAGAAAATATATAGAAATGAAATAAACATATCATTAAGAGATGGAAAGAATAAATGATGAGGGGGGGCCGGGGCCGAAAACAAACCGAAACTTCAATTTTTTTTTTTAATCTGCTATTTTCTTTACTGAAACTAGCTTTTACATCACTTGAAACCGATTTACAATACTAGCCCGCAGGCGTAGTTTTCTATTTTCTAATGCAAGCTGCCTCACATTCGATGATCTGCCTACGCTCCCAGGAAGAATACCTTCTTCCAATCTCCAAAACTCGGCTCCCCCCTTCCTTTCCTTCATGCACCATCTCTTTCTATATCCCTATCTGGACCTCCTTCGAGGTCTCGACCCTCTAGGCCATTAATGCCTACCTACCAGCATACATCCCATCTCACTGAGCCTTTTCATATTTTCCCTATCTGGCAACTGCCACCGAGTTAGCCGTGGAAACATGCATTGATGAGCCATCTGACCTCTGGGCATAGTCTTCGAATGGCCGCCATGCTTAGCTAACTTATCGGGAAAGAAATCCTGCATTGATGAGGCCTCTGATCACCTTGGAAACACCATTTGGAAATGTGTGCCTTCTCAAATCATGAACCAGTAGTATGTCGCGATATCACGACATGTCGTGATATCGTGACATTTTCCTCCCCTTGCTGCCTTTCTCTTCTTTGTGTCATGATATCGCGACATGTCATGATTTCGTGACATTTTCCTCCTCGCTGTCTTCCCTTTCCTTTGATTCGTGATATCACGACAATTTTCTTTCTTGATGTCTCCTTCTCCTTCGGGTCGTGATATCACGACATGTCGCAATATCATGACAGTTTCCCTTCCAGCTCTTCGTCCTTTCTTTTGGTCACAAAATCACGATATGTCATGATATCACGACATCTGCATTCTGCTTCCTCTTTGCCTTTTCATGTCACGAAATCACGACGTGTCATGATTTCATGACATTTTTACTCTCTGCCTTCTCTTCACTTCTCGGGTCGTGAAATCGTGACATGTCACGATATCGCGACGCTTTCCTTCCTTGGTCTCTTCTTGCTCCTTCGGTCACGATTTCGTGACATGTCACGAAATCATGACATTTTCCTTCCTTGCCTCCATTCTGCTTCTTTGGTCACAATTTCGTGACATGTCGCGCGACATTTTCCCTCTGGCCCTTCCTGCTTCTTTTCGATTGCGATTTCACGACATGTCACGAAATCGTGACATTTTTGCTCGTGCCTTCTCTCTCCTATTTTGGTTGTGATTTCATGACATGTCGTGAAATCATGACATTTTTCCTCCGCATATTCTCTCTCCTTCCTGAGTCACGAAAACGTGACATGTCACGATATCACGACATTTTTTCTATCGTAATATCGTGATAGTTTTCCTGTCGTGATATCATGACACTTTTTGCTCTTTGCATTCTCTCTCCTCCCTGAGTTGCAAAAATGTGACATGTCGCGATATCGCGACACTTTTTTTGTCATGATATCGCGACATTTTTCCTGTCGCGATATCGTGACACTTTTTGCTCTTTGCATTCTCTCTCCTCCTTGAGTCGCGAAAATGCGACATGTCGCGATATCGCGACACTTTTTTTGTCGTGATATCATGACACTTTTCCTGTCGCGATATCATGACACTTTTTGCTCTTTGCATTCTCTCTCCTCCCTGAGTCACGAAAATGTGACATGTCGTGATATCGCGACACCTTTCTTCTTTGCCGATATGTCGCGATATCGCGACATCTTCTCTCCTCGTGGCATTTTGCTCTTCCCTTGGATGCTCCTGCATCAATAAATGAATATAGAGTGAGAGAGAAAGAGTAAGAAGTAAAAGCTAAGTGTTTGTGGACATCCTAATATATCATATTTTATTCACACTTATCATACAAATGGATCCTCACTGAGGTATATTTATAGTTATATGAATACCCCACTAAGAGATTAACATTGGGATATCATTATCTTAACCTTGAGGTTAACCTCAGAATAAAATAATAATAAATTATCCTTTTGTATAAGCTTATCCATAATTATGGATTAACTAATACTAGTAAAGTTGAAATATGAAAGGGGCCATTAGGTATACATGAACATGATCATATAACTACATAAGTGATGAATGTCCATAGTCCTATATAATACCATGTGTAACAACCCAAGTTATACCCACTTGGTTGTCCAATCACCCCAAGTCTACCCACTTGGTTATTCAACATCAAAGAAATCAGTAAGACAAGATTTTTCTTTATTTTTAATCATTTCTAATTTGTTATCTAGTATGAGCATGTTAGAACTATCTTCATGAGTGTCATTTCACTATAGTCAAAATACTCGTGAGATCGAGATTGGCAAAATCCCATATGAATTATCCCATTTGAACTTAACTCTCCTCCCAAGAACCTAAGTTCATGTAGTGGGTTTCTTTTCCTCTAGGGCCCATAACACCTAGAGGTGTGACACATAAATTTCTTGTGTATTACCATGAACTCATGATCCCATGTCATATAATTATGTCATGAAAGAATTAGCACATACATGCTTGAGCTAGACGATCAAACATCCATCATGGAGCATCGTCTAGGGTTTTACCAATACCCTGGTAATCACCCAATATTTTGTGTTGATTAACCAACACACTGTCCCATACCATCGTGTTGTCGGTATAATCTAGTCAAGCATAATTCACCACTCATCACTAGCAGGGTTAACCTAGAAGATATGCCCATACAACCCTTTGTTACTTTTTGTTCTAGCATTTTTCCATTAGAAGTACATTTAGAGCCCTAATTTATGATGACTGCCTACCTGCAAGCATCAATAAATAATGCCTTCATAAGATTGTCCTACCCACAATATTAAAATTATGACAAGGTTTTCCTACCCACAACCTTAGGTTGCATGTTAATATTGTCCCTTCCACAATATTGGAGAGTTAAGATTATCTTATCCACAATCCTATAGAGTTAAGATTATCTCTTCCACAATATTAGATTTTATTATTATAATTTTAAAAATAATGAGACTTAACTAAAGTTTGATTTATTTAGAAATAGTTTAACCATACAAAGATTTGCAATAAATATAGTTTTTCTTAACCAATCAAAATATATATGCTATGCAATATAAAAAATCCTTTCTTTGATATATCTACTTATATTTTCATTGCTAGGATAAAATAAACATCGAAGGTTTAATTAATATGTTATAATTTAAACTAATTTCTATGAATTCCACTATAATAGTATAATTTATAATTTCTCTTGATTTTCTCATCTAAAGGAGTAGAAGCTATTCTAAATTTTAATTATAAAACACTTTGTTTTTCCTAGGTTGTACTATCAAGTTTTCCTCACAATAACGATATAGGTGACCCCTCATATCAAATTTAAGTATGATATCATCTATTCTAATATTTGAGTCTAAGTCTTCATTAAGAATTTTGTTTCTCATTACTTCTAGTTAGGATAAATAATACCGCTTAGTGTATCTTCCTAGGAAATATCAACTTCAAAACATCTATCTAGTCATCCACTCATATTTAAAATATTTCCCTTATTCATTATCATGCTATGATATCTGACAACTAGATGTCAACCTATTATCTTTTCCAACTTTTACGTAGGAAGTAATAGTACTATCAGATATTCTAATTGTTCTATCACTAGTTGGGTTTAAATCGATTCTTTCATTCTCTGGTTTGAAAACAATGCTAGCATAGCATATGTTTGAATATATTACACATAATATTTGTTTAAATATATAATCTGTTGAAGGTTGAACTGGAAACAAATATAATTAAGCCATTTTATAATAACACATTCAAGCCTGAAGGTAAAAGTTTTCCCAATCCGTCATAGAGATTCTAATTTAGTCAATTTAACCAGACTACTCTTATACTTTTTTTTTTTTTTTTGGTGGTGGCCACAAGGGGTAAACAGACTGTGACCACGAGGGAACCATTACATAACATATCCGCAACATGTGAGGTGAGAGATTTGAACTTGGGCCTCTCAACAACTAGAGAGGTTTAACTACCCACTTGCTCTCCAACTCCTCCACATGGGCGGATCAGAATACTCTTATACTTCTGTACTACACTATTATGCTAAAAATTCCTATTTTCAAAGCACTATCTTGCATGCAATTTTATAATCTGATCTAAAATTTAAAAAATATGATTTCCATTGTCCAACAATGGTGAATTTTAGGTTATAAAAGAAATTGAGGTTGAGGATTATGTTTAAAGATTTTCTCACTAATAAAATTGTTTCTCTATAAGCATAAGTTTTGAAACCTAAAACATCTCAGCAAACACTCCTAGTTTTCCATAGACATTCACCCAGCATCATGTTCTTAGTAAGTATATTGTCCATAAAAGTTTGATATAATATTGATAGAGCATGCATAATATAAAATAAACAAAATTAAATGGCAACACATGGTGATGTAATAAAACATCATTAATTGTTTTAATAAACAAATTCTATCTCCATACCACAACCATATATCATTTTAGAATTTAAATATAGAACTTATATATAGTAAACAAGTTGCTACCTAAAAAAGACACTATTACTTATCGTATTGAGAAGATAAATAACTATTAGGATTCAAATCATTCTATGGTTCACAGTATTATACCATTTATTAACCAAGGCTACAATATTTCTTAATATTAAATTATGCCATACATCTCTCAGACTACGTTTCCTTTACAATATACGTTATCAATAATTTTAAAGCCAGACTTCAATAAACCATTGAGATATACTCTCAAATGGTTTTATAAAATCATAACACAACTCCAGTCTCCAGAATGTAGACAAAAATAGGAAAAATAAGCAAGTAAATTCAATTTCATTGTTCCTCAGAGCATATTGATTCTTTAGCATGAATTACCAATGGTTATTCAAGAATCAAAGCAGTCAATCTACCTTGAAATGCAACTAGATCTACTATTATTGCTTTATTCCCATTCCTAGTGGAACATGTAGAAATTTTAAGACCAACCCAACACAACACAGGTTTCAAAAATAGCATGCAAGTAGCAAAACATCCCTCAACATAAAAAGCAATTTTAATCTAATTTTCCATAATGAAATAAATTCTATTTCCATTTCTCACCAACTAGAAACATAGCCAACCAAAACTGCTATTGCCTACAATCAATTTTTCAATGCATGCATCAAATTCCAATTATTTCACATATGAGCACGAGATTATATTAAGTTTTCTTTCATTATACCATGTAAATAGCAATTCCAATTCACGCACAGAACAACCCATGTAATGCTGAAAAATAAAATATATAGCATTTCAAATTCACACAGAGCACCCCTTAAAATACTTAAAAATATTTCATACAAATTCCTATTTACATATAGCAATTCGAATTCATACGGAGTGGACCATTCATTATTTTGAAAACAATTCGTTCAGATTTTTCCCATTTAGCATTTCTTAAAAATTTCTCCATAACAACTTATTGTTTCTTATCTCACTTCCAAAATTTCCCTTCCTTGACGCTCTTCTTGTTTTTTCAAAAAAATTCTCTCAGTCCAATATTTCCCATATCCACATTTTTTTTTTAATCTAGATGGTTCCCCATATTCTCACTTACCACTAATTGTTAGTTTTTAGAACATCCTCACCCAAGTATGCTAAGTGGAAACCTTATTTTATCCACGTTCATCAAGCCTAAGCCAAGTAATAATTCCCACAATGTCGACTATACTATATTACCCATAATTGCCGACTATTCCCAATTTATTATCATTTATTTATTTAATTATTTTTTTAAATAATGCCATGACTCCTTTACATTCACTATATGATTATATTCTAATACATTTTTATTTTATATATTATATATTATTTTTAAATAATTAAGTTCTTCCAAACACACAGTAGTGTATACATATTAATTATTAATTAGATTTTCTTTGTCCACCTTACATTCCCTTTCAGTACTTAGGACAACAAGTAATATATCAATGTTTCACATTCATTCAGTTTTTTAAAACTATGTCTCCCATTCACTTATGCATTTTTATTGCCATCCATCATTTTTAAATTATGACACCCATATATTCTAAGCATTTTTATCACCAACAAACATCATAAATTCATAATTTAACAAGCATCACACATTCCTACAAATGCAACTACATGATATGCATCTATATGGACCATTGGCGGATGCATTGCCTATAGGGTTATTTACCCCTATCAACCAGCGATTACACCACCGCTCATCATTTCCTTGACTTATATTATACCGGATATTCCTTATACTCATTGAGAATACACCCTTCCTATGCATTATCGTAGCCAGTAATAATATCTATCTCCTGCATCCACAAATTCATTAATAGTATCTCATCCTTGTAGACAAATTATGCATATCATGAATTAGGTTTTTGGTGGGTTATTACATACTCCCCCCTAAGATTAAACACAATCCCTGTGTTTGCATTACTTATTGAAGCATAAAATAACATTGCCATAGCTAATAAGAAATCAGTTCAATACATCAATAAATTTTCATTTTTTTTCTAAAACTGATTCACCATGCATTGTTAATATTAAACATGCACAACCATCAAATATATTTATCATACTTCACAAACCAAAATATGATAATATCACTATTCTAGAAAAATAAAACTATGACATGATAATAACATTGTTCAAACACTATTCAAATAGGAATGGAAACTATCTTTTCATGATGGCCACATCCTCCCATGTGGCACTATTTTTAGAAAACTGGTCCCATTGGACCTTGCACTGCTCAATATTCCACTTTCTTAGTTGTTTTGTTCGATATCCAAGGATCTTAATGGGTCGCACTTCAATGCGCAAGGGATTTTCCATATGCAATTGATCAACATTCCAAACATGTGAAGGGTTAGGAACATATTTCTTGAGAAGGGACACATGGAATGTATCATGAATTTTTGACAAATTGGGTGGCAAGTCTAATCTATAGGCGATCGAGTTCAATTTATCAATAATTTTAAAAGGCCCTACAAATATTGGACTAATCTTAGAGGATTTGATAGAAATTTTGGTAGGTTTAACTCTTAGGAATACTCTATCTCCCATAGAGAATTCTCTTATTGTTCTCCTAAGTTTGACGAATTTCATTGAGTTGGTCTTTCATTTCCTTGACCATATTCAGCCCGATCATCACCCGATCCTCCGGATTACTCCATGATAATGGTGTTCTGCACCTCCTCCCATACAAAGCCTCAAATGGAGCTATACCTAGAGATGTATGGTAGCTATTATTATAAGAAAATTCTACTAGAAAAAGGTAGTCTTCCCATTTTTATTGATGATCCATACAATACATGTGGAGCATATCCTCTAAGACTTGATTCACCCTTTTTATTTGTCCATACTTTTAGGATGATAAGAAGTATTAATATTGAGTTTTGTTCCCCATGCCTAATGCAATACCTGCAAAAACTCAGAATTTGCTAGGGAAGTAGTACGACTACATGGTTTTCCTGAAATAATTATATTAGATAGGAATTCTCGATTCACAGGGCTAGATCAGTAGCTCCATATTTGATATTTCCTAGCAGAAAATATGCCACCTTAGTCAATTTATCTACTACTACCATAATAGCATCATATTAAAATCAATTTTTAGGAATTCCCACTATGAAATCCATAGTCACAACTTGCCATTTGTATTGTGGAATGTCATGCGAAAATAAGCATCCAATTGGATGTAGATGTTCTGCCTTCACCTTTTGATATTCTAAACATCTAGCCACAAATTCAGCGATATCTTTTTTCATTCCTATCCAATAATATTCTTTTTTCATATTTTAATACATCTTTACATAGCTTGGATGAGTGGAATAAGGAGCACTATGCACCTCTTGCAGTATCATATTTCTTAGGTCTTGGTCATTTGGTACCACCATCATATTTTTGAAGAATAATATATTTTTCCAGATTCTAAATCCCTTTGCTTTATTAGAATCTTGCTGAACCAATTCTTGATACTTCTGTGAATATTCATATTGAATCTGTAGTTTCCTTATTTTATCAACTATAGCAGATTGAAAGTGTGACATAGAATTGATATGCCTTATTCTACTTAAAACATATGCTAATTTATTTTCTTTTCACTTTATATACTCTATGCCAAAATCATATTCTGCCAGAAACTCCATCCAACGCCTTTGTCTAGCATTGAGCATTGGCTGAGTAAAAATATATTTTAGGCTTTGATGATCTGTTCTAAGCTCAAAATATTTACCAAGTAGGTAATGATGCCATATTTTAAGAGCATGTACAACAATGGCCAATTCCAAATCATGTGTGGCATAGTTTAACTCATGTTTCTTGAGTTTTCGAGACTCATAAGCAATAACACCATCACCTTGCATAAGGACTCCACCTAATCCTTCCAAGGAAACATCAATATATACAATAAATGGTTATTTGGGATGCTATTTTAAGAATAGGTGCTGATGTTAATTTTTATTTAAGAGTTCTGAATGCTTCTTCACACCATTCCATGCATTTAAAAGCTTTTCCTTTCTTTTTAAGATTGGTTATCAGATAAGCCATATTATAAAATATTTGAATGAAATGGTGATAATACCCAACCATTCCCATGAAAATTTGTACTTCAGATACATTTTTTGAAGCATGCAAATTAATAATAGCCTCAATTTTATTTGGATCCACTGACATCCCTTGAGTAGAAATTATATGACCCAAATACTGTACCTAAGTTGCATAAAATTCGGACTTGGATATTTTTCCATATAGTTGATTCTTTCTAAGAATTTCAAGAACAGTTCTCATATGAAGATCATGCTCTTCCTTAATTTTAGAATAGATCAGTATATCATCTAGGAATATCAACACAAACTGATCCAACTACTCACGAAACACGCTATTCATAAAATTCATAAAATTTGCTGGAGCATTGGTCAATCCAAATGGCAACACTATAAATTCATAGTGGCCATATCTAGTTTGAAAAGTAGTTTTATGGGTATCTTCTTCTCAAATTATCAACTTATGATAACCAGATCGAAGGTCAATTTTAGAGAAAATTGTGGCTCCTTTTAGCTGATCAAATAAATCATCTATTCTGGGTAGAGAGTATTTATTCTTAACAGTCATCTTGTTTAGCATTCTGTAGTCAATACATAGTCTCAATGTTCCATCCTTATTTTTCATAAAAAAAAACTGGTGCACCCCACAGGGAAACACTTGGTTTAATATGTCATTTTTCTAATAGTTCCTAGAGCTGAGTCTTAAGCTCTTGTAACTCTATTGTAGTCATTCTATATGGTGCTTGAGCAATAGGCGTTACTCTTGGTAAAAGTTCTATAGAGAAATAAAATTCCCTTTAGGGTGGAAGACCGGGTAAATATTCAAGGAAGACATCCCAAAAATCATTTAACACTGGAATATTTTAGAAAAGACTTGCTCCAGACTTGCTCTCTTCCTTTTTATTAAGTTTGACCACAAAGACTCTACTACCCTTTCTTAGTGCTTTCTTAACTTGCATTACTGTCAAAATATGTGGTTCCACTGATTCACGTCCACAATATATCTGAATCCTTTGTTTAGTGTCATCAGTGAATTCCATCCATATTTCCTCAAAATTTAACAATGCTTTATGTACCTTAAGCCAATCAATACCTAAAATTATGTCAAAGGTATGTAATGGAGCTACATATAAATGCCATCAGGTTTGCCCTTGAGGTAGTATTATTTGAGGGTCAAGTAGATATTGGTCAATGATATAGGTTTACCTAGACCCATACTCAACTTCCCACCCATTAGACAAAAATCTAGGTTCTTTCGATATGTCCCTCAAAATATTTGGTGAAACAAAACTATCAGTTGCTCCAGAATCAATTAAAATACACATATTTTTATTATAAATTTTACCTTTCAACAGAAAAGGTGTTGCTTGGCCATTAAGTTTAGAGTTACCTATTGTTGCATATATTTTATGAGCAGGTTCCACAAGTTCTTTTCTCTTATCATCTCACAAAGGACATTTATCAGCATAATGAGGTTCTTGACAAATCCAACAACCAGTTCGTGGTGCTCTCTCTTTCTTACTTCCCTCATTATCTTCCTGAGTTCCAACTCTTGGCACATTAGATCTTTGGTCATACCTATCCCTAGAATTTCTTTGGCCACCCTGATAGCTTTGATTTCTCCTATTTTCTTGGTACCTATTCTTATTCTTGTCAAACCTATTTTTGTTCCCATTACCATGATTCTTGTTCCAACTCCTATCCCCTTTTTTTGGACCCACATTTTTCTTTTTTTGTGGCTCTTCATTTTTAGAAGTTTGTTGATAATAATATTTCTTAGCCTTAAAATTATCCTCCTCCTATCGAGCCAAATCACAAGTAGCAGTTAAGGTTGTAGGTTTCAACATAAGAATCAGATGTCCAATTTTTGGATGTAACCCAAGAAGAAATTTCTATATTTTGATCTCATTCCACTGCTCATATTCGGGCATGTATTTGAGAAATTGTACAAATCTTTGATAGTACTCAATTACAGACATACTACATTGTGTTAACCTTGAAAACTCTATAGTTATTTCAAGATAAAATTGTGGTGTTAGGAACCTATCTTTGAAATATGATACAAATGTATCCCAAAGAACATCAATAGCCTCCACATTGTGAGTTTTCCTATAGGTATCCCACCAATCAATAGCAACTCTAGTCAAATAGAAAACTACCCATGAGGTTTTTTATTTAGATGATAGGGTTCTAACCGTGAAATACATCTCCATGCTATTTAACCATCTCTCAACCTCTTCCCCATCACCTTTACCATCAAATTTAGCTATATCAATTCTTCGCATATCCTTGTCTAACTCAGACCCTACTTGTTTCCATTTTGGTTCAATAGTTATCTCATCCTCAACTATTACCATTTCTTTTCCTTTAGACAAATTTTCTATTGTTTTATGTTGATGGGATATCATCTCTTTCTATTGAGCCAGCTGAGCTTTTTGTTTCTCCATATGTTCTAACATTTGGGTCTGTTGTTGAGCTATGTGTTCAACCATTTGAGCACTTTGTTGCTTCATTTGTTCTCTTTTTTGGCTCATTTGATCCTGCAAAATTTCACCTTGAGGACCATTTTATCCTCTTTAATAATTGGTTCTTTTTCCTTCCTCTTTTCCTAAGGATGTTCTATGGCTTCCTCAGATGCCCCAATCCGCATAACTTTTTGAATGATCCTTCTAGGGTTTTCGGTCAACCCTTCCCACTAAACTGCCATAGTTTTTTTGAGTAACGGGATTTTTGTCCAGATGCCATTACCTACCCATCAAAACAAAGAGCCTTATCAATTTCAATTTTTTTTTAGTGAACACATGGTTAACATAAAGTAAGGTTTTTTTTTTATATATATTTTGTTGTCCAAAATAAAATATTTGCAACATTTTCTTTAATACCAAATGTAACAACCCAAGTTCTACCCACTTGGTTGTCAAATCACCCCAAGTCTACCCACTTGGTTGTCCAACATCAGAGAAATCAGTAAGAGAAAATTTTTCTTTCTTTGTAATCATTTCTAATTTGTTATCTAGTATGAGCATGTTAGAACTATCTTCATGAGTGTCATTTCATTGTAGTCAAAATACTCATGAGATCGATATTGGCCAAATATCGTATGATTGCCCTATTTGAACTTCACTCTCCTCTCGAGAACCTAAGTTTAGGCAATGGGTTTCTTTTTCTCTAGGGACCATAACACCTAGAGGTGTGATGCATAACTTTCACATGTCTTAGCATGAACTCATGATCCCATGTCATATACTTATGTCATGCAAGACTTAGCACATACATGCTCGAGTTAGATGATCAACCATCCACCATGGAGCATCGTCTAGGGTTTTACCAATACCCTGGTAACCACCCGATATTTTGTATTGATTAACCAACATGATGTCCCATACCATCGTGTTGTTGGTATCACCTAATCAAGCACAATTCACCACTCATCACTAGTAGGCTTTAACCTAGAAGATATGCCCATACAACCCTTTGTTACCTCTTGTTCTGACATTTTTTCCATCAGAAGTATAGTTAGAGCCCTGATTTATGATGACTGCCTACCCACAAACATCAATAAATAATGTCTTCACAAGATTGTCCTACCCATAATCTTAAAATAATGACAAGGTTGTCCTGCCCACAACCTTAGGTTGCATGTTAAGATTATCCCTTCCACAATCTTGGAGAGTTAAGATTATCTTTTCCACAATCCTAGAGAGTTAAGATTATCTCTTCCACAATCTTATATTTTATTATTATTATTTTAAAAATAACGAGACTTAACTAAAGTTTGATTTGTTTAGAAATAGTTTAACCATACAAATATTTGCAATAAATATAATTTTTCCTAACCAATCCTGATATGTTTGCTATGCAATATAAAAACTCCTTGCTTTGATATATCTACTTATATTTTCATTGCTAGGATAAAATAAAAATCGAAGGTTTAATGGATATGTTATAATTTAAACTAATTTCTCTGAATTCCACTATAATAGTATAATTTATAATTTCTCTTGATTTTCTCATCTAAAGGAGTAGAAGCTATTCTAAATTTTAATTATAAAGCACTTTGTTTTTCCTAGGTTGTACTATAAATTTTTCCTCACAATCACGACATAGGTGACCCCTCATATCAAATTTAAGTATGATATCATCTGTTCTATTGTTTGAGTCTAAGTCTTCAATAAGAAATTTGTTTCTCATTACTTCCAGTTAGGATAAATAATACCACTCAGTGTATCTTCCTAGGCAATATCAACTTCAAAATATCTATCTAATCATGCACTCATATTTAAAATATCTCCCTTATTCATTATCATGCTATGATATCTGTCAACTAGACGTCAACCTATTATCTTTTCCAACTTTTATGCAGGAAGTAATAGTACTGTCAAATCTTCTAATTGATCTATCATTGGTTGGGTTTAAATTGATTCTTTCATTCTCTGGTTTGAAAACAATGCTAGCATAGCATACGTTTGAATATATTACACATAATATCTGTTTAAATATAAACTCTATTGAAGGTTGAATGGGAAACAAATATAATTAAGCCCTTTCATAATAACACATTCAAGCCTGAAGGTAGAAAGTTTTCCCAATCCGTCATAGAGATTCTAATTTAGTCAATTTAACCAGACTACTCTTATACTTTTGTACTACGCTATTCTGCTAAAACTTCCTATTTCAAAACACTATCTTGCATGCAATCTTATAATCTGATCTAAAATTTAAACAAGATGATTTTCACTATCCATCAATGGTGAATTTCAGGTTATAAAAGAAATTGAGGTTGAGGATTCCATTTAAATATTTTCTCACTAATAAAAATGTTTCTCTATAAGCATAAGTTTTGAAACCTAAAACATCTCGACACACACTCCGAGTTTTCCATAGACATTCACCCAACATCATGTTCTTAGTAATGCTATCGTCCATACAGGTTTGTATATAACATTGATAGAGCATGCATAATATAAAAGCAACATAATTAAATGGCAACACATGGTGATGTAATAAAACATCATTAATTATTTTAATAAACAAATTCTATCTCCATACCACAACCATATATCATTTTAGAATTTAAATACAGAACTTATATATAGTAAACAAGTTGCTACCTGAACAAGACACTATTCCTTATCGTATTGAGAAGATAAATAACTATTTGGATTCAAATCATTCTATGGTTCACAGTATTATGCCATGCATTAACCAAGGCTACAATATTTCTTAATATCAAATTTTGCCATACATCTCTCAGACTACGTTTCCTTTACAATACACGTTATCAAGAATTTTAAAGCCAAACTTCAATAATCCACTGAGATATACTCTCAAATGGTTTTATAAAATCATAACGCAGCTCCAGTCTCCAGAACGTAGACAAAAATAGGCAAAAGAAGCAAGCAAATTCAATTGCAATGTTCCTCAGAGCATATTGATTCTTTAGCATGAATTATCGGTGGTTATTCAAGGATCAGAGCGGTCAATCTACCTTGAAATGCAACTAGCTCTATTATGATTGCATTATTCCCATTCCCGGTGCAGCATGCAGAAATTTTAAGACCAACCCAACACAACACAGGTTTCAAAAATAGCATGCGAGTAGCAAAACATCCCTCAACATAGCATGCAACTTTAATCTAAGTTTCCATAATGAAACCAATTCTATTTCCAGTTCTCACCAACCAAAAATGTAGCCAACCAATACTGCTATTGCCTACCATCAATTTTTCAATGCATGCATCAAATTCCAATCATTTCACATATGAGCACGGGATTATATTAAGTTTTCTTTCATTATACCATGCAAATAGCAATTCCAATTCACACACTAAACAACCCATGCAATGCTCAAAAATAAAACATATAGCATTTCAAATTCACACAGAGCACCCCATACAATACTTAAAAATATTTCATACAAATTCCTATTTACATATAGCAATTCAAATTCACACGGAGTAGCCCATTCATTCTTTTAAAAACAATTCATTCAAATTTTTCCCATTTAGCATTTCTTAAAAATTTCTCCAGAAGAACTTACTGTTTCTTATCTCGCTTCCAATGTTTCCCTTCCTTGATGCTCTTCTCATTTTTCTGAAAACTTTCTCTCAGTCCAATAATCCCCATCTCCACCTTTTTTTTTTTTAATCTAGAATATGGTTCCCATATTCTCGCTTACCACTAATCGTCAATTTTTAGAACATCCTCTCCTAGGTATGCCAAGTGGAAACCTTATTTTATCCACGTTCATCAAGCCTAAGCCAAGTAATAATTCCCACAATGCCGACTATACTATATTGCTCATAATTGCCGACTATTCCTAATTTATTATCATTTATTTATTTATTTTTAAATAATGCCATGACTCCTTTACATTCGCTATATGATTATATTCTAATACATTTTTATTTTATATATTATATATTATTTTTAAATAATTAAGTTCTTCAAAACACACAATAGTGTATACATATTAATTATTAATTAACTTTTCTTTGTCCACCTTACATTCCCTTTTAGTACTTAGGACAACAAATAATATATCAATGTTTCACATTCATTCACTTGTTTAAAACTATGGCTCCCATGCACTTATGCATTTTCATTGCCATCCATCATTTTTAAATTATGGCACCCATATATTCTAAGCATTTTTATCACCAACAAACATCATAAATTCATAATTTAACAAGCATCACACATTCCTACAAATGCAACTACATGATATGCATCTATATGGACCGTTGGCGGATGCATTGCCTATAGGGTTCTTTACCCCTATCAACCGGTGATTACACCACCGCTCATAATTTCCTTGACTTACCTTATACCAGATATTCTTTCTACGCATTGAGAAGACACCCTTCCTATGCATTATCTCTACCAGTAACAATACATGTCTCCTACATCCACAGATTCATTAGTAGTATCTCATACTTGTAGATAAATTATGCATATCATGAATTAGGTTTTAGTTGGGTTTTGCAACATGCCTATAAGATACATTAATAGTGCTTATAAGCACATTTTTTGATGTGTAATTGTGTGAAACTACATTTCCATTATTTAGGGTGCTTAAATATCACATATTATATAATAATATTCTTCCACAGTTTTAAATATAGTAAACTAAACAAGAAGAAAAACAAGAGGAGTTGAGGTAATAACTTATCTCAACAATCCAACTCATAGCTAACAACTTGTAGCTAGAAAAAAACATGAGCAATAAAGGCTCACACATAACAATAAAATAATATTTCTACTTAAGTCTTGGATGTCCTCATCATCTTCACACTTTCTACCTTGGACTAAATAATATTATTACATATATTTCAGTACCATCCATAACCTAAGTTGAGAGGGTCAAGGAGAAAAGGTAATAGTATCTACCCCCACATAATGGATGCTCTAGTGGGCCTTCGTAATTCCATCTTCATCCTCATATTCATCATCAAAAAGCCTGTGTCTAGCCCTCAAGAACTTTGTCTCAATCTTCTTCATCTATATAATGTAATTTTTGATGGAGTGTCCTTAGCTTTTAAAATGCTTGCATGTATTTGACTTATTTGAAGCCTTGAACTATTCTTTGGGCAACTAATTATTAGATTCCACTGATTTAAATATTTTTGAAAGAGTGATAGAGATCCATAATTCTTCATTTCCACATTAAAATGGATTTGAACCTTGAAAATTCCCTCAAGAGAGAGGGGTTGTGGCTCTTTGATTATCATAGCATTCACATAAAATACCAAATCAACTATATGAAATGGAGGATAAACACTAGAAGTAATAGATTTGACATACTCTTCACCACTCTTTACCTTACCTCATACTATAGTTATATGATATTGTAGATATTTTAAGTGAGATATATAGTCTTCACCATTAATAAATATATAATTTTAATATTGGTGAGCTCTATCTCTATTTTGTTAACTTCACGAGCATAATTTTGTATAGATATCTTTCAAAGTAGAATGTACCTCAATAAGGATCAAATTTCTCTTTGATGTTGAAAAGTATATTTGGCTCCATTAAATTGAAGAATATTCCTAGAGCTTCATGTTTTCTTTTATTTTATTGATCAATAAGACCTTTTGATTCACTATTGAAGATGAAGTAGAGATTCTTGCTTTTGAATAATATTATTGAGATTATTAGATCTCTAAATCTCTTAATGAAGTACCTTAGTATTCAGTAATACCATTCCATGCCATGACCACTAGGAATAATAGAAAAAAGTTGTCAATAACATTTCATCATAGGTGATGCTCCTATAGGCATCTAAATAGCCTAAGGTAGTTAATGACACTTGCTTTTCTTGTATATATTTTTTACATAGGGGTTTCAATGTTAGGAGAGAAAGGATAAATTCATATAAGGGGATATTGGTCCTACTTACACAAGTCATTGTAGAAATACTTTTGACATGAGAATATCAGTAATGGATAGAGTTGTCATTCCCCTAATATAGAAATTATACAATAATGGTTATAATAGATGACATATGATGGATTAGATTTGGAATTAGAGGTTGTAATTTGGTTTAGGTTTATAGTTGATTTCAATCTATTAAGATTTAGGTTAACTAGAATTACCCTATAACAACTCTTTATGGATATACAAATATGGATGTTCTACTAGTGGTAGTTGAGGAAACAATTGTTTTCCACTATCCATTGATGTTGTATTAGATGGTGGGGTAGGATCAACAAGATTAGGGGTTCATGCATTGAATTTTTTTTAACATTCTAATGTTAACAAATGCAAAAGTTTGGTGCAATTCATTTAGTTACAAAGGGTTAGAATTAGGTATTTGGAGGGAATCCAATAATGAATCATCCCATATATAGGCTTCTTAGGATTCACTATCCTCATTAAAAAATGCCTCTATAGCTTATTTTTGTTTTTGTAAGGTGTGTGCTATATGTTGTGGCTCAAAATATTAATCTTCTATCATCTTCATGGATGTGGCTTAAGAAACCTCAAAAGGATGAAATATATGCTCTTTGATAAAACCATGAATTTTTAAAATTATGATGTTCATGTTTAGCATTTACTAGAGTATGAGGATTATTAGCCAATTGTTGAACAACACTCTAGGTTAGGTACCATTTCTCATCCATGGGTTTAGGGATTAGTGAAAAAGGGGGGCTATTTTAACTATTTATAGACTTGCATAGAAAAATAAGAAGAAGAACATGTTTTTATAAACTTATATTTTCTTCCTCCTATATATCCAATCTAACAAATTTACTTTCAAGTAATACCTATAAAATTGACCCCTCTATATATAACAGTTGGTAAATGAGAGAAAATTTAATACGTGGAAGTTCAACAATACATAGAAGGACCACTTGTATAAATGATAAGAATTGATACATGATATCAATAGTTTTACTCCTTATGAATACCATTAGTTCATCATGATATACTCCCTACTTGGTTCAAGCATGCACAAGACTATATGAGGGAAGCTAGCATCATGGTCTCACTATATACCCAATATACCTAAATATTTTGTATTATAACTACACAAGGAATCAAGAAGATATCTAGTAGGACTAGCAATTGTTTATGATGATATTAACTTTGTTAATGTTATTTACACTAATGCATACAAATTGAAATGATATTACTTTAGAATTAAAAAATATTGTATGTTTAATTAAGATAAGTGGGATAAAATGGGACATTGGTACTCGTGATGTTTCATGTTGGGTTCAACAAAATGTAAGGAGGAATTATGATAGACTTTGACATGTGTATGGGAATAGGTGCATTGGCACCTATGTCTCCATTTGGTATCATATTAATAGTGTTTCACCTCAAGGATATGATAATTTTCTCTAAAAGCCTATATTTTATTCTTTGTTTCCAAAGCACCTATCTTTTCTAAGATTCTCTTTTGACTACTTAGTTATAAAAATATTCTAGGGAGAACTTAATATCAAACTTAAAATATAAAATACAAGAACACAAGATGTAGTAAAATAGATGCTATGGCTATGTTTTTAACTTTTATTTCAATAACAAAGTAAATATATTTTTATTTTCTCTCATGGGTAAAGGTACAACAAGGGTGTAATAAAAGAACACAACTCTCTCTTATAATGCAGATGTAAATTTTTTAATATAAATGTTAATGTTGACCTAACAAGAATGCTAAAAGATGTTCTCTAAAATTAAATCTATTTTTTTTTGCTTATAATTCTCAATTTACATTTACACTAAGTCTAAGATATAGAAAATAAGTGAAGAAAATTTGTTTTTTGTCCCTACATAGTAATTATATTTTCAAAAGTGTTGTAAATGCTTTCTTGTGTAGTTTTTGTTGATATGCTTCCTATTCTTTAGAATACCTATAGTTTGATAAAACTCCTACAACAATTCAGATCTTGATGAGTCTACGTATGTTAGAGGATGAATAGTATCCACTTGGTAAACATTAGATGCCTATTCAAATAATATTTATAAAAGAAAAATTCAGGAATGATTCTTAATTTATGTATAAAAAATACCATAGTCAAGTAGAATTATCATTGGTGCATTGTACTATAGACAAAAATTTTATTTACTATTAGAATATGAAATATTGTAAGGTTTGTAAATACTACAATAAACAAATTAGATTAGAGTGGCATTACTAGTATTGTAATTAGTGCTTTTGCCTATAGGTATAGTGAAATGTATTTCCAAGATATGAAGCTCATGATAGATTGACTATGATGTAAGACCCTTACTAGGAAGGGATAGAGGTTTAGACAAATATATGTTTTAAACATGAAAATAATGTAAATAGGATAATATTTGACACAATATTTATTTCCTAATAAGAAAATCTTTGCAAACATGACAAGAATGAACAAAAGACAAGATAAAATGTTTAGAAGGTAAAGAAAGATATGAATAAAAAATCCTATAATCTATAATAGAGATAGCTATCCTAATATCATTGTGGATATAGTTGCAAGGGATATTTATGATAGTTTCACAATGACACTGAGAGGGGGGTGAATCAGTGTAGCTCTTAAAAACTTAAATCTTCAATTCTTAATGCCTAAACAATGAAAGCTTAAAACTCAATAAAGTACATATACAAAAAGAGCATCACATAACACAAGATGTACCGAGGTTCACCAGTTTTGGCTAATCCTAAAAATTTACTGTTTGGACTCCCATCCAAATCCAGCCATTGCAAAATACCAATTTTACAATCAATTTACGAGCACCCACTGGAAGGAGCACCAACCCCTGATTTATCTACAAAAACAGAAAGGAGCACCAACCCCTGATTTACCAGCACCAACTGGAAAGAGTATCAACCCCTGATTTACCAAAACCAACTGGAAGGAGCATCAACCCCTGATGCCAAGCACCAACTTGGACTTCTGTTCTGAAACTAGAAGATAGATTGACATAAAGATGCCTTCACTTTTTTTTTTTTTTTTTTTGAAAAAATTGAAAATCTTGTATTAAAACAAAGAGCAAGTACAAGAGGGAGCAAGAACATCCCAACCAAGAACCCAGAGACACAAGACCTCAGCAGAGAGCGAGAGGGCAGCACAAACCAACACTAAGCACTAGAGACAAACAAGGCGCGAAATCGCGACATGTCGCGAAATCGTGACATGTCGCGATATCGCGACAGACAAGCCGGCCGAGGTCACAACCGCACAACCGGCCGCGAAAACGCGACATGTCGCGAAATCGCGACATGTCGCGAATTCGCGACAGCCAAAGCCAGCAGCCCCCGACCGCAAAAAATGTCGCGATATCGCGACCGAACCAACACAAAGCAGATAATCCACGTAATTGTCGCGATATCGCGACGCATCAACCAAATACCACCAATGCGCCAGAAGTGTCACGATTTGGCGACATGTCGCGAAATCGCGACATGTCGCAAAATCGCGACGGCCAAAGCCAGCAGCCCCCGACCACGAAAGATGTCGCGATATCATGACAGAAACATCACCAAGCAGTCAATCCTCAGAATTGTCGCGATATCGCGACGCATTTTCCAGATGCCACCTTTGCACCAAAAGTGTCGCGATTTCGTGACATGTCACAAAATCGCGACGACCAAGTCCAACTGCTCCCGACCACAAAAGATGTCGCGATATCGCGACGGAAACATCACAAAGCAAACAGTCCTCAGAATTGTCGCGATATCGCTACGCAAATTCCAAATGCCACCAATGCGCTAGAAGTGTCGCGATATCGCGACAGAAGTCTCCAAAGGCCGTGGCGACAAAACTTGTCGCGATATCGCGACAGGTTGCCACCGAGGGTCGCGATAACACAGCAGGTCGCGAAAACGCGACGAAAAACTCCCAAGACAGAATTTTTTCATTTGCTCAAAAATTTTGCAAGACCTTGTCTAATCACAGCATTTTCCACAGGCATGTTACTGTGCAGCTGAACTCCAACCTCCTTTTCCGCACCCAACTTGGCAAGGAAATCGGCCGCCGAATTTGAATCCCGATTCACATGGATAGGGATCACATCCTCAAGTTCCCTCCAAAGGACCTTGATTTGAGAGACTAAGATCTGAATCCTCCACGCTTTCAAAGCAAAATTTCTCATACAATCAAGAGCGCCAACCAAAATTTGAGAATCGCCTCAAGGATTATCTTTCTCGTATCCCCGAGTGACAGCCCGTAAAGAAGCAACTTTGATGGCAAAAGCTTCGGCTTCGTTATTGGTGGCTCTTCCCATACCTTGGAGTTCCCAATAAAGAACAGGCTCCAAGATGATCACGGCACACAACACCGATTCCAAGCAGTTGCCCGGATTGCCCTTTGCAGCTCCGTCCGTGTTAATTTTGATCCACCCAACCGGGGGGTTTCCAACTAACCATGTTTTCTCTAACGTGAGCAACAACTCTCTCTTCCCGTGGACCCACTCAACCGTAATATCTTCTTCAAAGATGTAAGGCAACCGTCTCAGTGACTTTGCTCCAGATAACCTGCCAAATTCCATCAAGAGAGGAGAAGGTCTCTCTGAAGATTCGAGCGTTCCTTTCCAGCCACACTTGCCACCAGATGAAGAAGAGACCAAGCTCCCACCCCAATCGAAGGGCTTTTGATTTAAATCTAGCTTTCTTCCATCTTTGCCAGATATTATTCCGAGTCAGAGCACCATTACCCTGGAGATTAAAAAGAGAGAACCATCGATTCCAGATCTGCCCTGTGAAGGAACATTCGAACATCAAATGGTCAGTAGTCTCTTCATGCTTACGACACAAAATACACCGAGAAGGACCAATAATTCCTCTGCTTCTGAGGTTATCGTAGGTGAGGATGCCATTATGCATAAACTGCCAGACAAAGAAGTTCACTTTCGGCCAACACTTGGAATGCCAGATTTTCTTCCAGTCATGAACCGGAAATAAATGCGGGGGAGGCTCTGGGAGAAGCTGATCATAACCAGCCTTCACAGTGTAAATTCCAAGATTCCCATGACCCCAAGCTAACTCGTCTTCTTCATCTCTGCCCGTGAGAAATCTTGCAGACAAGATGTTGGTCAGAGTGGTTGCCAGCTCCGGAGGGATAGTGACAGGCCACTCCTCAAGTCGCTTAAATTTCTTGAATTTATACTCACCCAATTGACTAGTGAAGAAATAGTTCTCAATAGTGACCCAACCCTTGGATTCTATGGCAGTTTTAATTGGAAGCAGTTCAGGATACTCCGCAATGATGGATGGAAACCGGTCCCATGAATCAGTCCGTAAACGTGCTTTCTCCCCCTTCCCACTTTCCGTAACAATTGATTTTTAATTACTTGAGAGCCCAACTTGAGAGCTTGCCAAACTAGGGAACCATTACCATCCGTGAGGGAAACGACAAACTTCAAAGGGGTGGATGTTACCCAAATATTTGCCGGTCAAGATTCTACCGAATAAAGATGATGGCCGGGAGATCCATCTCCAATACAATTTACTCGCCAGGGCTTTGTTGTTGAGATTAGAGCTTCTCAAACCCAGACCCTCCTTTTTCTTTGGGCCGAGTAACTTTGTCCCACCCAACCAAGGCCCATTTCTTCCCACCTTTTGCTCCTTCCCATAAGAATCGCCTAGCCGCTTTGTCCAACTCTTTCCAAATAGAAAGAGGAGCAGCCAAGATTGAAAATTTATAGATAGGCATGGCCTCGAATAATCGACCGTAAGAAAGTTAAACGGCCACCGTAGCTTAACCATTTGTGAGACCAAGTGGTTCATTCTATCTTTGATGCCATCCTAAGATCTTTCCAAATGTCATTTTTCAATTTCTTGAAGTGCAAAGGAACCCCCGTATAGAGTATAGGAAGAGATGATCTAGAGAAGCCCAAAATCTCTAAGATTTTGTCCTGCATCCGTTGGTCAAGATTGAAAAAGACAACTTTAGATTTGTTGTCATTGATAACTTGATTGGAGGCCCTAAGGTAAACAGAAGAGAGTCTCCGATTCCCCTAGCTTCCCCGAGACTAGCCACTCCAACCAAGCCAGAGTCATCCACAAATTGTAAATGAGTCAAGACTTCATCCCCGACCTTAATACTCGTTATCGTGCCTTGAAGTCTTCTTCTCAAGAAGAGTCGGCCTAATCCTTCAACCTAAGATAAGGAATAGATAGGGCGAGCAAGGGTCCCCTTGTCGGAGGCCACGAGAGGCTCCAAAGGGAGGCGAGGGAATCCCCTTGATGAGAACCGAATAAGAAGGCGTGGAAACACAACTCATAACCCGACCAATCCATTCCCGGGAAAAGCCAAAGGCAGCCAACATCCTTGACAGAAACCCCACTCAACCCGATCGTAAGCCTTAGACATATCCAGCTTTGATGAACATTCCTTTGTTACCGAAGTTTTGCATTGAATGAATAGCCTCCCGAGCAAGAATCACTCCATCCAAGATCCGTCTACCCTCAACAAATCCCCCCGTTCTCGAAGAAATGATGTAATGAAGGAGAGGTTTAAGACGTTCACCTATAATTTTTGTGATAATTTTATAAATCACATTACATAAAGCAATAGGTCCGAAGTCGAGATATGAACTCCTTCCTCCCCCTTTGGAATTAACGTGATAAAGGTATGATTTAGAGCCTTGAGCATTCTCTTATTAGATCCCGGACTCCTCAATTACAACCAAAACATCTTCCTCCAAGGTATCCCAAAAGGCCTGAAAAAACTCAATAGGAAAACCATCTGGACCGGGAGATTTGCCTGTGCTCATTCCAAAGACCACATTTTTCAATTCATCTCGATCAATAGGTCTGAGGAGAGCCTGATTTTCTCGCCGGAGTGATAATAGGGGGAATAACATCAAGAACTTCATTTTGAGCCCCCACATCTTGGTCCCTATTTTCTCGCAAAAAGCTTGGAGAAGTAATCCACAGTAGTGGGAGTGCATACCCGGAAGAGTATCAAAGGAGTGACCATTCTCATCTTTTAAAACTCGCCATATTATTCATCCGTCTTCTAGCACATGCCGAACGATGAAAAAATTTTGTATTTCTATCTCCTTCCAAAAGCCAAGAATTTCTAGCCCGCCGCCTCCAAAAAATTTCCTCGTGGTTATCAATGTCCTCAACAGCTTTGCGCAAGGCATCATCTTCAGTTTTAAGTTGTTCAAAAATTAAACCTTCCCTAAATTGTTTCTGCACCTCCTCCCAGCGGGCCAACAAGGGGGCTCTTTGCAGCTTGAAATCCGATTTATTGGCGTGCCTCCACTGTTTCAATTTAAATTTGACAAAAAGAAGTCGTTTGTGAAATTTAAACATTGCTGTCCCAAAAGGTGGGCGACCTTCTTCCCACCATTGCGGAATTACCTCATGAAGGTCCTCCTTCTCGAAGCCGTAAATTCTCAAATCTAAACGGTTTATGGAACCGCCTCGTCGTAGTCCCACCCTTCAAAGATGATGGGAGAGTGATCGGAAACAGGACCGTCCAAAATCTGTAATTGCACATTCCACTTAACAAAAGCCTCCCTCCGAGACCGTAAAGCGATCCAACTTTACCTTACAACAATGTGGATCCCTCCGTTTGTTAGTCCAAGTGAAAAAAGTTCCAGGACCTTGGACATCAACTAAGTGAAAAGCTTGAACCTGGGCAATCAGAAGCCGATCCCCTGTGTCCAAAACAGGGGAACCACCTTCCTGATCCCGAGCAGATAATTTGGCATTAAAATCTCCAGCAATGATCCAATCAAAAGCTTGTCTTGAGGACCTCATGTTGTGAACTGCTTTCCATTGAAGCCTCTGGCCATCATGGCTTTGAGCCCCATAAAAATTTGTAATTAAAACTTGCTCAGTAGTGATATTATTCCTAAAAAGAGATGTGAGAACACCCCTCCAAGCTATATGTTCTAAAGGCATACCATTCCAGGGGGTTCCAAAAAGTAACAATTCCTCCCCGAGGCCCCTTGAGCCGCCACATCCATATATCCAAATCTCCTCCATATTTTACCAACCGTTCTACACATAAGATCTAAAGACATTTTTGTCTCCTAGAGGAGCAAAAAGTCTGTTTTACCCTTCTTTATGAGTCTTTGAACAACAGATTGATGGGTTCTGCTGTTTAAACCCCTAACATTCCAAGATTGAATAATCATTGGAAACCTTGAGAGCAATAAGAGTCAATTGTTCTCACCGATCCATCGCTGACCAGCCTTGTCTCCTTGCGATGCTATTAGGTCCTTATTAGACTTCCCGCTCGCACCTTGAGAAATGTTATTCTTGGACCGTTTTTCCACCTGGGTAATCCCTAGGGCTGGCCTTTCTCTATTCTTTTTGGCACTTCCCATGATGACATCCTGAATAACTGGCTGTGCTGAGGAATGGATAACCAATGCCCCTGGGTTCTCTGGCTGTAAAAAATCAGTGGGTTTAAGCACCTGCTCGCGGGCAGGAGTTGAAGAGGGAGAAACATGAGAGTGGATGTTAAAATCCTCGATGTTCCCATCCACTCCATCCATAACTTGGTCTTCCTGATCCACCAGGGATTTAAAGATTTCATACCGGTTGGTTGGCTTGAGTGAAGCTTGGTCCTTGCCATTTCTCTTTTTGTTTCTTCTTCGTTTCTCCTGTTCAAAGCCATCTTTCTGGGCTTCAGAACCTTGGGGGGTGTTTTGTGATTCTTTGACCGGGGTGAACTTACCCTCTCTGGGTCGATTTGAGATTCCTAGCGGGGCCTCCGCTTTTGTGCTCAAGGTATTCGGACGTAACCTAGCCAAATGGCCATGCTTATGGCAGACCCCGCATCTAAAAGGTAGGGCTTCGTAATCTAACCGTCGTATCCAGGATTGTCCCGCTAACTCTGGCCCACCTCACCGGTAGTGGCCGATCGATATCCATTTCAACGCAGATTCTAGCAAAGACAGCAAGTGTTTCCCTCTATGGTATCTTTGGAAACTCCCAGAAATCTACCTAGAGAGTTACCAATCATCTCAAGAATCTGTTCGCCCCAAAACTCCATCGGGAGAGCGTACAACCGGATCCACACTGGAACAGCCGTGGGCTCAATGCGAGGATCGAAACCCACTCTCCATGGTTGGACAAATAACCCTGCCGAGCCATGGGTCCTCTTCTCTGATTCAAATGCTCTGTTTCTATCTACCGAAGAAGAGAAACTAATAATGAAATACCCGTTGCTTATAGGCCATAAGGAGTACTCACCGATAGGTTCCCAGTTCTGTCTAACCCTGTGTGCGTAAAGTGCAGAGTGGGTCGGATTCCCATGAATTTGCAGATCAAGTCATGGTTAGCACGGTAGGTGATCGTATCCTCAACCATCTTTGGTTCTATGACTATCTTAGGTCTGGAAGCCGATTGCGGGAGGCATCCATTAACTCGTTTGCAGAAGAACCCTTGCCAACATTCTTGAGAAGCGCTTGGTAAGCACCCCGCCGGGCTTCATCGAAGAAGACACAAAATTTTCTTTTAGAATCTCGGCATAAGAGCCCTTCTTCCCGTCAAGAGAACCTGGAGGAGACCCCATAGGGCCCTCCCAGGGTAACGGACGAGCCTTCAGAGGGGAACGATGTCAAACCAACAGAGACCCAGGAAGAAGCCGCGAGCCAGAATCCAAGAGCTTCGGCCTCCGACAGTCCAGAAGATTTCCCGCCAAATCGCCAGAGCTCCGAAAAAAAGTTTTTTCACTATGCAGTCTGACAGTCTAGAAGATTTCACTTTTACAAGACCCTGACTGGTCTATTGCTTTCTCAACATTTCTTACTCTTCACACAACACACACTGTGCTCGCTCGGCTCCAGCGCACTCTCCTCGTGCTTCACATACCGCACACCTCTCTCGCTCTCCTCTTGCTCTCTTCGCAAGATTAAATCTGCCTCGCGTTAATCCCAAGCGCTTTCACTCTGTTTCAGCGTCACTTTAATTCTCCACGTAGACCTCCTTTTATAACAAAGTTTTGACTCTCGCATGCAACCCGTAACTACCCCTGTAACTGTCGTACTGACTTTAGTTCACTGTTCTTATTTTAGCTGCATGATATTCTTCTGTAACTGCACCTGTAACTGTCGTACCGACTTCAGTTAACTCTTCTTATTTTAGCTACATGATTTTCTTCTATAACTACACCTGTAACTGTCGTATTGACTTCTTCTATAACTGCACCTATAACTATCGTATCGACTTTAGTTAACTCTTCTTATTTTAGCTACATGATTTTCTTCTGTAACTACACCTATAACTGTCGTATCGACTTCTTCTATAATTGCACCTGTAACTGTCGTAACAACTTCAGTTAACTGTCACATATCTTCTTTTGGATTGGTTCTCTTCTTAGCTCACGCCAAAGTGACCTATCATGAAATCGTGACACTTCTGCCTCTTTGTCCTCTTCTCGGCTTGTACCCACGAAAACACAACATGTCACGATATCGTGACACTTTCGCCTCCTTGCTACTTTACTTGGTTCATACCCACGAAAACATAACATGTCATGATATCGTGACACTTTCACCTTCGTACTCTTCCTCTTTACTTTTGTCGTGATATCGTGACACTTCTATCTTCTTACTTTCTCTCTCCTCCTTTAGTCGCGAAAATGCGACATGTCGCGATATCGTGACACTTTTTCATTCTCTGCCTTCTTGCTCTTTTCAAGTCGCGAAAATGCGACATGTCGCGATATCGTGACACTTTTCCTTCTCTACCTTCCTCTTCGCTTTGGACCGCAAAAATGCGACATGTCGCGATATCGTGACACTTTTCCTTCCGTACAATCTCTCTTCGCTTTGGACCACAAAAATGAAACATGTCGCGAAATCGTGACACCTTTTTCTCTCCTTGCAATTTCTCTTCGCTTTGGACCATGAAAATGAAACATGTCACAAAATCATGACACCTTTTTCTCTCTCCTCTTTCTCTTCGCTTTGGACCACGAAAATGAAACATGTCGCGAAATCGTGACACCTTTTTCTCTCTCCTATTTCTCTTCGCTTTGGACCACGAAAATGAAACATGTCACGAAATCGTGACACCTTTTTCTCTCTCCTCTTTCTCTTGCAATATGTCACGAAATCGTGACACCTTTTTCTACTTGTCTTTTTCTCTTCCAACATGTCATGAAATCGCGACACCTTTTTCTTCCGTACTATCTCTCTTGCAATATGTCGTGAAATCGTGACACTTTTTCTACTTGCCTTTTTCTCTTCCAACATGTCACGAAATCATGACACTTTTTCTTCCGTACTATCTCTCTTGCAATATGTCATGAAATCATGACACTTTTTCTACTTGCCTTTTTCTCTTCCAACATGTCGCGAAATCGTGATAGTTTTTCTTTCATACTATCTCTCTTGCAATATGTCACGAAATCGTGACAGTTTATCTTGCTTGCGCTTTCTCTCCAAACATGTCACGAAATCATGATAGTTTTGCTTGCTTGCGCTTTCTCTCCAAACATGTCACGAAATCATGACATTTTTTCCTGCTTCTCCAAACATGTCACGATATCGCGACAATTTTTCTTTCTCTCAACATGTCACGATATCGTGACAAATTTTCTTTCTCTCAACATGTCAAGATATCATGACAATTTTCTTTCTTCTCAACATGTCGCGATATCACGACAGTTTTCTTCCTTGTGATTTTCTTTTGATTTTTAGCATATGGGCCACTTCTATCTTTTGGATAATCACTATACATATTCTGAAGAACCTCTTAACTCCTATCCACTTCATCAACTGATCTGTCCTCTTAACTCCTGTCCACTTCATCAACTGATCTATCCTCTTAACTCCTGTCCACTTCATCAACTGATCTGTCTGACTGTGTTGACAACAATGACAACAATATCATCAATACTCTGAAGAACCTCTTAACTCCTATCCACTTCATCAACTGATCTATCTGACTGTGTTGACAACAATGACAACAATACTTTTGTTGCACCTTGCTCAACAATCTCCCCCTTTGGAATTGTTGGCAACACACATGCAATTTCTTGTAATTCTTCTCCCCCTTTGACAATAATACCAAAGGGCTACTACAGACTCCCCCTGAGTCCATGCACAACATTCTCAAGCACAAATTATTACAGTTAGCAAAAATTACAAACATGAGCAAAAAGATAATCAAATATATAAATGCTCCCCCTGAGAATGTGGTCCCGATAGCTAGTCAGTTCTTGGGAAGCATGACCACTCCCAATTTATTACGAAGGTATCCACTACTGACTGGTGGACCTCTCTCCAATTGTTATATTATAGAAGACTCTGTCTCTCTACTGCACTGACTGGTGGACCTCTCTCCACTTGAAGAATCCTCACTCAGATCTATCTTCAACTGTGTTGGCTGCTGGATCTCTATCCATTGAGACTCTGTTCTCTGTACTTTGTCAATAGGCTCACACAAAACCTGCTTAACAAGCTCACATAGAACTTGTCCAATGTTGAATAACAAGCTCATACAAAACCTGTCCAAATCTGCTCCAACAAGCTCACTAAGAACCTGTCCGAAATCTGCTCTAGAAGTCTCCCAACACTGTCCTCAAATATTTCCCAAAGGCCTTCTCAAAGGCTCAATCAATCATGCTCAAGTAGTATTCAAAATGAACTCAACAATGAATGACAATCTCAAATCAAATCCACTTCATAGAAGCATAAAGAGAATTGTTAGAGACTTAATATCTTCTAACCTCAATCTCAACTCAACATAGAATGATGGAATAATTTATTTTAGAGAACTTTAAAAATCACTTCACACATAACTTGACTAGGCTTAATCAAATCAACTCAACCAATCATCACCAAGCTGGAAACCATCTGGCTGCTCAATATAAACCTCTTCTTCAAGCTTCCCATTCAAAAACGCTGATTTCACATCTGTCAACAAAATTGACAAGTGACTCACACTTGTACCAATTTTTGTCCAACATTGTACCAACACTGCAATTTTACTGCCAACTCTGTGCAAGCATCAAACATAGTACCACAACACCAACCAAATCCCTTTTTACATTTTCAACTTGGTCTATGTTTTCTACAGTCACCGCTGATCACACCTTACTTTCAACTGTTCGAATCAGGAGACAATATTTTGTAAAACGCTTCACGGCCAACTATAGTGCACCTTACTCAAACTCATACTTCGGACCTCGGATAGGTATGATTCACAAAGCAAAGTTGCTCATCTTGATGAGCTAAACATGAATCAATGATCAGACTTCAATATTTTTCACCACAACATCATAAAAGATCTAACAATCTTCACGTCAATGTGTAGTTCAAATATACACTGCTTTTATCGAAACACATATACTGTTGGTGCAGTTCAATGTCTCTGGTTTCTAACGGCTGTCATGAATGTTTTCATCACCTGTGTAGGTATTGACAGTGGACCGTTACCTCTAGCATTGGAACCTCAATCTACGTGTAGTCATCAACACTCAGTATTCTGCTTCTTGATAGGACATATGTCAGGACTACTCAATGTCTTAGGCGAACGTTCTTCACGTGATTCCAGGGAGCATTTCTCCTTGCTGCGATCAAGGGATTCCTTGGGAAATATCTCGCATTCCTCAAATAATGCAAGACTTTCTTAGGTGCATAGGCATCTTGTCCTCCTTGGCGCTTCACCACCTGGGCGCTATTCTCTCAACGTCTCTGCCTTGCATGTGCCACTTGGCACTCTTGACGAACTGGGTGCTAGTTCTACTATTTGATTAGACTCTGGCATCTCTTTGATAACGGCTACTTCTTTAGAGAAAATTAATGCTCTCTTATACCAAACGAAGTGTTGTATTTTTGGTTAAGAAACGCACGCCTTCCACCACCCCAACCACACCGGAAAAAACAAAGAAAGGAGAGCCCCCCCCCCCCCCGGGGGGGGAAAAACTCACAACATGGATTCTATGTTATCTACAGATTGGGAATGTTACAGGCTTCAAAACTAGCACCTGCCAGCTTATGCTTCCATGACACGACGACCTGTGCTGCATGTTCTATCTCAGATAATGCCTATCAGCTGTTGCATCGAAAACCTAGCTGTTCACCATGTTGTTCTGCTGAAGCACATCAGTTTGACACTATCTATTATTGTAACCGCCATCACTAGAGAGATTTCACAATAATAAAAAATCGGCTCTATCAAGCCAACATCTCATGCTCTCCTTATTAACTCCACAAACAACTACATGAACTGAAACACATTTTGACAACTATACGACAACTCTCCCTGACTACTTACCTTTCATCCTCAGATAACCAAAAAAATACATAAGAGAATTAAAATGAAACTTTAAGATTGCTCCCCCTGAGGATGTGCTACCTGGAGCTGCTTAGTGCAATAGAGGAGTAATCTCCTTCGACCCAAGGAGACACGATTTCCTCTCTTCTTTCTTTCTCCAACCTTTCTTGAACTTGGGCTTGAGGTTTTCAACTGCATCCCTATTTTGAACCTTTTCGTGAACTTGAACATTTCTCTTGGGTGGTTGTCTCTTGTGCATCCTTGATGGATGATTATTTTCCTTTCTTTGATGCACATGATTTCTTCCCTGTTCGTGTTGCATTCTTTGCGTCTGATGAAATCTATTGTCTTTCCTTAGATTAGATACAAAAGTTCTTGGACAAAACCTTGCTATGTGCCCATGACCATTACATTTAAAACATTGCACATGGTGTTCAATCAGATGTATTTCTACCAAGCATAACTCTTTGATCTATTATTCAATCCACAATAAATTGCCTTGTGACCATAATGGTTGCATCTAAAACAATAGCCATTAAAAGCATTATTATGAATAGAGTGAGAGTGATAGAACCTCTTTTGTTGTGGTTGCTTTGTTGTAGATCTCCTTTGAGATTTTCTTCCTTTTGAAGATTTCAGCTTCAAACTTTTCTTGCTTTGATCCTTCAACAGTGGACTTCTTCTTCTCTGCAGATTTAGAAGATGAAGGTTGTTCAGCTTCATATCCAAGACCAAGCTTACACATGGGGCTTCTTTGATGACTTATCATTTTATCTAGCAACTCTGTGCTCTTCTCAAATTTGAGATTTGTATTGGCCTCTTCTAGTTGTTTCTTCAATAAAACAATCTCCTCTTCTTGTTTGCAGCAAACAATCTCTTTCTTATTGATCTGTGATCGAAGAGTTTCTTCAATCCTTTTGGACTCTTCTACTTGCAGCTTTAGATCACTAAAAACTTTGTTAGATTCCTCTTCACGTTTGCTACATACATCGACTTTATCATCCAGGTGTGACTTCAAGGCTTCTTCTATTTTCTTGGCTTTATGAATTTGTAAGAAGAGATCTTCTATCTTATCCCCATATTCTTCCAACTTCTTGGACAGTATTTTGTTCTTTTTCCTTTCTATATTCAACTCTTCAAGTGCAGCGATCAACTCACCTTCTAGATATACTTCACCCTCAAGGTTTTCATCACATGCTTCAGAGTTCACTCCTATCTTTTCAGAATTCACTCCTATCTTTTCTAGTTCAATTTTCTCTTCCACAGGAACTGAAACTGACTGAGATGCCTTATTTGAGGAGGATCTATTCTTCTTACCCATTGCGTACTAATCCAAGATCAACCCTAGCTGATTTAGCCTCGATAAGGGAAGCTGGCTTGATACCAATTGTTAGTCTCACAATGACACTGAGAGGGGGGGGTGAATCAGTGTAGCTCTTAAAAACTTAAATCTTCAATTCTTAATGCCTAAACAATGAAAGCTTAAAACTCAATAAAGCAAATATACCAAGAGAGCATCACACAACACAAGATGTACCGAGGTTCACCAGTTTTGGCTACTCCTCAAAAGTGACTGTTTGGACTCCCATCCAAATCCAGTCTTTGCAAAATACCAATTTTACAATCAATTTACCAGCACCCACTGGAAGGAGCACCAACCCCTGATTTATCTGCAACAACAAAAAGGAGCACCAACCCCTGATTTACTAGCACCAACAGGAAGGAGCACCAACCCCTGATTTACCAGCACCAACTGGAAGGAGCATCAACCCCTGATGCCAAGCACCAACTTGGACTTCGTTCTGAAACTAGAAGATAGATTGACATAAAGATGCCTTCACTTTTACAAGACCCTGACTGGTCTATTGCTTTCTCAACATTTCTTACTCTTCACACAACACACACTGTGCTCACTTGGCTCCAACGCACTCTTCTCGTGCTTCACATACCGCACACCTCTCTCGCTCTCCTCTTGCTCTCTTTGCAAGATTAAATTTGCCTCGCGTTAATCCCAAGCGCTTTCACTCTGTTTCAGCATCACTTTAATTCTCCATGCAGACCTCCTTTTATAACATTAAGTTCTAACTCTCACATGCAACCCGTAACTACCCCTGTAACTATCATACTGACTTTAGTTCACTATTCTTATTTTAGCTGCATGATATTCTTTTGTAATGGCACCTGTAATTGTCGTATCGACTTTAGTTAACTCTTCTTATTTTAGCTACATGATTTTCTTCTATAACTGCACCTGTAACTATCGTATCGACTTCTTCTATAACTGCACCTGTAACTATCGTAACGACTTTAGTTAACTCTTCTTATTTTAGCTACATGATTTTCTTCTATAACTGCACCTGTAACTGTCGTATTGACTTCTTTTGTAACTGCACCTGTAACTGTCATAACGACTTCAATTAACTGTCACATATCTTATTTCGGCTTGGTTCTCTTCTTAGCTCATGCCAAAGCGACCTGTCATGAAATCGTGACACTTCTACCTCTTTGTCCTCTTCTCGGCTTGTACCCACGAAAACACATGTCGCGATATCATGACACTTTTGCCTCCTTGCTGCTTTACTTGGTTCATACCCATGAAAACATAACATGTCGCGATATCGTGACACTTTCGCCTCCGTACTCTTCCTCTTTACTTTTGTCACGATATCGTGACACTTCTATCTTCTTACTTTCTCTCTCCTCCTTTAGTCGCGAAAATGCGACATGTCACGATATCGCGACACTTTTTCATTCTCAGCCTTCCTACTCTTTTCAAGTCGCGAAAATGCGACATGTCGCGATATCGTGACACTTTTCCTTCTCTGCCTTCCTATTCTCTTTGGATCACGAAAATGCGACATGTCACGATATCGTGACACTTTTCCTTCCTTGCATTTTCTCTTCGCTTTGGACCACGAAAATGCAACATGTCGCGAAATCGTGACACTTTTTCCTCCTTGCATTTTCTCTTCGCTTTGGACCACGAAAATGAAACATGTCACGAAATCGTGACACCTTTTTCTCTCTCCTCTTTCTCTTTGCTTTGGCCCGATGAATGAAATCGCGACACCTTTTTCTCTCTCCTCTTTCTCTTCGCTTTGGACCGCAAAAATGAAACATGTCACGAAATCGTGACACCTTTTTCTCTCTCCTCTTTCTCTTGCAATATGTCGCGAAATCGTGACACTTTTTCTACTTGTCTTTTCTCTTCCAACATGTCGTGAAATCGTGACACCTTTTTCTTCCATACTATCTCTCTTGCAATATGTCGTGAAATCGTGACACTTTTTCTACTTGCCTTTTTCTCTTCCAACATGTCACGAAATCGTGACACTTTTTCTTTCGTACTATCTCTCTTGCAATATGTCATGAAATCATGACACTTTTTCTACTTGCCTTTTTCTCTTCCAACATGTCGCGAAATCGTGACACTTTTTCTTCCGTACTATCTCTCTTGCAATATGTCACGAAATCGTGACACTTTTTCTACTTGTCTTTTTCTCTTCCAACATGTCGTGAAATCATGACACTTTTTCTTCCATACTATCTCTCTTGCAATATGTCGCGAAATCGTGACACTTTTTCTACTTGCTTTTTCTCTTCCAACATGTCGCGAAATCGTGACACTTTTTCTTTTGTACTATCTCTCTTGCAATATGTCGCGAAATCGTGATAGTTTATCTTGCTTGCGCTTTCTCTCTGAACATGTCATGAAATCATGACAGTTTTGCTTGCTTGCGCTTTCTCTCCGAACATGTCACGAAATCGCGACAGTTTTTTCTTCTTCTCAACATGTCGTGATATCGCGATAGTTTTTCTTTCTCTCAACATGTCACGATATCGTGATAGTTTTTCTTTCTCTCAACATGTCACGATATCGTGATAGTTTTCTTTCTTCTCAACATGTCGCGATATCGCGATAGTTTTCTTTCTTCTCAACATGTCGCGATATCGCGACAGTTTTCTTCCTTGTGATTTTCTTTTGATTTTTAGCATATGGGCCACTTCTATCTTTTGGATAATCACTATACATATTCTGAAGAACCTCTTAACTCTTGTCCACTTCATCAACTGATCTATCCTCTTAACTCCTATCCACTTCATCAACTGATCTGTCCTCTTAACTCCTGTCCACTTCATCAACTGATCTATTTGACTGTGTTGACAACAATGAAAACAATATCATCAATACTCTGAAGAACCTCTTAACTCCTGTCCACTTCATCAACTGATCTGTCTGACTGTTTTGACAACAATGACAACAACACTTTTACTGCACCTTCCTCAACAATTTAAACCAAGATCTTCACCTCTTTCATAAGCTTAAATGTTCCTAAAAAAACTCTCTTGAGAGTGTCCTTTAAATCACATTCACAAAGTTCATATGTGAATGTTGAAAGGCAAATGAGCAACACCTTTTCATGCTTATTCAAGATTCAAATATACAAATTTTAATGCTTAGGGTTTGGAATAAAATTAAATATATTTTATCTTGAGAAGTGATTAAATTTTTTGTTAGAGCTTCGATAGATAAAATATTCTAAAATTGGGATCCATAAAGGTACATATTTATGTGATCAATGGATCCATTAGACGATCCAATAGATGTGAATCCATAATTGGAAGACTTCAATGGTGGCATGTTGCATTAAAAGTGGAACCGATGTTAGAGGAAGATTGATGAAAGGATGAAATGCAAGAAGGATGGTAAAATTTATGGAGAGGATGATCAATGGAATCTTAAATTACAATCATGTTAAGTAATGAGAATTAAGGAAAGTTAGGTAAGACTAGTGTGATAAGTCATTAATTTGGTCTATCATTGACACCTATCAGTTGTGTGCCTTTCCTTTTATAGATTATAATAATCAATAGGAATAGTATCACAAGTATTTTAGATGATAATTATAGTAACACTACTATCAAAAACTATTGTTGCAGGGTTGAATGCAAAAAATATATGAAATTTGGATGTTTGGAAAAAACATTACCAACTAATTAATAGCATTGTTGATCTTACAACATAGGGTATGACTCTTTTGACATGGGGTATTAAATGACCCATGGATTTGACTATAGCTTATTATATTGATCTAGATGATTTATTTTCTTGATGATGTATATGTTGTTATATTCATATATTTTGATAATTTGTTCTAAATTGGATCTCTATAACACTCCATGAATTCTAAAAATTTCATTAAGATACAGTTGAGCTTCATCCTTAGCCTCAAAAATGTTTCTTGTTGATAGAAAATATGTCACAACTCTAAATTTGCTCTTCCAAATGTAAGGTTTTTCTTATTATTTAAGCTACAATATTAAAATCATTTCCATGAAAAAGATCTAACTTGTCATTCTATTGCATAACAGGTTTCTATCGACTCGCTAAATAGATACTAGTTCCACCCATCTCCACAACTTACACATGTCCATATCTACAAGTGTGTTAGGTGTAGAGTTTCATTAATCCATCCATATCATTATATTTTTTAATGAGTTAGCTCATATTTCCCTTTCCATCCTTCAAAAGGAAATTGAAACTCAAATAAGCTTTTAGTCTCGATTTACTAATCGAGTAATATTTCTCCCTTTCATTCCTTTGAAAGAGTCTCATCGACTCTATGCACCCTATGTATGCTAGTATATGTAGGTAGTTTGATTTATGATGAGAACAAATAAACCAGTTACTCCCCTCAGGACCTATCCTATTCACCAAGGGTCCATGACTTACTTGCAAGTAGATCCGTTAGCTACAAGTTTAACTACACTTCACTCTAAGTCACTCTTTCATTAGGTGTACATTTTCAACTAAATTCAAACATTCACTTTCTATTCTAGAGTACTAATTAGGTTACAAGACGTTGGTCTATAGCACCTCCCATATTTTAATATGACCAAGGCCATTATCCAAACTTTCTAGATGTTAAACTAGATAACACCAATGAAATATCCCATGGATTATGCGAATGATAATGCACCTTGTTTTCATTGGATGCAACTACTTTTGGTTCCAATATGTGGCTTACCAATGTTAAAGTGGATTACTATATTTCATTTGCTTCATTTTAAGATTAATTTTCCATAGAGACACAAATTTATAAAAGAATGATGTTTCGAATATATATTACAATATGGTAACACATTAGTTCCATATACTAGTAAAGGAGTAAATTTATTTTATGCCATAATTCATTATTTATCTATATAAGCAATAAGTGAATCATATATGATTTGCTTATTCAATAGAATGTGTCAACAAGAAATAAAATGTGTGATAAAGCATTAATGAAGCAATAGAAACTTGAGTTTATGAACCACATATATATTTATTTGTTCAAACATTAAAATAATAGGAAACTAACTCATTGAAAACACTCTCTTCGATTCATCTTAGTACAAGATTCAAATACTATTTATTTATATCGATATCCCAACCATATGGTAAGAATACACTAGATTACAACATTGAAATTTCACTATTTATTCTTTCGTCTACTACGTATAGCGGCTACAAGAACTTTAACTAATATATCAATTCATAGCCTCACTTAACCTTGTATATATATTTCAAGTACTTACACCACTGGACTCTTCTTAACCAACTATATTAGATATGTGGTCTAGGATCAAAGGTAAACTCTTCTTGCATGCAAATACAAACCTATATGTGGATAGTTTTCACCATGCATGCAACACACATATATAACAAATCAATCTTGCTTTACCACTTCAATTCTTAAAGGAATAACATGCATTTCATTTAGAATGACAAATTCCAAATAAGCAATATAAGTAAAGCCTCAAGCATCCTACGCTTGATCCAAATAGTAAAAGAAACTCATTCTCTTCGTATTGAACGAATCCCAAATAAAACTGACATAATATTTAATCTCAATCACTCAACATAGTACATTAAACTATTCTTTCAAGCAACATTATAGCAATAGAATATACATTACATTCCCAATGATGTTATCCAAGTATTGTATCCACACAAAAGTTCATTCACTTTCTTTTATGGAATACATTCCCTTTTCAAAGTAAAGTTTAGTTCAATAGACATCACCAGTGTTGTTTTTCCTTAAATAGACAAACAAATACAAGTTCTCATATTTATAATCAAATCATGACATTTCTAAAATCACAATTCTTATTCCAAAAATTACAAAGGAACTTTAAAGTATAATTTATATACTACCAACCTTTTCCAAAACAACCCTCTTCATTGCTAGCTAGGAGAATTTAGGTGAAACTCACTACTCGCCTCTACTCTCATGACTAGGGATAGTTATCTTAGAAGTCTACTACAAAATTTAAAGCCACAATACTTATCCTACAAGACCTTTCCATGCATACAAGCTACAAAAGAGTAGTCTCACTTATAGTGTTTTCCCATGTCTCCACTGCAACAACTACACCAACCAATATTTCTCAGTATACACACAATTCAAGTTATTTTCCTTGACCTTTACTAAGAATTAATGCGATAGGTTTTCCAAGTTAGTTCAAAAACCCAAATACTCAACTGTAACATGTTCCCATTCCATCTCTAGAAGCATCACCTAAACCAAATTTTTCCTATTAGCAATAGATTTGGTTGTACTCCGAATTTTGATGGCCTACAATTGTAAAAGCATATAATAAGGAAATACAAACAACCCAATTTTATTTTCCTTAACTAAGATCACATAAAAATAAGTTTTTATTTCTAAAACAAAGTTGCAGGAAAATGTTTTACATGTTTTCCAAATATCATAATATATTTTCTCTACCAATTTGTCAGCATTTTACAATTGTACAATTACGTATGATACAGTTTGAATCAACAACCAGCATATCCAAAATATCATAGATCTCCCCACATCCAAACAATATTACCAATATCCCCTTAAAAACTTCTCTTTCTTGAATTTTTCAATAAGTATCTCTTTTTCCCCAACGTCCATCTTTTTTCAGCATTCATCCGGTTTGAGTGTCATCTCGATGGATTTACCATGATCTCCCTATCATGTACACAATGGTCACTAAATAATTGGTGCATTTTCATAAATTCTCCAAAATCAAGTTCCGATATTGAGGCAACAAATAAAATATTCAAACCATTCACAATTACCAACTCTAAAGCACATTTCCAACGCAAATGACTTAGCTAAACTAACACACTCAAGACCGAAAAAATAAAAAACATGCCACATTTTCCTAGAGTGGGATAAAGCACTAAAATTCATACAATTATATAAATGAAAGACCTTGTAATAAATTTTCATTTATTTATAGAAATGAGACATTATACATTACATGAAATTCATCTCAAATTAATGTTATTGTATGAAGGCAAATCAAAAGATTATAAAAAAGAAACCAGCACTTGTAAAAATATTTTTATGCAATTCATGATATGAAAATATATGATAATAGCAGCCATCCAAGTTGCTTGAGTTGCTGATGAGACATATCATCATATCATTTCCCATTATTTAAACATATCTTTTCTGATGGTTAGTTCTTTCTACCATTCGTAAGGAGATATGTTGTTGCATAGTGCCAATCTATTAGCAACATCTTATTCATTCATAAAACATAGATATTATGGAAAATGATCATGAAATAATCATTCATTTCATAAATATTTTACAAAATCTTCTTCCATAAAAAGTATATCTGTAAAACTAATCATAACATAGTCAAACATGCTATAATCACAGTGGTATATTAACACATACATGCATCCAAATAAAAATTCTGCCAAGGGAGGTTCATGAAATATTACCCGCCTTAAGCTTAACACAATCATCTATGTTCTATAAAAATATAATAAAAGTATATTAGTTACATATAATTTTCAAATAGAAAAGAAAAATGTTTATGCATCTTTGCTACTTTCTCCCACGTAGCATTTCTCTCAAAATAATGATCCGACTAGACCTTGCATTGCTCCAGGATTCCTTTCCTAATTGATTTGCATTGGAACTCAAGGATATTTATTGGTCAAACTTAGGGTTATGCATAGTGGTGAATATTCACAAATTGGGTGAATATTAGGGTTTCTAAAATTGGAAATTGGTGAATATGAGGACCTTTGACATCGGCCCATTCACCTAAATTTTTTAGGACCAATTGTTTCTTAGGGTCAATTTGCCACAATATATATCCAAACATAGGTATATTTGTACTCGTTGGAAAGCGCTTTTCAAGCTTGATATAATGGTGGTGTTTTATGAAGTTATAAGATGATTTAATAAGTCAAAAGTGGCCCAAAATTTGACCTTACATTTTAGGGCTTCAAATACCCCAAATTTTGGTATGAAGATGCTCGATTTGATTTGATTAGGATTCTCCATGATTCACCTTGATTTTGATTAGGATTTGCCATTTTTTTACAAGTACATTTTGTGTGCAACCCCTTATGCATAACCCTAGTCAAACTTCTATAGCCTTTGGGTTTGCCATCTGCAAATTGGAAAAGTCCCATATATATTTAGGATTAGCCACATACTTCCCATGTAATGAAATATGAAAGGTGTTGTGAATATTGGACATACTAGGTGGTAAGGCAATTTGATATGCCACACGACTAATATTATATATAATTTCAAAGGGTCCAAAAACATGAGGTTCTAGTTTTGTGGACTTAATAATACTCTTTATTGGTCTCACCCTCAGAAACATCCTGTCACCTACTAAAAACTCTCGTGGTAATCTCTTAAGATAGGAGTAACTTTTTATTAATAGATGACTTCTTTCAGTCATTTCCTAATGGTCCTTAACTATTGCTCCATATTTTTGACCATGTCTAGACCAACCACAACCTAATATTCTATATTATCCCATGATAATGGTGTCCTACACCTTCTACCATACAATGCTTCAAATTGAGCCATACCTAGATTCAAGTGGTGACCACTATTGTAGGAAAATTCTACCAAGTGTAAGTAATATTCCCATTGGGTTTTATGATCCATATAGTATATGCAAAGCATTTTCTCTAACATGTGGTTAAATATTTCAATATACCATGTATATAGAGTGATAAGCAAATCTAATATTCAGTATAATACCAATGACACAATGTAAGGCTTGCCAAAACTTGGATGTAAATATCGTATCCTTATTTGATATAACTACTTCTAGAAAACCATAAAGCCAATACATTTCCTTGAAAATATGTTAGCCATAACTACATCATCATTAGTATTTCTGGGAATAAAATGTGCAACCTTGATCAATCTATCGACCACCACTAGGATTGTGTCATGCTAAAATTAGTTTTTAGGTAGCCCTACAATAAAATCCATTGAAATTACCTACCATTTTTGCATAGGTACATCATGCAGATACAATAGTTCTACAGGATGTCTATGTTCTACCTTAACTTTCTAGTATTCAAGGCATTGAGCAACAAATCCAATATGACACTCTTCATCCCAATCCAATATAAATTTTTATTCATATTCTCTCTCATTTTTGGTCCTCTTGGGTGAGCAAAATATGGAGATCTGTGTGCTTCATTTATGATCATTTTTCTTAGATCATTAGTCTCAGGGATTATCATCCTATCCTTAAGGTATAAGAAATCATATTTGAAGCTAAAATATTTGTTTTCATCTGGTTTCTTTTCCATTATTTCTTGAATTTGTTTACAAAAATGCATCTTTATGTTGCATTTCCCTAACTTGATACATAAATTCAATATGGATGCAAGACAAAATAGCTATGTGTATCCTCCTAATTAGTACATTAGCAACTTTATTATCCTTTCCCTTTATATATTCAATACCAAAATCATATTTAGTGAGAAATTACATCCACATTCTCTGCCTAGCTTGGAGCAAATACTGAGTAAATATATATTATAGACTCTGATGATCTATCCCCAACTCAAGGGGTATCCCTATCAAATAATATCACCAAATATTGAGATTAAAACACTATAACTGCTAATTATAGATCATGGATTGCGTAATTAACCTCATATCATTTCAATTTCCTTGATATATAGGCTATCACTGCTCCTTATGAGAGCACTCCTCCCAAACCTTCCAATGAAGCATCTATACAAATAGGAAAACTCCCCTGATGATCGGGTATCTTTAGTGTAAGATGCATAGTAAGCTTTTGCTTAAGTAGTTCAAAAGCTACCTCACATTTATCTGTCCACTTGAATTCCTTTCCTTTCCTCTGTAGGTTAGTTATTGGAGAGGTAATCTTGACATAGTCTTTTACATATTGTCTATAGTATCCAATCAACCCCATGAAACTTTGGACCTCTATCACATTTATGGGTGGTGACCAATTCAAAATAGCTTCTATTTTCTTAGGATCTACCATGATCCCTTCTACCGAAACAATGTGCCCTAAATATTGCACTTTTGGCACATAGAAATCACACTTGGATAGATTTCCATACAACTGATTCTTCCTTAATAGTTCTAGCACAATCCTAAGGTGTCTATCATGATCTATATTATTTTGGAAATAAATCAAAATATCATCCAATAATACTAAAATGAATTTATCCAAATGATTCCTAAATATACTATTCATAAAATTTATAAATGCATACGGATCATTTGTTAAACCAAAAGGTAAAATAATAAATACTTAATTTCCATAATGAGTTTTAAAGGCTATCTTATGAATATCCTCCTCTTGGATCCTAAGTTGATGGTATCTTGATTTCAAATCAATATTTGAAAAGGTTGTGGTATACTTAATTTGATCGACAAGATCTTTAATTTTGGGTAGAGTAAATCTATTATTTATTCTTTCCTTGTTTAACATTCTATAATCTATAAATAATCTCAAATAACCATCATTTTTCTTCATAAATAGCACTAGTGCACACCAAGGGGACACACTTGGTCTGATTAGTCCGTTCTCTAGCAACCTTTATAGTTGCACCTTTAGCTCTTGCATTTCTATGAGATTAATTTTATAAGGAGCTCTATGTATAGGCTCTACTCCAAGTTGGAGCTCAATTGTGAAGTCAAATTCCTATTTAGGTGGTAATCTAGGTAAATATTCTAGAAATACATCCCTAAACTCTTGCAAAAGTGGGTATTTCCCAAACACCTCTTCCTTATTTTCATTATCTATATCATTTATCTTAACAACATAAACCATTCCTTATTTTTTTATGTCTTTCTTGAGTTGTATTATTGAAATAATTTGGGGTTGAAAAGCCCCTTGTAGGCTATACATCCTTTGTACTTTCCCACTATCTTCCATGTACTCAATCTATATGTCTTGAAATTTTATTACAACCCTATGTGCTTGTAGCTAATCCATTCCTAAGACTACATCAAAGGAATGCAAGGGTGCTACATATAGACATCCTATGGTCATTCCACTAGGTAGGTCAATTTTTATCGTAGGGTAACATTGACTTACAAAGTAGGTTTATCTTGAACCATACTCAACCTTCCACCCATGTGCCAAGATTCTAGGCCTTTTTGATATATCTTTAATTAAATTAGTGGAAACAAAAATATCCATAGCACCACTATCAATAAAATTTTTAATATTCCTACCAAATATCTTACCCCTTATCAGTATTAGAGTACCCTACCCTTCCATTTCTTGATTTCCTATCATAGCATAAATCATGTGTGTCAGTTCCTTGTGTGCAGGTTCTTTGTACATTGGTTTATTTCCTTTTGAAATCACTCATGATCTACATGGATAGTTTTTGGCATAATGTGTTCCACCACATTTGAAGCATCCAATATTAGGTCTTGGGTGTATTTTATAATTTTACCCATCATTTGGTTTCACTACTAATGAAGGGTTAGCCTATCTCTATGATGATCTGTTGTTACCATTTTTGTTATTATTAGGATTATGGTTCTTCCCTTGGAACCTCTTTCTAATATTTTCTTGCTTTCTATCATTCCTCATGTCCTATCTAGAGAAGTTATTATTTACTTGTTCTCCTTCCTACTTTACAAAACCTACACTATTCTTTTCTTTAGTGGCTCTTTGACCTAATAATCTAATCCTTCATAGTAAAAATAAGGTTTGAGATATATTTTAGCTTTTCTAGCTAAGTCATAGGCGTTCTATAGAGTAGTAGGTTCTCACATATCTACACCTTGCCCTATTATAGGATATTCTCCTAGTATAAACTCATGGATATTAATTTTCTCATTGTATGCAAGCACATATTTTAGTAGCTTGACAAATATTTGATAATATTTTTCCACTATCCTAGTTCCCTGTTGAAGTTTAGTGAACTCATAAAACTTCTAGGAATAAAAGTGCTCAGTGAGGAATCTCTCTTTAAAGGCTACTAAAAATTCTTCCCATTTTAAGTCAATTTTTGCCGCAATTTTTCGATCCTCACTAAAAGTTTCCCACCAATCTAAGCCATCACCTTATAAATGAAGTGTGGCATAAGATGCTCGAGTACCAAAGGAGAATTTCTTCATATTATAGTAGGTTTCTATATCTTTCAACCATGCTTTAGCTTTATCATCATATTCCTCTCCATTGAACTTGGAAGACTTTAAATGTTTTATTTTCTCGCCCAACTCGGCCTCAAGTCAAATCCTAGCATGTTGGGCCTCGATAAGGGGTTTATTTGTCTATCCCACTCTAGTTTTTATATCTTGTGTTTCATCATTCAATACGATATCTATAGACACCTAAAACACATCATGTTTAGAAGACTCCTCATATGGGCACCTTTGCAGACCATATGAATGATATTGGAACTTTCCAAGAGCTAGAAATGGTTTGGACCATTTATTTAGGGTAGCCTTGTCCTATCCAAGCTCATTTGTTGAAAATTAGAGCAACTAATAGCCCAGTCACTGATGCTTAGAGAGGCTATGAGCTATATGTGCCTACTGACAGCAGCCAACTCTATAACTATCTCGACCTCTTGAGCCAAGCCAAAATCAATTGTAATGGTCATGTGAAACTGATTCTAGGTAGTTTTGGGTGAGTAAGATTATGCATGTTTCCTTGCAATTACTCCCGCATATCACTTATTGATATTGGATTCTAAAGGAAGATAGGATGAGGAGTTATAAAGGCTATAAAACTCCCTTTAAAATTGGAGATATGTCTATATTGATCCAAAATTTCATGCAACAAAGCTCTAATGGATTGGATAGCGACTTGATAGCCTTTGAGGAGTATCAAAATTCTTCCCAATTATGGATTGACAAACATGCAATCAATAATGGATCTTCTAAAATATTAAGAAGCACACCTTGCAATTCCTCACCAATATAATGCAAATTCGAATGATTTCAACCATCAATCCATCCTTGGACATATAGGCGACCCTTGACAATAAAATAAAATAGTGAATTATGCATCGTAGATCCTTATTTAATAGGTAGAATACTTAGTTAATGGATGTTATCTTCGATAACAGTCTGCAGGCTCAACTATTGATGACATCAGTGGTTTGTAGAACCAACTGCTATAAGTGACCACGACTAGGGTTTGATGCATTATTTCTTCAATTCTTAGCATAGTTTCCCATATATTTCTACTTTATCAGCATATATTATAGTATATTTACCATTTTTAATACATTTATACGATTCATTAGCAATTTTAGAGGTAGCTTTACCTTAACTTTGGTCATATTTTCTTACTTTCATAAGTCTTCTTAGATTAGCTTCATTTCATGCTTTTATTGCAAATTACATGTTATATTAGCTAGATCTACTTGTTTTCAAGCATGCTTTGCATTAATTTAGCCATTTTGTAAACATCTTTGCATATATTTATGCTTTATTTCAAGTTTAGCCATACTTATTGCATTTTATTGACAAAAGACTCATCATGAGAGGCCTCATATGCTTTTAATTATGCTTTTTGTTTCTTGTATATAGGTTACAAGATCTTCCAAGCTTCAAGGTATTCTCAACATTGAGTTCTTCTTGGCAAATGGAGAAGGAGGCATCCTTGTAAGCCCTCAAGAAGATTTGATGGAGATATGAAGACCATTTTGAAACACATATTCCCCCATTTTGGGGTTATTTGCTTATTGTAATAATTGTATCAATATTTGGTATCCCTAAGAGGGATAAATTTGTAATAAGACTCATTTTATTAATAAAAGAGAGCTTCCCTTTGTTATTTCCTTATTTTTGTCAAATGTATGCTTAGATTACATGCTTTCCTTATTTATATTACAATAGTTGTAAATGTGTGATCTCTGTAGCCTTGTACAATGGTGATCATGGTAGATACAACCAAAATTTATGTTGTTTGCTAATATGTTACATGTTTTTTTCACATAGGTGTAGCCGCTTTGATCAACAGATGCTAGTAGAGCTCGACTATGCTTGAAGACAATGACCAAATTTAGAGCCACCCTGAGCAATAGCGATCAACATAAAAAATTACAAACAACATACAACCAGATCATCAACAAACCTGGATTTTAGGTTGGTTGAATTTCTATGTATTTTTTCTTCTCTATCTGTGTTTTTATTTTTTGAATGTAGTATATGAATGATAATTAGAGAACATAGAGAAATTTTAAAAGCAAAATTTATAAGATCTCTTAGGTTTTCTACTAGTTGTTGCTAGGAACAATGGTATTTATTTGTAATCTACCCTAGTGTCTAGTGGTCTAGATTGTATGGTAGGGTTTGCATGATTGAGGTCCAATTAGAAGTTATTTTTCATAATCAGTATTGCATTCTCTTAATATCATCTAGATTTTAGGCGTACATTATTTGAAATGGAAATGTTTTTTTTAAGCATATAGAAAAATAATTCGAGTGCTCTATGATGCATTTTATTTTCATGCAAAATTAAAAAGAACCACCACACACCACATCACACTTAAATATTAGTGAGTTGGATTTCATCACCAACCACTAATAGATACCAACGATGATGGGCTTCATCTCCACCCATTGGCTCAAATCTTACGAACACTACTTTTGGCCAAGGCTAGATCCAAGAATTGATGTAGCTTGGAAAATTTACATGTACTTCTATTCAGAGGGTATAATGCTAACAAAGTGAGACTAGTTGAGGATAGGTAAGATCTATACTCCCTGACTAGGTATAAGCTTCATCTCCATACTTTGGTGGGTTTACACGACCGAAATTTCATTACCGGTTGTCGAGCTATGAGAATACAGGTGAAAACTGTTAAACTATACAAGAATCTTATCATTAAAAATGCAAACATGATGAGACATAGTTTATGTATTCAACAAACCAAAACTCATGAAATAGTTTAGGGCTCACAAAGATAAACATCCTTGTATGCTTTGTATTCCCTAAAATTTACAAAAGAGATAATTCACATTATGGTCAACACACAAAGAGGCCAACCTCGGCGCATAACCAAGGTGGAGGCCAAAGCTCCAGGACACACACAAGATAATGCTTTTGAACCTCTACCACAAGATCCTACTGATTGACATTCGACGAGTCTCAGAGGTTAAATTTTGATGCATGGGGGTTCTATTCAGAATACCCTAGTCAGAGGACATAACACACACTCCTCATGGGATATAACTGAGGGTGGCTCAAAGCACCCAACATACCATGGTAGACAAATAAAATCTACCCAATTAGGGGTAGAAATAAAAAGCTACATCAGAGTAAACTCCAAACCCTAATGGACCTAGAAGGTTCACAATAGATCTTACGATAGTTGGAGTTAGTGGCATACCCCCAAACGAACAATGGTGAACTAGTCAGCTTGATGGACTAGAACAAGTTCTAGGGTAACTAGGTTATAGAGCCTCTTTTGTGCATTCTAAATATACGAGTTCATGTAGTGAGAGCACACAGAGGCATACCATTGAGCCAGGAGAGTGCTCAAAGCACTCCCATAGCACATGTGCCCCATCCACACACATGGGCATAAAGAATATACTAAAACACAACATGAATGCCATCTACACAAATAAGGATAAGAGTGTGGCAGATAAGTCTATTGGTGCTCACACTAATAAAGCCCCTTGAACAGAGTTACAGAACCAAAGGCCTCACATTACTGATCTTATAATTTAATCTCAAAGGTTGGATTCAAAGCAGAGATAGCATATATTCCAAGATCAATTGGAATATGTGTGTGTAGTACACGAGCACCTTGAGAATGAGGATACTCAACATCAAAGGTTGTTGAGGCAATGTTTATATGAGAAATGCATTAAAGAACAATGTATTATTGATCAAAAGAAGCGTGAGGAGAGAGATGATAGGTTAGCTTGAGCTATTATCCCCCCTCAAAGTGAGTATAGGGAGTGTAACCAAAGACGTGTTGCATCACAGCCTAAAGTACAACCTAACCAAGTTGAAAATCATACTCATCATATGACCCAAAATAGGCAAAAGTGCCAAGCACTAGAACAACATGGGCATACCCAGTACACAGAAGCAAAAGAAGACAAGCAAGATCAGTAGTATCTCAAAATATCCTTAGTATGTGTGGATGATAAGCCTAATCCTCCACCTCGACATAAAAATAATTTACCTCAAGTATCTTCATAGATACCTCTTAGGGAAGAGGATATATTATTCTCGTAAGCATAAAAATACATGGTAGAAAAGGTGAGAGCTATTGAAAAACAAAATATGGCTTATCAAAAGCCTACCTTGAACAAAATTCATAATGAGCCTCTATGTCCTTCAGTTCCTAGCCCAACATATCCCGATCATTTTGAGATGCCCAAGTTGGATAAATTCCAGGATGATGAAGATGCACAAGAGCATGTGACAAGATTCATGAACATGTGCTTCCAGATCCAAAGTAACGATGCTTTGGTAGTAAGAACCTTCATAATGATCCTTTTAGGTCCCACCTTGGAATGGTTTAATCAATTTAAGAGGTACAATATTACCAACTTCGAATAGCTAGCAAATGAATTTCTTGAATTCTTTTCCTTTGGTGTCAAGAATAAAATAAATTTGACTGACTTGATAGCTCTAAAGTAGTATGACAATGAGCCAGTAATGGATTTTGGTAACTGATGGAGAAAGCTGATGGCTAAGCTTCCAATTGCTATTCCTACTACTAAATTGACTCGAATATTTACTAAAAGCTACACAAAATACATCTCATTGTTATTACAATTGCAGTAGTACCAGATATTCGAAGAGGCTTTAGCGCAAGCCAAGGTTATAGAGGATATCAAGTTACAATAAGGTAACTTGAAGCTTTGAATAAAAGAGTTGAATTACAACAACACAAAGAACCAGAATCACCAGTACAAGTCAGATCATGTGAATCAAGTTGTGTTGAATCAACAAAATGGGAATTAGGTCCAACAACCTCAAAACTATCAAGCTCAACCTCCCCCTGCATAGTACAATCAACACAACAATAAGAAGTAGGATAGGAAGAAATATCAACATCCTCCTCACTAGTTTATGCGACTGTCTGAGACTATGGCATCAATATTCAATCAATTGTAAAATGCTAAGGCCATAACTCTACTCAAAGTCAAATTACTCAATCCTAATCAACCTAAATAGAAAGGATTTAGGGAATATCAATATTGTTTGTACCATAGACAAAAAGAGCATAATATCGAAGCATGCCATAGCTTCAAGCATCTGGTACAAAACATGATCCATAGAAACAAGTTAATCATTGAAAATCCTCTAGCTTAGGATAACCAAAATATGGGAATATTCAAAAATCCCCTATCGAATCATGAGCCATCGAGAAATAATGTCGAACAAGTAAATAAAGTGCAGATTGATCCACCCACACATAATGTCGAACAAGTAAATCAAGTGCAGATTGATCCACCCACACAAGGCTTTATCAGTATGGTGAACGTAGTCACCAAAAGAAAGAGGTATAATTATCCAGATCCTCCTCCTACTCCAGTCAATGAAAAATAACTTGCCAAGACCACCAACTAGACCAGTGGTCACAATAAGAAATAGGCTTATTCAAAGCCTATAGATGGCCTTGGTAAAGCTATCAATTTATGAGATAATACAATAGTTCCTAGGCACAAGGATACACTAATGGGTATTCTAAGGTTCATAGAAGTGCAGTCCCAAGATATAGAAGCATTCACTAATTTTTTGGGACATGTGTATCAGTTTCAAGAGTTTGTTATTAAATTCTACAATCACAAAATCAAGACAGTTTCTACTACTATAGCAGACCTACCACTTCACATTATTGCATGTGTAAACCACACACCCTTCAAGTAGGTGTTTATTGACATGGGATATTTGATCAAAATTATTACCACAAAGGCCTTGGCACATTTAAAATTGCCTAAATTGCATATTGTGCCTTTGACCTTCAAAATGTGTGCATTCAATGATGCATTATGCTCAACAGTAGGTACTATAATTCTACTTATTTAGGTGGGATTGAATACCATCCTTGTGATGTATCACATTGTATAAGGTGCGATGCAATACAAAATTCTCTTAGGTAATCCATGGATATGATAAATGCAATGTGTACCTGTATCGACCCAAATTTTTCATGCCCTTACCTTCAAGCTAAAGGATCCATGCCCGAAAGGGGGATGCGAGAAGGATGGGACAATACCTCGGACTGAGAGGCCCTTTGAAGGTCACGCCTCTCGGGGGAGGGGTATAAGGGTGAATTTTTGATGGATGGTGGGGTTCACCAGGAAACTTTGAGTGGCAGCTTCCATGCCTAGGTTGAGAATGGGTTTGATGTGTTCATTTTATACTCAATCATTCATATTCCTAGGTTGGCCAAAATGAATCTAAGCTATTCTATATGAAGATGCCGATTTATATGAATACAAAAAGCATGAATGAATCCTAAATACTAGGAATATGTTAAATGAGAAAGAATGCACCTGATTTCGGATGTCTGATGAAGATTCTGAAGCTTGTAGGAGTCCAGATCATCCCGAATATGACAGGATCATCTGCAATTGTACATAATCATCCCATATCACAGGCGATCATCTAAAATCAGACAAGATCATCGTCGATCTGATGAATTCGTCAGAAACCTACAATCACAAAAATAGACACCAAAAACCGAAAATGCAACTGCAAGAATAATGCAAAATGATAGAAATGATAGTATAAATGCTTAACTGATAAATCTAGATAGCAGATTAAAGGAAATGCATTGTTTTAATAACTTATTTTAACTTTATCATGCATTTATGCTAAATGAGGTGAACTCCAGGATGCAGAATGAAAATAATCAAGCTAATGCATAATAAAATGAGGAAGGAAGATGAGAAATGCAAACTCAGGGCTCTGATTGCCCCCAATATGAACTACAATCGAGATCACCTCCAATCGTACGAGATCATCGCCGATCTTCGACAGGATCATCCAAAATCATGTGGAATCACCTGCGACGATCCGAGCTTCCTCCAACTGAAGCACAGTGAAAACCTACAATGAAAACTTAAAACTACGAGTGCAAACAATGGTAGATAGGACGTCTTAACACAACAAAGCTAAATGGTAGGGAAAATCAACCAGGGAGAGAGTCAGGAGGAGAGCCAGGGGGATAAACCGAGAAAATCCTAGTTTATATAGAATTAGGGGGAGGTTAGGAGGTTGGGGATCATCCCAATCTGGGAGATCTCCAACGGAGGAATCTCCAACTGTGCAGACATGCTTCTGCCCAAGTTGGAGAGGCTGTTGAAACAGAAGCTAATTATGAAAATTTGGTTTTGGGACGAAATCGTCTCGGACGTTCTGTTCCAGATGAATTCGTCCGATCTAGGATGATTTCGTCTGATCGGCGACGATATCGTCCAACGGTCAAAACAACTCCTAAAAATGGCATGAAAAATGGGGTGAGCGGTTAACGGGCGGTTTCGGGGTTAAAATTCAAATTTTTATCTTTTTACTAAGGGTTTAACTGCACCAATTTTAGGGTGCTACATTTTGCCCCCTCTTTAGCGAATTTTTCGAAGAAAATGCGTTAAAGACGAGTTCTTCCCGCTTTACGAGAAAGCAAAAATTTATTCCATTTTTTAGACGACGATTCTAGGTCGAATCGTATGACTGCTTACTATGGTGCCCCCTCCGTGTTTTTACCCAAATCGAACGTTTGAGGTAAAAGCGCGAAAAAGCAAAATTTAAAAAAAGTTGTTTTTAAATAAAATTACAAAAAATAGGGTAAAACCCTAATTCATTGTTACTGTTCACTTTTGTTGTTTTAGAGCTCTGCAGGCAAAATGGTGGAAATGACACACAGATCGACAGAGGTCCGACGCGGGTTGCGGGTAGGGATCTAAACTTGATGCATTATGTTTTTAATTTGATTTGTGTGATTTTTAATTTAAATTTTGACTATTTTTGGGGCATCGCGGCCGTTTTTAGGCCGTCGACGACGTCGGGATGAAATCGTCCCAATTTCGTCGAAATCGTCCCTAGATCGCCGATTTCGTCTAGGGGTGAAATCGACGAAATAGGGGTGATCCCGTCCAACAAGGGGCGATCCCCAAGTTGAGAAATCGGAGACGATTTCATCCTACCAAGGATGATTTGACTTAATTTAGTACGATATCATCCAATAATGGATGATATCATTTTTTTTTTATAAGATGAAATTGATTTAACTGATTTTAATGATTATCTATTAATGATTTTTGTTGTTTTATTGTTTATTTTGCAGAGGGGATTACTAAAAATTCGAGAGTGGAAATACGGGGGTCTAAGAGACGATGTAGCCACGCTCGATCAGGTGGAGCGAGACCGACTATCGGAGGTTGGGCTACAACATGTGGCAGAGATGCCACAAATACCTACAGACATGGGGCTACTGACAACCCTAGCAGAGAGGTGGTATCCGGGGTCGTCCTGCTTTCGGCTACCAATAGGGGAGATGGCTCCCACTCTAGAGGATGTATGGAGGATCTTGAGGATCCCCATACATGGGCGGTTGATGACTCCTACGGCCAATCAGGGCCATGCCATGATGCGACTATGCGGAGACCCTAGCTTCACCCTAGAGAAGGGCGGAGTGAACATCGAGACATTGAGGCAGATGCCTGGGGCATCTCGATTGACTCAGGTTTTGGTAGGGGTAGTGGGTGGCCTACTGCTATGCCACCAGAGTGGATGCAGGTTACCGTGGCTCCTCTCAGATGTGGTCTACGACATGAGAGACCATGGTTACAGGTTTTCTTGGGGTAGTTTTGTACTATGTCGCTTGTATAGGATCCTCTACGGGGTCGTATACAAGGGAGGTCGATGTCTAGTACTGACATCGCTGCTACAGGTTTGGTGTTGGGAGCACATTACGATGCGGAGGCCGATAGGGCTTCCACTGATAGGGGTTGACCGGGAGAGACCCCAAGTTTTCTATTGGTGGCTCTAGAGAGGGTCACAGTGGTGGATAGATCTGTCGATGTCTCAGAGGTTGCTAGATGACCTCATCCCTAACTAGATCACCTGGAGGCCATGGAGAGAGCATCCAGGGTGGGGAGAGGATGGACAGGAGTTGGCTCACATCAGGCGAGTCTTTTGGCTGAGGATGGAGCAGGGAGAGGTAGAGCTCCATCGCTATGACCAAGTTTTGAGGTAGTTTGGTCTATAGCAGGGGATCCCTTCTCTTAGAGACTACGAGTACTCCCGAACTATCTAAGATAATACTACACTAAGCGGGGCTCTAGATATGCAATGATTTTAGAGTCAGGACGTTGATGATGCCCCCATTCATCCAGTGGATGGGGATGATGTTGGGGTCACAGATGGGTATGATTCCTGGTGCACAGGCATCCACCCTCCTCGGATGACGAGGGCATAGGGTCCGATGCACGCTGTGGTGCGACGGATGGGGAGGCGGTGCCAGGCTGCCATCGATGCAGTGAGGAGTCATGGAGGGAGGGAGCAACGATGGTCTCCTCAGGAGAGATGCCAGAGAGTGCCATAGGCTCTAGAGAGACCACAACAGCCAGAGAGGAGAGAGGAGGGACTCCCTTCTCAACAGAGGGATAGGCCAACATCACCCGATAAGGGCAAGGGTGTCGAGGTGGGGGAGAGCAACGAGGTGGTGGCTCTTCAGGGAATGCCCACCTCTGGGCTCAGGTGCAGACACTACAGGATGAGGCTACATGACTCAGGGCTCGGAGCGGAGGGGTGAGCACTCGAGATCTGGCATGGGCTATTGCTTAGACCGTGTTCTACCAAGGATTGTACTATCATGTGGTTCCAGAGGGGCAGAGGATACCACTGCCAGCTAGCATTATGGAGCCGGTCATGATGGGGTCATCGAGGACATCCTCATGATCGATGTCGAGGACCCGAGACACAGCATGGACTTCGATGGGGCCACCTCCTCCACCTCAGGGTGGGAGAGGAGATGAGGCTGAGAGCTCGAGGGCTTCTCGAGACTAGCTGCACATTGACTATAGACTATATATTTTTGAGAGGATTGAGTATGCCAGGGTATAGATTGTGGCATACCGATCCAGTTTTGATATGATGTACATAATTTTGATATATATATATATATATGATATTTTTGTGATATGACTTGTCCATATGTTTTATGATGCTTTAAATTTTGAATTGTTGATTGATTATTCATGTAATTATGTCATTGGCAATAGTATAATTTTATGTCATGTTGTGAAATTTAAATGAAATAATCTGATGTAAACAAATTGGTGGTTGTGGTATGATTTGATGAAAAATAAAGGGACTTCTAACAATAATTTCAAAGGACATTGTCATTGTTATATGACCATTTCATGGAGTCGCCGCTCGCTAGGTCGTCAAGCTAATCCCAGTATAGAAATATTGCTAAAAGTAAAAGAGTGCTTAAGAGACTGTCTTAAGACTTTGTGTTGTGATGATGAAAAAGGATGGTGATGAGGATTTGTTTTCAGATTTCCATGAAAATATTATGCATGAAATATTAAAAAATATGATTTTTTCTAGGCATAAAATTCCTAAGTGTGATAGAAATTTGAACAATTGCCTAGGAATTATACCATCGTCGCAAAAAACTGAATGTTGACATAATGAAATGAAATAGAAAAGTTTTCGTTCTTTTTAAAGCACAATTGTGTAACATAATGATTTAAGCCATATGCTTTTATGGATAAAAAATGGGAAATAAAATTAAAACGATGGTTTGCGCTAGGCATAGAATTGTTAGGTATAGACTTATACCATCATCGCGAAATCCAAAAATAATTTTATTGCATAATTGATTTTTGATTTTGAGATAAACAGAAAATATATAAGATGAGGACTTGCGCTAGGCATAAAATTCCAATTTAGGTTTTAGGAACTATACCATCGTTGCGGAAGTCGAAAGTATATATAAACGTGACTTTATTGTATGGTTTGAAAAAAAAATTGGATTATTGAAAAAAAATGTATGTAATTGTTTTTATACTAAACAGATGTTCTCAAATAAGAAGATGAAATTATTCCAAAATATTTGCATAAATATTTTAAATTATCTCAAAGACAAAATGTAGATTTATAAGGAACCCTCATGTGCATATGTGAGTTTATTGCCGATCTTGATTTATCATAATGATACAAAATCTCTCAAATACAAATGTGTGTGCAATTGTATTGTTCATTTACCAATTTTGAGCAAGATAATTTGATACAAGTAATTTGAATTAACCAAATAAGTGTTCGTTGACCATGATTTATATGCATGTAACCGTACCGGACTACTATGTAAGTCGGGTCATCAAGAACTAGCTGATCCATAAGCAGACATAGGTCTGTACAAAAGAAGGTCGCTAATGTAACAGACATATCACCACGCTAGGAGTTACCCAAGGCCAAGCGGGTTGGGCACAAACCACCTGTTATGGGGCTTACCTCACAGTTTTCGAATAATTGAGAATTCCAGGGATTCAAGCTCATTCACCCTTCTTTTCTTTTCAAAGGGTAGGGGAAGGGATTTTATTGCTTTTTGCTTTTTCTTTTCTTTTCTCTCTTTTTTTTTTGTATTTTTGCTTGATACTGAGATAATGCTGAAATATTGTTGAGATGGTACAAAATGCTACTGAAATAATGCTTCTTTTTTTTTCTTGATTTTCTTTTTCTTTTTCTTCCTATACTAGGGATACTTGCTCGGATTGGTTGTAGAGCAAGGGATTTTTATTCTGGGAAGGGGTGAGCTTGTCCTTTTGTCAATTCTCAAAGATTCTAGACCATGTGCATGATAGGATAGCAGGGGAAACTTTTCGCTCAAGAAACCACTTCTACTGTGTAGCATCATTATGAATTTGCAATGAAATCATTTTAATGTGAAAAGGTATACTTGGTTCAAGTAAATAACAAGATCAGTTCTCTATGCTCAAAACTTTATTTAATTCAACCGTGGACTTTGATATAAGAGAGATTAATAATCATACCAAATAAAATCAAGATATTTATTCATGTGAGTGTGAAAGTGCGGGATTCCAAATAAATGCTAATTTATCCAAAATAATTGAAAATATGACTGCAATACTTCAAGAATTGACAGGTGAAAAAATAGAAAATGTTTTTGAATATTTTGATGATTTTGATGTTTTTTATATTTTGGTTTTAATTTATGAATTGAAAGAATAAATAATATTACTGTTTTTGAAATTTTTATATGAATTACTAAAATGAAACAATATGCAAAATAACAATATACACAATGATGAAATGACCAGATTTATGCATAATAGCGTTTAAGATGCATAATGTTCATAGGTTCTTTAAGATCTTTACCATCTAAGGTAGCTAATCTGTATGCTCCCGAGCCAAATTTGGCAGTGATAATATATGGTCCAAGCCAGTTGGGCTCGAATTTACCTTTAAGATCTTTAGTTGCATTAGTATTTTTTTTATTTTCTTTTAAGACAAGGTCGCCGATCTCAAAGGATCGATGATGAACTTTCTTGAGGTATGCTCGTTTAAGCTTGTTCTGGTAGGCTCGAAGATGTTCCAAAGCATTGATGCGCTTCTCATCTAGGAGTTCCAGTTGACTAAATCTGCCAGCATGATATTCATCTCCTACTTCAGTATCTTGAAGTAGTAGAGCCAAAGAAGGAACTTCTAATTCAAAGGGAAAAACTGCTTCAGCGCCATAAACCAAAACAAAAGGTGAAGTGCCCGTGGGAGTACGAACGCTAGTTCGATAAGCCCACAAAGTAGGATATAATTGAATGTGCCAATCTCGACCGCATTTATTGACCAGTATTTTGAGGATTTTAATTAATGTTTTATTAGATGCTTCTGCTTGGCCATTACCCTGAGGATAATAGGGAGTGGACCAACGATGTTGAATTTTATATTTTTGACATAATTTCTTGACATCTTTATTTTTGAAACAAGTTCCATTATCCGAGATGAGATTTGCAGGAATTCCAAACCTACAAATAATTTGATTAAAAATAAATTTGGAAACTTGGGTTCCAGTGCAAGAAGCTAAGGGCATAGCTTCAACCCACTTCGTGAAATACTCGATGGTGGTTATGATGAATTTGTGTCCATCAGATGACACAGGATTGATTTTTCCAATGATGTCTAAGCCCCATTTTGAAAAGGGCCAAGGAGATGAAATAGCCTAGCAGCTTCTTGTGGGCGCATGGACAAGGTCAGCGTGTTTCGGCACTTGTCGCAACGGCGCACGTAATCATGTGCATCATTCTCCATGGTAGGCCAAAAATATCCTATCCTAAGGAGCTTCTTAGCAATGGCGCTACCACTAAAGTGTCCCCCACAAGATCCATCATGGGCTTCACTCAAAGCTGATCTAGATTCTTCTAGATTCAAACATCTCGGTAGGATACCTTCAAAAGATCTCCTATATAACGTATTGCCAATTATTATGAAGCGACTTGCTCGTCTACGCAATAACCGGCTGGTTTCTATTAAAACCTTCAGGGAAGGTCCCATTTTGAAGAAAATTGAATATATCAATGTACCAAAGTTCAAGAGTAGTTTCATTGATTAGAAACACATCCAAAGGTTCTAAGCATGATTTATTTGAAGTGGGTTCCTGGAGTCGACGAATAATGATGGTAGCATATTCGTCATCTAACTCCAAGGGTAAAAGAGATGCAGCTGCAGCCATAGCGTCAGCCACACGATTATTAGTTCTAGGAATAGCTTCCAAGGTAACTTGATCAAATAAAGATATTAATTGTAATACATATGCTTTATATGGGCACAATTTATCATCTCTGGTCTGATAAACATCATTAATTTGATTTATAACAAGTTGAGAATCACCAAAAACTAATATATTTTTAATTTTTAGTGCCAAGGCAGCTCGTAATCCAAGGATTAGAGCCTCATATTCAACAGTGTTATTAGTACAAGCAAACATTAATTTAAAGGATAGAGGTATAAGATGTTTCTATGGAGATATTAGAATAATACCTGCACCAGCCCCACTCATGCATCGGGCTCCGTCAAAGTATAGGGACCATTGCTCTAGATGGTCTGCCTCTAGTTTAAGGCATTCGTCAAGAAACTCAATGATGAGGGGATGGGTAGACTCTAAGGGTGCAGCAGCTAATTGATCTGCTATGATTTGACCCTTAACGGACTTATGTCCTATAAACGTGAGTTCAAACTTGCTTAGAGCAAGAACCCACTTTGTTGTGTGACCAGATAAATAAGGTCGACTCATGAGATACCGCAAGGGATCGGATTTAGCAATAACATAAGTTTTCTGACTGAGCATATAATGGCATAGTTTTTGTGTAGAAAATATGACTGCTAGACATAACTTTTCTAATGTTGTGTAGTGGGTTTCATAACTGATTAATGTTTTGCTAATGTAATAATTAGCACACTCTCTTTTCTCATCATCCAGTTGAGCTAACATAGCTCCTAAAGCAAAATATGAAGCAAAAATATACAAGATAAATGGGCGATCAGGTCTAGGCAACGAAAGCACAGGTGGGTTAAGAAGATATTGTTTGAGGAGTTCAAATGCTTCCTGACATTCATTGTCCCAATGGAAAGAGACATCCTTCTTAAGAAGCTTAAGAAAGGGTCCGATTTTATCTGCCAGCTTATCGATGAAGCGACGGATGGCTTGAAGCTTACCTTGTAGACTTCGTAATTTAGATATATTTGTGGGTGCGGGCATATCAATGATAGCCACAATCTTGAGAGGGTCAATTTTGATGCCACGTAAAGAAACTATAACCCCCAATAATTTACTAGACTTAACTCCGAATATACATTTAGCTGGATTCAATCGGATAAGATATTCCCTTAACCGATTAAATACTTTTCTCAAGTCATCTAGATGGTCATCTTCTTCAATAGAACGAGCTATAATGTCATCTACATAATCATGTAGTATATCATGCATCATATCATGAAAGATATAAGTCATGGCTCGTTGATAGGTTGCACCTGCATTCTTTAAGCCGAATGGCATCACTTTCCAACAAAAGGTCCCCCAAGGGGTAATAAAGGTTATTTTAGCCTGATCTTCAGGAGCTATCCTGATCTGATTATAACCATAAAATCCATCCATTAAGGATATCATTCCACTCCCAACAGTAAAATCAATGATCTGATCCATATTGGGAAGAGGAAAATCATCTTTAGGGCATGCAACATTAATATCTCTAAAGTCTCATGCAAACCCTAACTTTAGTAGCTTCTTTCTTAGTTCATCGGAACTACATTCGAGATCCATTCAAGCATAATCAATGGCTTGTATAAAAATAACATTCAGGAGTTTTTCTAACTCCCCTTTGACTAGTAAGGCCACTTTAGGATGCATTTTTCTAAGTTTCTGTTTAACAAGTTTAGCATCCGGATGGACTACTAGGTGATGCATAACTACAGAAGGGTCTAAACCTGGCATATCTTCATATGTCCAAGCAAAGACATCTTCATATTCTTTAAGAAATGCAATGTATTTATCCTATTTTTCTTGACTCAATTCTGATCCAATGTTGATTATGTGAGGATTATCCTCAGCTCCAATGTTAATTTTTATGACATTTTCTACTTCCATGTGTAGATCTTTCTCAAAATTAGGTGGGGCGGGTGAAACACCCAATTCTTGTAATTCTGCCAAGGTTAGCTTGGATAATTCATCTTGAGGAGTCGTGGCCTCAAGATCGGGCTATACTAGGTATAGAGCCATCAAAATAAAATTCATTATGTAATAATTCCTCAACGGAGACATCATGGAAGATATCTCCCTCCAACTCATCGTCGGATTCAACGATCATCTCAGGGTAAGCTATAGATAGCATATTACATGTAAATGGCTTATTCATTAAACGCAAAGCATCGCGCTCATCCAAATAATCTTGATAACATATGAGATGGTCATCATCCTCAAATGGGAAGGGCTGACCCTTACTAGGAAATAGGCCCACACCACATCGGGCAGGCCACGGTTCTACCTCAAAAGGTTCTTTCATACCATTCTGGAAAGGTCCCAAACCTTTCCCTTTATATCCCAATTTAAGCATTATAGATTTGGCTTTAACATACTCATTAGTAAAATAACATCGAGCATATCCATCATAATGAGTCTTGATGTTTCTGGGTATTCTACCCTAGTCATATCCCTTATAGATAAAAGCATAGCTCCCGACTTGGTAAGTACTTCCCATAGGCTGTGGGAGGCCCAAGGTATGAGGAGATGGTGGCAAATTATTTAAAACAAGAGAATCTTGCATAGAAGCATTCGTTTCTTCTGATATAAGAATTTTAGATAAATCGGGTAAGAGCTCATCAATAAGAGCATAAGAGGTAGAAGGAACATTTCCTACATCTTCTGATGTGGAAACTATGCCTTTGGTGGATGTAGATGTTGTAGAGATGTCGATGGATGGGTCTATTATAGGTATAGAAGTTATAGGAGTAGAACAAGAGACATTGGTTGTGGGATTAGGATCTTTCTTAGGTCCTAATGCGGTTTGTTCAGAAGATGGTTGAGCTATATGTAGAGGTAGAACTGATGGAGAAGAAGTAGATGACGTTGTGGGTGTGTGTTTCACACGTTTAGATGGGTAATGAGAATTAGGATGTGTGGATGATAGAGCAGGGCAAAATTGAACTCCAACAGGTTCTGCCAAAGCACACATATCAAAGGGTCTAGGATCACCATGAATGGTAACCAACTGATTCTTAAATTCAAATTTAACACATTGATGTAAAGTTGAGGGAACAGCTCGCATTGCGTTGATCCAAGGGCGACCCAAGAGTATATTGTATGATGCAGGGCAATGTACAATAAACACAGTCGTATCCAAGGTTCTTGGACCAACTTGCAATGGAATGGTAATAACTCCACACGTTTCTTGTGTTTCGTCATTGAAAGCTTTTATAATCATATCAGTTCTTTTCATTTCATCACTTCTAAACCCAAATATTTGGTAGAAGTCAAAAGTGCAGATGTTTAAAGATGAACCATTATCAATCAAGACTCGTTTAACTGCTACATCTCCAATTAAGGCAGTAATATATAAGGGGTTATCCTTATGTAAACTATGTTGCGGTATGTCTCTATCCCGGAAGTCAATACAATCAACTTCACGAGTTATTATAGTATTAGCCATGGCTTCAGGTTGAATGTCTTGTGGTACCATCATCTGGCTTAATGTGAGCATTAATTCATCTCTATGTGTAGGAGAAGATCTTAAAAGGTCCAAAAGAGAAATTCTAGCTATAATATTTGATAATTGTTCATTAATATTATAAGGAGGTTTAGGTTGAACATTAGGTGCCTGATTCCCTTTATTAGGAACTTTCAAAACAAATGGAGTTGATCCATCATTCTGCATTTGATCTTGTTGAGAGTTTTGAGCTCGTTGTCTGGTAACAGCTCCGATGGTACCCACAATATTATTCTATGGATGATGAATGGGTCTTGGTCTAGCATTTATGGCTTGCTCATTAGAAAGTAATTGGTGAGAGGATGGTCTAGTAGTGACTCTTCTTGGAAATGGTTCTTCCAGAACCATAGAACTTGTGATAGGGTGAATAGTATCTGATTCATCTTCAGAGCTATTCGATTGATTTGATGTGATTTCCATATCACTCTCAGTCTCATATTCTGTATCACTGAGATCAAGTATCTGGATATTGTATAGAGGCCTAGTTGTGACCACGAATAAAGTTGTGTCAAATATTTCTGGCTCATGAGCAGGTAAATGCCCACTAATAGTTCCTACATATCGGGCAGGAGGAGGAACATTATGATGTTCAATTTGATTAGCCACCTCCTTACCATGTTTTGGTAAAGGATGTTGAAATATGTCCAATGACTGGTTGGCGTTCTGATTCTGGTTTTGTGGGATGTTCTTTTGAGCATTATTAGGAGGATTTTTCTTAGGTTGAAAGGCTTGTACCTCCATCTCATTGTTATCAATCAAGTCCTGTATTTTATGTTTTAATATTTTACAAGAGTTGGTAGTGTGTCCAGGTCCTCTATGGAAGTCACAGTGTAAATCAGCTCTGTATCCGGGTATAGTTGGATCGGGTTCCCAGATATTTGGTAATTGAATCAAGCCTCATTCTAATAATTGCGGGAGAATAGTTGATAAAGGTTGATTTAACCTAGTAAATTCTCGAGGAGGTTTATCAGGAGGTTTCAGTATAAACTTCTCTGTTGTCTTCGCAGCATTAACATTAGCGATATTTTTGCTATCGGTGACTCCATCACCCACAACTTGTTTATTCTTATATTGATTTTTGGATGTTTTCTCATCGTCTTTCTTTTTAAGTTGTCCTCTCCTAATGAGAGCATCTTCCACTCTCCGGGCTAAGTCTATAGCCTGATCGAAGGTGGTCAAGGTAGCAGTTGATAATTCGTAAGATAGTTGCTCTTGCAAATTATTAATAAAGATGTCCAACATCTCCCTATAAGGTAACACAAAGTGCAATTTTCCTATCAACTGTCTCCACCTAGCTAGGAAATCAGCAAAACATTCATCTTTGTCTTGTTTTAAGTTGTACAAGTCTTTAATGGTCACATGCCTTTCGATGTAGGCACTAAATTGATGAACAAAAGACTCGGTAGTTTCTTCGAAATTCCTCAAAGAATTAGTGGGTAATTGATAATACCACTCTAATGCCATTCCTCCCAAGATTTTCGGGAACATTTTTAGTAATAACAAGTCATCATGTGATATATCATGACATGCTATCCTAAACATACGAAGATGCTCTATGGGATCTTTCGTTCCTTTATATATGGGCAAGACAGGCATAGGAAAATGTTTAGGATACGGCTGTGCTACAACTATAGGATCTAAAGGCTGACTACACATCTCTCGATAATTATACGAGGGACGGTAGGGATCTATCTGGTCCATGCGGGAAACTAACTGTTTCACCATGGCTTCAAGATTGCTAGTTTGTCCACCATATTGGTTCGGTGGTACATAAGTATGGGATTTGTGAGTGTATGACGGTGTGACATAAGGATTAGACGCTATATTGCTATTATGTAAAGTGTTGGTAGGAAGAGTATTATGAAGGAGATTTGTAGTAGTATTATGTTGTATCCCAGATTGTTGGTAATTGGTGTTTGGTTTTGTTTTGGGCTTTTGTTGATTTGAAGTATGTTGATCAATAGCTTGGCGAAATAGAGCAGTAAATGATGGTTTCTTTTGTGCGGGAATAACCCTAGGCTTGCTAATAGGCACTTTAGATGGTTGGGTAACCTGTTGTTGTTGCATGTTCTGGATTATAGCGGCCATATCCAAATTGGATGGTCCAACTTGATCACTTTCTTGATCAACAAAGGACAAGGGATTAGTGCGTGTGTGAAATACTTCTTCTAGGGTTGCTTGAGTGTCACTAATTCGATCCTTGTCCATATGGACTGCTCTATTAAGAACACCAATATTAGTATTAATGAACTTCCAGAATTGTTCCATGTTTTCAAAAGTGACTGCTCCTATCGAAGACATTTTAGGGGATGAGGATCCTTCCTCTCTAATAATTTATTCATGTTCATTTCCTACAGCAAGCTCTTCTTCTTGCTGGTCTAGGGTTCCTTCTTCCGGAACTTGATCTTCAGGAAGGACATCTGGGTTATTTAATGGTTTTCCTAACCAATCTTCTTCTTCTTCAGTCTGTTTTCCATTCCTAAGTCTAGGCATTGTGCTTAAACTTAGATTTCAGCAAATATATATACTATATATATATATATATATGCGATAGGTTTGAGAGGTATATATTTTAATTATATACCTACTATAAAAAGGAAATGTTTTGATTTTTGTTTTTTTGTTTTTTTTGTGTGTTTTATAATATTATTATAAAGATAACAAATAGCATTCTAGTTGCAAAAAAAATAACAATAGTAAAAAGAATGACTTAGTTTTCTATAAATAGTTTATGGATATCATTAATAGGATCAAGTTCATCAAGAGTCATGAAATGCTCCTCTTCAAATTGGAAATGGTTTTTCAAGAATTTGACAAAGTGTGCTATAGTAATATGATCTGTTTCGGACTCTGACCTGTAGAAATAAAGTTCATGGCAATACTCTCGATACAACACAGCTCTAGGAACTCTATTCCATATTTTTCTATCCATAAGAATGACTTCTTGATCCTCTATACGAGATAGAAACTTATGTACTACAACTGCGTTCTCAAGGTATTCCTCAAAGGTGTACAATTCTGAAGACACAAGTGCTCTTTTATCTGCTAACCACCTATGGCAAGCTCTCTAAAGTTCATGATACAAGGTTACCTGATCAAGATCCAGGATTCTATCTAGGACAAACCTCTTAATTTGCCTAAGTTCTATAGATCTGGATTCAATGATACCCAATCTCCTATCAAGTTCATCCCACAAAGGTTGGACCCTATTTGTTTGAGGTACTCTAAGTACAGAAGTAATCTCTATGGCCGTTAATTGATTTTCAACATTTATGATGACAACTCGTCTTCTATTATAATCTACCATCTAAATATGACATGCAACTTTAATTGTTTGTCTAATGATTCTAGATGTTACTTAATAATAATTTATTTTTTTTTGGATTGTTTTCAAAAGGTTTTTTAGTTTCACGTCGGGTTCACCAAAATGTACTGACCCAAATTTTTCGTGCCCTTACCTTCAAGCTAAAGGATCCATTCCCGGAAGGGGGATGCGAGAAGGATGGGACAATACCTCGGACTGAGAGGCCCTTTGAAGGTCACGCCTCTCAGGGGAGGGGTATAAGGGTGAATTTTTGATGGATGGTGGGGTTCACTAGGAAACTTTGAGTGGCAGTTTCCATGCCTAGGTTGAGAATGGGTTTGATGTGTTCATTTTATACTCAATCATTCATATTCCTAGGTTGGCCAAAATGAATCTAAGCTATTCTATATGAAGATGCCGATTTATATGAATACAAAAAGCATGAATGAATCCTAAATACCAGGAATATGTTAAATGAGAAAGAATGCACCTGATTCTAGATGTCTGATGAAGATTCTGAAGCTTGTAGGAGTCCAGATCATCCCGAATATGATAGGATCATCTGCAATTGTATAGAATCATCCCAGATCATAGGCGATCATCTAAAATCAGACAAGATCATCGTCGATCTGATGAATTCGTTAGACGAATTTGTCAAAAACCTGCAATCATAGAAACAGACACCAAAAACCAAAAATGCAACTGCAAGAATAATGCAAAATGATAGAAATGATAGTATAAATGCTTAACTGATAAATCTAGATAGCAGATTAAAGGAAATGCATTGTTTTAATAACTTATTTTAACTTTATCATGCATTTATGCTAAATGAGGTGAACTCCAGGATGCAGAATGAAAATAATCAAGCTAATGCATAATAAAATGAGGAAGGAAGATGAGAAATGCAAACTCAGGGCTTTGATTGCCCCCAATATGAACTGTAGTCGAGATCACCTCCAATCGTATGAGATCATCACCGATATTTGATAGGATCATCCAAAATCATGTGGAATCGCCGACGACTATCTGAGCTTCCTCCAGATGAAGCACAATGAAAAACTGCAATGAAAACTTAAAACTACGAGTGCAAACAATGGTAGATAGGACGTCTTAACACAACAAAGCTAAATGGCAGGGAAAATCAACCAGGGGGAGAGTCAAGAGGAGAGCTAGGGGGATAAACTAAGAAAATCCTAGTTTATATAGAATTAGGGGGAGGTTAGGAGGTTGGGGATCATCCCAATCCGGGAGATCTCCAACGGAGGAATCTCCAACTATGCATACATTCTTCTACCCAAGTTGGAGAGGTCATTGAAACAAAAGCTAATTATGAAAATTTGGTTTTGGGATGAAATCGTCTGGACGTTCTATTCTAGACGAATTCGTCCGATCTGGGACGATTTCGTCTGATCGACGATGATATCGTCCAACGGTCAAAACAACTCCTAAAAATGGCACGAAAAATGGGGTGAGCGGTTAACGAGCGGTTTCGAGGTTAAAATTCAAATTTTTATCTTTTTACTAAGGGTTTAACTGTACCAATTTTAGGGTGCTACAGTACCCTTGATATTACATCAATGTATCAAATATGTACACAAGGGGCAAGTGCATATGGTTCCTTCAGATGATAAGCCCTTCAAGTATGTTAATAAAGTGGATTTTTTGGGACATTTTATCCTCCCATTGAAACATCTAGATGTAAGACCTATATGACATCAAGTAGGTAAATCAAATGAAGTGTACATCAGTCCTTCAACATTGGCACCACAACTATATTTGCATACAACATCTACTTTTGTGAAGCCTATGACATCGACAATGCTTAGGAATGATCAAAAGCTAAAGGTAGTACTGGATGAAAAGATACTAAATAAATGTCCAACATAGCTACTTCCAAGGTCCCAAATCCCATGGAGGAGGGAAACTCATAGAAATAAGTCGAGGAGGTACCTCATCATACCTCACCTGCACATTTAGTGGGATCATCTGCATCACAAGTGATAATTTATTTAGTCAATCATGGGTTAAAAGAATACCTGATGTACAATGTGACATTCACTCTAATAATTGATTTTGCACAAGATATGGGATGACCAAGAGTCCCAAACCTACCCATAGGAACAATGGTACCATTGTGGAAGCCACCCAACCATACTAATTTTATTTATGTTGGTTTAGATCAAGCCCATGATGCCTCAGATATTGAAGAGGATGATGATGATATATTCACAATGAACATTCATTATCTGTCCAACCTTGAGTTTGCCCTTAGATGCTTTGAACACAACCATTGGCACGACTATGGTTTAGGTCTATACGAGCAAGGGTGATGAAACCAAATTGAACTACAATATTAGTTACCTACTAATATGTCAAGCCTAGGATATCATATCCAAATCTATGAATATTAATTAGCAACATCTCTGGATAGACTGAGTTTAGGATTCAGGGAAGACATTGAATGGAATCCTTATCACTCGAACATAAGCTACATGGGTGATAGGCTGGTGACCATGGTCACTATAGAACCACCCCCTATGTATCATCAAAATTTATCTCTTGAGGCAATCCCATTAGGAATTATCCTATGGGAGGATGAACCAAGCTATAGTTATGAATGAGAAGAGAATGAGTACAATAAAAACCACAGTGAATTTGTGGATGAGACTGAATTGGCCTACCTTGGGCCTCAACATTCATGTCACCTCACAGAGCCAGTGAATATGGATAAAGGGCACTTCATAGATGATAGTGATTATGAGGATGAGACTGAAATGGCCTAACTTGGGCCTTGGCACTTACATCATCTCAATGAACCATTTGACATATATGAGATGTATCGTAGAGTATATGTTGGTCATCACCTAAGGGGGATACCGACCAATTTGGATGGAATCTATCATATAGTTTTTATCGATCCTCCTAAATTTAGACAGATCTTGTAGCTGAAGGATCCCATCCTCCTGTTTGTTCATAGATCAAATCCTAAGATCCCCATACCTCCAGAGCTATATCTTGGCTATGGAATTCACATCAATAATGTAGAGTGCACCCACGTGGTCCTGGAGATTTCATCCATTATATCAACATGATCTCCATTGATTTTACCACTCCACTCTACAATCCATTTGATCCTTCAAAATATTTGTACCTCAATATTAATTCCATAGATTTCAATCACACTAATTTGCCTTTAGATCCTAAATATTTTTTCCCTAATGAAGAAATATTACAATTGTTTCATTTTGCACTAGGTTGTGCATATGATGTTTATCATGTTGAGGTTAATTCTAATTTAGTGGAACCTTTAAACATAACAGATGACATCCATTTGATCCCTACTCCTCACCAAATTGAGGAGAGGTCACATATGTCAGTAGAGTAAACCTTCAAAGTGGATATCAGTGAAGATCCCATGAATCCAAGGAAGGTTAAATTCAAAGAAACATTATCTCCTGAAGAGCACGCCAACCTCAACCCTCTACTGAAAGATATATCTAATCTCTTTGCTTGGAATTATAAGGATATGCCAGGTATAGATATGAAATTGGTTACTCATAACCTTTTGCTGAACCCCACCAAGAATCCAGTCAAGCAAAAACTTAGGAAGATGCATCCAACCATTGCTTTGATGGTTAAATATGAATTACAAAAACTATTGGATGTAAAATTAATTATTTCCATTGACTATCCATAATGAGTATCAAACATGGTACCTGTAGGAAAACTTTATGGACGAATTTGTATTTGTATAGATTTTAGAGACCTCAATAAGGCAACACTAAAGGATTCATTATCATTGCCTAACATTGATGCTCTGGTAGACACTACTTTAGGTCACAAAATGCTTTCCCTTATGGACAATTTTTTTAGTTACAATCAAATTCGAATTAAACCTGAAGACCAACATAAAACCACTTTCACAACACCATGGGGAATATTTTGCTATAAATTTATGTCATTCGGTCTTAAAAATGTTGATTCTACATATCAGTAGGCTATGAAATATATTTTTCATGACTACATGCATAAGATCCTAGAGGATTATATCAAGGACTTATTAGTAAAGTCATTGTTGAATTCAGAGTATGCTGAGATTCTCAAGAAAGTCTTTGATCGCCTGATAGACTACAATGTTAGGTTTAATCCCAAGAAATGTGTCTTTGGCATAACATCAAGAAAACTCTTGTGAATTCATCATCTCTAAATGAGGAATTGAAGTTGAGCCAAAAAATGCCAAGGTCATTTTAGAAATGTTTCCTCCCACTAATATCAAGAAATTGAGAAGCCTATAGGGCAAAGTAGCATCCATAAAGCAATTCATCACACAATTATTGGATAAATGTCAACCCATGAATTGACTACTACAGAAGGGACTCCCATTCAATTAGGATGAGGACTATCAAAAGTTCTTTACTAATATCAAGCAGTACCTAGCCATACCACCATTTTTAGCTCCACATCGACCAGAGGTGCCATTCCTATTATATATATGTGCCACCAACTTTGCATTGGGAACCATGTTAGACCAAAATAATGTGGAAGGCAAATAGAAAGCAATATATTATATCAATCGAAATCTAGTCAACTATGAGCTATGGTATGCATATATAGAAAAAGTATGCTTAATAGTAGTCTTTGTGATGAAGAAGTTGCACAACTACATGTTGAGCCATATGACATATGTGGTGTCAAAACAAAATCCTTTGTAGTATATGATGAGTAAAACATATCATAATACGTGTACTGCAAAGTGGATCATGCTATTGATAGAATTTGATCTAAAATTCATAATTCAAAATTCTATTAAGGGATAAGTCATAGTAGATCAACTCGTAGAGGCTCCTCTTCAGGATCATAGGCATCTAGTCATAGAGCTTCCTGATGATGTATTATTTGCATTATCGAAGTTTCCTGAACCTGAATAACTTGATAATCAAGCATATGTCCTTTTTTTTCAACGGCTCTAAGTGCGACTAATGGGGTGATGTAGGAATTATGTTCTTCATGCCACAAGGTGATACAATGCCCTTGCTGTCTAAGCTAAATTTTCCTTGTACCAAAAATAATGCTAAATATGAGGTCCTAATATTAGGTCTCCAAACAACGCTCACCATGAATATTAATAAGCTAAATATATTTGGTGAATTCTTGCTCATTGTTAATAAATTTAATGGGATATATCAGTGTATATGTCATATTTTGAAGGTATGTAAAGAGCTTGTGGACACATATTTAGCCCAACTAGAATGGTATGACATCAAGGAAATCCCTTTAAAATCCAATAAATTTATAGATACCATGGTATATTTAGAATCCTTAATCCCTTAGAATCTATCTATTGAATCCACTAACATTCAAGTGAAAATGCTATTGCAATCCATGAAACAACATGAGGTAAAAAAAAATCAAGAATCAGTCCACATGATTCAAATAGAACCAACCCATGAATGGCTCTACAAAGCCATATAATTTATGAAAAATGCACCTTGGGGATCATTGCTTTCACAATGTCCTACAAATAATGGTACTACTATTCTCCATAAGGTAGTTCTCCAATCAGATTTTTTACAAGTCGAATTGCAGTGGGAACATGTCGCTCAGTCAGTTGAAGCTATTGCCTATCAAGATTGAATGTCACAAATATGTAATTTCCTTAATCTTGGTATAATCCCATAAGGATTATCACGTGCCTCAAAACAAACATTCAAATAGAAAGCGACTAAGTATATCTTTATGGGAGATATCTTGTATCGTCAAATCTATGATGAAATTCTTCTTCATTGCCTTGAGCCCCAAGAATCAACTTGGGAAATCTCACAAGATCATGACGGTACGTGTAATGGCCATTTTAGCGATATGGAAATTATCAAATGCATCATTCAAATGGGTTATTATTGGTCCAATATGGATAAGGATTGCACAGTGTATGTCAAGAAATGTGTTGAATGTCTGCATCATGCTAATCTTACACACTTGCTATCACAGTCCTTACAACCCATTCAAGCGGCTTGGCCATTTGCTCAATGGGGTCTTGATCTTATTCGTAATATCTCTCCCCCATCATATGGCCAACATAATTTCATTTTAATGGCCACTAAGTACTTTAAAAAATGGGTGGAAGCAATCCCTTGGATAATGATAACTGAAGCACGTATTGCAGAGTTCATATTCCATAATATCATACGTCATTTTGGGATACCATCCAATATTATATCGGATAATGGAACATCATTCAAAAATAAAATTGTAAGGGCTCTAACATCCAAGTATAATATACAACACAGTTTTATGACTCCATACTATCCACAAGCAAACGAGAAAGCTAAAGCTTCTAAAAATATAGTGGTAGTTATATTGAAAAATATTGTATAAGAAAACCACAAAGATTGGCATATCAAGATACCCCTTGCATTATGGGCTTATAGAACTAGCATAAGGACGTCGACTAGGGTAACCCCATTTTCACTAGTATATGGTCCTAAGGCCATTATACTCTTAGAGTTGAAAATTCCAACCTTACACGTCGCATTGAAATATTTCATCAATGATGACACTACAAGGCAAGCTCGAATAGACCAATTAATGCTTCTTGATGAACATCACATTAATACCATTGAGCATATATGATTTTATCAGGAACACCTAAAATGGTCTTATAAAAATAAATTCCATCTGAGAGACTTTAAATTTGAGGATATTGTGCTGAAAGAAAACCAACATAACTCAAACCTACCACCACACTTATGAGATAAATTTACGGCCAACTGGTTAGGTCCATATATCATCTCAGAGAAGATAGGACCTGGAACATATTGCCTAACATTGTTAGAAGGGGTTGAAGAGCCTGAGATTCTCAATATTTTTCATCTTAAGGCATTCCACATATAAAAATAAAAAAAGTCAAAAACATTCAAAATAATCAAAATTTAAAAACAATTGAAAACATCAAAAACACAAAAACATTTATATTATGCATTTTTATTTTGCACATGCATTCATTTACTTACATTGCATTAGGTATTTTTATCCATTGTACTTGCATTAGGATAGGTTGTGTTTAAAATCTTACAAACGATACCACATTTGTATCTAAATCATGCACATATTCATCATTATCATCCATCACCCTTGTGATTAATTGTGTTTTTCAACATAACTCCTCATGTTGCTATAAGGAAAATACTAGGGTTTTTTGGTCATTCAATCATACCTAGTGATATTATCAGATTTTGTAGAAAGCTATATTTGCTTTTGGATATGAGGTCTAGTTTTGATAGTACCTAGCATATATCAAAATCACTAATTAACACATTAACAATCCTAATTAGGAAAAGTAAATATGAACACTACAAAGTGGTCCTAGTCACCTTAAGCGAAAGGTTTTTACTTTCTCATCTTGTGATGCACATGGTCTAGGGTATTGATCACTAAAAAAAGGACAAGAACCCCCTACCCAAAGAAATCATTTGTTTTCATACAAAATAAGCAAATCCCCAAATAAAAATCAAAGCAAAATCCCTTGCTAAAAAAAAAATGCAAAATAAACAGTGATTATCATCACTAAGCATGATCAAGTATCCCGATAAGTGTGAAGAAAATAAAGGGGTGGAGACATTGAATCCTTGGAATGGTCAGTACTCGAAGTCATTGAGTGATCCCCAATACAACAATGGGTCGAATGAATCCCACTTGACACTAGGATAGTTCTAAGCAATTTATAAATGAGATAGCTTTAGGCGGCCTGTGTTACCTAATGGTCTAGTCTAACTGCATCCAAACTTAGGATCAAGGTGAATATGTGGTGATACTTATTAGAGAAATGGGTTGAATGAATCATTCCTGACAATGAGGTAGTCCTATGTCTCATCTAATATATTCATTTACACACACAAGGATAATGAATATCTTGGTCTTCGTAACAAAATATTTTATCTTTCAAGAGTCCTGTATAGTCATTATACAACTTCTAATTAATCAACTAGGGTGTTTGAGTCTCATGGAGAACCTCAAAAATCCCTTATAGAAACAAATCATTATCAATCAATCATAAACTTATCTTTATGAGGTTTTTTTTATTAAAGGGTGTTCATTAAATAGAATAGATACATGATAGATATCAACAATGATATTTAGATGACCACTGACTATTTTGTGCATAACTTTTAATTTACAAAAGCTTATAGAGAAAGCAATACATCTCATCATATCATCTCACATTTGGATTATTAAATGATTAATCCTTATGATAATATTTACCATTTAAATTCATGAATTTATATATTTTGTGGTGTCATCCATTATATTGTTAAACACATATTGCATTATTTCCTTATGTTTTAAGTGATTAAAGCATACAAGTTCATTTACATTAGATCATCATCATGTAAATAATGCAGTACATGCATTGCATTCACCATATCAAAAAAATATAAATTAGATGCATAAAATTAAATAAAAATTAAATATGCATTTAACACAAATCATTGCATCTATACATGCATACAGAAGTAGTCTATCTACACCTCTAGATCACAACATATAATCATACATACATCATCTAGCTAGTGCATGTCATCAATACATCACATCATATAACAATAATAATATAATATAAGCATTGCATCCATATTGCATTGCATGAACATCAAAGCAAATACATAATAGACATAATGTGAAATAAAATAGTATCATATATATATGTGGCAGAGTGTCCAACTACATCAAGGTACAAAAATACCTGCAAGCTATAATTGTGCAGGTCCTCAAACCTTACACTAAAAAATGGTACATGTCTATCATATATGTCAAGCTGGGCCTACACCCCTTGGCCTACCACCACTATCATCTCCATCCTTGTGAGTCTTCCTAGATCTCACTCCTACTAATATCTCATAACATACAGTTGTCATATGACTGGGATGCACTGATGACTACCCAGACTCACTCCTCCTAGTCATCTAAGATACTGATATCGTAGATATGCATGGCATAATGCCACTATGTAATCTAACCTAAGCCTCTACAAGAGTGATGTGTGTTGCATCTGATGCCTATCAACTTGCATCATTTGCTAGTATATCCTATAGTCACCTGATCTCTATCCTTGTATCTAAGCCTACTGGCCCCTAAATAGCTATAGTAGTTGGTGCAACCTATCCCATAGGAGCATCCCCTATATGTAGCAAAAGATTATCCCACTCACCAGTTAGGGCACCTATAGTAACATGCAATAAATATCTCTTCATAGTGATATGGTCTATCCAGAGTAGCACTAAACCAATTTGTGTCTACAAAGAGCTCCTCTCCTCATAGAATCCTCACCATATATCTTGCCCTACTGACATCTAGATCTATAATATGGGAAGAGAGGTGTCCCACTCAAGGATATATCATTGAGCTATCTGGAGCTCAACCTATAAACTATGTAGCTCTGCCTGAAGGGGAGACTCCTGATCTTCTAGAGCCACCTCCTCCTCCTCCTATGGTGTTGCCTGATCCTCTGCATCCTGACCCCACTGGCCGCCCATTAGGATCCTTAGTAGTTGCCTCATACCTATATTACTTTAGGCTTCCACCACCATGCCATAGCCACATCACCCACTACTAAGTGTATACATTTTTAGTACTAACAGCTGCTATACTAGTATCATATGTAGGAGGGTATGCCTCCTCTACTAGAGCTATAACAAGTGGCACTGGGAGATCCCTCTCTACCTGAATATGCCTATATAGAATAGGATCTAGTGGGATGTATTGATGAATCCCAAACTCTCTGGTAACCCAAGATAAGTGGAAGAACTCCCTAACCCCTGCCTTTCGCTTGATAATCCATCGATCGCACCTCATTTGAGCCAAGTACTGGTCAGCCTTGGGCCATGCAGGACAATCTACGTATGGCTTCCAAATAATATCCCTAGCCTATAGTCTAGTTAGTAAGCCTACATCGTGATCCAATTTCCCTTCTTGGTGATGATTTCATCACTCCTCTACATCCCATAACCATATAGACCCGTAGCACTGTGCTCTCACCACTATCATAGTAATTGTTGGAATATTTTCAACATTGCCTCCTTAGTCCTAAGTATTAAGTCCTAGTATTTAGTTTTAGTTTAATGTTTTGATTTACATATTTCTAGTTAATTTGATTAGCATACATTGAGGTTTTGGCTTGGTTGATCAATGTTTGACCATAGTCCAAGATTAGCATGTTGTTAGGATAAGAGCTATCTTTAAGTTAGTTTGTTGTAATAAGTTTAAGAGGATTTCTCTCAACCACCATGTCTATTTTTAGTTCTTTCAAGAACTATAAAACTATGTAATGCATTGTTGATCAATAGAACAATTTCACCATTGTTTCTCATTTGGTATCAGAGCAGGTTTTCTCAAATGGATCAAAACCTGTGGAGAGTGGTGTGAAGAGATCTGAAGCACACACTTTGTCAGAGAAACTCAAGTGGCCAGCACTCAACAGATTTGCAAGGAAGAGCTCGAGTAAATCATTAATATCTCATGAATCCTGAGGTATTTGATTATGAAATTTTGAGGGTTGTTAGATAATTGTATCAAGAGGATGCTGTCAAAATTTTAGGTGATTTGGAGCTAATTTACGGATTTTATTAGCATTTTGAGTTTTTCAATAAAATGGTTGTATAAGGTGGAATACAGGGTATTTGCTTCTCAAATTTTGGGAGAAATATTATTTAGATAAAATCATAATTCAGACAAAATTTCAGGTCATTTGGATCTGTATTGATTAATGTATGTGAATATTTATTTTTCCTTCAACAATCCTAGATCCGAAATTGTGATAGAAAGGGCAAAAGTAAATTGATCACATATTTCTCATTTGTGTGAATTTGGATCTGAAATTTAGTGGATTTTCAGATAAGTATATCAGAAGTCTAAAGGAAAAATTTCAGTTTGTTTCAATCAGTATTGGCCGATTTATGATAAATTGGGTACTTGAGACTTTGGTAAATAAAAGGAAGCCATGTATGAAGACTTGGTTGTACCAAAATTTGATGGAGATAATTATGCTATTTGGAGCATAATGATGAAGACCTTCTTGAAGGCTCAAGACTTATGGGATATAGTTCAAGAAGGCTATGAGGAACCCTCTTGGAGCAAGCTACAAGGTGAGGAGAGAAAAGAGAAGAAGGAGCAACAATATGCAAATTGCTTAGCTCTTATGGATTTGAGGAGAGGAATGGAAAAGAATGTTTTTCCTCTCATAGCCAATTGTAGATCAGCTACAATGGCATGGCAAGTGTTAAAGGATGCTTATGGGTTTGATGAGGATACCCATAAAGCCATGAGTGACAATCATGAAGATTGTTTAAGCAAGGAGGAGCCTTGCTTCCTTGAAGCAGTTTCTGAATTAGATCCTTTTGAAGGAGTTTTTGAAGAGTCTTGTAAAGACTCATATGAAGCCATGCTTTGTAATGGAGAATTATTTCTTGCAGAGGAAGGCATGTATGTAGAAAACCAACAAGATGAAGAATGCTTCATGGAGGAAGCATATGTTGCTGAATTTTGTGATGAAAAGATAAGAAGAGGTGTGTATTCCTCAAGAGGACGAGGAGGAAGAAGAGGATTTGTTGTTGATAGAAGAAAAAGTGATAAAAAATATCTCATGGAGGAGATAAATGAAGAGTGTATTATGGATAATGCACCTAAAATTCTCATGGGAGAGAATAAAGAAGATAATAGGATCAACCAAAATTGTTGGCATGTTGATGGAGAAGCAATGTTTATGGAAGACCATTGTCTTGAAGACCATTCACTTGGAATGGATGTATGCTCTCTTGACAGAGAAAATGAAGATCTCCTACAAGGAGAAGATAAAATTGTTAGAGTTCCTCTAAAAGGGGAGAAGAATGTGAAAAATGAGATAGAAACAGAAAATGGAAATGAGATTGCTGATTTTCTTATCGTAATGGCAAAGGAAACATCACTCATGGATGAAGATCACTCACTTGGAGTGACTACATTGCAGAAAGAGAGTTGTCTTGAAAAGGCAACTATGTATGATTGCTTGAATGAATGGTGTTTCAACACACCAACATGGATTGAACAAAGGAGGAGAACTATTAGTGAAGAGTTGATGGTTGATCTTGAAGCACCATACAATGAAGGAGAACCGCTACAAAATAGCTTTATGGGAAGCACCAAATCTACTCATACTAAAGGTAATGTTTTTATGATTAATGATTTGTTTTTTGTGAGCAGGAATGAAAAGAAAGGTGATTGTCTCATTGAGACAACTTTGATGAAGAGTCTTCTTGGAGAGAATACAGTGATGGAGAACTTGGGTCACATGGATCAAAATGATGTGTTCAAAATTCCTTGGGAGAAGGATTCTTGTAAAGTCATTGTTGTGAGAGAATATTTGTGTGAGGAGCAACTTTATGTTGCATATGTAGTTGGTCATTATATGGCCATATTTGTTGTGATATTTTGTGTGAAAATATGTGAAAGAGTTGTATGGTATAATCATCTATGTGAGATGATTAATTGTAAATACTCATGTGGAGTATTGTTTAGTGTTGAAGATGTAAAAGAAGATCAAAATGTGAGAGCATGGTTTAAAGACCATAATGATAAAGATGTAAGAGAGTGGTTGCTGAAAACCACAAGAGGAGATACTTTTGTTGAAGGGGGAGCTAATCAACAAAAGAAGGCACTCAAGCATTTGCAGGAAATTCCACATGAAGAGTGGAAGGAGTGCCACCATAAGTATTTTGTAAATTCTGATTTCTTGATTCAAGATTGGAGGAAACGTAAGAGAAATATTTTCTTCCAACTCGGTGATGCTTAAAGAACTCTTGCATGAGTGTCTTTAGCATCAAGGGGGAGAATGTTGGAATATTTTCAACATTGCCTCCTTAGTCCTAAGTATTAAGTCCTAGTATTTAGTTTTAGTTTAATGTTTTGATTTACATATTTCTAGTTAATTTGATTAGCATACATTGAGGTTTTGGCTTGGTTGATCAATGTTTGACCATAGTCCAAGATTAGCATGTTGTTAGGATAAGAGCTATCTTTAAGTTAGTTTGTTGTAATAAGTTTAAGAGGATTTCTCTCAACCACCATGTCTATTTTTAGTTCTTTCAAGAACTATAAAACTATGTAATGCATTGTTGATCAATAGAACAATTTCACCATTGTTTCTCAAGTAATCTCCTAGGGTAACCTTGTTGGGTGGTCTATCCTGATATACTCCCATCCCATATATATAGAAGAAATTTGCATGCTACCCCAGAACGACCTCATTGTTGGATCTTGTACAACTCATCATAGAGCTATGCCAGTAGAGTACTCCCCTAAGCCATAATGATAGGTGTAGAACTGTACAACATGTCCTACAACATAGATAAGAGGTTTCATGGGAACCTCGTTCTTGATGTGTTTAGAAAAAGAACATTATAGATAACATGCATCAGAATAGCTGGGCACCATAAGAATACCTTGGATTGATATCAACAGGTTATGGGAATCCTACCATGATGAATGTCTCCCAGATCTACGTGTGCCTGGTATTCAAAAACCCTATCAAATACTAATACCCTAGTGTTGGTAGGTGATGAGATGATGGATTATCCATATAAGGGAATCCTGAAGATCCTATAAACATCCTCAACTTTGATGGTCATATCACCAGTCGAGAGATAAAATGTGTTAGTACAATAGTCTCATCTATGGGTAAAAGTAGTAATGTACACATGATCTGACATCATAGGTGGTAATATCACAACATACATTAGGCACCAGGCATTGAACCATACCCAATCTACCTGGTCCATAAGTGGAAATAGCTATATGAGAAAATTAGGCTCCTAGACAAGATCTAAATGTTCAATTATAAATGCATAATCAGATGCACTTGCACAAAAAAAAATAATCAAAAATTAAAAAAAAAATCAAAATTTTCCTAATTTTTAGTGTTCGCCTATGCTGACAGTGGCTGCCATAGTAGCCGTCGATATCGATAGTGGCTAGCCCCCAATAATTAAAATTTTGACCATTGGTATTTCAAACTAGCTACACTCAACAATAGTGGCCCCTCTTTAACAAATTAGGAGCCACCCTGATCGATAGCGACCACAAGGTGACATACCAACGACATTCGTCCCTTGCCCAAAAACCCAAAAAAAATACAAAAATTTAAAATCTAATCCCTACCCACCTAAATTAGCCTAAATATAACCCTAGCTATAGGTGTGGTTTGTTACCAATAGGTTTAATACGATTTATTTATCCCATTTCTTAATGAGGTTTATTTTATTGGTTAAATGATAGAGATTAGGGTTTGAGAGATACCCGTGAAGCTTTGGATCCTCCGCTCTTTGATGCCTCACCATGTTTTGCCATCAATGTCAAGGTAATTTCAGCAACGTTTTGGGTCAAATATTTTCTCTCCTTAGATATCACTATTGCAAGATGCTAGCTAGAAAATAATTAAATTAGAAACCCTAATTTTTCTTTTATATTTTTCATTTTTTGTGCAGTCACTGATGCTGACAACAACTTTGATGTGTGGTCTGCGAATGCCAACAATGACTAAAATTTTGTAAAATGGACTGCTATCAATGATAACTACTGAGAAGCACCAATAAATGCACTGAATTTCTCACCATAAGAAGATTCAAAATGGATAATTAAGCATATATACCAGTCCAAAATCATCAAAAATCATCAAAATAACTAAAATATCAAATAACATCAAAATATCAAATGCACCTCGTACACAGTTATTTACCCTATACACTTGGCGGTTGTAGTGACTTACACTCCATGCAATCCAAAAAGATAAGTAAATTACCATAAGGTTATTTAAACCCAAATAGTCATCGATGAATTGAAATGTATTCACTTCAATCCTAAAGAAAGCCATTGTGACCAGACTGCCATGCATTAATTTCATGAAATTTTTAGCAAATCATTGACAATAGTGATTCACCATAATATTAAACAAAATTTCTATAATCTTGATTCCCTAAAGGTCATTTCACTCGGAATGCTCCGTAGGATAGAGATGTACAATTACTATTATGGATCAAAATCACGTTTGTAATAGGACCTACCATATAACAACAAAATGCAAGTCTTAAATCATCCAAATTATTCATCTTGGTCTAGCAACTCGTTGCTTTAATTAATTATCTTTTCCTCATCGACTCATCACTTGAGGGGTTAGTCATGATATCAAAATCATAATCAAAATAAAAAAAGGATCACTTGATCATGTCAAATTGCATTCATATTATGAATAATTGCTAACAATTATCATAAGCTTACCCTTCTACTAGGGAAAAAAAATTTATTCCAATTTAAAGCCTTTTAGTGATCTACCTATTGGTACAAGCATAGCTTAAGTGCTACCCGATCATAGCTAGACACATGAAAGCTTTGCAAATTTAAGCCTTCCATATCGTTGGAAGCAATGATTCTAAGATGTGCATCCTTTGCAAAAATGAGCATCTAATATTGATCAGATCAATGATCATCATTCAACCTACAACATGGCTTTAGGTAGTCTAATTTTTCTTACATTTGTTTTTTATCACAATGCATCCCAAAAGGGGCATCTATAGATACCTAAAACATGTCATGTTTAGGAGACTACTCATATGGGAACCTTTGTAGACCATATGAATGATCTTGGAACTTTCCAAGGGCTAGCAATGGTTTTAACCACTCATTTGAGGTAGCCTTATCCTATCCAGGCTTAGCCACTGATGATCAGAGTGACTGCCAGCCCAACTGTTGATGCTCAAAGCAACTAAAAGCTAGTTGCACCTGCTGATAGTGACTAGATTTGTAATTGTCTCAACCTCTCGAGTTGAGCCAAAATTAGTTGTAACAGCCATGTGCAATTTATTCTAGGCATTTTTTGGTGATGAATCTTTTAGATTTTTCCTCCCAACTACCCCAGCCTATCAATTATTGATCTTGTCTTCTCAAGGAAGCTAGGATGAAGAGTTAGGAAGGCTATAAAACTCCCTTCAAAACTAGAGAGAGGTCTAGATTGATCCTAAATTTCATGTAGCAAATCTCTACAAGATTGGATAGCGACTTGATAGCCCTTGAGGAGTGTTGAAATGCTACCCAATTATGGAGTGATAAACACACAATCAATAATGGATATTTCGAAGGATTGAGAAGCATGCGTTACAATTCCTTGCTAATCTAACATGAATTCAAATGATTTCAACCACCAATCCATATTTGGACATGCAGGCAACCCTTGACCATCAATTCAACTGGTGAATTGTGTGTTTTAGACCCTAATTTAAGATGGAAAATACTCAGGTCATGGCTACTATCTTTGAAAATGGCTCACAGGCTCAACCATCGATGGCATCAATGGCTAGCATAACTAGTTGCTCTAAGCAGTAGTGACCAGGTTTTGATGCATTATTTCTTTAGTTCTTAGCATAGTTTCCCATCTATTTCTACTTTATCATCTTATATTAGAGTATATTTACCATTTTCAATACATTTGTATGGTTCATTAGCAATTTTAGAGGTAGCTTTACCTTAACTTTGGTCATATTTGCTTACTTTCATAAGTCTTCTTAGATTAGCTTCATTTCATGCTTTTATTACAAATTACATGTTAGATTAGCTAGATCTAATTATTTTCAAGGATGCTTTGCATTAATTTAGCTATTTTGTAAACATATTTACATATCTTTATGCTTTCTTTCAAGTATAGCCATACTTGCATTTTCTTGAAAAAAGCCTTATCATGAGAGGCCTCATATGCTTTTAATTGTGCTTTTTTGTTTCTTGTATGCAGGTTACAGGATATTGCAGTATTTAAGGCATTCTCAACATCGATTTCATCTTGACAAATGGAGAAGGAGGCATCCTTATAAGCCCTCAAGCAGAGTTGATGGAGATATGAAGACAATTTTGAAACACATATTCCCCCATTTTGGGATTATTTTCTTATTGTAACAATTGTATCAATATTTGGTATCCCTAAGAGGGACAAATTTGTAATAATATTCATTTGATTAATAAAAGAGAGCTTCCATTTGTTATTTTCTTCTTTTTGTCAAATGTATGCTTAGATTACATGCTTTCCTTATTTCTATTGCAATAGTTGTATATGTGTGGTCTCCATAGCCTTCTATAGTATCAAACAATTATTTTTGTGCTTCCATGTATTCATGTAGTTGGATTACTATTGTTATGAGGTCCTCCCCTTCATTTCTAGTATTCTATGAACCTACATCTAGGGTTCTAACCTCTACATTGGTCTATCATGTTTTCATCATTGATGGGGTAACACTTTCTCTTCTCTTAGATGGCATTGTCCTTGGCCACACACAAAAGAGTCAATAGGAGTCAATTCACCATAGCAAGTGAATTTCTAGTTATTCTATCTAACAAAGTTTAAACCCTACTTAGGTATATTTCCTATCACACACCGTAATTATTTTAACCTAGTGAACCTATTCCACTATGAACCCTAAATTTATCCTTCTAAATACAAGTGTTTTTTTATTAAAGCTACAAGACTAATGTTGTTTCCTTGACAAAGGTATAACTCAACCTTCTATTTTATAATAGGTTTACTGTGACTCATTAAAGAGATACAAGTTCCGATCATCTCCACAACTTACACGTGTCCATCTCTACAAGTGTGCTAGGTGTAGAGTTTCGTTAAGCCATCCATATCATCATATTTTTTTAATGAGCTAGCTTACCTTTCCATTTACATACTTTGAAAGGAAATTAAAACTCAAATAAGCGTTCAATATTGACTCACAAACTGAGAAATATTTCCATCTTTCATTCCTTTGAAAGAGTCTCACAGACTCCATGAACCCTACATATTCTAGTCTACATAGGTGGTTCAATTTGTGATGAGAATAAGTAAACCACTTACTCTCGTTAGGACCTATCCTAGTCACCAAGGGTCCATGTCTTACTTGCAAACCGATCCATTAGCTACACATTTAACTGTGCTTCTCTCTATGTCACTCTTTCATTAGGTTAACATTATTAGTTAAAGCTAAAAATTCACTTTCTATTCCAAAGTACTAATTAGCTTACAAGGCACTGGTCTATAACACCTCCCATTTTTCGTATGACCAAGGCCATTATCAAAATTTTCAATATTTTAAACTAGATAAAACCAACGAAAGCGCCTATGACTTATGTTAATGAGATGGCACCTTAATTTCCTTGGATGCATCTACTTTTAGTTCCACTGCGTGGCTTACCAATGTTATAGTGGATTACTATATTTCCTTCACTTCATTTTAAGATTAAATTTTCCACAAAGATACGTACGTCTAAAATAATGACGTCTCGAGTACATATTACAATTTGGTAACATATTGGACCCATGTACTTGTAAAGGAGTAAATATATTCTATGAATTAATTCATTTTTTGTCCATTCAACCAATAAGTGAATCATTTATGATGTGCTTACTCAATAGAATGTAACAACAAGAAATAACATGTGTGCTTAAACATTAATGACAAAATAGAAACCTGATTTTACGAACCACATATATATTTATTTGTTAAAATATTCAAATAACATGAAACTAAATCATTGAAAACACTCTCTTTGATTCATCTCAACACAATATTCAAATACTATTTATTTACATCAATATCCCAACCGTATGGAAAGAATACACTAGATTACAACATTTAGCTTTCACTATTTATTCTTCCTTCTACTATGTATAGTTGCCATAATAACTTCAACCAATATATCAAGTCATAGCCTCACTTAATCCTCTCTACTTATTTTGAGTTCTTGTACCATCCAAATCTTCTTAACCAAATAGATTAGAGATGCGGTCCAGTATCAGAGGTAAACTCTTCCTGCATGCCAATGCAAACCTATATGTAGATAGTTTTCACCATGCGTGCAACATGTAAATATAACAAATAAATCTTATTTTACCACTTCAATTCTTAAAGGAAGAACATACATTTCATTTACCATGAAAATTTCCAAATAAGAAATATAAGTAAAGCCTTAGGCATCCTCCACTTGAGCCATCCTGTAAAATAAACTCATTCTCTTTGTATTGAATGAACCCCAAATAAAACTGACATAATCTTTAATATCAATCACCCAACATAGTACATTAAACTATTCTTTCAAGTAGCACTACAAAAACAAAATATACATTACATTCCCAACAATTTTATCCAAGTATTGTGCCCATACAAAGGGTCATTCACTTTATTTCACGAAAAATATTTCCTTTTCAAAGAAAATTTTAGTTCAATAGACGTCACTAGTGTTGTTTTTCCTTAAGGAGACAAACGAATACAATTTCTCATATTTATAATCAAAATATGGTATTTCTAAAATCACAATTCTTATTCCATAAATTGTACAAGAACTTTAAATCATAATTTATCTACTACCAACCTTTTCCACAACACTTGTTCTACATGACCTTTCCATGCATACAAGCTACAAAAGGGTAGCCTCACTTATGGTATTTTCCCATGTATCCACTACAGTAACTACAACAACCAAAATTTGTTGGTATTCAAACAATTCAAGTTCTTTTCCTTGGCCATTACTAAGGAGTAACACAAAAGGTTTTCCAAGGTAGTTCACAAACCCAAAGACTCAACTGTAACATATTCACATTCCATCTCTACACCTCAACCAGGTTTTTCCCTATTACCAATAGACTTGGTTCTACTATGACTTTATAAAAGCATATAAAAAGGAAATCCAAACAACCTAGTTTTCTTTCCCTTAACTAACATCAAGTACAAAGAAGTTCTTATTTTAGAAATAAAGTTGTAGGTAAATGTTTCACAAGTTTTCCAAATATCATAACATATTTTCTCTACCAATTTTCAGTATTTTACATTTCTAAAATTATTTGTGGTTCAATCTGACTCAATAACCAGTGTATACAAAATAATGTAGCTCTCTCCACGTTCAACCAATATTACCGATATCCCCCCAAAAAGGAAAACTTACCTTGGTATTTTTTCAATAAGTATCTATTTTTCCTCAACATTCATCTTTTTTTTAGCATTTATTTGGTTCGAGCGTCATCTCAATGACTTTACCATGATCTCCCTATAATGTGCATGATGGTCACTAACTTGCCAATGCAGGTTCATAAGTTATTCTAATATATTCAAACCATTCACAATTGCCAACTCCAAAGCACATTTCCAAATTAAATAACTTAGCTAAACTAACACACTCAAGACCGACAAAAACCAAATGCATGCCACATTTTCCTATACTTTCTTAATACACTAAAATTCACTAAATTATATATAGGAAGACATTCTACATTACAAGAAATTCATCTCAAATTAACATTATCATATGAAGGCATATCGAAAGATGATCAACAAGCGACCAACACTTGTAAAAATATTTTTATGCAATTAATTATATGAAACTAACACACTCAAGACCGACAAAAACCAAATGCATGCCAAATTTTCCTATACTTTATTAATACACTAAAATTCACTAAATTATATAAATGAATGACCTTGTAACAAAGGTTTATAGGAAGACATTCTACATTACAAGAAATTCATCTCAAATTAACATTATCATATGAAGGCATATTGAAATATGATCAACAAGCCACCAACACTTGTAAAAATATTTTTATGCAATTAATTATATGAAACTATATGATAAGAGCAATCATATAAGTTGCTTGATCTACCGATAAAATAGAACATCAAATCATTTCCCATTCTTTACACATCTCTTTTCTAGTGGTTAGTTCTTTCTACCATTCACAAGGAAATTTGTTCCTGCACAGTGTCAATCTATTAACAACATATTATTCATTCATAAAACATAGATATGATGGAAAATTATCATGAAATAATCATTCATTTCATCAATATTTTATACAATGTTCTTTCATAACAAGTATACCTGCAAAAATAATCTTAACATAGTCAAACATGCTATCATCATGGTGGTATAGTAACACATACATTCATCCAAATAAAAATTTTGCCAAGGGATGATCATGAAAAAATATGCATTATCAATCAACTTATCTATAGCTAGAAAATAATAATAATGTACCTATCAGTTTAATGGTATTTCTATAACAAATTTCAAGAATACAATATCATATGTCCCACTGACTAGACATTGACTGATTGAGTTGACCAAGATATTTTATTTTCTTCATTATGTAGATGTTATATTTATATAATTTGATAAAAAAATTCTATAATAGGTATATACAATACTCCATGAAGTCTAAATATTTTTTGAAGATAAAATCGATATTTATTTTTTTGATTGGTAGAAAGGGTGTTGAAAGGTCCCTGAACCTTGTACAAGAGAGATTACAAGAAATCCATAGCGACCGAGGTGGTCCAAGAAGAAAGGAAAAGAGAGCTGGCAAACCTCCACACTAGGGAAGGTGTCGCGAAATCGCGACCAAAATGGTGATGTCGCGAAATCGTGACAAGTTGCGCCGTTGATGCCAATAGAAGAAAGGAAGTCACGAAATCGCGACAAGAAAAGCCATCGAAACCGAAGAAGGGAAGAAGTCGCGATATCGCGACATGTTGCAAAGTGTCGCGATATCGCGACAAGTTGCTAGGTTGGAGCCGGACGAGAAGAAGAGTCACGAAATCGCGACAAGAATGAAGACCGCAGCCGAAATAGAAAATGAGTCACGAAATCGCGACGAAAGTGGAAGCCTGCTGCCGAGAAGAAAAAGTGTCGCGAAATCGCGACAAGAATGAAGACCACTGCCGAAGAGGAAAATTGTCGCGATATCGCGACAAATTGGGAGACCGCTGCCAAGACGAAAAAGTGTCACGAAATCGCGACAATCTGGAGGACCATAGCCAAGGACAAAAGGTGCCACGAAATCGCGACAATCTGGAAATCCGCAGCCGAGGAGGAAAAGTGTCGCGAAATCGCGACAAGAAGGAAGACCGCCGTTGGAGAGAAAAAATGTCGCGATATCGCGACAAAAAAGGAAGACCGCCGTTGGAGAGAAAAAATGTCGCGATATCGCGACAAAAAAGGAAGACCGCCGTTGGAGAGAAAAAATGTCGCGATATCGCGACAAAAAGGAAGACCGCCGTTGGAGGGAAAAAAGGTCGCGATATCGCGACAGAATGGAAGACCACCGTTGGAGAGAAAAAATGTCGCGATATCGTGACAAAAATGGAAGACCGCCGTTGGAGAGAAAAAAGGTCGCGATATCGCGACAGAATGGAAGACCGCCATTGGAGAGAGAAAAAATGTCGTGATATCGCGACAAAAATGGAAGACCGTCGTTGGAGAGAAAAAAGGTCGCGATATCGCGACAGAATGGAAGACCGCCATTGGAGAGAGAAAAAATGTCGCGATATCGCGACAAAAAGGAAGACCGCCGTTGGAGAGAGAAAAAATGTCGCGATATCGCGACATGAAGCAAGGAAGCGTCTGAAGGCCAAAAAGTGTCGCGATATCATGACAAGTTTGCAAAAAAGCACCCGGAGAGAAAAAGTGTCGCGATATCGCGACAGAATGGAAGACCGCCGTTGAAGAGAGAAAAAATGTCGCGATATCGCGACAAATTGGAAGACCGTCGTTGGAGAGAAAAAAGGTCGCGATATCGTGACAGAATGGAAGACCGCCATTGAAGAGAGAAAAAAGTCTCGATAACGCGACAAGCTGAGATTTTGCAACCAACTGTGAAAAGTGACGCGAAAACGCTCCAAGATGCCAAGACGCAGCCACAGGGGAAAAACTCGGAGCCCAGTAACCCACTCACATTGTGCAAACATTGGAACTTGAAGAAGCATCCCTTAGGCCGATTGGGAAGGAATCTCTCCAAACCTGAATGTCTGTTGCGTCAACTCCCTTGTTAGCAAGCCAGTCCGCAGCTTTGTTTCCTTCCCGGTATTGATGTTGAATGATTAATTCTGGGTAAAAGCCAATTAGTGTCTTGCATTCTTCGAAGATGGAAACAAGGGCCCAGGGAGGCACAGAGGTTCCTTTGAGCCAGTTGATGCAATGCAATGAGTCTCCTTCTATGATGAGTTTATTGATAGTCAAGCCTTCCAAGAGAATCAAGCTTTGGAGCAAGGCCCGAGCCTCGGCCATATTGTTGGACTGAATTCCTAAGTTCTGAGCAAAGGCCAAAATTATTTCTCCTCTGTGATTTCTGAGAATTCCACCTCCGCCAGCCGCTCCAGGGTTACCTTTGGCCGTGCCATCGAAGTTAAGCTTGTGCCACCCAGAAGGAGGTAAGGCCCACTTGATTACAGACCTGTCAACAGAGGTACGAGGTGTTGCAGAAAAATTGAAAAGATTGAAATGATTTGTTAAATCCAATTCAAGGCCAGGAGGGGGGGTTTGGACGATGAGACAAGAGAGGCATTCTCCGTAGCAAGGGCCAAGATTTTGGCAACAACAATCTTCTTATCCGTGGCAAGGTTTTTGAAAATTTTGGCATTTCTCTCAAGCCAAATCTGCCACAGGAAAATGTGAAGGCAAGCTTGCCACATGAATTTGAGTTGACTGCTCTTGAAAGGCCTGGGCCATTGTTGAAAAAGGAGGGGAATGGAATGAGGGAGGGCTACGGAGATGGCGAAAGTGTTGAAAACCTGGTTGAGCACTGCAAGGGAGAAGGGACATTCCAGAAAAACATGCGCAGTAGACTCACAGGCGTTTTTACACAGGATGCACCAATTGGGGATGAGAAGCCCTCTGGTTATCAAATTGTCAGTGGTGAGGATTCTATTTTGGATGGCCAACCAATAGAAGAATTTGACCTTGGGAATGATCTTGGGAACCCAGACCAGATTAGATAAGTCACGGCCATCACTGGGAGCTTCTTGGCTGTAGTAGGCAGATTTAACAGTAAAATGCCCTGAATCTTCAAGGTTCCAAACCATGGAGTCATCTTTGTGAGAGCTGGGGATTATGCAGCTCCTCAGTAAGTTTTGTAACCGCCTAAGCGCCTCGGTGATATGTCTAGGCCCATTCAGATCCAGGTGTTTCCATTCGGGTCTTGTAATACCTGGGTTAATGAAATGACACACCTTATCTCCAAAGGTGGCTTCGGTCACCGTCTTGAGCACAGCAAGATGAGGATCTTGGCTGAGAGGTTTGTCACGGATCCAAGGGTCATCCCAGAAATGAATGGTCAATCCATTTCCAAGACACCACCTTAAGCCTTCCATGATGATCTTCCTTGTTTTAGTGACACCATTCCAGAAATGAGATCCGCTAGGAAGGTTGTGCTCTCCAAGAAAGGGAACCTGATGAAGGTACTTAGCTTTGATGATGTCAATCCAGGTGGCTTTTTCGTTGATGGTAAGTCTCCAGGACTGCTTGGCAATGAGAGCCATGTTCATCCGCTTGATGTCCCTGAAGCCGAGACCTCCATCCTTTTTCTTGGAACAAACCTTGTCCCAGGCAACAAGGGGAAATTTGTTCTTGTTTTCGTTTCCCGCCCAAAGGAATCTGCGTTGAATTTGCTCAATTCTTTGGCAGATGGAAGCAGGAGCTTTGAAGATAGATAAGAAAAAAATAGGAATACTTTGCAAGCAAGCCTGGACCAGAGTGGCTTTGGCTGCCTGACTGAGCAATGAACTTTTCCAACCTGCAAGCTTCTTGTTGAGACGATCTAGAACAGGGTTCCACATAGCCGAGACCGATTTGCCATGGAAAAGCGGTAATCCGAGATAAGTAGTTGGAAGGCTCCCAATGATACACCCAAGGATCTCAGCAATCCTGTTTTGCCTGTGGATGGGAGTATTGAGGAAGTATAGCTTGCTTTTGCGGTAATTGACTTTTTGGCCAGCCGCCTCTTCATAAGAGTCAAGGATGCTCTTAATGATTTTTGCTTCGGGGATAGAAGCATGAGAGGAAAGAATAGTATCATCCACAAACTGTTGATGGGAAATGGCATTGGTTGTTGAGGCTGGTTTGATCCTAGAGACGAGTCCACTATTGCAAGCAGCAGTAAGGGTCCTTCCAAGGGTTTCGGCCAAAATGATGAAGAGGAAGGGTGACGAGAGGGTCCCCTTGGCGAATGCCTTTGAAACTTGGAAAAAAGCCAGTGGGTGAACCATTGATAAGAACAGAGAACCAAGCAGTAGAGATACATTCTCGAACCATCTTAACCCATTCTTTGTGAAACCCAAACTTCTCAAGGACCTCGAACAAGAATTTCCATGAAACCCGATCAAAAGCCTTGTTCATGTCAAGCTTAAGGAACATACTTGGGTTTTTTGTTTTTAGATGCTCGAATGAGCCAACTCGTGGACGGTTATCACTCCATCAAGAATGAATCTGCCTTTGACCGAGCTGCCTTGGCACTGGTCGATGATGGAGGGAAGGATGTCTTTCAGCCTGTTTGCCATAACTTTGGTGATAAGTTTGTAGATGACACTACAGAGACTTATAGGTCTGAAGTCGGAGAGGGAAGCACGATCATTAGACTTGGGAATTAAAACAATGAAGGTGGAATTGGCTTCTCTCGGCATATTTTTGGCTCTCTGGAAGAATTTAACCACAGCAACAACATCAGGGCCCACAATATCCCAAAAGTGTTGAAAAAACCGGGGTGGGAAGCCATCGGGTCCAGGGGCCTTGTCGGGTTCCATTGCAAACAGGGCATCTTTGATCTCCTCTTCAGTGTAGGATTGGAGCAATTTCTCATTATCATCGTTAGACACCATCATTGGAATGTTCTAAAGTAGAGAACTTGCTGTGCGGGGGTGGCAGTCAACACTTGGACCTAAGATTTCCTGGAAGTGGTGCACAGCTTCCTGTCTGATGGCATGGATATCAGAGACAATGGTACCATCAGCCTTGGTCAACTCAGAGATTTTATTTGAACCTCTGTGGCGCAAGGTGGAAGCATGGAAAAACTTCGTGTTGGTGTCTCCTTCTTTGAGCCAGAGGCTTCTGGATTTTTGCCTCCAGTAGGACTCTTCCTTAGCCAAAACATTGTGAAGGTTTGAAAGGAGGCATTTTTCTTCCATGAAAGTTTCAACCCTCTGATCCCCTCCCTGAATCAGATTTTCCACCCTTTTGAGCTCATCCAGCAGAAGCTTTTTTTCACTAAAGAGGTTGCCGAAAACCTCCCTGTTCCAGCATTTCAGCTTGAGTTTGACTGCTTTGAGTTTGAGGAACAGATTCGAGAGAGGGTTTGGACAAAGGTTTTGCTGCCACCATTGTCGAATGCACCGACCTAAATCTGGATGAGTGAGCCACATATTTTCAAACCTGAAAGGGGTTTTAAAGGTTTTCTGGGGTCGGGAACAATCCATAATTATAGGGTTGTGATCAGATCCAATTTTTGGGTGGCTATGAAGCCTGGCATCGCCAAAAATAGGAATGAGTTCTTTGGACAAGAGAAATCTGTCAAGCCAAATTTGGATGTGATGAATGCCCGCCCGTCTGTTGCTCCATGTATAGTTGGATCCTTGGAGCGGTAAGTCCATAAGCTCGTTGAGGTTGACAAATTCGTTGAAATCTTCAATGCAGTGGCTAGTGATCAGATTGCCTCCTTGCTTGTCAAGCAGGTGAAGGGGAGTATTGAAGTCGCCACAAAGCATCCAAGGAAAGTCAGGAAAGTTATTGCGCATTGCGGTAATGTTATCCCACAACAATCTTCTGTTGACAGGACTGTTTGGTCCATAAACATTGGTGGCAATCCATTGAAGGTTGGTGACTTTATTAGTGAACAAAATGTTGATGGTTCAGTCAGATACTGAAAGAACTCTCCCCTCGATAGTTGACGGATCCCACAAACAAAGGAGACCCCCGGATGCCCCTGAGGAGGGGCAAAAGGCGAAATTGCTATTTTCCCAGATTAGCTTGCAAACTTGATTGCTGCTATTCTCATCCAGTTTAGATTCTTGAAGAAACATGATATTTGGTTTTAGGTTTTTTCTCACCGACTTGACAGTCCTCTATTTGGCAGTTCCGTTGAGGCCTCTGACATTCCAGGAGACAAACTTCATCGATTTGACTTGGGATTTGCTTTGCGACCTCTGCCTCTCCCTTGAGATGGAGTAAATTTAGGTCTAACCTCATCCAAATCTTGATGGGTGGGTTGTTCGGAAGTAGGGCCCAAGGAGGTAGGCACAGATCCATCAGCCGCTTCAATCTCAGCTGCTTTGGCAAGCTTTTCTGCATTGGACGGTCTTCCCCTTCTCTGCTCTTTGTTGACATCAGCTTTGGGGGCGGGAATGGGAGATTTTAGAGGGCTGGATGACTAAAGAATGTCGGTGGTGTTGGTCCCAGGAATAGGCCTATGGGGGGATGGAGAGCGGGGAGACTGGCACAGGGCAACAGACTCAGGGGAGAGGGTAAGAGGACGGTTCTGAGTCGGGGGAAGGGGTGGGAAGGGAAGAGGAAGGTGAGAGGGACCAGAATCTGAGGGTGAGTTTGGGGAGGTCATTGCAGCCTTACCCTTGGACAAGGGAGACTGAATCACAGAGGGTGTGGATGAGATGTTTGGATCTATGGGAAGGTCATCGGAGATGTCCTCACTAGTTTGAAGATTATTTAAAGGAGCGAAATGATTGGAACGAGAAGGCGGAGCACTTACATTGTTAGGAGCAGATGTTTTAGGGGGGCCTACAGAACGGCCACGGCCCCTGCCAGGAGCCTTTTTCTAAACGTTGGGGATCTGGGAATCCTTCTTCCTGCCTGAATCGCTGGGGATATCTTTTTTTTGGGAAGGGCATTGAGAAGCCAAGTGGCCCTGAGTGTTGCACTCCAAACAAAAAGCGGGCTTATTCTCGTACTCAACTCCTTGACGTCTTCTGAAGCTCCCGACGTTGATGCCAATGCAGGTCGATAGAGCCGAATCCAGATTAGCCATGACACAGACACGAGCATAGGTCATTCTGGTTCTTGCTCTGGTAGCAGGGTCGATGGCAACTAAATCTCCAATCGGTTGAGTGATGCCTTTGAGAGCATCATTATAGAAGAACTGTGGGGGAAGCCCATGGAGTTTGATCCAAATCGGAGCGATGTTGATAGACTGAGTTTCAGGGTCGAAATCTTCCCCCCATCTCTGTAGAAACAGGCTTCGACGACCAAAAAACCAAGGTCCACCAGTGAGAATGCGTTGGGTGTCGAGGGCATTGTTTAGCCTTATCATAAAGAACCCCCTAGGAAAGGCCACGAGCTCCATGCTTCCAGACAGCCGCCATTTGGAAAGGGCCCATTCTCGGATAGTTTCCATATCAGGTCGGGCACCGACAAATTTCCCAACCAGAGAGAGGGACTCTTGAAAGATTAGTGGCTCCATAGCCTCGCTTGGAAACGAAACTTCAGTGCCCGAAATAGAGAAGGGCAAAGGAGTTTGAAAAGAGAAAGCTCCAGTCGAGGTCCTGACTTTATCCGCAAAGGACAAAGACCAAGGTCGCGCTTTGGAAGGAGAGGAAGGTGAAACCCTACCATTAACAGACGTCGGCTTCACCGCACCGTTTGGGTCTTCACCGTGACAAATGCTGAGTGGGCCTGCAGTAGGCCCAACACCAACTGCAGGGCCCGAGGACAAAGCTGCCAGACCAGCATTCTCCATCGACCCTCAAAATTTTTTATTATTGATATTAAATATGTATCATTTCTAGATTTATATATGATTGAGAAAATATAATCATCTATTTATTGAATTAATCATGATGCTATAAGTGAATCTATCAACACAACATCATATTTATTTTTTGATATTTCATGCAAATACTATAAACCTAGAAGATGATTTTGTTCTATCTTTACACACTAGCACTAAGAAACTTGATATAAACTCTCATACATATATTTTGATCCCTACCTAAATGAATAATTTTATCAAATAAAAATAAATATTTTCAACCATTGATGGGCTATTTATGGTAACTCATGCACTCCATTTAATATAAAAGTTCTTAATTCACCTATTGGTTTTATATACAAATCTCCTAAAAATCAATGTGCTCTTTCATCATCAAATAAACATTCTACTTCCTTGCTTAACTTACCACTCTTTATCCCTATATCTTCATTGCATAATAAATTTTCCTATAAATTATTATTGAATTAATTTAAACATTACAAAGCCACCATTATTGTTGTAAAAATATCTCCTACTCAAGGTATCTATGTATTTATTCTCCTTTTCCTTCATATAGGATATGTTAAAATAATATTTACAAAGGAATTTATTCCATATATTGTTAGTCATTTCAATTTAAATGTGTAAAATTAAAACTTAAACTTTTATCATCTAAATTTAGTATAATTTTTGTGCTAGTAGGTAATCCCTCTACATCGTTAAATCATAAAAAATCACAACTAACTCAAGGTCATTTTTTTGGTAATGTATTTAATAATATTTGTATTTTAAAGACTCCTAATAAATTCAATGCTTATCCTACAATAATACACCCCCTAATTCTTTCTTGGAATAATGAATACATAATACAAAATATCTATTTATATTAGGTATAGCAAAAATAGGTGTAGTAGGTGACAATCATTTGAGCACTTGAAATATTTCCTCACACATACATGTCCAAATAAATTTCCTTTTTTTCCTCTATAAACATGTGAGAGGAATAGCTATTATAGAAAAATTTCAATGAAATATTTCACAAGTTATGAGACATTTAAAATATGTTTAATCCCTGATGGGTCAACTAATATTTTTTTTCTTGATAATATTATCTCTTTTTAGAATAATGGTCATCTTAAAAAAAATCATACATTTTTTTTTTTAAGGTATTGTAGAATTATATCAAGTGGCACTCATATTATTATTATTAATTTTTATAGTAGAATAATATATCATCAAGAAAATAAAACAACAAATATATCTATAAATAACTTGAATACACTATTCATCAATGTCATAAATACTATTGATGCATTGGTTAGTCAAAAATGAATAATTATTAATTGATACTATTTATAAGTGGATTTAAATATTATTTTTGGGATATCATATCTCAAATAAATATTTAAAAAGACTATTTCTCATCATATTTAATAAAATAAATCATCAATACAAGACAATCAATACATATTCTTATTTTTATTTTAATAAACTATCTATTAAAAATGTAAATTGTCATTAATCCATACATTTTTCTAAAATAATTTTGTAGTTGTTATATATGGTAACATTATAAGGTAAATTAAGAAATATTAAAGTAGTTGCAAAGGCTATATTTTTAGCTTAATTAAGTTGGTAGTTTTCATACCATAAGACACCTTGGATATTAGTTTAGTTCCGTTTGTGTTATCTATTGAGAAAACAATATCTCTTAAAGGATGCCACTTTGACAACTCATCATAAAGAGTATCCTCAAATCCTTTAAGAATGGTATGGGAATCAATTGTTATTTCTCTCTTCCCACCTTGATTATTTTGAATCATGAGAATAAATATTTGAAATTCCTTCCTAAATATTATTTTAATATACATTATGGAAATCATCCATAAAGACATAGGATGAGCTACTCCTTTCATACCTATCTTTTTCTAAAATTTTAAACACATTTACTACTTTTAGTAAAATAATGTAGTTTTACCCAATGGCTACATTGTTGACTTATGATGATAATAATACCATATGATCCCAAGGGTATCACTAAAATATCTAATTTTTTTATCCAATATAAGAAATCAACTTCATAATTCTTGGTATAGCTATTAATAATTTAGATAGTACTAAAGTCATCTACACATGTCAATATTTGCCTGAATCATATTGTACCAAATTAATTTTATCTATTAGGATCAGGGTTATGCATAAGGGGTTGGACTCAAAATGTACTTGTAAACAAATGGTGAATCCTAATAGAAATCAAGGTGAATGCTAAGAAAATCAAATCAATCATCTTCACACCAAAATTTGGGGTATTTGAAGCCCTAAAAAGTAAGGTTATCTTTGGGACAAATGTTCATCTATTAAATCACCTTATATATTCATAAAAACACCACCATTAGATCAATATTGAATAAAGCTTTCCAATGAGTATACATATGCCTATGTTTGAATATATATTATAGGAAATTGAACCTAATAAAATATTGATCTTAAAATTTTTAGGCAAATGGGATGACGTCGAGGGTCCTTATATTCACCAATTTTCAATTTTGGAAATCCTAATATTCACTCAGCTTGTGAATATTCACCACTGTGCATAACATTGATTAAGATAGAATTAATAAAAGAAGTTGAAGCTTTATGGTCAATCAAATAGATACTTAATGATATCATATATTACTTCAAGTTCCTATTACCATAGCCTCATGCTCATCTAGGTAGTTTAACATAGCTACATACCCTTTATTTCCATTTGGAATGTTACTCCATGTTTGATAGGTATAATATTATACTTCCCCTTCTTGTTACCTATTTACATGCATAATTATATCTATAAAAATGACCTTTGCATAAAATATATCCTCCTAGTTGTCCCACACTCCACACACTATAAGTGGGTCTATTCTTATTGTATTATGGGGTCCTAAATTAAAACATAGTGGGTCAATGAGAAGGTGTATGATGTCTTGGTGGTATACAATAACTTTAATTCCTCCATTAAAATTTTTAAATTACCTTAATTCATTAAATTGTGTAACTTCTATTTTATAGAAATTATTACATCATAGCCCATATGAAGTGTTAAGTGGTATAACGACCTCCTACGAGGAATGTGTAAATAGTATAGCATAAATATAGTTGTAATTTTAGCAAAGATTTTTTATGCTTGAAGTATTCTATGTACTTAAATACCCATAATTACATAATGTAAAGTATTGAAGCATTAAATTCTAAAATGTGGTATCAAAGTAGGTAGAAATAAGAAGAACTCTCACTTTGATCCTTCTCTATGTTCAATATAGAAAAGACTAAAAAAAATACTATGCTAGATGTAGCACCCTAAAATTGGCGCAGTTAAACCTTAGTAAAAAGATAAAAATTTGAATTTTAACCCAAACCGCCCGTTAACCGCCCGTTACCCACTTTCCTCATTTTCTGTGCCATTTTTAGGATTTGTTTTGACCGTTGGACGATATCGTCGATGATCAGACGAAATCGTCCCAGATCTGACGAATTCGTCTGGAACAGAACGTCCAGACGATTTCGTCCCAAAACCAAATTTTCATAATTAGCTTTTGTTTCAACAACTTCTCTAACTTGGGCAGAAAGCGTGTCTACGTAGTTAGAGTCTCCCCCATTGGAGATCTCCCAAATTGGGATGTTTTCCAACCTCCTAACCTCTCCCTAATCCTATATAAACTGGGATTTTCTTAGTTTATCCCCCTGAACCCCCTAGCTGATGGATTTCCCTGTAGATTTAGTTCCTTATACATTAGAGCATCCTCGCACCATCGTTTGCATTTCGTATTTCATGTTTTCTTGCAGGAATTTTACTGTTTTTCAGTCGGAGCAAGCTCGGATCGTCGCAAGCGATTCCAGACGATTTCGGACGATCCTGTCGAGGAGCACAGATGATCTCGTACGATTGGAGGCGATCCTGACTGTAGTCCATATTGGGGGCAATCAGAGCCCAGAGTTTGCATTTCCTTATTGTTTTTTTGCATTTCTTTGTGCATTATCTTAGTTTATTATATTTATGCATCCTGGAGTTCACCTCATTTAGCATAGATATATGATAAAGTCAAAATAAATTGTCAAATTGATGCATTTATTTTAATTGCTATCTGGATCTATCATTTAGGCAAATTCATTGTTATTTCTATCATTTCCCCTTGCTTTTGCAGTTGCATTTTTGGTATTTTGTATCTATTTTTGTGATTGCAGGTTTCTGACGAATTCGTCTGACGAATTCGTCAGATCATCGATGATCTTGTCTGATCTCAGATGACCGACTATGATCTGAGATGATTCTATGCAATTTCAGATGATTACGTATGATTCAAGATGATTTGGACTTCTACAAACCTCAGAATCTTCATTCAGACATCCAGAATCAGGTATATTCTATCCTATTTAGCACATTCTCTGTGTTCAACATTTATTCATGTTTTTTGTATCCATAAAAATCAGCATCGGCATATAGATTAGCTTAGATTCATCTTGGCCAAACCTAGGAATTGAATGATTGAATATAAAATGAACACATCAAACCTATTATCAACCTAGGCATGGAAACTGCCACTCAAAATTTTCCTGGTGAACCCACCATCCATCAAAAATTCACCCTTATACCCCTCCCCCGAGAGGCGGGACCTTCAAAGGGCCTCTCAGTCCGAGGTATTGTCCCATCCTTCTCGCATCCCCCTTCCGGGCGTGGATCCTATAGCCTGAAGGTAAGGATGCAAAAAATTTGGAGCGATACATTTTGGTGAACCCGACGTGAAAACTAAAACCTTTTGAAAACAATCCAAAAAAAAATAATAAAAACATAAATGCATTTAGAATCAAAGATTGCATATCATATTTAGATGGTAGATTATAATAAAAGATGAGTTGTCACCATTAATGTTGAGAATCAATTAGCAGCTATAGAGATTACTTCTGTACTTAGAGTACCTCAAACAAATAGGGTTCAACCTTTATGGGACGAACTTAATAGGAGATTGAATATCATTGAGTCTAGATCAACCGAACTTAGGCAAATCAAGAGGTTTGTCCTAGATAGAATCCTGGATCCTGATCAAGTGACCTTGTATCATGAGCTTCAGAGAGCTTGCCATAGGTGGTTAGCAGATAAAAGAGCCCTTGTGTCTTCTGAATTGTACACCTTTGAGGAATACCTCGATAATGCAGTTGTAGTACATAAATTTCTATCTCGTATAGAGGATCAAGAGGTCGTTCTTACGGATAGAAAGAGATGGAATAGAGTTCCTAGAGCTGTGTTATATCGAGAGTATTGCCATGAGCTCTATTTTTACAAGACAGAGTCAGAAGTAGATAACATCACCATAGCACACTTTGTTAAGTTCCTGAAAAACCATTTCCAATTTGAAGAGGAGCATTTCATGACTCCTGATGAACTTGATCCTATCAATGACATCTATAAACTATTTATAGAAAACTAAGCCATTCTTTTATTATTATTATTTCTTGCATTTAGTGTGTTGTTTGTTGTCTTTATAATCATAAAAACAAAACAAAAAAATAAAAATAAAAATAAAAACAAAACAAAATCATAACAAAAATCAAAACATTTTTTTTTAAGTATTATAGTAGGTATATAATTAAAATATATACCTCCCAAATTTGTTGCAAATATATATATATCAATATATATTTGCTAAAATCTAAATTTAAACATAATGACTAGACTCAGGAATGGAAAATAGATGAAGTAGAAGAAGATTGGTTAGGAAAAATAGTAAATAAACCAGATGTCCTTCCTGAAGACCCAATTCAGGAAGAAGGAACCCTAGACCAACAAGAAGAAGAGTTTGTTGACGCAAATGAACAAAGAGAAATTGTTAGAGAGGAAGGATCCTCATCTCCTAGAATATCTCTGGAGGGAGCTGTTACTTTTGAGAACATGGAACATTTCTGGAAGTTCCTCAATACTAATATTGGCACTCTTAATAGAGCAGTCCATATGGACAAGGATCAAATTAGTGACACTCAAGCAACCCTAGAAGACATATATCACACACGCACTAATCCCTTGTCCTTCGTTGATCAAGAAAGTGATCAAGTCTGGACCATCCAATTTGGATATGGCCGCTATAATCCAGAACATGCAACAACAACAGGTTACCCAACCATCTAGAGTGCCTGTTACCAAGCCTAGGGTTAATCCCACACAAAAGAAACCATCATTCACTGCTCTATTTCGCCAAGTTATTGATCAACATACCTCAAATCAACAAAAGCCTAAAACAAAACCAAATACCAATTTCCAACAATCTGGGGTACAACATAATGCTACAACAAATCTTCTTCATAATACTCTTCCTACCAACCATTTGCATAACAACAATATAGCATCTAATCCTTATGTCACGCCATCCTACGCTCACAAATCCCATACTCATGTACCACCGAACCAATATGGTGGACAAACCGGTAATCTGGAAGCCATGGTGAAACAGTTAGTCTCCCGCATGGACCAGATAGATCCCTACCGTCCCTCGTACAATTATCGAGAGATGTGTAGTCAGCCTCTAGATCCTATAGTTGTAGCACAACCATATCCTAAACACTTTCCTATGCCTGTCCTACCAATATACAAAGGAACTGAAGATCCCATAGAGCATCTTCGTATGTTTAGGATAGCGTGTCATGATATATCACATGATGATTTGTTATTACTAAAAATGTTCCCAAAAAGTTTAGGAGGGATGGCATTAGAATGGTATTATCAACTACCCACTCATTCTTTGAGAAATTTTGAAGAAACCGTCGAGTCTTTTGTGCATCAATTTAGTGCCTACATTGAAAGGCATGTAACCATTAAAGATTTGTACAACCTAAAACAAGACAAAGATGAATGTTTTGCTGATTTCCTAGCTCGATGGAGACAGTTGATAGGAAAATTGCACTTTGTGTTACCTTATCGGGAAATGTTGGATATCTTTATCAATAATTTACAAGAACAACTATCCTATGAGTTATCAACTGCTACCTTGACCACCTTCGATCAAGCTATAGATTTAGCTCGAAGAGTGGAAGATGCTCTTGTTAGGAGAGGTCAACTTAAAAAGAAATATGATGAGAAAACATCCAGAAATCAATATAAAAATAAACAAGTTGTGGGCGATGGAGTCACTGATAGTAGAAATATCGCTACTATTAATGTTGCAAAAACAATAGAGAAATTTATACTGAAACCTCCTGATAAACCACCCCAAGAATTTACTAGGTTAAATCAACCTTTATCAACCATTCTCCCGTAATTACTAGCACGAGGATTGATCCAATTACCAAATATCCGGGAACCTGATCCAACTATACCCGGATACAGAGCTGATTTACACTGTGATTTCCATAGAGGACCTGGACACGCTACCAACTCTTGTAAAAGGTTAAAACATAAAATACAAGATTTAATTGATAACAATGAGATGGAGGTGCAAGCCTTTCAACCTAAACAAAATCCTCCTAATAATGCTCAAAAGAACATCCCCCAAAGTCAGAATCAGAATGCCAATCAATCATTGGACATATTTCAACATCCTTTACCAAAGCATGGTAAAGAGGTGGCTAATCAAATTGAGCATCATAATGTTCCCCCTCCTACCCGATATGTAGGAACTATTAGTGGACATTTACCTATTCACGATCCGCAAATATTTGACACAACTTTATCCATGGTTACGGCCAGACCTCTACATAATATTCGGACACCTGATCTTAGTGATACCGAATACGAGACTGAAAGTGACATGGAAATCACCTCCAATCAATCGAATAGTTCTGAAGATGAATCAGATCCTATTCAACCTATCACAAGTTCTATGGTTCCAGAAGAACCATTTCCAAGAAGAGTCACTACTCGACCATCGTCTCACCAATTACTTTCTAATGAACAAGCCATAAACGCTAGACCAAGACCCATTCATCATCCACAAAATAATATTGTAGGTACCATCGGAGTTGTTACTCGACAACAGGCTCAAAACTCTCAACAAGATCAGACTCAGAATGATGGATCAGCTCCATTTGTTTTGAAAAATCCCAATAAAGGGAATCATGCGCCTAATGTTCAACCTAAACCTCCTTATAATATTAATGAACAATTATCAAATACTACAGCTAGAATTTCCCTTTTGGACCTTTTAAGATCTTCTTCTACCCATAGGGATGAATTAATGCTCACATTAAGCCAGATGATGGTACCACAAAATATTCAACCTAACGCCATGTCCAATACTATCATAACTCGAGAAGTCGATTGTATTGACTTTCGGGATAGAGATATACCACAACATAGTTTACATAAGGATAACCCCTTATATATTACTGCCCTAATTGGAGATGTAGCAGTTAAACGAGTCTTGATTGATAATGGTTCATCTTTAAACATATGCACTTTTGACTTCTACCAAATATTTGGGTTTAGAAGTGATGAAATGAAAAGAACTGATATGATTATAAAAGCATTCAATGACGAAACACAAGAAACGTGTGGAGTTATTACTATTCCATTGCAAGTTGGCCCTAGAACCTTAGACACAACCGTATTTATTGTACATTGCCCTGCATCATACAATATACTCTTGGGTCGCCCTTGGATCAACGTGATGCGAGCTATTCCCTCAACTTTACATCAGTGTGTTAAATTCGAATTTAAAAATCAGTTGGTTACCATTCATGGTGATCCTAGACCCTTTGATATGTGTGCGTTGGCAGAACCTGTTGGAGTTCAATTTTGCCCTGCTCTGTCATCCACACATCCTGATTCTAATCATCCATCTAAACGTGTGAAACACACACTCATAACATCATCTACTTTTCCCCCACCAACCACACCTCTACATATAGTTCAACCATCTTCCGAACAAACCACATTAGGACCTCAAAAAGATCCTAAACCCACAACCAATGCTTCTTGTTTTACTCCTATAACTTCCATACCTTTAGACCCATCCATCGACATCTCTACAATGTCTACGCCTATCAAAGGCATGTTTTCCGCATCCAAAAACATAGGAAATGATCCTTCTACCTCTTACGCTCTTATTGACGAGCTCTTACCTGATTTATCTAAAATTCTTGTATCAAGAAAAAACAAACGTTGCTATGCAAGATTCCCATATTTTAAATAAATTGCCACCCTCTCCTCGTACCTTGGGCCTCCCACAGCCTATGGGAAGTATCTACCAAGTCGGGAGCTGTGCTTTTATTTATAAGGGATATGACTGGGGAAGAATACCTAGAAACATCAAGACTCATTATGATGGGTATGCTCGATGTTATTTTGCTAATGAGTATGTTAAAGCTAAGCCTATAATGCTTAAATTGGGATATAAAGGGAAAGGTTTGGGACCTTCCCATAATGGTATGAAAGAACCTTTTGAGGTAGAACCATGGCCTGCCCGATGTGGTGTGGGCCTATTTCCTAGTAAAGGTCAGCCCTTCCCATTTGAGGAGGATGACCATCTTATATGTTACCAAGATTATTTGGATAAACCTGATTCTTTGCGTTCAAGGAATAATCCCTTTACTTGTAATATGCTATCCATAGCCTACCCTGAGATGATTGTTGAATCCGACGATGAGTTGGAGGGGGATATCTTCCATGATGTCTCCATTGAGGAATTGTTACATAACGGATTTTATTTCGATGGCTCTATACCTAGTATAGCCCAACTTGAGGCCATGACTCCTCAAGATGAATTATCCAAGCTAACCTTGGAAGAATTACAAGAATTAGGTGTTTCACCCACCCCATCTAATTTTGAGAGAGATCTACATATGGAAGTTGAAAACGTTATAAAAATTAACATTGGAACCGAAGATAACCCTCACATCATCAACATTGGATCAGAATTGAGTCAAGAAAAACAAGATAAATACATTGCATTCCTTAAAGAATATGAAGATATTTTTGCTTGGACATATGAAGATATGCCAAGATTAGACCCTTCTGTAGTTATGCATCACCTAGTAGTCCATCCGGATGCTAAACCTATTAAACAGAAACTTAGAAAAATGCATCCTAAAGTGGCCTTACTAGTCAAAGGAGAATTAGAAAAACTCTTGAAGGTTATTTTTATACAAGCCATTGATTATGCTTGAATGGATCTCAAATGTAGTTCCAGTAACTAAGAAAGAAGCTACCAAAGTTAGGGTTTGCACAGACTTTAGAGATATTAATGTTGCATGCCCTAAAGACGATTTTCCTCTTCCCAACATGGATCAGATCATTGATTTTACTATTGGGAGTGGAATGATATCCCTAATGGATGGATTCTCTAGTTATAATCAGATCAGGATAGCTCCTGAAGATCAGGCTAAAACAACCTTTATTACCCCTTGGGGAACCTTTTGTTGGAAAGTGATGCCATTCGGTTTAAAGAATGCAGGTGCAACATATCAACGAGCCATGACTTATATCTTTCACGATATGATGCATGATATTCTACATGATTATGTAGATGATATTATAGCTCGTTCCATCAAAGAAGATGATCATTTAGATGACTTGAGAAAAGTATTTGATCGGTTAAGGGAATATCTTATCCGACTAAATCCAGCCAAATGTATATTCGGAGTTAAGTCCGATAAATTATTGGGGGTTATCATTTCTTTACATGGCATTGAAATTGACCCTCTCAAGATCGTGGCTATCACTGATATGCCCGCACCCACAAATATATCTGAATTACGAAGTTTACAAGGTAAGCTTCAAGCTATTCACCGCTTCATCGATAAGTTGGCGGACAAAATCGGACCCTTTCTTAAGCTTCTTAAGAAAGATGTCTCTTTTCATTGGGACGACGAATGCCAGGAAGCATTTGAACTCCTTAAGCAATATCTCCTTAAACCACCGGTGCTTTCCCCACCTAGATCTGATCGTCCATTTATCTTGTACATTTTTGCTTCAGATTTTGCCTTAGGAGCTATGTTAGCTCAACTTGACGATGAGAAGAAAGAACGTGCTAATTATTACATCAACAGAACCTTAATTAGTTATGAAACTCATTATACAATATTAGAGAAGTTATGTCTCATAGTCATATTTTCTACATAGAAACTACGCCATTATATGCTCAGTCAAAAAATGTATGTTATTGCTAAATTCGATCCTTTGCGGTATCTCATGAGTCGACCGTACTTATCTGGTCGCACAGCCAAGTGGGTTCTTGCGCTAAGCGAGTTTGAACTCACGTTTATAGGACAAAAGTCTGTTAAAGGTCAAATCATAGCAGATCAATTAGTTGTTGCACCCTTAGAGTCTACCCATCCCCTCATCATTGAGTTTCCTGATGAATGCCTTAAATTAGAAGCAGACCATCCTGAGCAATGGTCCCTATACTTTGATGGAGCCCGATGCATGAGTGGGGCTGGTGCAGGTATTATTTTAATATCTCCATAGAAACATCTTATACCTTTGTCCTTCAAACTAACATTTGCTTGCACCAATAATACTGCTGAATATGAGGCTCTAATCCTTGGATTACGAGCTGCCTTGGCACTAAAAATTAAAAATTTATTGGTTTTCGGTGATTCTCAACTTGTCATAAATCAAATCAATGATGTTTATCAGACCAGAGATGATAAATTATGCCCATATAAAACATATGTCTTACAATTATTATCTTTATTTGATCAAGTTACCTTGGAAGCTATTCCTCGAACTAGCAACCGTGCGGTCGACGCTATGGCTGCAGCTTGCATCTCTTTTGCCCTTGGAGTTAGATGATGAATATGCTACCATCATTATTCATCGACTCCAGGAACCCGCTTCAAGCAAATCATGCTTAGAACCTTTGGATGTGTTTCTAATCAATGAAACTACTCCTGAACCATGGTACACTGATTTATTTAATTTTTTGCAAAATGGGACCTTCCCTGAAGGTTGTAATCGCAACCAGCATCGGTTATTACGTAGACGAGCAAGTCACTTCGTAATTATTGGTAATACCTTGTATAGGAGATCTTTTGAAGGCATCTTACTGAGATGTTTGAATCTAGCAGAATCTAGATCAGCTTTGAGTGAAGCCCACAATGGATCTTGTGGGGGGCATTTTAGTGGTAGCGCCATTGCTAAGAAGCTCCTTAGGATAGGATATTTTTGGCCTACCATGGAAAATGATGCACATGATTATGTGCGCCATTGCGACAAGTGCCAGAAACACGCTGACCTTGTCCATGCGCCTGCACAAGAACTGTAGGCTATTTCATCTCCTTGGCCCTTTTCAAAATGGGGCTTAGACATCATTGGAAAAATCAACCCTGTGTCATCTGATGGACACAAATTCATCATAACCACCACTGAGTATTTCACGAAATGGGTTGAAGCTATGCCCTTAGCTTCTTGCACTAGAACCCAAGTTTCCAAGTTTATTTTTAATCAAATTATTTGTAGGTTCGGAATTCCTGCAAATCTCATCTCAGGATAATGGAACTTGTTTCAAAAATAAAGATGTCAAAAAATTATGTCAAAAATATAAAATTCAACATCGTTGGTCCACCCCCTATTATCCTCAGGGTAATGGCCAAGCAGAAGCATCTAATAAAACATTAATCAAAATCCTCAAAATACTGGTCAATAAATCTGGTCGAGATTGGCACATCCAATTATATCCTGCTTTGTGGGCCTATCGAACTAGCGTTCGCACCCCCACCGGTACTTCACCTTTTGTTTTGGTCTATGGCGCTGAAGCTATTTTTCCCTTTGAATTAGAAGTTCCTTCTTTGGCTCTGCTACTTCAAGATACTGAAGTAGGAGATGAATATCGTGCTGGCAGATTTAGTCAGTTGGAACTCCTAGATGAAAAGCGCATCAATGCTTTGGAGCATCTTCGTGCCTACCAAAACAAGCTTAAGAGAGCATACCTCAAGAAAGTTCATCATCGATCCTTTGAGATCGACGACCTTGTCTTAAAAGAAAATCAAAAAAATACTAATGCAACTAAAGACCTTAAAGGTAAATTTGAGCCCAACTGGCTTGGACCATATGTCATCACTGCTAAATTTGGATCGGGAGCATATCGATTAGCTACCTTAGATGGTAAAGATCTTAAAGAACCTATGAACATTATGCATCTTAAGCGTTATTATGCATAACATTGGGTCATTTCATCATTTGTATATATTGTATTTTGCATATTGTTTCATTTTAGCCATTTATATAAAATTTTCAAAAACAGTAACAGTATTTATTTTTTTCAATTCATCACTCAAAATCAAAATATAAAAACATCAAAATCATCAAAATCTTCCAAAACATCTTTTATTTTCGTACCTGTCAATTCTTGAAGTATTGAAGTTATATTTTCAATTATTTTGGATAAATTAGCATTTATTTGGAATCCCGCACTTTCACACTCACAGGCATAAATATCTTGATTCTATTTGGTATGATTATTAATCTCTCTTATATCAAAGTCCACATTTGCATTAAAATAAAGTTTTGAGCATAGAGAACTGATCTTGTTATTTACTTGAACCAAGCATATCTTTTCACATTAAAATGATTTCATTGCAAATTCAATATGATGCTACATAGTAGAAGTGGTTTCTTGAGCGAAAAGTTTCCCCTGCTATCCTATCATGCACATGGTCTAGAATCTTCGAGAATTGACAAAAGGACAAGCTCACCCCTACCTAGAATAAAAATCCCTTGCTCTACAACCAATCCGAGCAAGTATCCCTAGCATAGGAAGAAAAAGAAAAGTCAAAGAAAATGAGAAAAAGAAAAATATTATTTTGTACCATCGCAGCCATATTTCAGCATTGTCTCAGTTCCAAGCAAAAATACAAAACAAAAAAAAAGAAAAAAAAAGAAAGAGAAGCAAAAGAGAAAAATAAAAAAAGCAATAAAATCCCTTTCCCTACCCCTTGAAAATAAAAGAAGGGTGAACGAGCTTGAATCCCTGGAATTCTCAATTATTCAAAAACTGTGAGGTAAGCCCCATAACAAGGGGTTTGTGCCCAACCCGCTTGGCCTTGGGTAATTCCTAGCGTGGTGATATGTCTGTCACATTAGCGACCTTCTTTTGTATAGACCTATGTCGGCTTATGGATTAGCTAGCTCTTGATAACCCGACTTACATAGTAGTCTAGTACGGTTACATGCATATAAATCATGGTCAAGGAACACTCATTTGGTTAAGTCAAATTACTTGTATCAAATTTTCTTGCTCAAAATTGGTGAATGAACAATACAATTGCACACACATTTGTATTTGAGAGATTCTGTATCATTATGATAAAGCAAGATCGGTAATGAACTCACATTTGCACATGAGGGTTCCGTATAAATCTACATTTGTCTTTGAGATAATGTAAAATATTTCTGCAACTCTTTTTGGAATAATTTTATCTTCTTATTTCAGAACATCTGTTTTGTATAAAAACAATTACATACGTTGTTTTCAAAAATCATAAAATGCTTTCAAACAACATATGACACAAATATAATCAATAAAGTCATGTTCATATTATTATTTTCTCGTTTATCAAAAGTCAAAAATCAATCATGCAATAAAACTAAAATATCAATTTCTTCTTTGGATTTCGCGATGATGGTATAAGTCTATACCTATAATTCTATGCCTAGCGCAAACCATTGTTCTAATTTTATTTCCCATTTATTTAAAAAAAAAAATTCATAAAAACATATGACTTACATCATTATGTTACACAATTGAGCTTTAAAACGAATGAACACTTATTCTATTTCATGTCATTATGTCAACATTCAATTTTGCAATGATGGTATAGTTCCTAGGGACTTATTCAAAAATTTTATCACACTTAGGAATTTATGCCTAGCAAAATCATATTTCTTTAATATGTCATGCATAATATTTTTTATGAAAATCTGAAAACAAATCATCACCATCATCACTTCCATCATCACAACACAAAGTCTTAAGACAGTCTCTTAAGCACTCTTTTACTTTTAACAATATTTCTATCCTGGGATTAGCTTGACGACCTAGTGAGCGGCGACTCCATGAAATGGTCTATACCAGCGACAATGTCCTTTGAAATTATTGTTAGAAGTCCCTTTTATTTTTTCATCAAAACACACCACAAAACAACCAATTTATTTACATCAAATTATTTCATTTCCAATTTTATAGCATGGCATAAATATAATTTCTTTCCAACGATATAATTACATAAATAATCAATCACAAAATTCAAAATTAAAGCATCATACAACATATACATAAGTCATATCATCAAAAAGATAATCTATATATCTCAATCAATTATGTACATCATCTGGATTGGTATGCCACAATCAAAACCCTGGCATACTCAACCCCCTCAAAATATATATATATATATAATAATACAATCTGCCCTCTATAGTAGCTAGCCTCGAGAAGCCCTCGAGCTCTCAGCCTCATCTCCTCCCCCACCTGAGGTGGAGGAGGTGGTCCCATAGAGGTCCGAACTATGTCTCGGGTCCTCATCGTCGATCGTGAGGATGTCCTCGATGATCCCACCCTGATAGGCTCTACAATGCCGGCTGGCAGCTGTACCCTCTAGCCCTCTAGAACCAGCTAGAAGTATACCCCCTGGTAGAACGCGGTCTGCATCATAGACCGCACCAGCTCCTCCATGCTCGCCCCTCCACTCCGAGCCCTGAGACGTGTAGCCTCATCCTGGAGTGTCTGCACCTAAGCCCGAAGGCGGGCAACCTCAGCCCAGAGAGCCACCGTCTCGCTACTCTCCCCTACCTCGACACCCTTGCCCTTATCGGGCGATGGTGGTCTCTCCCCCTGCTGAGAAGGGACTCCCCTCTCCCTCCTCCTTGTCTCCTGAGGTCTCTATGGAGCCTGACCCATCCTCTGGCATCTCTCCTGTGGAGACCATCGCTGCTCTCTCCCGCCGTGACCTCGCACTACCTCAATAGCAGCCTGACATCGCCTCCCCATCCATCGCACCATAGCGTGCACTAGACCCTATGCCCTCATCATTCGAGGAGGGTGGATGCCTACGTACCAGGCATCATAGCCATCTACAACCCCAACGTCGTCACCATCCACTAGCTGGATGGGGGCATCGTCCACGTCCTGACTCCAGAACCGCTGCATGTCTGGAGCCCCGCTCAGCGTGGTACTATCCCGGATAGTCCGGGAGTACTCATAATCCCTGAGAGAAGGGATCCCCTACTATAGACCGAACTATCATAGAACCCGGTCGTAGCGGTGGAGCTCTACCTCTCCCCGCTCCATCCTTAGCCAGTAGACTCACCTGATGCGAGCCAACTCCTGCCCATCCTCTGCCCACCCAGGGTGCTCTCGCCATGGCCTCCAGGTGATCTGGTCCAGGATGAGGTCGTCCAACAACCTCCGTGACATCGACAGATCTATCCGCCATTGTGACCCCCTCTGTAACCACCAGTAGAAAACCCAGGGCCTCTCCCGGTCAACCCCTGTCAGTGGGAGCCCTACCGGCCTCCGCATCATGATGTGCTCCCAGCACCAAACCTATAGTAGTGATGTCAAGACCAGACATCGGCCTCCCTTGTATACGACCCCATGTAGGATCCTATACAAGCGGCATAGCACAAAGCTGCCCCATGAGTATCTGTAGCCGTGGTCTCTCATATCGTAGACCACATCTGAGAGGAGCCAGGGTAATCTGCACCCGCTCTGGTGGCACAGCAGTAAGCCACCTACCACCCCTGCCAACACCCGAGTCAGCCTAGATGCCCTAGGCATCTGCCTTAGAGACTCGATGTTCACTCTGCCCTTCTCCAGGGTGAAGCTCGGGTCTTCGGTCAATCTCATCATCGCCTGGCCCTGATTGGCCGTAGGCATCATCAACCGTCCCTGTATGGGGATCCTCATGATCCTCCATACGTCCTCTAGTGTGGGAGCCATCTCCCCTATCGGTAACCGAAAGTAGGATGACCCCGGATACCATCTCTCTGCTAGGGCTGTCAGTAGCCCCATGTCTGTCGGTACTTGTGGCATCTCTGCCACATGCTGCAAACCGACCTGAGCCAGTCGGTCGTGCTCCGCCTGATCGAGCGTGGCTATGTCATCTCGTAGCCTACCGTATTTCCACTCCCGACTCTTTAGTAATCCCTTCTGCAAAACAAACAATAAAACAATAAAATTCATTAATAAATCAATCATTAAAACCAAATTAAATACATTTTAATCAAGCTTAATTTCTTAAAAAAATGATGATATCGTCCACCATTGGATGATATCGTCCCAAATTGGGCAAAATCGTCCTTTGTAGGACGAAATCGTCTCCGATTTCGCAACTATGGGGATCGCCCCTTGTTGGACGAGATCGCCCCTAATTCGTCGATTTCGTTGTCAGACGAACTCGACGACTTAGAGACGATTTCGATGAAATCGGGATGATTTCGTCCCGACGTCGTCGACGGCCTAAAAACGGCCGCGATGCCCCAAAACAATCAAAATTTCAAACAAAAAATTGTACAAATTAAATTCAAACCTAATTTACTAGGATTAGATCCTTACCCGTAGCCCGCGCTGGACCTCTATCGATCGGTGTGTTGTCTCCACCATTTTTTTCTCTGTAGAGCTCTAGAACAGTAAAAATGAATAGTAAAAATGAATTAGGGTTTTACCCTATTTTTCTTAATTTTATTTAAAAACAACATTTTTTTTTAATTTTGCTTTTTCGTGCTTTTACCTCAAATGTTCGATTTGGGTAAAAACACGGAGGGGGCACCATAGTAAGCAGTCGTACGATTCGACCTAGAATCGTCATCTAAAAAATTGAGTAAATTTTTGCTTTCTCGTAAAACGGGAAAAACTCGTCTTTAACGCATTTTCTTCAGAAAATTTGCTAAAGAGGGGGCAAAATGTAGCACCCTAAAATTGGCGTAGTTAAACCTTAGTAAAAAGATAAAAATTTGAATTTTAACCCAAACCGCCCGTTAACCACCCGTTACCCGCTTTCCTCATTTTTCGTGCCATTTTTAGGATTTGTTTTGACCGTTGGACGATATCATCGACGATCAGACGAAATCATCCCAGATCTGACGAATTCGTCTGGAACAGAACGTCCAGACGATTTCATCCCAAAACTGAATTTTCATAATTAGCTTATGTTTCAACAACTTCTCTAACTTGGGCAGAAAGCGTGTCTGCACGGTTAGAGTCTCCCTCGTTGGAGATCTCCCAAATTGGGATGTTTTCCAACCTCCTAACCTCTCCCTAATCCTATATAAACTGGGATTTTCTTAGTTTATCCCCCTGAACCCCCTAGCTGATGGATTTCCCTGTAGATTTAGTTCCTTATACATTAGAGCATCCTCGCACCATCGTTTGCATTCTGTATTTCATGTTTTCTTGCAGGAATTTTACTATTTTTCAGTCGGAGCAAGCTCGGATCGTCGCAGGCGATTCCAGACGATTTTGGATGATCCTATCGAGGAGCACAGACGATCTCGTACGATTGGAGGCGATCCTGACTATAGTCCAGATTGGGGGCAATCAGAGCCCAGAGTTTGCATTTCCTTATTGTTTTTCTGCATTTCTTTGTGCATTATCTTAGTTTATTATATTTATGCATCCTGGAGTTCACCTCATTTAGCATAGATATATGATAAAGTCAAAATAAATTGTCAAATTGATGCATTTCTTTTAATTGCTATCTGGATCTATCATTTAGGCAAATTCATTGTTATTTCTATCATTTCCCCTTGCTTTTGCAGTTGCATTTTTGGTATTTTGTATCTATTTTTGTGATTGTAGGTTTCTGACGAATTCGTCTGATGAATTCATCAGATCATCGATGATCCTGTCTGATCTCAGATGGCCGACTATGATCTAAGATGATTCTATGCAATTTCAGATGATTACGTATGATTTGAGATGATTTGGACTTCTACAAACCTCAGAATCTTCATTCAGACATCCAGAATCAGGTATATTCTATCCTATTTAGCACATTCTCTATGTTCAACATTTATTCATGTTTTTTGTATCCATAAAAATCAGCATCGGCATATAGATTAGCTTAGATTCATCTTGGCCAAACCTAGGAATTGAATGATTGAATATAAAATGAACACATCAAACCTATTATCAACCTAGGCGTGGAAACTGCCACTCAAAAGTTTCCTGGTGAACCCACCATCCATCAAAAATTCACCCTTATACCCCTCCCCCGAGAGGCGGGACCTTCAAAGGGCCTCTCAGTCCGAGGTATTGTCCCATCCTTCTCGCATCCCCCTTTCGGGCGCGGATCCTATAGCCTGAAGGTAAGGATGCAAAAAAATTTGGAGCGATACACTTGAGAAATAAAGTTTCAAGTTTTAGAAAAGGATATTCAAGGGTAAAATTATCGTGTAAAATATTTTTTAAAGAAAACATCAAAATAAACTCTAATCATTATCATGAAGAAAATTCCATGATATTCAAAGGCCTTAGGGTTAAAATACCCTATCAAAGGCCTTAGGGTGAAAATACCCTATCAAAGGCCAAAAAAGAAAAAATCCTATATATAACAACAAGGTCACAATTAGTAAAAGAGAAAGGGATCATATTTTTCCACTTGAATAATTTCCATTTCAAATGAAATTAAGGAATCCATAGAATATCCTTCAAAATTACAAGAAAAGGAAGCAATGGAGATACTTAAAAATTACAAAAATAAAGCCAATGAAGCATCATAAAGAATTGTATAAATTTTTAAGCTGGTGACCCAAAGAGCATTGAGATCTCAAAAGGATAAATAATCCAATAAATATTTTACTAGTTGCACTTATTTTTCTAATTTCACATGTAGTAAGAAGATACTTTCACTTGCCATTCCAACTAGTATCCTAAAAAGAAATCATTATGCTCCAAGAGGAAGAAAATATTAAAGTGAATATTTGTTGAAAACAACAAGTCTTGCAAAACATCAAATTCATCAAATAAAGAGACAACAAGAACAATAAAGGAGCATCTAAAACTAAATGAAAAGAGTAATGCAAAAGCATGGGTTAGTTGTAATAAAAATGACACAATAGTCAATTACATATCATTGAAACAAGAAAGGTACTTGTAAACTTTAGTTAGGTGGAATATCCTATCTTTGGAATTAGAATACATTATATTAAATAAAGACAAATATTGTCACACATTAGTTAGGTGGAATATCCTATCTTCGAAAATAGACCACATTAAATTAAATTAGGCCAAATATTGCTACACATTCCTAATATAGGCTAAAAATCATTTGGAGGAAACACACAAAGCATACAATCTATTTTTAAGGGCCAAAGTATCATGAGAATTATAATTATTTTGGTTCAAATACGAATCACCCATTATTCAACATACTGAAATACCACATAACAAAGAAGCCAAAAGATATTATATATATAAGAGTAGAAAGCAAACGAAAAGTGTGAGGACTGCATAAGCCTGAAATGTCACCCTAGACATCCAATAAGAAAACATTGAAATATAAAATTGAAGTGTTTTCAATTCTCCATAATTTACTATAGAAATATAAACATGAGAAATATATCAAAGGAGCCTAAGAAGAGACTCAAGCATTTCAAAAAATGCTCATCTAGATGTGCATGTCTTCTTGACACTCATTTGAATGGAAACAAAAATCACTTGGATAGTTCTCATATAGAAGTCAAAAGAAATAAATCCAATAAGCACTCACACTATCATAAAAATAAAATCATTCGGATGCTTAAAACACTCACCAAAATAAGCCCTTGTGAAAACACGAAAACCTTTGGATTTGAAAAAACAATACCATATCAAAAGTACAACCTACATTCTTAGGTCAAGATAAGTGGTGCATGCAAATGTATTTAGGAAAATCATCATTGACACATAAACACTTTATCTCAAAGATAAAATTTGACATAAAGGTTTAAAGCATAAATTACAATGAGAAATAGCTGAAAAGAAGGAAAGGAAGGCCAATAATCTAAAGTAGACAAGAATTTAATAAGTGCAAAGGTGAAGAATACAAGAGTCATTGAAAAATCAAAATATCACATTTAAAATTAAAGTGAATAGTATTTTTCCTCAAAATAAAAGATATTTATAATTTTGGACAAATAAAATTCCACATAAAATAAAAAATAAAAAGAAAAATATTTCATCTCCTTTTCAGTTGCTAAAATAACATTCTTGCAATTTGAAATATCAACAAAAAATTTGATTATAGGCTTATATATACTCATGGAAAAAAACATCTCAAATATTATTCAATTAAATAATATTAATTTTTAAAAGTTTACTATGGCTAATGGATCACCAATTTTCTTGTTGCTTGATTCCCAACTACTAAGGGGGAATAATTACATTGTTTATAAAAGCAAACTCAAAATACAACTTGAGTTTGAGGAAGTATGAAAATCAGTACAAAGTACTATTACCTATCGTAAATAAGAAAATAAAAAAAATAAAAATCAACAAGGCAAAAAGAAAGGAAAGATTAAATACCATGTTTGGAGTAGCAAGTGAATTCCAAACATACATTCAGGATTCAACAATGACCAAAAATGCATGGGAGAAGTTAAACATGGTCTTAAATCAAAGCATAAAAATTAAATTGTATTTCTCTAGAGCCAACTCCATTGTCTGAATATGAAGAATGAAGAGAATTTGCAATCATTCATGAGGAGAATTATAGAGTTACAAGCACCATTACAAGCATTGGAAAATTAGGTATCTAATAAAAAAGAGTTCCAATTATTTTGATGTCTCTCCCATCAAAGTACAATATTTTTGTAACAACAAATTACTACTAAGCAAACACAAAACTTTGAAAGGCTAATGAATCTACCTCAAAAAGTAGAGGTAACATATAAAGCAAATGAGGAAGAACAATTACTTTTTACAAATTTTAGAGCCCAAAATTTTTCTAAACTAAATAAGTTTAACCATTTTTTATCTATATCCTATAAGGATTAAGGTTGCAAAAAAAATTATGAAATAATGTGAGCAAGGAAACCCTAAATCCTCAATAAATAATAGCCATAGGTTTTAGATGGTGATTTCACCCAAATATCTTGAGGGTCTTAGTTACTAAGTGGTCAAAAGGTGCAAGTGGTTGTAATTTATGAGTGGGAGGAAGGTGTGAGTGGCTAGAAGTTATTGGTGGCTAGAGTTTTTAAATGATGTTGTTAGCATAATGCCTCAAGAGCTCTAGCTAGTCATGAGTCCAAAGAGTAAAGTGGTAAGAGATTTTGAATGATGATGTTAGCTCAAGCAATTGGAATTTTTGATCATACCTCTAAGGCCTTGGCATAAAGAAACCTTGAGCAAATAGATACAAGAGGGAAAAGCTTTTGGATAGGTTCCTTGCAAAAAAAAACATGCGTCAAAGACTCAAATCACTTGATCACTCCTAAACCATCTAGATAAAAATGGTTCAGCTAATACTATAACTCTTGATTATAGAAAGTGAGAGATACTCTATTAGAAACTATAACGCACAACTAGCATAGTAGTGAGGATTAAAAAATACTAGAAATGTCAAATCTTTTTGAAGATATGTAGCTACTAAGTGTACGATTTAGCTATGTTGAAGACTATATCAAAGCAATTAATATAGAAAGTGATATCTGGTCTACTAGGGCCTAGAAAAAGTGATAGTCATCCTTGATGATCATCAATAGTGGTTCCTATAAATTTAAATAGCGAACATAGTATTAAAGTGTAGTGGTTATAAAATGAGTATGCTAAACATGCTTGAGCCTATTGATGACATGTGGCTGCTCAAGATTGCAATAAGATGTTGGATAAAAATAGTCATGCTAAAAGTTATAACTTTAGTCATAGTAAGATGATAGATTGACATCCACTCTTCATAAGTATGTTGATCATACCTAAGAACTAGACTACTCCAGGTTGTGCCTATTCAAATCAGGCCTATGATAGGCCACCCACATTATGATTAAGCTAGATTTAATTATTTTGTAAAATTTATAAATAAATAAAGTCTCCTAATAATGAGGGATAACAATTTGAGTGTTTGTTTGTTGTAAAATAGGTAATGTTGCTATATTATTTAATAAACTAGATGTTGTTTATCCTCTACTAGTGATATATTATATATTTCGATGTGTATGTAAGTTCTATATTTCGAGCTATTTCTATTAAATCTTTGTGAGTGGTGTATTGTGTTAGACCATGTTGATATTTGTATTATCACAAGCTATTGGAGTGTTGGGGAATGCATAACTTAAAATTTTGCATATCTATTCATTTTTATTAATGCTTTGCATGGGGAGTATTTTATTAGTCTTGAGTTGTATTGATTATTATTTATATTTTGTCTTATACAATAGTTGGAGTGATGGAATGCATGATATGAGTTAGAATAGTCTACAATGCTTTACTTAGTGGCTAGTCTATTAGGCTCTATTTTTATCTAAGTTGTAAGGTTTTTACATAGGGTGTGACACTGTTAGCCAAATTGTGGCCAATATTTAATCCATTTATATCCCTTTCCCTCTCTCTAACTCTTCCATTTATTTCTTTAGTCTTTTACCATTCATTTTTATTTTGTACAAGCAAGGAACTAACCTTATTTATATGTTGAATAAAAAATAACTCTAAGCCATCCAATCTTGGTTGTGGTCTAGGGTGAAACACACACCACTATGTGGATCATAAACCAAATGTTTTTGGCATACCTGATGGGATGAAATAATCTAGTTTTCCCTACAAATAAGCACTATACCAGGATACCTCTTTGGATAATCAAGATTATGGTGAAGATATTAATTGGATAAGCAAATTCCATAATCATTCACTTGGCTACTCTACTATTTTAATAAATTGAGAGAAAATAAACAACTTAGCTAAATTATGTAGCCCTTGAATCTCTGGTTACTAGATTGAATGATAAGGAGATAATAGAACTAGTCTAGTGAGCTATTGGGATACACCAAAAATGTTAAATCATTCTCTCCTATTCATACTTCTATTTTTCATAGCCCTAATCCCTCACAATATATCATTTGCTATATCACCACCTAAAAGTATGGTTGGATGCATATATTCTTCTTGGAATAGTTCCAAAACCTTGAATGCTAAATACCCATAATATTCCTCATGCAACTCTAAAATCCTTACCAACCTATAATGGTATTGGAGAAACTTACCAAGAATAGTGTCATAATATGGATAATTTAGCTATCATTCATTAGATAAATATAGAAATAGTACTTATGTTGAGCTTGTTGAACCCTTTGTTCTAGATTTTAACGATGTAGGGGTCCTTTCTTACTAATTACTCGTTTCTCATCCTTTGAAATACATGCCCTAGAAAGTATTATTAATTTTATTATCTAGTCTAGCAAAATATAGAGGAGAACCCCTCAAGACATAAGGCCATCCCATGTATAAACCTACTATTAAGTGATACATCAACCCAATTTCCAACATACACCAATGGTTATAACAATAGTTGTTCTCTCTTAAAAGGGAACATTGATCCCCCAAGGTTAGGGTGATAAGGTGTGTTATTATAAATTCTTAAATCAAAGAATGAAAAGAGAAGGTAGATGGATAACTCAGGGTTCTATATAAATATTACAAGGGTGAGTGTCTGATTCACTATATAAGCTTTAAGAGACATAGATATGATTCAATTATTCAAAAAATTATCAAATATTACTTCCAAGAAATCAATAAAAAACAAGATTCTAATATTTTTGCCTCAAAATAATAAATAAACATCATTCATTGTATCATATCCATAAAATATTATAGCACATAGTAATGATTTCTCTAAAAATTAAAAGAATATGTCACATAAAATGAGCTTCAAAAGTGAAATTCAACTAATCTACTCCTATTCTAAGTAGGTTTTAAAGAAAATTCAAAAGAAAAGGGTTAAAGGAAGAAATAAAACAAGCCATTGAATCCTTGAAGCCTTAAACTAAATCTGTTGAAGCAACAAATTTGAGTTCAACAACAAAACACAACCAACATTCACACAATCTGAGGTCAAAGTGGTACCATTTTCAAAGGGAAAATAAAAAATATGCTAGAATTGACTTATATGAGATCAAACATTAGCATGTGCAGATCACATTACAAATTTCAGTATATTGCATTGATAAATATATTCGCTCATTATATTCTCAAATTTACTTGCATCATGTAATTGCATGAATGAATATTCAAGTCCAATGAAAGGGGTACAAATATCCACAGTCTATAAATAAAAAGAAATTTCTACAAAATATATTGCTAAAAGTGGAATCCTACCCTTTGGAATGGGTTCTTAGTGGTTATTTATAGCCTTACAGTTTTAATTTTTTAGTGTTGTATAGTTGTATTTTCAATGGTTTAAAATTGTACTTTCAGTGGTTTATAGTTGTATTGATGAGTTGTCTATAGATGATGTGTCAATTTATGCTTCTTACTTATCTTGATCTTCTATTTTAGCCTTTGATATTCTAACTATATTAGAAGTGTATCTTTGAAGACTAGGTAATTTAATTATCACACTCTAGATGGTTTGATCTATCATGCAACAGTGATCTAGAATTAGTCCAGGTTTAATGTATCCTTGATGCAGGAGCATCCGAGGGCAACAACAATCTTGCTTTAAAAAAAAAAAACCAACAACAGGGCAGAAGTTCCAGGGTCGCGATATCGTGACATGTCGCGATATCGCGACCAAAAGAGGGGAAAGCGATGCAAAATGCAGGAAGGTCACAAAATCATGACATGTCGTGAAATCATGACCAAAAGAGGGGCAAGTGATGCAAAAGGAAGGAAGGTCACAAAATCATGACATCGTGATATCATGTTGTTGCGATATCATGACAAAAGCGGGGCAAGCAGTGCCATAGGCGAAAGGGTCACGATATCACGACAAAAGTAGGGCAAGTGGTGCCATAGGCGGAAGGGTCATGATATCATGACAAAAGAGGGGCAAGCAGTGCCATAGGCGGAATGGTCACGATATCACGACGTCACGATATCACGACCAAAAGCAAGGCTGGTGACACAGCAGACGGAGGGTCGCGATATCGCAACTTGTCGCAATATCGCAACAAGTTACATTTTCACACCGAAAAAGGAGCCGTAGACGAAGAGGCAGAAAGTGACATGTGTCGAATACCTGGATGACGAAGTGACATGGGGAGGCGAAATGAAAGTTCTGGAAGAGGAAACGAAGGGCCGCTAGCTGGAAATGGAGTGCCACCTAAGAATCTTTAAAAAGGGAAACAAAGGCATGCACAAGGGATGGAAAGAAATTGTTGAAACGATAATATAATCTCATGGTATTTCTAGATCTGGGAAGTTTGATAAAGGTGCAATTCCTTTGTGACTTATGAATAATCAGTTGTGACCGTAATTTTTGGCTGTGACTGTAATATTCGGTTGCATGTGAATAAAATAAGACTATTCTTTTTTTTCTGTGAATATGGTGCTGTGACTGTAATATTTGGTTGCATGTGAATAAAATAAAACTATTTTCTTTTTCTCTATGATACTGGCTCTCGATCAAGTGGTATCAGAGCTAGAAGTGCCTGAGTGTGCAAACAGAATGCCGAACATGAGGCAGTTTGCACCAGGACCAGTTTGAGATTTGTGGGAGAAGTGAGCAGAATGCCGCCAAAAAGAAATCATGGTCCCAGGAGAAATGTGGTGTAGGATGAAGATTTTAGAGCATTGCAGAGGCAAGTGCAAGCCCTACAGGAAGAATTGCAAAAAAAGGTTGAACCAAATGGAGAAGACCAGAGTGACGATGAAGCCTGGGAAACCAAGGGTCCATCAGATGATGAAGAGGCATTGGATCCTTTTGAAGCTAGATTGTTGAAAGCTCTAGCTTAGGCCGGGAAGAGACCGAAGTTTGATGTTTCTACATATTCTGGGAATCTCAACCCAAAAGAGTTGATTGACTGGATCAATGATATGGAGGAATACTTTGAATATGAGGATATTGCAGACCCTGATAGGATAAAATTTGCAAAAACAAAATTGAAAGGCCATGCTAGTTTATGGTGGAAAGGAGTACAACTCGAAAGAAATAAAAATGGAAAGGAGAAAATAACCAGATGGGACCAAATGGTGGAGAAACTAAAGAGACAATTTATTCTCACAGATTACGAGTTGGACCTGTTGAGGAGGATGCAGAGTTTGAGGCAGTCAGACAAGTCTATCCAAGAATACATAGAAGAATTCTACAAGATCTCCATAAAAACTGGCCATTCAGGGGTTAATAAGGAGAAAGTAGCCAGATACATCAATGGGTTGAGAATGACCATTCAGGAAGAACTCAACTTGATCAGAATAGCCACCATAGAAGATGCATACCAGTTGGCCCTGAAGGTAGAAGAGAAACTAAACAAAATATTCAAAAGAAACCAGAGAGGATGGGACCGTGGTGGAAGAACCGATGGAAGAACCAGTGGAGGAAATTACCGAGACTAGAAGAATACTGGGGAAACAAGCAAACCCTAGGAACAAAAAAAGGAGAATACCTACCACCCGCGTGATTAGAACAATGACTACCAGAGAGGAAGAGGTAGACCTGGATATGGGTATGGAAGAGGGGTATTCCGTGGAACCTGTTTCTAGTGTGGAGAAGAGGGACACCGGTCATACGAGTGTCCTCAACACCAAGAAAGGACAGACAAGAGACTTGAGGGTCATGCTAGAGCTATTGTGGCAGATGAAGGTGCAGAGTTAGAACACTCTAAAGAGGTAGAAGGAGGAGAAGTGTTGATGATGAGAAGAACACTGTTGAATGAGGAAAAAGAACCAGAATAGAGGAAGAGCCTATTTTGCACAAGGTGCAAATGTGTAGGGAAGGTCTGCAATGTTATCATTGATAATGGTAGCATAGACAACTTAGTTTCAGAAGAGATGGTTACTAAGTTGAAATTGGGAAAGAGGAAGCACCCGCATCCATATCTAATTTTGTGGTTGCAGAAAGACCATAGAGCACTTGTCAATGAATAGTGTTTGGTTGAATTTCACATTGGAAATTATCAAGATGAGGTCCTATGTGATGTTTTGTCGATGGATGCTTGTCATTTGTTGTTGGGAAGACCATGGCAATTTGACAGACGTGTAGTGCATGATGGGAATGCAAATATGTACTCTCTGACAAAGGATGGAGTACGTCACAAATTGAAGCCACTAAAGGAAGTGGATGAGAAAGTGTGCAGCAGTGCTAGAATCTGCCTGGTGGATGGAAGACAATTTTTGGATGGCCTGAAAAGGGATTCAATGTGTTATGCATTAATCCCTACTATTAAGAAAGAATAGTACATAGATGTTCCAGCAGAGGCCGAACACCTGTTAGAAGAATTTTCAGACATCATATCAGATAATGTGCCTGAGGGTTTACCATCGATGAGGAAGATCAGTCACCATATTGATTTGGTACCTGGATCTAGTTTACCCAACAAGGCAGCCCATAGAATGACTCTTGTGGAAAGTGAGGAGCTGAGCAGGCAAGTCCATGAGTTGTTGAAAAAGGGAATGATTCGAGAAAGGTTGAGTCCATGTACGGTACCTACAGTACTAGAACCAAAGAAGGATGGGGAGTGGAGGATGTGTATAGACTCTCGAGCTATAAACAAGATCACCATAAAATATAGATTTCCATTACCAAGGATGGATGATATTATGGACTATTTGAGTGGAGCCAAGTACTTCACCAAGATTGACCTGAAGAGTGGCTACCATTAGATTCAGATTAGAGAAGGAGATGAGTGGAAAATTGCTTTCAAAACCAGAGAAGGTTTGTATGAGTGGTTGGTCATGCCATTTGGGTTAATCAATGCACCAAGAATATTCATGCAGTTGATGAATGAAGTGTTGAAGGAGTTCTTAGGCAAGTTTGTTATTGTCTATTTGGATGACATTTTGATATTTATCAGAACCCTGGAAGAGCACCTGATGCATATCAGGAGGGTTTTTGAGAAGCCGAGGGAAGAACAGGTTGTTGATCAACTTGAAGAAGTGCAATTTTGTGAAGAAGGAGTTGGTATACCTGGGATTTGTCATCTCGGTTGAAGGTCTGAAAATGGACCCAAAAAACGTGAGGGCTATCATTGAATGGCCTACTCCAAGAAGCACTTTTGAAGTGAGATCATTTCATGGTTTAGCCAGTTTTTACAAGAAATTCATCAAAAAATTTAGCAGTATTTGTGCACCCCTTACAGAAACAATGAGAGGGGATAGGAAAGACTTTAAGTGGACCTTGGGAGCTGACAAAATCTTTGATATGTTGAAGAAGAAGGTCACTGAGCAACCTATTTTAGCACTTCCAAATTTTAACAAGGTATTTCGGGTAGACTGTGATGCCGGTGGTAGTGCCATTGGAGCTGTGCTAAGTCAGGAAGGTAAGCCTGTTGCTTACTTCAGTGAGAAACTCAATGCTGCTAGGAAAAAGTATTCAGTGTATGATCAAGAATTCTATGCGATAGTTCAGTCCCTAAAGAAGTGGAGACATTATTTTCTACCAAAAGAGTTTGTGTTATATACTGATCATTAGGCCTTACAGTATATAAATAGCCAGGGAAAACTGAACCAGAGGCACTTGAAGTGGGTTGAGTTTCTCCAAAGCTATACCTTTGTGTTAAAGCACAAAAGCAAAAAATAAAACAGAGTTGCAGATGCCTTAAGTAGAAGGTAGTATTTGCTGATTGAAATGACAGTGGAAGTGGTAGGATTGAAAGAACAGAAGGGCCTGTACCCTAAAGACCCTAATTTTGTAGAAGCCTAGACGACTTGCTTGGCACCTGTTACTATGGATAGGAAAAAATGGTTGGATTTTCTAATCCAAGATGGAATGTTGTTTAGAGGAAGTAAATTATGCATTCCGAGGAGTTCCATGTGGGAAAACTTAGTCAAAGAGAAACACAGCAGAGGACTAACTGGACATTTCAACCAGGATAAGACCATTGCCCTAGTGAGTGAGAACTATTACTGGCCGCAACTACAGGAGGATGTGAACAAGTTTGTCCAAAGTTGCAGAATATGCCAGATGGCAAAATGAGTGAGGCAGAACACATGATTATATCAGTCGTTACCTGTACCTAAGAGGCCATGGGAGGACATCAGCATGGATTTCATTCTTGGGTTGTCAAGAACACAGAGGGGAAATGACTCCGTATTTGTGGTGGTTGATAGATTCTCCAAGATGGCACATTTTATTCCCTACCAGAAAACAAGTGATGCAGTTCACATTGTAGGGTTATTTTTCAAGGAAGTGGTATGACTTCACGGTCTACCAAAAAGCATAGTTTTTGACAGAGATACAAAGTTTGTTGGGTATTTCTGGAGAACATTGTGGAAGAAGTTGAAGACAGATCTGAAGTTCAGTTCTACATACCACCCACAGACTGATGGATAGATAGAGGTGGTAAATAGAAGTCTGGGTAATTTATTAAGATGCTTGATAGTAGATAAACCCAAGGGATGGGATTTGGTTTTGCCGTAGGTGGAATTTGCATACAACAATTATGTCAACAAGAGTACAAACAAATCTCCATTCCAAGTCATATATGGAAATAGCCCAAGAAATGTTTCTAAACTGAGGAAATTAGATAAAGGAGAAAAGTGCAGTGCCGAGGCTGAGGAATTTGTGAAACAGATGAAAAACTTGCATGAAGAAGTAAAGAAACAAATTACAAAAATGAATACTTAGTACAAGACAAGAGCAGACCAAAAGAGGCGGTTCAAAGAGTTCGAAGTGGGAGATGAAGTCATGGTCCATCTTAGAAAAGAAAGGTTTCCAGCCAAAACTTATAACAAATTGAAGATGAAGAAATTTGGGCCATGCAGAATACTAGAAAAACGGGAGTCAGGCAATGCATATAAAGTGGAATTGCCAAGTGGGCTTGACATTTCACCTATTTTTAACATATCAGATTTAGTGAAATACCATGATGGGGATAGTAGTGAGGCACCATGTGCAGATTTGTGGAGTATTCCAGAATCTACTCCAACCATAGATGAGATTGAGGAAATACTGGACACTCGAGAAGGTAGAAGTACCAAAAATAAATAGTATTTTGAATATTTAGTCAAATGGAAGGGCAGACCGGTAGAAGATGCAACTTGGTTGTCTAAAATGGAGGTTGACCACCTAGGTCTCCCTCTAACAGTTTAGAAGTGAGGATCACTTCTCAATCTACCCCGGATGTCTGATGCAGGAGCATCCGGGGCAGTAGCAATCTTGCTTTAAAAAAAAAAAACCCAACAACAGGGCAGAAGTTGTAGGGTCACGATATCGCGACATGTCGCGATATCACGACAAAAAGAGGGGCAAGTGATGCAAAAGGTAGGAAGGTCAAGAAATCGTGACATGTCGCGATTTCGTGACATGTCACGAAATCGCGACCAAAAGAGGGGCAAGCGATGCAAAAGGCAGGAAGGTCGCGAAATCGTGACATGTTACGATTTCGTGACATGTTGTGAAATCGTGACATTGCGATATCGCATTTTTGCGATATCACGACAAAGCAGGGCAAGCAGTGCCATAGGCGGAAGGGTCGTGATATCGTGACATGTCGTGATATCGCGACAAAAGTGGGGCAAGTAGTGCCATAGGCGGAAGGGTCGCGATATCATGACAAAAGCGGGGCAAGCAGTGCCATAGGCAGAAGGGTCGCGATATCGTGACATCACGATATCACGAACAAAAGTAGGGTTGGCGGTGCAATAGACGAAGGGTCGCGATATCGCGACAGGTTACATTTTTGAAGCAAAAAAGGAGCCGTAGACGAAGAGGCATAAAGTGACACGTGTCGAATACCTAGACAACGAAGCGACACGGGGAGGTGAAATGAAAGTTCTGGAAGAGGAAACGAAGGGCCGCTAGCTGGAAATGGAGCGCCACCTAAGAATCTTTAAAAAGGGAAACAAAGGCATGCACAAGGGATGGAAAGAAATTGCTGAAATGATAATATAATATCGTGGTATTTCCAGATCTAGGAATTTCGATAAAGGCGCAATTCCTTTATGACTTATGAATAATCAGCTGTGACCATAATTTTTGGTTGTGACAGTAATATTCGGCTACATGTGAATAAAATAAGACTGTTCTTTTTTTTTTCTGTGAATATGGTGTTGTGACTGTAATATTTGGCTGCATGTGAATAAAATAAAACTGTTTTCTTTTTCTCTGTGATACTGGCTCTTGATCAATCCTTCCTACTGAGTTGTCATGCATTTGAGGGTATTTTAATATGGTCTAGGTTCACTATATCCTTATTGATCTCCCTAAACCTTCATATTCTCATTTTGTTACCTGTAAATCATGCAATAAAGAGAAAGTTAGTGGTATATCATACAATGGTCAATGACTATTCTTTCTAATTCCTTATTTATTTATTTTTATTTTCATTTTTTTATATCAATGGTTTTTCAATATTGTAACAACATATTTTTGGATTTAAATTATAATTTTCTATCATTCCTTCTTTAGGCATAACTTTGAGTAGCTCTCAATTATCGGGTGCTGATTTTTTGAGTGCCAAGTAAAAGCTTTTAATATCTAAGCTTGATTTTCAAATGCTAGATAAAGTTTACAATATCCAAGCTTAGCTTTCAATGGCATATTTTATTTTAATTGCCTTAGTTATATTTCATATGCCTGATTTCATGATTGATGTATAAATACGTATTCCTAATTAATAGGTTTGTTTTTTATAAATTTAGATTGCTGGATTTAAATTTTTAATTGCTGGATAAAAATTGATTTTATCAAGTTTCAATCAACAAGCTAATAGAAATTTGGTACCTTTTTGGGTTGTGGTATGGTGCATTATTTCTAGCATCCTTTATACTTAGAAAAATTTGATTCTTTGATCCGATAGGTTGATGGACTTTCTATATCTCCTCGGATTTTTGTAAGGTACAACATTTTCCAGCTATCTCCACACTTAGACAAATTTTGGATTTGCTTTCTAGCATGTGGATGGACTTATCTTTCTCATTGCCAAATGTTGAGTCTTCATTATTTGGATTCTAAATTTTCATTGGTGGGACTCACTACCACATTAGGTTTAATATTTTATTTATATTGTGCTCACCAAATTGGAGTGTAGGATAAAAATTTTAATGTTTGGAAGTTCATTTTTTACTACTGAGTTTGAATTTTTATTTCTATCCGAAGAATTATCCTTGATACCCATTCAACATGGTGCAATATTTTCGGTAGTCTTTCATGCTTAGAAAAACAAATTTCTATTTGGAAAATTATATACTTAGAAAATTTATATGGATGACACATTGGTTCCATTAAGATCAATGCTTAAAAAAAAAAATTAGATCCAGTAAGCTAAAGACTTAGAAAAATTTCAAATTTGATTTTTGGCACACCATATTTTGCACCTCTGTGGACTCCAGTGGGGTGCATTTTTTTTTATAGTATTTACATCTAGAAAAATATTAAATTTGTTTTTCATCACATGGATGCACATTTTGCACCTCCTTAGAATCAGGTAGGTACATTTTTTTCAATAGTCTTTACACTTAGAAAAAAATTCAGATTTACTTGTCGGTATGTAGTAGGATATTTTGCACCTCTTTGCACTCCGGTAGGGTACATTATTTCTAACTACACCAATATTTAGCAAATTTAGTATTCCTTATTGCATGATTTCTACATGGTTGGAAATAATTATCAACAACCCTAAATTAATATTTTTTCTGCCCGAAAAGCATTTTATTTTTGGACTAAAGTAATTTTCAAAATCTGGAAATGACTGCTAGGGTTTGATGCAAGACTGGCTATGCATTTTTTGTAAGGGTTTCAATGGGAAAATCTTGTCTACTACATTAAAACCACCTTGAGGTGGTGTTAATTCACCCTTTTTAATGGTTGTCGCTCATGCAGTCAACTCCATTTATTCTGAGTTTGCTGGAGAGCTCAATGGTATCGGGGAAGCATCCGTGCAAGTTCATTCTGACAATGTATCATGAGGTAAAGACCCTGTCCCTGAAGCTATTATTTCTTTGCATGAATTTCATACGGCTTGTGAATGGTTTGAAAGTCATACCCTGGTGGGTTGTATCCCATATGATACCCTTATTCATTCATGGGTCCAGCAAGTTTGGGGCCCATATGGAGTCAAAGTGGAGAATGTACAAAACCTTACAAAAGGGTATTTCCTTTTTCACTTTTCAGATCCAGCTCAAGCACATAAGGTTTTGTCTAGGGGTCCATGGAATGTCCATAATTCTCTATTGATTTTGCAACCCTACTCTCAAAATTTCCTAGTTAGTGATCAAACTACACTGGAAGTCCCGGTGTGGGTTGAATTCCCTGGTCTTCCTATTCCTCTTTGGGGTTTTTGTAGACTTTAGTTGCCCCCTTAGGTAAGTTTGTTTGCCTTGAGCTAGAAAAGTTTTTCTTCGCTTGACCCACTAGAAGGGTTTGTATCAAAGTTGACCTTACTAAATATTTGTAGGAGTTTATTGATATTAAAATCAGGGACCAATCCATAAGGCAAAGAGTTACCTATATCAATTTACCCAATACCTGTTATCGATGTCAATCTGCAGCTCAAAAAATTTGGGAGTTCCCTTTGATGGAATGGAAATATAAGGCAAATCCCTCGCTCACTCCTGCGGCTCCTACTAATGGCTCACAGGGAAACACTGAAGAATGGATTACTATCTCTAGCAAGAAATCTCATGGTACTAAGCAACAAGAAGCTTCGATTTCTACTACACAACTTGCCCCTTCTCCTTCTTAAGACATGCAAGCTTCTGCTAAAGTTGCTCAGAATCCTATTGATACGGCCCCTCCGGTTGTTGACATGCAACCCCCACTTCCACCAGTGTCTCAACTTCTTTGGTCAGGCCCTTCTTTGGCCTTAGTGGTGGCAGCTCCAGATAATTCTTCAGTGGAGGAGGATCGGGCCTTGAAGGTCTGTCACTCTCGTAGCCCTATTCATAATGATAAATGTCAACAACTAAACAATGATGCTTTCCATGCGACCTCCAACTATTTTGGCTCACTTATAGGTTTAGGTGATGCAGAGGATGTCATGGAGATCATGCATCCTGACAAATCCCAATGATTTTTTTATCATGGAATGTTCGAGGACTGACAGACCCGGTCAAAAAATATTTGGTACAAAATGAGATGTCAAATGTTTCTCGAATGCATGGAAGCCTTGATATTTTATGTCTACAAGAAGTTAAGATTTATGATTTCAATCTGTAGTGTACATGTGATTTTTTGTGTCCACAAAGTACCTCTTTTGCCACAAAGCATTCCCCGATAAAAGGAGGAGCCATTACTATCCTTGGGCCTCGATTACAGAAGAATGTTGTGACTTGGGGTTTTGACCCATCCAATCAAGCTATCTAGATTTTGCTCGAGATCTATGGAAAACCACTTGGGGTAGTTAATGTGTATGCCTCAAATGTCACTTCTGACAGATGTGAGTTGTGGAGATGGCTTGCCATGAATCTACCATTTACCACTTGGGTGCTCTGTGGAGATTTTAATATGGTGGAGAAATATTCTGATAAGGTCAGTCATGTCCCGATGCGGTGGTGTTTAGGTGAAAGAGAAGCTTGGTTTTTTATGAAAAACAAGCTTCACCTTTATGACCCTAATTCTTGCTTCTTGCCTTCTGAATTCTCACAGGCTCTTTGGTACACTTGGTCCAGTTTTCAGGCTGTTTCTTCTAGGGTTTTGGTAAGATTGGACAGAGCCATAATTTTTTAGTGTGACAACTTTCATTTCTCCCATATTTTTCCTTCTTCACCGTATGTGTTGACTTTACCTGGTACTACACCGTTTGATAATTCACCTATTTTATTCTCGATGACAATGTTAAAATTTCAATCTAGAGTGCATTCTTCACAGTTTTACCTAAATGTTTCTTTTTTGCATAGCTTTAGCATGAAAGCTCATTTATGCCGCATTTGGAATTTCATTCCTAGACCTGATGGTATTTTTTTTAGGATTGAATGGTGGAATGTTGCCATTCAATGAACCACTAAGGTGTTGTGAACTCTGGGTGTTGAAGTTGCAAAACAATGAAAATAGGCTAAGTCTGCCTTGCAAAGTGAGCTATCCAAAGCCTTTCTCAGGCTTGAAGTCTCTCCTTTCAACTTTGTTGCTCAATCCCAAGTTTCTTTCATTCGGCATGAGCTAAATTTTTTTGATTTGTACGAAGCCAAGGGGGCTCAATTACGTGCTCGAATGCATTGGCTCAAAGTGGGGGACAGAGTGACCAAAGAATTTTTTTAGTGCCTCAGACCTCCTACTCAACATTCTCAGTTTCAAGCCATTCAAGTTTATGGGCATAGATTTACAGATCTTTCAGACATTGTCAAAGTATTTGTTTCACATTATCAAGGTGTTTTTGCTTCTCAACCCCTTGATGATGCTAGAAGGCAAGCTCTTTCTGATTGTACCGCTATTGTCCCCAACAAGCTTTCTCCTGAGCAAATGTTATTTTGTGACACTCCTCTTTCTCTAGAAGATCTAAAAACTACCTTGTCACTTATGGCCAATGATAAGGCACCTGGGCTTGATGGATTCCCATGTGAATTCTATAAAGAATTTTGGGATATGCTTGGTTTTGATCTCCACAAAGTTTATCTTGAAGCCCTGCAATGTGGTTCATTGGGTTCCATTATTAACAAAGGCAATGTTAAATTTATTCCTAAGTCTGTAAATCCTGAGCTTATCACCAATTGGAGGCCGATCACCCTGCTTAATGTGAGCTACAAGATTATTGCTAAAGCCCTTGCGCTTAAGCTTAAATCTATTCTGCATTTGATTGTCAGACTTGAACAAACTGGCTTTGTTAAGGGAAGATACATTCTTGATAACGTTCTTGCTATTTGGGAAGGTATGGAGTGGGCAAGAAATTTTGAACAAGATGCTTTATTCATTAAGATAGACTTTGAGAAATCCTATGATAAGATGGAGTGGTACTTCATAACTGCCATGCTTTAGGCTCTAGGTTTTGGGCCAGTATTTGTGAGCACCATTCTTATGTCATTTCAAGATGCTTCAACTATTCTTACGTTGAATAATAGTCAATCTAAATCAATTTCTCTTGGTCGCTCTGTGAGACAGGGGTGCCCTATTGCTCCATCTCTTTTCATTCTTGCTACAGAGGATTTTGGATATTTGTTGGCCCATAAGATGGATCAAGGATTAATAAAGGGTATTGATCTCCCTAATTATGACCGTCAGTTGGTCAATGGTAATTTTGCAGATGATTCCTTCTTAACACTTCAAGAAGATGAGCAATCCCTTTCCTCAGCTATTAGTTGCTTAGAGGTGTTCTGTTTAGCCTCTAGTTCTTCTATACAATGGAAAAAAACATCCTATTTTTGACAATCTCAATCTCAACTTCCACAATGGTTACATCAATTCCAATGGACTTGGATTCATCCAGGTGAGGTGTTTAAATTTCTTGGAATTCCTTTTGCACTTCATGGTTCCTCTGCTCAATTGTGGCAGTATGTTATTGATAAAGTGGAAAAGAAGCTTTCTTACTGAACTAGTAAGAAACTTTCTCTGGCAGGAAAATTTTAGATTTGTTCTAAGGTTTTAGCCACTACCCATGTCTATTATTCATCTTGTTGGGTTCCATCCAAATCTTGTTATAAAAATTGGATAAGCTTTTGAGAGACTTCTTGTGGGCCAAAGACTCTGTCAAGCAAGGTTTTCATCGAGTAGCCTGAGAAATTTGCTGTTTTCCCAAGGATTGTGGAGGCATGGGTTTGTTTTATTGTCACCGACAAGGTCATGCCCTTTGTGCTAAATGGATCACCCGATATTTAATTGGGGATGAATCTTGGAAAGTGTTGGTCAGGCATTGCATTTCTTCTGGTTTGCTTCAGGGGAAGAAAATTTAGAAAGGGGTGGGATTGCAATCCATTCTTACTATCCCTGTCCCTATTACAGTTAAATGTTATTTTGTCATTCAAAGTATTGGGAAAGCCTAGGAGGCCTTCAAACCTTGGATTAGTTGGAAAGGGAGTTTTCCCAAAGTAGGTGCTTCTTTTTCTTCCATGAATATTTGGTGGTCTACTGTTATCACTTGGCAAGGTTCTCCCTTAGCTCTGGTGTAGTGGGTCAGAGCGCAAAGGTTCTATAAGCATGGTATTGCTTCCATTTTTTATTTCTTCTCCCAATATGCCAGGTGTTGGATACCTTGGAAATTTTTTGTCAAATTCACAATTTAAATCCTAGTGATAGAGACACTTATGATGTGGTTATTGATAGTATTCCATTTTCTATTTGGAGCAAACTACATAAGCATTTTCAAAAACCCTGGTGGTTAGATTGGTGTTGGCCTGGGGAGCTTCCTGTTTTGCAATATAAAGCTCATCTTGGTTACAAATGGCTCACCCCACAAGTTCCAATGGTTGATAAGCTCACTCTGAGATGGAATTTAGTCTCTCTTCCCTCCCAATGGAATAAGAGGTTTCGAATTGCTTGGGCTACTTATATTGAACCTAAACAGAGTTTTTTTGCTTGGAGTCTCTTACATAAAGGGTTACCTGTTGGCAGTAGGCTCAAGCATCTAGGTGTTCATAATCTCATTTTCCCGGTTTGTGGACAAGCGGAAGATTTACTGCATGTTTTTTGGTCTTGTGATCGGGCTCAGTCAGCTTGGGAGTGGCTTCTTAAAATTTTCAGACCTTTTATGCAGGAGAATTTTACTTGGGTGCATGCTATTTTGGGTGACCCTATTTCTTTTTCCTTCAACTTGGATGTTGTTTGGAATATTTTTAGAATTTGTACCTTGTTTTATCTATGGAAGTCCCAGAATAGAGCTGTTTTTTCTCAGCAAGATGTCGGACATGTCTTCTCTATTGCTAATAAATATGATATATTCTTTGATTGCTGGTTATAGATTCAAGTATAGGTTAAAAAAGTACAGGTGGAGCTGCAGTACTTGCGTACCCTCATGGATCATTGGGGGAATGCACCCTGTATTATGAGTCATGTGCATCTTCCTTCCCCTTCCAGGTGGCAGTAATTTCTCGGCTTCTTTCTTTCCGAATGCATATTTAATATTGTTTTGGCAGTTGTTATTGGCAGTTGTTTCGACACTCTTGTATACTCTTAACCACAATGGTTAATGTATTGGTTTATGGGGTGTGCTAATCCCACCCACCCTTTTTTGTATGATTAAACATTATTTTATTAATATAATGGCTTTTTCATCCAAAAAAAAAAGCTGGAAATGATTCTTCAAAATATAGAATTGAATTCTTATGGCTTAGAATAAATTTTTATATGTATATTTAATTGGCTAAACTTTAATTTCCAAGAGTTTGGATTGATTCTTTTTATTATTTTGAAAATAAATTATCAAATATTGGAAATACATACTAAGAAATGATTTTATTGTGCTTGGAGTTGAACTTTGATAGTCCACCGTTGATTTTCACATGCTCAAAATGAATATATGATAGCTTGGAATCAAAATTTTATTGCCTAGAAAGGAATTCTGGGCACCAGGTTCCCAATAAAACATAATTGATTTTTATGTTCCCGAAAATGATGATCGTAAGACTGGAGATGAATTTTGATTACCCAACATTGATTATTAATTTTATTGCTCCCAAATGCCTTATAGCTTATAGGCCCTAAATTAATTCTCAAAAATGTGTTATAGCTTGGAAACAATTATTATATTATTGGTGAATGACTTCTACATACCTAAAATTTATTTCTAATCATCCAACAATAGGTTTCATCAATTAAATCAAAAACATTTTTATAAATCCAAAACTAATATTTGAACAGACAGAGTAAATTCTTAGTTTCCTCGAGAGAAATATATTTGTCTAAAATGACTCTCAGTAACTCAGAAATAGATTTGTATTACCGAGAAATGAATTACAACTAGTTGAAAGTAATTTTCAATGGATCTAAATTGATTTTTGATTACCTGGAAATAATTTCATAAATGTGAAGATAATTTTCATGAGCCCAAAAATGATTATCTTATGTTTGGACAAGAATATCGATTATCCGACATTGAATTTCAAATACTGAAAAAAAAATCATAAGTCCGAAATTCGATTGACATTGATTTTAAATTATTCAAAAATGAAAATTTATCAATATTTGATTGCTTGGAAATAATTTTTGTGAATCTGAATTTAATTTTTTGAATGCATGGAATAGAATCTTATTACATTTGAATGTTAAGGCTTCTGAAATCATGAAATATTATTAAGTTGTTATAAAATTTAAGTTTACAAAATTTATAGATGACCTTGGTAGCAAACATGAATTTAATGGAGAGTACAAATTTTCTCATTGAAAACATTTAAATAAAACCAGTACAATTGAAACCCAATTCTTTATATAACATTCAATGCAAAGCCATAGTAAGAGATAGATGCAAGAAAATTTAAATCAAAATTAAAATTTTATAAAAAATTAAAACTTGAAGTGGATCCCCAAGTGGGGTGGGTTGTGCAATGACAACAACAAATGGTAACTCTGCTAGAAAATACACCTAAGCATTTTGGATAAAGAACCCAACTTGAAATAAATTAAACCTCAACTAGTGAAATTCAAATTATTTGGTAGAATTATAGGATGAGGGCAAACAAATTTTCCTAAAGATAACTGTCCCATGATGCTTAGGTTAAATTTTGTGCTAGTGTATTTATTTCCATTTCTAAAGTCAATCAAAATTTTATCACATGGTTTGAAGTGAGGTTATTAAATGTTTCACTAAAAAAAATGACTTACCTTTGCATTGCTCCAATTCTAGTCAAGCATTCATAGCTCTGGTATAGATGAAATCAATCTCTTCTAAACATTGTTTTACTATCATCCAAGCATCTATAGTCGTAGTAGAGGTTATCTGAATTACCCAAGCACTCTAGTTCATTTTATTATTAATATTTTCCTTCTTGTTAAAAAAGTATTTTGATAAATTGTAAACATTGAGTGTGCTTTTGGGTTAGGAATCTATAAGGCTATCAATAGAGTGTATATATTTTTACCTAATCATCAACCAATATGATTTCATATTCATGACCTAAGAATCATTCTAATATATTAATAAATCTGTAACTTCAAAATGATGTTATACTACTTCAACTTCATTCATTTAGCTTCATAAAAAAAGAATACAATCAAATAATATGATTCACTAATCACTAGCTTTACCTAATTTCAAAGCAAGTAATTCATCCTCAGTTACACAAGCACATTCCCTTTTAGAGGAATCAAAAGTCAATTGCAATTGCATGAACTGCCCAATTGGGAAACTGGTATAAAATGAAAAATGTCGGTGGAAACCAAAACATGAGATGAACAAGAAGTCTAATTTTCTAGGTAAATCAAAATGAAGAACTTACAACATAAAGGTTCAACTAATCAAACAAAAGCAAGTAAAAGCAAACATAATCAAATAAATGAATAGAAAACAACACTTTAACAGTAAGCATGATGAAAAAAATAAAAAACTAAAACAACACTAAATATGAACAATATGAGAAACTCTACCTAATGGAGAAAAAAAAATAAAGTCTAAAATAGAACAAACAAAAAAACTATAGTACATGGCTTGTCTTATTTGTATTATTTCAACAATGGAAGTAATGCTTCAAAAATTATCCATTAACGGGTAAAGGTACATCTTCTCCACTCAATTTTTTTAGTCTAAAGGTATTCTCTCCTAGAATTTTTGATATTTCATAGGGACCTAACCAAAGATTATCAAACTTATCATGGTATCCTTTCTTCTCATGTGCTTTATCCCATAGTAATACTAAGTCAATAATTTTGAAGACTTTAATTTTAGCTCTTTTCTCAACCTTTTAAATTAGAAGCTTTCGACTAGGAAATAAAGGTAAATGGATCACTCTATTTTGAAAGGATAGATTCCCAGATTCAAAGGTCTTTAAAAGATTAACCTGGGCAAAGCTTCCTACGAATAGATATTTGATGAAAAGATTGTTTTGTACCCCCCGTTCTCTTACCCCCGCCTACAGCCGATCAACGGAACAAGGGGGATCTGCTCCATGACACCACTGGTTCGGTCCTTATAATCAAACCATATCTTAATTATCCCTTGATGTTTACTAAAGTATTCAAGGGCATCCTCTCTATTCTCATCTAAATTCATGATATTGGTCAACCTCGCTTCAATATTATCATCCACTTCTAAACAAATTTTCATAAATTGTAATGTTAACAATTTTAGATTAGTAGGAAATATGAGATCTTGGTCATATACCAGGTGATAAGGTGATGTACCTATTGAAGCTATTATTCTTATAATATTCGTCCATAAAGTATATTTGAGTTTATTATGCCAATATTTTTCCAATAGTTTCTTGATTATAGTCAACAAAATTTTATTGGTAGACTCAGCCAAACCATTCCCTTGAGGGTAATAGTTAGAAGAAAAATTTAAAGTCACATTGTCATCATAAATCCATTCTACAAATTGAAGTGAGGTAAAGGCTGAATAATTATCACAAACAAAAGAGTAAAGCATTCCAAATCTGGTGACTAATGTGTTATTCCAAGAACTGAATCACATTTGTAGTGCAATTCTTAGTGACCTGAGCTTCTATCTAGCGAGTGCAATAATCTATTGTAGTTAAAATATATTTGTGACTAGTTGAAGAATTGGGATAAAATCTAATACCCATTGAGAAAAAGGAGAAAAAAGACGAGCCTCAAATACTGGCTATAAAGGCATGAAAGCATTTATTTCTCTATTGACAGTAAATTGGTAGGTATGATAGGATGTAACATGGACATGTACATTCTTTTTAATTCCTTATTTATTTATTTTTATTTTTTAATATCATTGATTTTCAATATTACAACAACATATTTTCTAGATTTAAATAATAATTTTCCATCATTCCTTCTTCAAACATCACTTTAAGTAGCTCTCAATTATTGGGTGCTAATTTTCTGAGTTTCTGGTAAAAGCTTTCAATATCTGACTTGACATTCCAATATTGGATAAAATTTGGAATATCCAAGCTTATCTTTCAATGGCCAGATTTTATTTTAATTACCATAACCATACTTCATGTACCAGATTTCATGATTGATGTATGAATACTTATTCCAGTTACCATGTTTGATTTCAATTTGTCGAATATAACTTTCAATTGCTGGATGTAAATTTTTAATTGTTGGGTGGAAATTGCTTTTATCAAGTTCCAATCAACAAGCCGATGAAAATTCGATATCTCTCCATGTTAAGACATGGTGCATTATTTCCCACAGCCTTTATACTTAGAAAAAAAATATTCTTTGATCTAATAGGTTGAGGAACTTTCCGTACCTCCTAGGACTTCCCTGGGATACAACATTTTCAGACTACCTCCACACTTAAACAAATTTTTGATTTACTTTGTGGCATGTAGATGAACTTATCTTTCTCATTTCCAAATGTTGAATCTTCATTATTCCGATTCTACATTCTCATTGGTGGGACTCAATACCATGTTAGGTTTAACATTTTATTTATTTTGGAGTTTTATTTTTCATTAGCCTATTTCATTCTTTAATTTGACAGGATTTTATTTTAATTTGTTGAGCTTAATTTTTAATTGCTGAATATGCTTTTCTATTACCAGGTTTCATTGCCTTATCCAAATTGGATTGTTGAGTTAAAATTTTAATGTCTGGATGTTCATTTTTAATTGTCGATTTTGAATTTTTATTTACTATATTTTTAATTATTTAAAAAATTTATCTACTGACATTAGCAATGCCAATATTCTGGAAATCTTCAAACTCAGGGAAATTTTCTATCCCAAGAATTACCTAAATTTCAATACCCACCACCATTCCAACATGGTGCAATATTTCCGGTAGTCTTTCATGCTTAGAAAAACAAATTTCAATCTGGAAAACTATATACTTAGGAAAAATAGACAGATGGCACATTATTTCTAGTAAGATCAACGCTTTAAAAGAAACATTTTAGATACGGTAAGCTAAATACTTTGAAAAATCTTAAACTTACTTTTGGACACACCGATAGGGTACCCTTTTTCTAGCAGTCTTTACACCTAAAAAATTTCAGATTTGTTTATCGGCATGTAGACGAATATTTTGCACCTCTCCCCACTCTGGCAGGGTACATTACTTCCCGCTAGACCAAGACTTAGGAAAATTGGGATCCCTTACTGCACAATTTATACTTGGTTGAAAATAATTCTTAACAACCCAAAATTAATATTTTGCTCCCCGAAAATGATTTTATTGTTACCCCGAATTACTTTTCAAAAATTGGAAAATATTTTTGAAAACCTAGAGTTGAATTCTTACGGTCAAGAATTAATTTTTATACGTAAATTTAAATTTAATTGGCTAAACATTAGTTTCCAAGAGTTCGGATTGCAAAGCTTGGAAATACTTGCATTTTATTGTGCTTGGAATTGAACTTTTATTATCCGTAATTGATTTTTACATGCCCAGATTGAATCTACGATAGCTTGGAATAAGAATTGTGTTGCCCAAAAAGGAATTCTAGGTACCAGGAAGTGAACTCCAATAAACCAGAAATTATTTTTATGTTCTCGAAAATGATCATCGTATGCCTGAAATGAGGCATAAATTTTGATTATCCAGCATTGATTTTCACATATTCAAAAATGATTCTTGAAGGCCCTAAATTAATTTTATTGCTTTATAATGCATTATATCTTGGAAGAAATTATTATATTGTTGTTGAATGACTTCAAATTCCCGAAACTGATTTCCAATCATCTGGGAATAGATTTCATCAATCTTTAATTGCCGAGAAACATTTTTATAAATCAGAAACTAATCTTTGAACACCCAGAGTTAATTCTTAGTTGCCCAGGAGAGAAATATCTTTGCTTAAAATGGTTGTCAGTAGCTCAGAAATGAATTTCTGTTACCTAGGAACAAATTACAACTTGTTGAAAGTAATTCTTAATGGACCAAAATTGATCTTTGGTTGCTTGAAAATGATTTCGTAAGTTCAGAGATAATTTTGATAAGCTCGAAAATGATTATCATATTTATGGAAATGAATATCGATTATCTGACATTGATTTTCAAAGCTTGAAAATAATTGTGATAAGTCTAGGAATGAACTTCGATCCTCCAACATTGATTTTTATTGATTCAAAAATGAATTTTATCAACCTTTGATTGCTTGGAAACAATTTTCATGAATCCAAAATTAATTTTTTGGTTGCTATTAATTTTTCATGAATTTTATCAACCTTTGATTGCTATTAAAAAAGAGAATTCACTTATTTTAGTGGGTAAAATTCCCCCTAAAATCATAATTCATTACTTACTTAAGATCCATCCTTTCATCTAACAAGCATCAATTTTGGATCCTCTAAATAGTTTACTAGCCACTTTGCCTACATCTAATCCCTTTTTGGAACCAATCATATATTTTTACACCAACCCAACCCACTCTAGAGTCAAATTATTCTATAGATATGCAGGATCTAAAATCTAAGATCCAAAACTTGACAAGTAAGCTTATTTCTTTGGAGTGAAAAATGTGAAGGGGAGATTTGAAGTAAACCAAAGGGTATCAACTAAGAAATCTAAAGAAGGTAAATTATAATTTCTAAAAGTCAAGAACTAGAAGTATCCATAGCTCTAGATTGCTACTAATATTTAATATTTGATGGTCTTCACCATGAAAACACTTGCGTTGTTTACTAGTTTCAATCCTAGCTGACTATAGCCTAGGAAGTAAAAGAAAAATCCAATAAGTTAGTAGGCCTATTCATAGATCTAGAACAAGCACTTGTCATACAAATCCTATAACTTCAGACCTAATCTACACACTAATAAGATGTAGAAAAATACCTTTAATATCAGATCCCCAAAAACTAGAGACTCACCCACAACTTTGAAAGGAGCAAAAAAAGCAACTTAAGAAGTAGATTTGGTTAATAACACCAAGATATTACCAAAATATCTTAGAAACAATAACAACTTATCCTTAAGAGTCAAGGGAGTAAGTTTTAAGGAATATATGATCTCCATGGGTGAATAGAAAGTAAATGGAGGAAGCTACACAAAAATATCAAAGGGATATACAACAACCATATAAAAAGGAAGATAATTTACCAAAAGTATCTTAATTCAACATTGTGATAAAAGTTAAGAAAAACCCCTCAATATTCAACATGTATGAGGCTCTAATCATTTCTAGATAAATTGATTTGTTAAAAATAGCTTTGAAAATCTCAATATTAGATGAACTCACTCTCCTAGACTTCAAGTAAGCACAAAAGTGTCCATATGTTAGAATGGATAAGATCCAAACTTTGCCCTTCTATTTGTCCTTATGTGTGGAGGGATGAATAGTTTACTATTGCATGGTGAATTTTGAAGCTATCAGAATGATCATGCCTCAAGTAGTTTGTAATGCTATGGAATTGGAGTACACGTAGACTAGTTTTAGAGTATTGCATATATATGGAATGGCATTATAGATAGTGGGAGTTGTAAAGGATGTTATAATACTAATGGAAATTTTTTTAGACATGTCATTAATCCAAAATATGATAGTGGTGGACATGCCATGACTATTTAGATTATGCTTTTCAATGGAGATTACAAAAAAAATTGGGGATATATTTATCACTGAAGTGAACTCACATGATCATCCTCTACAAAGGATTGAAGGTCTAGATATATGTCTATATCTCAATATTTATCACATAGAAAGATATCAGAAGAAAAATATTAATATGATAAAAAAAATTGATCATCCAAAAGGGGAGATATGAGAATATCTAGAAACCTTCTAAGAGCTGAAAGAGGTTGGGTTTTCCATATCTAGTCTCAATGTAGTAACCCACTCAAACATGGGAACTCATTGCATTATGAATTCAACCAATAATTGATGCTAGGATTTAACTAGTCACATGTTCCAAAAATTGCATCCAATAAATATGTGAATCTAGTGGAAGAATAATTGACAACATAGTTTTCATGCTTCATTCTAAGACAATAATAAACATGATCCTAGGTACTCAAGAGAAATAGAGCATCAATATGGTGGAACACTTCAAATACATGGAGGAGCTAGTAAATGAGTCACATGTTGAATGGAAGTTATGTTTACTAAGTTGCAATGATATAGCCCATATAGTCTTTGGGACTCATTCATCTATAAGGCCAACCTGACAATAACTCTTTTTCTTAAAAGTTACATGTTTTGGAAGAAAAAAAAGAAGGTAAAATAGAAGTTTGGGATCATATGGTGGTGATATTCTTGATTCCAATGAAGTGGAAATATTTGACATAGCTGGTATAAGAAGGTATGCCAAATTTTTGTATAAATAGGAAGCATGTAAATAAATCTAGTCATAGCTAAATGTAATAAAGCCATTGGCTAGAATAGGCAATGATGTAGCACTCTTATAGAGAATTTTTTTGAAAGTTGCATTAGATATTTCACACACATAGATTGGGAGGTTCATGATGGATAATCATGTTGATTTCTATTTCAACTATATTGAAAATTCCTTTCACATAAGCTAGAAAAATAAGAAATGATAAAAAGGAATACAAGCTAGATAAGCAACCTAAACGACTCTCCTATCTAGAAAAGTTCACATAAGGAGGCTCTTATTATAAGCATTTTGTAAGTCTTAAGAAAATTCATTTATATGGAAAGTATATTATATTGTAAGAAATAGATCAAAAAATAATGTAGCTACTTATCTCTTTTTATTTTATTTTCTTGAGATATAAATTATATCCTAATTAGCTACTATGAATGCATGAAAATGATAACAAAAACTAATCTAGTAATGCAAAAAAAATAAACATAAATAAAATTACCTTCTACCTTACTAGAAGTGCACATTTGCTTACAAGAACATGGAAGGGAATATGCATCACTTAATATCATAAATAAATAACACAACAACAACTTTATAATAAATTTCTATTGCATATTTATTTTAAAAAATAGATTTTACAAGTTATAATAGAAAATCAACAACATAATAGTACTATATATCTCATCTCTTTCTTAAGTCCTAGGTTGCTGATTTATATATAAGGGAGAGGACAATATCATCTTATAACTATACATTTGAATGGTTATAATAGCAAAATATTTAGCTAACAATTCTATTCCCTAGTCAGTATATGAGGATAAAATGAAATTTACACTAGGTAGTTTGAATTAGAAAATAACCTCAGTGCATCTTACCCACTAAATTGGAATGATTTGAAAATAAAATAAATACATCAAAAATGGTTTCTAACTTCTATGCTCAAAATTATCAAGACTCTTTTTATTCCAAATAGTTAAGAAATTAATATTTTTTAAGTCTAATCTAAAAGTGTGGAATAGGGAGGTTTTTGGAAATATTTTTAATCAAAAAATGGAGAATCAAATTCAATTGAAAGAGATTGAAAAGTCTTTGGAATTGGGATCTTATGATGTGGAGTTGAGTGATAAAGAAAAGTCTTCATTGAAAAACTTTCATAACATTTTGGCTAAGGAAAATATCTTTTGGAGGTAGAGGTCTAGAGCCTTGTGGCTGAAAGAAGAGGATAAAAACACTAAATTTTTCCATGTGATAACTTCGAAGCACAAATGTAACTACAAAATTAAGGAGTTACTTAAATATCAAAGATCAAAAATTGAAGATCCGAGTAAGATTTGAGTGGAAGAAGTCCACTTTTGTGAATACACTATATTTTCCACATATTAGAGATATGATTACATGAGAACCCAACTTCTTGAGTGCATCCCTTCTCTCATATCCCAAGAAATAAATGATTTTCTCATTTCTCCTTTCGATAAAAAATAAATTAAAGATGTTTTTTTCATGGCTTAGGAAAAAGCTCAAGGCCCTAATGGATTTCTTGCTATATTTTTCAAAAAAAAATGGCACATAGTTGGCAAGGAGGTGGAGGAAGCTATCTATAAGGATCAATTGAGATGTTTCATTATTTATGATGTGAATTCGATCTACATAGCCCTGATTCCCAAACACATTTGTGCTAATGAACTAAAATATTTTAGGCTGATAAGCTTATGTAATATTATTTATATGATTTTCTCCAAAGTTTTAGCTAATAGAATTAAAATACTCTCTTTAACATATTTTACCTAATCAAGGTGGTTTTTTCTCGAGGAAGCAGATCTTATATGGAATCATATTTGTGCATGAACGTATCGACTCAATTGATAAAAGTGGTATTTTTGGCATGTTTATCAAGCTTTATATGAATAAGGCCTATGATAGATTTTCTTGGGTTTTTTTTTGGAAAAGATCCTAATTAAATTTGGTTTCCATCAAAGTTGAGTGAATTATTTTATGTAATATTTTACCACTCTAATGTTCTCTATCATTGTGAATGGCTCCCCTGCAGGTGATTTCAAAAGGTCTAGAAGGTTGAGACAAGGAGATCCCCTCTCCCCCTAGTTGTTCATTGTTTTTGAGGAGGCTCTTGCAAGAGCTCCCTCGGTGGCTTTAGATACCAAGCTTATGAATGTTTTCAGCCTACTTATAATTTAGACCTCATATCTTTTCAATAATTTATGGATGATACATTGTTAATGATGGATGCTTTTCTTCCTAAAGCTAGGGTGGTTAAAATAATTTTGAATTTATATGAAGTGGTTAGGGGGTAGGAAATTAAACTCAAGAAAAGTAAGATTTATTTCTTAAACACTCCTTTGAGGTTGAAAAGATCTATTTTTCATGTTCTTGGTTGTTCTATTGTAATACTTCCTACATCTTACTTGGGCATGCCTTTGTTTAAAGGTTGTGTGATAGAGGAGCTATGATTATTTGTTCTTGAGAGGATACAAAAGAAGGTTACAAGTTTGAAAGATGCTCTATTGAGTCAGGCTAGTAAGGCCACTCTAATTATGGCTACTCTTCAAAGTATTATGATCTATTTTATGTTTGTGTTTAAGCTTCCTACAAAAATTTCTCACAAGATTGAACAAATTAAAAAAATCTATGGTCTAGTTCTGAAAGCAAAAAAAAAAATCATTCAGTCTCTTGGGATTAGGTTTGTGTTAGCAAAAGAAAAAGTGGTCTATGTTTGAAGAGCTTGAGTACTCTAAATATTGTCCTTTTATCCAAGTAGGGTTGAAGACTTATTACTTATAAGGATTTAAATTAGACCTATATTAGACATGTTAAATATATTCATATAGGATATTCTTTTTTGGAGGAGCAAGTTTTTCTTTCGAGCTAGACATTTTGGAATAATATTTTTTTATTTCAAGAAACCCTTTAGGAGGGTCTAACGTGGAAACATGGAAATGGGTGAAATATTATTTTTTGGGATGATGTTTGGATTTTAGACTCCCATATTTCCAAAAATGTTGATTTTGCTAGGATTAAACCAATTTTGGATCCTATAATAGGTCCTAAGGCAGAGAATTTTATTGAAGAAGTGAATGGAATGAAATGATGGAAGGATTTGGATATTCTAAGCCTTAATAAATATTTAAGATATGTTTATCTGATGATTTGGAATAAGCTAAGGCTTCAAGTCATTCCAAATAGGGATTGTGAAGACTCTTTGGTTTGTGCTCTCAAAATTAGTGGAGATTTCTTTGTTAAATCTACCCTTTTTTGCTGGATAATAAGGGGTTGTACTCAGGTACCCCACCTCTCTTCTTTGGATCTTGATAGTTTAAAAATAGATATACTTATCATATAAATTGAGATGCTATAGATAGAAATCTACACCATTTTACATAAAATGTTTGAATTCTTGATTTTTATTTTTTGGATCTTTTCAAATTTTTTTATGAATACAATTCATCTAAAATTTAGCAAATTTCTAGAAATTTTCCTATAGCTACCTTCACAATTCCAAAACCTCACCTCTAATATCTATACCTTGCATCTTATTAGAGTAATATTTCCAAAACATCGCACTATCATAGTCCGCTTTACTATATTTGGATTGCTAGTTTCCTTCCTAAAACACAAGTGCAACCACAAAAATTATAATAAATAGTCTAAAATAAAAAAATTATTGTTACAAAATAAAGTATGTAATACTAATGGAAAACATTAAATTAAATATTAATCATAAATTTATTCAGCAATCAACATTTTTTTTTCAACTTCAACTAAACATTCTACTTCCTCTAATTATGGAAAGGAGAATTTAACTTCACGATCCTAAATTAAAATCCCTCTATTGGCTAGCTTATTTGCATATTTTTTTCCTTCCCATAATATATGTGTAAACATAATTTCTTCAAACTCTTTAGCAATATCTTGAATTTCCATAATTATACTTTGTATGTTCCATGGAGCCTTTGCTTTCCTCAAAACTACATTAATTACTATGAGATAATCACATTCCATCCATACTCTATTCCATTTCATTTTTTTATATATTTTTAACCCTTATAAATTTTCCAAAGATTCAAATTCATTATTTGTCATAATTCCACTATTGAAATCATAATGAGATAAAATCTCTCCTATATTATTTCTAATTATTCCTCCTCCTCCTGTTGGTCCTATATTTTCTTTAGATGCTCCATAAAAATTCAATTTAAACCACTCCATAAAAATTCAATTTAAACCACTCCACATCTCGTGGTTTTCACTTTATATTTTTTACCTTATTTTTACTTCTTTTGTACCCAACATCATAATTTCATTTAATGACTTGACTCCATCTATCAAGGCTCTCTACTTCCAAATTAGGGATTGGGTGAGTTGATAGGATTGGTTTAGACTCCTCTATGGCTAAACATATCTTATTTTTCATTACCTCTAAATTGTTTTCGTTTCAATTAAATACTCTTCTATTCCTTTCTAGCCATATAGTCAAAAGTATTGTATTTTTGATATATCCCATATTGTCTATAAAGCCTCACTTTTATAAGTGCCCTACCATTACTTTAACCAATATTTAATTCTGCTATTCATCACCATGCATTTACCAAAAATATTAAGAATCCATTTCCATAGATTCTACACTATTGAGTAATGTCCCAAGAGATGGTGTATACTATCCTCCTACTTATTACAAAAAACACATTGAGAGGGGCCATGAAAACTCCTTTTTATAAGGTTATCCCAGGATAAAATTCTTCTATGACCTACTAGCCTTTGTTAAATCTACTTATATGGAAATTATTGGGTTACAAATAGATATGTATGGCTCAAGTCTTTGACCCCTAAAACCAACCTTTTTCTTTTGTTAGCCATTCAAAAAAATATTTTAACTATTTAGAACCTCATAAAAAGAGGTTTAATCTGAGCTAACAGATGTTATATTTATGGGCAACATGAAGATAATTCCTAGCATATATTTCTAGGTTGTCTCTTTTCTTATAAAATCTTCTAGGTTCTTCTTAAGTTAACGAGGATGACATGGATCTTTCGTAATTATCTAGTGAAGCTATTCAAACAATGTCTGGCTTCGTTTGTCAATAGAAGATGTAGAATTTTTTGGTCTTTGGATTCACCCTATTATCTATGGGGAATTTGGAAAGAGAGGAATGATCGTATCTTCAAGAATATTTCTAAGGATTCCACTTTTGTTAGCAACAAAATTATTTGTGCCTTGAAGAAAAACATGTCTTGCATATATATTAGCTATTCTTGAAGGTCTTGAGTTTACTTATATTGATACTCAAAGGATGAGACTTCCAACTATCTAGAAATCACCTCAGTCTAGATGGCTAAAGTTTAATTTTGATGGGGCTTCTGAAGAAAATCTTGGACTTGCAAGGGCTAGTGGAGTAGTTATAAATGAAAAGGGAGAGATCATATTGTATTTTGTGAAGAACATAAGCCACAAAACATGTCATTTTGTAGAGGCAATAATTATGTATTAGGGGTATCTTCTCTTCAACTCTATCCAAGAAAGAAAATTTATTTTTGAGGGAGATTCACTAATCATAGTCAATATCCTTCTGGGAAATTATTGTTCCAATTGGTCTATTTATAGCATGATGGAAGAAATTATGAAAATATTAGGAGAACAAGATTCATAATAGATCATGTCTTCAAGGAAGTAAATAAGGTGGTAAACATTTTAGCAAACACAAGATTACTGCAAAATGTATTAACAATATGGAGAAGGAACTTTTCTCAGGAGCTCATCCAAATTGTTCGAAATGGAATTTTGACATAAATGTTTTTTATGCATGCATATTCAGGAAAAAGAGTCATTTATACACTCTTTCGATACTTTTAAGGGATTGTTTAGATGATTGAGATTCTTAGAGAAGCTTTTTCTCTTATAGTGATTAGGTTTTTCTTTAATATTTTTTGGCAAGATTTTTTTAAACCATATTCTTCTTTGAAATTGGTAGTAGATTACAGGATCTCAAAGACTTATATTTGTGAGGACTTGGTTTCTTAAGGTTTATCCTCTTTTAACTAAAGTTCATGTTGGGAAAGTTGAGTGGGATTTTAATTTTTTAACAATGATGGAGATGCTGAAGTTGACCTTAAGAAATTTGAACCTATTTATGTGGTGTATTGGGTTGCATCAAACTTCAATTTTTTTATCTTTGTTCAACTCATTATTTTCCTTGTCTTGCCATCCTTTTCCTTTAGTTTTTATGGCACTTTCCTAATGCTTTATTGAATTTTATTCTTTGGTTCCATATTTGGCATACCATAAGACACACAGCTGGTCACTAGACATGTGTATTTTTTGGCTTGGAGGTAGGCATAATAATGGTTGTTACATTCCTTCCATTGAGTCCTTTGTCTTTATCACATACTAGTCTAATTATTTATTTTTATTTTCATTCCCCTCTACATGGTAGTTTTTCCTTTTTTGGTGGTTCTTTATTAACACGTGTGATGGCTCTCGGTACTAAGATTGGACTATTGATAGATTTAGTTTGGAATATACTCTTATTTTATATTGTAAGTACCAAGGTTATTTCCTTGAGAAGGTTATAGCTGGCCTAAATGCATATTTTGATTCAATCTCTTTTCTTTTATGATTCATTTCAAGTGATTTCTACACTAAGCCTAAAAGGATTAATATCAAGGAGGATGAGATTAAGGGAGTTGAACCGTATACTATATAAGTGGATATGAACGTGCTAGATATTTAGGATCTTAATGGTCATGAGACTAATTTGGCTAGGTTGATGGCCTTTTCATGGAACAAATGAAGGGTGTAAGTTAATGGGGTGGACTTTGTTATTTCCATCCCACTTCTAGCTAAAATTTATGGATTTCTTGGTAAGGGAGATTGTGTGGATAGGAAAAAGCACTTCTTAGTCAATGAACTTGAGTTATTTGGATGCAAATTTGGTATGCTGAAGAGGTATCATAATGTACAAGATAAGTTTATTCAATGCACCTTGGGACCAGTTGATTATGGTGTTAATGGAATTATTCATCCCTGAGTGCAACAAATATGTTGTTAGGAGTTTTCACTTGGTGCTAGTTAACCGTATTAGGGGAAATAAACCCGTGAACATTTTGGTTTTTCTTTATAAGTACTTAGAAAAATGGCTTCAAATATTCAATATGGTAACACCTCCTTTCCTAATCACAAAGGGTTATTCAAATTGATTTTTAATTGTAATTTCCTGAATAACAATGCTATTGCTATGGTAAAAATAGGGTTTGGATCATTTATGAATTTGGATGTTGCTACATAGAAAAGAGGTTATCAATTCTTCTCTAGTTATTTTTGGGGAAGAGACTAATCCTAGGAATATTGGGAAATTTGGTTAGATGACCTAGTTGAGCCTCCAATGGATTCTAATAATGCAAAGAATGACTTAGATAGTTTAACTAAGAAGATCTTTGTGAAGGTGAGTATTGATCCAAAGTTGGAGGAGAATTCTCCTTTGAATTAGAACAAGATTTCTATCCCTAAAGCCTTACAAGGTAATATCACTCCCATCATGATTTTACTGGACTGGTTGATAGCAATAAATCTTCTTCTCTCAAGGAGGAGAAACAATTAAAGAAAATAAAGCCCTATTATTTAGATAGGCCAAATATAGACATGAAATAAATGAGGAGATCAGTGTGCTTAAAATACAAAGTAGAAAGAAGGCTAAAAACCTCCTAGGATTTTGATGATTCAGATGAGTTTTCTAAAATGATTCCTTCCCCTCTTTCTTGGAAGAGCTCTAAGTTATTGGGTACATTGGTAGCCAAGTGTAATATCTAGAAATAACATGTTGTGATCCCAACTAATCCTTATGACTCTATAAAATATTTAGTGTGAGATCTTAAGATATCAGTGAAGCTGACCATATTCTATGCAAATGAAATAGCATAGAAGCTAAAGTAGAATCCAAGTACTCCTGAGTTTGACCTTATCTACTTTTATGACTCTTTGCATGACTAGTTTCTAGTTCTATTTTGTTTTTATTGTTCTCTCTTGTTGGTATTTCTAGTCTTATTGGATCCCCTATATTTTATTTTTTACTTGGGATAGTTTCTCTTTGAAGGTTGTTATCTCTTTGATGGTTCTTCATTCTAGTTTTCTTGTTCTATTACAGTTTGGTTCATAATATAAAAGGTTTATGGGGATCCTTCCAAAACTAATATTTTTCAATCTAATCAAACAAAAAATCTGGTGGTTTTTATCTTCTTCTTAATTTGCTTCCAATTGGTAATATCATTTGGTTATGATTATTATAATTGGTCAAAAATTGTTGACAAAAATTGATAAAAAAATATTCTTTCTCTGAGTTTATATCTTGTTCAATATCCCTTGGGTAGACACTTGTCACAGAGTGACAAGTCATATTTAGGGTATCATAGAAACACTTCCAACTAGTTTTTGTAGCCACATGGTAATTTTGATCAACTCAGGTCCAAGTGACAGGTCCCAATCTTGTCCAATGCTAATATAGGAATGTTGTTTTCTATAGGTCACTTTGTTGTCCAATACCTAGTGAAAAATATCTTCATTAAACACTGCATATGACTATATTATTATGCAAAGAGTGGGCCTAAGACATACTCTTAGTTTTTCCAAAATCCTTTTCTATGATATAAGCTACAAAATCTTGTATTTTTGTTGCATCAACTTGACAAAATCTAGCATATTAGTTCTTTATTGCCTATCTTAGAAAAATGACTAGATTCTATCTACCTATGTAAATATTTATTCATATTTAACCCATCCAATAAAATTATTAATGCAATAAATATAATAATAAATATCCCATAGATGCAAAAAGGTGGTCAAAAGTCCTAAGAAATAAGGTATTTTGTGCCTCATCACTCTCCACAACCTAATTGGAGGTATGTCCTCATGCCTCATTGAGTGTTTTGGTAATGTGTAGTCCTGAGGCCCATCACCTGCCTGATTTGCTACCCTACATCCTCTATTACTCATGTTGAGGTCTATAAGGGAATCTGCTTAGGTGACTCTTTTGCTCTCATGAATATAGTTTTAGGGCCAAGAGTTTAGACTAGTTTCCATCTAATTCTAACTTCAACTAGCTACTCTTGCAACTACTCAATTTTTATGTTATTATTTTATAGCAAGCTCTATATCACTTTTAGCCTATTCTATAATTCCCATATAACCATTTTACCACTTCCAAATCCAATTCCTCCAAGTTTCATTCTACTAATGTGGTCTATGGACCTACTTTATTCTTAAATTAAAAAAGGGAGACTATAAAATAGGCACCTTCCTAGATATTTATATAGGTCTAAAGGTGGTTTAACTTCCAATGGTGTAGACTATGGTAGTTCCTCTTTAATTTTTGTCTCTTATGGCATGTCTTCCTAATTACCTATTATTATTGCATTTGATGGTACATTTCCCTACTCTTCTATAGTTGTTGTTTCTAAAGGTACACCTCCTTGCTTTTCTATGACTATTTTTTCCAATCACACATACTCTTTCTCTTCCAATAAAGTGGCATCATGTGGGACATCTTCTCCTTACATCTATTTATCATGTTTTTGTGTAGTTGGAGATTGTTCCTTATTTTTATCAAGGAATTTTACCTTAGCCTATGGGGTATGGATGAAATGCTAATGTTCTTGCAACTTCAACTAGCTAGTCTTTCAACTGCTCAATTTTTATGTTATTATTTTATAGCAAGCTCTCTATCACTTTTAGCCTATTATATAATGCCCATAAAACCATTTTACCCCTTCCAAATCTAATTCCTCCAAGTTTCATTATACTCATGTGGCCTATGGACCTACTTTATTCTTAAATTAAATAAGGGACACTATCAAATTAGCACCTCCATAGATCTTTATCTAGGTATAAAAGTGGTTTAACTTCCAATGGTGTATACTATGGTAGTTCCTCTACATTTTTTGTCTCTTATGGCATGTCTTCCTAATTACCTATTATTATTGCATTTGATGGTGCATTCCCCTACTCTTCTATAGTTTTTGTATCTAAAGGTACACCTTCTTGCTTTTCTATGACTATTATTTCCAATGACACATACTCTTTCTCTTCCAATAAAGTGGCATCATGTGGGACATATTCTTCATACATTTATTTGTCATGTTGTTGTGTAGTTGGAGATTGTTCCTTCTTGTTATCAAGGAATTTTATCTTAGCCTATGAGGTATGGATGAAATGCTAATGTTATTGTAACTTCAACTAGCTAGTCTTGCAACTGCTCAATTTTTACGTTATTATTTTATAGCAAGATCTCTATCACTTTTAGCCTATTCTATAATGCCCGTAAAACCATTTTACCCCTTCCAAATCTAATTCCTCCAAGTTTCATTCTACTCATGTGGCCTATGGACCTACTTTATTCTTAAATTAAATAAGGGAGACTATCAAATTAGCACCTCCCTAGATCTTTATCTAGGTATAAAAGTGGTTTAACATCCAATGGTGTATACTATAGTAGTTCCTCTACAATTTTTATCTCTTATGGCATGTCTTCCTAATTACCTATTATTATTGCATTTTATGGTGCATCCCCGTACTCTTCTATAGTTGTTGTGTGTAAAGGTACACCTTCTTGCTTTTCTATTACTATTATTTCCAATGACACATAGTATTTCTCTTCCAATAAAGTGGTATCATGTGGGACATCTTCTTCATACATATATTTTTCATGTTGTTGTGTAGTTGGAGATTGTTCCTTCTTGTTATCAAGGAATTTTATCATAGCCTATGGGGTATGGATGAAATGCTAATGTTCTTGCAACTTAGTAATGGATGCTTGGGTCATCCCCTTAAATTGTAGGTTAGAAAATTTTAATTCCCTAAGGCCTTCTAGTTTCTTAGGAGTAATCATTTTCATAATTTTATGGCTCCTTCTTTCTAAGGTTGCTAGAAAATTACATGCTAAGCCCCTTCTTGGTTCAAAAAAATTACAACTTAGATAATGACAACCATGTAAACTTTCTAATAATGATAAGGACTTCAGGTATATTATGTCCCCTAAAAATTTCAACTCCATCGCATAAATATTGAGTAAAATCTTTTACAAGCTTGGGATTATGCCCCTTTAGTCAACAAAAAAATTGTACCCAACCCACATGCTCAAAGATCCGCATAACGTTCTATTATTATAATCGCTTTGTAGTGTTCTTTTTTTCATATATGCACTTTTATCCCATATTATTTTCTTCTATTATCTACAAAACCTTGCTCTAGAATAATGGGTAAATTGTAGGCTAGAGGAGGATAATGATGATGATGCTTATGCATGGAAAATATGCCCTATCTACCCTTATTATCTTGTCATCATTCCTTAGAATGGTATGAATCTAGAAGTAGATCCTCATTCAACACGTGAGTGCCACTTGGATGGTATACAACTACTAGGGAGGCTTGAGAGCCACATCCAAAAGACATACACAAAAAATGAGTTTGAAATATCCTACGAAATATGGTTCCCACATATATGCATTCCTTTTTAGCATGGAGATCAACCAATCTCATATTGTCATTTTCTATGGAATCACACTAATGCCATACCTAACCTACCACTAAACCATTGTCACATGAACATCTTACATACTTAGCATGTCAAACACATCTTTTCCACATGAGCTTTATGATTATTACATGTTTGAGAAACCCCTATTTTATGTTGAGTGACATTATTTATTATCTAATTTTTTTATAGTCATTTGGATGAGTCTAACATCTGGCCAAGGGATAAGGAATAACTCATCATGTTGGCCAAATTAATTCAAATTCTTCAATCCCCCATGAAACATCCCTCTCATTCACCATAGGTTATGATATTGCTATGACTATGCAAAAATAATGAGATTAAATAAAGTAAAAGAAGAAAATATACCTTATTAGAAGAGATTGGTCATGATGCTTCGAAAGGGTAGGGACCTATGATTAAGTTTTGATAACATTAGGGTAAAAAATAAACTAAAAATAGAAGGGCATATATCAAAGAACAAGTATATATTTTTAAAATTACTTGTTTATCTGTTATTATTATTTAATATAAAGAACCACCATTTCTGGTTTTCAATTCACTTCTACCCTAGTTGTGTCCCAAGGGATTTTCACAACTAAGTTTTATTTTCAAGACTATTATACCAAAAACTGGTTTTCATACCAATATTGACCCAATGGTTCCCCCAAGGGTGGTTTCACCATCAAATATTTTTTTAACATAATAGGACACAATAAATTTTCCTTTATAGTGGGAGATGAAGTATCCTCTACTAGATATGTGTCATATTGTGAAAGTAAATAGGTAGAAAAATCTTCATTTGTCATCAATTTTTATATAACTTGAGCCAATATCCATTTACAACCATCTTTATTATTTATCCTTCCATAGGTATTAATCATATTGTGTCATTATCAAAAGCATATACAATATCATACTATGTTAGCCATCTAGTTTGGATCTTTCCATTGAAATCAAGGTAATGCAAATCAAACAAGAGATCCCAGTCACTTGGCTTGTACTCCTTGGTTTTTATGTTCTTGTCATGCCATACTTTCTACTATTGTTGAATAACCTCCATATAGTGAAGGGTGTCCATTTTTATATCATCAAGTGAATTCAACTACAAGATACTTTCTTTTTGTAACTATGATAACTCAATACCCACATCAAGTGCAATGCATAAAGTTTTCAATTCATATTCAATTTGTAAAATGATTTTTTTATAAACTAGTTCATATGTGGTGGGTCTAATAATAGATTTCCAAGTGATATTATAAGACCACATAGCTTCAGATAATCTATTAGCCTAATATTTTCTATGTGTAGCTACCATTTTTTTCAAAAAAATTTCTAATTCCCGATTGATAACCTCTACTTGTTCATTGTCTTGTGGGTGATAAGGTGAGGATTTATGTGTTTCAATTAGCAGTGTTCCATCAATGAATGAACAACATTCGATGCAAAATAGAGTCCCTAGTCTAACACAATCTTGTGATGGGTATGAAAGTACTAAAATATATGCTCATATTAAAAGTTATCTATTTATTCCTCTTGCATATATTAAAGAGCTACTACATCAGCCCATTTAGTCACATAGTCGCTACACACTAAGATGTGATGTTTTTCCTTTTGATGGAGGATTAATTAGTCCTATAAAATTGATGCCATACTTTGTTGAGTGATACATATTTACCATGAAATTCATTAAGTACTTGAGTTGCATCATCTTTATCTAGACATCTTATATAAATCCCTTCATGATTTTTTTGTACAATATACCTGATTTTGTCATAAAGTTGGCACTCTTTAAATGCAATGCTCTTTTTTGAGTAGCATTGGAATGGTCTGGGTATTTATTATTCAATAATTAGTACATAATATATTTGTACCATTCATCAGTTGTGATATTATACATATAATATTGTTGGTAAAGGATTTGAGGTTCAATTCTAGCTAATGTTCTACTTAGTCCTTGACCTCTATATATTTTCATATGTTGGATTTCTAAGTCAAATTCTTGTAATGTTGTCATCTGTTTGTCTCTTATTTCTCCTAATTAATTTTGCATTAACATGGTTTTAATAATTGGGTCTAGAACAATAGAAAATATTTAATATGTCATTTATAATGCTTGAATTTATTTACTACCTTTACAAAAGAAAATGTGTGTTTGTCTATAACTATATATTTTAGTTGAGCATCTTCTAAAGAAGAAATCATAAAGGCTATCGGTATTTCTTTATTATTTTTATTTTTTTGTGTTAAGAAACTAGTCGTAGAATTTCCAGAAGCGAATGAATAGATATAAAATGGTTGGGTATAATTTTGATTCACTAAAAATAGAGCATTGGATATGGCATATTTAATTTCTTGAAATGTTGTTTGGGCTTCAGAATTTCAATTAATGTTAGCATATTTCTTAAGAATATAATTTTGTGTTCTAACTATTTATGTAAATCTTGAGATGAATTTTCTATTGAAATTAATCTTTCCAAATAATTATCTGAATTATTTTTTACTACCTGGGAGAGGAATTTTCCATATAGCCTCTACTCTTTTAGGGTCTGCAAAAATACCATCTTTAAAAATAACATAGCCTAAAATTTTTCCTTCAATTACTCCAAAAATGCACTTCATAGGGTTCAATTAGATACTGTATTCTCTACATTTTTGGAATACTTTTCTTAAATCACTGATATGATTAGCTTGAAAACATTATAATATCATCAACATAATTGACTATACATTTACTACTTAGATATTTAAAATCATAATCCATTGCTCTTTGAAAAGTACCACCTGCATTAATTAATCCAAAGGGAATTCTCCTATAACCAAAGGATCCCCATTTAGTGGTAGATGCAATATTTATTCTATCATTCAAATCTATCATAATATGGTTATATCTATAATATCCATCTAAGAAAGACATCATTTCATATCCATTTACCATTTGTAAAATGCAATCTATGGAAGGCATAAAATAATTATCTTTTTAAGAATCCTTATTAAGATTCCTAAATTCAATATATAGGTAATTTCTCCAGTTTTCTTATGGATAGGTACTATATTAGCTACCTAGGTGGAATGTCTAATGGTAAGATAATACATGTGTCTAAGAGCTTTTAAATATGCTTCTGAAGAAGGGATTCTAACAATGGATTGACAAGTCTAATAGGGATAGTATGAGTTATAATTTTTTAATTATATATTTTTTGATCTTCATATCTCCAAGATATGGCATCTCTATAATATTTAAGAGCTTGTATTATTCCTTCTCTTTCCTGATTAGTGCAAGCTTTTCCTATTAAAAAATTATGAAGATTTTCACTAGTCCCTATATTTATTGTATTATATGTTTTATCTTAAAATACAAATTTACTACGTTTATTATTTTTATAGTCTATATAAAAAAATATTTCTAGAGAAACCATACCTTTGGGTATTTTATTAATTTTTAGAATTACCTCATTATCATCTTCATTTATTATTTGTTTTTCAAAAATTCCAAAAAATTTCATGATATCTTGTATATGTTTATCACTTTCAAACACTTGAAAATTATGTATATCATCTAGAATATAAAGAAAGACTACTAATTCTATGGAAATTTCTTACCTTTTGTTATCCATGGGTTTTAGTGTACTTGCTACCACTACCAAGGAATTTGTAATTCTATTACTATTTCTAATAACTAGCTTAATATTAAAGGCATGGAATTCATTAATTAAATCTCTTAGTCTATTCCTATAATATATTGACCTTTTATCTTGGAAAAATTAACTATCAACTTAGAGTCCCCTAGAACTTTTAAGCACTTAATATTGTCTCTTAGAGCTAATTGTAGTCAAGATATCAATTCTTCATATTTTCTAGTGTTGCAGGTACAAGGAAACTATAATCTATAGGATGCTAGACAAGATTTTCCTTTGGGGATAATTAGATCAACACCTTATATACTACCTTGCTTGGATTTTTATCCTTCAAAATTAAGAATCTAGACTATATTATCATGTTTATTTTGTTTACTCGATGATATTTTACTTTTAGATTTATCAGTGATTTGTTTAGACTCAATGGTATAATCTCCTAATTCTATTTTATTATAAAGAATTTTATTGACCTATTATAGTCTATAATAGGATATTTAAGTCTATGTTATCTTTACATTCTAATTTGGTTTGCAAATCCTCACCAAGGCAACCACATGTGAGATAAATCAATGGCTATATATCTATTTATATTTCTATACCAATCCCTACTTACATATTTGTCTATGATATTTACTACTTGAATATCTACATAATATTGTATTCTTGAACTACAACTCAATTGGAAGGGACAAGATTCAAATCCAATTTTTGGAAAACACTATGCGACATGATGTTACTTGAGGCTCCTATGTCAACAATACGATTCTACAAATTCTTGTTAGAATATTTTAATGTGCACTTTACCTTTTTTCTCATTTGCACTTTATCTTTTTATCTTATGTGCACTTTATATTTTTATCGTATGTGCACTTTTATCCATTATCTCATTCATATTTTGTCTTTTGCATATCACATGGATTGATCTATGTGAGGTTATAGAGATCATGACACTTATCATAATCTCACACTATCTTACTACCTATATATATGTATTGACTATTCATCAATAAAGTGTGACCTTCCATTGTGGTCCAACATTTGGTATCAGAGTAGGTTCTTTTTCTGCCCTGCAGTCTTGGGGGATCCTTAGGTTGAGAAGTTTATGGAGTGACGGAGTATGATCTCCATTGTATAATGGATCAGAAACCAGAAACTCCATTGTGAAATCATTTTTTGTAAGGAGGATCTGATGTGTTGCTAAAACAATTTTGCTAAAAATTTAAGAATAGGGCTCAAATTCTTGCCACCCCATTGTAGTCGTAGGTCCCCCACTACAACCTATCCAGTGTACGTAGATATCGACGTCTATTTTTTTCTACTGTTATAAATGCACAACACTATATGGAGATAAAATCTCGTATTGGCCACTCCTGAGTGGTTAATTTTGGCCCTTTCATGGCCACACCACATCCAACAATGGCTATTATGAAGCCATCACCTATTACTCCCCACAACTTTGATGTAATCTTCATGAATTTTTTTCTAGATCTCATCCTAGCAGAATCTCCTTGCACAGTTCAGTGAAGCTCTACGTGACTATGATATTGGTGGTTGGATTTAGTGTTCACAGCTAGTGCATCCATAGTGTATTACCAAATATCACCTCGTGCAATCCTCACTGCTTCCCGATATTATCTTCATTATTGTAGATCCATTATTAGGACCCTTGTGTTTAATGCACACCTCTTGTGCTCAATTCAAAATTCCTCTTGTTCATGGCATCATAATTTTAGGTTTTAAAAAACCACACATATTGAAATGCCCATCTACTACACATAACCTATGGTGATGAAGTGATTGGACCATTGTTATCTATCTACTCGGCTGATAGAATCTATATCCATGCACCAGTTGAAGAAACGTTTGTGTTGTGCTCGCTTGGAGCCTTGACACAACTCGGTCTGCTCTCACATAGTAATTTCACCATCATCAGTTCAATTAGAGTGCTAGATCATTCAAAGTGAAGCTTTCCCAAAGATTTTTTTTAATGGAGATATTTTTAGTTGCGGCTCTAGTTTTACCCATATGTACAATTTTTCCATTGTTGTTTTTCATTGCAGAAGTATAGTGCATTTTGAACACCAAAAAAGTGGTTCCTCACACTGTTAATTGACCTCAACAACCCAAACTAGTGAAAATTCTTTCTTTTCTACAAATTTTTTGGTTTGATTTGATCCGACGTGCCAGATTACGTAGTATAGTTTTATTTGTCCATTTTTGAGGCCTAGTTTGAAATTCTTGTTTTCTAGTCATCTTCGGCATTGGAAATAAAGCATTGGAGGTTTCCTTAACCACGTGCAGTGTGGTGGAATTATAGTGAGTTGCTATTTGCCATTGTCCTTATTGAGTGCATGAAATGAAAAATGATGCAGCACCATTCAAACACTGCTCCTTTGATATCTACAGTCCAGATGATGGTTGTTCTGAAGGTGTTCATGTGCTTAAAACTTCCTAGTAGTTGAAATATCTGACGTCCTCCCTAGAGAAGAATCACAACATCAATAATGAAATGATTTTTTTTAATACTATTTTTTGACTCTTATTGTGCTACGCAAGAAAAAAATTATTTCTGGTGGGAAAAATATTTTTTCTGATGTTGTTGTAGATTGCAGAGGCCCTAAGATATAAAATCATTTCATTTTTTTGCTTGGAAAAAGTTTGAAATGATGGGATTATTGTTTCTTAATGAGGACTATTCCACTAAAGATCTTGTGCTACATGAATGGTTGAGTGCTCTCCACCTACATCTACCATCAATTGTATTCAACACCAATCCATCACCAAAGGACCCACAAGTGGAATTGTTTATTCCTGTCATTGAATACAACCACGTTCTAGATTTTTTAATCAATCTGCACATATTTTTCCTTTCTTTAATAGTGGACAAACATAAAAGTTTTTTCTATATTAATAAGTGAGAAAAAGAAACCTTAATTTTCATGTACGGGTAGCCATCATTGAATGCATTGTGGAGCATTTTTAAAACCATATTATTTTAAAAAGGGGATTTGTTTGTTTAAAAGCAGCTTGGTTGATATTTTAATTCCATCTTTGGAGGTTTGTTTTCTAGAATTTTTTTTATAAAAACTCCCAATTTAAGCATTTTATAACAGAGTAGTACTCGTATGGGTGACCACTTGGGAAGTTTTGGAGCTGCACCAACTTAGAGGGACATCATTTCGTTTGCATTTTTTTGAACCCCTATCTTTCACAAGTATACCTTTATATATACTTGTTGTTAATATTTTTCTGAGCTAAATCCATCGGTGCTGTCATTTTTCAATTTTGAGACGATTTGCTATGCAAAATTGTGGTTCAAAACTGACCTTGTAAAATAGAGTGCATTTTTAGTTGTATCCACCACTCTTGGGTAGAACATTTGGCAAACTTGAGGGGAGCTCTTTTTTATGTCATTGGGGGATTGTTAGGCTCATTTATTCATTATACTTGGCCAATTTGGAGGAACTTAACTCATTGAAATATTTGAAATTATATCACATTTTAAGGCATCATTGGAGTCTATATTTTAACCATATCGTTAATACAATCATCATCAAAGCGGTGATTTAGTATCTCTTGTCCCTTTCTTGTGGAGTATTTTATTTTGGAATTGTATTCGCCACATTGTGTTTGGTTCTTGCCTCTCCTCACTTGTGCTTGTCCTTCAGTTTAAATCTTGTTATAACCCTTGCATGTCTTTGGGGTTTATTTCATTGTAATAAAGTGTATTTTCCTTTCCATATACACACTTGAATTTTGGCACATTAATTATACAAAATATACAAGCAAGCAAGCCCACAAGTACCATTGTCACAACACCTAAGTACTTGACTCTTTAGCACATCCATTGTGAACATCATTCTCAAGTACACAAGAAAGAAAATTATTGTAATAAGAAAAAGCTCACCCCCATTTCACTTCTTACTCTTCTTGGTTGTGATAGGTCACATGTGTTCAAGTCTTCCTCCCACTGTTGGAAACACTTGTTGATTCAGAGTGGAAGAACTAGGTGAACCCTCCACACCTTGTGGATTTTAAGTGGTGTACCCTAGATTCTTTTGAGGGCCTTTTCTTGGCACTTGTGTTCCTCATTACTTCCTTGATTGAGCTCCCTCCTCTCTTACTCCTTTTCTAATCATGACATCCACAAATAACCTAAGTGGTCTCACATAAAATCTTCATGGAGCTAACACATATGTAAATTAGAAATTCATATTAATAGTGCATGGTATGTGGGACTATGTTAGAGATAGAGCAAAAAATGAAGCAACATTAACTCCACCTATAGATGCCACAACTAAGGCATTAATTGAAAATAACTCTAACATAGAATTAAGCTTAATTTAACTCTCTACTGGGATTCAATGCAGATAATCTATAAGGTTGCAAATACACAAAAAGAAACATGGGATGCATTAAATAGACTATTTGATAGGCCTAATGAGGATAAAATTTTACATTTGAAGCATAAATTGTAAAATATTTGTATGAAAGGTTCACTTACTGATTACCTTATGGAAATACAGTCTATTAGGAATGATTTATTAGTTGCTGGTTTAAATCTTCATAATAATGAGTTAGTTCCAGTCATGTTGAGAGGTCTCCCTTCTAAATTTCATGCCTATACTACCATGTTAAATCTAAGTGGCAAAACAACGAATGCATCACTTGAGGAGATTGAAGTTATCCTTAAGAAATATGAGCAAACCCTTATAAAATATGGAGGATTGATTCTATATCAACATCCTTTCCCACCAAGGCATATTTAAAACATAGACCCAATAGGGGTCCACAATAATAGCATCAAAATCAGAGAGGGGGATAGAGATATAATCAGCCATATTAGTAGCAACCTCATCAACAACAGCCACAATAGTCCAACACCAACCACATTAGCAGCCACATCAACAATCAATATGGGAATTAATACCACCTTAATAAAATCAATCTAATAGAAGACCTCAAAATCATAGGCCTCCTAGTCATACCAATAACCAACAAGGGTGTGATTATTTTGGCAAACTCAATCATAATGCCACTAATTGTTATCGCAAATAAAGAGATCAAAGGGATTAACAAGCTCATAATATCAATATATTGTATGTAGCTAATCATATCGGTGTTGAATATAAATATTGTTGGTATGTTGACTTAGGGACAGCCAAACACACAAAAAGAAGAAAGGATTGATTGACCAAGCTTCAACCTGCCTATAACTAATCCATTACTTTTGGATATGAAAATGCTCTTCCCATTGAATATGTAGGATAAGAACCACTTGCTTTACACAATGGGAAGAATGTTCCTTCTATAGATGTATTATATGTACCTAGCCTTAAGACAAGTCTCCTTTCTATTGGGTAACTTACAAATAAGGGTTACATTATCTTCTTTGATATAGACAAGTGCTATATTAAGGAACCAAATGACTATGTCAAAGCCATGGGTATCAAGAATGATGGTGTTTGCTATCTTGTTACCCAATCTATAACCAAACACTCTTTGCATACAAATATTAATTTCTCTTTTGAGTATATATGGCATGAAAGAATGGGTCACTTGAATTTTCATAATCTTTGAATTATGACAAGAAAGGGTTTCGTAAAAGGACTTCCTCACCTTAGGGATTCTAAATATTTTTGTGAGCCATGTGTTATTACCAAACATCATAGACATCCTTTCAAGTTAGGAAAGGCTTGGAGAGCCAATAAACCATTACAGTTGGTACATTTAGATATTTGTGGTCCAATGTATGTTAAATCTCATACTTGACCTAGATATTACATCATCTTTATTGATGATTACAACAGGAAATTTTGGATTTATCTCATTCAGTAGAAATGGCAATCCCTTGATACATTCAAAGACTTCATGGCACTTGTAGAAAGGGAAAGTGGCTATCAAATCAAAACATTAAGGTCATATAATGGTGGAGAATATATTTCCAAAGCCTTTTTTATATTTTGTAAGAATCATGGCATAAGGAGGCAATTCACAACTCCTTATACACCTCCGAAAAATGGAGTATCTGAAAGGATGAGTCAAACAATCACAAATAGGGCCAAATCAATGCTACTTGCTGCTAAGTTACTAAACACATTCTAGAGGGAAGTTATTCTTACTACTGCCTACTTGACTAATAGGTCATATACTAAGGATTTGAATGATATCACATCAGAAGAAGTATGGAGTGGAATAATTCCTTATGTGGTCCATCTCAAAGTTTTTGAATGTGTTACCTATGCCCACATTCCTCATAAAAATAGAAGGAAATTTGATGATAAGATCAAAAAATGTGACTTTGTTGGCTATAGCGATACTGCCAAATCTTATAAGTTATTTTATCCTTTTTCCAAGAGGATCTTTCTCTCTAGGGATTTTGCTTCCAATGAGTATACCCCTTCTAATCCTCCTCCTATGGCCTATAATTTTGAACCAATTTATGAAATCGTTTCTCCTTTTGCACAAACCATCTCATCTAGTCCTTCTTCTTCCCTCACACATCAAAATGTTCCTCAATATCAAGATCTCCCCACTAATGATCCACGCCATTCTTCCCCTCCAACTCCTCATCCATATAATGATAATGCCACATCATCCAATCCTTTACCTAAGTGGGTCCAATCTACCATAGATGAAGCCCAAAGTCACTTACCCACTTATACAGGTAAAAGGCCTTCTACCCTAAGACACCAAGTAAATTATGGCCTCGTGTCCAAAGTCCTTAGCTAACCCAAACCTGTTGTGTTCTCCTTCACAAAGACCCCCAATTTTGGGGACCCATTGAGAAATTTTTGAAATTTTATTGTTATGTTGTTGGTTGGTTTTGATTGTTTCAGGTATTGGTATGATGTGGAAGAATGGGGTGGTTTATTATTTCTTATTTTTTTGGTCTTCAATTTCAAATGTTCTTTTAAAATATATTTTTTTAATTAATTAAATTATAAAATTTTATAATTTAATATATTTAAAATGGTTATTTTATAAACTTGTTTTAAATTAATTAAATTATAAAGTTTTATAACTTTATAATTTAATATATTTAAAATTGTTATTTTATAAACTTGTTTTAAATTAATTAAATTATAAAGTTTTATAACTTTATAATTTAATATAGTTAGAATGGTTATTTTATAAATATGTTTTAAATTAATTAAATTATAAAGTTTTATAACTTTATAATTTAATTATATTTAAGAAGGTTATTTTATAAATGTTTTATATTCTAATTAATATTTGTCTTGTTGGTAGGATTATTAAAGTATGTTGAATAGAGGATGTGTTCGTGGGTTTCATTGGCATGTCTTAACTTTAATTTTCGAATGCCAATGAGGAGAAATATTAAATCCTTTGAAAAAGGCATTGGTGACATTAGGGTTTTGTTAAGAATTCATTTTTACAACTATATGGAAACCATAATGGAATGGGAAAGAACCAACCATATAATGAATTATTCAAACTATAAATGGAGAATGAAAAGCCAAGAATAGGGTCGGACAATTGCAGGGAAAAGGAAGGAAAAGGTGAAAGCGAAAGATCTACAGAGATTTGGATTTACAAAGATTTCAGAGGCTTTATTGTAAGATCCAATAATTATATCAAATTATTTTTGTTCAGATATGCGTGAATACGGTATTTGATTTTAATTAAATGATTTGATATAGTTTTAATTTAAATTTTCATTGAAGATAGCACCATTTTTATTGTCGTACTGTGTGATTGTTGGTTGGCATAAATTTGGTTTTAAGGTTTTGTGCATTCCATTATGTAGTTATTTGTTCGAGATTTACTTTATTTCCCTTACTTTAAACTTTTGAAATTTATTTCATATTAAATTTGCAAGCATTTAACCTAGTTTGATTTTATAAAGTTTAACTTTATAACTAGGTTTTAAATTTATTTATTATTCAAATATTAAATTTAATTAATATTTGAATAAATAAATTTACCGAGGATAAATGATTATTTGGGTTCCAACTTTAATTTCATAAAGTTGAGAATTCATAATTGATATCTATTTACATTAAAGATTTTGGTTTATTATAGTTTTATTTCAAATTATCAAAGGATCCAAACTTTACATTTAAGATTCATATTTATTCTCAAATATTTAATTCAATAAATATTTGAGAAATAAATATCATGAAAGAGAAATTTTTATGAACTTTATTTTCATATCATAAAATTTAAAAGTTCATAGATAAAATTTACATTAAACCCTATTTCCATAATTATTAAGGTTCAAAACCTTATAATTAGGGTTTAATTATTTTCACATTTGTTCATTCTTCAAATATTTAAATTTCAATTTCATATTTGGATGAACAAATATTTATATTAAATAAAACCTTAAATTTTGAATATTATAAAGTTCAAACTTTATAATTAAGGTTTATATTTAATTAATTTTATTAAAGTTTCATAAACTTTGATTTTATTAAAGTTTATTGAATTTTAATGTTAATTAAAATGCTAAATTAAAATCTATTTCAAAATCCTTTGAAGCATTTTAATTAACCGTTGTTTTGAGGTTATAGAATAAGTTTGCATAGTTTTCAAGATTAAACTCAAAAGGTAAATTTATTTATTATTCATTAGAGAGAGAATTTGATTAAAGGATGCATAGCACATGATGAATTTAAAGTTAATTACCTGAATTCCAGGCCCCTTGTTATCAGTTACTTGCAAACCATTGAGATTGTTCAAGCACTTATTTTAATACATATGCATGATACATAAAAATATTAAGTGAAAGAACCTTGGAGAAATACATTTTCTTTGCAAGAGAGGATTTCAATCCTAATTGTAGGGTGATTTTGTAATTGGAAAAAATCATACCTCAACAGAAATGGTGCTAGAAGGAGGGCCTGAAAGGTAATATTTTTAATTTTTTAGCATGTGCAATTAGTTATTTAAAAAAAATGATTTTTTTATCGATTTATGTTGCATTAATGTTAATTTGTCATAAATTCAAAAATTAGGTTATGATTCAATTTTTGTGAATTTTTCATACATAGCCTTGCATATTAAAACTGGTTCAATGGCAGAAAATGATTTACCCTATTATAAGCATGATGGAATGATTATGGTAGAAGAATATATTCATGCATACAAAAATATTATGTTTCATTTTCAAATTATGCAGGAAGATGTTCTCTGTAGAATGTTTCCATACACATTGGATGAAGTTGCTAAAGATTGGTTTATCAATTTACCTGTAGGTTCTACCACTTCTTGGAATCAACTAGAAACAACGTTTCTTGAATATTTTGGAAAATTGGTTGACATAGATTTGTTATCAAATCAATTTTCCTCTATCTATAAAAAACCTGATGAAACCATGAGTCAATTTAATGATAGGTTTCATAAGTTGTATACTAAAATAGAGACACATTTTATCATTTCAGAAGAAGTTGTTCAAATATACTTGGAAGCTTTAGATCATTTTACTGTTAAGTTGTTAGAAAAGCTTCTTAAAGATTTATGCTTGTCTAACGCTTATGGTGGGGCAATAGTTGTAGAACAATGGTTGATTTCAGGAGGAATTGATGTGGGTAAGTTATCATTACTTAACCCTAAGGTTTCAAATCAATTACCACTTATGAGTCATGATACACATTTTTTGACACCATCGAATGAAATTGAATGTCCTAGTTTTTCAACCACTTTTGATATTGTCCAAGAAGAAGTAGAAGTTTCAAATCCAATATCCATCAATGAGGATTGTAGTAATCAAGTTTATCAAAATGTAGAAATGCATGAGTCTTCAGATATTGGAGGAGTTTTAGATCTAACTAGCTTTGAAACATATGATAGAATGGAATCTTCTATAGAGTTGAATGAAACAATTAAAGCTCCAAAATTGAAAGATTCTAGAGGTATTTTCATTATGACTGATCATAAAAGTTTATTACTTGAGGAAGATGAATTTTTTATTGAAGATAAATTTTTTGAAAGTGATGAAAGTGAATTTGAAAAGCATTCGATTGTTGAATTTACAAAGTGTGAAGAAGTGGTTGAACATCACTCCCTAATTTTAGAAGATGATTATTGTTGGTGGAATAAATGGGAGGATTTTACCTCTCTTTCTAATGAAGTACTTGCTTCACCTAAAATGCAGGACAAGTTGCAAAGGTTAATTCTACAACTTAAAATAAATAGTGATCAAGCATAGGAACAGATGCATCAAGATGCATATCTTGATAAATATATAAATCATTCTCATGAGACAAATATCAAAGATGCTAAAAATGATATTCTTTTAGACAGTGAAGAAGTCCTAGAATGGACTAGTTTTGAAACACATGATAAATCAGGACCTTCCATAAATTTGGATGAGATCATTGAAAATGATGATCAAAATTTTTAGTATCCTCAAAATAATGATCAAGAAGAAATTAAAGAAGGGATGCAATCTCATCAAATATTTCAGGAAGATGATTATTATAATGGTTGGGGAAGATATGAGGAATTATTTGTTTCTAATTATCCTACTGATGAATTTTCCATTTCACTTGATATGCAGGATGTTGAAACCTCTATCTTGCGTGAAGATCTGGCAATTTCTATTCAACTGGAAAATGATGTGTTAATTTCAAAAATAGAGAGGGTTCCAAGATTTGATCATTTTGAACATGAGTTTGTGGAACATATTTTTGAAATAGAAAAAATAAATGGTAAAATTTTCTTATGATTCATCTATTTTAGATGAAGAAGAGGTAAATTATTTTATTTCATTCTCAAATACTGAAGATTTGTGTGAAAGTTTTCATGATTGTATTGAATATTCAAATGAAGAAAGTTCATGTATGGCTAACAAAGAATTAGAATTTCCTATTCATCTTAAAGAAACTATTACTTTGTTTGATCAACAAGATTTATGGTTTGAAAAATATGGACATATTCTTGATTGGATGCCTAATTTTGATACTTTTGAAAAATAGGTCATTGATGAAGGAATACGAAATGATGATGATGATGATAGAGACTATGAAGAGAAAGAAAATATTATAATGGCTCATCAAGTAGTGGTAAATGAAAGTATACAAAAGGTAGAATATTATCCACTATGTCTAAACATTCAAGAATTAGGTAAAATTTTGCATAATCATTTATTGGATTTTGATATTATTTATGATGAGATGCCATTGGAAGTTGATAAAGAAATAGAGTGGATTCCTATTTCCACTACAAATAAGTTTGCATTGCTAAATTAAAAAGAAGATATGCTTGAATCATTGAACCAAGTTCATCAACAATTAACAATTCAATCTAGGATACAAAACTATAATGATTCTTATTTTGTAAATATCCTAGATTCTTGTAAATTGTTACATGAATATGATTGGCCTAAAAACATAGATGATGATTTTGCTTTAAAAATTTTAGAAGTTGCTTCTTATTTGAAAGAAATTTTATATGCTTGTGAAAATGAGAAATTAAGTCAAAGTGATGAATCAAGGTTTGAAATTCCCATCTTGTTGAATAAGCATAAGATCATGGATGAATCAAATCTTAAACATGGAATTGCTTATAAGTTTGAATCAAATCAGTGGGGTGTGAAAGGCAAAATGAAGGTTGCATTGTTTGACTTAATCTTGTTTTGGTTGGATTTATGTAAAGCTTGGAATGCAAATCATGTTATATGTCTTTTAAGGTGTGCCAATCGAGTTTGGGATCTAGGGAAGTGATAGCATAAATTTAGCATCATTTTGTATATAGTGTATATTTTTGTAAATAGTTTTTTTTTGGTTTTTTGTGTTCTTGTTTTGTTTTAGTACATAACTTTTTGTTTCGTGAAATTTTGTTTTTTGTTGTCTTGATAGTATTTTCAAGTTTAGGGAGCAAGTTCTTACTTGCTTATTTGTTTTTTTTGTATATAATTTGTTGTTTTGTGAATTTTTGTTATTTGCTTGTTTGTTGATATTTTGGTTTTGTGAAATCATTGGATGTGTTTCCATTGTTGTTTTTGAATAATACTGGCTTATGCCACAGTTTTGGTATTCAAGTTGTCATGTTGTTGTTTGTGAGAGTTTTGGTATTGTTTCTTCTATTGAGGTAGTTGTGGTAGTTACAATAAATACTTGATGATTTTGTTTGGTATTTGTTCTTGTGTCATTTAGGACAAAATTACCTATTTTGAAAGTATGCAAAACCTGAAGAAAAGGGAAAATGAGATGTTAGTATATATCTTCATGAATTTGGACTAAGATAAGGAAATTTGAAATATTAGAATCATATTGCAAAAGCTTCACAAGTACTACAAACACATTAAGGAATATCTTTTGAAATTCTGGAAGTATGAAGTTGTCAGTTTTGCAAATTAAGGTGAAAAATCTTATATACTCTTTCAGCCTTACCTGATCTCTAACCCAAATGGTAGGTGGATTTTGTTTGCAAAGTACCATATTATTGGATTTAAAAAAAAAGGAGAAAAAATGATGAATACGAAGAAAAGTAAAGTCAAATCTGTCACCATTAATTAGATAACCTTCATCGGAGCTATAGACGCTCATCTGGTAGTGAAGCTATGTTTAAAATAAAAGGGAATGCAAAATACAAAATGCACCTAATATATGGGAGATTCAGATAATCTCTACCGGGGCTATAAACGCTTGGCTGGCAGTAGAGCAATGTCTGAAGAGAGCCAGGTGGAGGTATACTTCAAAGAGAAAATATTCATAACCTAAATGCAAAACTAACAATGGAAAGTTGAACGGTTTCAAGGATATAGAATGAATCACTTTACACACACCAAGCAAATGCTAGTGATTCTATTGTTTCATGTTGAATTGGTCTATTCACATTCTCTAGATATTATTGATGCTCATGGTTCTAATATTTGGGTTTTTGTTGTTTTCAGAAGTTGGGTTCTTAAGTCCTAAATATCCAGGGATATTTACCAGTAGAGTCACCATTTGTTGTGACGTCCTTCACAACGACCCCAAATTTTGGGGACCCACTGAGAAAATTTTGAAATTTTATTATTATGTTGTTGGTTGGTTTTGATTGTTTCAGGTATTGGTATGATGTGGAAGAATGGGGTGGTTTATTATTTTTATTTTGTTGGTCTTTAGTTTCAAATATTATTTTAAAATAAAATTTTTAATTAATTAAATTATAAAATTTTATAATTTAATATATTTAAAATGGTTATTTTATAAACTTGTTTTAAATTAATTAAATTATAAAGTTTTATAACTTTATAATTTAATATATTTAAAATGGTTATTTTATAAACTTGTTTTAAATTAATTAAATTATAAAGTTTTATAACTTTATAATTTAATTATATTTAAGAAGGTTATTTTATAAATGTTTTATATTCTAATTAATATTTGTCTTGTTGGCAGGATTATTAAAGTATGTTGAATAGAGGATGTGTTCGTGGGTTTCATGGACATGTCTTAACTTTAATTTTTGAATGCCAATGAGGAGAAATATTAAATCATTTGAAAAAGGTGTTGGTGACATTAGGGTTTCATTAAGAATTCATTTTTTACAACTGTATGGAAACCATAATGGAACGGAAAAGAACCAACCATATAACAAATTATTCAAACTATAAATGGAGAATAAAAAGCCAAGAACATGGTCAAACAATAATAGGGCAAAGAAAGGAAAAGGTGAAAGCGAAAGATCTACAGATATTTGGATTTACAGAGATTTTAGAAAGCTTTATTGTAAGATCCAATAATTATATCAAATTATTTTTGTTTAGATATGCGTGAATACGGTATTTGATTTTAATTAAACAATTTTGATATAGTTTTAATATAAATTTCCATTGAAGATAGCACCATTTTTATTGTCGTACTGTGTGATTGTTGGTTGGCATAAATCTGGTTTTAAGTTTCTGTGCATTCCATTATGTAGTTATTTGTCCAAGATTTACTTTATTTCCCTTACTTTAAACTTTTGAAATTTATTTCATATTAAATTTGCAAGCATTTAACCTAGTTTGATTTTATAAAGTTTAACTTTATAACTAGGTTTTAAATTTATTTATTATTCAAATATTAAATTTAATTAATATTTGAATAAATAAATTTACCGAGGATAAATGATTATTTGGGTTCCAACTTTAATTTCATAAAGTTGAGAATTCATAATTGATATCTATTTACATTAAAGAGTTTGGTTTATTATAGTTTTTATTTTAAATTATCAAAGGATCCAAACCTTACATTTGAGACTCATATTTATTCTTAAATATTTAATTCAATAAATATTTGAGAAATAAATATCACGGAAAGGAAATTTTTATGAACTTTATTTTAATATTATAAAATTTAAAAGTTCATAGACAAGATTTACATTAAACCCTATTTTCATAATTATTAAGGTTCAAAACCTTATAATTAGGGTTTAATTATTTTTACATTTGTTCATTCTTCAAATATTTAAATTTCAATTTCATATTTGGATGAACAAATATATATATTAAATAAAACCTTAAATTTGAATATTATAAAGTTCAAACTTTATAATTAAGGTTTATATTTAATTAATTTTATTAAAGTTTTATAAACTTTGATTTTATTAAAGTTTATTGAATTTTAATATTAATTAAAAATGCTAAGTTAAAATATATTTTAAAATCCTTTGAAGCATTTTAATTAAATATTTTTTTGAAGTTGTAGAAATAAGTTTGCATAGTTTTCAGGATTAAACTCAAAAGGTAAATTTATTTATTATTCATTAAAAGGAGAATTTGATTGAATGATGTTTAGCAAATGATGAAATTAAATTTAAATACTTGAATTCTAGGCCCCTTGTTATCAGTTACTTGCAAACCATTGAGATAGTTCAAGCACTTATTTTAATACATATTCATGATACATAAAAACATTAAGTGAAAGAACCTTGGAGAAATACATTTCTTTGCAAGAGAGGATTTTGATCCTAACTGTAGGGTGATTTTGTAATTGGACAAAATCATACCTCAATAGAACCTTCTAATGTCAAAGAAGCACTTGGTGATACTAAATGGATTCTTGCCATGGATCAAAAATTGGATTCCATTGAAAGGAATCACACATGTGAGTTAGTTGATTTACCCCAAGGAAAATCCACCATTGGCACAAAATGGGTGTACAAGGTAAAGTATAAAGTATATGGCTCATTAGATTGCTACAAGGCTCTCATAGTAGCTCAAGGCTATAAGAAACAAGAAGGAATTGATTATGAGGAGACTTTTTCTCTTGTGGCAAATATGACTACAATCCACATAGTTATTGCTTTAGCTGCTAAAAAATAGTGGTCCATATATTAGATGGATGTAAAAAGTGCCTTTCTTAATGGTTCATTGAAGCAGGAAGTGTGTGTAAACCGACCACTAGGGTAAACAATCAAAATCTAAGAAAACAAAGTTCTCAATTTGAATAAAGCTCTATATGGGTTGAAGCAAGCACCCCAATCTTGGTATGCCAAAATTGACTCATATTTCATCAACCTTAGTTTCATTACATCTATAGTATAATATACTCTCTATGTGAAATATTAGAGGAACCACCTCATTTTGGTTACATTGTATGTGGATGATATTCTCATTACAGGTGATGACACAAATGGAATAAGGTTTCTCAAAGAGGACTTGTGCAAAAATTTTGAAATGACAAACTTGGGCCTGCTCCACTATTGCTTAGATATAGAGGTATGGCAATAGCCTGGTCAGATCTTCATCTCCCAGGCTAAGTACATTTAGTCTATCTTGGAGAGGTTTCATATGGAGGAGTGCAAACCATCCCCCACTCCTATGGAAAATAGATTGAAATTGGTCAATATTGATGATGAAGAAAGGGTTGATGGCATCCTTTATAGGCAACTAGTTGGAATTTTGATCTACTTAACTTCTACTAGACCGGATATTACCTATTCAATTGGCCTTATTTCCAGATTCATGTAGGATCTCAAGAAGAAACATTTGATAGTAGCTAAAAGGATTTTGAGATTCCTCAAAGGGATCCCTCATCATGGTCTTATGTATATTGCATGTGATGACTTTTCATTGATTGGGTATATAGATTCATATTGGGCTAGTTGTCCTAAAACTAGAAGATCCACTTCTGGTTATTGCTTTTAGTTGGGCCAAGGTACCATTTCATGGAGAACAAAGGGTTCCATTATTAGTGCTAACTTGATTTATAGTATCTTCATTAGGTATGATTTCCATGTTTTCCATTTCTTTCTGAATTATATTTAAATTTGTTTTCAACTCGAAACAATCATTTATTCACTGTGTTATGCATGGAATGTACTCTACACCAATTTTTTAAGGCAAAATTTTAAATATTGACTATGGTATTGGATGGATTTTGATAGGCAGTGGGTTTGGTACTCCTCCATTATTTGGAAGTGTATTCCATTGCTGGTTGAATCTCTACAAATTAGAGTTCCTATACTAAGGTTAACTATTAAGAGGTGGGTTATGAGGTACTTTTTCTACAATTGAATCATATCACTGCTATATTTCTAGACTAATATCTATAAATTATCTAATGAGGATTTAACATTATTATTTTTTCCTACAATAGTCTGATTTGCTATGTTATTTGGAGATGTAGTGGAGTTCAAGAAAGCTGATATATTTTGATTTTGAGTAGCATTTAGAAATTCTAGTGCAGTTTGATTTGGAAGTGTAGGTGAAACTAAATTTATATTGGTATTTATAAAGGTTTGGATATTTTTATTAGGATTAACATTGATAATTGTTGGTATATTTCAAGTAGGAATAGTGCTTAGAAATGTAGGTGTAGTCTAAATATTATTTTCAATATTCTTATGAGTAGTAAATTGGTTATTGAAGTATGTTGGAGTAATATGATGGGTAGGAGTGATAATAGATTTATATGGCCGATTAAAATTTGTATATAGCAAAGAATTAAGCATGGGAATCTATTTTGTAAGGTATTTATTAATCATTGGAACTTGAGTGGATACACCTGGCTATCCAAGTGAAGGTAATTAACCAATTCCAAAACCTTGAGGTATTAATTGTTGTTCTACAATTAAGGCTTCATTGTATGCCATGGGTAGAGTGGTTATATGAGGTGCTCTCAACATGGATGTAAGAGGGTATAAATATCTAAAATACATTTATATAGCTTCATCAGCATTAATTGTATAGGGTGGAGTCATCTGATTATAAAGCTTATGAAATTTGGTGTTGAATAGCCATAGAGGCTCACTGGGCTCCCTTTTGGCTGCTGCAAATGAATGATATATGATAAGAGGGTCTATGGGTAATCTAAATTAACTAACAATTTTTTTTTTTGGTTCATTCTAATAAGTGATAGAATTCATATCCAGACTAATATACAATTCTTATGCTAGTTCATATAAGGTGATGGGAAACATTCTATAGGCAATGTCTTCATGTTCAATTTATGATCAAATTAAAAAACCCTTATAATATTATATGTGCTCTTTAGCTATTCTAGCCTCTTCATGTCTATAACTAGGAAAATACCTTTCAACCTTCTTAGGCATATCATGGAATGGTCTAGGTATATTTAGTGGACTACTGCCACCTAACCAAGGTGTAAATGTTGTCATTGGTATACTTAATGGAGTTACAAATTGATCAATATATAGTGTGATAGGTTAGGGTGAGGTATTAGTGGGAGGAAGAGTGCCTAACTGATCTTTACTATTTTTGGGTCTTCTATGATAAAAAATACTAAGATTTAGTATCACCTTAAAATACCTTACGCTTGATGATAATAACACTAGGTTCTAATTTTAACATTCAAGCAATATGACGTATGAGAAACTATAACCATGAATATATAAAACAAAGAAATAAATAATTAAACCCAAGAATTAGGAATTTTGTAATAATTAAAATATAAGCACTAGGCTATTTCAAATCTTAGAGCAAAAGTGAATAAAAACTTATAGGCTTGGATTACTAAATTTCTTAGACTTACAACAACGATGAATTCAAGATTTTACGACATAGTTATTAAGCTTTGTAGAACTACAATAACAATTAATTAAAAATTATAGGTCCTCCTAGCACCATTTCCTATTGGGTGGTACATCATCCCTGTTTCGTACATACACCAATGGTTAGAACAATAATTGTTCCCTATTGAAAGAGAACATTTCTCCCCCAAGGTTTGGGTGATAGGATATCGTAAAGCGAAATCTTAAATAAAAGAATAAAAATGAAAGGTAGATGGACAACTTAGGGTTACATGTAACTATTACAAGGGTGATGGTTCAATTCATTATCTAGGCATAATTTACCTTAATATCCAAGTCAATTGTCATATTTATGTCTTAATTATCATTGTATTCAAATCAAATTACATATGAAAGCAATATTCTAAGGTTGCTACCTTAAAATTTATCAATATACATCATTCATTACATTGTAATCATGATTATTATAGCATATAACAATTATTATTTTGAAAGTTGTAGAAACATAGCACATAAAATGAGATTCAAAATCTAAAATTCAACTAATCAACTCCTAACCTAAGCAAGCTTTAAAAAAAATCAAATAGAAAGGGTTAGAGAAAGAAAGAAAATAATTCATTGCATCATTGAAGACCCATGTTGAATCTATTAAAGCAATAATTCTGAAATTAACTAGCCTTATCCCAACCAATATTCACATAATCTAAGACCAAGATAGTGCTATCTTCAAAGGAGAAAAATATAAGACACTAAAATTGACTCAAATGTAACCACCATCATCATGCATAGATTACACTAAGAATTTATATGTCTTGCATTGGTAAAGATATTCAATTATTACATATCAGACTTGCTAGCATCATATGATTGTTAGGATAATTCTCCAAGTATAATGATAGGGTTCAAACATCCACCAACTACAAAATAAGAAAAAAAATCCTAGAATATCTAATGCTAACAATGGATTTTGACCCTTTGAAATGGGGTCTCAATGACTATTTATAGCCTTAAATTTTTAAATTCTAGTGCTTTACAATTGTACATATGAGTTGTATGTCATTGTCTAGATAAATGATGTGTCATCTTGAGGTTCTTATTGATCTTGATCTTCAATTTTCAGCCATAGATCCTTCTAACTACTTTGATAGTGCCTCTTTGAGGCTAAATGGGTTGAGTTGGCATGCACCAAGTGATCATAATTGAGTCTAGGTTCATTGTATATTTTTCTTTGATCTCTTAGCCTTTGTATTTTGCTTTTGCTATTGCTTGTAAATCATGAATAAAAATCATTAATTATTTCAAATTTAAGTTGGTCACAAATTATCTCTTGCAATGGTTTGTTGATTTTTTTTAAATATTCGAGGGATTAATTTTTTTAATTTTTCATTCTCAATTTATCCTTTACTTTTCTTTATTAATATGCTTTAGGCTTTCATAAAACATCAAATGTGTTTCCAAGGTGTGCTTCTATTGGTTGTTTAAATTCATTAATTAATTTTTCTAATATTTAATCTTTTAAGAAAAATGAATATCCAACATTTATCCACATTTTTTGTCTTTAAATTTGAGTCAGTGGTTAAAATCAAAATTAATCAATTAAGGGTTAGGCAACCTTGAATAATTTTTTGCTTTTCAATTTAATTTTGTCTGCCAAAAGCTAATGTTTAATTTTTAAACATGAAGGTTGATGCAGATAAATTTATTAAACTGTTTCACCTTTTACTTTAATCCCTTATCTATATTTTTAAGTCCAATGCTTAGGATTTTTATTTTTATTTCATGAAAAATTAAAGTCTAGGGTTATTTTATTTTGTATTTGTAATAAGGGCTAAGGTGTTTTTTATTAAAGTACCTATTGAGTGATAATTTTTCCCAGTTGTAAAACTACACTCATAGTTAGGATTTCGATTATAAAACCCTCTCTTGCAAAGAAAATGGTTAGTTTCTCCAAGGTTCTATATTTTAATGTGCTTGAAAAGTGTGAAAATAATGTTGAAACAACTTCAAGGTGCACATAACCATTAACAAGGGGCCTGGAATTTAGATATTTGATTTATAACATGAAATGTGATGTCCATAAGATTCATTCTCCAAATGTTAGGTTAGTAATTAAATTTTGCCAAAATCAACTTTATAAAGTGCAAAAATTTAATTATAACCTTAGAAAATAATTTTAATTAAACTATGTCCAAATACTTTAGTTTAAAATTTAATGAATATTATTTTAACAATTTAATTAAAATGCTAATGTTTATTTCCAATTATAAAATATCGTGAAATTAAAAATGTGAAATAAACATTTTCCCTAATGATAAAGTTTTGAACTTTGGATTATAGCATTAGGGTTTTGATTCCTGTGAATTTGAAATTTAAATAAAAATAAAAGTTTAGGGTAAGAAGAAATAAAATGAAAATGAAACCTTTGAATGCAAGTTACAGAACAGAAACATAAACTTTCCTGGAATTAAACCTAACCTAGATCAACTAGTATTAACCCAATCCAATCTAGACTAAGTGCTATCTTCTAAGTAAAAATATTTAAAACATATCAAATCATTAAATATATGAAAACATCATCAGCATGCATGTCTCAACATAATGAAATTGATATATTTATTAAAATCTTACAATACGCCCTTTCAAAAACTCTCTATGTTCAACAGTGAAACCGTCTATGTAACCTGGGAGGAAATCCTTTGGCTATTATTTTGCTATTCCTTCTTCAATCCGTCCTTCCAAAATCATCCGACCATTTTCTTGTATTCTCTTGGATTATTTATAACTTAATCTCCATTTAGTTTTCAATTTTTTCTCTTTGTTGCCACCGTTCCCAAGAAGTTTAATATAATAGAATTCATTCCTTCTTGGGGTTGTGTCATTCATTTTACAAATGATGTATTAAAACTTAACTTATCACCTATGAAAAACTTATCAATATAATCATGTATTAATTCAATAGACATGGATTCATCATTCCTTGGCTTTGGTCATTTTAATAATGAGACCAATTTATATCCTTTTTACACAAGCTACGTCCACCGAGCAAGTAATTATATGATTTTCATATACCATTCAAATAGTATATTGAACCATTATTTGTACTTGGCGTTGGTGACATCAGATCTAGATTTCATGCATAGACATATTCTATTGTATTAATCAATGAACCATGCTTCACACTTTAACAATGTATGAATTTCCTTCTTCGTGTATCCGTGCATTTGAAATTATTTAATTCTTTATCATAGTGTCATATATTTTAATTTCTGGTGAGAAACATCCTTAAACCCCCTCAAAATGACTTCCAAATTAAGCTTTCTAAAATTTCTCGCAAAATCAGAATGGACTTGACAATGGAATCGTGTCCTTGGATTACTAAAAAATACAAACATACTTTCATATATTTCCCATTGATGTTTTTTTATTTATATTCTACTTTGAGACAATGTGGCACACCAAAGTCACTCCTTGTGAGCTTTTTCAAATAAAAATCATTATCTGTGCCTGCTCCTACAAATATATATTTTCCTTTATTTTTTTACAAATGAGGGAAACAACTGACGTATGATTTGTAATAGGTCATTTTAATCTAGTATTTTAGAGAATTTAACTTGGTAAAAGTGGTTTCATTGTATCACCAGGATCAACGTTGTATGGCCATTGTCATATAATATATGTGCTTGACTTATCTAGCTATGATTGTAGAAAGCATATCCATTAATACAAAATGAATTCTAAACTATGTAAACCTCAAAACTTGGTTTCATATTTTCATGCCTTGTATCTTGTACTTCACGTATTTTTCAAACTATCAATGTAGTCCACCTATTTCAATCACCAGAATATTGCAGAACAACAACCAACTGGCAGTATTAAAACTGCCACCATGACCACATTTATAAACTTCATTGTTTTGCATAATATTCTAGAAGATGAGAAGAAGTCTAGTGATGGTAGGACAACATCATGAAAATGAAGCTTTCATGAATATGTAATGATTCTCCACCCTTTTTGTCCCACACATATCAAATAAAATGCAATACACAATTTATAATCACCAACACTCCTATGTGTATTTGATTCAGCCAAGCCACCAGGTGCCTCTTTGATTCACACCTCTCTAACCACCTCAAAAATCATGTCAGGCCACTTGATCATCGGGCCACTTGATTGCCTTGAAAATTGTGTTGATTACTGCTTGCCTTGAAAACCTACAAAATAAAATAAAAAATATATTTTTTATTAAATATTTTCAAAAAAGTATATTAAATTAATTTTAAAATATTTTTAAAATTACATCTTTTAAATTAGTTTTAAAATGTTCTAAAATTATATCTTTTAAATTTTTAACCAGTAACTTTTAAAACATTTCAAAAATGACCAATATTTTTAAATTAAACACCAAAAATCACAAACCTAAAACTAAAACTAACCTAAAACATCAAGAAAAATAAAACACTTCAACATGACAACAATGACACCTAAAAAAACCATAAAGCAACACTATTATTAACTAATTCACAATACTATATGATAAACCAAAAACCAACAAAACTCTCAAACATGACAAACAAGAAATACAAAATTTTCCAAATTTTCAAGTGGTTCATCAATTTTAGGGTAAGTTGTGCAATGGCAACAACAGTACCCTAGGTTAGGGTTAGGTTATCATGACCTAAAATTTCTCTTTCCCATTGAATTTATTATCCAGAAACATTAGTTTTAATGCTTAAATCTCTCGTCATTTTATTTTGCTTCATTAAAATACCCAAAGTCTTTATTTTTAATTCTAAAAATTAGTTCAATGCTAATTTTAGGCTTAATTATTTTAACTAATCAAAATACCCAAATATTAAACCTAAGGTTTCTTCCTCGAAAATAGGTATGCCTCAAATTACGTCAAAGAGTTGGGATAAATACCTCTGATTGGTAGAGAAATCAAGGGTAGGGAATGTAGAAAAAAAAATTGAGCGCCTAAATATTATTGGCTAGGGAAATGGATGGTAGGAAATGTGGCAAATAATATTGCGCGACCTACTCCAATTAGTTGATAAAGACATCGTTGGAAATGAGGTGGAGAATTTGTAGTGAATGACTCCTATTGCATTCAATATGGGTGGCTAGGATTTATTCATGATCTGATCTCTTCATTTAGGTCATCTATTAAATTCAAATGATCCGAGGGCTTGGCTTACATTGGAAAATTTTATCCTCGTCTTTCACTTTGATTCTATTTTGAAATTTCAAATTTAATATTAAGGCCTTTTTATCACTAAGGTTCAAATATATTATTTGTTAAAAGTCCTGAGGTTTTAATGGTAGGCTATCGTGGTATAAATATTTTCTTTTTTGTAAAATATTAATTTCATGTCTTCTAAGGATTAACATATTAATATTAAGGGTTAGGCTCTCGTGGCACACTATTTTACCTTTTTTTTTTTTTTGGCATTTGAAACATTAGGATTAGGGTTAAAAGAATTTTGGCCTTTAATTTTAATGTTTGCTTTTGATTGAATGGAGAAATGAGTAGAGTGAAGTAGAATTTGTGAGGATATTTTGAGCAATGACTTCCTATTGGAGGAGAAATAAGTGGAGTAGAATGCGTCGGGACAGTTTGAGTGATGACTTCCTATTTGAGGAGGAAATGAATGGCTTGGAATGAGAAATTCAAGCACTTGAATCCCATTGGTTGAACAAATGAATGGTGTGGAGTGAGGTGGAGAAATATGAGTGCTTTAATATGATTGGTTTGAAATTGGATAGCTTAAAAATTTGTGCACATCTTGCCTTCATATCTGGGTCATTTATTAAAGTAGAAATAGGTCAAATAATGAATCATTAAAAATTTATCCCCTTTCACTTAATTGCATGAAATTATAAAATCAATGCTAAGGTTTCTACTTTATTTTCATACTCAAAATATTAGATCTAATGTATTAGATTCCCTCTATCCATTAAGGTCCAATATATTTTTTTAATTTATTAAATGTCCACCTAAGGTTTCCTTCAAATATTTATGTGGAGTAAAACACTTCAGAATTCAAGCAAAAACATCCTATTAGAAAAAAAATGGATGGAGCAAAATGAGTCAGGTGAAGTCAAGTGAACTATTGTGATTGCTTGGAGAAACAAGTGACCAAGAATGAATTGGGTAAAATGCAGTGCTAAAACCTGATTGGCCATAAGAATTTGTGGTTAGGGTTTGTTCATGCAAAATGAACCTTTAGCTTAAACCTTTGAAAAAATTTAAGAAAAATAATTGATCGCATTAAACCTTAGTAAAATAAAAAAGGGTATGCATATTCACTATTCCTAGACACGACATGACTTTAATGAATTATATTTAATGGTGTGCATGAAAGGGGTTTAAACATTATGATTATTACTGAATAATAATTAGCATAGAGATTGATTTTTCACAGAAAAGCATCTAACATCATTATTTTTGAATATGCATAATTTTATATTTTTATTTAATTTTTATACTGAAATTAAGAGAATTTTAGTTCCAAAGATATTAAAATTCAGTGATTTAATCAGCAAAAAAAAATTATCTAAGCCATTTAAATGAGGCCAATGCAATTCAAATTCAAGTCTATAAAATATTCAATGCAATTGAAATTCAAGTATTTACAAAATATTCAATGCAAACAAGTTTAAAATATCGATGTAAGCACATTTATATCAACATCAAGAAAAATTTCAAGTGGGTCCCAACTTGATATGGGTTGCGCAATGGCAACAACAAATGGTGACTTCGTTGGAAAATGCTCTTCAATATTTTGGATAAAGAACCCAACTTGAAATAAATGAAACCTTAACTAGTAAAATTAGACCATTTGACCCGATTCAAAGATGGGGTTAAAAAATATTTATTTAAAATATGATTTCCATATTACTTCAGCTTAAAGTGTGTTCTAGTGCATTCATTTCAATTCTTAGATCCATCAAAATTCCATCACTTAGTTTGAAGTTGGGCTATTAAATTTTTTCACTAAAAAAAATGATATTCTTTTTCATTGCTCCACTGCTAGTCAAGCGTTCATCGCTCCAATGGAGATAACTTTGATCCCCTATAGACATTGCTCTATTTTCAATCAAACATCTATAGCCCTGATAGAGATTATCTAAATCATCCAAGCACTTTAGTTTATTGCATTATTAATATTTTTCTTCTTGATTAAGAATTATTTTAATCAATTACAAACATTGAATGTGCTTTGGGTTAGGGATCTATAAGGCTAAAAGTAGAGTGTATGTATTTTTACCTAATCATCAAACCAATATAATTTCATCCTTATGACCTTGAATTACTTAAATATTTGTAATAAATATTAAGCTTCAGCTTTATGTTTCACATATTTTAAGCTTAATTTGTTTTAGCCCCATAATCAAAGAATAAAATTAAATAATCTAATTGACTAATCATCAAATTCACCTAATTTTAAAGTAAGTAGTTCATCCTCAATCAATTAAGTACACTTTACTTTAGAGGAACCAAAAGGAAATTGCCTTTGTAAGAACATGGCATAATTAGGGGAACATATATAAATTGGCAAAATATGAATGGGAACTAAAATATAAGACAAACAAGAAACTTAACAACAAAAGGTCTTATTAATCAAACAAAACAGATAAAAGTAAACAAAAATCAAAACAAAACAAAAACTACTAAGCATGATAATTGAAATGCTAAAATATCTAAAACAAAACTATGAATATGAGAAAATAAATAAAGAAAAACAAATCTAAAGAAGCAAAAATAAACTATAGTACATGATTTTTTTTATTACTTCAAGGATGAAATTAATGTTTAAGGAACTACCCATTGTTGGGTAAAGGGATATCTTCTCCACTCAAATTATTTAGTCTAAAGGTATTCTAACCCATATTTTTTTATATTTGATAGGGACCTAGCCAAATATTATCAAACTTATTATGATATCCTTTCTTTTCATGTCTTTCATCCCGCAATAATACTAAGTAATTCTGAAGGCTTTAATTCTAGATCTTTTATCTAACAATCCCTTAACTGTTCCTTGATGTTTACTGAAATGTTGGAGGGAATCCTCTCTCTCTCATCTAAATTCATTGGATTAGTTAGCCTTGCTTCTATATTATCATCCACTTCTAAGTAATCTCTCATGAACTATAATGTTAAAATTTTTAAGTTAGTAGGGAAAATAGGATCTTGGCCATATATCAAATGATAAGGTGATGTACCTATTGAGGCTCTTATTCTAGTCCTATTTGCCCATAAGGCATACCTAAGTTTATTATTCCAATATCTAGGATTTCTTTCTAGGATTTTCTTGATTATTGTTAGCAAGATTTTATTGGTAGACTTTTCTAAACCATTCCCTTGAGGGTAATTCTTAGAAGAAAATTTTAAATTTATTTTTTTATCATAAACCCATTATATAAAGTAAATTGAGATAAAGACTTAACCATTATCACAAACTAAAGAGTAAGGTATTCCAAATCTGATGATAATGTTTTCTTCAAGGAGCTTAATTATAAATTTTGTAGTATAGTTCCTAGTGGCTCGAGCTTTTATCCAACGAGAGTAATAATTTATTGTAGTAAAAATATGTTTATGTTTGGTTAAGAAATTAGGATTTATTGATGCTATAAATTCTAATCCCCATTGGACAAAATTATGACTCAAATATGGGTTGTAAAGGCATGGATGCATTTCTTTCTCTATTTGCAACAATCTAGTAGGTATGACAAGATCTAACATGGGCATGGGCATCCTTAAAATTATAATGCCAGTACTATCTAGATCTTAAATTTGATGTGCAATGGAATTTTCTAAACCATGTCTAGTTCCATGTTTTCTATAAAAGTCATTAAGTACTTGAGTAGTTTTTTCTTTATCTAGACATCTCAAATAAATCCCTTCATGATTTTATTTGGTATAGTATACCTTATTTTATCATAAAGTTGAAACTTTTTAAACATAATGCTCTTATTTGAGTAGCATTGACATGGTCTGGGAATTTATTATTCAATAAGTAGTACACAATATCTTTGTACCATTCATCAGTTGTGATGTTATCCATAGAATATTGTTGATAAAGTATTTTATGATTAATTCTAGATAATGTTTTACTTAGTCCTTGACCTCCAACTATTTTCATAGGCTATATTTCTAACTCAAATTATTGTAATGTAATCATTCATTTACCTCTTTTTCCTCTAATTTATTTTGCATTAACATGGTTTTAACAGTTGGGTCTGTCCCAATGGAAGATATTTTACTATGTAGTATATAATACTTAATTTTTTTACTACCTTTATTAAAGCAAAAGCTTGTTTGTCTATAATTGTATATTTTAGTTGAGCATCTTCTAAATAAGATCTCATCAAGGATATTGGTCTTTCTTTATTATTTTCATTTTTATCTGTTAAGACACTAGCCATAGAATGTTCAAAAGTGAATGAATAGATATAAAATGGTTGTATATAATTTGGACTCACTAAAATTGGAGTATTGGATATGGCATATTTAATTCCTTGAAATATTGATTGGGTTTCAAAATTCCAATTAATGTCATCATATTTCTTAAGCATATCATTCAGTCATCTAAATATATCTACAAATCCTTAGATGAATTTTCTAATGAAATTAATATTTTCAAAGAATGATCTTAATTCTTTTTTACCACCTAGGAGAGGAATTTTCTATATAGCTTGTACTCCTTCAAGGTCTACTAAAATACCATATTTAAAAATAACATGGCCTAAAATATTTCCTTCAGTTACTCCAAAAATTCACTTCTTAGGGTTTAATGAGATACCATGTTCTCTATAATTCTAGAATATTTTTCTTAAATCGCTGACATGATTAGCATATTTCTTTGAAACATCAAAATATCATCAACATAAATGACTATATTTGTAAATTAGGTATCTAAAAGCATAATATATTGCTCTTTGAAAAGTATCACCTACATTAATCAATATAAAGGACATTCTCCTATAAGCAAAGGTGTCCCATTTAGTGGTAAATGAGGCCTTCATTCTATCCTTAGGATCTATCATTATTTGGTTATATCTAGAATATCCATCTAAAGAAGAGATCATTTCAAATCCATTTACCATTTTATAAATGTGATCTATGGAAGGTAAAGGATAATTATATTTCTCAAAAGCCTTATTAAGATTCCCAAAGTCAATACATAGTGAAGAACACAAGCTTATACTGAGAGGGGGGTGAACAATATAGCGCCCACTTTTTACTTTCTTTCCAAACCAATATCAATTAGTGTCCTTAATTGCAATATCCAAATATAGCAATGTGCATTAATGACATAGATAGCAATAGTAAGCAAGAGCACAAATCACCACACACAATTGAGACACAAGATTTAACGTGGTTCCCCCAATGTGGGGTACTCCACAAGATAATCTCCTTATAATATTTCACAAAGAAATAGGGATCCTTATCCCAATACAAATGATTACTTTGATCTGCTCAAAGCTAGGCTATCCACTGATCTACTCAACAAGGCAATTCACTGATCTACTCAGCTAGGCAATCCACTGATCTACTCAGGTAGGCAATCCACTAATCTGCTCAAGTAGGCAATCTTGATCTACTCAGGTAGGCAATCCACTGATCTACTTAGCAAGCTCACCAAGAACTTACTCAAATCTGCTCTAGCAAGCTCACCAAGAACTTGCTCAAAATATGCTCTAGCAAGCTCACCAAGAACTTGCTCAAATCTGCTCTAGCAAGCTCACCAAGAACTTGCTCAAATCTGCTCAACAAGCTCACCAAGAACTTGCTCAAAATATATCCACAAATCTATCCACAAATCTATCCAAAATCCTTCTCAAAGGCTCAATCAATCATGCACAAAAGCTGCCACAAATCTATCCAAAAATCTATCCCAAAAGCCTTCTCAAAGGCTCAATCAATCATGCACAAAAGCTACCACAAATCTATCCAAAAATCTATCCCAAAAGCCTTCTCAAAGGCTCAATCAATCATGCTCAAGTAGCACTCAAATCTCATCCACAAATCTATGAAGGCAAGGCTCAATGATGAACTCAACAATGAATGGCAATGCACTCTACAATGGATGACAACAATGATCCACAATGATCTCAACTCAAATCAGAATATAGAATAGTTTGTTTCATGGAACTTGAACAACCACTTCACTCAATCACTTGACTAGGCTCAAACAACTCTACTCAACCAATCACAATAAGGAACAACTCTTTCTCACAAACCCTAGTCCAAGCAAGTATCAACCAACTCAAAATGTTTCCAACAATGCTTAACCACAAATCTCACATAACAATGATACTCATGTTCTCCTCTAACTCAAGTTCAAGTTCTTTGTACAATCAATGGGCTTCAACAACAATGCTTATAAAACATTCTTCACATAACAATGATACTCATGTTCTTCTCAAACCCTATCTCAGGTTTTTCACACAACTAATGGCTTCAACAACAATGCTTATAAAACAAGGTTTAAACACAACTCTCAAACCAGAAAACCTTGAAGCATTCAACCAACCACTTTCAAAAAGGAAACCACAATCAATCCTTTTCTCTCCAATGATATTTCAGAAATCAACCACCATAAACAAAGTCAATGGAGAATATTGCTCATACCTTTTTGATGCCTTATTAGTTGTCCACTAAATCTGCCACACTCAACAAACTTTCTTTTTCAACTTTCAATAAGGGTTAGGGATCATGATTAATAACACAACAATAATATCCAAATAACACCTTATTACTCCTACTCAATAAAATACATCATGTCCCCTCATGAAAGAATTAATCCTCTTTGAAAAAGAACAAAGCAACCTTCACTTTTGAACCTCTTTACAAAATCAGAAATATCTCTTTACACACACCTTATTTCTCCCTCTAAGCAAGTTAATCAAATAGCCCTCGAAATAAGCTTTCCAACGATATATAATATGATATACTTCCAAAAATAAAATCACCAGAAAACTCTCTTTTTCTTAAGGTGCATCATAACCCTTATTTCTCCTAGGGCAACTTTAGAAAAATAAAATATTAAAAAATATTAACTTGCCTCTGTCCCTGACGGGATTCGATCCCTTGATGCCTCCTCGCTCAATGCCTTAACCATGGCCAAGCCACCGTTGGGCCACACGCCCTCACGTGTTCAAAGGGGCATGAACCAAAACAAATACCTCAATATTCTGCGCCCTTCAAAAACTCAAAAATGCTTCGAGCGTTTCAACACAACAAGCATCCCCGACGAGACTCGATCGCAGGACCTCCTGCTTCTTACACAATGCACAAACCACTAGGCCAAAGGTGCCTATGCATTTGGTTATCCTCCATGAATGATTCTTCAATGGACCCAAATTTCGTAAACCCTTCACACGCCTCTTTACACACGCTTCAACACACAGGCTCTTCTCGCATTACATTATCAATTCGAATGCATTCGAAAATCGAGGACAAGGATTTATCAAAACTTTTGGTGGCATATATATATGCCTTTCCTCCTTTCTTTAGACATCGATGCTATTATTTTTAATATATGCCTTTCCTCCTTTCTTTAGACGTTGACGCTATAATTTTATTTTTAATTTAAATTTTAAATAATTTAAAATTTAAACTAAATATTTAAAATTAAATATCTCCATCACCGGGGCACATTTTTTGATGAAACAAAAATCCAACCTAGGTTTTAAGAAAAACCCATTTCAAATCTGCCATCCATGGTTTTAAATAAAACCTTTTATTTTGCCTGCCTTGGTTTTCACAAAAACCCTGTATATATCCATGCTCTCCAAAATATCATAAATGATAATTTATGAAGTGCTTTTGCCACCAAAACTCAAATGTGATCCATATGACATCAATGATCCATGTGACATCAATGACAACATAAAATAACTCAAATTTCCAACAATCTCCCCCTTTGTCATTGATGGCAACACCTCTAATCCAAATCATCACAATCACTTGCAAAAACCATCTCTGAGAATCAAAGTTGCTCCCCCGACTCAATACTCTCTATGGAGGCTGCTCCCCCTAACTCAATACTCTCTTTGGAGGCTCTCCTCCCCTAACTCAATGCTCTCTTTGGAGGCTGCTCCCCCTAACTCAAATCTCTCCCCCTTTGACATCAATGGCAAAAGGGACACCTATGGGGCTAAAAGATATGACTCTTAAGCATAGCCCCCTCACCACCTTCTCTCTTGAGGTGATTAATTTTGGGGTGGGAGTACTTTTACTCCCATATTACATTGTTTCTTTCCTCTGTCAACTTCCTTCCATATTTTTCTGATATCCTTCTCTTGATGAATTACTTGATCTTCTTGTCTTGAACCTGTTTGACCTTCTTGCCTTGAAACTGCTTGACCTTCTTGTCTTAAACTTGTTTGGAATTGAGTCCTACACCATTTTGCAATATGTCCAAAGTTATTGCAATTAAAACACTTGATATTGTAGCCTTTGGATGGTGCCCATATCCTGAATTCTTTCTTGAAATAATTTCCATATCCATTCCTTTCTTGAACCCTGTATTGTGAAGTTATATTTTCATAATCATTATGACCATGACTTCTAAATTGTGTAGCTCTAAATCCAAAACCATGTTGCTCATTTTATTTGCACTGAGATGCTTTATGACCAATCCTGTTGCATGAGAAGCAATGTCCCTGAAAACCATACCTTCTTCCTTTGAAGTTCCTTCTAGCAAAATCAAACTTCTTTGATCCATAAACCTACAGTGTATAGCCCTGTGTCCAAATCCATTACAAGAAAAACAATGTCCTTGAAAAGCCCTTTGTTCATGCCTTGGTTCCTCATACCTTTCTTGACCATTATCCTTGTGATCATTTTTGACTTGTGCATTGTATCCTTGAACCTTCTTTGTAGTATCTAAATCCTCTTCCTTAATTTCTTCCTTGCTTTCCTTTTCAAGAATTTCTTTTCCTTTTGAACTTGATTCACCTATCTCAAAACAAGATCCAAACTGAATGTTTGGAGTCATAGGAACTTTGGAACTTTCTTCATAAAACTTAGGTGCTTCCTTGCTTTCATATTTTAGAACTTCCTTTCCTTTTGAGTGTGATTTTTCTTGGACATAAGATACAACCTTAAAATATGTTTCCACTCCTTTTTGAACCTTTTCATCTAATGTGTCATGTCTTTCCGTTATTACCCTTAGTTCTTCATTCATCCTATCCTATATCCTTTTTGCATTTTGAAGCTCATCTCTTAGATTACTGATTGTCTGAAGTAGTTCTTCTCTGATTTTGACATCTGTTCGAATCTTGTTTTCAAGATTCTTGTATTCTTCTTTTAGCCTTTTGACTTCTGATTTTTGTTTTCTTGGCTCATCCTCTTCTTTTTCTATTACCAAAAGTGAGACTTCTTCATCTTCACTATCACTGAGATTATTATAATCTTCTATAGCAAATAAAATTTCATGATTTCTTTGACCATGCCTATTTCCTTGATGTGTCATCTCATCTTCACTATCACTAAAATCATTATAATCTTCTATAGCAAACAAACTCTCATGATTTCTTTGACCATGCATGTTTCCTTGATGTGTCATCTCATCTTCACTATCACTGAAGCCATTGCAATATCTTGATCTGTGATCTCTTTGACCACACACAAAGCATTGTTCTCTTTCACCTTCTATTCCTAGGAATAGATGTTCTTCCTTTTCATCATCTGACTTGTCTCTATCATTGTGATCTGAGCTATCACTTGCTTCTACAATGTAGAAAGTTTTCTTTGTCTTACGAAAACTTTTCTTCTTCTCATACCTGCTTTGCTTGTATCTGTCATCTTTGTCATGCTTATGCTTTCCATCTTCTTTTCTTCTATGACCCTATTTTTCATCATCACTATTTTCTTCATGTGGACACTTGTTTGCATAGTGACCAAAATCACCACACTTGTAGCATTTGACTTTCTTCATATCTCTGTAATTCCTTGAGTCCTTTTTCCTTTTGATGAAGTTAGCTTCCTCATCATTATCTGAATCTCTATCTGTCTCTAGAATTTTCCCTTTCTTTTTCTCTGAAGCCTTGAATGCAATTTCTTTTATTGGAACCTGATGCTTACTTATCCTCATCTCATAAGTTGTGAGAGTTCCTTGTAGTTCTTCCATTGTTAGCTTGTTGATATCCATTATTTCTTCTATTACTGAAACCTTTGCATCATACTTCATGGGAAGTGATCTCAAAACCTTTTGAGTAACTTCTGATTCTTTCATCTCAAATCCTAGACCTCTCATGGTGTTAGTAATCTCATCAACTCGAAGTAAAAACTTTGCTATATCTTCAGAATCTTCCATTTTCAATTCCTCAAATATTTTTCTATGAGTTTGTAGTTTTGCCAACTTTACCTTGGAATCTCCTTCATAGGTATTCCGCAACTTGGTCCACATTTCATTAGCTGAATTACATACCATGACCTTTGCAAAATTTGTCTCACGTAGCCCACTCAAAATATAATTCATTGCCCTTGCATTGATCTCAACCAATTTTTTGATAGTCTTATCTACCTCGGGATCACCTTCAACCTTATACTCTTTTTCAACCATATGCCATACCTCATATCCTTGTGATATCAAGTAGTTCTTCATTCTCATGCTCCAGAAAGCATAATTGTTACCATCAAATAGTGGAGCCTTATTTGTAGATGATCCATTCTATGAAGCCATCTGTGTTCTTGTAGAATCTGCCCTCAAGTTGTTAGCCTTTTCGAAGGAACCCGCTCTGATACCAATTGAAGAACACAAGCTTATACTGAGAGGGGGGTGAACAATATAGCACCCACTTTTTACTTTCTTTCCAAACCAATATCAATTAGTGTCCTTAATTACAATATCCAAATATAGCAATGTGCATTAATGACATAGATAGCAATAGTAAGCAAGAGCACAAATCACCACACATAATTGAGACACAAGATTTAACGTGGTTCCCCCAATGTGGGGTACTCCACAAGATAATATCCTTATAATATTTCATAAATAAATAAGGATCCTTATCCCAATACAAATGATTACTTTGATCTGCTCAAAGCTAGGCTATCCACTGATCTGCTCAGCAAGGCAATTCATTGATCTGCTCAGCTAGGCAATCCACTGATCTACTCAGGTAGGCAATCCACTGATCTTCTCAGGTAGGCAATCATTGATCTACTTAGTAGGCAATCCCCTGATCTACTCAGTAGGCAATCCACTGATCTCTTAGCAAGGCAATCTCCTATCTACTCAACTAGGCAATCCACTAATCTACTCTAGCAAGCTCACCAAGAACTTGCTCAAAATATGCTCTAGCAAGCTCACCAAGAACTTGCTCAAATATGCTCTAGCAAGCTCACCAAGAACTTGCTCAAAATATATCCACAAATCTATCCACAAATCTATCCAAAAGCCTTCTCAAAGGCTCAATCAATCATGCACAAAATCTACCACAAATCTATCCAGAAATCTATCCCAAAAGCCTTCTCAAAGGCTCAATCAATCATGCACAAAATCTACCACAAATCTATCCAAAAATCTATCCCAAAAGCCTTCTCAAAGGCTCAATCAATCATGCTCAAGTAGCACTCAAATATCATCCACAAATCTATGAAGGCAAGGCTCAATGATGAACTCAACAATGAATGGCAATGCACTCTACAATGGATGACAACAATGATCCACAATGATCTCAACTCAAATCAGAATATAGAATAGTTTGTTTCATGGAACTTGAACAACCACTTCACACAATCACTTGACTAGGCTCAAACAACTCTACTCAACCAATCACCACAAGGAACAACTCTTTCTCACAAACCCTAGTCCAAGCAAGTATCAACCAACTCAAATGTTTCCAACAATGCTCAACCACAAATCTCACATAACAATGATACTCATGTTGTTCTCTAACTCAAGTTCAAGTTCTTTGTACAATCAATGGGCTTCAACAACAATGCTTATAAAACATTCTTCACATAACAATGATACTCATGTTCTTCTCAAACCCTATCTCAGGTTTTTCACACAACTAATGGCTTCAACAACAATGCTTATAAAACAAGGTTTAAACACAACTCTCAAACCAGAAAACCTTGAAGCATTCAACCAACCACTTTTGAAAAGGAAACCACAATCAATCCTTTTCTCTCCAATGATATTTCAGAAATCAACCACCATAAACAAAGTCAATGGAGAATATTGCTCATACCTTTTTGATGCCTTATTAGTTGTCCACTAAATCTGCCACACTCAACAAACTTTCTTTTTCAACTTTCAATAAGGGTTAGGGATCATGATTAATAACACAACAATAATATCCAAATAACACCTTATTACTCCTACTCAATAAAATACATCATGTCCCCTCATGAAAGAATTAATCCTCTTTGAAAAAGAACAAAGCAACCTTCACTTTTGAACCTCTTTACAAAATCAGAAATATCTCTTTACACACACCTTATTTCTCCCTCTAAGCAAGTTAATCAAATAGCCCTCGAAATAAGCTTTCCAACGATATATAATATGATATACTTCCAAAAAGAAAATCACCAGAAATCTCTCTTTTTCTTAAGGTGCATCATAACCCTTATTTCTCCTAGGGCAACTTTAGAAAAATAAAATATTAAAAAATATTAACTTGCCTCTCGTCCCTGATGGGATTCGATCCCTTGACGCCTCCTCGCTCAGTGCCTTAACCGTGGCCAAGCCATCATTGGGCCACATGCCCTCACGTGTTCAAAGGGGCACGAACCAAAACAAATACCTCAATATTTTGCGCCCTTCAAAAACTCAAAAATGCTTCGAGCGTTTCAACACAACAAGCATCCCCGACGAGACTCGATCGCAGGACCTCCTGCTTCTTACACAGTGCACGAACCACTAGGCCAAAGGTGCCTATGCATTTGGTTATCCTCCATGAACGATTCTTCAATGGACCCAAATTTCGTAAACCCTTCACACGCCTCTTTACACACGCTTCAACACACAGGCTCTTCTCGCATTACATTATCAATTCGAATGCATTCAAAAATCGAGGACAAGGATTTATTGAAATATTTTGTGTGTATATATATATATATATATGCCTTTCCTCCTTTCTTTAGACGTCGACGCTATAATTTTATTTTTAATTTTAAAATTAAAATTTAAATTTTAAATAATTTAAAATTTAAACTAAATATTTAAAATTAAATATCTCCATCACCGGGGCACCTTTTTCGATGAAACGAAAATCCAACCTGGGTTTTAAGAAAAACCCATTTCAAATATGCCATCCATGGTTTTAAATAAAACCTTTTATTTTTCCTGCCTTGGTTTTCACAAAAACCATGTATATATCCATGCTCTCCAAAATATCATAAATGATATTTTATGAAGTGCTTTTGCCACCAAAACTCAAATGTGATCCATGTGACATCAATGACAACATAAAATAACTCAAATTGCCAACACATAGGAAAATTGTTGTAGTTTTCTTATAGATAGGTACTATATTAGCTACCTTTTGGTCAAAAATTTGCCTATGGTTGGTTATTTCTCCCAAGACATGAACAAGATAGAATGAATGGTCAAACTGCAAGTTCTAAATAGTTCAATATCTAGATAATATTATTTCTTTGTGAAGTTCTAACTAGCTTAAAAGTAACTAGGGAGGAAGAAAAGAGTGTTGGAAATAAACTGTAAATGTAGTCGAAGCTAGAACTTGATATGGTGCATATTAAGCAATAGTAAGAAATGAACAAAACCATGAAAGGGAGCCACTACCACTACCTTCTAATATACCAACCAATTATTTATCATACATAGAACATGGTTATTTATTATTTAAATTTAAATATTATCACTTCCAATACTAAGAAATAAACATGAACAAGAATACAAAAATAAGAATTGATATCACACACATTTACTCAGCTAAATCATAAACATCCATCCATTTATACGTACTTGTCTTGCAAGATATTTGAACCATAGGTTAAATAGGTATCTCTATAGTATTTCTCCTTCCAAAATTTAAGTCCATATAATTTGTAAATACCTAAGATCCATACTCTTATTTATAATCCCTCGATGGTTCAATATTTCAATATACAAAAATAGTTTAATTAGAAACTATTGCAACAATAAGCTAGGTGACCAATCTAGTACAAGTACTCTATAGTATCATTGGTCTAGAGATAAACAAAGAATTGAATCTCTAACTACAATATGATTGCTCCATGTACATCGATGGGTAGTGGAGGTGGTCTAGAACTATGATTCATCTATCTCTACTCTTGTGTGTCTATATTTGTTTATTTAGAAATGACCATATTGAAATAAAAATATGGTTGTCCTTGTTATAGCTAGTAATGGTTGAGCAATGAAATTATGACTTGTCATGGATCAATTTTTCTTTCCTATGTTTGAGCCTCCTCGGTCTTTGTTGGCTATGAAAACTTAACTAGTTTTGGAACCATGATGTTTTTCGGTTCATGGACCTTTTCTTGCTCTTCGTCGGTAGAAACCTGACATGTCATGGAATCACGATACTTTTTGGCTCTTAACCCTTTTCTTGCTCTTTGCCATTGGAAACCTAACATGTCACGAAATCATGAAACTTTTTGGCTCTCATCTCTTTTCTTTCTCTTCACCAGTGGAAACCTGAGATGACGTGGAATCATGATACTTTTCAAAACTTCAATTTTTTTGGGATTTCATATCACCTTATTTATCCTATCTCAGTTTTTTTGACCTGCATTATTGGCACATGCTAGGGTATATTGCTTGTAAAATTTTAGTACCTAGAGCATTTATACATTGGGCAAGTAGAGTCCCTTAAAAAACAAAAGGATAAAGGGGGGTGATGTATAGATACAAAAAAATTATATGAAGAAATGGGATGGATGATATGGCAAAAGGGATGTTCTTGTGACCTTATCATTCAGTCCTTTAATTTTTTGGGGACTCTTATCCTCTTGCATCTTCATCCTCCTCTACTTCTGTATCTCCTCCAACTTCTTCTTTTGTTTCCTCCTCAACTCTATCTTTTGTTATTCCTTCAATATTTTCATTTTCTTGAGTTCTACCATCAAATATTTGGTCTTGCAACCTTGTGGCCATGTCATTGTAAGCTTTGTAAGCTTTCTCATAGGTTTCCCTATAAGAATCGGACATCTCTATGAACTAGTGATGGATATATTCTAATTCAGATATATTGTCATAGGAGAGGGCTTTAGATCTCAATATCAACTCATACAGGTAAGATTTTATCTGAGTAAGATCTTGTATGAGCTTGAAAACATGTTCCTATTGCATAGGTTCTGGCCATTCATTTATGCTAGATTCATATTCCATGACTACCTTCAAGGTAGTTTTGAGTTCTTCCTCTCCTAAGAGGTTGGACTCCTCATCCCAAAATTCATAGAACTTGCACTTCTCAGCCAGACTCAAATGTTTAAGTATCTCTTTGGTGTTAGCTTTGAGATATTGGTTCATGACCCTATACCTTTTGAATAAGGATCTAGCTACAATATTGGTATTGGACCACTCTTGGATAAAGGTAGCCATTCATCCATATATGTTTTTTGCTAGATCTTGGATATTCATGACTGCAGATAATCTAGGCCATAAGAAGCATTCAACTTATTTGAATTCATCTATCACCATTTCTAATACCCTTTTTAATTCCTTCAGATAGAGTATTACGGGCCGTGCTTTGAGGCTCATATCCATGATATATTCAAACATATTTCTCCTTGCCTATTTAGATCCATCATTTGAGAAACCCATGTCTTTGGTTCTTTCTTCCTAAAGATACTATTGGAGAATTTTGAGCTATTTTTTCAAGGCTTGATTTTTCTTGTACGCATATTTTACCTCCTATTTGTATCTGGCCATCTCTTGGAACCTATCATGCACTTATTTGCTTCATTCTTCAATGCCTTTTCAACATTGTTTTATCCATTTAGTACTACTTCCAGCTCTTTTATTGTTCCCTCAACTCATTTACACTTTTCTTTGAAGTAGTCTCCATGGAAATAGATGGTCTTTAGATCAGCCCTTTTATATCTAAATTCATCTTGCATTGGAAGTTGAGTGATGTCTTCTACTACCATTTTGACTTGGTAATATTTCATAGTTGATTCTTCCATTGGCTTATCCACCAGAGGTGTTATCTTCATTTTAGTCCTTTGCTTGGTGCTTAGATCTAGTGCCATCACTTTTATGTAGTGGCTAGGCCACTTGGTAGAATAAGTGCATTTATCATTCCACCAGTCATATGCTTTCTTGTTGGTTTTCTTAATTTTTTTTATTTTTGCCACATTAGGATGAGCATCGATAGCATCAGTGGTGAGGGACTGTAATAGTGGGAAATTACCAGTCAAGGATAATGGAATTATAACAATTGAATCTGCATATGTGGGTGATGCTATGAATTTTATTATGGAGGGGATGGTGGTGACCTAAATTGGTACCATGGATGAGAGTGATGGAGCAATAATCATTTCTATTGGGGGTGTGAAATATGGATTGTTTCAATTGAAATAGATGGAGGTAGCTGGTATTATGGTGATGAATATGTATGCTATATGGGTGAATGTGGGAACTATTGGGGAGGATATCATATAATTTATTGATAAAAAAAGGAGAGGAGTTCCTTCAAGGGGTTAGTGGAAGAAATAATAAGAGAGGAAAAAATAGCCATACCTGAAGCCTCGTGTGAAATCCATAGCATATCCTCGATGTTTGGTGATTGTTAAACTACCTATTCTTGCTGAGGGGTACTTTCATCCATCTAATGAGGGGACTATCTTCTATGTTCTTGTTCTAGAGTGACTATTTCTTCTACAACTTATTCTTGCTATTTCTTCTTTTGTGCCTCCTCTCTAGATGCTTGTTCTAATTTTCTCTTGGATATTTTTACTAGGGGAAGTTAATTGGAGTCTATCTATGATTCTAATTATTATATCTATACCTGTGTCACCCTAGCCAGAGGATCCATGCATCCACCTAGTGTTACAAATGTTAGGGTCATTGATATCAAACTCCTACTTCTGGTAGTTACTACTCCCAAGGCTAGACCTTTAGATCTTGTTTGCACCTAGATGTATTCAATGATCCCCTAGCCATGTCTTTTGAGGTCTTCTCCTTCATAACCCATTATTTGCATTATGGTAGGTGCTTTCACACATTTTCCATTTGTTCCTACATGTAGAATTTTTTTTTCTCCTTTTTAGAAGAAGAGGAAAGTGTTGTGGCTGGGGTAATTTATAGCGAAACTTGGAAAATTGTGATTCCTTATTTTTGAGTACTACAAAATATTAGGGTAATATTATTTCCAATGCTTTCTAACCAGGTCTTGAAGTACCTATATATCTGAGGGAGAATTCATCATCATTATTGATATCGTATCTTGAGGTGTTCATATTAGTTTCACGTCTCATGACCCACCAAGCATGTATCTTGGCTTCCATATGGCCTTTGCTTTTATACATACTTTGAATAGGCTTTTATTCTAATACATGGTTTTATTATCCTTGGGGTAATAATCCATAATTTATTTGTAGAAATCATGCCAAAGGGGTAATGGTTACATCTGTTTTACATGCCATTCTAATTCTTCATCTTTGGGATTGTTCCTTCACTGCTCTATGTGCTCCCTAGTTGTCTTATTGAACATATTGATTTTACCACTATTATGAATTTCTAGTATTTCTATGAATTTATCGATGGGGTCATACCTCCATCATCACGGTAACTCTACTATATCTAAGTCCCTCAAAATTTGGGTGACTTGTTCATGGTGTCAATTTTTTTATAGGGTTATCCCTTCAAACTTGAGTGGGAGGAGGCAGGGTCCTTTTCAACCTATGCTTGTACTAAATTTATCATTTATGTACACGGTCTACCTGTACTATTTGAGTGTGAAAAACTAATTTGTAACTTAATGAAAGAGCGATAATGGCTTCCCAATGAACCTATATAATCAGATGACTACTCCTTGCATCAACATAAACCAATACCCTTCTCCTACATATGGGTTCTATAGAAAATATTTTATCATTGAGGGTAATCTACCCGTTTCTCCATCTACAAGCTTCAAAGTGGGTCCCAAGAAATCCCTATTGAAATTATAGTAGGTTTTTGGTAGTGGTAAGTACAAAGTTCCACTCATACACTGGTAACTTTCTACCCTACTTGTCTTCATCCATGACTGATATGAAATGCATTTACTTTACCATGAAATAAAAGAAAATCTAGGCTAGGTAGGAACAATATTGAAAGGAAATTTGTGCCCCATTTTTATTTTGGTTAGTTGTTCATGAATTTTATGGTATATGAAGGTTGGCCAATTGAATAAAATGATCCTAGTACTATGTTCCATGATGGAGGTATCATAAAACATGGGGTTATATATACACTAAGCAGTGGTGATTTTCTAGCCATAGACCTATTGGTCTTAAGGCATCCCCACTATGACTGCTAGCATAAAATAAAATTTTGGGTTTTTGAACTTGGTGAGGGTGATGGGTTTTTTGGAAAATTCCTTTCTGATGGTGCTTTTGTCAATTGTAACACTAGTAAATATCTCATTGATTTATTTGAGGTGTAATACTTGGTCTGATCTTCTAGGTGGAAGTTCATGGGTGTGAAAGTGGGGGTATATCCCACAAAAAATGTGACCACAAAAGCTTATGAGCTAAGAGTAAAGAGGCATCTACCTATTTTTATTTGGGTCATAATATTTTGTGATTGCATGCACTAGTTTGGGATATGGATGTACTGAGTTGCATACATAAAATAAGAGCAAGGAATGAAAAGTGAAATTCAAGGGATTAAATGGAGTAATACCTATTCTATTTTTTATTCAACATCTATCCTAAACCTTGTCACTTCTTTGGTTGTGACTATTGTATCAAAAATTACTTGCATCTCTATCATGAAAATGAATGCTCTTGTCATCCTTGTCATGCACTATAGCTTTTATGGTCAAATACGAAGTTGCCATTGCAGTAATTTTGCCTATATGGGATGGTGGCCGATAGGAATTTTTCTTAGAGCACTTTGGTGAAAGGAAAAATTTTGCGAGAGAAAGCAATTCTACAAGAAAATTCTAGAATAAATATGATATATTAGGGCTTCTTAGCCATAAATAGAATTTGCATAGAAACTAGGGCAACATGTAGTAACTCTAGTAGTTTGTAACTCATGTTGTCGAATCAGCATGAACGTTGTATTTGTTCTAACTCATGGATCACCTTTTGTTAGTGAATAATGATTAGTGCTACATTTATGGTATCATACTTCCCTTTGTTCCTTGAAATTTGAAACTTTCTTTCCAACTTATTTCATAACCACAGTATTCAAACATGTTCAAACCATTAAGCCCGCTTAAAATATTGATTGTCATGAAACTGCATTTGCTTGTCATTATTGGATATTCTTGTTGATTATCATCGCAAAAAATAGACATGTCATGGAATTGGGATGTTTTTCTTCCCTTTTATTCATAAACTTAAGATATGTCATGGAAATGTGACCTTTTTGAAAAATAAAACTTAAAAGCTACATATAATACATAAAGTACAATAGGTAGGGGAACCTTTTAATGAAAATACAACTTTAGATGGAAACCATTGATAGGGATAGGTTGGATTATTCTTAAGAACACAAGCTTATACTAAGAGGAGGAGTGAATAGTATAGTTCCCACTTTTTACTTTCTTTCCAAACCAATATCAATTAATGCCCTTAATTGTAATAACCAAATATAGCAGTGTGCACTAATAACTCAGATAGAAATAGTAAGCAAGATCACAAGTCACCACACACAATTGAGACACAAGATTTAACATGGTTACCCCAATGTGGAGTACTCCACAAGATAATATCCTTATAATATTTCACACATAAATAAGTATCCTTATCCAATACAATGATTACTTTAATTTGATCAAAGCTAGATAATACACTGATTTGCTCAGGTAGGCAATCCACTGATCTGCTCAGCCAGGTAACACACTGATCTGCTCTGGTAGGCAATCCACTGATTTGATCAACTAGGAAACACATTGATCTATTTAGGTAGGCAATCCATTGATCTGCTCAGTTATGCAACACACTGATCTACTTAGGTAGGAAATCTACTTATCTACTCAGCTAGGCAATACACTAATCTACTCAAGTAGGCAATATACTGATGTGCTCAGCTAGGCAACACACTGATCTACTCAGGTAGGTAATCAACTGATCTGCTCGGCTAGGCAACACATTGATATGCTTATGTAGGCAATCCACTAATCTACTCAACTAGGCAACACACTAATCTACTTAGGTAGACAATCCACTGATATGCCCAGCTAGGAACTCCACTGATATGCTCAACAAGCTCACACAAAAATTGTCCAAATCTACTCAACAAACACACATAGAACTTATCCAAATCTGCTCAACAAGCTCACACAGAACTTTTCCAACTCTTCTCAACAAGCTCACACAAAACTTGTCCAAACCTGCTTAACAAGATCACACAGAACTTGTCCAAATCTGCTCAACAAGCTCACATAAAACTTGTTCAAAACTGCTCAAAACGCTCACACATAACTTACTCAAATATGCTCAACAAGCTCACACAGAACTTGTCCAAAAATTCTCACAAATATGTCCCAAAACTATCCACAAATTTGTCTACAAATCTATCCCAAAGGCCTTCTCAAAGGCTCAATCAATCATGTTCAAGTAGTACTCAAATCTCATCCACAAAACTATTAAGGCAAGGATCAATGATGAACTCAATAATGAATGGAAATGCACTCTACAATGGATGACAACATTTATCTACAATGATCTCAAATCAACTCAAGTATTATAGAACCATAAAGAGAATTGTTAGAGACTCGATATGTTCTAAACTTAATCTCAATCCAAACTCAAATCCAGAATATATAATAGTTTGTTTCATGGAACTTGAACAACCACTTCACACAATAACTTGACTAGGCTCAAAAAAATCTTCTCAACCAACTACCACAAGGAACAAATTTTTCTTACAAACCCTAGTCCAATCATGTATCAACCAACTCAAATGTTTCCAACAATGCTCAACCACAAATCTCACATAATAATGATACTCATGTTCTTCTCAAGTTCAAGTTATTTGCATAACCAATGGGCTTCAACAATAATGCTAATAAAATATTCTTCACATAACAATGATACTCATGTTATTTTCATGTTCTTTGCATAACCAATGGGTTTCAACAACTATGCTTATAAAACAAGGTTTAACCACAACTCTTAAACTAGAAAACCTTGAAGCAATAAACCAACCAGTTTCGAAAATGAAACCACAATAAATCCTTTTCTCTCCAATGATATTTCAGAAATCAACCACCATAATAAATCAATAGGATAATGTGCCCATAACTTTTATGAAGATGAAGAAACCCCTTTGGAAATCTACCCCACTCAACACACTTTGAAAAAAAAAAAAACAACCTTCACTTTGAACCCCTTTACAAAAACATAAATATCTCTTTACATACACATTATTTCTCCATATAATAAAGTTAATCAAATAGCCCTCGAAATAAGCTTTCCAATGATATATAATATCGTATACTTCTAGAAGAGGAAAACACCAAAAATTTCTCTTTTTCTAAAAGTGCATTTCAACCCTTATATCTTGCCTTCCAAGTAAATAAAAATTTAATCAAACATTATTCCCTTAGCATCACCTTATTCCTCCAATGTTAGGCAATAATAAAAAATATTCAATAAAATGTTTACTTACATCTTAGAGAGAATCGAACCCTCGTCACTGCCCACTCAACACCACAATAGTGGCCCCAAAGACCATGTGAGCTATCTGCTCACATAGGATAGAGAGAAAAAATACTCCCTATATTTCGCTGCCCTTGCTCATTCCAAAAACGTGTGCCAAATGCTCTTCTTCCACACTCTACAAAAATTGAACCCAGTGGGAATCGAACGCATGCCCTATCACAATAAAAAACTCCACGCTTCCCAAGCTAACCGTTGGACCACGCTGTCACATCGAAGGATTTCGGGGCTTCCGATTTTTGTTCTCTTCGTTATATGCTTAGACTTTTGAATTGAAAGCCTTTGCATATATATATGCAACCTTCATTTAATTTCACATATGTCGGCACCTTTAATTTATTAATTTCCTTTTGATGGCGCATGGTTTTTATGACGTCGGCGATGACTTTAATTTTAATTTTAAAATTTAAACTAAATATTTAAAATTAAATATCTCCATCATCGGGGCACCTTTTTCGATGAAACAAAAATCCAACCTGGGTTTTAAGAAAAACCCATTTCAAATCTGCCATCCATGGTTTTAAATAAAACCTTTTATTTTGCCTACCTTGGTTTTCACAAAAACCCTGTATATATCCATGCTTTCCAAAATATCATAAATGCTTATTTATGAAATACTTTGGCCACCAAAACTCAATGTGATCCTTGTGACATCAATGATCCATGTGACATCAATGACAACATAAAATACGTAAAATTTCCAACAATATCCCCCTTTGTCATTGATGGCAACACCTCTAGTGCAAATCACCACAGTCACTGCACAAACCATTTCTGAGAATCAAAGTTGCCCTCCCTGACTCAATACTCTCTTTGGAGGTTGTTCCCCCTAACTCAATGCTCTCTTTGGAGGCTGCTACCCCTGACTCAATACTCTCTTTGGATGTTTCTCCCCCTAACTCAATGCTCTCTTTGGAGGCTTCTCCCCCTAACTCAAATCTCTCTTTGGAGGCTACTCCCCCTAACTCAAATCTCTCCCCCTTACTCAAATCTCTCCTCCTTTGACATCAATGGCAAAAGGGACACCTATGGCACTAAAATATATGACTCTTAAGCTTAGCCACCTTACCACCTTCTCTCTTGAGGTGATTAATTTTGGGGTGGGAGTACTTTTACTCCCATATTACATTTTTTCTTTCCTCTATCAACTTCCTTCCATGTTTTCTTGATATCCTTCTCTTGATGAATTACTTCATCTTCTTGTCTTGAACCTGTTTGACCTTCTTACCTTGAACCTGTTAGGAATTGGATCCTACACCATTTTGCAATATGTCCAAAGTTATTGCAATTAAAACACTTGATATTGTAGCCTTTGGATGGTTCCCAAATCCTTAATTATTTCTTGAAATAATTTCCATATCCATTTTTTTCTTGAACCTTGTATTGTGAAGCTCTTTTTTCATGACCATTATGACCATGACTTCAGAATTGTGTATCTCTAAAACCAAAACCATTTTTCTAATTTTCTTTGCACTGAGGATCTCTATGACCAATCATGTTGCATAAGAAGCAATGTCCCTAAAAACCATACCTTATTCCTTTGAAGTTTCTTCTAGAAAAATCAAACTTATTTGATCCATGAACCCTGCAGTGTATAGCCCTGTGTCCAAATCCATTACAAGAAAAACAATGTCCTTGAAAAGCCCTTTGTTCATACCTTAGTTCCTTATACATTTCTTGATAATTTTCCCTATGATCATTTTCAACTTGTGCATTGCATCCTTGAACCTTCTTTGTAGTATATAAATATTTTTCCTTAATTTCTTCATTGCTTTCATGTTCAAGTATTACTTTTCCTTTTGAACTTGATTCACCTATCTCAAAACAAGATCCAAAATGAATATTTGGAGCCATAGGAACTTTAGAACTTTCTTCATAAAACTTAGGTGCTTCCTTGCTTTCATCTTTTAGAACTTCCTTTCCTTTTGAGTGTGATTCCCCAAGCATGAAATATGAAACCTTTGGTGCTTTGGAATCTTTCTCTTCTTTCTCTTCATTTATGTCAAGTAGAAAATTGGCATCCATATTTATTGTCTCTAAAATACATGTTTCCTTCTTAGTGAATATATCTTGAACTTTTGAGTCATATGATGGATCAAACTTCTCATGTATGGAACATCTCAATTCTTTTAGATTCTTCTTAACCTCTTGTAGTTGCTCATGGATCTCATTGAAATCTTCATTTAGATCAACTGAGACATATGTCTTTCTTACACTATTCTCTTATTTAACTTCTTCTGCTTGGAGTGAATGTTCTTCTTCTACTTATTTTATCCCATAGAAAAACCCTTCTTCATCTTCACTGTCACTAAGATCATTATAATCTTCTATAGCAAACAAAATCTCATGATTTCTTTGACTATGCCTATTTTCTTGATGTGTCATCTCATATTCACTATCATTGAAACCATTGCAATATCTCGATCTGTGATCTATTTGACCACACACAAATCATTGTTCTCTTTCACCTTCTATTCCAAGGAATAGATGTTCTTCCTTTTCATCATATGACTTGTATTTATCACTGTGATTTGAGCTATCATTTGCTTCTAAAATGTAGTAAGATTTCTTTACCTTACAAAAAATTGTCTTCTTCTTATACATGTTTTATTTTTATCTGTAATCTTTGTCATGCTTATGCTTTCCATATTCTTTTCTTCTATGACCTCATTTTCATCATCACTATTTTCTTCATGTGGAAACTTGTTTGCATAGTGAACAAATTCACCACACTTGTAGCATTTGACTTTCTTCATATCTCTATAATTCCTTGAGTCCTTTTTCCTTTTGATTAAGTTAGCTTCCTCATAATTATTTAAATATCTATCTGTCTCTGGAATTTTCCCTTTATTTTTATCTAAAGCCTTGAATGCAATCTCTTTTATTGGAACCTGGTGCTTACTCACCCTCATCTCCTAAGTTGTGATAGTTCCTTGTAGTTCTTCCATTTTTAGCTTGTTGATATCCATTGTTTATTCTATTGTTGAAACCTTTACATCATACTTCATGGGAAGTGATATAAAAACCTTTTTAGTAACTTTTAGTTCTTTCATCTCAAATCCTAGGCCTCTCGTGGTGTTATTAATATCATCAACTCGAAGTAAAAACTTTGCAATATCTTTAGAATCTTCCATTTTCAATTCCTCAAATATTTTTCTATGAGTTTGTAGTTTTGAAAACTTTACCTTGGAATCTCCTTCATAAGTATTCAGCAACTTGGTCCACATTTCATTAGTTGAATTACATACCATGACCTTTGTAAAATTTATCTCATGTAGCCCACTAAACATACAATTTATTATCCTTGCATTGATCTCAACCAATTTCCTAATAGTCTTATCTACCTCAGGATCACCTTCAACCTTATACTATTTTTCAACCATCTGCCATACCTCATATCCTTATGATATCAAGTAGTTCTTAATTCTCATGCTCCAAAAATCATAATTGTTACCATAAAATAGTGGTGCCTTATTTGTAGATGATCCATTCTATGAAGACATCTATGTTCTTATAGAATCTACCCTCAAGTTGTTAGCCTTTATGAAAGAACCCAATATGATACCAATTGAAGAACACAAGATTATACTAAGAGGGGGGGTGAACAGTATAGCATCCACTTTATTTCACAACAAATATCAATTAATATCCTTAATTGCAATAATCAAATATAACAATGTGCATTAAATACTCAGACAACAATAGTAAGCAAGAGCACAAGTCACCACACATAATTGAGACACAAGATTTAACATGGTTCCCCCAATGTGGGGTACTCCATAAGATAATCTCCTTATAATATTTCACATAGAAATAAGGATCCTTATCCAATACAATGATTACTTTGATCTTCTCAAATCTAGGCAATACACTGATCTGCTCAGGTAGGCAATCCATTGATCTACTTAGCTAGGCAACACACTGATCTACTTAGGTAGGAAATTCACTAATCTGATTAGCTAGGCAACACACTAATTTATTGATGTAGGCAATACATTAATATTCTTAGCTAGGCAACAAACTGATCTGCTCAGGTAGGCAATCCACTAATCTACTAATCTAGAAAACACACTGATATACTTAGGTATGCAATCCACTTATCTGCTCAGCTAGGCAACACACTGATCTACTCAGGTAGGCAATCCATTAATCTGCTCAGCTAGGAAACACACTGATCTGATCATGTAGGCAATCCACTGATCTGCTCATCTAGGCAACACACTGATCTTCTCAGGTAGGTAATCCACTGATATACTCAGCTACGCACTCCATTGTTCTGCTCAACAAGCTCACACAAAAATTATCCAAATATGCTCAACAATATCACACAGAACTTGTCCAAATATGCTCAACAAACTTTCACAAAACTTGTCCAAATTTGATCAACAAGCTCACACAGAACTTGTCCAAACCTGCTTAATAATATCACATAGAACTTTTCTAAATCTTCTCAACAAGCTCACATAGAACTTGTTCAAAACTAATCAACAAGCTCACATAGAACTTGCTCAAATCTTCTCAACAAGCTCACATATAACTTGTCCAAAATTGCTCATAAATCTATCCCAAAACTATCCACAAATTTGTCCAAAAATATATCCCAAAGGCCTTCTCAAAGGCTCAATCAATCATGCTCAAGTAGTACTCAAACCTCATCCATAAAACTATCAAGGAAAGGCTCAATGATGAACTCAATAATGAATGGCAATGCACTCTAAAATTGATGAAAACATTGATCCACAATGATCTCAACTCAAATCAATCTCAACTCAACTCAAGTCTTATAGAACCATAAAGAGAATTGTTAGAGATTCAATATTTTCTAAAATCATTCTCAATATCAACTCAAATCTAGAATAAAGAATAGTTTGTTTCATGGAACTTGAACAACCACTTCACACAATCACTTGATTAGGCTCAAACAACTCTTCTCAACCAACTACCACAAGGAATAACTCTTTCTTACAAACCCTAGTCCAAGCATGTATCAACCAACTCAAATATTTCCAACAATGCTCAACCAAAAATCTCACACAACAATGATACTCATATTTTTTTGAAGTTCTTTGCATAACCAATGGGTTTCAACAACTATGCTTATAAAACAAGGTTTAACCACAACTCTCAAACTAGAAAATCTTGAAGCATTCAACCAACCACTTTTGAAAAGGAAACCACAATCAATCCTTTTCTCTCCAATGATATTTCAAAAATCAACCACCATAATCAATCAATAGGATAATGTGCCCATACCTTTTATGAATATGAAGAAACCCCTTTGGAAATATGCCACACTCAACACACTTTGAAAAAGAACAAAACAACCTTCACTTTGAACCCCTTTACAAAAACAAAAATATCTCTTTACATACACCTTATTTCTCCATATAATAAATTTAATCAAATAGCCCTCGAAATAAGCTTTCCAACAATATATAATATGGTATACTTCTAAAAGAGGAAAACACCAAAAATTTCTCTTTTTCTAAAAGTGCATTTCAACCCTTATATCTTTCCTTCCAAGTAAATAAAAATTTAATCAAACATTATTCCCCTAGCATCACCTTATTCCTCCAACATTAGAAAATAATAAAAAATATTCAATAAAACATTTACTTACCTCTTATGGAATCGAACCCTCATCACTGCACACTTAACACCACAACCATGACGCCAAAGACCACGTGAGATATCTGCTCACATAGTACAGAGAGAAAAAATGCTCCCTATATTTCTCTGCCCTTGCTCATGCCAAAAACATGCGCTAAATGCTCTTCTTCCACACTCTACAAAAATCTAACCCGGTTGGAATCGAATGCATGCCCTGTCGCAATAAAAAACTCCACGCTTCCCAAGCTCACCGTTATACCACGTTGTCACATCAAAGGATTTTGGGGCTTCCACTTTTTTTTCTCTTCGTTATATGCTTATACTTTTGAATTGAAAGCCTTTGCATATATATATGCAACCTTCCTTTAATTTCACATATGTCAGCACATTTAATTTATTAATTTTCTTTTGATGGCGCATGGTTTTTATGACGTCAACGATGATTTTGATTTTAATTTTAAAATTTAAATTTAAATTTTAAATAATTTAAATTTTAACTAAATATTTAAAATTAAATATCTCCATCACTGTGGCACCTGTTTCGACGAAACGAAAAGCCAACCTGGGTTTTAAGAAAAACCAATTTCAAATCTGCCATCCATGGTCTTAAATAAAACCTTTTATTTTGCCTACCTTGGTTTTCACAAAAACCCTGTATATATCCATGCTTTCCAAAATATCATAAATGCTTATTTATGAAATACCTTGGCCACAAAAACTCAATGTGATCCATGTTACATCAATGATCCATGTGACATCAATGACAATATAAAATACCTCTAATTTCCAATATATTCTCTATTCGTATTGAAGCTGAAAAACATTATGTTATTTTTCTATGATTATCTCGAATGGACCTTCCCAAAAGAAGTCAAAATTTTGGTGATTTCCTATTTTTTATTTATTTTCACTTCACCTTAAGACTAGGTCTCTGACCTTGAATTTCCTAAAGGTAGTCTTCTTTTCAACCATTATTTGGTTTTCCCCTTGTGTTTCTAGCATTGTATATAATCTTGCTCTCTTTTTCTTCCAACTGTAACAACTACATCAGTTTGTTTTCTACTGGGTTGTTATCTTCTATTTAGTTTTGATCAAGTAATTGTAAATCCGATATCTCCATATGTATGGGGAGGATGGCTTCATTTCCATAAAATACAGGATAATGGGATGTGTTGATATATTTCTTTTTGGTGATCCTCTCAACCCATAGTGCTTGATTAATCAAGAAATTTCAACTTCTTTTGTTGAATTTCAAGGTTTTTTTCAGGATCTTTAGTAAGTTCTTGTTTTTTGACTCTACAAAATAGTTTTCTTGTGGGTAATAGTTGGAATAATTCTTTAGTAAGATACCATACTTGCTAGTGAAGTGGATCATATTTTATCCAATGAAGGATGATCCATTGTCACTGACGAGTGCATTAGGTATGCCTAAAGAACACAAGCTTATACTGAGAGGGGGGGGTGAATAGTATAAGACCACTTTTTACTTTTCCTATCCCAATAAAAATTATACAATATATCAATGGCAATATCAATAGCAGAAACCAAAAAAATGTACAAATCATCACACACACATGAGACACCAATTTATGTGATTCGCTCAATGTGAGCTACATCCACGGATAAAATCTTTCACTAAATTTTATCAATCCAAATTCTAGGAATACCTTTCCCGATTACAATGTTTATGGGTACCAACCCAAAGGAGACACCAATCCCCTAATCTCGAGTTCGTGGGCACCAACCCACAGGAGACACCAATCCTCTAGCTTTGCTTTGGCTGGTGATCCTCTAGAAGACCTCTACCTCCGCTGCCCTTAGCAAATGGAACTCTATCCACAGAAGACACCTATCCTCCCTGCTCTGGCTGGAGACCTCTGTCCTCAACTCTAAATCATCAAAACCTTTTTCAGATTTCTTATCACTAGAGGTGCTACATTTTTCAAAAACCATACACGCATCTTCCTTATAGTTTTCTGAAGCATCCTCATACATACTAGAAACCAAATCATTATTTGTGCAATCATCCTTAAGGTGACCAAAATTTCCACATCTAAGACATTTCATGATAATGAATCTATGTTTCGGTTCTTCCTCCTTTTCTGATATGAACAACATCTCATTTTCATTATCACTTGAAGAATTTTCACTATCACTACTAGAACACTTACTTGTTGTGTCCAGGTAGAACTCTTCTTGTGCTTGTGAGAATACCTCTTTCCTTGATTGTTATGCTCATCTTTGTTCTTTCTATGATGCTTGTACTTTTCAGAATCCTTGCTCTTAGAATCTTGTTTATCTTCATCACTTTCATCCTTGGGAACAGTACAGTCTGTAGCATAATGACCAAACTTTCCACAATTGAAACATCTTATATTTTTCACACTTTTGTGCTTTCTAGAGAATTTGCCTTTCTTGTTGTAATATGCCTCTTCATCACTAGAAGACTCATCACTCTCTTGAAGCTATTTACCCTTGGATTTCTTGGTAGCCTTGAAAGCTGCCTCTTTCTTGACGTCAACCTTCACCTGAGTTCTCAACTCAAATGTTGCAAGTATACTATGGAGCTCATATTTTTTCAACTTATCCAAATCTTTAGCTTCCTCAATAGTAGAAATCTTTTCACTAAATCTATTTGGAAGAGATCTTAAAATCTTATCACAAACATCATTTTCAACAAGCTCAAGACCTAAGTCTTTCATGGAGTTAACAACCTCATCCATACGAAGCATGTAATAACTAATATTTTCATCATCATTTATCTTGAGTTGTTCAAAAATACCTTTGAAGTGTCCCAACTTGGCCTTTCTGACATTTGTATCACCTGTATGAACCACCTGCAATTGTTTCCACATTTCACTCGTTGTCTTGTAGTGAATTACTTTGGTGAGATCTGCTTTTTGTAAGCCTTTCAGGATTGCATTCATTGCTTTTGAATTGTTGTGATGTAGGAGCCTTTCTTCTTTAGTATTTGGACCATGTACAGGAATAGTGTACTCATATTCAATTACTTCCCATACCTCATTACCAAGTGCCATTAGATGAACCTTCATCCTTGCACTCCAAAGACCAAAATCTGACCCATCAAGAATAGGTGTTGCATTACTACTTGAATAATCCATTGTGTTCTTTACTAGCTTTTCATTCAAGCTGTTAAAATTTTCGAAGGCACCTGCTCTGATACCAATTGAAGAACACAAGCTTATACTGAGAAGGGGGAGGTGAATAGTATAAGACCACTTTTTGATTTTATTATCCCAATCAAAATTATACAATATATCAATGGCAATATCAATAGAAGAAACCAAAACAATGTACAAATCATCACACACACATGAGACACAAATTTACGTGATTCGCTCAATGTGAACTACATCCATGGATAAAATATTTCACTAAATTTTATCAATCCAAATTCTGGGAATACATTTCCTGATTACAATGTTTATGGGTACCAACCCAAAGGAGACACCAATCCCCTAATCTCAAGTTCATGGGCACCAACCCACAGGAGACACCAATCCCCTAGCTCTGCTCTGGCTGGTGATCCTCTAGAAGACCTCTACCTCTGCTACCCTTAGCAAATAGAACTCTATCCACAAAAGACACCTATCCTCCCTGCTCTGGCTGGAGACCTCTGTCCTCAACTCTATCACCTCCAAAGCTGGTCCTCGAATTTGCACTAAACATAGTCCTTCGATCTAGCATAAATGTTCTCATTCATCTTTGCCTGTCTGCTCTCTACGCCCTGTGCTCTCTCTACGCAAACACACCCACACTTGGTCAAACTTCAACCCTTGCATTGTTTGTGCACACTCTTCTTCCTTTGCGATCTTTCACACTTAGAATGATTCAATGAAATGCACTCTGCACACTACGATCGAATTTGCACTCTGATCTTAGTGATCGAACTTCTTGCACTGCGCACTATTTTTGAATGTCGCACATCCACAACACATCCATCGACCAAACAGCCCTCCTTTTATATCAAAAATTTCAAGATGAAAAATTTAATCTTAGTCGGTTGTTATACCAAAAACAAACCCTAATATATGTCGACTGCAAGTCCTAATTTTTGTCGGCTAAAATTTAACTTTGTCAGCTTCACTGCCTCTGGAACTCTTCTGTAGTTTTTGCCACGAAACTACAACATGTCGTGATATCATGACACCTTTGCAACCGTATACTTTCTTTTGGCTTTTGTCATGATATCACGACACTTCAGCCTTTATCGACTTCAACTAAGCTCTTGTCGTGATATCATGACACTTCTGACTTAGTCAGGATCAAATTTGCTTTTGTCATGATATTGCGACACTTCTTCCTTCGTCGACCTCCTTTCTACTTTTGTCACAAAAATGTGACACTTCTGTCTTCATATCCTTCCTCTCTGCTTTTGTCATGAAATCGTGACACTTCTCCTATAGAAGGCCTGCATTCTGTTTCTATCGTGAAATCATGAAACTTTCTCCAACCGAACGCTGCCATCTCAATCTATCGCAAAATCGTGACACTTTCTCTTCCTTGCACTCTTGTCTGCTTGCACTAGCAAAAACAAAACATGTCACGAAATCGTGACACTTTCGTTGCCTTGTGTTTTTCTCTGCCTTATGCCCATGAAAATGGAACATGTCACAAAATCGTGATGCTTTTGCCTTTGAGCTCTTCCTCCTCCTCCTTGAATTTGTCACAAAATCATGACACTTCTAGCTTCCGTATGTTTTCTTTGCAGCCTGTCGCGAAATCATGACACTTTCAGTTTTCGTACGACTTCTCTGCAACCTGTTGTGAAATCACGACAGTTCTCATTTTTAGACTCTTACCTTTACTGCATGTCGCAAAATCGTGACACTTTTCGTGTTACTTTCTTTCTCTTCAAACTTGTCACGAAATCATGACAATTTACACTATGGACTCTCTCTTTTGCATTATGTCGTGAAATCACGACACTTTTTCTTTCGGACTCTCTCTCCTCCAACATGTCGCGAAATTGTGACACTTTTTCGTTTGAACAACCTTCCTTGCAATATGTCACGAAATCGTGACATTTATGACTCCAAACATTCTCTCTCCTCTTTGAGTCACAAAACTGCAACATGTCACGATATCGTGACACTTTTCTAAAAAGCTTTCTCTCTCCTGCTTAAGTCATGAAAATGTGACATGTCGCGATATCGTGACACTTTTCTAAAAATCTTTCTCTCGCCTACTTAAGTCGTGAAAATGTGACATGTCGTGATATCACAACACTTTTCTAAAAATCTTTCTCTCTCCTGCTTAAGTTGCGAAAATGCGACATGTCGCGATATCGCGACATTTTTCAACTTACTTTCTTTCGAACCTATCATGCCGAACCTTCATCAAAACAAATTATTTTACATCAAATCAAATTCCTTCAAAAGCTTCTTGACATCAATGACAACTTATACACTTGAGCAAAAGCAATGTACCCAAGGTACCCAAAATTGCCAACAATGCCAAACCTTGTAATTAGATATTCAATGAATTCAATCACCACTTCTTAATCCTTTCTTTATAGGTATAGCTTATGTCCATTTTTTGAAGTATTCTATTTCTATCAAAATATACTTATATACAAATGATAAATTTATTCCTATTACTCCTATGAAAAGGTATGAAAACCTAATTGCTGATTTCATTAATTTGTAAAGTTTATATAGGTATTAACACACCCAAGATACATAACAAGTCACCTAAATATCGTAACCATATGCATAGATCACGTTGGAGGAGAAATAGGGAGGTAAGACAAATTCTAACCTATCTCTTGCTAACAATATGCTAACTAAATGTTATGTGAGAAATAGGCTCACAATATTTATTGACAATAATAATAATGCCTAGGAATAAGAAAAAATCTAACCGTAGGTAATCCAAGTAGACACGTGATACCCTCATCATACCTCCCCACTCAAGTAGCATTGGACTCCAATGCTTTTACAATAGGAGTGGAAGGTGGAGTCACCAAACATTGCAAAGAAGTATCATAACTACGTGGAAGAACATCGTGGAAATAATGTGATGATGTTGTAGGGAAACAATGTTGATACAACTCCCTTGCCATGTGAAAAACTAGAACAAGGAGTAATGACCTACTGTTGGATCTGCAGAGGCTACTAAACATTTGGAACCTATGAAGACACCATGGAAAGATGTTATTGTAGTTCTCTATGTGGAATAACAGGAGGAGCAATAGGAGAAATAGGAGGAGGTGTTGATGATGGAGGAGGAATGACCTCCTTTGGAATAGAAGGACAAATATCCTTTGACCATGAGACTAAAGAAATCCTTGGTGAAGACACCAAGAATTGTTTATGTGTAAGATTACAAATAATAAATCTCTTGCTATGATGATGCAAATAATATATTTTGTGGTAAGCATCATATGAATGTCGCTTATAATATTTATAAGGTTAGCCGAGAATCATTCCACACTCCTCCATGGGAGTCATGTCACAAGTTCTATAATTACAATAAGGTTGGCCGAGAATCATTCCACACACCTCCAAGGGAAAATGATAAAGTACAATGTTCTATAATTACAGAGGCAGTTCCCTCATCCTTCTAACCAAGTGAATATGGGGAAGGAAGGGGTTCGACTGGAAATTTGAGTCGATTGACCATAGTTTGAGAAATGATATTTTTCATGGAGCCATTGTCAAATATGCAACTCACAATAAATTTGTGGAGAAGATGTGTTTTCATGAAGAAAAAACTATATCTATGTTTTTTATGATGCAGGAGGATCACTTGGTTTAATTTACCTTGAATTTCTAGATACATCGTATATTCTCCTATAAAATCAATGGGCCTATTTTATGGGGCCTTATTTTGAGGTTGTGCAAGTAAATTTTTCTTCTTTCTAAAGCACTCTACCTCTATGTGTCCTTATTTATTACAATGATTACAAAAAAATAATAATTATAAGAAGATGAAGAAAAATAAGGAGGAGAAGAAGAAAAATGAGTTTTTGAAGCCTTTTCATATTGTTGCTATTGGGGTAACTCTAGTTTGGGTGCCTTGGAGGAGGCACCTAACTTCATAGCAATTTTATCTTCCTCAAGTTGTGCCTTATTATACACTTCATTCAAAGTGGCACAAGGTGTATATTTTAACTCTCTAAAGATTTGATCTTGCAAACCACTCTTAAAATTATTGATAAGTTTAGGAGTGTGATCTAGGATTCCATTGAGAATCTGTAATTTGTTGAACTTCCCAATGTAATCCTGAACACTCGTGTTGTGTCCTTACCTCAAATCAATCCATTGGAATTCAAGATATTTAGAAATTTTAGAAGGATAGAATGTATTATTCAATTCTTTTACCAAATCATCCCAAGTGTCTATGGGATCTTGAGTGCTTTGACAGTCTTGTACCAAAATATTAGCAATTCTAGAAAGTTTCAATTTTGTAAAATCAACTTGGTCATATTTTTTAATTTTGCTATAGGTAAACCATGTATCCATTTCGAGAATATAGCTATTGAGGACATTTGAATCTCGATATCCATTATAAATACTAACCTCACATTTTATTTGAGTTTAAGGTTTAGGTTCTCGACTAGGTGGACAAGGCCCAGTCATGTTTTGAACCTTGTCAGTCACGATGCTGAAAACTTTAGCTATAGAAGCCACTTTCCAAATTAGTAGCCATTTGACCTCTGGTATAAGCCAAGAGGGCTACAAAAACTCTTCTAAAAAAAAATTACAAAAATTTTCCTTCCAAGGCAATTCAATTGCGCTATGAGTTCCAAGTACTTTCAATAAGCCATAAAAGGCTTACAATTTTTTGCCTCTTAGGCAATTTTCAAAAACACTTCTCCCCAATATGTAGGTGATTACAAAATATTGCATGATTTGCAAAAATTTTGAGCCCCTAGGTCTTTTACAATGCTTTTGAATTTTGCCAAATTGCAAAAAAATAAATGCAATTTATGAAAGTTTTGATTAATTTAAACTTTACATAATTAATTAAAAAATTAATTAATAAATCTCTTGTGTGAGCAATAAAATAATTTATTTGCTTTAGGTGGAATATCCACCAAAGGTCAATCTCCTATAAAAAATCAATGTCCTATCAAGTCAAATAGGATGATTGCAATTAGCAGCATCGGTGGCATGACACACCACATGTTAAGGAGTAAGGAGCAAACACCACTCGATGCCATAGATGTGGGCCACCATGCAGGGCCTGACTACCACGAGGTGGTCAAGATGAAAAGTGGGCCTCCACGTACTTAAATAATTTAATGGACTGGACCACCTTAAATGTGGGATTTTCCCTTGTACTGAAAACAATGTGAAACCTCACCTTGAAAATACCAGTCTTCGAGCGATGCCACCTATCAGGATTTATGGAAGGTATAGCTTGAAATAGCTAAAATATCCTCTTGATGTGTTTATATTTTTGAACTAGAAAACCAGGGGTTGTTTGAAAATACCTATTGAGTGATTTCCTTATGTCCATTGTGAAATAAATAGCAAAAGGAAGCATAGTTTTTGCAAGATCATCATTTTGTGAGTGATTCCTGAACACCACACTAAAAGGCACCTAAATATGTAGGAACAAATAATTGGAGTATACTAAATCCATATATGTTCTACCCATCAAAATGGCTAATACCTGCAACTATAACCCACACTAAAAGTCTGCTACGTCCACAAAACTTCACTCCACATGATACGTCTTAAGGATAATAGAAAAATTGTTGAGGATACTTAGGCTTATCCATTTAAGCCTAAGTTATTATTCTTATTATTTTATTAATTTCCTATTTATTATACTTTGTATTCATGTGAGGAATAGTATGCCCACGTTGGAAATAGGTTGTTATGTTTTTGGATGTTTAGTTAACTTTTAGGATATGTCTTATCTTCTAGAAGTTAGTTGCCATCCTTGTTTTAGCAAATGATTATCTATTAGTTAAGTGGTTGGCCATGTTTGGAAACTTCTAAAAACCACTTCACCACATGAGATTCTATTGTATGCTTATATATTCTTCTATTGCTAATAAGAAATTAGCTTCACGTTGAGTTCCTACATCAGTGGTAATCATATCTAAGGATTCATTTTTTGCAGGAAGGAGGACAAGTTTTCACTTCTTTGTTAGGTGTCTAGTTAAATTTTTTCTAGTGCATCAAATCCTAGGTAGGTGCTAGTGGAAATTGGCTTGAAGCCACCCACAAAATTAGGTGAAGTTGAGGTATCAGAGGGCAGAAATTACCCCTGCACCGAATACCCCTAGTAGAAACCAAAGGGTAAATCTACTTGCCTTGTGAGGGCAAGAATTTTTTTTTGCTAAAGAAAAATTTATGTCTATTGTGAATATCAGGGACCAAAATATTAGAGGAGCAATTGCAGAGTTTTAGGATAATTTGTGGCCAGGAGAAGGTTTTGGTATTTTTCGCAAAATGGGGTGTAAGTAAAATATTAGTGCACAAAATTTTATTTTTGGGAAAAAAGGTTCAAAAGGATTTTTTTATAGAGGGATAGAGGCAGAAAATAAATTTTCCCCCTCATTAACGCACTTTTTCCTTCAAATTTTATCTTTTCTTTCTTAGGAACCAACCGGTTGTTTTTTTCCACCGACCACCCCTACCGATAGGCTTTTTATCGATTTATAGAGTTTTGGGCCACCCCTGCACCCCCCTCTACTCCCAATACCCTTATCACTTCATCCCACCTCATACCCCTATGTTTTATCTCCAAAATATGTTCACACTACAACCGATAAATTCTTGCCACCCACTATGCATGAAAAACCCCACAGTTGACCCAACATAGATTTGGTATCCCTTCAGAAACACAAACCATCTAGGAGGGTATGGAAGTGATATCTACAACCCCCTAGAAAAGAAAATTTTTTCTACTCATTCCAAGCAACTTTGATCAACCCAATCGATCGCAGGACACGGTGTAGGATGCAAAAATCACCACTTGCAGTGAGGTGAACGCAAAATAGTTACAAGTAGAAGAAAATTTTAAATCAAGCTAAAGTTCAAAAATTAACCAATAAGAAGCTGGATTCAAAACCCTAAAAATATTTCCAATTGAATATCACTATGTGGTGTCGTTAGATCACGAGAAGAATTTTGTCTTACCACAAGAGCATGCACAAGTGACAATGTGTTAGATGCTCACTAGCGTGGAGTAAATTTTTTTGATGCAAATTGAAATTGATGACATCATCCCAACTCATTTTTATAGGTTTCAAAATTCTCTACCATAGACCCATTGTTTTTGGCTCTTCCCAATGGACTGGTGATTCCCGAGCATTTCATTGAAAAATCTGGTAACTTGTATTGTTTAGATGGCTTCAACTATTTCTTTAGTGATTTGGTCATCTTCAACATCGCATGATGATTCCCTGGCCAAAAACCAACCTCTAGTGGCATTTAACGTTCCCCGACATGTTCCTAATAGTAAAAACTATTTTTCAATGAGGTGCATACCTTCTGGTGGGTTCGAACGCATTGTGTTTAAAGGTTTTTATAAGTGGGTTTAATCCCATATTTGTGGTGTGATGACTTAAGAGTTGTTTAAATAGGTCATCACCCACATAGTAAGGTGACCACCTTATGGTGGTCACCCTAGCACTGTCGTGCGAGTGCTAGTTGAAGGGTTCAAAGTGGACACTTGTCGTCCACCTACAATAGTTGTGGCACTTTGTTCAAAAATTTTAATAATTTTTGATCCAGTGACATGACATTGTCATTGTAGCGCTGACCGAGGATAGTTTGACTGCATGAAAATATGAAACAAAATAAAATTTTTCCACCTGATTCAAATTTTGGAAGGAGATTTCAAATTTTTGAAATTCAAAAATTGCAGATTTGACACCAAAAACAACACAATAAGGTGAATTTTCACCATTTTTTCAATTTTTGCAATATGTTTTCAACAAATTTGTAAAATTGATGAATATTTTTTCCTCCTAAGACAATTTTTTGCATTGTAAAGGGCTAATTTTTGTAATTTTTAGTGCTCTTTTTGTATTGCAAAATTGATTTTAATTTTGTAAAAGCACTTAAAAAGCCCATTTTTGTCAATTTTTGGAAGGCAAAATTTTGTAAAATCTAGGCAAAATTTCTGCATTAGGAAACTGAAAATTATTCCTAAAGCCTAGATTAGTTCTTGCAACCATTTTTTTAATCCTTCTAGTCTAGCATATACACAGAAAAGCATGGCTAATAACCTCAAATCAAACATGGAAAACCTTACTATTGCACTAGACATTTTGGTAGATAAAAACAAAGGCATTGTTATGCAATTGAATCCTAGTGATAGAAAATTTCATCACAATCATGCCAACAAAGCTAAATGTGTCGTCAAATTGTATGACAGATCTAGGGATCTTGATGTCTTATCTACATGGATTTTGGATATGCAAACTTGGTTCACTTATGCTAAAATTCTTGAAGATGAACAAGTTGCATTTGCTACAGTCAAACTCATAGGCTTAGCAAAAGTTTTAATTGTAGAAATACAAAGCCATAATGTCACCATGACTTGGAAAGAATTGATCCAAATTCTTAAAATCATATTTTTTCCACCATAATACCAAAGTGACCTCACGACAAAGTGGTATAGATTGAGGTAATCCTATAGTATTTTTGTTTTGAACTACATTTTTCAATTCAATAGGCTAAGGGTGCTTCTTGATGTGAAAGATTTAGAAGAGGATTTGATTAATAAGTTCACTCATGGATTGCAAGATCAAATTTTTAGGAAAATCAAGTTCAATGTTTTCATCACGTTGGATATGGCATTCAACCATACCATTCTTGAAAAGGATAAATTTGGTGCATATCACAAATCTCATTCATCACATGAGAGCTCTTCTAGAAGTGGGAATAAATATCAACAAAATGTGAAGAACACTTCTCATTATTCCCCTCATTTTTCTTCTCCTCACACTTCTATTAAAGCACATTCTTCTTCTTCTCATTATAAATATTCTTCTTCTTCAATATATTGGGAATTTTGTAAAAAACATTATCATGTAAAATCCAAATTCTTTACTTTTGATAAAGTTAAGAAGAAGAAATCCTTAATTGTATAGCCTAAAAGTGGGGAACCACATGATGATCCCATTGTGGCTATAGGGATAGAAGAAGATGATTTTTCTTTAAAGAGTAAACTGAACAAAGTCATCCTCATGTCAAATGTATTTGCTCAACGAGGTCGTGACCATTTTTTTGTCACTAGAACCCAAATTACATATGATTTCTATATTGATTGTATCATAGGTAATGGATTGCAAAAGAAACTCGTTACGAAGTCCGTGGTGGAGAAGTTGAAGCTTCCCATAATGCCACATCACCAACTATATGCACTTGGGTGGAAAGATGTAGAATCCACATATAACATCACACACACTTGCACCTTGACTTTTTAATTTTGATGATAATTTTATGGACAAAGTAAGATGTGATGTCACATATATGGATGGTTGTGGACTATTTCTAGGTAAACCCTATCAATTTTATATAAATGTTGTTGTCATGCTAAAAATAACACATACACGTTGGAATTGCATTATAAATCCTGCTTGATACAAAGCATTGCACCCACATAAAATTTAATGTTAAGTTGTAGACAAGTTCGGAAGCCACTAAGTCAAGCACTCATTTTGGATCCTACTTGCATAAGTTCCACACATGTTGAAGAACAAGCACCATCAAAGGCACATGATAAAGAAGAATTTTCACTCCCACCAAATGAACAATCACAAGAGCAAGTGGTTAAGGAACCCATCACTCTCACTCATGAGAAATATTCCATTCATTCTATTGGCATCACTTTCGGTACACCTTTGGAAACACAAGAAATTGCTCCATAGAAGTTACCTTTGGCTTTTCCCCCTTCCACCATTGCACACATGTAGGAGTAAGATAAGGACACTTCCTTCATTGAGAATTGGTAGAGCCTTCAATTTAAGTTAACAAAGGACTTACAAGAGACTCCACAGGAGCAAAAAAGTGTGGAGCGCAAGCATCACAGTCCTCACTCATCAAAAGTTGGAGATAGATATTGGATTCCTTTGGATAAGAACCACTTTCTAGAGATATCATTGCAAGATCCTCTTTTGTTACTTGATCTTTTTTCAGCCCTACAATAGTAGTGGCACATGATCATCAGCTTTCACTCATTTTAGATAGAGTTTTTGAGATGAAGACTCAACACACTAGACAAGGTTCTTCCACTTCTTACCTTGTCACCCATCGCGGTCACTTTCCACATATGGATCACTGGATTCCTCACCATGAGATGGACCATGACTTTCCATAGTTTTTGAGAGCATTAGGGTCCAATTCTTCTATGGTTGGGAGGAGTGTTGAGGATACATAGGCTTATCCATTTAAGCCTAAGTTATTATTATTATTTTATTAATTTCCTATTTCTTGAACTTTTTATTCACATGAGGCACAGTATTCCCGTGTTGGAAATAGGTCATGTTATTTTGTTGGATGTTTAGTTAAATGTTAGGATATATGTTTTCTTCTAGTAGTTAGTTGTCATATTTATTTTAGCAGATGGTTATCTATTAGTTAAGTGGCTGGCCATGTTTGGAAACTTGTTACACCACATGAGATTCTATTGTATGCTTATATATTATTCTATTGCTAATAAGAAACTAGCTTCACATTAAGTTTCTACATCAAAAATTCGTACATAACACATAGGTAGAATATGCTATAGTAGATCCTTGTCAGTGGACTAAAATCTATGGTGATAAATAGGCTATCTCTATGCAACTGCAGGTTCCATAAAGAGAAAAAAACAATACAATTTTCTTGCAAGAAACACATGTGAGAAAATCATGATTATACCACATGCATAACATAGAGGGCCAATGGGTGGTTTAAAAAAAATAATAAATAGTATATCTTTTGACTATCTCTTAGTGGTCTAGCCCATCCTTGTAAATAATTCAATTTGATTCATCCACTAACCTATTGTCTATCTATCACATGTATTTTCCTCTTTCATACCACTTGTTCGTTCTTTGTCTATTCAGTCTTGTTGAGTTATCCTCTGCAAGTCATCCACCTATTGATTGGTATGTAATTATTATTCTTGCTTATAGCATCAGTCACTTAGCCTATTGTCTAATCATCATATCAAGTTGTTCACCATGCAGCCTATTAAGATATTTTGTTGTTGCATCAAGTAGTCCATCCTTTAGAAAATTTTTGTTATTGCCTATTTGAATGAGGTGGAGGTGGCCTTTGTGCAACCTAATTTGACCAACAAAATATATTTTGCTAGCAAAAAAATTTGTTGTGAACCCATCAAAAATTTATAAAACTTATTGCCCAAACATTGCCCAACAGGTTGTGGAATGGAAAACAAATTACAAATACTAGAAGGAGTTCAACAAACAAATGCTAAATGGTATAGAAAAATGGAGCACATAGGTCACACGATCGGTGCTATGATACCAATGAAAATGTATGAAAACCTAATTGCTGATTTCATAGCATTAACACACCCAATATACATAACAAGTCACCTAAATCTTGTAACCATATGCATAGATCACACTGTAGGAGAACTAGGGAGGTAAGACAAATTTTAAACTATCTCTTGCTAATAATATGCTAACTAAATGATATATGAGAAAGAGGCTTACGATATTTATTAACAATACTAATAATGCCTAGGAATAAGAAAGAATCTTGTACTAGGTAATCCAAGTAGACACGTGACACTCTCATAATCCTATGAAGTCTAAATCCTATTGCTAAAAAGGTTGTTATACTTGGATAGACTTGAGAGGTAAGGAAGTATTTTTGTTTCTCCCTACATACCTTTGACATTCATCACATGCTCTTATGATTTTGAAAGCATTAGAGAGGATGTTAGGCCAGTAACATCATGTCTTGAGTATTTTCAATGTGGTAGTCCTCCCTAAATAGTGTCCCCTTGATAAACCTTCATGAAATTCTTCTAGGATACTTTAATTTTTGTCATATTTAATTCATCTCCAAAGTATGCCATCCAAGTTTTTCTTGTACAATCCTTTAGGTACTAAGACATATTTTAGGATATGTAACCTATACCTTATGTAGACACTAATATTGTTTTAATTTGATTAGACTGTGATGACGCCACTCTTATCAACACCATATGACCCCATTGGGAAAACTTCATGGGTTAAATAGTGGTCCTAACCACTTTTGTAAAGGTTTACCCCACTTTTGGGAAGTTATGGGCCATGTAGCCATGGTTGTCCCGCCCCAGGACAACCACAGTTCATGGTCGTTCCACCGAGGGATGGGCACCATCCCTGGGTGGGATGACCATGGCCTAGGCCCCTCAAAAATTCAAGGGTAGGACAAATGGCAATAAAATTCTACCATTTATCTCTTCCAATGACTTATGAAATATTGAGGGCATGTCAAAGCCATCATAACCTGCAAATTAGAGGCCTTTTCCACCCAACGCATGGCAAGGGTTTTGACAAGTGGCATCACCTATATTGCATGTACCAACTTGCCCATTTGACCTTTTGGACCTCTTGGGCTATAACTTGGAGTTATTCCACCCAATTTTAGAGAGAGGTATTTACAATAGTTTGCCACAAAGTGCTGTTGAGATTCACTCTCCTCTTTTACCAATGTATTTGCCTTTGAAATATCCATCCATATACGGATATTTGCAAGTGATCCCAAATATGTAAATCCATTCAAAAACCACCCATTTCTATGAATTAGATCATCAAATATTATGGCAACACCTCTAGGATTAGTTTGAACTAGATCCTAGAGGAATTGGTGGTAAAAACCACCAGGTTTGGTGGTTGTCCCCACCTAGGATGGTTAACAAACCCAATTGGAACACCCATGGATGACTATTAATACATACAATTTTGGGTCAATTTCAATGTAGATCATTTCTAGAGTAGTTTATAGACATCATACTAGAATTTGGTTCATTTTTGAGTAGTTTTGAACCTTCAATTGGGTTTTTCATTATGATAGTCCCAATTGGAACACCCAGGGATGGCCATAGATTTTGCATATGATTTAATTTCAATTTCTACATAGATCATTCCTAAAGTATATAATATACATTATTCTAATTTTTTGTATAATTTTGAATAGTTTTGCACCATCTATTTCACATTTTGTATTCAGTATTACATGCATTTCTTTGATTTCATCTTAATCCACACATGCTATTAATAAATTTCATTTTCTTATGTGTATATACAGATGTTCTAGTGTGCAAGGAAGGAGCTACAAGTTTTATTATGGATAGATCATCGCAGTGGTAGCAAAATCCCACTCTTCAAATCATGAGTACGATTTAGACACTAAAAGTGCATCTTGATTTTCCTAAAGGATCAGATCCTTTGAACTTATGTAATGGATTATATCAAGGGGACATTTTGTAATCGTGTATTTCGAAAATGAATTAATATAAAGAGAACCCCCCATTTATTTCACTTATTTTTCATTTATTCTTACATTAATGTCGATTTTAATGCTTAAATAGAACAATATATGCATTTCATTTCCCTTTGCTAGGTGCACCATTTTTTTTCACTCTACAGTGGCAATCACGGTGGGACCCCCCATTTCATTTTTGCAAGTTTTAACTCTATATTTGTCCTTGAAAAGTTGTAGGTTTTGGATGTTCTAGCCTGAAACAACCCCTAATTTCCTAATTGAAACACCTAGGGATAGCCATAGTAGTTGTCCCACCTAGATATGGTCCCCAAATTTACAGTCGTCCCACCCTAGGATGACCATAAAATAGGGTGTTTGCAGCTCAAATTGATAGAAATAACATCTTAGAATTTCAAGATGAGTATCTAAACCTTTACTTTGCATGATTACTGTTTAGAAAAGGTTAGATTTAGTCTTTTTATGTCTTTTCCTTTTTTGTTGAAGAGTAGATTTCACTTTTTATTAAAAACAACAAAAAATATAAGAAAAATAGAAAAATAACTTAAGTATGCATTTGTGTGATTTGATTACTTGCAACCTACCTAATGGTTAGGTTGCCATATAGGATATGCATTTTGTAGGTTCCATAATTTGTTAAATACTTTTGAAAGTGAAACATTATTTTGCATTTAGTGAAGATTCATTGAGTGCTATTTTGTTTTACTTTATTAAGTATAAAAGGAACCCCACACACCACATCACATTTAACATTGGTGAGTTGGAACTTCATCCCCAAACACTAATAGAGACCAATGACGGTGGTATTCATGTCCATCCATTGGATCGCATGATACGAACCATAATTTTTGGCCAAATCTGGCTCCAAGAACTATATTAGCCATGGAAAATAGCACGCATTCCTCTTAAGAGGGTGTATCACTGCACATGGTCAATATGTGTGAGTACTAATAGGACCTGTGCTCCTTGATCATGTATGGGCTTCATATCCATACTTTTGTTGGTTTACGTGACCAGAATTTTAATGTCAGTTGTCTAGTTGTGAGTATACAGGTAAAATCCTTTAAACAAAATGAGAATTACATCAACAATATTCAAACACGTGAAAAAATATCTCTTTGCAACACAACAAATTAAAAACACACCAAACAAGTTTTAAAGAACACGCATAAAATCTTTAAAAGAGATAAACACTTGTATTATTGTGTGTTTCCATTTTTATGTGTTGCATCATTAAAATTTATAAAGGAGATAATCACATAGGGTTTAAAATAAAGTAGCTATGGTATGCACCTATGACCAAGCCCATTTAGGAGCTGATGCTATGGAGAGTAGGCAAGGAGACATAGACCATATTCAATTTGACCCTAAGGATATTATTATACCTCCTTGGAGGCCTCCTACTTACCCAAGTCCTAAAATATCAAATTAGGAACCTAACCTACAAGGTACCCCTATGTGGGATACTTGTATCGCTCCAAATTTTTTGCATCCTTACCTTTAGGCTATAGGATCCGTGCCCGAAAGGGGGATGCGAGAAGGATGGGACAATACCTCGGACTGAGAGGCCCTTTGAAGGTCGCGCCTCTCGGGGAGGGGGTATAAGGGTGAATTTTCGATGGATGGTGGGTTCACCAGGAAACTTTTGAGTGGCAGTTTCCATGCCTAGGTTGAGAATGGGTTTGATGTGTTCATTTTGTACTTTAATCATTCATATCCTAGGTTTGGCCAAGATGAATCTAAGTTATTCTATATGCCAATGCTAATTTATATGGATACAAAAAACATGAATAAGTGCTAAACACAGAAAGTGTGCTAAATAAGACAGAATGTACCTGATTTCGGATGTCTAATGAAGATTTTGAGGTTTGTAGAAGTCCAGATCATCTCAAATCTTACATAATCATCTACAATTGCATAGAATCATCTCAGATCACAGTCGATCATCTGAGATCAGATGAGATCATCGTCGATCTGAAAAATTCGTCAGAAACCTGCAATCACAGAAACAGATACCAAAAACCAAAAATACAACTGCAAAAGCAAGGGGAAATGGTAGAAATAATAGTAAACTTGACTAAATGATAAATCCATATAACAATTAAAGGAAATGCATTAATTTAATAATTTAGTTTAACTTTATCATGCATCTATGCTAAATGAGGTGAACTCCAAGATGCAGAAATAGAATAAACTAAGTTAATTCATAAAGAAATGAAGAGAGAAGATAAAGAAATGCAAACTTCGGGCTCTGATTGCCCCCAATATGGACTGTAGTCGAGATCACCTCCAATCATACGTGATCATCATCGATCTGTGATAGGATCATCCGAAATCGTCTAGAATCGCCAGTGATGATCCGAGCTTGCTTCGACTAAAAATAGTAAAATTCCTGCAAGAAAACTTGAAATACACAATGCAAACGATGGTGCGAAGGTGTTCTAATGCACAAGAAATTAAAGTTGCAGGGAAATCAGTCAGCCAGGGGGATAAACTGAGAAAATCCCAGTTTATATAGGATTAGGGAGAGGTTAGGAGGTTGGAGATCATCCCAATTTGGGAGATCTCCAACGGGGGAGACTCTAACCGTGCAGACACGCTTTCTGCCCAAGTTAGAGAAGCTGTTGAAACAGAAGCTAATTATGAAAATCAGTTTTGGGACGAAATCGTCTGGATGTTCTATTCCGGACGAATTCGTCGAATCTGGGATGATTTCGTCTGATCGGCGATGATATCGTCCAACGGTCAAAACAAATCCTAAAAATGGCACGAAAAACAAGGGGAGCGGGTAACGGGCGGTTTCGGGGTTAAAATTCAAATTTTTATCTTTTTACTAAGGGTTTAACTGCGCCAATTTTAGGGTGCTACATTTTTCCCCCTCTTTAGAAAATTTTTCGAAGAAAATGCGTTAAAGACGAGTTCTTCCTATTTTACGAGAAAGCAAAATTTTACTCAATTTTTTAGACGATGATTCTAGGTCGAATCGTACGACTGCTTACTATGGTGCCCCCTCCGTGTTTTTACCCAAATCGAACATTTGAGGTAAAAGCACGGAAAAGCAAAATTAAAAAAAAATGTTGGTGTTTTTAAATAAAATTAAGAAAAATAGGGTAAAACCCTAATTCATTTTTACTGTTCATTTTCACTGTTTTTAGAGCTCTATAGACAAAATGGTCGAGACAGCGCACAGATCAACAGAGGTCCAGCGTGGGCTACGGGTAAGGATCTAAACCTAGTGAATTATGTTTGTAATTTGATTTGTGTAATTTGCAATTTAAATTTTGACTGTTTTGGGGCATCGCGGCCATTTTTAGGCCGTCGACGATGTCGGGATGAAATCGTCCCCATTTCGTCGAAATCGCCCCTAGATCGTCGATTTCTTCTGAGGGCAAAATCGGTGGAATAGGGGCGATCCCGTCCAACAAGGGGTGATCCCCAAGTTGAGAAATCGGAGATGATTTCGTCCTACAAAGGATGATTTGATCCAATTTAGGATGATATCATCCAATGGTGGACGATATCATCATTTTATGAAATTAAGCTTGTTTGAATTGCATTTAATTGATTGTAATAATTGTTTTATTAATGAATTTTGTTGTTTTATTGTTTATTTTGTAGAGGGGATTACTAAAGAGTCGGGAATGGAAATACGGGGGGCTGAGGGATGACATGGCCATGCTCGACCAGGTGGAGCGAGACCAACTGGCACAGGTCGGACTACAGCATGTGGCAGAGATGCCACAAATATCGATAGACATGGGGCTACTGACAACCCTAGCAGAGAGATGGTATCCGGGGTCATCCTGATTTCGATTATTGATAGGGGAGATGGCTTCCACACTAGAGGACGTATGGAGGATCTTGAGGATCCCCATACAAGGACGATTTATGACTCCTACGGCCAGTTAGGGACAAGGTATGATGAGGCTGTGCAGAGACCCAAGCTTCACCCTGGAGAAGGGCAGAGTGAACATCGAGTCTCTAAGGCAGATGCCTGGGGCATCTAGGTTGACTCAGGTTTTGGCAGGGGTAGTGGGTGGCCTACTGCTATGCCACTAGAGCGGGTGAAAATTACCATGGCTCCTTTCAGATGTGGTCTACGACATGAGATACCACGGGTACAAATTTGCATGGGGCAGCTTTGTACTATGTCGCTTGTATAGGATCCTGCATGGGGTCGTATACAAGGGAGGCCGATGTCTGGTTTTGACATCACTACTATAGGTATGGTGCTGGGAGCACATCATGGTGCGGAGGCCGGTAGGACTCCCACTGACAAGGGTTGACCGGGAGAGACCCCGGGTTTTCTATTGGTGGCTCCAGAGAGGGTCACAATGGCGGATAGATCTGCCGATGTCTCGGAGGTTGCTAGATGACCTCATCCCAGACTAGATCACCTGGAGGCCATGGAGAGAGCATCCAGGGTGGGGAGAGGATGGACAGGAGTTAGCTCGCATCAGATGAGTTTGATGGCTGAGGATGGAGCGGGGAGAGGTAGAGCTCCATCGCTACAACCAAGTTTTGTGATAGTTCGGTCTACAACAGGGGATCCCATCTCTTAGGGACTATGAGTACTCCTGGACTATTCGGGATAGTACTACACTGAGCGGGGCTCCATATATGCAGTGATTCTGGAGCCAGGATGTGGATGATGCCCCCATCCAGCTAGTGGATGGGGATGATGTTGGGGTTGCTAACGGATACGATGCTTGGTATGTAGGCATCCACCCTCCTCGGATGACGAGGGCATAGGGTCCGATGCATGCGGTTGTGCGATGGATGGGGAGGCGGTGCCAGGATGCCATTGAGGTAGCGCGGGGTCACGGAGGGAGAGAGCAGCGATGGTCTCCATAGGAGAGATGCCAGAGGATGCCATAGGCTCCACAGAGACCACAGCAGATAGGGAGGAGGGAGGAGGGATTCCCTTCTCATCAAGGGGAGAGGCCACCATCGCTCGATAAGGGCAAGGGTGTCGAGGTAGGGGAGAGCAGCGAGACGGTGGCTCTCCGGGCTGAGGTTGCCCACCTCCGGGCTTAGGTGCAGACACTACAGGATGAGGCTACATGGCTCAGGGCTCGGAGTGGAGGGGCGAGCATGCAGGAGTTGGCATGGTCTATGGCTCAGACCGCATTCTATCAGGGAGTATACTTCCATCTGGTTCCAGAGGGCCAGAGGTTATAGCTGCCAACCAGCATTACAGAGTCGATCAGGGTGGGATCATCGAGGACTTCCTCACGATCGACGACGAGGACCCAAGACACAGCCTGGACCTCTATGGGACCACCTCCTCCACCTCAGGGTGGGGGAGGAGATGAGGCTGAGAGCTCGAGGGCTTCTCGAGGCTAGCTGCTATAGACTATAGATTGCATATATTATTATGAGAGGATTGAGTATGCCAGGGTATAGATTGTGGCATACCAATCCAGTTTTGAGATGATGTACATAATTTATTGATATATATATATGGTCTTTTTGATGATATGACTTGTGTATATGTTGTATGATGCTTTAATTTTGGATTTGTTTGGTTGATTATTCATGTAATTATGTCGTTGGAGATAAATTATAATTTTATGTCATGCTGTAAAATTTAAATGCAATAATCTGATGTAAACAAATTGGTTGTTTTGTGGTAATTTGATGAAAAATAAAGAGACTTCTAACAATAATTTCAAAGGACATTGTCGTTGTTATAGACCATTTCATGGAGTCACCGCTCACTAGGTCGTCAAGCTAATCCCAGTATAGAAATATTGCTAAAAGTAAAAGGGTGCTTAAGAGACTGTCTTAAGACTTTGTGTTGTGATGATAAAAAATGATGATGGTGATGATTTGTTTTCAGATTTTCATAAAAAAATTATGCATGAAATATATATTTTTGAAAAAAATGATTTTTGCTAGGCATAAATTCCTAAGTGTGATAAAATTTTGAACAATTCCTTAGAAATTATACCATGGTTGCAAAATTGAATGTTGACATAATGAAATAAAATAGAAAATTTTGCATTCCTTTTAAAGCACAATTGTGTAACATAATGATGTAAGCCATATGTTTTTATGAATTAAAATGAATGGGAAAATAAAATTAGAACAATGGTTTGCGCTAGGCATAGAATTATAGGTATAGACTTATACCATCATCGCGAAATCCAAAAAAGAAATTGATATTTTAGTTTTATTGCATGATTGATTTTTGATTTTGAGATAAATAGAAAATATATAAGATGAGGACTTGCGCTAGGCATAAAATTCTAGTTTAGGTTTTGGAACTATACCATCGTTGCGGAAGTCGAATATATAAAGAAATGTGACTTTATTGCATGTTTTGAAAGGAGGTTTGGATTTTTGAAAAACATGTATGTAATTGTTTTTATACTAAACAAATATTCTCAAGTAAGAAGATGAAATTATTCCAGACAATTTGCATAAATATTTTAAATTATCTTAAAGACAAAATTTAGATTTATAAGGAACCCCATGTGCAGATGTGAGTTCATTGCCGATCTTGATCTATCATAATGATACAAAAATCTCTCAAATACAAATGTGTGTGCAATTGCATTGTTCATTTACCAATTTTTGAGCAAGATAATTTGATACAAGTAATTTAAATTAACCAAATGAGTGTTCGTTGACCATGATTTATATGCATGTAACCGTACCAGACTACTATGTAAGTCGGGTCATCAAGAGCTAGCTAATCCATAAGTAGACAGAGGGTTGTACAAAAGAAGGTCGCTAATGTAACAGACATATCACCACACTAGGGATTACCCAAGGCCAAGCGGGTTGGGCACAAACCACTTGTTATGGGGCTTACCTCACAGTTTTTGAATAATTGAGAATTCCAGGGATTCAAGCTCATTCACCCTTCTTTTCTTTTCAAGGGGTAGGGAAAGGATTTTATTGCTTTTGCTTTTGCTTTTTCTTTTTGTCTTTTTTTTTTTTTTTTGTATTTTGCTTGGAACTGAGACAATGCTGAAATATTGCGACGATGGTACAAAATAATATTTTTCTTTTTCTCATTTTCTTTGACTTTTATTTTTCTTCCTATACTAGGGATACTTGCTCGGATTGGCTGTGGAGCAAGGGATTTTTATTCTGGGTAGGGGTGAGCTTGTCCTTTTGTCAATTCTCAAAGATTCTAGACCATGTGCATGATAGGATAGCAAGGGAAACTTTTCGCTCAAGAAACCATTTCTACTATGTAGCATCATATCGAATTTGCAATGAAATCATTTTAATGTGAAAAGATATGCTTGGTTCAAGTAAATAACAAGATCAATTCTCTATGCTCAAAAACTTTATTTAATTCAAATGTGGACTTTGATATAAGAGAGATTAATAATCATACCAAATAAAATCAAGATATTTATGCATGTGAGTGTGAAAGTGCGAGATTCCAAATAAATGCTAATTTATCCAAAATAACTGAAAATATAACTGCAATACTTCAAGAATTGACAAGTACGAAAATAAAAGATGTTTTTGAAGATTTTGATGATTTTGAAGTTTTTATATTTTGATTTTAATTTATGAATGGAAAGAATAAATACTATTACTATTGTTTGAAATTTTTATATGGATGACTAAAATGAAACAATATGCAAAATAACAATATATACAATGATGAAATGACCATATTTATGCATAATAGCATTTAAGATGCATAATGTTCATAGGTTCTTTAAGATCTTTACCATCTAAGGTAGCTAATCGGTATGCTCCCGATCCAAATTTAGTAGTGATGATATACGGTCCAAGCCAATTGGGTTCGAATTTACCTTTAAGATCTTTAGTTGCATTAGTATTTTTTTTATTTTCTTTCAAGACAAGGTCGCCGATCTCAAAGGATCGATGATGAACTTTCTTGAGGTATGCTCGCTTGAGCTTGTTTTGGTAGGCTCGAAGATGTTCCAAAGCATTGATGCGCTTCTCATCTAGGAGTTCCAGCTGACTAAATCTTCCAGCATGATATTCATCTCCTACTTTCGTATCTTGAAGTAGTAGAGCCAAAGAAGGAACTTCTAATTCAAAGGGAAAAATAGCTTCAGCACCATAAACCAAAACAAAAGGTGAAGTGCCCGTGGGAGTGCAAACGCTAGTTCGATAAGCCCACAAAGTAGGATATAGTTGAATGTGCCAATCTCGGCCAGATTTATTGACCAATATTTTGAGGATTTTGATTAATGTTTTATTAGATGCTTATGCTTGGCCATTACCCTGAGGATAATAGGGAGTGGACCAACGATGTTGAATTTTATATTTTTGACATAATTTCTTGACATATTTATTTTTGAAACAAGTTCCATTATCCGAGATGAGATTTGCAGGAATTTCGAACCTACAAATAATTTGATTAAAAATAAATTTGGAAACTTGGGTTCCAGTGCAAGAAGCTAAGGGCATAGCTTCAACCCACTTCGTGAAATACTCGGTGGCGGTTATGATGAATTTGTGTCCATCAGATGACACAGGGTTGATTTTTCCAATGATGTCTAAGCCCCATTTTGAAAAGGGCCAAGGAGATGAAATAGCCTGTAGCTCTTGTGCAGGTGCATGGACAAGGTCAGCATGTTTTTGGCACTTGTCGCAATGGTGCACGTAATCATGTGCATCATTCTCCATGGTAGGCCAAAAATATCCTATCCTAAGGAGCTTCTTAGCAATGGTGCTACCACTAAAATGTCCCCCACAAGATCCATCGTGGGCTTCACTCAAAGCTGATCTAGATTCTTCTAGATTCAAACATCTCAATAGGATGCCTTCAAAAGATCTTCTATACAACGTATTGCCAATAATTACGAAGTGACTTGCTCGTCTACGTAATAACCGGTGCTGGTTGTTATTACAACCTTCAGGGAAGGTCCCATTTTGAAGAAAATTAAATATATCAGTGTACCAAGGTTCAGGAGTAGTTTCATTGATTAGAAACACATCCAAAGGTTCTAAGCATGATTTATTTGAAGTGGGTTCCTGGAGTCGATGAATAATGATGGTAGCATATTCGTCATCTAACTCCAAGGGTAAAAGAGATGCGGTTGCAGCCATAGCATCAGCCGCACGATTGCTAGTTCGAGGAATAGCTTCCAAGGTAACTTGATCAAATAAAGATAATAATTGTAATACATATGCTTTATATGGATGCAATTTATCATCTCTGGTCTGATAAACATCATTAATTTGATTTATGACAAGTTGAGAATCACCGAAAACTAATAAATTTTTAATTTTCAGTGCCAAGGCAGCTCGTAATCCAAGGATTAGAGCCTCATATTCAGCAATGTTATTAGTACAAGCAAACATTAATTTAAAGGACAGAGGTATAAGATGTTTCTACGGAGATATTAAAATAATACCTGCACCAGCCCCACTCATGCATCGGGCTCCATCAAAGTATAGGGACCATTGCTCTAGATGGTCTGCCTCTAATTTAAGGCATTCATTAGGAAACTCAATGATGAGGGGATGGGTAGACTCTAAGGGTGCAACAGCTAATTGATCTACTATGATTTGACCCTTAACAGACTTATGTCCTATAAACGTGAGTTCAAACTCACTTAGCGCAAGAACCCACTTTGCTGTGTGACCAGATAAGTACGGTCGACTCATGAGATACCGCAAAGGATCGAATTTGGCAATAACATACATTTTTTGATTGAGCATATAATGGCGTAGTTTCTATGTAGAAAATATGACTGCTAGACATAGTTTCTCTAATGCTGTGTAGCGGGTTTCATAACTGATTAAGGTTTGGCTAATGTAATAATTAGCACGTTCTTTCTTCTCATCGTCAAGTTGAGCTAACATAGCTCCTAAGGCAAGATCTAAAGCAAAAATATACAAGATAAATGGGCGATCAGATCTAGGTGGTGAAAGCACAAGTGGGTTAAGGAGATATTGTTTGAGGAGTTCAAATGCTTCCTGACATTTGTCATCCCAATGAAAAGAGACATCTTTCTTAAGAAGCAACGAATAGCTTGAAGCTTACCTTGTAGACTTCATAATTCGGATATATTTGTGGGTGCGGGCATATCAGTGATAGTCACGATCTTGAGAGGGTCAATTTCAATGCCACGTAAAGAAACTATAACCCCCAATAATTTACCAGACTTAACTCCAAATATACATTTGGCTGGATTTAGTCGGATAAGATATTCCCTTAACCGATCAAATACTTTTTTCAAGTCAGCTAAATGATCATCTTCTTTGATGGAACGAGCTATAATATCATCTACATAATCATGTAGAATATCATGCATCATATCATGAAAGATATAAGTCATGGCTCATTGATAGGTTGCACCTACATTCTTTAAACCGAATGGCATCACTTTCCAACAAAAGGTCCCCCAAGGGGTAATAAAGGTTGTTTTAGCTTGATCTTCAGGAGCTATCCTGATCTGATTATAACCAGAAAATCCATCCATTAAGGATATCATTCCACTCCCAATAGTAAAATCAATGATCTGATCCATGTTGGGAAGAGAAAAATCGTCTTTAGGGCATGCAACATTAATATCTCTAAAGTGCGTGCAAACCCTAACTTTGGTAGCTTCTTTCTTAGTTATTGGAACTACATTCGAGATCCATTCAGCATAATCAATGGCTTGTATAAAAATAACCTTCAGGAGTTTTTCTAATTCCCCTTTGACTAGTAAGGCCACTTTAGGATGCATTTTTCTAAGTTTTTGTTTAACAAGTTTAGCATCCGGATGGACTACTAGGTGATGCATAACTACAGAAGGGTCTAATCCTGGCATATCTTCATATGTCCAAGCAAAGACATCTTCATATTCTTTAAGAAATGCAATGTATTTATCCTATTTTTCTTGACTCAATTCTGATCCAATGTTGATTATGTGAGGATTATCTTTGGTTCCAATTTTAATTTTTATGACATTTTCTACTTTCATGTGTAGATCTCTCTAAAAATTAGGTGGGGTGGGTGAAACACCCAATTCTTGTAATTATTCCAAGGTTAGTTTGGATAATTCATCTTGAGGAGTCGTAGCCTCAAGCTGGGCTATACTAGGTATAGATCCATCAAAATAAAATTCATGATGTAATAGTTCCTCAATGGAGACATCATGGAAGATGTCTCCCTCCAACTCATCATCGGATTCGGCGATCATCTTAGGGTAGGCTATAGATAGCATATTACATGTAAATGGCTTATTCATTAAACACAAGGCATCATGTTTATCCAAATAATCTTGGTAACATATGAGATGGTCATCATCCTCAAATGGGAAGGGTTGACCTTTACTAGGAAATAGGCCCACACCACATCGGGTAGGCCATGGTTCTACCTCAAAAGGTTCTTTCATACCATTCTGGAAAGGTCCCAAAACTTTCCCTTTATATCCCAATTTAAGCATTATAGGCTTAGCTTTAATATACTCATTAGTAAAATAACATCGAGCATATCCATCATAATGTGTCTTGATGTTTCTAGGTATTCTTCCCTAGTCATATCCCTTATAAATAAAAGCGCAACTCCCAAATTGGTAAATACTTCCCATAGGATGTGGGATGCCCAAGGTACGAGGAGAGGGCAGAAAATTATTTAAAATAAGGGAATTATGCATAGTAGCATTCATTTTCTTTGATATAAGAATTTTAGATAAATCGGGTAAGAGCTCGTCAGTAAGAGAATAAGAGGTAGAAGGAACAATTAATACATCTTTAGATGTAGAAATTATGCCTTTGGTGGATGTAGATGTTGTAGAGATTTCGATGGATGATTCTATAGGTATGGAAGTTATAGGAGTAAAACAAGAAGCATTGGTTGTGGGTTTAGGATATTTTTGAGGTCCTAATGTGGTTTTTTCGGAAGAAGGTTGAACTATATGTAGAAGTGGAGTTGATGGAGAAAAAGTAGATGATGTTATGGTTGTGTGTTTCACATGTTTATACGGATAACGAGAATTAGGATGTGTGGATGACAGAGCAGGCCAAAATTGAACTCCAATAGGTTCTGCCAAAGAACACATATCAAAGGGTCTGGGATCACCATGAATGGTAACCAACTGATTTTTAAATTCAAATTTAACACATTGATGTAAATTTGAGGTAACAGCTCACATCGCGTTGATCCAAGGGTGACCCAAGAGTATATTGTATGATGCAGGGCAATGTACAATAAACACGGTCATGTCTAAGGTTCTTGGACCAACTTGCAATGGGATAGTAATAACTCCACACATTTCTTGTGTTTTGTCATTGAAGGCTTTTATGATCATATCAGTTATTTTCATTTCATCACTTCTAAACCCAAATCTTTGGTAGAATTCAAAAGTACAAATGTTTAAAGATGAACCATTATCAATTAAGGCTCGTTTAACTGCTACATATCCAATTAGGGTAGTAATATATAAGGGTTTATCCTTATGTAAACTATGTTGCGGTATATATCTATCCCGAAAGTCAATACAATCGACTTCTTGAGTTATGATAGTATTGGCCATGGCTTCAGGTTGAATATTTTGTGGTACCATCATTTGGCTTAATGTGAGCATTAATTCATCCCTATGTGTAGGAGAAGATCTTAAAAGGTCCAAAAGGGAAATTCTAGTTGTAGTATTTGATAATTTTTCATTAATATTATAAGGAGGTTTAGGTTGAACGTTAGGCGCATGATTCCCTTTATTAGGAACTTTCAAAAAAAATGGAGCTGATCCATCATTCTGAGTTTGATCTTGTTGAGAATTTTGGGCCTGTTGTCGAGTAACAACTATGATGGTACCTACAATATTATTTTATGGATGATGAATGGGTCTTGGTCTAGCATGTATGGCTTGCTCATTAGAAAGTAATTGGTGAGACGATGGTCGAGTAGTGAATATTCTTGGAAATGGTTCTTCTGGAACCATAGAACTTGTGATAGGTTGAAGAGGATCTGATTCATCTTCAGAGCTATTCAATTGATTTGAGGTGATTTCCATTTCACTTTCAGTCTCATATTCTGTATCACTAAGATTAGGTGTTTGAATGTTATATAGAGGTATGGTCCTAACCATGGATAAATTTGTGTCAAACATTTCCAAATCATGAGCAGGTAAATGCCCACTAATAGTTCCTACATATCGGGTAGGAGGGGGAACATTATGATGTTCAATTTGATTAGCCACTTCTTTACCATGCTTTGGTAAAGGATGTTGAAATATATCCAATGATTGATTGGCATTCTGACTTTGATTTTGTGGGATGTTCTTTTGAGAATTATTAGGAGGATTTTTTTTAGGTTAAAAGGCTTGCACCTCCATCTCATTATTATAAATTAAGTCTTGTATTTTATGTTTTAATATTTTACAAGATTTGGTAGTGTGTCCAGGTCCTCTATGGAAATCACAGTGTAAATCAGCTCTGTATCCGGGTATAGTTGGATCAGGTTCCCGGATATTTGGTAATTGGATCAAACCTCATGCTAATAATTGCGAGAGAATGGTTGATAGAGGTTGATTTAACCTAGTAAATTCTTGAGGTGATTTATCAAGAGGTTTCAATATAAACTTCTCCGTTGTCTTCACAACATTAATAGTAGCAATATTTCTACTATCAGTAACTCCATTACCCACAACTTGTTTATTTTTATATTGATTTCTAGATGTTTTCTCATCATCTTTCTTTTTAAGTTGTCCTCTACAAACGAGAGCATATTACACTCTTCTATCTAAGTCTATAGCTTGGTTGAAGGTAGTCAAGGAAGCAGTTGATAACTCATAGGATAGTTTTTCTTGTAAATTATTGATAAAGATATCCAACATTTCTCGATAAGGTAACACAAAGTGCAATTTTCCTATCAACTATCTCCACCGAGCTAGGAAATTAGCAAAAAATTCATCTTTGTCTTGTTTTAAGTTGTACAAATATTTAATGGTTACATGCCTTTTGATGTAGGCACTAAATTGATGAACAAAAGACTCGGATATTTCTTTGAAATTCCTCAAAGAATGAGTGGGTAGTTGATAATACCACTCTAATGCCATTCCTCCTAAACTTTTTGGGAACATTTTTAGTAATAACAAGTCATCATGTGATATATCATGACATGCTATCCTAAACATTTGAAGATGCTCTATGGGATCTTCGGTTCCTTTGTATATAGGTAGGACAAGCATAGGAAAGTGTTTAGGATATGGTTGTGCTATAACTATAGGATCTAGAGGCTGACTACACATCTCTCGATAATTGTACGAGGGATGGTAGGGATCTATCTGGTCCATGTCGGAGACTAACTATTTCACCATGGATTCCAGATTATTAGTTTGTCCACCATATTGGTTCGATGGTACCTGAGTATGGGGTTTATGAATGTATGATGGCGTGACGTAAGGATTAGATGCTATATTGCTATTATGCAAATGGTTGGTAGGGAGAGTATTATGAAGAAGATTTGTAGTAGCATTATGTTGTATCCCAAATTGTTGGAAATTGGTGTTTGGTTTTGTCTTGGGATTTTGTTTATTTGAGGTATGTTGATCAATAGCTTGGAAAAATAGAGAAATTAATGAATGTTTCTTTTGTGTGGGAATAACTCTAGGCTTGGTAACAGGCACTCTAGGTGGTTGGGTAACCTGTTGTTGTTGCATGTTCTGGATTATAGTGGCCATATCCAAATTGGATGGTCCAGCTTGATCACTTTCTTGATCAATGAAGGACAAGGGATTAGTGCATGTGTGATATATTTCTTCTAGGGTTTCTTGAGTGTCACTAATTTGATCCTTTTCCATATGGACTGCTCTATTAAGAGCGTTAATATTAGTATTGAGGAACTTCCAGAAATGTTCCATGTTCTCGAAAGCAACAACTCCTTCCAGAGATATTTTAGGGGATGAGGATCCTTCCTCTCTAAAAGTTTCTCTTTGTTCATTTCCTTCAGCAAACTCTTCTTCTTGTTGGTCTAGGGTTCCTTCTTCCTGAATTGGGTCTTCAGGAAGGACATCCCAGTTTATTTACTCGGTTTTCCTAACCAATCTTCTTCTACTTGATCTGTTTTCCATTCCTAAGTCTAGTCATTATGCTTAAACTTAGATTTTAGCAAAAATATATATATATATATATATATATATATATATATATATCCGTGACAAGTTTGGGAGGTATATATTTTAATTATATACCTACTATAATACTTAAAAGAAAACATTGTAATTTTTGTTATATTTTTGTTTTTTTTTTATGATAATATTATAAAGACAACAAACAGCATACTAAATGCAAGAAATAATAATAATAAAAAAAGAATGGCTTATTTTTCTATAAAGAGCTTATGGATATCATTAATAGGATCAAGTTCATCAAGAGTCATGAAATGCTTCCCTTCAAATTGGAAATGGTTTTTCAAGAATTTGACAAAATGTGCTATGGTGATATTATTTGTCTCAGACTCTAACCTGTAGAAATAAAGTTCATGGTAATATTATCGATATAACATACCTCTAGGAACTCTATTACATATTTTTCTATCCGTAAGAATGACCTCTTAATCCTCTATGTGAGATAGAAATTTATGTACTACAACTACGTTGTCGAGGTATTCCTTAAAGGTATACAATTCTAAAGACACAAGTGCTCTTTTATCGGCTAACCACCTATGGCAAGCTCTCTGAAGTTCATGATATAAGGTTACTTTATCAGGATCTAGGATTATATCTAGGACAAACCTCTTAATTTGCCTAAGTTTGGTAGATCTGGATTCAATGATACCCAACTCCTATCAAGTTCGTCCCACAAAGGTTGAACCCTATTTTTTTGAGGTACTCTAAGCACAGAAGTAATCTCTATGGCTACTAATTGATTTTCAACATTAATGGTGACAACTTGTCTTTTATTATAATTTACCATCTAAATATGATATGCAACTTTAATTGTTTGTCCGATGATTCTAAATGCATTTATTTTTTTATTTTTTTGGATTTTTTTCAAAAGGTTTTAGTTTTCACGTCGGGTTCACCAAAATGTATCGCTCCAAATTTTTCACATCCTTACCTTTAGGCTATAGGATCCGTGCCCGAAATGGGGATGCGAGAAGTATGAGACAATACCTTGGACTGAGAGGCCCTTTGAAGGTCACGCATATCGAGGATGGGGTATAAGGGTGAATTTTTGATGGATGGTGGGTTCATTAGGAAACTTTTGAGTGGCAGTTTCCACGCCTAGGTTTAGAATGGGTTTGATGTGTTCATTTTGTACTTTAATAATTCATATCCTAGGTTTGGCCAAGATGAATCTAAGCTATTCTATATGCCAATGTTGATTTATATGGATACATAAAACATGAATAAGTGCTAAAAACATAAAGTGTGCTAAATAAGACAGAATGTACCTGATTTCATATGTCTGATGAAGATTCTGAGGTTTGTAGAAGTCCAGATCATCTCAAATATTACATAATTGTCTGCAATTGTACAGAATCATCTTAGATCACAGTCGGTAATCTGAGATCAGACGAGATCATCATCGATCTAATGAATTCGTCAAATGAATTCGTCAAAAACCTGCAATCAGAGAAACAGATACCAAAACCAAAAATACAACTACAAAATCAAGGAGAAATGGTAGAAATAATAGTAAACTTGACTAAATGATAAATCCAGATAACAATTAAAGGAAATGCATTAATTTAATAATTTAGTTTAACTTTATCATGTATCTATGCTAAATGAGGTGAACTCCAGGATGCAAAAATAGAATAAACTAAGTTAACACAAAGAAATGAAGAGAGAAGATAAATAAATGCAAACTCTGGGCTCTGATTGCCCCCAATATATACTATAGTCAAGATCACCTCCAATCGTACGTGATCATCGTCAATCTGCGACTGGATCATTCAAAATCATCTAGAATCGCTAGCGACTATCCGAGATTTCTTCGACTAAAAAATAGTAAAATTCCTACAAGAAAATTTGAAATACACAATGCAAACGATGGTACGAAGGTGTTCTAATGCACAATAAATTAAAGTTGCAGGGAAATCAGTCAGCCAGGGGGATAAACTAAGAAAATCCCAGTTTATATAGGATTAGGAAGAGGTTAGGAGGTTGGAGATCATCCCAATTTGGGAGATATCCAATGGGGGAGACTCTAACTACGTAGACACGCTTTCTACCAAAGTTAGAGAAGCTAATTATGAAAATTAGTTTTGGGAAAAAATCATCTGGACGTTTTGTTCCAGATGAATTCGTCAGATCTGGGACAATTTCATTTGATCAGCGACGATATCGTCCAACGGTTAAAACAAATCCTAAAAATGGTGCGGAAAAAAAGGGGAACGGGTAACGGGCGGTTTCAAGGTTAAGATTCAATTTTTTATCTTTTTACTAAGGGTTTAACTATGACAATTTTAGGGTGCTACAGATACCCCTATACGTTTTCATCCTGATCAAGGAACTTACTTTCTAGATATAAACACTTCACACACCTTCTTTAAATAATGACAACCATACATTGAGGCATAAATAAATAGAGCAATACCATGCATTCATGTACCTGCTTGGTCTACCTTACACACCTACATGCAATATCAATATTACACAACATGGGCAAAAATACGCCCTTAAACCACCATGATAGGTCTCAGTAGTATAAGTACCAAGATGAGTATGATAATCATCTTCCTTGGTGAGAAAATTTAGCCCTTCCCTTCCTCATTGATGAAGGAAGACACGAGGAGAGTCTTGATTATCCTCAATTTAATTATTCCATGCAAGCACAATGTGATTCTACGTTAGCTGAGTATAAATAACATTTATTTAGGTCTGAGCCTCAAGTTAATGTGACCTCTCTCAATTGATGGAATCTTGTAGTCAACCTTTTAGATCCTCATAAATAATATAGGCATCATGACAATAGTGCTAGGGCTAATAGACCTCATACAATTGATTAAATAAATCAAGTTATTAAAATATATGATGATCGCAAAGTTCAATTCAATCAACTTTAGTTAGATAAACAATGATTGGATCACCAACATCAATTTTAAAGGCAATGAATTGAACAACAAATTTAAGAGATCTTATGCAATGGGATCCCTACCCCAAGTACTCATAGATAGGGGGTTCCTCAAAAGCAACCTACTTTTAATAAAAATAGGCTTCCTAGACTTAATAAAATATTTCCTTCTCGACCTCCTAGGCCTAATAATGACTTTCCTCTTAGGCAAAACATAGATCACCTTTTGGAGGTGTTTGTTCCTCCATGCAGGCCAATTCAGGAAACACCTTACAGAGCCTATGATAATTTAGAACCAGAAAAGGAATACCTAGAAGCACCTTATAGAGGCATGATTGATGATAATAAAAAATCATGCCATATGCTTGACATTCCTTGCCCTCCTCTATGAGGCCAAAGAAAATAAGATGAGATCAAATCCTCTTATGTGAATAAATCATTGCTTGAGCATATGGAAATAATAGAAAACAAGACCTCTAGGTACAAGATTCAAAAGCTCACTTTGTGCCAGCTTTGTAGTCAACCGCTTAACCCATCTATACCTTTTCCTCCATAACTATAGCATTTCAAAATGCTATATTTGGATAGATTCAAAGGAGAGGAATATGCATAGGAGCATGTCACTAGGTTCATGAACCAATGCTTCAGTATCCAAGATAATGATGCCTTACTTCTGAGAATATTTTTAACTACCCACTTTGGCCCAGACGTAGAATGGTACAATTAACTCCCAACGCACATCGTCGATAGATTTGAACAATTTACATATGCATTCCTAGAATGTTTCGCCTTTAACACTATGTGAAATGTGACTTTAACAGACCTCATAGGGTTGAAGCAGTATAATGACGAGTCAATCAGGAATTATGGTAATAGGTGGCAAACACTTCTCGTTAAGCTACTATACCTACTAACAATGTATAAGTTGACTCACATGTTTTCCAAGAGTCATTTAAAGCCAATTTATTTTTGCTACAACTCCAACAATATCAAACTCTTGAAGATGCTCTAGCGCAGGCTAGAACAATCAAATAAATCAAAATTTAAGAGGGGGAGATCAAAAAACCCCACAAAAAAGAGTGGAATAAGAACACAAAAGGCAATCCAATACAACCAAAGTCGATAGCATTTAATAAAGTTATCATAAATATTTTAGGGCCTGTAAAACCAACACCAAATAAGAAGGCAAACTATCAGGCCCAACCTCCTCCTTCAATTTACAATAACAACACTCAAGCGAATCAAGGGCAAAACTAACATCACCCTAACCAAAATTTATACCCTTCACTGAGTTTATGGATTCCCTATTTGATAATTTATGTGTGGCTAAAGAAATTACTCTACCTGAGATATGTTCTATAGATCCGAGTATGGGTAAACCAAATTCTATTGGATGTCGTGAAGACCTATACTGTAGGTACTATAGGCATAATGAGCATGACTTATAAATATGCTATGGGTTCAAAAACCTAATACAATACATGATTTAGAGGAATGATCTTCAATTTTATGACCCTATTGTGATAAACAATCAAAAAATGGGTGTATTTGAAGACCCATTGCCCACTCATGAGGTGCAAGCAAATCAAGAAAAATACGTTAATGAGGTCCATAAGACACCCCTCAATAAGGGTTCATTGGGATGGTTAGGATTGTGACAAGGAATACGTATTATCCAAATCAAGTTGGACCACCTATAGCTTCAAACGATGTTCTCTCAATATCATAGCCTTTGCCACCTCCATTGCAAATCCCCCCACCTCATCCAATGGTCAACATAAAAAGTAAGCTTGATCAAAAGCTTACAAATAACATCAGCCCAACTCTCTTTTTATGAGCTTATTCGACAGTCTCCACCTCATGGAGAAGCTCTTATGGATATCCTAATATCGATTTAACTGCATCCCTAGGAGTCTAACTTCTTTATCAATTTCATGGGGCATGTTCAGTAGTGCAAAGAGCCAGTAATTATATTTCATGAACATGAACTCAAACCAATATCAAATGAGGTGTTGGATCCTCCCTTACACATTATTGTGTATGTAAATGGAACACATTACAAAATAGTTCTAACTAACATTGGTTCTTTAAGCAATATCATCACCAAACATCTAGGTCTTCCAACATCCCACATTGTTTTTCCACATATACCCTCAAAGCATTCAATGATACTATATGCTCAATGGTTTGCACTATAGTCTTACCTATTCAGGTGGGATGCAAAACCATACCAACATTGTGTCACTTTATAAAGGGAGCAATGGATTATAATATCTTGTTGGGAAGACCCTATATTAGGGACATGAAGTGCACGCCATCCATAGCTCACCAATGTTTGAAGTACACTCACAAAGGGCAAGTACATATTGTCTCTATAGACCTTGAGCCCTTCAAATACTCCAAATTGGTGTAGGATATCCCCTAGTTGGCCTTACCATCAACTCATGTGGACTTTCAACCGAATACATTCATTCAAGGTCTAACTCATTTACCATCACCTTCCATTGATCCATTACAATATTATTATATACCACCCTTGTCAATTGCACATTTAGATACACCTTTGTCATCATCAAATCCTCCGTAGAGGAACATGTCAAAGAGGCCTATTGATGAGATCCCTCCAATCATCTCTACCATTTCCACAAAAAATATTTATAGTCTAGTAGATAAGGAACCATCTCATGAGGTAAGCATTGAGTCATCTCAAGCCTCACTTCCATCTCCTCCATCCTCACCATCACAAGTCATAGTCCATTTGGCTACTATGGGTTTAGGATAATACCTAGTGAGGAATATCACAACAATTCCAGCCATTGATACAATACAGAATATGAAATGACCTCATCTTCCCATAGGTACCATTGTATATCTAGGTATACTTCCCAATAAAATGAACTTCATATATAGGGGTATTGAATATGGCATAGAACCATCTCCTCATCAAGAAGAGAATGAAGAACATTTTTCTAAGGATATCAATTATATATCCAATCCTGACTATGCCATGCTATATCTCCATTGTTGCCATTGGCATGGCTATGGTTTGGGATTGTACGAGTAAGGTACTCACATTCCTTTCCAGCTACAATATCAATTTTCATATGATAAATTGGGTTTGGGACACAATAAGCCTGTGCCTCTCAATTTCCTCACAAAAATTTTAGAGCACCTAGGTTTGAACTATAGGGATGAGCTTGCACGCGATCCTTACACTAATCCTAATCATGTCCACTCTTTGGGGGATTATTTTCCTACAAATATGATAGATCAAGGGATATCTCATGATTTCACCCAATCCTATAAATAAGGTGAAGGTTTACGTACTCTTCCATTTGATAATGAAGAAGAGGATCAAGGTCCCCCTAATGAACATAAAACTGTTGAATCATATTACGACGTAGCACCTATTAACTTCACTAGTTTATATGAATAGTATGTACATGTTGTCCCATTGGATGATGATTAAGAGTTATATCTACGTATGTTACCATTGCAACATCCCATATGGCAATAAATTTTGCCACTTAAGGATCAATCTTGCCCCCTTCCACACAGACCACCTTCGGTCATCCCACCTCCACCGCAACCACCCCCGTGAGTCTTGATATAACCTCATATCAATAGACCCAATCACCCATCCAATGGATATCATCCATCCATTAATATGATTTCCATAGATCTTACTACACTCTTGCATGATCTTAATAACCCATTAAAGCCATTGCACCTCGATATTGAGGCAATTAACTTTTATTAGGGAGATTCTCTGCCATCTTCATAAAAGTATTGGCCATAGACAAGCATTCCATCTAAAGTTATCTATAAACTCTTTGGTCACCCAAAATTCCCCAAAGGTATCTATAAACATTTTGGTCACCCAAAATTCCCCAAAGCTATCTATAAACCCTTTGGTCACCTAATAATCCCCAAAGGTATCTATAAACCCTTTGGTCACCCAAAAATCCCCAAAGGTATCCATAACCCTTTGGTCACCCAAAAACTTCCAAAGGTACCCATAAAATCTTTGGTCACCAAAAAAGTTCTAAAGGTATCTATAAATCCTTTGGTCACCCAAAAAGCCCCAAAGGAACCTATAAACTCATTTGGTCACCCAAAAAGCTCCAAAGGTATCTATAAACCCTTTTGTCACCCAAAAAGTCCCAAAGGTATCTATAAACCCTTTCGTAAACCCAAAAGCTCCAAAGGTGAAGAACACAAGCTTATACCGAGAGGGGGGTGAACAGTATAAGACCACTTTTTACTTTTCTTTCCCAATCAATATTATGCAATGTATAGATAGCAATATCAACAATAGTAATCAAAGCAATGCACAAATCCACACACACAATAGAGACACCAATTTTACGTGGTTCACCCAATGTGGGCTACTCCATGGAGAAAATATTTCACTAAAATTTTCTCAATCAATATTTTGGGAATCCTTTCCCTTTTACAATGTTTATGGATCTCTGTCCAAAGGAGACACCAATCCCCTAATCAAGTTCGTGGATCTCTATCCATAGGAGAACTCCTTTCTCCTTAGCTCTGACTAGTGATCTTCTAGAAGAACTGCTACCCCCACTACTCTGGCTAATGGATCTCTATCCACTGAAGACACCTATCCTCACTACCCTAGCTAATGGATCTCTATCCACTGGAGACTATCATCCTCTATACTCTATCACCTTCAAAGCTCTATCTCAAATCTACACTAAACACAGTCCTTCGATCTAGCACAAATCTGCTCAATATCTATCTCTAGTCTAGCACAAACCTATCCTCAAATATACACCAAACTCTATCCTAAGATCTATACTAAACATAGTCCTTTGATCTAGCACAAATATATCCTCAATATCTATCCTCTGATATGCACTAAACATAGTCCTTAGATATAGCACAAATCTATCCTCAATATCTATCCTCAAGCCTTAACACAAATCTTGACTTAATCTCAAATCAACTCTGCTAGATCTGCCCCAAACCTTAACTCAAGGTTTGAACAAATCAATCAATCAACTCTACTCACAAGTCTTCTCAAAGACTTATCTCAAATCTGCCTTGTAAGCTTCCACAAAATCTCACACTAATCTATCCACAAGTCCTCTCTAGAACTTGCCCAATCTGCTCTCAAGTCTTCACTAAGACTTGCCTCAAATATGCTCAACAAGTCCTCACTAGAACTTGTCCAAATCTGCTCAATAAGTCCTCACTAGAACTTATCCAAACTCATAGAAACATAAAGAGAATTGTTAGAGACTCAATATGCTTCACACTTATCACAATGCTCAATTACTTTCAATCACTCTTTTAGAAACATATAGAGAATTGTTAGAGACTCAATATGCTTCACACTCACAAAATCTCAATCACTTTCAATCTCTCTTTTATCACAGAAACATATAGAGAATTGTTAGAGACTCAATATGTTTCACATTCATCCACACTCAACCTCTTTCTCAAATCAATTCAGAATATAGAACAATTTATTTCATAGAACTTGAACTATCACATCAACACATCCACTTGACTAGGCTCAACCAACTTTACTCAACCAATCACTCAATGAATTAATCTTTGCTTACAAACCCTAGTCCAAGCATATGAACACTCACTCAAATGTTTCCAACAATGCTTATCAATCAATCTCACATAACAATGATACTCATGATCTTTGCAAACCCTAGTTCAAGTTCTTCACTCAATTAATCACTTCAACAACAATGCTTATAAAACAAGGTTTTATCAACAATTCATTATTCCATAAAACCTTGAAGCATTAATTCAAAACACACTCAACAATGCCTACCAAACAATCCTTTTCACTCCAACTTTGCATTCACAACATTCAACAATCACTCACTAGGAAGATGTGCCCATACCTTTTGTTTGATGTAGAAGTGCCCTTGGAAAACTTGTCTAAATCACAATTTCCTTCTTTCCAATTTCAATGGTTAGATGACAAAATCTCACTCTTAACACTTTCTCAAATATTCCTTAGACACAAAAATAAACAAATCTCAAATACACCTTATTGCTCCTTCTTGGAATTAACATTCATCAAATCATGCACAAAAATAATTACTTGGATACACCTTATAATCTCCAACTTAAAATAATATCCAACACCACAAAACCTCAACCAATCTTCCTAAAACACCTTTATTTCCTTTTCAAACACTAAAGCAAATAACACCAAAAATTTATTTTGCATCAACCTTATAACTCCCCTAAAACCTTACATACCAAATAAAATATGCAAAAATTAATTTTTAATACCTCAACTAACTCCTCCAAAAATTTTGGTGCTCAAACTTAATGCATACCTTTGTTATCTCCCAAAAAGGGTTTCGGCATGATTCGAACCACCATCTCCCCAAGTGCCAAGTGCCTTAGCGCTTTGGTGCCCACCGCGTGGGCTAGAGGAGCCCACATGAAGGAAGGAGGACTTCCTTCCCTTTCAACCTTACTCCACCACGTTTTCAACACAAAATAAAAATGATGCATCACGGATTCGAACCTGCACCTATCGTTGCCCTCACGTCTTGCTTCCACCGTGGTTGCCAACTGCACTACCAATGGTTGGTGACCAAGGCTCCCTCCTTGGTGGGTAAAATAGTTTTTCCTCCTCTAAGCACCTTTTTAAAAATTAAAAACTCTTCGCTGCACACCACGATTCACATGAACTCGCATAGCATAGGATTTTAATTCGAAAGCATTGGGAGTTTTGCTAAGGTGGGGTAATCCCCCTTTTATACACACATGGTAAATTTTCTTCCCACGTCGGTGCTAGAAATTTGAATTCAAAATTCGAATTAATAACCCACCTTAGGGTTATTTGAAATTAACATAAATTAATATATAATTAATATTAAAATTAATTAATAATTAATTTAAATAACATAAAGTTAAGTAAATTAATTAATAAATTAATTTAATAAAATTATATTAATTAATTTATAATTAATTTAATCTTCCTTGTATAATATTATAAAGAATTATTATAATATTATTCACTTGGGCTTCTTGTTTTCACCTTGGACCTTATCTTGACCTCCTGGAACCGGGTCTTGATCAACTGAAACTGGAGAACCTGAAACTGATGCTGCCCACTGAAACTGCCACTGACTGGTGCTGAAAGCTTGACATCAATGACCACTCACTCTTGACATCAATGACAACTTATCTACTCAAAATGTCCAACAATCTCCCCCTTTGTCATTGATGGCAACCCAAATTATTTTTACCAAAAACTTGACCTTTTTCTTGTTCTGCTCCCCCTGGGACATTGCTCCCCCTGACTCAATGCTCTCTCCTTAAACCAAATCTCTCCCCCTTTGACATCAATGGCAAAGGGTCACCTTTGGGGCTCGGGGCTAAGAATTAGTCTCTTAGCTTAGCCCCTCCCCCACCTCCTCTTGAGGTGGTTAATTCTAGGGTGGGAGTATTTCTACTCCTAGTAAGCACTAGTCTTTACCTTTGTCCTATTTCCTTTTTATCTGATCCTTATGATTCCTTTGATTGTTCCTGTTCATGTCCATGTTCATATTCCTATCCATATTTTTTTGTTCATATTTATGTTCCTGCTCATGTCCATATTCTTATTCCTATTCATGTTCATATTCATATTCATGTTCATGTCCATATTCCTATTCCTATTCCTATTCTATTCATGTCCATATCCATATTCTTGATCCTATTCTTGTTCCTGTTCATGCTTGATTCTGGAATGTCTGCTCTACACCACTTTGTTGTATGTCCATCATTATTGCACTTATAACACTTAATGTTATTATTCCTTGGAGGTGCAAATGACTTGGGATTTCTCCTGGTGAAGCCATATCTGTTCCTATCATGTACCTTGCAATTCATTGCCTTGTGACCAAACTGATTACATGAGTAGCAATACCCATGGAAAAGTTGCCTGTTCCTGAAGTTCCCATATTCCTATCTTTCATGTGTCCTACACTGTGAAGCCATGTGCCCAAATATGTGACATGAGAAACATCATCCATTGAAATTTCCTTGCCTTGACCTCATTGGTCTCTTAGTCTCTTTTTCTCTATGTTGGTTCCTGTTCCATCTATTTCTTCTTTGTGCATTGTTCCTTTCCTTGTTGAAATTTATGTTGTCCAACTCATCCTCAGAAGTCTCATTTTCTCTTACACTATCTTCTTCTGAAGTTTCTTCTTCTTTAGAACTTGAGGTTGACTCTTCTTCTTGTTTCCTTTGAGCCTGTTCAAAACCAAGACCTATTTTGTTTGTTGACCTTCTTTGTACCTTGATCATCTTATCTACAATATTTGAACTCTTTCCAAACTTGTGTAGCTTATCCTTGGACTTTTCTAAATCTTCCCTTAGTAGGGCTACTTCTTGTTCTAACTTTTCACATTCTAAGACCTTTGCTTCTAACTTATCCTTGAACTTCTTTGTCTTAGCTATTGACTTGTTTAGATCCTCTATAAGCTTTCCTCTCTCTTCATCACATTCTTGAAACTGAAACTCAAGTTGGGAATTTTGCTTTCTTACCTTCTTTAAAGTTTTAAGAGCATAAATAAGCTCTCCCTCAAGATCAACTCCTCCTTTTTCTGATTCTTCCTCTATTTGTTTGTCTTTGAGAACATCTTCATTCTTTTCTGACTTGTCTTCTATAGGATCACCTCCTTCTTCTTCTAGTGCCATTAGAATATTCTCTTCTGGTCCTTCAAGTGTATCTTCATATTCATCATCACTGAAACTAAAACCATTCCTTGTACAACTATCTTCAAGATGTCCAAAATTACCACATCTAAAACACTTGAGAATTATTGGTGACCTTTTCTTAACTTCTTCTTTTTCTTCAATCAGAAATAGGACTTCATCTTTATCATTGTCTGAGAAACTATTATCACTATCACTTGAGTACTTACTTGCCTTGTCTGCATAGTAGCTCCTCTTTTGTCTTTGAAAGAACTTCTTTCCTTGTTTGCCTTGTCCATCCTTGCCTTTCTTTTGGTACCTGTTTCTTTCTGATTCCCTATTCCTGTGATCCTATTTTTCTTCATCATTGTTATTTTTAGCTTCTTGAAAATCAGTTGCATAGTGACCATACTTTCCACAATTGAAACATCTAACAAATTTTGCATCTTTAAATCTTCTTGAATCCTTATTCCTTCTACCATAATTAGCTTCTTCATCACTGGATGACTCATTGCTTGAATCTGAATTTTTGCCCTTTGTCTTCTTAGTAGCTTTGAATGTTGCTTCCTTTCAAGAATTAGGTTCCTCTTTTGTTCTTAACTCAAAAGCTGTAAGAATACCAAGTAACATATCTCTTGTCAAAGAATCACCATATTTTGATTCTTCTATAGAAGAAATATTTTCACTAAATATTTTTGGAAGAGATCTTAAGACCTTATCACAAACATCTGATTCTTCAATATTAAGTCCAAGTCCTTGCATGGCATTAACAACCTCATCTACCCAAAGTAGATAAGTACTAATGTTTTCCTCATCCTTCATTCTTAATTCTTCAAATTGCCCTTTGAGATTTCGTATCTTTACCTTTTTGACACTTTTATCTCCTTCATATATGCTTTGCAACTTATCCCAAATTCCTTTTGCATCTTTACAATGCATAACTTTTATTGATTCTGTTCTATGCAAACCTCTCAAAATTGCATTCATTGCTTTTGAATTGTAATGTTGTAGAAGCTTACCTTCCTTATCTGTAGGTGGATCAATTGGTGGTATGTATCCATTTTCAACTACTTCCCAAATTTCATTGCCAAGTGCCATCAAGTGAATCTTCATTCTCATACTCCAAAATATATAATCACTTCCATCAAATATTGGTGTTGAATTATCTGAGGACACATTCTTAGAATCCATTGTGTTCTTGAAAGCTTTTCCTTCAAGTTGTTAAACTCTTTCGAAGGAACCCACTCTGATACCAATTGAAGAACACAAGCTTATATTGAGAGGGGGGTGAACAGTATAAGACCACTTTTTACTTTTCTTTCCCAATCAATATTATGCAATGTATAGATAGCAATATCAACAATAGTAATCAAAGCAATGCACAAATCCACACACACAATAGAGACACCAATTTTACATGGTTCACCCAATGTGGGCTACTCCACGGAGAAAATATTTCACTAAAATTTTCTCAATCAATATTTTGGGAATCCTTTCCCTTTTACAATATTTATGGATCTCTATCCAAAGGAGACACCAATCCCCTAATCAAGTTTATGGATCTCTATCCATAGGAGAACTCCTTTCTCCTTAGCTCTGAATGGTGATCTTCTAGAAGAACTGTTACCCCCACTACTCTAGCTAATGGATCTCTATCCACTAAAGACACCTATCCTCACTACCCTAGCTAATGGATCTCTATCCACTAGAGACTATCATCCTCTATAATCTATCACCTTCAAATATCTATCTCAAATATACACTAAACATAGTCCTTTAGTCTAGCACAAATCTGCTCAATATCTATCTCTGGTCTAGCACAAACCTGTCCTCAAATATGCACCAAAATCTATCCTCAAATATATACTAAACATAGTCCTTCGGTCTAGCACAAATATATCCTCAATATATATCCTTTGATCTACACTAAACATAGTCCTTCGGTCTAGCACAAATCTATCCTCAATATCTATCCTCAAGCCTTAACACAAAGCTTGAATTAATCTCAAATCAAATCTGCTAGATCTACCCCAAACCTTAACCCAAGGTTTGAAAAAATCAATCAATCAACTCTGCTCACAAGTCTTCTCAAAGACTTATCTCAAATCTGCCTTGTAAGCTTCCACAAAATCTCACACTAATCTATCCACAAGTCCTCTCTAGAACTTGCCTAATCTGCTCTCAAGTCTTCACTAAGACTTACCTCAAATCTGCTCAACAAGTCCTCACTAGAACTTGTCCAAATATGCTCAATAAGTCCTCACTAGAACTTATCCAAACTCATAGAAACATAAAGAGAATTGTTAGAGACTCAATATGCTTCACACTTATCACAATGCTCAATTACTTTCAATCACTCTTTTAGAAACATATAGAGAATTGTTAGAGACTCAATATGCTTCACACTCACAAACTCTCAATCACTTTCAATATCTCTTTTATCATAGAAACATATAGAGAATTATTAGAGACTCAATATGTTTCACATTCATCCACACTCAACCTCTTTCTCAAATCAATTCAGAATATAGAACAATTTGTTTCATAGAACTTGAACTATCACATCAACACATCCACTTGACTAGGCTCAACCAACTTTACTCAACCAATCACTCAATGAATTAATATTTGCTTACAAACCCTAGTCCAAGCATATGAACACTCACTCAAATGTTTCCAACAATGCTTATCAATCAATCTCACATAACAATGATACTCATGATCTTTGCAAACCCTAGTTCAAGTTCTTCACTCAATTAATCACTTCAACAACAATGCTTATAAAACAAGGTTTTATCAACAATTCATTATTCCAAAAAACCTTGAAGCATTAATTCAAAACACACTCAACAATGCCTACCAAACAATCCTTTTCACTCCAACTTTGCATTCACAACATTCAACAATCACTCACTAGGAAGATGTGCCCATACCTTTTGTTTGATGTAGAAGTGCCCTTGGAAAACCTGTCTAAATCACAATTTCCTTCTATCCAATTTCAATGGTTAGATGACAAAATCTCACTCTTAACACTTTCTCAAATATTCCTTAGACACAAAAATAAACAAATCTCAAATACACCTTATTGCTCCTTCTTGGAATTAACATTCATCAAATCATGCACAAAAATAATTACTTGGATACACCTTATAATCTCCAACTTAAAATAATATCCAACACCACAAAACCTCAACCAATCTTCCTAAAACACCTTTATTTCCTTTTCAAACACTAAAGCAAATAACACCAAAAATTTATTTTGCATCAACCTTATAACTCCCCTAAAACCTTACATACCAAATAAAATATGCAAAAATTAATTTTTAATACCTCAACTAACTCCTCCAAAAATTTCGGTGCTCAAACTTAATGCATACCTTTGTTATCTCCCAAAAAGGGTTTTGGCGTGATTCGAACCACCATCTCCCCAAGCGCCAAGTGCCTTAGCACTTTGGTGCCCACCGCATGGGCTAGAGGAGCCCACATGAAGGAAGGAGGACTTCCTTCCCTTTCAACCTTACTCCATCACGTTTTCAACACAAAACAAAAATGATGCACCATGGATTCAAACCTGCACCTGTCGCTGCCCTCACGTCTTGCTTCTGCCATGGTTGCCAACTACGCTACCAGCGGTTGGTGACCAAGGCTCCCTCCTTGGTGGGTAAAATAGTTTTGCCTCCTCTAAGCACCTTTTTAAAAATTAAAAACTCTTCGCTGCACACCACGATTCGCATGAACTCGCATAGCATAGGATTTTAATTCGAAAGCATTGGGAGTTTTGCTAAGGTGGGGTAATCCCCCTTTTATACACACATGGTAAATTTTCTTCCCACATCGGCGCTAGAAATTCAAATTTGAATTAATAACCCACCTTAGGGTTATTTGAAATTAACATAAATTAATATATAATTAATATTAAAATTAATTAATAATTTAATAATAATTATAATTATTAAATTTTATAATTATTATAAATAATTATTATAATATTATTCACTTGGGCTTCTTGTTTTCACCTTGGACCTTATCTTGACCTCCTGGAACCGGGTCTTGATCAACTGAAACTGGAGAACCTAAAACTGATGCTACCCACTGAAACTGCCACTAACTGGTGCTGAAAGCTTGACATCAATGACCACTCACTCTTGACATCAATGACAACTTATCTACTCAAAATTTCCAATAAAAGGTACCCATAAATCCTTTGGTCACCCAAAAATCTCCAAAGGTATCTATAAATCCTTTGGTCACCCAAAAAGCTCCAAAGGTACCCATAAATCCTTTGGTCACCCAAAAAGCCCCAAAGGTATCTATAAACTCTTTGATCACACAAAAATATCCAAAGATTCCCATAAGTTCTTTGGTCACCCAAAAATCCCCAAAGGTATCTATAAACCATTTGGTCACCCAAAATGCCCCAATGGCATCCACTAAGATCATTGGTCAAATATATATATATATGAAAATCCAAAAATATCATACTGTTGGTCAAATATATATATATATATATCAAAATACAAAAACATCATTAAACTATAAAAAATACAAAACTATTGCATTGCATTACATTTTATATCGCTGCATTATACAGTCACTTGCATTAAGCATACCCATAATTGCATTTTGTATTCTAGAGTTGATCATATATGTCTAGCACCAGGTCTATACACTAGCCATACTTCCAAATCAACTTTTTCAAAAGTCAATATTAACACCTATCTACATAAAAATTATCATTTTCATCTACATTCCCCACTTTTCGTATTTATGTCTGTTTCCCTTCACCTAATCATTTGTTATAAGGCATCATTAGGATTTTTGGTCTCTAGTTTTCTTTTCAAATTTTGTAGAAAGCTATCCCAATTTTTAGAAGGTAGAGTCCTACTTTGATTGTACCTTGTATACGTCATAATCCCAATACATCTTTACACTAATAAATCCATGTTTTGCACAAGGAAATATGAAACCTACAAAGTGGTCCATGTTACCTTAAGTGAAAAGTTTACCTTTCTCATAACCCTATGTGCATGGTTCAAAAATGCTGAGAATTGAAAAAAATACAAGCTCCTCCCTACCCAAAGCAATGAAAATCATTACCCCCACCAAATCTAGGCAAGTGTCCAAAGAGCAAAATAAAAATAAATAGTGGTTTTCACCATTACCAAAAGCAAAAAGTAAAATAAATAGTGGTTCTCACAACTACCAAAATCCTTTGCTCACCAACACAAAAATGAACAAATCCCTAGAGCAATTCAAAAATAAAAGAAAATAAAGGAGTAATGAACTTGAACCCCTAGAATTCTTAGCATTTGACAAACATAAGGTGAGCCTCATTACAGGTTGAGTGGCATGAATCCTACCTAGCAATGGTGGTATCCTTACGCATGATTATATATATGTCACATTAGTGACATGCTTTTTGTACAGATCAATGTTTACATGTAGATGAGCTAGCTTTTGGTACCCTCTATTTCTTAGTGGTCTAATTGAACTACGTACAAATTCAATATAATGATACTCACAGGGTGATCTTCAGTGTGGATGGGCTGCATAAATACTATTTGGCACTAGGGTAACTTTATGCATTATCATAGCAATGAACTCACATGCACACACAAGGATATTGAATATCTTGGTCATCCTAGCAGATTTATACCTTGCCAAAAAGTCTTGCATGGTTAATATACAACTTTTGACTAGGTCACTGAAGTTTTTGAATCTCATGAAAACCTCAAATACTTTATATAACATCTCACTATGCGTATCATTCCATACCATTTTATTACATGTTTGTTAGTTTACATTTTCATAATTCATTACATAGTCTTATGATAACATTAAAAATGAATCGATGAATTTTTTACAATCTATGGTGCTAACATCTAGTGTGTCAAATAGTATTCATAATTCATAATATAGATTAACAAATCATCATCTTTCTAGGATCCACATCGAATGTGATTCTGTCGTCGTCATTGGCTACTTGACTTCTAACAAGGACCCCTCGTGGAACATTAGGACTCTGATCAATGAATGTCGGGCCCTCCTTTGCAGACACAGCCAAGTGGAAACCAATCACGTGTTCAGGGAGGCGAATAGGATTACTGATAGGTTGGCAAATATTGGCTTGGGTAAACGTTCATTGGAAGTGTGGCACCACTCCTTCCCGCCAGACGTCCTTCGGTTGGCTCTCTCAAAAGCCCATGATAGACATACCATAATTGGCTCTATGTTGTGATGATTCTCCAAGCTCCATTTACCTTGAGTCTTCTGCACAGCTGCATCTCAAGGTCTATCTATGCTGTGTCCCAAGGGCTCTGTGGTGTGGCCTCTAGCTCACCAAGCATCATCTTTCTGGGATCCACATTGAAGGTGATTCTGCCATTGTCATTGGATACTTGAATTCTAACAAGGACCCCCCATGGAACATTAGGACTCTATGAATTTCGGGCCCTCCTTTGTAGACACAGCCAAGTGGAAACCAATCACGTGTTTAGGGAGGCAAATAGGATTGCTGATAGGTTGGAAAATATTGGCTTGGGTAAACATTCATTGGAAGTGTGGCACCACTCCTTCCCACTTGATGTCCTTCGGTTGGCACTCTCGAAAGCCCATGATAGACATACCATAATTGGCTCTGTGTCATGATGATTCTCCAAGCTCCGTTTACCTTGAGTCTTCTGTGCAGCTGCATCTCAAGGTCTATCTCAAGGTCTATCTATGCTGTGTCCCAAGGGGTTCTACGCCCTGTCTATCTATCATCAAGCATAACATTGATAAGGAGGTTGTGGATGTTGACCCGTAGTTGGGGGCTGACCATTCCCACTTCGGGTCCAATGGGATCTGTTCCTGCATGTTGGTTTTTCATTCTGATTTACAGGTCTTTTGGTTTTGTTGTTTATGTGCAATGGGTTGTCTCAATTTTATCCCCTATGTTGGTTTATCACCACCCTTCTCTTTGGGAGTTATGTATGCATTTCTAAAGTAAATATGGGACAAGGACCCAGTTAAAACCCTTTTAATGATATTCTCTAACTTACCAAAAAAAAAAATAGATTAACAAATCATCCATTTTATTATGCATACACACATGTACATATCATCAACCAAAATTATATTACAATACATGCATCCATGATAAGAATCCATAAAAGCATCGATAAAGTAAAGATAAGCATCTCATACATCTAATAAATAAGGACACACATGATGATAATAGAAAAACTCATATATATATATATATATATATATATAAATATATATATATATATATATATATAAATATATATATATATATGTATGGGATTAAAGATAAATCATAATCTAATAACTACCCATAGGCTACAATCAAGTGGGTCCTTAGGTCCCATGCTCCAAAAAACCAAAAAACAACCATAGAGTCTCAAAAGCCATGGTCACACAGGATCAACACCATGACTCTCACCACCATCCTCGGTTGTCACTTGTCAAGAGATCCTAGATCTATTATACCTAGCCCTATCTATTCTCCTCATGGATATAGGAGACCCCATCCCTGCATATTACTACCCTATACCACTCCTTATACTCTTATGGGACCCACTAGAAGGACAAGCTAGTAAGCATCCTTTGAGGTGTGCTACCTCATCCTCAAAATCCTATGTGTAGGTTGTATCTTCTTAGTTATGAGCTTGATAGTCACTCAGTAATATCTAGAGCTATATCACCTTCTTCTGTAGCCTAAATACCTCATCACTACTATATGCATCATGGCTCGAGCTCCCTGCTCTAACCTGTGATTGAATATTAGCTAACTGTGTTGCCTACCTATCAATATGTTCTTGTGTAATCTACAACTATGCCTGTAGGATATCCCTCTCCTCTACATACTCCCTCCACTCTTGTCTCACTTTGATCAACTTGCCATGTAGCTCAGCAATGGTGGCATCTTGTGCTACCAATTATGCTTGCACTCCCTGCTCATAAAAATCATCCTCAACATAATCATCTTTCTCATCCTCCATATCCATGGTATCCATCCACTCATCATCTATTTGGAAACACACATGTTGCTCACCTAAATCTAGCTCCTCCTCATCTATAGCCTCATCATGTCCCTCATTTACAACCTCCTCAAGAGCCTCCCATATTGCCACAATCGTAACACCTCCTAGAGATCCCTCCCCTCACCACTGGTGCATCAACCACCATGATTCATAATCTATTGTGATCCCTACATTATATAGCTCAAAGATGCCCTTTACAGGATCTGCCTCCTCTCAAAATATATCCACTATAGGCCAAGTAAGTTTCCTCTCATCCCTACAGTATTGGTATATTATTGGTTCGCTAGGAAAATCCTTGCATAGAATAAACTATCGTATCACTCAAGCATATTGGAAATACTCTCGCTCGGTCTCATTTCGACCAACTAACCATCTCCCTCACTGTACCTGATGAATCTGCACCTCAACCTTAGACCATGCTGTAAAATACCTGTATGGTCTCCATATAACCTCTTCTTCCCTGAGCCATGCACAATATTGTGCATTGTGATCAATCATACCTACATAGGGACATCTATGACCCCTCTCCTCGTCCCACTGCTATAGAATCCCATAGCCTATCTCCACATCCATAAGTTGTACTTGTGTCATCTAGGTAGTCCCCATGGTCAATCCACAATAAAGTGCTACCATCCCCACACTTGCATTAGAAAGCTACATTCCAATCCTTTTCACCCATGGCAACGGATCTTGTATAGCTAATCAAAAAGTTGTTCTAGCAAAGTAGTGCCCCACGCCATCACTAACAACCTCTCTATGGTCCACTCCATAAGTGAAAACACAAACTCTAAAAGGTTCCAAGGGAATCTATATCCTAATGAGTATGGTAGCAACATGTTGAAGATAAGCATCATCAGAAAGGCATGTATCATAGTCAAAACCTCTACCTCATACCATAGCTCCACTAAGATGCCTCCTCTAGGTAGGTCTCATACTACCTCACACCAGTCCTCTTCAAAGTATCTTTGCAAATAATATCTCTAGGATCTTGATGATTAGACATAATAATATACCCATCTATCATAATATTTAGAGTCCAATAGATTTCCTCTAACATAACTATCATCTCCCTTATCGACAAGTGGAAGGTGTTGGTGTGAGGATCCCACAGATCTATCAAAATTGTCAGGCAGGCTCTGTCTCCCATCACTAGCTCTAACCATATCACTTGTTTGAGACAAATGGCATCAAACCATTTATAGTCATCCTTTGTCAGTAAGTCCCTAGTTGTCTGAAAGAGAGTTGAAAATTGATACCAAGTCTTAATCACCTGGTAGAGGCAAGAAAGTTTAAAAAATGCAACAAAATTACCCAAAATAGTAAAAAAAGCTCAAAAAAGGGATCTTTTTCTCCAAAATTCATGGCCACCCCACCTAGGTATGGCCCCAAAATTAGCAATTTCCCCACGTAGGGATGGCCATCAGTGGTCGTCCCACCCAGTCACAACCTCCAAAAATACTAAAAAATGGCCTTCATGGCCCTCAAAAACAGGCATAAAACCTCATAAAAATAAAAAAAATGCAATAAAATTGCACACAAACCAAAAATAAAGTAAACATTTCTACAATAAATCACTAATGAGGTTCATTTACTGATATTTGTGTATTTTATTGGAAAAATAAAAAATAATTACATTTCCAAATTTAATAAAGTATAGAAACAAATTCAACCCATTATCTGTCTCACACCTATTTCGTTGCTCATCGAGTATGGAGGCTGGATCATGGTGATTGTGGGATGGTTTCAATGGCAATCAAATTTGTAAAATCACTCTCTAACTCCTCACCTCTCAATCTTCCAAGTCAGAAGAGTGCAAATGAGCTCATTTGGCCAATTTTGAGCTTAAAAAGCCATAGAATAAGCATGGCTATCCTAGGGTGGGATGACCAAAAAATTGGTTGACCATCCCAACTTGGGATGGCCATGAACTATGTATCCATCCCACCTTAGTACGACCACCAAAAAATACCTAAAAATAGAAGAAAAAGCAAATAAAATGGCCTAAAAACCCAAAAAAATAGGTCAAAACTAATAAAATTCACAAAGGATCAAGATTGAACGCATAATTTTTATTGATGAATGTAAAAGTATCTACTTAAATCCCCAATATGTCCATTGTGTTCTGACCACTCCATGGGAATGAGGTATTCAGTTCTTTTCTTCCATGAAATATCAACAAAACCATTAAAATCCTAACAAAATTGATAAATTTTACAAATGGGTAAAGTTGAAGGAACCCCAATCAAGTCATACTGGTCAAAGGACTCATAAATTTCATCATTGTTCATGCCCTCATTGACTCGTAACTTGAGGGGATAGTCATAATAATGAATTCATAATCAAAATCAACACTCAAAAGTGCAACTTGCATACATTCAAAAGAATTATTACCAAAGATAAATTTTAAGCCCATGTTGGGCATATAATTCAATACCAATTCAACAAAACAAAGTCTTGGTATCTTTTAAGCCTCAATATATGTATCCCATAATAGGCTTATAAAAAAAAAAGGAACCAAGACCAAATATTACCTAAGCCCCTAATACTATCATTATAATGTAGCTAAAAGGATTACAAAATTCAAATCCTTCAGTTATGTCAAAAGCAAGGATTCCAATAATGTATGCTCTTTTCACAATAGAGGCATCTAAATTTGATTAGGTTACTGAATAAACTTAATCATTTGATAGTTTAGTCATCTATTTTTGCTTTGCACTCTATTTCACACAACACATCTCAAAAAGGGGCATTTGTAGACACTAAAATCGCATCAATATGATTAGACTACGATGACGCCACTTTGTTCGACACCATATAACCCCATTGGTAAACCCTCAGGGATTAAATAGTGGTCCTAACCACTTTTAAGAAGTTTTAACCCAATTTTGGTAAGTTTTGGGCCATGTAGCCACGGTTGTCCCACCCCAATATGACCACAGTTCATAATCGTCCCACCTAGGGACGACCACCAGCAACCGTTCTTGGGTGGGACGACCATGGCCTAGGCCCCTCAAAAATTCAATGGGTGAAATGGAAATACAATTCTACCATTTATCCCACCCAATGACTTATGATATATTGAGATCCTGTCAAAGCCAGCACAACATGCAAATTGGAGGCCCAAATTGGAGGTCTTTTCCACCCAACGCCTGGCAAGGATTTTTATAAGTGGTAACAGCTGCCTTGCTTGCCCTAAATTGCCCATTTGACCTTGTGGCACTCTTAGGATATAAATTGGAGTTATTCCACCCAATTTTAGAGAGAAGGATTTGCAATAATTCACCATAAATTTCTACCATGATTCACTCTCCTTTTTTACTCATGTATTTGCCCTTGAAATCTGTAGGCACTAAAATCATGTAAATCAGATAATATTATTATGTGCCACTCTTATCGACATCCTATAGCCCCATTGGGCAAACCTCATGGGTTAATTAAGGCTCCCAAAAAAAATTGGGAGGGTTTACCCCACTTTTTGGATATTTTGGGCCATGTAGCTATGGTTGTCCTACCCAGGGACGATCATAGTTCATGGTTGTCCCACCCAGGGATGGCCACCAACAGCCATCCTTGGGTGGTACGACCATGAATCATACCCTCCAAAAGTCAAAGGCAGGACAAATGATAATAAATTCATACCATTTATCCTACCCAATCACCCAAAATTTATTGATAGGCTATCATAAGCATCAAGACATGCAAATTGGATGCTCCAAATGGGTAAGCTTTCCTACCCTAATCATGGCAAGGGCATTGACAAGTGGTAACACTTGTCCTGCATGCCATAACTTGCCTCTTTGCACATTTTCCCTATTTTAGCTATAAATTGAGGTACTCCTACCAAATTTCAAGAGTAGATAATAACAAGTATTACTCATGAAGTTCTGCTCACATTCGTCATCGAATTTGGGAAACTAACTCTCAAAATTGACTAGTTTTGGAATCGGTTTAGTGTATTTGGGATGCCCCTGAAAGCACCTTCGAATGAAGATGTTTTCAAGGAAAATACTTGGAAAAATGTTGTGGAAAAAAGTAAGTAACACTTTTTGAGCAATTCTTGTTATTTTACCTATTGTAATTGGGTAGGAGTACCTAAATTTATAGCTAAAATAGGGCAAATGTACAAAGGGGCAAGTTTTGTCATGCAAGGCAAGTGTTGCCACTTGTCAATGTCCTTTCCATGCACAGGGTGGAAAAGCTTACCCATTTTGGGCCTAAAATTTGTAGTCTTGATGTTTATGACAACCTACCAATCAATTTTGGGTAATTAGGATGGATAAATAGTAGGAATTGATTTCCATTTGTCCTACCCTTTGACTTTTGGGAGGTTTGGCTCATGGCTATCCCACCCAAGGATGGTTGTTGGTGGTCGTCCTTGGGTGGGATGGCCATGAACTATGGTCATCCCTGGGTGGGATGACCATGGATACATGGCCTAAAATCCTCCAAAAAGTTGGGTAAACCCTCTCAAAAGTTTTTAGGAGCCCTAATTATACCCTAAGGGTTTCCCAATGGGGCCATATGATATTGATAAGAGTGGCACATAGCAGTCTTATCTGATTTACACGATTTTAGTGTCTACATATATCCCTTTTGAGATGCTCTATGTGCAACAGAGTGATGAGGAAAAATAGATGACTAAATCATTAAAAACCTAACCAACTTTATATGCCTTCGTTGTGGAAATATCATACATTTTTGGAATCCTTGCTTTTGACATAGTTTAAGGATTGCTTTTGGTATACCTTTCAGCCATGTTTTTTGAACAATTTATGCTTAGGGTATACTTGGTATTGGTTCTTTATTTCCTTGTAAGCCTTTTCTTTGAGGAGGCCAAGCCTTTGTTTTGTTGCATTTTCTAATTATCTGCCCCAACATGGGCTTGCAAATTTGTCTTTGGCAATGATTTTTTTGAATGTATGAAAATTGTACTTTTGAGTGTTTAAGTGTTGATTTGATTATGAAATATTTGTTATGACTACCCCCTCAAAGAACGAGTCAATGATGGGATGACTAATTATGAAAGAGATGAGTCACTTGACACATATGACTTAAGTGGGATAAACATCAATTTTACCCATTGCAAACCCTATCAATTATGCTGGCATTTTTATCATTTTAATGATGATTTATGGAAGTGAGAGCCTAAATAATTCATTCATGTGGAGTGGTCTAGCTATATTAGCCTTCTTGGGGAGTGAAATAAAGTATTTTCAGAGTTTCCATGAATGCTTTGGATTTAATCTTGATCCCTTGTTAATTTGAACCATTTTGACCTATTTTTGGTGGGTTTTTTGCCCTATTTTTTATCTTTTTAAGTTGTTTTTGTAGGTTTTTTTGGTTTCCATCCCTAGGTGGGATAGATACATAGTTCATGGACATACCTAGATGGGATGGTCATCCAAATAGCTGATCATCCCACCTAGGATCAGCCATGCCCTTTTTGCAGCTATATAAGCCCAAAATGAGGCAAATGAGCTCATTTGTGCATGTTTGACTTAGGAATTTTAGAGGTGAGGATTAGGAGTCTGATTTTTTGAAGTGGAGTTCTGCTAAAACATCCAATCATCCCCATGTGCTAGAAATAGGACTCGTCAAGCAGTGAAGCCATTGCAAGATGGGTACCGACTGTATTTTCCTCTCTTTCTTTATTTAATGTGAAATGTTATTTTCTTTTGATTTTTACATGAAACACACTAAATTCTAGTTAAAGAACCGTAATATTTGGTAAATATAGGAATTCAGTCATTTATTTCTAGTTTAGATGATTTTTTTTACCATTAATTTGCTATTTTCTTGCATTTTTAGGGTTATTATAGGGGTCAAAATGACCCTATTTTAGCCATTTTTAGGGGCCATCCTTGGGTGGAAGGGATGCCAAATTGGGGTCGTCCTTGGGTGGGATAGTCACAAAACTAGGGTAAAAAGGGCCCTTTTTTGGTTATTTTTTGGGTATTTTTGGATTTTTTTTATGCATTTTGAGTGAATTTTTGACACTTAGTTAGCTCTGTCAGGTGGCTCTTTTAGGTCACTAGGGATATTTTGATAGAGGATTAATGGCAATTTATTGATGCCATTGGCCTTAAGCATGTGATGCACTTAGAGCCCATGGTGGGTGACCACGCTTGACTGCCTTGATAAAACTTTGGGATTCATGCACCAACACTTTCCATTTATCTACAGGAGATATGATGGTGACCTTAGAGGATGTCTATAATATATTACACATTTTGATAGAGGGGAACCCTATCATATCTAGTGACCGATACTGGAGATATGTAGTGATGCAAAGATACTTTAGGGGAAACTGGGAGGAGGTGGTGTGTGACCTATCCAACATAGGGATATTAGTAGAGCTATGATTTGGGGCTGATGTATTGGGTGTTAGACAAGTTTTATTGATGACTTTGATATCCAACATATTACTCCCAGACTCATCAGGATCCAGGTTCCCCTAGAACCTTTTAGAGTTGGTGTTTTCATTGGTAGAGTGCACCGTAGAGCAACCGTTAGTGATGGCTTGGGGTACTACCTTATTGGCACAACTATATGATGAGTTATATGAGATCCAATATCATGGGTAGAAGGGCTTGGGTTGTAGATTTCTACTATAGATTTGGGGATGGCATCATATTTTTGTGGATCAACTCTGGGGACTACCATAAATAACCTAAGCATGACTTACTGATAGAGATATAGGCTATGGGATTATGTGGCAGCAGATGCAGGAGAGAGGGCATGGATGTTGCTTTGCAAGTGAGGTTGAGCAATATGTAGAGAAATTTGCATGACTCAGGGCAGAGGAGGTTACCTGGATATCTTATAGAGATTGTCTATTATGGGTTGAGGCTGAGACATAGTTACACCGAGTGAGGTAGGGTAGATGGTGTATTGGATGACATGGGATTGAGTGGGAGTACTTTCCTTATGCTTGAGTCCTACAGTAGTTTGGGCTATGCCAAGGTTTACCTAGTGATCCAATGATATACCGATATCATGGGGATGAGAGGACTCTTAGTTGGACTACAATGGAGGCATTGGAGGAGGAGTCAAGACCTATAGTAGATATCTCTAAGATGGATGATTCTAGGACTACAGAGGAGTATAACTCTGGTGGATGACATGACAATGGTGAGGAGAGGGGCTACTAAGAGGGGATGCAACTGAGGTGGTAGAGGAGGCACCTAGGGATGATCTATAGGAGGATGGCCAGGATGAGTCTCTAGATGATGATGAGTTCAACATAGGTGAGTGACATGTGCATCATCGCATAGTAGATGAGTGGACAGAGCTTCTTGACTTAGGATATATATAGGGTAATTTTGGTGAGGTCAACTTGGATTATTAGGATATGTAAGTATAGCTACCAGTGTGAGATGCTATGATTACTGAGCTATGGGGTGACCTTATTAGAGGTAGACAAGAGCACACAGAGGAGATAGATCTTCTACAGTAATAGTTATAAATTTTATAGGTAGAGATAGATATTATTCAAGCATAGGTTGGAGCATGAAGCCCTAGCCAGGGGGTACCTAGTAGTGGTGAGACGACCCGACTATGAGAGGAGGTGGCAAAGATTTAATATTTAGTGGGAGTCTTCCATGATTATTGCTGATAGGAGAGGACCTATACTAATGAGTTAAAGGATGAGATAATGCACATTAGGGGATGCTTACTAAACTATCCATCTACTAGTGGGTCACACCAGAGTTACGAAATGATACAGTATAGTCTTCTATATGGATGGAGGTACTTGGCTCTGGATGGAGGTCATACAGGGTAGGGGTAGCAGATATGGGAGTTCTCAATGAATTTTGACTAAGTGTGGGGGTGAGAGTCATAGTACCAATCCTGTGTGACCATTGTATATGAGACTCTAATGGTTATTTTTAATATTTTAGGATTTATGAGGTTTGAGGACCCACTTTATTGCATCCTATGGGTAGTATATGGATGATGATGTAGTTTTTGGTTTCATATATATATATATATATATATATATATATGAGTTTTCTATTATCATCATGTGTTCTTTTACTATATTATGAGATGTATGCAATGCTTATATGTTGATTATGATGCTTTACTTTATGCCTATCATGTATGCATGTATTTGTAATATGATGTAATTTGATGATATGGATATTTTTAAATGCATAATTAAATGGTTGATTTGTTTAATTTGTATGATGTATTTTGATTACTAGTTGACACAATAGATGCTAGCATGATAGGATATACAAAATTTTTCTTGTTATTTTAATGTTATTATGACACTATGTAATGGCTTGTGAAGGTGTACACTAACAAACATGTGATGGCATGATATGAAATGGAATGAATAGTACAATATTTTATGATGTGTTTGGGATTTTCAGGAGACTCAAAACACTCTAGTTGCCTAATCAAAAGTTGTATAGTAACCATGCAAGAATTTTTAGCAAAGTATAAATCTGCCAAGATAACCACGATAGTCAATATCCCTATGTGTGCATGTGAGTTCATTACTATGATATCGCATAAAGTTACCCTAGTACCAAATAGGATTGATTCAACCCATCTATACTAGAGATTACTCTATGAGTATCATTATCCTGATTTTTTATACTTAGTTGGATTAGACCACTAGGCAGTATAGGCCACCAAAAGCTAGCTCATACACATGTAAACATTGGTTTGTAAAAAAGTAGGTTGCTTTTGTGATAGACATATCATCATGCGTAAGGATACCACCATTGGCAAATGAGCTTGACACCACCAAACCTATAATGAGTATCACATTTATGGTTCTCGAATGCTAAGAATTTCAACTATTCAAGTTCAATAATCCCTTATTTTATTTTAATTTTTGAATTTTTTCAAGGGATTTGCTCATTTTTGTGATGGTGAGCAATGAATTTTGGTAGTGGTGAGAACCACTATTTATTTTACTTTTTTTTTACTAATGGTGAAAACCACTATTTCTTTTTGCATATTATGATATTAATTATGATAGATGCCTAGTGTACATACTTGGTGCTAGACATGTATGATCAACTCTAAAATGCAAAAATGTAATGATAGGTATGCCTAATGCAATTGATGTTATAATGCAATGATATGAAATGCAATGCAATGCAATATTTTTATGTTTTTGATGTTTTAATGATTTTTTTGTATATTTGATATAGATATGTATATACAGTTTGAGCAATGGATTTCATGAATTCCATTAGGGCGTTTTGGGTGACAAAAGAGCTTATAGACACATTCAAGGATTTTTATATTGACCTAGACATTCATAGACCACACATGAGTGTTTTAGGGTGACCAAAGGGTTTATAGATGCCTTTGGGGAATTTTGGGATGACCTAGATGGTTTTAGACCACCTAGGGGTGTTTTAGGGTGACCACAAGACTTATAGACAAATTTGGGGTATTTTAGGATGACCTAGATAGTTTTATACCACCTAGAAGTTTTTTAGGGTGACCAAAGGGCTTATAGACACCTTTGGGGCACTTTAGAGTGACCTAGATAGTTTTAGAATGCCTAGTAGCATTTTGGGGTGACCAAAGTACTTATAGACACCTTTGGGGTATTTTCGAGTGACCTAAATAGTCATAGACCATCTAGGAGAATTTTATGGTGACCAAAGGGCTTATAGAGACCTTTGGGGCATTTTGGGGTGACCTAGATGGTTGTAGACTACCTAGGAGTGTTTTGGGATGACCAAAGGGCTTATAGATTCCTTTGGGACATTTTGGGATGACCTAGATGGTTGTAGACCACCTAGGAGCATTTTAGGGTGACTAAAGGGCTTATAGATACCTTTGGGGTATTTTTGGGTGACCTATACAATCGTAGACCACCTAGGGATATTTTAGGGTGACCTAGATGGTCGTAGACCACCTAGGGACATTTTAGAGTGACCTAGATGATCATAGACCACCTAGGGGAATTTTAGGTTGACCTAGATCATTGTAGACTACCTAGGGGTATTTTAGTGTGACCTAGATGATTGTAGATCACCTAGGAGCATTTTAGGTAGACCTAGATGGTCTTAGACCACATAGGAGCATTTTAGGTTGACCTAGATGATCGTAGACCACCTAGGGGTATTTTAGGGTGGGCATGGTGCTCAAAGTATGGAAAGGTTGTAGGTGACTAATATTCAAAGGTTCAAACTCTTCAATTTCTTCAATAGATGCTAAGTGATAAGTTCTAGATCCAATATAACTAGTAATTATGTATGGACCTAACCAGTTTACCACAAATTTATCCCATAGATGGGGTGGAAAATTTGAGTTTTGTTGGTTCTATTTTAGAAATAAATCACCAACCTAAAAGTCTTTAGGGTGGACTTTCATGTTGTAATATCTCTTAAGACACTCTTGATAAACATGTAGATGCTCGAGATAATTCATGCATCACTCATCAAGCAAAGTGAGTTGATCTAAATGAGACTATCATGCAGTATCATCATCGATGAATTCTTGCATAGATATGCATAGCAACAGTATCTCCAACTCTAAAGGTATGATAACTTTAGCACCATACACTAGTGAAAACAAAGTGGCCCCAATGGGAGTTTGAATACTAGTGTGATAGGCCCAAAGGGCAAGAGGTAACTGATTATTCCAATTCTTATGATTTTTCTTTACGGTCTTCTTTAATATTGCAACTACTATTTTATTAGATGCCTCTAATTGCCCATTATCTTGTGGATAATAGGGTGTAGAAAAGTTGTGGTGTATATTATATTTCGTTTTTAAAGCATGCACATATTTATTCTTAAAGGGTGTCCCATTATCTAAAATTATCTTGGATGGAATACCAAAATGACATATGATATTATGCAACATGAACTCCACAATGCAATGTACAGTCGTTGTGGTAAGGGGAATTGCTTCCACCCATTTTTTAAAGTACTTAGTAGCCATTATGATAAACATGTGATGGACTAAGGAGGCAGGGGAGATTTTCTCAATTAAATCAAACCCCCATTGTGTAAATGGCCAAACCGATTAAATCAGTTGTAAGGCCTGTGAAGGTACGTGTGTCAAATTTGCATGATGTTGACACTTTACACACTTCTTTATATAAGCACAATAATATTTCTCTAAAGTTTTCCAATAATATACCATGCAAATAATATGCTTTACGATGACCATGCTACTGAAATGGCCACCTCATGTACCATCGTGTGCTTGGTAAATGGCCCAAGTTGACTCTTGAGAGTCTAAGAAATGAAAGAGGATACCATCATAGCTTCAGCAATACATTATATCTCCTATTAAGACATATTTTGCCACATTTTTCTTAAATGCTCATTTTGTGGCATGCGACAATCCAAAAGGAATACTTCCCAGTTTTAAATAATATTTGATTTGTATGGCCCAATCTTGTTTTACAGAAGCCTCAATTGTATGAACTGCACAATCCTTTTGACGTTCATCCCTTGCAAATGTTGATTGAGAGAAAAATTGTAGATATAGCATTGTGCTAGTATCAAAAGTATTCTTAGGGAACAAAGTCCCCCAAGCGGTATTATTCAAATAATTATGTATTTGATAGAACCTTTCATGTGAAGGTTCAATCTGAATCATGTGGACTTCAGGCATGGAGTTAATATCATCAACTTAGTTGCAGATTGCGATAGCATTTTCACTTGAATAGTCATGATATCATCAAATGGGTTTTGTGGGATTAAAGACCCTAAGGAGGCCATTGTATCCACAAAACAATTAGATTAATGAGGGAGTGCTTCAATATCATACCATTCAAACATTTCCAAAATTTTATTCACTAGGGATTTATAGGCTTGCAAGACTGGGCACCTACATTGGAATATTTGTTTGACCTGATTAATTATGAGCAAGGAATCATAAAAAATGTTTAGATTTATTATTTTCATGGTGATTACCATTTCAAGGCCTATGAGAAGGGCTTCATACTGGGAATTGTTATTGGCATATGGAAAATCAAGTTTAAATGAAAGGGGTATTGGAGCCCCTTATAGTATTAAAAACATGATTCTTGTGCCACCCCATTTCTTGCACTTAGAACCATTGAAAAATAGAGTTATGTCAGCCTATGACTCAGGCTCTTCACAATTTGGTAATTTTGAGACATGAAAAACTTTGTCATCGAGAATTTCTATAGTGAGAGGCTAGTAATCCTGGACAGGAGCCTCTGCTAGTTGATAGGCTATGACCTGACCTTTAATTGATTTTTTTCAAATAAAATCTAGGTCAAATTCCATCAACAACATGATCCATTTTTCCATGCGACTACTATGATAAGTTCGAATCATCATGTAACACAATGGATTCTATTTTGATACTACATACATGGTATGATTAAGCATGTAATAACATAGCTTTTTAGTGGCAAATACCACTGCTATGCATAGCTTCTCAATGTATACATATTTTAACTCATAGCTGACCAGGGTATGACTAATATAATATGTAGCCTTTTATTTATGAAATTCATTCTTTTAGGACAACATGGTACCCAATGCAAACTTGATAACTTATATGTAAAGATAGAACGACATTCCTAGTTTTGGAGGATCCAATACTGGAGGTGAAGCCAAGTATTTTTTGATCTTGTCAAAGGTATATTAACATTCTTCATCCTAATGAAATGATACCCCCTTGTGTAGCAACTTGTTCATGGGTCGACATTTATTCGATAATTGCGCTATGAAGCGCTTTATGCATGCAACCTTTCCTTGCAAGCTATGTAGCTTCTTGATAGTTGTAGGGGGAGACATTTCTAGAATTATCTTGAATTTATTTGGGTCTACTTATATGCCTCGATTTGAGACTATGAATCCTAAGAGTTTACCAGATGTGACATTGAATACATACTTCTTGGGATTTAGCCTAACATTATGCTCAATGATGTGATCTAAAATATTTCACAATAAATTGATATGCTCATGGCATAATAGAGATTTGGCTAGTAAGTCATCCATGTAATATTCCAAAATATTTTGCATGTAGTCATGGAAGATATATGTCATGGCTCATTGATAGGTGGCACAAACATTTTTTAAGGCCAAAAGGCATGACCTTATAACAAAATGTTCCCCAAGGCATTGTGAATGCCATTTTTATATGGTCTTATGGATTAATACAAATTTTATTGTATCCATAGAAACCATCCATAAGGGATAACATTTTGTGTCATGTTGTGGCATCTACCAACACATCAATAATTGGTAAAGGAAACTCATCCTTAGGACTTGCTTTGTTGATATATCTAAAATTAGTGCAAATGTAAATCCTCCCATCAGGTTTCTTGACTGGTACCATGTTGGAAACCCATGGTGGATAATCTACTAATATAATAAATTCAGCCTCCAATAGTTTTTGCAATTCATTTTTAACCATCAAGGTGACTGTTAAAGATGCATCTTACGCAGCTTCTACTTGACTTGTTTGAAAATTGGGTCCAATGTAAGATTATGTGTAACCAAGTTAGGATATAGTCTTGGCATATCTTTATAAGACCAAGCAAAATATTCTATATTATCTGTTAATAACTTAATATAAGCAGATTGTTCATCAGGGGATAGACCTTCCTCTAATTTGATATTATGGGGATTATTGGGATATGTACCAATATCCCTATCAATTGTTGGCTCAATTGACATATGTGATCCATATTCTATCTAGTGTGGAATAGGGATTAAGTGAATGCCATCAGCTGGGTTTACACCTTTAATTGTCATTTTCTACTCAACCTTAACTTGATAGATATTTTTAGTTGCTCTTAGAGAAAATGAAATGGTTGTAACATTTCCTCACAAGGCCAAAACTTTGATGGATATGGGGGAGAATCTCCCTCATCAAAGTCAATTGCATCAAAATTGAGGTGCAATAGCTTTGATGGGTTATTCGAATCTCTCAATGGTGTAGTAAGATCTATATAAATCATGTTGATGGATACATGATCTCCCTTCCATGGGTGAGTGGTTCTAGTGATATGATGTTGTCTCTTAACTCGTGGGGGTTGTTGTGGTGGAGGTGGAATGATTGGTGGTGATCGATTGGGAAGGCAATTATCTTGCTCGTCAAGTGGCAAAATATATTTCCAAATGGGATACTGTACTGGGAACATGCAAATATAGAACTTTTCTTCATCATCTAAAGGAACAACTCGCTTATATTCATCATTTAAAATTGGATAATTTATAGGCACTATGCCATAGTCCTCATCGTCTGATGTCCATTCATGATGAGGACCTTGATCCTCTTCCTCACTATAAGATTGTAAGGTATGCAAACTCTCTCCCACTTCATGAGATTGAGTGACATCACTAGATAACCCTTGATCTACCATGTTTATGGGAAAAATAATCTCCCAATGAATGGACATAATGTGGATTGGCATAGGGATCACGTGCAAGCTCATACCTATAATTCAAACATAGGCATTCTAGAACTTCTATGAGGACATCTAAAGGTATTGGCTTGTTGTATCCCAACCCATATTTATCATATGGTAACTGATATTTTGGATGACATCGAACATGATTACCTTACTCATATAGCCCTAGCCCATAACCATGAGAATAACAGTGATGGAGATATCACATGACATAGTTAGGATTTGACATGTAATTTATATCCTTAATGAAATATTAATCATCTTCTTTTTGCTGAGGGACTAGCAACGTTCCATACTTGATACACCCATATATAAAATTTTTTTTATTGGGTAGTATGCCTAGAGGAACAACATTGCCTATGGAAATACGAGGTCATCCCATATCTTGCACTATATCTATAGATGGAACTGTTGTGACATTTCTCACTAATAATTCTCCTATCCCTGTACTAGACATTTGGATGGTAACTTGGGATGGTGAAGGTGTAGGGGATGGAAGCGAGGCTTGAGATGACTCAATGTGTACCTCCTAATATGGCTCCTTGTCTTTTAGACAAGGAATCTCTTCCATATAAATGATGGAAATAATGTGAGGAATTTCATCGTTTGGCCTCTTCGACATGTTCCTCTATGGAGTATTAGATAATGACAAAGGTATTTTTGATGTTTCCAATGATGATGGTGGTATGGATGAAGATGGTATTGGTGTAGTGGAAGGTGATGGAGAAGTAAGTGGACCCTGAATGGATGTGTTCATTTGGAAGTCCACATGATTTGATGGTAATTTTGACTCGGGGAATTGTTGTACTATGTTACAATACTAAAAGGGCTCAAGGTCTATAGAGATTGTGTGCCTACCTTTCATAAGTATATTTGAGACATTGATGAGCAATGGATAGGATACACTTCATGTCTCTAATCCAAGGTCTACCTAGAAATATGTTATAGGCCATTATACCCTCTAAAACATGACACAGTGTTGATATAGTTTTGCATCCCACTCGAATTGGTAGGACTATAGTACCGACTATGGAGCAAATCATAATATTGAATGCTCATAGTATGTAGGTGGATTCTACAACATGAGATACTGGAAGATCTAAGTATTTAAGAGCACTAGTTGTTATTATGTTGCTTGATGAACCGGTGTCTATTAGAATTATATTATACAGTATACCATTCACACATGTAATGATGTGCAAATGAGGATCAATTGCATCATTTACTATGGGTTTGAGTTCATGCTCATGGAATGTGATCATAGATTCCTTATATTATTGCACATGCCCCACAAAATTGATGAAGGAGTTAGACTCTTGGGGCTGCAACTCTATCAACTTAAGAATATCCATTAGAGCTTCTCTATGAGGTGGAGATTGCTGAATGAGCTCGTATATGGATAATATTGCTGGTATGGTCCTTAAGCTTTGTGCAAGCTTACTCTTTATTTTTACCGTTTGCCTAGGTGGAAGGCTCTATACTAGAGGTTGGGAAGGTTGTGATGTAGATAGAACATCATTGAATCTATAGGTGGTGCAACTTGAATTGGATAGCGTCTATTCCTAGTCACAATACTTATCATCCTGACATACCCTTGTAAAGGGGGTGCCATATTGACCTCATTCATTAGTTTTATAGGATCTACCTATACCTCATGAGTAGGTAAGGCACCTTTGAAAACCCCCATCTATTGATTATTTGGAGTGAGAGGATTATCCACTTGGATCTCGTTCGTCTCTATCGTGTCTTGCACTATATTTTTGAAACCATAGCATGTAGGCAATTCATGGCCATTCTACCGATGATATCAATAAAATTTATCTTATCAACATCCTATAGGCTTTGGTTTTCCTGTATTCGGGTCTATGGGCTTGATTTTTGGTAAATTAATAAATTTAGCTTTGAAAACATTATTGAATAGGGATTCCATTGACTCAACGAAGGGTTTAAAATATTGCCTAGGATGATGTTGCTAATTTTGACCCTAATTCACTTGAGTATTATTATTATAACTCATAGGAGGAGGTTGGGCCTGATAACTTACCTTTTGAGGAGGCATCATTTGCACAGGCCCTAGGACATTAATGGCCACATGATTAATCATTGTTGGATTTGATGGCACCATATTGCTCTTTGTATTCTTTGTCAACTCCTTCTTGCAAGGTTTAGCTATCTCCCCCTCTTGGATTTTGATTTCTTCTATAATTCTAGCTTGTTCTAGAGCATCTTCCAAAGTGGTACATTGCTAGAGTTGTAAAAATAAAGATATTAGTTTCAAATAAATCTTTGAAAACATCCGAGTGAACTCGGTCATTGGAAATAGATAGGGTAGCTTAGCTAAGAGTGTTCACCACCTATTTTCATAGTCAGTGATAGACTCATCATCATATTGTTTCAACCCTATAAGGTTAGTTAGGGTCACTTTTATCTTGGTATTGAAGGTGAACAATTCCAAGAATACATCTGCAAACTGTTCAAAGGTATAGATGCTATGTCTTGGAAGTTGATTAAACCACTCAATGGCTGGGCTAGAGATGATAATTAATAATTTCATCAGGAGTAATGAATCATTCTCCTATATGCTAAAGCATTGATTCATGAATCTCATGATGTGATCTTGAGCATCTTATTCTCCTTTAAACTTATCCAATTTGGGCATTTTGAAATACTCAGGGCATGTAGGGGAAGGTATACATGGATGTACTGGTTGATTGCACAACTGGAACAAGCTGGGATTTTGAAGACCATTCCCAGATATTTTACTCTCTACATTTTCCAAGCATTCAAGTAAATATTGATACGCATTGGAGGATTTAATCTCCATTTTTTTGTTTTGGAAATGCAAAGGGGGAAGAGGAATATTAAGCATATATTGAGGTGGTTGATTGTAATCACCCACATCTCCAAAATGTGCTTCTAAGTAATCCTTATTTTGTTCCAAATCATCATAAGCCCCATAAGGTATTTTAGGAATGGGCCTAAAAGGAGGAACAAAAGCCTATTGTACGTGATCTACATTAGGCCTAATAGATAAGTTCCAATCAGACCTAGGAGGTGCAGGAGGTAACATTTGATTAGGTCTAGGAGACCTATTCTGATCAAAAGTAAGTTGTCTCTAGTGAGCCTCCTATCTATGCATGGTTAGATTAGGAACCCCATTACACAATGTTTTTTCAATCTTATGTTCAAGTATTTATGAGCAATGCTTGTTATTGTCCCTTCAAAAATTGGTTAGGAGTACCTCAATTTATAGCCAAAATAGGGTAAATGTGTAAAGTGGTAATTTATAGCATGTCAGGTAAGTGTTGCCACTTGTCAATGCCCTTGCCATGCACAGGGTAGAAAAGCTTACCCATTTGGGGCCTCCAATTTGTAGATATTGATGTTTATGACAGCCTCCCAATTAATTTTGGGTGATTGGAAAGGATAAATGGTAGGAATTTATTGCCATTTATCCAACCCTTTGACTTTAATGGGGTATGGTTCATGGTCATCCCACCCAGGGATGGCTACTTGTGGTCATACCTAGGGGGGATGACCATGAACTATGGTCATCCCTAGGTGGTATGGCCATGGATATATGGCCTAAAACCTCCTAAAAGTGGGGTTAACATTTCCAAAAGTGGTTGGGAGCCCTGTGAAGGTACGTGTGTCAAATTTGCATGATGTTGACACTTTACACACTTCTTGATATAAGCACAATAATATTTCTCTAAAGTTTTCCAATAATAGACCATGCAAATAATATGCTTTACGATGACCATGCTACTGAAATGGCCACCTCATGTACCATCATGTGCTTGGTAAATGGCCCAACTTGACTCTTGAGAGTCTAAGAAATGAAGGAGGATACCCTCATAGCTTCAACAATACATTATGTCTCCTATTAAGACATATTTTGCCACATTTTTCTTAAATGCTCATTTTGTGGCATGCGACAATCCAAAAGGAATACTTCCCAGTTTTAAATAATATTTTATTTTTATGGCCCAATCTTGTTTTACAGAAGCCTCAATTGTATGAACTGCACAATCCTTTTGACGTTCATCCCTTGCAAATGCTGATTGAGAGAAAAATTGTAGATATAGCATTGTGCTAGTATCAAAATTATTCTTAGGGAACAATGTCCCCCAAGTGGTATTATTCAAATAATTATGTATTTGATAGAACCTTTCATGTGAAGGTTCAATCTGAATCATGTGGACTTCAGGCATGGAGTTAATATCATCAACTTAGTTGCAGATTGCGATAGCATTTTCACTTGAATAGTCATGATATCATCAAATGGGTTTTGTGGGATTAAAGACCCTAAGGAGGCCATTGTATCCACAAAACAATTAGATTAATGAGGGAGTGCTTCAATATCATACCATTCAAACATTTCCAAAATTTTATTCACTAGGGATTTATAGGCTTGCAATACTGGGCACCTACACTGGAATATTCGTTTGACCTGATTAATTATGAGCAAGGAATCATAAAAAATGTTTAGATTTATTATTTTCATGGTGATTACCATTTCAAGGCCTATGAGAAGGGCTTCATACTCGGCATTGTTATTGGCACATGGAAAATCAAGTTTAAATGAAAGGGGTATTGGAGCCCATTATAGTATTAAAAACATGATTCTTGTGCCACCCCATTTCTTGCACTTAGAACCATTGAAAAATAGAGTTATGTCAGCCTTTGACTCAGGATCTTCACGATTTGGTGATTTTGAGACATGAAAAACTTTGTCATCGGGAATTTCTATAGTGAGAGGCTAGTAATCCTGGAGAGGAGCCTCTGCTAGTTGATAGGCTATGACCTGAGCTTTAATTGATTTTTTTCCAATAAAATATAGGTCAAATTCCATCAACAACATGATCCATTTTTCCATGCGACTACTATGATAAGTTTGAATCATCATGTAACACAATGGATTATATTTTGATACTACATACATGGTATGATTAAGCATGTAATAACATAGCTTTTTAGTGGCAAATACCACTGCTATGCATAGGTTCTCAATGTATACATAGTTTACCTCATAGCTGACCAGGGTATGACTAATATAATATGTAGCCTTTTATTTATGAAATTCATTCTTTTAGGACAACATGGTACCCAATGCGAACTTGATAACTTATATGTAAATATAGAACGACACTCCTAGTTGTGGAGGATCCAATACTGGAGGTGAAGCCAAGTATTTTTTGATCTTGTCAAAGGTATATTAATATTCTTCATCCTAATGAAATTATACCCCCTTGTGTAGCAACTTGTTCATGGGTCGACATTTATTCGATAATTGCGCTATGAAGCACTTTATGCATGCAACCTTTCCTTGCAAGCTATGTAGCTTCTTGATAGTTGTAGGGGGAGACATTTCTAGAATTACCTTGAATTTATTTGGGTCTACTTATATGCCTCGATTTGAGACTATGAATCCTAAGAGTTTACCAGAAGTGACATTGAATACATACTTCTTGGGATTTAGCCTAACATTATGCTCAATGATGTGATCTAAAATATTTCACAATACATTGATATGCTCATGGCATAATAGAGATTTGGCTAGTAAGTCATCCATGTAATATTCCAAAATATTTTGCATGTAGTCATGGAAGATATATGTCATGGCTCATTGATAGGTGGCACAAACATTTTTTAAGGCCAAAATGCATGACCTTATAACAAAATGTTCCCCAAGGCGTTGTGAATGCCATTTTTATATGGTCTTATGGATTAATACAAATTTTATTGTATCCATAGAAACCATCCATAAGGGATAACATTTTGTGTCATGTTGTGGCATCTACCAACACATCAATATTTGGTAAAGGAAACTCATCCTTAGGACTTGCTTTGTTGATATATCTAAAATTAGTGCAAATGTAAATCCTCCCATCAGGTTTCTTGACTGGTACCATGTTGGAAACCCATGGTGGATAATCTACTAATATAATAAATTCAGCCTCCAACAATTTTTGCAATTCATTTTTAACCATCAAGGTGATTGTTAAAGATGCATCTTACGCAGCTTCTACTTGACTGGTTTGAAACTTGGGTCCAATGTAAGATTATGTGTAACCAAGTTAGGATATAGTCTTGGCATATCTTTATAAGACCAAGCAAAATATTCTATATTATCTGTTAATAACTTAATATAATCAGCTTGTTCATCAGGGGATAGACCTTCCTCTAATTTGATATTATGGGGATTATCGGGATCTGTGCCAATATCCCTATCAATTACTGGCTCAATTGACATATGTGATCCATATTCTATCTGGTGTGGAATAGGGATTAAGTGAATGTCATCATCTGGGTTTACACCTTTAATTGTCATTTTCTACTCAACCTTAACTTGATAGATATTTTTAGTAGCTCCTAGAGAAAATGAAATGGTTGTAACATTTCCTCACAAGGCCAAAACTTTGATGGATATGGGGGAGAATCTCCCTCATCAAAGTCAATTGCATCAAAATTGAGGTGCAATAGCTTTGATGGGTTATTCGAATATCTCAATGGTGTAGTAAGATCTATATAAATCATGTTGATGGATACATGATCTCCCTTCCATGGGTGAGTGGTTCTAGTGATATGATGTTGTCTCTTAACTTGTGGGGGTGGTTGTGGTGGAGGTGGAATTATTGGTGGTGATTGATTGGGAAGACAATTATCTTGCTCGTCAAGTGGCAAAATATATTTCCAAATGGGATACTGTACTGGGAACATGCAAAGATAGAACTCTTCTTCATCATCTAAAGGAACAAATCACTTATATTCATCATTTAAAATTGGATAATTTATAGGCACTATGCCATAGTCCTCATCGTCTGATGTCCATTCGTGAGGAGGACGTTGATCCTCTTCCTCACTATCAGATTGCAAGGTATGCAAAGTCTCTCCCACTTCATGAGATTGAGTGACATCATTAGATAACCCTTGATCTACCATGTTTATGAGAAAAATAATCTTCCAATGAATGGACATAATGTGGATTGGCATAGGAATCACGTGCAAGCTCATCCCTATAATTCAAACATAGGTATTCTAGAACTTCTATGAGGACATCTAAAGGTATTGGCTTGTTGTATCCCAACCGATATTTATCATATGGTAAATGATATTTTGGATGACATGGAACATGAGTACCTTACTCATATAGCCCTAGCCCATAACCATGAGAATAACAGTGATGGAGATATCACATGACATAGTCAAGATTTGACATGTAATTTATATCCTTAATGAAAGATTAATCATCTTCTTCTTGCTAAGGGACTAGCAACGTTCCATACTTGATACCCCCATATATAAAATTTGTTTTATTGGGTAGTATGCCTAGAGGAACAACATTGCCTATGGAAATACGAGGTCATCCCATATCTTGCACTATATCTATAGATGGAACTGTTGTGACATTTCTCACTAATAATTCTCCTATCCCTGTACTAGACATTTGGATGGTAACTTGGGATGGTGAAGGTGTAGGGGATGGAAGCAAGGCTTGAGATGACTAAATGTGTACCTCCTAATATGGTTCCTTGTATTTTAGACAAGGAATCTCTTTCGTATAAATTATGGAAATAATGTGAGGAATTTCATCAATTGGCCTCTTCGACATGTTCCTCTATGGAGTATTAGATAATGAAAAAGGTATTTCTGATGTTTCCAATGATGATGGTGGTATGGATGAAGATGGTATTGGTTTAGTTGAAGGTGATGGAGAAGTAAGTGGACCCTAAATGGATGTGTTCAGTTGGAAGTCCACATGATTTGATGGTAATTTTGACTCGGGGAATTGTTGCACTATGTTACAATACTAAAAGAGCTCAAGGTCTATAGAGATTGTGTGCCTACCCTTCATAAGTATATTTGAGACATTTATGAGCAATGGATAGGATACACTTCATGTCTCTAATCCAAGGTCTACCTAGCAATATTTTATAGGCCATTACACCCTCTAAAACATGACACAGTGTTGATATAGTTTTGCATCCCACTTGAATTGGTAGGACTATAGTACTGACTATGGAGCAAATCATATTATTGAATGCTCAGAGTATGTAGGTGGATTCTACAACATGAGATACTGGAAGATCTAAGTATTTAAGAGCACTAGTTGTTATTATGTTGCTTGATGAACCAGTGTCTATTAGAATTCTATTATATGGTATACCATTCACACATGCAATGATGTGCAAATGAGGATCAACTGCATCATTTGCTATGGGTTTGAGTTCATGCTAATGGAATGTGATCATATATTCCTTATATTATTGCACATGCCCCACAAAATTGATGGAGTTAGACTCCTGGGGCTGCAAATCTATCAAATTAAGAATATCCATTAGAGCTTCTCTATGAGGTGGAGATTACTGAATGAGCTCGTATATGGATAATCTTGCTAGTATGGTCCTTAAGCTTTGTGCAAGATTACTCTTTATTTTTACCATTTGCATAGGTGGAAGGCTCTATACTAGAGGTTGGGAAGGTTGTGATGTAGATAGAACATCATTGAATCTATAGGTGGTGCAACTTGAATTGGATAGCATCTATTCCTAGTCACAATACTTATCATCCTAACATACCCTTGTAAATGGGGTGCCATATTGACCTCATTCATTAGTTTTATAGGATCTACCTGTACCTCATGAGTAGGTAAGGCACCTTTGAAAACCCCCATCTATTGATTATTTGGAGTGAGAGGATTATCCACTTGGATCTCATTCATCTCTATCATGTCTTTCACTATATTTTTGAAACCATAGCATGTAGGCAATTCATGGCCATTCTACCGATGATATCAATAAAATTTATCTTATCAACATCCTATAGGCTTTGGTTTTCCTGTATTCGGGTCTATGGGCTTGATTTCTTGTAAATTAATCAATTTATCTTTGAAAACATTATTGAATAGGGATTCCATTGACTCAACGAAGGGTGTAAAATATTGCCTAGGATGATGTTGCTAATTTTGACCCTAATTCACTTGAGTATTATTATTATAACTCATAGGAAGAGGTTGGGCCTAATAACTTACCTTTTGAGGAGGCATCATTTGCACAGGCCCTAAGACATTAATGGCCACATGATTAATCGTTGTTGGATTTGATGGCACTAGATTGCTCTTTGTATTCTTTGTCCACTCCTTGCAAGGTTTAGCTATCTTCCCCTCTTGGATTTCGATTTCTTCTATAATTCTAGCTTGTGCTAGAGCATCTTCCAAAGTGGTACATTGCTAGAGTTGTAAAAATAAAGATATTAGTTTCAAATAAATCTTTGAAAACATCCGAGTGAACTTGGTCATTGGCAATAGATAGGGTAGCTTAGCTAAGAGTGTTCACCACCTATTTCCATAGTAAGTGATAGACTCATCATCATATTGTTTCAACCCTATAAGGTTAGTTAGGGTCACTTTTATCTTGGTATTGAAGGTGAACCATTCCAAGAATACATCTGCAAACTGTTCAAAGGTATAGATGCTATGTCTTGGAAGTTGATTAAACCACTTAATGGCTGGGCTAGAGAGGGTAATTAATAATTTCCTTAGGAGTAATGAATCATTCTCCTATATGCTAAAGCATTGATTCATGAATCTCATGATGTGCTCTTGAGCATCTTATTCTCCTTTAAACTTATCCAATTTGGGCATTTTAAAATACTCAGGGCATGTAGGGGAAGGTATACAAGGATGTACTGGTTGATTGCACAACTGGCACAAGCTGGGCTTTTGAAGACCATTCCCAGATATTTTACTCTCTACATTTTCCAAGCATTCAAGTAAATCTTGATACGCATTGGAGGATTTAATCTCCACTTTTTTGTTTTGGAAATGCAAAGGGGGAAGAGGAATATTAAGCATATATTGAGGTGGTTGATTGTAATCACCCACATCTCCAAAATGTGCTTCTAAGTAATCATTATTTTGTTCCAAATCATCATAAGCCCCATAAGGTATTTTAGGAATGGGCCTAAAAGGAGGAAAAAAAGCTTATTATACATGATCTACATTAGGCCTAATAGGTAAGTTCCAATCAGACCTAGGAGGTCTAGGAGGTAACATTTGATTAGGTCTAGGAGACCTATTCTGATGAAAAGTAGGTTGTCTCTAGTGAGCCTCATATATATGCATGCTTAGAGTAGGAACCCCATTATGCAATGTTTTTTGAATCTTATGTTCAAGTCTTTATGAGCAATGCTTGTTATTGTCCCTCCAAAAATTGGTTAGGAGTACCTCAATTTATAGCCAAAATAGGATAAATGTGTAAAGGGGTAAGTTCTAGCATGTCAGGTAAGTGTTGCCACTTGTCAATGCCCTTGCCATGCACAGGGTAGAAAAGCTTACCCATTTGGGGCCTCCAATTTGTAGATATTGATGTTTATGACAGCCTCCCAATTAATTTTGGGTGATTGGAAAGGATAAATGGTAGGAATTTATTGCCATTTATCCAACCCTTTGACTTTTATGGGGTATGGTTCATGGTCATCCCACCCAGGGATGGCTACTGGCGGTCATACCTAGGGGGGATGACCATGAACTATGGTCATCCCTAGGTGGTATGGCCATGGATATATGGCCTAAAACCTCCTAAAAGTGGGGTTAACATTTCCAAAAGTGGTTGGGAGCCCTAATTAACCCCTGAGGGTTGCCCAATGGGGCCATATGATGTCGATAAGAGTGGTGCATAGCAGTATTATCCAATTTACATGAATTTAGTATCTACAAAATCTCCATCCATCAAAGGAGGTTTACAAGTGATTCCAAATACACAAATCCATTCTAAAACTCACCCATTTCTATGAATTAGATCACAAAATATGATGACAACACCCCTAGGATTAGTTTGAACCATATCCCAGAGGAATTGGTGGCAAAAAATACCAGGTTTGGTGGCCTTCCCCACCTGGGAGGGTTAATAGTCCCAATTGGAAAACCCAGGGATGGCCATGAATATGCATATAATTTTGGATCAATTTTAGTGTAGATCATTTCTAGAGTGGTTTATAGACATCATACTAGAAATTGGTTCATTTTGGAGTAGTTTTGGACCTTCAATTAGGTTTTTCATTATGACAATACCAATTGGAACACCAAGGGATGACCATAGATTATGCATATGATTTCATTTCAATTTTTGCATAGATCATTCCTAAAGTAGATAATATACATTATGCTAAGTTTGGTATAATTTGGAATAGTTTTGCACCGTCTATTTCACCTTTTGTATTTAGTATTACATGCATTTATTTGATTTCATATTAATCCACACATGCTATTAATCAATTTTATTTTCTTGTGTGTAGATATAGGTATTCCAACACACGAGGAAGGAGCTACAAGTTTGAATATGGATAGATCATCATAGTAGTAGACAAATCCTGCTCTTCAAATTGTGAGTGTGAGGAAGACACTGAAAGCGCACCTTGAGTTTCTGAAAGGATTAGATCCTTTTAACATCTTTAATGGATTATATTAATTAAGAGCTCTCAATGGGATGTTTTGTAACCATGTATTTGTCAAATTAATTAATATAAAGAGAACCCCCCATTTATTTCACTTATTTGTCATTTATGCTTACATTGATATCGATTTTGAATGCTTAAATAAAACAATAGATGCATTTTATTTCCCTTTCCTAGGTGGGCTATTTTTTTTGCTCTACACATTCTTTGTGAAGCGTTCAAATTTACTGGGCATTTTCCTATTAGGAAGTATTTGGTGAATTCATCAACCCAATCTGAATTTTCATCTAACTATCTGATCTCTGGGATTGGTTCTGGAGCTTGGCAAGCCACATAGTTTATTCTAGCCCTTCTTGTCAATTCTTGGTACAACTCTCTACCCCTTACTAACTTAGTGGGGTGGATTTCCACATCGTATTCTTGGATTTTTGACATCCATCCAACTCTCTTTTCACCAAGCTCTCCTTGGATTATGAAATTTTTGACATCGGGATGCACTACGTACACCATGGTCTTACTTTGGGATAAAAAATACCTAAAATTTTTTAAGGACTTCATGATAGCGTACACTTGTTTCTCAATGAAGTTATATCTTTCTTCATGTTCTTGCATAGTTTGTATTAGGAAATTTATGGGTCTTTCTTCCTTGTCTTCTCCCTTTTGGGTGAGAACTGCAGCATAACTTTCTTGTTCACCAACTGCATACAAGATGAAATATCTTAAGTAATATGGGTTGATGAGAACAGGTGCTTGGAATATAGATTATTTAATCCTTTTTAATTCCTCTTTCCTTAAAACTTTCCATCTAAATTTAGTGTTATTTTTAAGTAGTTCAGTCATGGGCTTTATTATCTATGCAAAATCCATGATGAATTTTTGCATGAAGTTGATTTACCCAAAGAAATATTGCAAACCTTTCTTGTTCAATGGTAAAGGGATGTTTAAGAGATATTTTACTATTTTTGGATCAATTGCCAGCCCCTTATTAGAAATAATATGTCCCAATAGGGTTCCTTCTTCAACAACAAAGATCAATTTCTTTGGGTTTAAGGAAATACTAAATTCTCTACATCTTTCGAAAACCATCCAGAGATGCCCAATGTGATCTTATTTTCTATGGGAGAACATTGTCATGTCATCTAGGTAAATGACTATTATTTTATTGATTAGTTCCCTGAATTCTAAGTCCATTTATCTCTAGAAGGTGACCCCAACATTAGACAGACCAAAGGGTGTTTGTTGGTAAGCAAATGTTCCCCATTTGGTGGTGAATGCAGTCTTGTGTTGGGTATGTTTGACCCGGACCTGATTGTAACTAGAGAATCTATCTAACAGTGAGAACCTTTTTACCCCTATGAGAGTATGTAATATATTATCTATTTGAGGTAGGGGGTAATGTTTTTTTAGTGAGTCCTTGCTCAAGTTTCTAAAATATACACACAATATGATGTCACCATTATTTTTCCTAATTGGTACAAGATTGCAAATCTATGTGGAGTGTTTGATAGGGTAGATTATCTTGGAATTGAGTAGTTTTAACATCTCCTATTTCATTAGTGCCTCTATCTTGGGGTTATTAGGGCATTATTTTTATTGGAAGGATTTTGATCTTGGCTTGAGCTCAATAGTATGTTGTATTGTTTCTTTACTGTATGATTTAATATCATCATATGTCCAGGCTACAATGTCATTAAAATATTCACATAATCCCTGAACTTGGTTGGATTCCTTTTTATAACATTGAACTCCTACCTTGAGCACTTTCCTTGGTCCTATTTGCATCTCTTTGTACTTTTGTTTATCATTTTTTTATCTTGTGACCTGATGGTCGATCACTGCTATCAAATAAAATTTCAAGAGTGATTAGGCCTTTGGGTATATGATTATTCCTAAGTTGGATCAACCCATCATCTTCTTCATCTTCTAAGGCTTGATCACTCGAAAAATTCATCTCATATATCAGGAAGTCTAATATTTGTTCATCATTTTTGAAAACCTGCTAGAAGATATCTTTATCTAGGACCAAAGGTCTGTAAATTAGCCTTACTATTTTTAACTTTTGTATAATATTGGCTATGGGGAAATAGTTGGCTCCCATGGATGCTAGTATATCATCATGAGTGTTGTATTCTCTACGAATAGAATTAATGCATAATGCTTTGAAAGACTCAAACAGATCCCATACCTTGTTTTGATAAGCCTTCAAGTAATGTTGCTTATTGATGCATTTCTTTGTGACTTGGTTGACGATCAGCTTTGAGTCCCCATATATTTGCAGCTATTTGACCTTCAACTTTTTAGCCTTTTCAAGCCTAAATATAATACTTTGTATTCTATTGCATTGTTAGTGCAGTTCCATGTCAATCTATATTAGAATATATTCTTATCCCTTGTTGGTGAGATCAATACTATACCTACCCCAAATTCATTCTCACATCTGGCACCATCAAATAAGAGTTTCCATATCTGATTGGTAGGAGGGTCTTATTTTGTTAAAGTAAGAGTCTCAGGGGTTTTGGGTTTAGTAATTGAGTAAGTTCCTATCCCTATTTTGATCATGGCATTAAATTCCTCCAAGGAGTATTGGTCTTCAGTTTTGAGGTCTTCCAGAACTTCATCCATCAAATCTATTTCCCCTATTTATTCAACAATTAATGATACATTATTTGTATGTTTGTTACCTTCTTCTATCTTCTCAATGTGAAAAGAGGAAGGTTTCTCATTGAAAATCTTAATCCTCCTTCCCTTGTATGGGATTTCCATATGTGAGTAGTCAAGTGAGAGATATCCTCCCAATTTGGCTATGAATTCTCTTGAAAGACACATTCCAAAATAAGGTTCCAAGTCAACCACTACTACTTCTTGTATGATTGTAATCTGGGGTATTTTGTTCAATACTATGGGTATATCTTTGATTACTCATATAGTTTTGACTGAGGTACCATCTAATTGTAGCACTTCTAGGTTGCTCCTGGTATATTCCATTTCCATGATGTCACACATGGATTTAGGAATAACTGTGGTCATTGCACCTGAGTCTATCATACAGTTGTGTACCACCCATCCTTCCATTTGCAAGGACAAATAGAAGGGAGGAGGCATACTTTTTCTTGAGGTTGGTATTGGATTACCTTGGGCTAGATTCAACTAAGGGTGAGCTTTGGTTTTATTTTTTATTGTCTTGAGAGATTCTTGCAGAAAATCAATCTATCTTGGGAGTAGTAGTGCATCATACATGCTTACCTTTGAAGGAGTATTTTTCAATTCTTTGACTATGTTGAAAGCAGGTACATCAACTTGTTTATCCTTTTCCCTCATAGGTGGATCATACCTATTCTTGTACCCTTGAGTTACCTCTATTATTTATCTTTTGGTCAAGGAAGGGTATCTCAATTTATCCCTTGCCTGTTCTTGAGTCTCAGTTTCTTTTAGTGATGCATCACTTTTGTTCATTTCCACCCTCTACTTTTGAACAATATTTAGGGGTACAACCTCATGGATGGTCCCTTTTTCAGCCTAAAATTTTGCTACTGAGGGAACTTTTAGGGGATTGAGCTCCTTAGGATCAATTTGAAGGGGCTTTTTACCTAACCTAGTTAAGATTGCAACCTATTCTACTAATGGCATCATAAAATTATGGCTAGTCTCCCTAATTATATTAACTTATCCTTTGTGAGCCTTTTCTGCTTTCTCAATAGCTACTATTTTCACATGATGTTGGTGAACCATGCACAAAATTTCCCCATGAGGATCATTACATGTGGAGCACCAATAATCAGATTCAATAGGAGATGTAGAAGGTTCATCTTCTTGATTAGCATATATTATTCCTAGCCTTTCTAGGTACTTGTTGGTTGAAGCTTGGTCTTTTGTTACCTGTGGGAACCTTCTTGGTTGAAAGTTCCTTTTAGCTTTCCTTATTTTCATTGAGGTCATATCATTGGTCAAGTTTTTCATAGTGATATGTACATCTAGGAGAACTTCCATCTAAGGATCAGGTGTTGGTAAGGTGGGTATTAGAGGCAAATCTAGGAATGTTGGGGGAGATTGTATAGCTAAGGGATTTGGTAATCTAGACCATTTTTGTGGATCTATCATAGGAGTTGAAGTAGGATATGATGTGTTTGCATTAGGGGCCTGAGGGAATTCTAGAAATATGGGTACTATCATTTTTTGGGGTAACCTTCCAATAGAAATAAGGTCCTTTTTCTACTTTTAGGGCTTCTTGAAATATTTCTGGGAAGGTAAACACCTGATATTATATTATAGCCATCCCTAGATCTAAGTTAAAATATCTTAGGTAATAGTACATTGCTTGCTCATGCATTGGTTTGAGGCCATCAGGTACTCTTTTCCATGTTTGACTAAACCTAATATTGAAATCAACTATCTCTTCTTGTGGGTGTTTCTGCATAATAGTAAACTGAGTGAGCAAGGAGAAAGGATCAACTTGTTCATTGAATGCTTCTACCAGTTTACCAACTAGTTCTACCCATGTAGTTATGGTTTGATCTGGGATAGTCCTATACCAATATAACATTTTTCCTCTCAAGGATATAACTAGTAATTTCACCATGATATTCTCCTTTGTGATATTATGAATTGCTATCAGTGATGCCATATCTTGACAGTGCTTATAAGTGGTTTTTCCAATGCCATCATACATGGGTAATGCCTTCAAAGATACTTGGGAAATAGGATTCTGAACTACTAGATTCAGGGGACCCACATTGTTCCATGTAGGATAGGGTTGGATATTCTAGTTTTGATTGGCGACCATTATAACTACTATGTTGATTGAAGTTGTAGGTGCAAGATTGGCTATGTTAGAAGATTCACTGGTAGTTGTACTAGGAGGGATTACAAGGGGAGGGTTCACTACATTTTTTGACCCGATAGTAATGGTAGAGGAGGAGTTTGATCTAGAATATAAAATAGGGTTTACTCTGAGGCTACCAAGGTGCAATTCTAGGAACTCGATGGGTTCTTCTAAATTTTTAGCTTTTGATATGGTTCTCATGTATTTCAATACTTGAACTAGAAACTAGATATAAAGCTTTTCTGGATTTGATCTTTAAAATGGAGTCACCAAGTGATTTTGTTTTAAATAGAACAAAGACAAACACCAAATATTTAATCTACGTATGTAGTGGGATTTGGTCCCACTAGGCATGCCAAAATACATTGGTCCAAAATATTCCTATGGTTGGTTATTGCACCCAAGACATGGCCAAAATTGAATGAATGGTCAAACTACAAGGTTTAACTCATTCAATCTCTAGAGAAGGTTGGTTCCTTTGGGAAGTTCTAACTAGCTTAAAAGTAAGAAAGGGGGAAGAAAAGAGTGCTAGAAAGGAATGTAAATGTAGTTGAAGCTAGAACTTGATATGGTGTAGATTAAGAAACAATAAGAAATGAACAAAACCATGAAAGGGAACTACTACTAGGATCTCTAAATAGAAAAAACCAATTATTTATCATACACATAACATGATTAATCAATATTTAGCTTCATAGATTAGCAGTTCTAGGACTAAGAAATAAACATGAACAAGAATCCAAAAATAAGAATTAATATCACACACATTTACTCAGCTAAATTAGAAACATCCATCCATTCATACATACTTGTTCTACAAGATATTTGAACCAGAGGTTAAACAGAGATCCTTTAGTATTTGCTCCTTCCAAAAGTTAAGTCCATACAACTTGTAAATGCCTAAGAGTTGACCCTTTAACAAGAGGTCGATACTCTTATTTATAATCCCTCGGTGGTTCAATATTTCAAAATACAAAAATAGTTTATTTAAAAATTGTTGCAACAATAAGCTAGGTGGCCAATCTGGTACAAACACTCTGCAGTGTCATTGGTCTAGAGACAAATAGAGAACTGAATCTCTAACTGCAATATGATTGCTCCATGTGCATCGATGGGTAGTGGAGGTGGTCTGGAACTTATTCATACATATTTCCTCTGGTGTGTCTATCTTCATTGATCTAGCAATGACCATATTGAACTAAAAATGTCATCATCCTTGCTATAGCTAGTAATGGTCGAGCAATAGAATTATGACTTGTCATGGATCCATGATGCTTTCCTATGTTTGAACCTCCCCAATATTAGTTTCCTATGAAAACTTGACTGGTCATAGAACTTTGATGCTTTTCAATTCTTGGATCTTTTCTTGCTCTTCGCTAGTAGAAACCTGACATGTTGTGGAACCATGATGCTTTTCAGTTCTTGACCCTTTTCTTTCTCTTCATTGGTGGAAACCTAACATATCATGAAATTGTGATACTTTTTGGTTATCAGTCCTTTTCATGCTCTTTTATAGAAGAAACCTAACATGTCATGGAATCATGACACTTTTCGGCTCTCGACCATTTTCTTTCTCTTCGCTAGTGGAAACCTGACATGTTGCGGAATCATGATACTTTTCAAAACTTCAAAATTTTAGAGTTTATCATCGGCTTATTTATCCTAATGTAGTCTTCTTGACCTACACTACCCAGGTGGAATTTTTAATGGGAAAGAAAATATGCGCATCTAAGATATTTTGAAATTCCTTCTAAATAAAGGGTTCTAATAATGGATTAACATGTCTTTGTTTATGTATAAATGGCTTTGTTTCTAGTTTTAAAGGGATAGTATGAGTTATAAATTTTTGATTATATTTTTTTAGATCTTCATATCTCCAAGCTATGACATCTCTATAATATTTATGAGCTTGTATAATTCCTTTTATTTCATGACTAGTGCAAGCTTTTCCTATTAAAATATTATGAGGATTTTCACTAGTCCCTATATTTTTTGTATCATATGCTTTATCTTGAAATAGATATTTGCTATATTTATTATTTTCATAGTCTATGTCAAAATTATTTCTAGAGAAACCATACCTTTGGGTATTGTATTTATTTTCAATGTTACTTCATTGTATGCATCAAATTCATCTAGGATTAAGTCATCTTCATATATTACCTAGTTTTCAAAAAATTTAGAATTAGTCACAAAATCTTGCATATGTTTACCATTTTCAAAATCTCAACAATTATGTATGTTACCTAGAATGGATGGGTAGGCTACTAATTCAAATAAAAATTTATTAAGACTTTTTTTAACAATGGGTTTCAGTGTACTTACTACCACTACCAAGTAATTTGCAATTCTAGAAATGAGTTTAATGTTAAAATAATGTAATTCATTTATTCAATATCTTAATCTATTCCTATAATGGATTGACCTTTTACCATAGTTGATGCGGGGGCCTATCTTGTGGAGGGTATAACTTCTAATCTGATTGTTATATTAGCTTCAGATTTTATGATGAGCTAGATATTGAGGTGGACAATGACATGACTACATCTCATAAAGATCTAGATCACCATTTCTAGGCCTTTCTAGGATTTTTTTGGGCCCTAATTCATTCATCTAGTGCCCTGAAAATAGAACTTAGTGTTTTTTTTAGAAGTGGAAGTTTTAAACTTTTTATTGGTATTACATTGTAATGGAGGGGTGAATCTAATAATGATAAAATAAAGCATTTATTGGTTTATTTCTATTATCATAGTTTTTATGTAATTGGAGGTATTTGTTCTAACCTCTTGCAACTGTATTTACATCAATGACAAGCATTTGTCTTCTAACTTGTTTAACCACCAAATCTGAGTTCCCTAGCACTTTTAAGCACTTAATATTATTTCTTAGAGCTAACTGTAGTCCATATATCAATGCTTCATATTTTGTAGTGTTGTAGGTATAAGGAAATTGTAATATATAGGGTGCTAGAAAATATTTTCCTTTAGGGCTAATTAGCTCAACACCTGCTTTACTACCTTGCCTTGATTTTGATCCATCAAACTTAAGAGTCTAGACTAGATTTTTCATATTTATTTTGTTTAGTCGGTGATATTTTAGTTTCAAATTTATTAGTATTTTATCTAGACTCAAGGATATAAACTTCTAGTTCTACTTCACTATAAAGAATTTCATTTGTCTTATTATAGTCTAGAATGATTTCTTTAAGTCTACATTCTCTTTCTATTCTAATATTGTTTACAACTCCTCCCCAAGGCAACCACATGTGAGAGAAATTTGTGGCTATATATCCTTTTATATTTATAGACCAGTCCCTAATTAATAGAATTTCATATCCATCTAGGATATCTACTACTTGAATATTTATATATCATTTTACTCTAGGTTTTAGTGCTAATTGTATATAAATATTCTTGAGTACACCAACCATGCTAACTTCTATATTTTCTAGTTGAATTACTACTCAATTGGAAGGAACAAGATTCAAACCCATTTTTTTGCAAACAACATGTGATATGATGTTACCTAAGGTTCCTATGTCAACAAGATAATTATACAAATTATTACCTGCAATTATAATAGTCAAGAGGAAAGGAGGGGCTTCTCCTTTGTATTTTCATAATACAAATTAGGTATCCATGGTTTTCTTGGATTCAATTTTATTTTTATCATAAAATAATTTAATTAAAAGTTCTTACTGGTTAGTTAGCTAGGCAACTTCAAGCAAGGATATGTTTACTTTTATTTTTTCAAGTCTTCCACAATATTATATGTAGATTTATTCTATTCTAGAACTTTATGTGGTTGTGGTTGGACATTAGCCTTATATGGATTGGTATTATTGTTATCTTATGCATCAATAGGAATATAAGTATCATTATGTAGAGTAGAGGAAGTAATTGGTGTCTTACCTTTTATTTATTTTCTTGAATTGCTTGTAGGCTTGCACTTCTTCTTCTAAAGATCCATCATATCCTTATTCATCTTCTTCTGATAATTTAAAATTTTCTACTACTAAGGTTATTCCATTACTAGTGCTAGCTTGGTTTGTATTATATTAATTAGGTACTATTTCCATATTTTCCATTTCTTTTTGAACTATATATAAAGTTTTTTGAACTCAGGATAGTCATCTTCACTATGTTGTGTAGTGGAAGACACTGTAGACCAATTGTTTAAGTTTGAATATGAAATATTGAATATGGTATTAGATGGATTCTAACTGGTAATGGGGTTTTGCACTCCATTATTTGTATGTGTATTCCACTGGTAGTTGACTCTCTAGAAATTAAAGTTTCTATTATGAGGTAGATTATTGGTAGGTGGGTTCTGAGGTGCTTGTTTCTACAATTGAATAATATCACTACTAAGTTTCTATACTTATCTTTGTAAACTATCTAATTGTGAGTTTATATTATTACTTTATCCTACAATAGTCTGATTTGTTGTGTTATTTACAAATGCAATGGGGTTCAAGAAAGCCAATATATTTTGATTTTGAGTAGTATTTAGAAATGTTGGGGTAATTTGGTTTTGAAATGTAGGTATAGCTAGATTTGCATTGGTATTTAGAAAGGCTAGGATATTTTGATTAAGATTAACATTCAAAAGTATTGGTATATTCTAAGTAGGATAGTATTCAAAAATGTAGGTGTATTCTATACATTACTTCCAACATTCTTATTAGTATTAAATTGGTTATCTAAGTATGTTGGAGTAATAGGATGGATAAGAGTGGTAATAACATTATATGGATGATTAAAATTGGTATATGGTAGAGCACTAATCATGGGAAGCTATTGTGTAAGGGATTGATTAAACATTGACACTTGATTGAATGCACTTGGTTGTCCTAGTAAAGGTAATTGACCAATTCCAAAATCTTGAGGTATTAACTATTGTTCTATAGTTAAGGCTTCATTGTATGCCATGGGTAGAGTGGTTATATGATATGATTTCCTTATAAACATGGATGTAAGAGGGTCTAAAGCTCTAAAATACATGTGTATGGATATGTCATCATTAAGTGTATAGTATGGAGTCATCTAATTATAAAGCTTATAAAATATAGTATTGAATAGCCTTAGAAGCTCATTAGGATCCCTTATGGCTACTACAAACCGATGATATATGATAGCAAGGTCTATGTGTAATCTGAATTGACTAATAAGTGCTATTTCTAGATTACCCCAATAAATGATAGCATTTTTAGGTAGACTAATGTATTAATCATACATTAGTGCATCCAGGGTGAGGGAAAATATTCTATAGGTAATATATTCATGTTCAACCTACAATCAAATTAAAGCATCCTTATAAGCTTGTATGTGCTCTTCAGTTATTCTAGTCCTGTCATGTCTATACCTAGGCAAATATATTTCAACATTATTAGGTATATCATGGGATAGTATAAGTATATTCAGTGGACTACTGCCACCTAACCAAGATTAAAATATTGCCATTGGTGTACTTAATGGAGTGACAAATGGATCAATATATAGTATGATAGGTTGGGTGAGGTATTAATAGGAGGAAGAGTGTCTGACTAACCTTAACTATTTTTGGGTATTCTATGATGAGGATACTATGAAATTCAGTATCATATTCAAAGGCCTTATACCTAGTGATAATAACACTAGGTTTTAGTTTTAACAATCAAGCAATATGATGCATGAGAAAGTATAACCATGAAAATTCAACAAAGAAATCAAGAGTTAAACTCAAAAATTAGGTAATTTGTAATAATTAAACCATAAGCATTGGATTATTTCAAACCTTAGAGCATATGTGAATTAAATATTATAGGATTGAATTATTAAATTGTTTAGACTTGCACCAACAATGAATTCAAGAGTTTAGGACATAGTTATTAAGTTATGTAGAACTATATTAATGTAGAATTATTATTTTAGGCCCTCCTTCTAGAACAATTTCCTATTAAGTGATACATTAACCCAATTGCCTACACACACCAATGATTACAACAAAAATCATCCTCTCTTGAAAGGAAATATTTCTCCCCCAAGGTTTGGGTGATAGGATATGTTATTATCAAGTGTTAAATGAAAAGAATAAAAAGGGAAGATAGATGGGTAACTTAGGGTTAAATGTGACTGTTACAAGGGTGAGGGTTTAATTTATTATCTAGGCATAATTCACCTTAATAACCAAGTCAATTATCATATATCTATATTAATTATCATTAGACTCAAAGCAAATTATATATGAAATAAATATTCTAGGCTTGTTGCCTTAAAATTTTTCAACTATATCATTCATTACATCATAATCATGATAATTTTAGCATATAGCAATGATTATTCTAAAACTTATATAAATATATCACATAAAACAAGCTTTAGAGTCTAAAATGCATCTAATCTACTCCTAATCTAAGCAATTTTAAAAAAAAAATCAATAGGAAAGGGTTAGAGAAAGAGAAAGAGATAAAACAAGCTATTGCATCATTGAAGGCTTATGTTGAATATGTTGATGCAATAATTTTGAAATCAACCAGCCTTATCCTGACCAATATTCAAATAATTTTAGACCAATATGGTCTTATCTCTAAAGGAGAAAAATATAATACACTAAAATTGACTCAAATGCAATCACCATCATCATGCGTAGATTACACTAAGAATTTTAATGTCTTGCATTGATAAGGATATTCAATCATTACATATCAAACTCACTAGCATTATATGATTGCCAAGATAATTCTCCAAGTACAATGACAAGGTTTAGACATCCACAAACTATAAAATAAGAAAGAAATTCTTAGAATATCTAATGTTAATAGTGGATTCTAACCCTTTGAAATGGGGTCTCAATGGCTATTTATAGCCTTACAATTTCAAAATTTAGTGCTTTATAGTTGTATTTAAGTGCTTTACAATTGTACGAATGAGTTGTATGTCATTTCCTAGATAGATTATGTGTTTTCTTGAGGTTGTTATTGATCTTGATCTTCAATTCCATCCATAGATCCTTTTAACTACTTTAGTAGCATCTCTTTAAAGCTAAATAGGTTGAGTTATGCACCAGGTGATCAGAATTGAGTCTGGGTTGATTGTATCCTTTTCTAGATCTCTCGGTCTTCATCTTCAACTTTCATTATTGCCTATAAATCAGGACGAAAAAACATTAATTATTTCAAATTTAATTTGGCAAAAAATTATCTTTTGCAATGGTTCATTGATTTTTTTAAAATATTTGAGTCATTTTTTTTGTTCTCAATTTTATCTTTTAATTTGTTGTATTAATATACTTTAGCATTTTAGATTAAAACATCAAATATGTTTCCAAGGTGTACTTCTATTGGTTGATTAAATTTGTTAATTAAATTTTATAATATTTAATCTCTTAAGAAAAATGAATAGCCTGCATTTATCCATATTTTTCATCTATAAATCTGATTCATTGGTTAAAATAAAAATTAATTGATTAACGGTTAGGAAACATTAAATAATTTTTCCATTTTTTTATTTAAATTTATGTCTATGAAATTAAATCTAAATCTCATGTTCAAGGTTTAAAGATTATGGTTCAGGCAGATAAATTTATTAAATCGATTCACCTTTCACTTTAATCCCATATGAATTATTAAGTCCAATGCTTACGATTTCTTAGTCAAATTAAAGTCTAAGGTTATTTTATTTCGTATTTTTAATAAGGGTTAAGATCCATTTTATTGAAGTACACCAAGTTACGGTTAGGTTATCGTGGCCTAAAATTCTCTTTCCGGCTGAATTTATTCTCTTGTAACATTAGTTTTAATGCATAAAGCTCGTCATTTTATTTTTCTTAATTAAAATACCCAAAGTCTTAAATTTCAATTCCAAAAATTAGGTCAATGCTAAGGTTTAGGTTTAATTATTTTAATTAATCAAAACACCCAAATATTAAACCTAAGGTTTCTTAAAAAAAAAAAGGTATGGCTCAAATTATTCAATACTAATGTTTGTCATTTAAATTTGACTAAATTCCAAGGTCAGATATCATAAATTTATTGAAAATTAATTTAAAAACTGCTTAATGTAATATTCTAAAATTTGGGTGGTCCATATTGTGTCAAATATGAGGAGCGAACACTTTTGATTGGATGAAGAAATGAGTGGAGTAGAATGCATCGAGAGATTTTAAAGGATGGTTTCCTATTCGAGGAGAAATGAGTGGAGTAGAATACATCAGGAGAGTTTGAGCGATAACTTCCTATTGGAGGAGGAAATAAATGACTCAAAATGAAGTAGAGAAATTCAAGTGCTTCAATCCCATTGGTCAAAGAAATGGATGATGTAGAGTGATGTGAATAAATATGAGTTCTTTAATTTGATTGGTTTGAAATTGGATGGCTTGCAATTATCCATGCTTCTTGCCTTCATATCTGGGTCATTTATTAAATTCAAAATAGATCAAAGAATGAATCATTAAAATTTATCCTCTTTTGCTTAATTGCATGATATTATTAAATCAATGCTAAGGTTTCCATTTTAATTTTATACTAAAAATATTAGGTCTAATGTATGAGGTTCCTACTATCCATTAAGGTCCATGTTTTTTTTTTAACTGATTAAATGCCCTCCAAATGCTTCCTTTACAAACTTATGTGGTGCAAAACACTCCAAAATAATTCAAGTGAATGCATCATATTGGTGGAAAAATGGATGGATTTGGATGAGTGACTACAATTAGTTGTAGAAACAAGCAACCAAGAATGAGTCAGATAAATTAAAGCACCAAAGCCTTGTTGGACCAAAATGATTCAGGTGAATTACAATGCTAAAACATGATTAGTGATAAGAATTGGTGGTTAGGGTTTTTTCATGCAAAATGAACCTTAAAAAAAAATTAAAGAAAAATAATTGATTGCATTAAACCTAATCACATTAAACCTTAGTAAAAATAATAAGATGCATATTCTCACTAATATTCCTAGACAGGACATGACTAATGGTGTGCATGAAAGGGGCTTAAACCTTATGATTATTAGTAATTAAGAATTAGCATGGAGACTAATTTTCATGGTAAAGCATCTAACATCATTATTTTCAAATATGCGTAGTTTTTTAAATTAATTTATTTATCTTTTATTATTTTTATTATTTTTATTTTACACCAAATTTAAGAGAATTTTAGCATTAGAAGATATGAAAACTTAGTGATTTAGTCAGTAAAAAAATTACTGAATGCAACAACCAAAGCATTTAATTTTTTTATCAAATCCATTTAAATGAGACCAATGCAATTGAAATTCAAGTCTATAAAATATTTAATGTAAATCAATGCAATAGAAGTTCAAGTCTTTACAAAATATTCAACGCAAACAAGTTTAAAATCTTGATGTAAGCACATTTAGATCAACATAAAAAAAAAAACTAGTTGGGTCCCCAATTGGGGTGGGTTGTGCAATGGCAACAACACACTTCTAAAAGGGTTATAAAATAATTTGGTCTTGAAGAGGCATCTCATTATGTGTTGTAGGTTTCCCCATTCATTGGAATTGATCACAATGGAAGACATACTTCTTCACATCCTTGTGAAGTGAAGGCCAATAGTATCCCAATTATAGAATATTTTATTTAGTTCATTTCATAGAATAATTCCCCCAAAGGGTTCATTATGACATGTATGGAGGATATTATAAACTTCATACTTCCTTACACATCTCCACAAAATAGTATCAGGTCTATATTTAAATAGTCATCCTTTTTTCCACTGTAAGGATAGACTTTGTCAAACTAGCTAGCATATATGATTTAGAGTAACATGGGAAGGAATATTCTTGGTTACTAGGTAGTTAACAATATCTACGAACCATGGAGAATGTATAGATATTGAAAAAAATTTGTCATGGAAGGAATCATTTGTTGGTTCTTGTTCTCTAATAGTATTTAATCTAGATAGGAAATAAACAACTATGTTTTCCCTACCATATCTATCTATGATATTAATGTCAAATTTATAAAGTAATAAATTCCATCTAACAACCCATCCACTTACCATAATTTTATTCATAAAATATTTGATTATAGAGTGGTCTATATGGATATACATAGAGTAACCTATAATATAGTGATGAAATTTACTAATGGGATATACTACAGATTGAAATTACCTTTCAGTTATGGTGTAGTTCATTTAAACATCCATTAAATTTTAACTAATATATTAAATAGCATAGTTTCTCCCATTTTCTTGATCTTGTTGGGTAAGAACTACACCAATTGTAGTGTTGGAAGCATCTATGTGTATATGAAATAGGATCTTCCAATCATATCCTCTTGGTGCAATTGAAATGATCAACTTTTCTTTGATAGCCTCAAAGGTTGCTTGCAATTGTGGGGTGCATTTGAATTCAACTTAGAAGCATGAATAATTGAGCTAGAATTTTATTAATATTTTCAATAAAGAGCCTATAGTAACCAACATATCCCAAGAAGATTCTAATACCCTTTTGAGTATTAAGTAAGGATAAATGATTGTGAATTCTACCTTCTTGGTATCTACTTTCATTCCTACTACTAAGATATAATATCCTCATACATCATCATTAAGCACTTTTTATTGCTTAAGGACAGGTTATGAGCTTCACATCATGTAAGAACCCAATCTAGATTATGGATGACCACGTAAAAGGTTTCTTTGTAAAATGTGAAGTCATCTATGTACACCTCAATGCATTCATTGGTACGATCTATAAAAATAGAAAGGACTACTTACTAGAATATTGTGGGAGCATAGAATAATCCAAAAGGTAAAAATCTATAGGTGAATGTTCCCCAAGGTCATGTGAAAGTAGTTTTATATAGATCCGTAAGTACCTCTTGTATTTGGTTGTACCCACTAAAACCATCCAAAAAAAAGTACTTTTTAAATAGGGTATTGAGTACTTGATCTATAAATGGTAGTGGAAATTATCTTTTTGAGTGGATTTGTTAAGTTCCCTATAGTCTATGCACACTCACATTTTTCCATTCTTCTTAGGAACAATGACCAATGGTGAGACCCATTGGCTATCAAAAATTGGATAAATAAATCCTACATCTAACAACTTCTCAATTTCTATTTCACCATATCCCTTAAAGTATGACTTATCCTCCTTTGGATCTATCACATTGATTTCTTCTTAATTGTATAAAATACAATGAGTGCATATGTCGAGATGTATCCCCTTCATATCACTATAGTCCCATGCAAAAGCATTCACATGACATCTTAATACATTAAATAATTTAGCCTCTTCTACTTACAAAAACCAAATATTAATGTTAATATATTTTCTTAGATATAGCTCAATATATTTGGTTCCCAACATCATCAAATTAACTTCTTTGCTTATCAATGCATTTAATGGATAATTATGTGGTAGAGGGGAATGAATAACTTAGGTATTTTCATTAAAGGTAATCCCTATAAGAGTGAGGTTTTCTAAGGGACACTTGAAGGATATAAGGAGGTGCCTTTATTATCTATGTAGTAATGTGAATGGAATTTATTGTAGCAATATAGGTGATAAAGGCTTCACAATTTCTTCTTCAACCTTCCACAAAAACCTATTAACTATAGTCCCTCCATATGAGCAAGGATCACTCGTAGAATCTCTTAAAATGGTTTCATATTCAAAGAGGGATTCTTCCCATGGGTCCAATTATTCAATGTGCTCTTTTATGGTCACCATCACCAATTTAGCAAGATTGTTTAATCCCTAGGTTCATCCACCCATATATTTCTAGAGAAATCCATAGAAGGTCCAGTTACGGGGTAAAGAGAAATTTTCTTGGATTTAAATTTGTTGGAGATAGTCATGTCCCTTGAATGCTAATATATGAAATTTATGGTTGTAGCCAACCAAGGTAGTCCAATAATTAATGGATAACCATTCATCTTAGCTCTTAGTTAGAGAATCATTAAATCAGTAGGACATTCCCAAGACTTTATAGTTATAGATATATCATCTACTATTCCCTCTATTGGAGTTGTCAACTAATCATTTAGTTGAAGGATAGAAAAAGTGGGTTGTATATCTATCAAAAATAATATATTCATGGTTTCAATTGTCATAACATTAATTTATGCTTCTAAGTCAACTATCATGTTAGTTATCCTTATTGTACCAATAAAAATGGTTATCATTGGGTTTTTGGGATCTCCACATTTTAGTGGAATGAGATTTTCTACTAAGAGGTCAGCTAGTTTTCCATCTACTTGTATGGTTTTGGAATAATTTTTCTCTTTCTCCCTGATTCTTTATGCCATTTCCTAGATAACTTGATTAAATATTGGTGTATATTTAATGGTTTGCAACAAAGGGATTGTTATGTTTTAGTGTTTTAATTCTTCAAATAGAATGGATCCCTTTGAATTTTCCTTTTTAGATTCTAATATCTCAAGGTATGGTGCTATTTGAGTTTCGATAGGTATGATATTTGTGTTCTATAAGTATGGACTTAGGGTTTAATGAATTAAATTGCTCTTCATCCTATAATTCTTCTATATTGGGAGATTTTAGATATCACAAAACCTTCCCTAAGCAACATTGCACATTATTGTAGTCAATGGCATTAATATTGACTGTGTCACTATCTTCTATATTATAGATGAGAGTTCCCTATCCATTGTTAATTGGATTAGCCATGGGTTGGGATAGTAATGGAGGTTGTTAGGGAAAACATATAATTTAGTGATGAAATGTAGTTAAGAGCTTTAACTTCCAAAAATTTTAATCATAGAATCAAAATTTTAGGATCACAATTTGCTCATGACTATGTGGATAAATTATAGAAAAATATAGTAAATTGGGAATATGTGGTTTAGAAAAAGTCTACACAAATAGGTAATTATGAATATAATAAAAATACAATCATATTAGATGTAGCATAGTTTCCTAGCAACAATGTGTTTCTCGATAACAATGCCAAAAAGTTATGGGTGTCCTTATTACCACATATTACTAAGATAACTTTTAAATTTATGAAACTAGGGTTGGTGTCCTATGGAAAATATGCACTACGAATTATCTAATTTAGGTTGTATTTTGGAGTTCTAAACTACTATAATTTAGAAATTACAATTAAATATCAAACTATAGCTAAAAATAAGAAGTTTTAGATAACAAACACACTTGCAATAAATGAAAAAGTTGTAGTAGAATAGTAGATTATATTATAGGAAGTAAATCTGAAATTAACGTAGCTATTTATCTCATTTTATTTTATTTTTCTAGGAAATAAACAATGCCCTAATTAGTTGCTATGAATGCATGAAAATTACAATAAAATCTAATCTTGGAATGGAGCAAAATAAAACATAAATGAAAGAATCTTCTACTTTTTTTAGGAGTGTGCCCTTGATCATAGAAACATGGAAGGAAATTTGTATCAATTTATATCATAGATAAAATACACAAAAATATATTTATAATAAAATTTTATTACATACTGATTACAAAAGATGGCTTTTACAAGTTACAACATAAATAACAACATAATAGTATTATTCATCTCCTCTATTTATTTATGTCTTAGGATACTAATATATATATAAGGTATAGGATGAGGCCATATCATACCTATACTATTGAATGGTTATAATAGTAGAATATTTAGCAAATAGCTCTATTCCTAATCAGTAGGTGAAGACAAAATGAAAGTTACACTAGGCAATTTGAATTAGCAAACAACATTAGTGCATCTTACCCACCAATTTTGAATGATTTATAAATAAAGAAAATATATAAAAATAGTTTTTAACTTCTACACACAAAATATGGTGGTTTTCATCTTCTTAGTTTGCTACCATCTGTGATGTAAAATGAACAATAATTAGATTAGGAAAATAATCAATCCAAACATTAGGAAATTCAATTAACGTCAAAGTATAAATAGGTTACAAAATAGACTATTTAACAACTTAGTTGTAGAAGCGCTAACGTCGTTCAATAATAGAATATGCTAACAAACTAACTAAATATCATAAGATATTTAGGTATTAACCATAGTAACTAGAAAGTAATTCGTAGCATAGTAACTATCTCCTATGGTAGAAAAGTAAATGTAATAACCTATGTAGTATAATGCAATATACTACCTATTTTACCTAGTGGAGTAAAGGGTAAATATCCCAAAGAATGGAATATTACTCTAACATCCCCCCTTATTACATTATTTGGGTAATGTATATAACTGTCCCAATACAGTGAAAAAAAATGTCGATCTATTGGTTCTTGCTCTGTCACAATGCTCTGGCTGCTCCTAAGCAAAAAAATGGGTCATTCCTCACTTTGTCTTCACATTAACGAATGTCCTTATTGTAATCTTGTCATCCAACCAAATTGCATGGGTAACCAGCCACTGCAATCGCTAGGTGTAGTAGAATAGATCACTTCATACGAGGTTCATTCATTTACAATATGAGTTTGCAAAAGATAAGGTAGCTAAGGTGTCGGTCATTGCCAAAAATGCACCCTTATAAGTTCCCCCTTCTTGTTGCAAAACATGTTGTAATTAATTTCTGAAAGAAGCATGACTAAGGTGTCAGACGCTACCGAAAATGCACCCTTATAAGTCTTCTTCTCTTTTTACAAAAAATTGTGAAGAAAAGAAAAGTATATCCTCCCTTAATTGCAAAAGAAGATGTGCAACTCAAGAGTGTTGTGAAGGATTTTACAAATATTGCCTCCTAGGCAATTTTACACCACAAAAATTCCCTCCTTTTGTTACAAGTACTTCAAACATTGAGAGTTTGCTATTTATGAAGCCTAAAAGAGGTACAATCACCCCTTATTGCAAGTACTTCAAACAAAAACTTATGCTATTTATGAAGCCTAAAAAAGAGAGAGAGGAAATGATGTTTTGCTCAAGGTGACAAATGTGTTTTCCCTCTACAATATTGTCTTAGCAATAAGCACTCTGTGTGCTTTTTCTGAACCAAAATCAGAATCGAAACTAGACACTTCACTAGCAATATGGCCTTTGTTTTGCTTTTGTGTTGTGCCTTTGTCTTTCTTGTTTTGCTTGTTTTTGAACCAACACCGATTGGTGTCATGGTTGTCCTTTTTACAATACGAGCAAAACCTCTTTTGAGATTGCTTTCCCTTACCTTTTGAGGATGATCCTCCCTTTTTAAAGTTTCCCTTCTCTTTATTACCTTTATAGTTTGAATAAAGTGCATTGTTTGACACTTCATCATTTTGGAGTTGATTTGCTTCCTCAGTTTGAAGCAAATTGACTAACTCCACAAAGGTGACAACTCTTTGTGAAACATTAAGGGATGTAATCAATATTTTGTAGGATTTGGGTAGAGCTCTCAAAATTACTAAAGTCAAAATGGTGTCTTCTACTTTGGCCCCTAAAGCATTAAGCTTAGACTTCAGATCTGCCACTCTATAGAGGAATAGTTCTACTGATTCACCTGACTTCATATGGAGTGTATGAAGTTGTGTTTGAAGGTTTAGAATAGTTGATTGATTCTTGCCTTCAAAAATGGTACTAAGAGCATTCCATGCCTCTTTACCAGTTTTAGCTTCACTTATGTGAGGCTGGATCTCATCAGTAGTTGCAAGGAGTATCAACATGAGAAGACGATTGTTCTTTTTGTCCCATGCTTTTTGATCTACTCCTGGTGATGCGGGTCTTGTTTCAGTGCCATCAACTAAATCCCACATGTCCTCTACAATCAAGATGGCTTTCATCTTAGTTTTCCATGCTGAATAGTTAGGACCCTTTAGCAATTGTGTATCACTTAAGTATTTATTGATAGTTGCCATGATGAAGGTCCTACAATTTGTACTAAGATGATATTTCTTTCACTCTCAAGTGGTATTTAATGGCACCTTCCTGAAGACTCTCTTGAAGAGAGATAATCAGTTGGAGGAAATTAAGCCAAACAAATAAGAGATGAAAGATAATTCACTCAAACAGATATTTAATGGCACCTGCCTAAAAATCCTCTTGAAAAAGGATAATCAGTTTGAGGAAATTAAGCCAAACAAATAAGAGTGAATTAGGGGTTTTGGTTTTAGGAGAGAATATCAAGTGAAAATGGCTTTAAATCTGTGCAAGGATTTACACAAATTTGTGAAATTTTGAGGTATGGAGTGATCTTGATTCTATGACTTATAATTGCAAAAAGAAATAATGCAATAATCAAACAAGAATGCCCTCAAAATTATTATCACTTAGGTGTCGGATGCAACCGAAAATGCACCTAATTTGCCAATGAAGGTGTCGAGTAAAATCGAAAATGCACCTTTTAATTTTTGCAACAAAATGTGGATTTGTGTTGTGCAAAAAATTGATATTTTTATGTCTCCTACTTGTTTTACAATTTTGCAAAAGAAGTACAATGTTGTCTTCCCCATTTTATTTTGCAAAATTAACAATATGAGCACTCCTTTCAAGACAAGTCGACACACGACCCACGTTTGAAAGGCTTCCAGACCAGTCGACACACGACTTTGGTTTTTGTCTTCAACAATTTAGCATGAGGAGCAAAATTGCTATTTTATGTTTTATGTCTCCTTTCTTGAAGGAGAGAACAAAAGCAAAGTTTTGAAGTTTTGTGAAAAATGAGATAACCTTTATGCTTCCTCAATCATGGCATGCTATGTATTTTGCAATAGAATTGTTGAGTTTCTATGTCTTATATCTCCAAAAATGAATGAAGAAAACTATAGAACTTCTGTGGAGGTTATTGCAAAAAAAATGTTGAAGCAGGTTTTTAAAATTTGCGAAAAAGAGGTTCCTATGTTTCTTTTGTCTCCAGATGAGAGAAAACACAATTTGATTTTTGGAACATTTAAGGCAAAATTTTTGTTTGGATTTCAAGTTCTCTAAGTTTGATAAAGCAAAAAAATATGTATTTAAGATGAAATTTCTATAATTTAGGAAAAAATTGGAAAAAAAATGGTCCAATTTGATTAAAAATTGAATATTTTAAGCCAATTTGAAAATAAATTATAAAAAAAAACTCAAAAAAAAATATTTTTAATGCTTAAAAACTTTAGAAAATTTAAAATTTTAGAAATCGATTAAAAACCTTTGTATTTGGAGGCACTGGGAATCGATTTGGTGCCTCCGCTGTGCAAGGCGGCCGCGCTAGCCAACCGAGCCACCGATCGGTTTGAAAAGGCTTCGACGTAGCTGCTATTTAAGGTGGCCATGACGGAGCATAGCCTTTGTGGGATTTATCCCACATGCATCCCAAAATGGGATGCAGAGGCTTTATAAGCCGCGACATGCCCCATATACGTCGATTGCCTACGGGCAATCGACGAGTCTCACCCGCCCTTTTGGATGTCGCCACGTGGCGCCAAGGGTGGGCCCAGTCGAGTCCAAGTCACGTCCTGTCATCCAGTGGCTATCCACCACGTGTCGAGTCCGAGTCAGTCGTGTCGTCCAGTGGTTGTCTGCCATGTGTCGAGTCTGAGTCAGTCATCCAGGTCATGCCTCGGGGTGCGTGCAATCTAGAGATCGTTAGATCTCACCACTTGTTGCATCATGATTGGTCGAGTTTAGGGATCGAAGGGCCTCCTACCCTCTCGGATCCTAAGGTTGTCAGGGATCGGAGGGTCGCCTACCCTCTCGGATCCCGAGGTGGTCGAGGATCGAAGGGTGCTCCTGCCCTCTCAGATCTCGATCGGGTCTAGATCATCGCGTCCAGCTGGGAGGGAAGGGCTCACCTGCCCTCTCGGCTCTCCCAGCCTATGGGGGCCCACGTCCACGTGGGATCGAGAGGGCGCTCCTGCCTTCTTGATGATCCCATGTGTGACTGTGGGAGACAACGAAGGCCGAGCCCACGTGTGGTCGATCGGAGGCTGCTCAGGCCGATCCTACGGGTGGTCTATGGGCGGCTGGTCAACGCTGTCCTGATTGGCCAAAAAATGGCCATGGGATCATGGTTGACAGGCTTCGACCTATCATGTGGGTGATCAGATCATGATCACCTCGATGATCATGCCGACCGATCGACCCCACAGTGGCTGGGCCCTGGCAGGTCAAATTGACCTGTCCAATAGTCTAGCCATTGGGCTCGCCTGTTGAGGTGGGTTCGATGGCTACCAAATGGCACCAACTCGTCCTTCGATTGAAGCCAAAAAAATGGCTCTGATGCCAATGATGTAAAACGAACAATAATTAGATTAGGAAAATAATCAATCCGAACATTAGGAAATTCAATTAACGTCAAAGTATAAATAGGTTACAAAATAGACTATTTAACAACTTAGTTGTAGAAGCGCTAACGTCGTTCAATAATAGAATATGCTAACAAACTAACTAAATATCATAAGATATTTAGGTATTAACCATAGTAACTAGAAAGTAATTCGTAGCATAGTAACTATCTCCTATGGTAGAAAAGTAAATGTAATAACCTATGTAGTATAATGCAATATACTACCTATTTTACCTAGTGGAGTAAAGGGTAAATATCCCAAAGAATGGAATATTACTCTAACAATCTGGTAACAACATTCAATTATGACTATTATAGTTGGTTAAATGTTGTTGACTAGAATCAGTAAAATGTTTTTCTTTGCCCAAGTTGGTGTCTTATTGAATATCAACCAAGTAGACTCTTGTATGTAGTTCAAATTCATCTTCCAGGTATCACAATAACAATTCTAGCTATTGTTTTGTAACCACATGGCAATTTTAGTCAACTTAGGTCCAAGTAATAGATCCTAGTCTTATTAGGCTTTGATATAGGATTGTTGTATCTTGTAAGTCATTGTGTTGTCTAATGCCTAGTCAATAACAATTCTAGCTATTATTTTGTAACCACATGGCAATTTTAGTCAACTTAGGTCCAAGTGATAGATCCTAGTCTTATTAGGCTTTGATATAGGATTTTTGTATCCTGTAAGTCATTGTGTTGTCTAATGCCTAGTGAACAAGGTTTCCATTAAAAAATCCATTTGAATGTATTCTTATGCAAAGAGTGGGCCTAAAATATGATTTTAGTTCTACCAAAATCTTCTATTGCGATAAAAACTATAAAACCCTTCTTTCTGTTGCATCAACTTGACAAAATCTAGCATATTAGTCATTTTTTACCTATATTAGCAAAACAACTACACTCTATCTATATAAGTGGATGATTTCTTCTATTTATCCTATCAAACCACATTATTAATGTAATAACAAAAATAATACATATCCTATAGGTGCAAATAGATGGTCAAATATTCTAAAAAATGTGGTATTATAATTCCTCGTCAAAGACTAAGGCCTAAGAACCCATGGTTAAGGCTAAATTTTAAAAGATAAAAAATACAACATATGGATATTGCAAAAGGGAGGGTAATACTATAAAGAATTGCTTACAAATGCTACAAAATACTAATGCTAAATTATTTGTAATGGCCCCTCTTGATAGGACTTTCTTTGTTGTTTAATTTATGTACTTATGAGTTGATAAGTTATACCTTTGCATTCTAGATTTAGATAATACTATTCCTAGATTATGATAGAAGAATATGGTAGAACATTTAAACTTATCATGCATATTATTGACTTACATTTTAGGTAAGGATAGTTTTGGTAAGCACATTCATATTATTAATTTGGTTTTTAATTGAATTCAATATTGGATATTAATTTAAATAATTCTATAAATAAAATAAAATACAAATAATAATCTAAATATTATTAAATCATTAAAAGAATGAAAATTAGTAAATAAAGCACTTTTTATTAATATAATTCATAGTTGATGCATACCAAAATGTTGGCACCTTTAGAACCTCACACATACCCCCAAGTTGACGATGATGATAGGAAGCTATGTGGTGATTTGCTTTACAAACCACCTATTCTCTTCCTTTTTCCTCCAAGCATCTTATAAATGATTATGATATACCAATATGAAAAGAGGGAGAAAAAATGAAGAAGAAGATTAGGAATATGGATAGGAAGTGCTGGAAGAAAGACCTAGCAAGTTGAAGAACTCTTACAGTAAGAAATCATCAGGTTCATTTTTATGAGTTATGTAATGCATTTTCCTTTCCACTTAAATATGTTTTTGTTTTCCTAGTTAGGTTGCAATCTAGAGACTCTTTTTAATGCCTTTTAGATTAAGGAACTCATTCTTAACTAAAGTAACATTTCATTTATATATAGAAGAGCTATAACTAAATGGAGAAATTTTGTTAACACTGATAGGAAAGCTGATTATTCTGAGCATTTAAATTTTAAGAAAACTTGTTTCCCTAGGTCAATATATCTATATCTATATCTATATATGTATGTATTTAAAGCTACAAAAGATAAAATTGTTGATCTACAATATATTAGTAGCCTTTCCCTCACACTGTTTGATTAAAGGGGATAATTTTAGCTATTACAAAGGTTAATACTAGTGGCATTATGAACTATTATTTGGGTGAGTTTTTTGTAAACTTCAGCCTAATTTTTTCCCTCAATCCCATTGCTTGCAATATAATTTACTTTTTATTTGAATAAATTGGTTCTTAAGTTTCTAGGGGTAGGGTGTAGGTCGATATATAGATATATTATATATGTGTGTGTGTTTTATTTTTAAAATATTACCTACATTTTCACTAATGTATTATGAAACAAATGGATTTTGCTAGCTAAAAATGGATGTTTTGCATTCTTTCTTCTTCTTAAAATATTGGTTCATAAATTGTACTTGTAATAACCTAGATACCTCTTATTCCTTAAGGTTAACTTAAATTTGTGCATTGTTCCCAAAGTGCCAATGATGCTATAATAATATGAATTCATATATAATCTATCATTATTATAGTAGCAACATAATTCTTATTTTTTTGGTACAAAATAAATTGATTTATCTACCATACTACCAGTTATTAGACTATTGAAAATATATATCTTAGAAACATAAATATGCTTTTATTATATATATATATATATATATATATATATATATATATATATATATATATATATATATATATATATATATATATATATATATATATATAGATTCATATATTCGTGGTTACTTGATATGGATTAAAGAAACAATAGTCTCATATGTTCATTGAATTAATAGTCACAATGGTTTTTAACATGTGAGTGTTAAATACTCAAAAGAAACATAGCTATACAATTTGAGGTCTTTTTATTTTTTTAAAAAGGATAAAGTAGTTTAATGTTTGTTTCAAAATTCAAATATGCATCCCATCACTTCTGGTGAGTAAATAACTTGTTTTAAAATTAATGAGACATGTTTGTCTAAGGAATTCATGTTATAAATTTGTACATGTTTTCTTCATGTAAAATAAATCCTGCATGGAGTGTGTTCTACCTACTCTTACATAATAGAAATTCATATCTATTCATGATCTGTCCTAATACCTATATCCAATAATGGTGGGAAAATTTAAAATATTATGGGAGAAATGTTGAGTTGAAGATGTTTACACTTCTACCATAATGTTTATTATCTTATATGAATGGAAATTATTGGAAATATATTGCAGAAGACGTGCCATATATAGATTATTTTAGAAATCCTAGAAATATTTTCAAGAAGAAATATTAATTTGTTGTTGTGAAAAGAAATAAATTTTCTTTATTATTTTACTGGTCAAGATTTATTCCCCAGTTAAATATGATATTCAAAGGAGGAGTTGGCTTAAACATCTTTACAAATGTAATATTGTACTAAATGACTTGGTGTGTTAATAATACAAAGTGATTATTTTGTAAGCATACTAAATTTATAAGGTAGTGTAAGTGCCTTCGAGAGAAATATTAATATATGTAAGACCCTATTATTTATATGTTTAATTATTTAACTTGATATTGCAATATGGAAAGGAACATGTTTTAAATAAAAATATTATGGATGTGTCTATTTTAAAGTTGTCATGATTAAATTTTTTTTTTGGGCAAGGACGCCACTTGCATTATCGGTGATGTGACCCGAGTTCAATCCCCATGGTGGATGTGTATAAGAAGTATTACTCAAAAAAAAAAAATTGTTTTTTGAAAAGATGCTTTAGTCCTTAAGGCTCTACTTTATCATGATAGGACAAGTTAAAATACAGTGTGATTACTTTAAAATTGTTAAATTAATATCATACAATGATAAAGTTTGTTCTATTATGTTTATTGTATTCTTATTTTAATAATGATTAATGTTTTATTTAAATAAATTGAGTGTTTAGTATTATGATAAAGTTTTATGCTTGTTATCAAAGTTATATTTGGGTTATTTGGGATGAGGGAAAGAATTATTGTACTTTGAAGGAAAGGAATCCTAACCACAAACTTTGTTAGGATAATTAAATATCTTAAATGAAGTTTGATTTTAAATTATTTCTCTTAGTGATGTGAAATATTATTTACTTCTAGAAGAATAATAGAAATTTTAAATTTATTAGATAGAGGGCGTATGTTTTATAATCGCCAATATTATTGACTATGGATGAATGTGCTTTGTTTTGAATAAAAGTGTATTTGAATATATTTAAAAGAGAGTTGATTTTTCTTCATTTAGGAGGTATTAAAGCACCTCAGTTCCATGATAGCTAAATTATTATGATTTAACAAGTTTATACACTCTATTTGAATAAGTCTTTAAAAGAGGATCATTTAAAAAAATAAGCCATTACCCCAATACAAAAAGAAAGGTTAAATGATATATTTGGACTAAAGTTCTCTTAAGACTATATTATAAGAAATGAGACACCTTAATTTTTAGCAAGGGTTATAGGTTGTGTTATGGGTTTAATTAGTCAAAAAATATATCTTTTTATAGAAGAAATCCATGTTAAGAATCCCTTGTTAAAGGGGAAATTAGTTTTAGATATATCACCATATTAGAAAATCATAGATTGTTACCTAGTCAAGGTTGAATTGTGAGAATATGATCAACTAAGAAATTCAAGATGTATCTAATCCTAGTTGTATTACAAGAAGGCATTCTCTAGGTAATTGTGAATGGCACACCATAGCAAGCAAGGACTAGGGTTGGAGGTGAGATGGGATGGTATGGGATATTCCACCAGATCATTTATAGAGTAGTATAGTGGTGGATCCTTGCATGAAGTTGTGAACAATGAATCCTAGCGAGAAGTTTTAGGAAAATACCATGATGAGTTGGTATTGGATAATCCATCGTAATATTCATAAACTTTGACAAGCATGACCATCGTCATTATCAGATCATATCAATAATGGTCTTAATTATTTTCATGGTGCTAGAAATAATTCCATGAGATATGGAAATCAACTAATCACTAAGGCATTACACCATAAAAACCTTGCATGTTATCTCAACAATGGGTTGGTATGGGATAACCCTCTACATCATTCACCATATATCAAAAAGAGTTATAGTTGGTTCCATGGGATATGGGAAATTAATCACTACATTATAAAATATATTACATAAATAATAACATGTTTGGGTAGGGGAAAATGAAACTCCATTTAAGTGTTATGGGTCTTAAAGGATAACTCCTATACCATGGTCAAATCGTGTAGAGCAATTGTATGAGAAATTTGGGGAACCATTAATAGTGTCTTTTCTAATGAGTGAGATTAGAAAAGTGAACCCCAATATATTTTTATGGGAGTCGTCTACTCCTTTCCACTTGAGGGTCATATATAGGGGATAGGAAGTCTAAAGTGGTTATTTATATGTTATACTAATAAAATATTAGGTCATATTTAAATTTTATAAAAAAAAACCCCTCTTCATTATTTAAAGTTAGTCTGGTTGTTGCATTCATGGAGCAAGGTGGATGTCTTTTTGTAATGACCCAAAATTTAGCTACAAGAAAATATATATATATATATATATATATATATATATATATATATATATATATATATATATATATATATATAAACTAAGGTGAGGGATTCATAAACCCCTAACCAAATTTTAGATCAACTAATGTTTAACATCCCCTAAGTTTCCTAAAGAGCTACATATCACTAGATACCCTAACACAAGTTTATCTATGTAGATTTATAATGTGTTACCATAAATAAGTTTATCCCTATCATCACTATTGATGATCTAAACTTATAACCTTCAATCAATCAAAGGTATAATCTTATCACCATACCATACATAAGTCAATTTGTGTAGGTATTATATATGTATTAAGAGTTAAGCTATCCATCTCGTCTTCACGATGAGCTATATTAACTCAAATGTAGACATTTCCTAAACTTAGTTATCATTCTACCTAAGTGATATTAATCCCTTAGGTCTACTACGTTCACCCTAAGGGGTCTCAAACCCTTAGGTCACCCTCTATGTTCACCCTAGAACTCATTACTTAAGTTTGTATTGTTTAGAAAGGAAAACAAGAATAAATCATATACTACAAGAAAAAACATAGAAAGAAAATATTTTTTTTAAACTAAGGCAAGGGATTCATAAATCCCTAACCGAATTTTAGATCAACTAATTTTTAACATACCCTATGTTTCCTGAAGAGCTACATCTTACTAGATACCCTAACACAAGTCCATCTATGTAGGTTTTTGATGCGTTACCGCAAATAAGTTTACACCTCTCATCACTCTTGATGAGCTAAACTTATCACCTTTAGTCAATCTAAGGTATATGCCCATCACCATACCATGCATAAGTCAATTTGTATAGGCATTCTAAGTGTACTGCAAGTTAAGCTACCAATCTTGTCTTCGTAATGAGATATATTATCTTAGATGTAGTGTTTCCCAAAACTTAGTTATCATTATCCCTAAGGGGTCTTAATCCCTTAGGTCTACTATGTTCACCCTAAGGGGTCTCAATACATTAGGTCACCCTCTAAATCTACCCTAGAACTCATTACTTAATTTTGTATTGTTTAGAAAGGAAAATAAGGATAAATCAGATACTAAATCTAACAGAAACATATTTCATAAAGCATGCAAAAGATACTAGAAAGGAGGCAATATTTAAATAAAATAAACATTAATTACAAGGAATTAAAATACAACATATATAAATCAAGAAATAATTTAAAGGTACATCTTCTAGTAATTGAATAATTATTATGTATAAGTAAGTATGGTAAATTCTTCATACTCCTAAAGAATAATATATTACATCAATTTCATTAGGAAAATCTACCCACAATTCATATCTATCTAAGCATAAGTAAATTAGTAAATATAGAGATAAACTAACACATTGGTTCCAACCATATCCTTGGTCCTCCTCAGCTTTCATCGATCATTTGAGGATAGTATGGGATCAGGGCACTCATGGGTCCATGATAGACATTCTTCTAAATGCATTTACTTATTTCATTGCCAAATTGCAACTATACAAATTAAATTGAAGTATCTACCCATCTATTGCATAGTTGATATCATAAAAAACATCATTTTTATTTTCCCTCTCATTATCCAATGAGAGTATTTCAACAAGTGCAATTAGATCACATAACCTACTTAAATCAATTCCCATTCAAACTTTATTCAATACATTAAAGTCCCATACCTTTAATCTTTAAATATCTAGGTTTCTTTATTTCCATAAATTAAAATCATCCTACTTCAATTCACAAAATAAACCATTTTCTTTACTTTCACTAAATAGTGTTCCATACCTCTAAATAATAAAAATAAAACATAATTTGTATACTTCCACTAAATAGAGTCCAATACCTCTAAATAAAAATAAAATAAAACATAATTCACTTACTTTCACTAAATAGATTCCCATGCCTCTAAAAAAAAACATAATTCATTTACTTTCACTAAATAGAGTCCCATGCCTCTAAATAATAAAAATAAAACATAATTCATTTACTTTCACTAAATAGAGTCCCATACCTCTAAATAATAAAAATAAAACATAATTCATTTACTTTCACTAAATAGAGTCCCATACCTCTAAATAATAATAAAAAAAAACATAATTAATTTACTTTCACTAAATATAGTCCTATACCTCTAAATAATAAAAATAATGCATAATTCATTAACTTTCACTAAATAGAGTCCCATACCTCTAAATAATAAAAATAAATCATAATTCATTTACTTTCACTAAATAGAGTTCCGTACCTCTAAATAATAAAAATATAATATAATATATTTTCTCTCACTAAATAGAGTCCCATACCTCTAAATAGTAATAAAAAAAACACAATTCATTTACTTTCACTAAATAGAATCCCATACCTCTAAATAATAAAAATAAAATATAATTCATTTACTTTCACTAAATAGAGTGCCATACCTCTAAATAATAAAAATAAATATTTCCTCTTACTTTAATTAGTTAATTTTTCCTAATTAATTAAAATAATACTTTTTAATTGATTCCTTTCCAATTATTAAAATAATACTCTTTAATTAATTCTTTTCCAAACAACTAAAGCATCACTCTTCGATTAAACTTTTCCAAAAACTATAGCAATACTCTACTTCAAAGCCAAGAGGGTGGTCTCTCCAACAACCTAAGATTCCAACTCCATATAGGCACGTGGAAGGCCACAATACATAGAAGGTATAAGAGGGGGGTATACAACAGATGATGAACACCCACAAAATTGGGTAGAAGATAGAGAAACCTAACTCACCACTGCCCATGTGGTACATAATTAAGTCTACCAATCGTGGCTCAACCCTCATAATAGTAGTCATCTAAGGAGAGATAGGGTATTTATTTAACACCAAAGGATCTAGCAAGAGGGGATTCACTCTCTAAACTATGGCAGAGGAGTTCCAACTAGGAATTAACAAAGCTATCTTGTAGGGGTTGCCATAGCGAAGTCCAACGATCCATGTACCTCATAGAAGCATTGGTCATGACTACCACCATGATAGTTTTTTACTAACCAACATGACATCAGCAATGGTATGGTCAACCAAGAATAACAAGGAACAACACTACAAAATATGATCGGTCCATGACTAGCAACGACAACACTATCGAGCATAGTCAATCCATGACTAGCAATGATGACACTATCAAACACAGTTGGCCCACGATAAGCAATGATAACAGTATTGAGCACAGTAAACCCACGACTAGTAATGATAACACTATCAAGCATAGTTAGCCCACGACTAGAAACAATGATACTACCAAACACAATTAACCCATGACTAGCAATGGTGACATTGCCTAACATATTCGGTGCACAACAAGAAAACACCACCCAATAACCAGTCACTATTAGAATAACACAATAGCCTTGCACATGGTTATAGATAATGGTAGGGCCACCACCGATAAGGAGAAGTTTTAAATACCCCAACAATAGCACTACGAACACCTAAGGAGTTTGAACCAAATATTAGGCAAAGAGGAATAACAAAGTCATTCTAACATGGTGTGCATAGACATCCAACAATTATGGTTTCATAGTAGGGTTAATAAGTTACTCCCAAACAAACAACTAACAACTTGCTTGCTTAAACTTATTAAAAACAAGGATTTAAGTTTATCAAACCAACTTGAAATCTTTTGAGAATAGATAAGTTATTTTCTTCTCGAGACCTACCTTCATCCAATGTTCGCTTGTGGATTCCAATCCTTCAGTATAAAATATTTCAAAGGTTTTCTTTTTCCTTTGCTGAGTGAGGTGAATCAGACTAGTAAGAACAACCTTTCTTCTTCCTCCCTCTTCCTCCTTAAGGAATCAAGCTCTCCCTTCGCTGGTTCTCATCATCCTCATTAATGCTCTTGTATATCAGTATTAACTTCCATATGATCCATTCGGTCTTAAGAGATAATTCCTCATTTTGAAATATTTTAGTTCTTGATTTAGCACACACAAAGCTCTATTTTTGAATTCAACATAAAATTTCCATTCCCTTCATTCAATTTTTTACCGCTCAAAGGACTCTTTAAAATATTTAAAAATTAAGATATTTTACCATCTCTCACAAAATGAGATCTACCATTTAAGGGAACCATATCTTTTTTAATAATAGATAATTCTCCTTCCATATTTAGAAGTATATCGATTTATTAAGAAGTACTATTGTCATTTAAAATAAAACATTTATTTTAAAAATGAAATAAACCAACTAGTATGAAGTTCCTTTATTATCTAAAATGGTCAACTACTATTTGTAAATAAAATTCATTTATTATTTAAATAATAAATAAAAATTTGTAATGAAATTCCTTTATCATTTAAATAAACTATTATTTGTAAATGAAATTCATTTATCATTTAAAATAAAATAATTAATATTTATAAATGAAATTCTCTTATCATTTAAATAAACTATTATTTATAAATGAAATTTGTTTAACATTTAAAATAAAAAAATTAATATTTATACATAAAATTCCTTTATCATTTAAATAAACTAATTTTTATAAATGAAATTCATTTATCATTTAAATAATAAACTATTATTTATAAATAATTGTTTTCCTTTTCTTCTTCTTTTTTAACAAAATACTAATTTTTCTCATTGAATACAATCATCGTGCCATTCTTTTGAAAAGTTCAATAAAAACAAGGAGCCTTTCCAAAAAAACTAGGTTATGCTTGTTTTTTTTCAAACCATTGATGGCGATAGTGACAAAATAAAAGATATTCAAATGTATGCAACAAAAAAAGAGGGAATCTTTCCATCAACCTAGTCATTTTTCTAAGCCTGAGAGTTTACGATAGCTACCAGGCTATTAACTATGCTCAAGGTGACTAGCTATTGATGATTATCCCTAACTGAATGCATGCCTATAATGAAGGTATCCATCAATGTTACCACTGACTTGCCTTAATCATAATTTCTCCAACCTCAAGTACCCCCACTTCTGGTTGATGATTCTACTTCTTCCACCTACGATTGTACTTGATTCTACACATTTGGCAATATGTCAGTAGTACCATGATCTTACAAATCAAATAAACATTGCATAGTTGGTTTAATTGATCAAATTAGGTATTAAAGCATCATATATTAATACATTGTTTCTTTGTACCAAAAAATATGCCAGGGAGGATCATGACATCCTACCCCATGGGACTAAACATCATCTCAGGTGTTTCTAGTTTTACAAAACAAATTTATTACATTATAAATTTTCAAATAAGAAGATTTTTTTTTAATTCATCCACTTTCTCTCAAGTGGCATTTATTTCAAAAAATTGGTCCCACTGGACCTTACATTTCTCAAGAGTCCAATTCTACATAGACCTAGAACAAAACTCAAGGATATTTACCTACATCACTTCAATAGCCTCTGAATTTGCCATATGCAATTTAGAATTATCCCACACATGTTCAGGGTCAACAACATATATCCTAATCAAGGATATGTGGAAGGTATCATGGATTTTTGACAATTTATGTGGTAAAGCAAGTCAGTATGCAACTAGACTGATATTTTCAATGATTTCAAAAGGTCCTAAAATATTGGATCCAACTTTGTGGATTTGATAGAACTCTTCATCGGTTTAACCCTTAGAAATAATTTATCTCCAACTGAGTACTCTCTTGGAGTCCTCTTGAGATCAACATAACATTTCTACCTATCAGTAGCTTTTTTAAGTCTTTGCCTAATTACCTTTAACGTATCTTCTATTTATTTGATCATGTCTAGCCCAATCACAACTCGATCTTCGAGGTTATCCCAAAATACTAGTATTCTACACTTTCACCCATACAAGGCATCGAAAGGAGCCATTCCTAGAGAGGCATGATGTCCATTATTATAGGTGAAATCTACAAGATATGGATAGTCTTCCCAATGAGACTTATGATTCATGTAATACATGTAAAGCATATCTTCTAGTACTTGGTTTACCCATTTAGTTTGACCATCTATATTAGGGTGGTATGCTAAGCTCATATTTAGTTTCATGCCCTCTACATGATGTAGGGATTTCCATGTTGGAATAAGTAATGCAACATTGTGTAAATTATTCTTAGACTAAAATATAAAGTCTAAAGAATAATATTTGAATTAGAATATAATTCTATCTTATGTAAAATATTCCCACCCAATTAATAAATAAATTAAGGGTGCTAGGAATATTTAATTTCTTGGGAAAAAGTTATTTTATTTTTTCTAGCAAATATTAGAAAGTAACTAAAACACTTTCTAATATTTGATAGATTGTGATAAGATTTAGGGTTGTAGTAGAAAAGCTTCTCTTTAAATAGGGGTGTTTTCTACTACATATTATCATATCTTATTATATCTTGTCATATTGACTTGTGTTGTAGTTTATGTTGATGTATATTGTTGCATAACATTGAAGCATTCTTGTACTATTGAATAATTGAGTAATATAGTGAGCTTCATAGTGGATGTTTCCCTTCTTCATTTGAAGTAGGGTTTTACCACTCAATATTTATGTTGTGGGTTTACCTCTTTTATGTGCGATTGATCTTGTGGAGCATTATTCGATCTTGAGGAGACTTTTCTTGTCTCACATTTGGTATTAGAGTGGTTGGGATCTCCATCAAGTGTCTTCAATCCTTTGAAGTGAAAAACCCATTAAGGTATATATATATTTTTTTGCATACATTTTATATTTGGGTATTTCATGTAAACTTATTTTGCAAATCTGCCATTATGTTTTATAGATTTATTATGTTTTTAGATCTAGTTGTTAGATCTTTTGCAAACAGTATTTTCATTTTAAATCTATAATTTTTTTTTTTGGCATTAAGCTTTTGCCGAAACGGTTTTTGAAGCCAAACGGACCTTATGGTTGCGTCCGAAAGACCCAAAAACCCCTATTTCCATATATAGTTATTTTTTTATTTAAAAAAAAAAAAAAACAGTTTTGCTTTATAAAAAAAAAACATTTTTGCTTTATAAAAAAAAAAAAACAGTTTTGTTTTAAAAAAAAAAAAACAAAAAAACTGTTTTGTTTAAAAAAAAAAAAAACAATTTTGCTTTATAAAAAAATTAGTTTTGTTTTCTTTAAAAAAAAAAAACAATTTTGCTTTATAAAAAAAAAAAAAAAAAAACTGTTTTATTTTTTTGAAAAATTTTTGCTTTATAAAAATCTTTAAACTTTTTCATGCCATTTTTTTTTATTAATAAAATAAATTTTATTAATTTAATTGCATTTTTTTAAGCAATTTTTTGTATTAAAAATTATTATTATTCTCCTTAAAATGCAATATTTTTTTGTCTCACATTAACAATGGTTGTTTGTGAGTTTGTTTGTTTTGCAAGGTTATCCAATTATGTTTTGGAGTATACAAGGCAATTTCGGATCAACTTTTTCACTCTCTTCCGCTATTTTTATTAATTTCTTCTAATATCTCTCTAGTATTTGCTTGAAGCATACTGTAAATTAATGTAACTTGTATCTCTCATTATGAAAGTAAAATAATGAAAGTGAGAGTGTGATGCACCCGCAACATCTAGTGACACTTTCCTGATTTAGCCGAATTAAATTTCCAACTTCTCGAGGCCATAAATTTTGATCCAGGTGTCTATTTGAGCCTGTTTTTTTTTAAACGCATAGAATTGAGTTCAACTCATCGTGTTTAACCACACTGTCACTGAAGTGGTCGCTTCTACATGTTTTTGGGCCCTGAAACATCGTAGTTTTTTAGTTTTTTAGTATTTAATATCTTTTGTTGCATGATTCAGTCTAGGGAAACAACGAGATACAAACCTAGTTATATCTCTTCGCATCTTTTTCCAATAATACTTCTCCACCACAAGAGCAATAGTTTTATCCACCCCAAAGTGTCTAGCTAAACCTCCACTATGTAGCTCTCTCAAGATGTTCTCCCTCATGAAACCAATAGTAATGCATAACTATTTACCTCTAAATAGGTAACCATATTGCATAACATATTCTATAAAAATGTTAGTAGACACAACCCTTGGTGGATTCTTATACTGTGCCACAACTTGTACAAATTCAGTATCATGCCTCATATAAATTCTTGATACTCTCAAATCCTACCACATCATTCTCCATGGTAGTCATCAAAATTAACTTCCTACTTAAGGCATCTTCCACCCTATTCCATTTTGATTCCATGATTTAGTCTTAACCTGGCTCTGATACCAAATGATGTAGACCCATTTTGATTCCATCCTCTTATAACAAAATCACTTCCTACATATAATATCCACCAAAAACCTAACCTAATACGAAATTACTATTTTTAGTAAGTCTAAACTATAACTCAGATGGATACGAAAAAAATATCATGCATTTGTTATTCTAAAATTAAGACTTTTCTAAATTATCTCCCTAGACTGCCTCATGCATCAAAAGATATTAAATATCGAAAAACTAAAAAAAAATGGAACAAAAACATTCGAACCCATTTTTGGCCATCAAGTGATGTTTCAGGGCCTAAAAACATGTCAAAAATGTCAATTTAATGATAGTGTGGCTGAACACGGTGAGGTCAGCTCAATTCTATGCGTTAAAAAAAAATAGGCTCAAACGGACACCTGGATCAAAAGTTATGACCCCGAGAAGTTGGAACTTTAATTCGGCTAAATCAAGAAAGTGTCACTGGATGTTGCGGGTGCATCATTCTCCTCTGGTTGAAAAGAACTCAACTCTTGCAAGTTCTGCAGATGAAACTCCTAAAGATTATCTTGCATAATATTCTTTAGCTATGCTATAGAAATCCAGGTACTTTTAGCTGATGATACTCCTTCCCATAGTACCAAGTACTTGTTGTAGCTGCCATTACGTGTGGTGATCACCTTCTTATCCAAGACTTTCTCAACATGATCCTTCTTCTTCTTGGGAATCTGTTGTGCCAAATTTATCACTTTTGGTACCTCAACATCCCCTACATCTCCATGAAATTTGTACAGATCAATGACATTGAAGATCAGTGAGACATCTAGGTCCTCTAGCAATTCGACCACATAGGCATTGTCATTCATTTTTTGAAGAATGCTACAACACCCAATCTTATTCATTTTGAGCTTATTATATGTGCCCTTTGTAAATATTTATTTACAAAGGTGGACCATTACCAAGTCACCTTCCTGAAACACCTTTGCTTGCCTATGTACATCTGTTGTTGCTTTATACTTGGCATTACTCTCTTGCAACCGCTATCGAACTTCCTCCTACAATTTTTGTATATGTTCTGCAAAATCATTTGCATCATCACTAACAATTTTAGTAATCAACAATTCCACTAAATCAAGCACACCATGGGGATTGTGGCCATAAACAATATGAAAGGGGGAATTTCCTGTCGAGCGATTTACTGAGCTATTGAATGCAAACTCTGCTTATGGTAACACTCGATCCCACTATTTTGGATTTGTACTAACTATGCACCTCAAAATATTACCCAAAATCTGATTCACTACCTCCATATGTCCATAAGTCTATGGGTGATACGCACTACTGAACTGGAACTTGGTATCAAGCTTCTTTCATAATGTCCTCTAAAAGTGGCCCAAAAATTTTACATCTCGATCTAAAGTGATAGATCTTGGGATGCCATGCAAACGTACAATCTCATCCAAAAACAAGACTGCAACTCCTATGGCATCTTCAGTTTTATGGTAGGGGATAAAGTGAGCCATTTTAGAGAACCTATCAACAACAACAAAGGTTGAATCCTTACCTCACTGGGTACGTGAAAGTCCTACCACAAAGTCCATGCTCAGGTGAGTCTAAGGTCCTGTGAGAACTGGTAAAGGCATATACAACCCGATATTCTGGACATGGCCTTTAGCCATCTGATAGACTCTACAACAAGATACAAACCTGGTTATATCTCTTTGTATCTTTGGCCAATAATACTTCTCCACCCCAAGAGAAATAATTTTATCCACCCCAAAGTGTCCAGCTAAACCTCCACTATGTAGCTCTCTTAGGATGTTCTCCCTCATGGAACCAACAAGAATGCATAACTATTTACCTCTAAATAGCTAACCATCTTGCATAACATATTATGCAAAAATATTACTAGACACACCCCTACTGGATTCTTATACTATGCCACAACTTGTCCAAAGTTAGCATCAGCCTTATATAAATTCTTGATACTCTCAAATCCTACCAGAACATTCTCTATGGTAGTCAACAATATTACCTTTCTACTTAAGGTATCTGCCATCTTATTTTGTTTTGATTCCATGATGTAGTCTTAACCTGGCTCTAATACCAAATGATGTAGATCTGTATTGATTCTCAAACACTCAAGCAAAATCAAAGGGAAAACAATAATTCTACAACTCTAATTTTATTATTTTCTTGGATCTCCATACCCTTACAATGAAATCACTTCCTACATATAATATCCACAAAAAATCTAACCTAACACGAACTTACTATTTTTAGTAAGTATCAGGACTTACTATTTTTAGTAAGTCTAAACTATCACTCAAATGGATCCAAAAAAATCTAATGCATCTGTTATTCCAAAATTAAGACTTTCCCAATCCCTAGACTGACTCATGCAACAAAAGATATTAAATATCAAAAAACTAAAAAAAATTAGAACAAAAACTTTCGATCCTATTTTTGCCCACCAGGTGATGTTTAAGGGCCTGAAAACGTGTCAAAATGACAACTTCAACAATAGTGTGTCTGAACACGACGAGGTCAACTCAATTTTGTGCATTTAAAAGAAAAATGGCTCAAAAAAACACCCAGATCAAAAGTTATGACCTTGGGAAGTTGGAACTTTAATTCGGCTAAATCAGGAAAGTGTCACTGGATATTGTGGGTGCATCATTCTCCTCTGGTTGAAAATAACTCAACTCCTACGAGTTCTGTAGATGAACTTGCGAAATCTTATCTTGTACAATATTCTTCAGCTCTCCTTCAAAAATCTAGGTACTTTCAACTGATGATACTCCATCCCATAGTACTAAGAACTTGTTGTAGCTACCATTGCATGTGGTGATCACCTTCTTATCCAAGACTTGCTCAACATGATTCTTCTTCTTCTTGGGAATCTGTTGAGCCCAATTTATCACTTTTGGTACCTCAACATCCCCTACATCTCCATGAAATTTGTAAAGATCAGATACATTGAAGATTAGTGAGATATCTAGGTCCTCTGGCAATTCAACCACATAGGCATTGTCATTCCTTTTCTAAAGAATCCTACAGATCACAATCTTCTTCATTTTGAGCTTATTGAATGTGCCCATTGGAAATATTTCTTTATGAAGGTGGACCATTACCAAGTCACCTTCCTAAAACACCTTTGCTCGCCTATGTACATATGTTGCTACTTTATACTTGACATTACTCTTCTGCAACCACTGTCAAACTTCCTCTTATAATTTCTATATATGTTCTATAAAAGCCTCTGCATCATCACAAACAGTTTCAATAATCGAAAATTCCACTAAATTAAGCACACCATGGGGATTGTGGCCATAAAAATCTGAAATGGGGACTTTCTTGTCGAGCGATTTACTGAGCTGTTGAATGCAAACTATGCTTGTGGTAATGCTTGATCCCACTATTTTGGCTTTGTACCAACTATGCACCTCAAAATATTACCCAAACTCCGATTCACTACCTCTGTCTGTCCATTAGTCTATGGGTGATACGCACTACTAAATTGGAGCTTGGTATCAAGCTTCTTCCATAATGTCCTCCAAAAGTGGTCCAAAAATTTGACATCTCAATCCGAAGTGATAGATATTGAGATTCCATGCAAACGCACAATCTCATCAAAAAATAGGACTCCAACTCCTGTGGAATCTTCATTTTTATGGCAGGGGATAAAGAGAGCCATCTTAAAGAACCTAAAAAACAACAAAAATGGAATCCTTACCTTGTTGGGTACGCGAAATTCCTAACACAAAGTCCATTCTCAGGTCATTCCAAGGTCCTGTGGGAACTGGTAAAGGCATATACAACCCGATATTCTGAGCATGGCCTTTAGCCATATAACAGACTCTACAATGAGATACAAACTTGGTTATATCTCTTCGCATCTTTGGCCAATAATACTTCTCTACCATAAGAGCAATAGTTTTATCCACCCCAAAGTATCCAGCTAAACCTCCACCATACAGCTCTCTCAGGATGTTCTCCCTCATGGAACCAACATGAATGCATAATTGTTTACCTCTAAATACGTAACCATATTGCATAACATATTCTACAAATATGTACCAAAATCTATCATCTAATCTATACTAAACACAATCCTTCGATCTAGCACAAATCTATCCTCAATATATATCCTATGATCTACACTAAACACAATCCTTAAATCTATCACAAATCTATCCTCAATATTTGTCCTCAAGACTTAACACAAAGCTTGACTTAATATCAAATTAAATCTACTAGATCTTCCTCAAACCTTAACCCAATGTTTGAAAAAATAAATCAATCAAATCTAATCACAAGTCTTCTCAAAGACTTGTCTCAAATCTGCCTTGTAAGCTTCCACAAAATCTCACACTAATTTGTCCACAAGTCCTCTCTAGAACTTGCTCGATCTGCTCTCAAGTCTTCACTAAGATTTACCTCAAATCTGGTCAACAAGTCTTCACTAGAACTTGTCTAAATATTCTCAATAAGTCCTCACTAAAACTTATCCAAAATCATAGAAACATAAAGAAAATTTCTAAAGACTCAATATGCTTCACACTTATCACGATGCTCAATTAATTTCAATCACTCTTTTAAAAACATATAGAGAATTGCTAGAGACTCAATATGCTTCACACTCACAAACTCTCAATCACTTTCAATCTCTCTTTTATCACAGAAACATATAGAGAATTGTTAGAGACTCAAAATGTTTCACATTCATCCACACTCAACCTCTTTCCCAAATTTATTCATAATATAGAAAAATTTATTTCATAGAACTTGAACTATCACATCAACACATCCACTTGACTAGGCTCAACCAACTCTTCTCAACCAATCACTCAATGAATTAAACTTTGCTTACAAACCCTAGTCCAAGCATATAAACACTAACTCAAATGTTTCCAAAAATTCTTATCAATCAATATCACATAATAATGATACGCATGATCTTTGCAAACCCTAGATCGAATTCACTCAATTAATCACTTCAACAACAATGCTTATAAAACAAGGTTTTATCAACAACTTTTTATTACAAAAATCCTTGAAGTATTAATTCAAAACACACTCAAAAATACCTACCAAACAATCCTTTTCACTCCAACATTGCATTCACAATATTCAACAATCACTCACTAGGAAGATGTGCCCATACCTTTTGTTTGATGTAGAAGTGCCCTTGGAAAACATGTTTAGATCACAATTTCCTTTTATCCAATTTCAATGGTTAGATGACAAAATATCACTCTTAACACTTTATCAAATATTCCTTAGAAACAAAAATAAAAAAATATCAAATACGCATTATTGCTCCTTCTTGGAATTAACATTCATCAAATCATGCACAAAAATAATTACTAGGATACACCTTATAATCTCCAACTTAAAATAATATACAATACCACAAAACCTCAACCAATATTCTTAAAACACCTTTATTTATTTTTAAAAAACTAAGGTAAATAACACCAAAAATTTATTTTGCATCAACCTTATAACTCCCCTAAAACCTTACTTACCAAATAAAATATGCAAAAATCATTTTTTAATACCTCAACTAACTCCTTCGAAAATTTCGGTGCTCAAACTTAATGCATACCTTTGTTATCTCCAAAAAGGGTTTCGGCATGATTCGAACCACCATCTCCCCAAGAACCAAGTGCCTTAGCACTTTGGTGCCCATTGCGTGGGCTAGAGGAGCCCATGTGAAGGAAGGTGGACTTCCTTTCCTTTCAACCTTATTCCATCGCATTTTCAACACAAAAAAATGGTGCATCGTAGATTCAATCATGCGCCTGTCACTACCCTCACGTCTTGATTCGGTCGTGGTTTCCAACTGTGCTACCAGTGGTTGGTTACCAAGGCTCCTTCCTTGGTGGGTAAAATAGTTTTACCTCCTTTAAGAACCTTTTTAAAAATTAAAAACTTTTTTCTACACACCACGATTCACATGAACTCGCATAGCATAGGATTTTAATTCAAAAGCATTGGGAGTTTTGCTAAGGTGGGGTAATATCCATTTATACACACATGGTAATTTTTCTTCCCACATCGGCACTAGAAACTCGAATTCAAAATTTAAATTAATAACCCACCTTAGGGTTATTTGAAATTAAAATAAATTAATATATAATTAATTTAATATTCATTGTATAATATTATAAATAATTATTATAATATTATTCACTTAGGCTTCTTGATTTCACCTTGGACCTTATCTTGACCTGTTGGACCGAGTCTTGATCAACTAAAACTAGAGAACTTGAAATTGATGCTTCCCACTGAAACTGCCACTGAATGGTGCTGAAAGCATGATATAAATGACCAGTCACTCTTGACATCAATTACAACTTATCTACTCAAAATTTCCAATAAAAGGTACCCATAAATCCTTTGGTCACCCAAAAATCCCCAAAGGTATCTATAAATCCTTTGGTCACCCAAAAAGCTCCAAAGGTACCCATAAATCCTTTGGTCACTCAAAAAGGCCCAAAGGTATCTATAAAATCTTTGATCACACAAAAATATCCAAAGATTCCCATAAGTTCTTTGGTCACCCAAAAAGCCCCAAAGGTATCTGTAAACCATTTGGTCACGCAAAATGCCCCAATGGCATCCACTAAGATCATTGGTCAAATATATATATATGAAAATCCAAAAATATCATACCGTTGGTCAATATATATATATATATATATATATATATATATATATATATATATATATATATATATCAAAATACAAAAACATCATTAAACTATAAAAAATACAAAACTATTGCATTGCATTACATTTTATATTGCTGCATTATACAGTCACTTGCATTAAGCATACCCATAATTGCATTTTGTATTCTAGAGTTGATCATATATGTCTAGCACCAGGTCTGTACACTAGCCATACTTCCAAATCAACTTTGTCAAAAGTCAATATTAACACCTATCTACATAAAAATTATCATTTTCATCTACATTCCCCACCTTTCGTATTAGTGGTTGTTTCCCTTCACCTAATCATTTGTTATAAGGCATCATTAGGATTTTTGATCTCTAGTTTTCTTTTCAAATTTTGTAGAAAGCTATCCCAATTTTTAGAAGGTAGAGTCCTACTTTGATTGTACCTTGTATACGTCATAATCCCAATACATCTTTACACTAATAAATCCATGTTTTGCACAAGGAAATATGAAACCTACAAAGTGGTTCGTGTTACCTTAAGTGAAAAGTTTACCTTTCTCATACCCCTATGTGCATGGTTCAAAAATGCTGAGAATTGAAAAAAATACAAGCTCCTCCCTACCCAAAGCAATGAAAATCATTACCCCCACAAAATCTAGGCAAGTATCCAAAGAGCAAAAGAAAAATAAGCAGTGGCTTTTACCACAAAAAAAAGCAAAAATACCTAAAATAAAAAGTGGTTTTCACCATTACCAAAAGCAAAAAGTAAAATAAATAGTGGTTCTCACCACTACCAAAATCCTTTGCTCACCAATACAAAAATGAACAAATCCCTAGAGCAATTCAAAAATAAAAGAAAATAAAGGAGTAATGAACTTGAACCCCTAGAATTCTTAGCATTTGACAAACATAAGGTGAGCCTCATTATAGGTTGAGTGGCATGAAGCCTACCTAGCAATGGTGGTATCCTTACACATGATTATATATTTGTCACATTAGTGACATGCTTTTTGTACAGATCAATGTTTACATGTAGATGAGCTAGCTTTTGGTACCCTCTATTTATTAGTGGTCTAATCAAACTACGTACAAATTCAATATAATGATACTCACAGGGTGATCTTCAGTGTGGATGGGCTGCATAAATCCTATTTGGCACTAGGGTAACTTTATGCATTATCATAGCAATGAACTCACATGCACACACAAGGATATTGAATATCTTGGTCATCCTAGCAGATTTATACCTTGCCAAAAAGTCTTGCATGGTTAATATACAACTTTTGACTAGGTCACTGAAGTGTTTGAATCTCGTGAAAACCTCAAATACTTTATATAACATCTCACTATGCATATCATTCCATACCATTTTATTACATGTTTGTTAGTTTACATTTTCATAATTCATTACATAATCTTATGATAACATTAAAAATGAATCGATGAATTTTTTACAATCTATGGTGCTAACATCTAGTGTGTCAAATAGTATTCATAATTCATAATATAGATTAACAAATCATCATCTTTCTGGGATCCACATCGAAGGTGATTCTGCCATTTTCATTGGCTACTTGACTTCTAACAAGGACCCCCCATGTAACATTAGAACTCTGATCAACGAATGTCAGGACCTCCTTTGCAGACACAGCCAAGTGGAAACCAATCATGTGTTCAGGGAGGCGAATAGGATTACTGACAGGTTGGAAAATATTGGCTTGGGTAAACGTTCATTGGAAGTGTGGCACCACTCCTTCCCGCCAGATGTCCTTCGGTTGGTGCTCTCAAAAGCCCGTGATAGACATACCATAATTGGCTCTATGTTGTGACGATTCTCCAAGCTCCATTTACCTTGAGTCTTTTGTGCAGCTACATCTCAAGGTCTATCTATGCTATGTCCCAAGGGCTCTGTGGAGTGGCCTCTAGCTCAACAAGCATCATCTTTCTAAGATCCACATCGAAGGTGTTTCTGCCATTATCATTGTCTACTTGACTTCTAACAAGGACCCCCTGTGGAACATTAGGACTCTGATAAATGAATGTCGGTTCCTCCTTTGCAGACACAACCAAGTGGAAACCAATCACGTGTTCAGGGAGGCGAATAGGATTGCTGACAGGTTGGCAAATATTGGCTTGGGTAAATGTTCGTTGGAAGTGTGGCACCACTCCTTCCCGCTAGATGTCCTTCGGTTTGCACTCTCGAAAGCCCACGATAGACATACCATAATTGGCTCTATGTCGTGATGATTCTCCAAGCTCCGTTTACCTTGAGTCTTCTACGCAGCTGCATCTCAAGCTCTATCTATGCTGTGTCCCAAGGGGTTCTACAACCTGTCTATATATCATCAAGCAGAACATTGATAAGGAGGTTATGGATGTTGTTCCATAGTTGGGGGCTGACCATTCCCACTTTGGGTCCAATGGGCTCTGTTCCTGCATGTTGGTTTTTCATTTTGATTTGCGGGTCTTCTGGTTTTGTTGTTTATGTGCAATGGGTTGTCACAATTTTGTCCCCTATGTTGGTTTATCACCACCCTTCTCTTTGGGAGTTATGTATGCATTTTTGATGTAAATCTGGGACAGGGACCCAGTTAAAACCCTTTTAATGATATTCTCTAACTTACCAAAAAAAAAAATAGATTAACAAATCATCCATTTTATTATGCATACACACATGTACATATCATCAACCAAAATTATATTACAATACATGTATCCATGATAAAAATCCATAAAAGCATCAGTAAAGTAAACATAAGCATCTCATACATCTAATAAAGAGTAAGGACACACATGATGATAATAGAAAAACTCATTATATATATATATATATATATATATATATATATATATATATATATATATATATATATATATATATATATATATATATATATATATATATGTATGGGATTAAAGATAAATCATAATCTAATAACTACCCATAGGCTACAATCAAGTGGGTCCTCAGGTCCCATGCTCCAAAAAAACAAAAAACAACCATAGAGTCTCAAAAGCCATGGTCACACAGGATCAACACCATGACTCTCACCACCATCCTCGGTCGTATACCTAGCCCTATCTATTCTCCTCATGGATCTAGGAGACCCCATCCTACATATTACTACCCTATACCACTCCTTATACACTTATGGGACCCACTAGAAGGACAAGCTAGTAAGCATCCTCTAAGGTGTGCTACCTCATCCTCCAAATCCTATGTTTAGGCTGTATCCTCTTAGTTATGAACTTGATAGTCACTCAGTAATATCTAGAGCTATATCACCTTCTCCTGTAGCCTAGATACCTCATCACTACTATATGCCTCATGGCTCGAGCTCCCTTCTCTAACCTATGATTAAAGATTAGCTAACTGTGTTGCCTACCTATCAATATGTTCTTGTGTAATCTACACCTATTCCTGTAGGATATCCCTCTCCTCTACATACTCCCTCCACTGTTGTCTCCCTTTGATCAACTTGCCATGTAGCTCAGCAATGGTGGCATCCTATGCTACCAATTATGCCTGCACTCCCTGCTCATAAAAATCATCCTCAACATAATCATCCTTCTCATCCTCCATATCCATGGTATCCTTCCACTCATCATTTATTTGGAAACACACATGTTGCTCACCTAAATCTAGCTCCTCATCATCTATAGCCTCATCATGTCCCTCATTTACAACATCCTCAAGAGCCTCCCATATTGCCACAATCGTAACACATCCTAGAGATCCCTCCCCTCACCACTGGTGCATCAACCACCATGATTCATAATCTATTGTGATCCCTACATTATATATCTCAGAGATGCCCTTTATAGGATCTACCTCCTCTCCAAATATATCCACTATAGGCCAAGTAAGTTTCCTCTCATCCCTACAGTATTGGTATATTATTGGTTCGCTAGGAAAATCCTTGCATAGAATAAACTATCGTATCACTCAAGCATATTGGAAATACTCTCGCTCGGTCTCATGTCGACCAACTAACCATCTCCCTCGTTGTACCTGATGAAGTTGCACCTCAACCTCAGACCATGTTGTAAAATACCTGTATGGTCTCCATATAACCTCTTCTTCCCTAAGCGATGCACAATACTGTGCATAGTGATCAATCATACCTACATAGGGACATCTATGACCCCTCTCCTCATCCCACTGCTATAGAATCCCATAGCCTATCTCCACATCCATAAGTTGTACTTGTGTCATCTAGGTAGTCCCCATGGTCAATCCACAATAAAGTGCTACCATCCCCACACTTGCATTAGAAAGCTACATTCCAATCCTTTTCACCCATGGCAATGGATCTTGTATAGCTAATCAAAAAGTTGTTCTAGCAAAGTAGTGCCCCACGCCATCACTAACAACCTCTCTATGGTCCACTCCATAAGTGAAAACACAAACTCTAAAATGTTCCAAGGGAATCTATATCCTAATGAGTATGGTAGCAACATGTTGAAGATAAGCATCATCAGTAAGGCATGTATCATAGTCAAAACCTCTACCTCATACCATAGCTCCACTAAGATGCCTCCTCTAGGTAGGTCTCATACTACCTCACACCAGTCCTCTTCAAAGTATCTTTGCAAATAATATCTCGAGGATCTTGATGATTAGACATAATAATATACCCCTCTATCATAATATTTAGAGTCCAATAGATGTCCTCTAACGTAACTATCATCTCCCTTATCGACAAGTGGAAGGTGTTGGTGTGAGGATCCCACAGATCTATCAAAGTTGTCAGGCAGGCTCTGTCTCCCATCACTAGCTCTAACCATATCACTTGTTTAAGACCAATGGCATCAAGCCATTTATAGTCATCCTTTTTTAGTAAGTCCCTAGTTGTCTGAAAGAGAGTTGAAAATTGATACCAACTCTTAATCACCTGGTAGAGGCAAGAAAGTTTAAAAAATGCAACAAAATTACCCAAAATAGTAAAAAAAGCTCAAAAAAGGGATCTTTTTCTCCAAAATTCATGGCCACCCCACCCAGGTATGGCCCCCAAATTAGAAATTTCCCCACCTAGGGATGGCCATCAGTGGTCGTCCCACCCAGGCACAGCCTCCAAAAATACTAAAAAATGGCCTTCATGGCCCTCAAAAACAGGCATAAAACCTCATAAAAATAAAAAAAAATGCAATAAAATTGCACACAAACCAAAAATAAAGTAAAAATTTCTACAATAAATCACTAATGAGGTTCATTTACTGATATTTAGTGTATTTTATTGGAAAAATAAAAAATAATTACATTTCCAAATTTAATAAAGTATAGAAACAAATTCAACCCATTATCTGTCTCACACCTATTCCGTTGCTCATCGAGTATTGAGGCTGGCTCATGGTGATTGTGGGATGGTTTCAATGGCAATAAAATTTGTAAAATCACTCTCCTACTCCTCACCTCTCAATCTGCCAAGTTAGAAGAGTGCAAATGAGCTCATTTGGCCAATTTTGAGCTTAAAAAGCCATAGAATAAGCATGGCTATCCTAGGGTGGGATGACCAAAAAATTGGTTGACCATCCCAACCTGGGATGGCCATGAACTATGTATCCATCCCACATTAGTACGACCACCAAAAAATACCTAAAAATAGAAGAAAAAGCAAATAAAATGGCCTAAAAACCCAAAAAAATAGGTCAAAACTAATAAAATTCACAAAGGATCAAGATTGAACGCATAATTTTTATTTATGAATGTAAAAGTCTCTACTTAAATCCCCAATATTTCCATTGTGTTCTAACCACTCCATGGGAATGAGGTATTTAGTTATTTTCCTCCATGAAATATCAAAAAAACCATTAAAATCCTAACAAAATTGATAAATTTTACAAATGGGTAAAGTTGAAGGAACCCCAATCAAGTCATACTGGTCAAGGGACTCATAAATTTCATCATTGTTCAAGCCCTCATTGACTCGTAACTTGAGGGCATAGTCATAATAATGAATTCATAATCAAAATCAACACTCAAAAGTGCAACTTGCATACATTCAAAAAAATTATTACCAAAGATAAATTTTAAGCCCATGTTGGGCATATAATTCAATACCAATTCAACAAAACAAAGTCTTGGTATCCTTTAAGCCTAAATATATGTATCCCATAATAGGCTTATAAACAAAACAAGGAACCAAGACCAAATATTCCCTAAGCCCCTAATACTATCATTATAATGTAGCTGAAAAGATTACAAAATTCAAATCCTTCAGTTATGTCAAAAGCAAGGATTCCAATAATGTATGCTCTTTTCACAATAGAGGCATCTAAATTTGGTAATGTTACTGAATAAACTTAATCATTTGATAGTTTAGTCATCTATTTTTGTTCTGCACTCTATTTCACACAACACATCTAAAAAAGGGGCATTTGTAGACACTAAAATCGCATCAATATGATTAGACTATGATGACGCCACTTTGTTCAACACCATATAACCCCATTGGTAAACCCTCAGGGATTAAATAGTGGTACTAACCACTTTTAAGAAGTTTTACCCCACTTTTGGTAATTTTTGGGCCATGTAGCCATGGTTGTCCCACCCCAATATGACCACAGTTCATAATCGTCCCACCTAGGGATGACCACCAGCAACCCTTCTTGGGTGGGATGATCATGGCCTAGGCCCCTCAAAAAGTCAATGGGTGAAATGGAAATACAATTCTACCATTTATCCCACCCAATGACTTATGATATATTGAGATCCTGTCAAAGCCATCAAAACGTGCAAATTGGAGGCCCAAATTGGAGGTCTTTTCCACCCAACGCCTGGAAAGGATTTTGATAAGTGGTAGCAGCTGCCTTGCTTGCCCCAACTTGCCCATTTGACTTTGTGGCACTCTTAGGCTATAAATTGGAGTTATTCCACCCAATTTTAGAGAGAAGGATTTGCAATAATTCACCATAAATTTCTACCATGATTCACTCTCCTTTTTTACTCATGTATTTGCCCTTGAAATATGTAGACACTAAAATCGTCTAAATCAGATAAGATTATTATGTGCCACTCTTATCGACATCCTATAGCCCCATTGGGCAAACCTCATGGGTTAATTAAGGCTCCCAAAAAAATTTGGGAGGGTTTACCCCACTTTTTGGATATTTTGGGCCATGTAGCCATGGTTGTCCTACCCAAGGATGATCATAGTTCATGGTTGTCCCACCCAGAGATGGCCACCAGCAGCCATCCTTGGGTGGTATGACCATGAATCATACCATCCAAAATTCAAAGGCAGGACAAATGATAATAAATTCATACCATTTATCCTACCCAATCACCCAAAATTTATTGAGAGGCTATCTGAAAGCACGAGATTCCGGAAACAAAAAGGATAAACTAAAATTGCAATGTAAATGAAACTAAAATAACGCTTAAACCCTATGTTATTGAAAATTGCATAAAAAGAAAGAACATGAACACAAGATATTAAAGCAATATAAAAATCGGCCCTTTTATTGATATGCTTTTCAAATTCGTGTTACAATGCGTCTCCTTCCTTTTTAGGGGATAGGAGCGTTAAATATTGCTCTTTTACAACTTGTTTCAGAATTCCTTCTTCCGCGTGCCCACATATAAGATGGGCGAACCAAAACGTTGTCGTCGCTTGCGTTGGTAAAGGTAGATTCCTCGCTGCTCCTCCAATGCTGCAAATCTGCGTTCAAAGAAACAAACAAAGAATCAGTAGCACCTGTGTATGAAAAATAAAAGATAAATCTAACTATGGCTAAAATGAATCTAAATGAAATGAAAACTTGACAAAAGCATAAACATGAAACTAGCTAAATACTATAAAAGAAATAAAGCGGGGGGGTGCCCGAAGGCAAACCACCCGCGGGTGAAACTTTGCTTCGACACCAATCCGCTTAGGATGGGTCCGAAACCTGATGTGATGTGTTGTCGGCAAATTGGTAGAATATTGTGGTCAGAAAATCGGTGTTGGTTCTTGATTCGTGCCTTCAAAAGTCACCCAATAACCTCTCTTTCGATTAAGAGATTATGGATGTTGAAAACACAAATCGCAAGTAAATGAATTAGCGGCACTTCGTCGCTCAAAATGCTCCTTCTCTGTATATCTTTTGGGTGAGGAAACTCACCATTTTATAGACCCAAGGGGTCTCTTTGAATTAACATGCAAAAGTGTTTCTTTGCATGAATGCTTTTTGCCTAAAAAGAAGACTTCTTCTTGATCAAGGGATTCTTAACTGTCTCTGTGCATGTCTTTGTGTGTTTTAGAAAAGCTCACTTGCACTCCCATGCAATGAAGGGATAGCTAAGTGGCAAATCTGAGTTGTCTTAAAAAGCTCACTCTCATTCCCATGCAGTGAAGGGAAAGTCAATTGGCAGATATGAGTTGTCAAAAGAACTCACTCGCACTCCTATGTCATGCAGGAAAAGCTAAGTGGCAGTTCTGAGTTGTTATATGCCGAGATTTGACTTTTTTCCGGTCAAACCTGACATTCGTCCCACCCCGAAGCGAGCGCTGGTAATCGTCCCTGGGTGAGACGAGTATCAGTCCGCACTCGTCCCTAGGTAGGACGAGTAAAAACCCGCACTCGTCCCTGGGTGGGACGAATAAGAAATAAAGTGTCTAAAAGGTGCCAAATTGATTTTTGACTTGCAAAACTATTGTGTGAGTGGTTAGAACCACTTGTTTAACCTCTGAGGGCTGCCCTGGGGGCTGTGTGTGTTAGTGCGATCGGTGCTTGTTGTCACATAATCGGATTGGTGCTGTTTTGGTGTCTACAGATGCCCCTTTTTGGAAAGCGCTGCACGTGGTGCAGTCTTGAGCAAAAATATATAACCAAAGCACTAATGATTAGGGTTTCTCAGTAACCTAACCAACTCTTGATGCCCCAAGTATGGAAAGGGCACGCATTCTTGAATTCTTGCATCTGATGAGCTAAGGAACTTAAATCAAGCATTAACCTGGTTCGGTGAGGTATTACTTGAACTTAGACATTGATCAGTCATGAAGAGGCAAAGGGCGCAACCTTTTGTTGTGGGAACCTTGAGTTCATGATTCACGAATGCCAAGTATATGATCAGTTTGTGATGATTGCTTGTTTGCTGCCCCAAGCAGGGGCGCGATTGTCTTTTGCAATGATCCTTTGAATGCGTGTCATTTCCAAGACTGGGTATATTGGTGTTGATTGGCAACTAAGTGTGACTACCCCCTCAAGCGACGAATCGATGAGGGAATGACCGACATGAGAAAAGCGACGAGTCGCTTGACCCAAGATGACTTGTGCAAGGGTGCCTTTAGATGGTTTACCGCTAAGCATGCTCGAGCAGTTTCTCGACTGTTTTGACCTATTTTTGGTGAGTGTGAACCCATTTTGAGATGCCATTTGGGGTTAACATTGGCGAAAATCCGTCTTCCCGTGGAGCGGTCCGGCTATGGTAGCCTTCTTAGGGAGTAGGATAACGACAAGGTAGACCCCGACATCAGTTTTCTTATGCCAAGAGGTTAAGTGCAAGAGCACTTGTGTCCAGCAATTTTTAGTGGTTTTGTTGGCATTTGTCATTTTTATGTGTTGGTTATTTTTGATTTTTTTTTTTTTATTCGTCCTGGGGGGGACGAATGCCGTGATGGTACTCGTCCCGGGGTGGGACGAGTGCGTCTCCGAGGGTACTCGTCCCGGGGTGGGACGAGCGTGTCGAAAAGCGCTCGTCCCGGTCAGGGACGATTACCAGCTGACAAAAAGTATAAATATGCGAAAATGACGGATTTGGCTCATTTGCACTTTTCATCGATTGCGATTTGGAGCTGCGGGGAGGAGGAGGTAGATTTTCGACGCGAAGCGCTGCCGGATTTTCCAGCCACCATGAGTGCACAGACCGGGTCGTCGAGCGGCGGAGCCGAGGCGAGACCAGTAAGTGCACTATCTCCTCGATTGTGAATTTGAAAAATGCAAATGTGTTTTTATGGTGTTTTTCTTTTGTTTAAACATGAAACCCTAATTAATTAAATTAAAAGGTGAATGAATGAAACCAAATGAAACATGGATGCAAACCGATGGAAACTTAGATGGAAAACCATAGGATAAACCCAAAATGAAACTTAGAGTAACACCTTAGGGTAACCATGGTTAAAAATGTTTTGTTTTTGATGTGAATGGTAAAACTTAGGTCGAAACCATAAGTAAACCATGCCCAATTTTTGTGTTATGTTTATGGAATTAAAAATGGAAAATGGATGAATTTTTTTGTTTGAAATGGTAAACTTAGGTCGAAACCGTAGGTAAACCATGTCGATTTTTTGTGTTATTTTTATGGAATTAAAAATGGAAAATGAATGAATTTTTTTGTTTGAAATGGTAAACTTAGGTAAAACCGTAGGTAAACCATGTCAAATTTTTATTGTTTTTGATGAAATGAAAGATGAATTTTTTTGGTTGAAATGGTAAACTTAGGTAAAACCGTAGGTAAACCATGTCAAATTTTTATTATTTTTGATGAAATTAAAGATGAAAAATTGATGAATTTTTTTGGTTGAAATGGTAAACTTAGGTAAAACCGTAGGTAAACCATGTCAAATTTTTGTCATTTTTGATGAAATTAAAGATGAATTTTTTTGGTTGAAATGGTAAACTTAGGTAAAACCGTAGGTAAACCATGTCAAATTTTTATTGTTTTTGATGAAATGAAAGATGAATTTTTTTGGTTGAAATGGTAAACTTAGGTAAAACCGTAGGTAAACCATGTCAAATTTTTATTGTTTTTGATGAAATTAAAGATGAAAAATTGATGAATTTTTTTTGATTGAAATGGTAAACTTAGGTAAAACCGTAGGTAAACCATGTCAAATTTTTGTCGTTTTTGATGAAATTAAAGATGAAAAATTGATGAATTTTTTTGATTGAAATGGTAAACTTAGGTAAAACCGTAGGTAAACCATGTCAAATTTTTGTCGTTTTTGATGAAATGAAAGATGAATTTTTTTGGTTGAAATGGTAAACTTAGGTAAAACCGTAGGTAAACCATGTCAAATTTTTGTCGTTTTTGATGAAATTAAAGATGAATTTTTTTGGTTGAAATGGTAAACTTAGGTAAAACCGTAGGTAAACCATGTCAAATTTTTGTTATTATTATTAAATTTTATTTTTTTTTTATTTTTTTTTGTGGATGTACATGTGAATGAAAGATGTTACTGTACAGTTATGCATTTTTGTACATGTGATGGTAATTTGATGCATGTTTTTGATGTTTGTTGTTTTCTATGATGTGCAGGTGGTGAAGAGTCGACATCGGGTGCCGACGATTTTTTCTAATGCCCGCGAGGCATTGATGGCTGAGGACTGGGATTGGCTTGATGCCTTAGGGCTCAAGCATGTGGCTCGGTTGGATGCAGTTGTGGCGGATCGGGCATACATCATAGCATTGATCGGCCTATGGGATGTTCGGACGAACACCTTCCATCTTTCGACAGGGGAGATGACAGTCACCTTAGAGGACGTGTATCGGATTCTGCGGATTTCGATAGACGGGGTTCCCATTCGGATGACTCCACGAGGCCAGAGGACGGCTGTATTGACACGGTATTTTGGATATGGAGAGGATGATGATGGGATGACCTCGTTGGAGAGGGCGGAGCTGGATTGTCATATTGGGGGGATTTTGGTGCGATATTGGTATGCGAGGGGAATGTTGGGAGTGAGGCATGCATTACTCATGAGCCTCATTTCCAACATGCTCCTGCCAGACTCGTCAGGAGCGAGGTTCCCATGGAACCTATTGGAGGTAGTGTGGCAGCTAGTGGAGTGTCCGGTGATAGAGCCGATGATTATGAGATGGGGTCAGACGCTTTTGGCTCAGTTGTATGATGAGTTATATGAGGTCCGCTGTCGAAGGCGGAAGGGGATTGGGTGTAGTTTCTTGTTGCAGTGCTGGGCATGGCAACATATAGCCGTAGAGCGGCCACGAGGGCTACCCTGGACTACCCGGCTGACATGGTGGATAGGGATATTGGGTATGGTGCTCTATGGTATCGATCGGAGGAGCGGGGGCAGAGTCGGCGGTTTGCGGGAGACGTGGACCATTATAGAGATGCATTTGCATGACTGACTCCCGAGGATGTGATATGGAGGCCATATCGGGATTGTCCCGCATGGCCAGAGGCGGATGATTGGCTTCGATGGGTCCGAAGGGGGAGATGGGTGATTGGGCGGCATGGGACAGAGCAGGAGTACTTCCACTACCTCCGAGTGACACGACAGTTTGGGGTACGCCAGGGGTTGCCTAGGGAACCCGTAGTCTATCGACGTCGGAGTGATGAGAGGACCCTAGCTGCATCGATCCTCGAGCCATTGGGGGAGGAGTCTGATACAATTTTGGACATTTCGGACGTAGATGACGTCGGAGTGACGGCCGAGTATCAGGAGTGGTGGACGCTGCGGCAGTGGCGAGGTGAGGGACCATTGGGAGGAGGTGAGGTAGCGGGAGGCAGAGAGGGTGGAGAGGCACCAGGAGAGGGTTGGGGAGCTCCTGCGGATGTGGAGATGGTGGAGGTGGCAGATGCGGGAGATGACTTTGAGGAGGAGGAGCAGCCGGAGATGCAGGATGCTCCAGAGCAGGCTGGGTCAGGGGAGACAGAGGCGGGGTTGCGCGCTGAGGTAGCACGTCTGACGGGGTTACTACAGAGGCGGGATGGAGAGCTTGCAGAGATGACGCAGGAGAGGGATCTTCTACGGACATAGTTGGTAGGGAGGGAGAGCGCAGGGGCTGCGTCTCACCAGCAGGCGGGGGATACGGATGCTGCACGGGAGAGGGATCTCCTGCGGGTGCAGCTAGCACAGCGTGATGACGCCATCGCGTACTACCGTAGGCGAGAGGCAGAGTGGAGGCGACGAGAGGGTGACGGGAGGCAGATTGGGGGTGGCATCGGTCAGAGATGGAGGGTGAGATCATCCGCCTGGGTGGGCGAATACCAGAGCCTTCGGCCAGTGGCTCGTCGTACAGGATGAGAGATAGCGAGGACAGAGCAGTCGGCATCATCTCGACGCAGGCGACGAGAGGAGGGCGGTGCGAGTGGTCGGGATGCAGGGGCGAGCAGTCGCCCTGAGAGATCTCAGAGGACTGATACCGTAGGGGGTAGCTCTCGTCGCACCGATCCTGCGTGATCATGGTGGCCGATGCCCTAGGCTGGGGGTTTTTGAGATTTTGGATGATGGGAGCGAGGTCCGAGGACCAGTGCATTGTAGCCTGCGGGCAATTTTTGTTATGATATATATACAGATTATTCTTTTTGGTGTTTATCCTTTTTCATGATTTATTTTTATGTACATGTTTTTACATTGATGTATGCATATGCGATTATGAATGCGATGATTCTAATTTGTATGATGTATGCATATGGAATGAATGAAATGAATTGTTGATGATTTGTCGATGCACCATAGGCTTGTACAAGATTGGATTGACTTGCTATAGTAATGGGATAACTTTGTGGAATGCTTGTGCATGTGAAAACTTTGTTTTTGTATTTTGTCTATTTTTTTTTTTTTTGATGGTGATGTATGGAATGAAATGTATCGGTTGTTTGAAAATGTAGTTAAGCTTTTCTGAGATGCAGATATTTTTAACTAACTAGCCAAGACTGTACATTTATCTCGCAAGACTTTTTGAACAAGGTCTAAATTCGACTTGAATTTAACCAAGTTATTTCACATCCCTGTGTGTGCAATTGAGTTCGTTTATGTGTTATTCATCAGGATACCGCCAGTGCCAGATGGGCTTTCAACCGAACCCGTATCGAGGATCACCTAATTAGCTCCACTAACTCCTTTATTGTATTTAGTCGGATTAATCTGCGATGCTATCTAGGATACCATAAGCTAGCTCATCCACATGCAAACATTGATCCGCACACAAGTTAATGTGACGAGATATATCGTCATGCGGGAGGTTTACCGCCAGTGACCAATAGGCTATCAACCAAACCGATACTGAAGCTTGCCTCATGACCTATCAAAATACTGAGAGTTCCAAGGATTCAAGTTCGACTCCCTTCTTTTCTTCAAGTGTATTGGGATACTTGCTCTTTATAGTGATAAAATCACTATTTATTTTTGTTTTATTTTTTTTTTTTTTTGAGCAAGGGATTTGAATATGGAGTGATGAGAATCACTATTATTTGTGCCTTTTGATGTGTGCACTGTAGGATGTCAAATTTTAGTGTTTTGACGTTTTGCAAATTTTTGATGTTTTTGCAACTTTTGAGAACTTGGGATTCATGGGGAATTGGGTAGGGAGGATGCTTGTCCTTTTGCCAACTCTCAGCATTCCTAGGGTCATTTGCATAGGGGGATAAGCAAGATAGCCGTTTCGCTTATGGTAACCGGGATTACGGTGCAGGTTTCATCTTTCGTTCACACAACTAGGGAATTATTTTATGTGTGTTAATTTGTGTTGGGATGCTACGTACCAAGGTGGGATCCAAGTAAAACTTTCCCATGTAAAATCTGCTTAACTGTGTACAGTTTTTGGCTAGAAATTTAAAGACATCTGAATGACGAAAACCCTATATACATTAGGCGACAACTGACGATGCTAAAATAAAAGGGTGATATGTTGGATGTATGTGTTTATGAAAATGGATCTGAGGTGGAAATGATGGAATTGCCAAATAATGATAGCCTATGGTGCTTTTGACTTGTATGACCTAGCGAAGTATGCAATGTATGGATGCAATGCTTAATGTAACCTATATTTTTGTATTTTGATTTTTATGAGAATGCATGGAATTGGAATGCAATTGTTTTTGTGATTTTGATTTTTATGAGAATGCATGGAATTGAAATGCAATTGTTTTTGTAATTTTGATTTTTTTTTTTGTATGCATGGAATTGAAATGCAATTGTTTTTGTGATTTTGATTTTTTGTGTTGTTTTTGTTGATTTTTGAATATTTATGTTGACCAAGCAGTTATGGTAATGCTTGGAGCTTTTGGTGTTGACCAAAGGGTTTATAGATACCTTTGGGGCTTTTAGGGTTGACCAAGCGATTATGATAATCCTTGGAGCTTTTGGGTTGACCAAGCGATTGTGATAATCCTTGGAGCTTTTTGGGTTGACCAAGCGATTGTGATAATCCTTGGAGCTTTTTGGGTTGACCAAGCGATTGTGGTAATCCTTGGAGCTTTTTGTTGGACTATGGCTCTCTAGCTGTGGAATGGCCTCAAATGAATGATGTTCAAGGGTTCTGTTTCCTTGATTCCTTCAAGAGAGGCAAGCCGGTATGTTCCGGGTCCTATTTTACTGTCAATGATGTAAGGACCTAACCAGTTTGCTGTGAACTTGTCCCGTAGATGGGACGGCAAATTAGAATTCTGTTGGTTCTCTTTTAAGACCAAGTCACCAACCTAAAATTCCCTGAAGTGGACTTTCATGTTGTATGCTTTCTTAAGTCGCTCTTGATAGATACGCAAATGCTCGAGAGCATTAACGCGTCGTTCGTCGAGCAACGTTAGTTGATCTAACCGGGCTGCCGCGCAGTGTCATCATCGATGAACTCTTGCATTGAAATGCGTAGGGAAGGAATTTCCAACTCAAAAGGCATGACTGCCTCGGAGCCATACACCAGCGAAAATGGAGTTGCCCCAGTGGGCGTCCGAATCCTTGGTGCGATAAGCCCATAGGGCAAGCGGGATCTGAATGTGCCAGTATTTATGATTGTCTGCAACTATCTTTTTGAGAATGGCGACTAGCATTTTGTTTGACGCCTCTGCTTGCCCATTTGCCTACGGATAATAGGGTGTTGAAAAGCTATGCTGAATCTTGTACTTTGTGGTCAAAGCACGCACATATTTATTCTTGAATGGTGTCCCATTATTCGAGACTATTTTGGATGGAATACCAAAATGACATATGATGTTATGCAAAATAAACTCCGCAATGCGGGCTCCAGTCGTAGTGGTCAGCGAAATTGCTTCCACCCATTTGGTAAAGTACTCTGTGGCCGTTAAAATAAACGTGTGATGACCAGACGACATAGGGGAGATCTTTCCAATTAGATCAAAGCCCCACTACGAAAAAGGCCAAACCGATTGAATCGGTTGCAAGGCCTGAGAAGGTACGTGTGTCAAATTAGCATGGTGCTGACACTTCACGCACTTCTTCACATATGCGCAACAATCTCGCTCTAAAGATGGCCAATAATAACCCATGCGAAGAATGCGCTTTGCAATGGCCATACCGCTGAAGTGGCCACCACATGTACCATCGTGAGCTTGGGTGATCGCCCAAGCGGACTCCTGTTGGTCCAAACAACGAAGAAGAATTCCTTCATAATTTTGATGATACAAAATGTCTCCTAACAAGACATGCTTTGCCGCTTTCTGTTTGAATGATCTTTTCGTGGCTTGTGTCAATCCAAGTGGGAGATTACCTAGCTTGAGGTAATCCCGAATGGGTGTGTACCAATCTTGCTGATCAGAAACCTCGATAGTATGAACGGCCAATCCCTCTTGAAGTCTATCCCGAACAAAAGCTGAGCAGGAAAGAACTTGTAAAAACAACGTGGTGTTGCTAGTAAGAGGGGTCGGGGAGAACAAGGACCCCCAGTTGGCTTGAATCAAACAATCTCGAATTCGAGAGAACTTATCCAGAGATGGTTCAATCTGGATCATGTGGATTCCTGGCGTCAGATCAGAGCTTGCACGCTCCATCGTAGATTGCGATAATGTTTTAACCTGAATGGTTGTCATTTCACGAGAAGGGTCTTGCGGGATGAGTGACCCCAAGGAGGCCATAGTATCCGCAAAATGATTTGATGATCGAGGGAGTGCCTCGATGTCATACCATTCAAGTTGTGCCAGGAATTTGTCCACAAGGGCTTTATAGGACCGCAAAACTGGACATTTACATTGGAATATCCCCTTTACTTGATTGACAATTAACAGCGAATCACCAAAGATGTTCAATCGTTTAATGTTCATGGTGATTGTTGTCTGAAGACCTATGAGCAAGGCTTCGTATTCTGCATTGTTGTTGGTGCACGGGAAGTCTAATTTAAATGACAAGGGCATTGGAGCACCTTGCGGAGTGAAGAATACAATTCCCGCACCACCCCCTTGCTCACATTTAGAACCATCGAAGAATAGGGTTATGTCAGCACTGTGACTCGGGCTCATCAGAATCTGGCGACTACTGAAACATGGAAGACCCCATCATCAGGTAGTTCAAAAGTCAGAGGCTGATCATCTTCAAGAGGAGCCTCGGCTAGTTGATCGGCGATGACTTGACCTTTTATAGATTTTTGTCCAATGAACTCTATGTCAAACTCCATCAACAACATGATCCATTTCGCCGTGCGGCTACTATGATAAGTACGACTCATCATGTATCGCAATGGATTCTCCTTAGACACAACATACGTCTTATTACTAAGCATGTAGTGGCGTAGCTTTTTGGTAGCAAACACCACTGCCAAGCAGAGTTTTTCAACATATGCATAGTTAAGTTCATAAGCCGACCGGGGTGCGGCTAAGATAGTATGTAGCTTGTTCTCTGTGAAGTTCATTTTTCTGGGACAGCATGGCGCCCAGTGCCACCTCGGTGGCTGAGATGTATAAATAGAATGGCACTCCTAGTCTGGGTGGTGCCAATACTGTGGCGAAGCCAAGTACTATTTAATGTCGTCAAAGGCTGACTGGCACTCGTCATCCCAATGAAATGTGACCCCCTTATGCAATAATTTATTCATGGGTCGGCATTTGTCAGATAACTATGCTATGAAGCGCTTGATCGATGCAACCTTTCCCTACAGACTCCTGAGCTGCTTGATGGTGGTTGGGGGACGCATTTCAAGGATTGCCTTGACTTTGTTTGGATCAACCTCAATTCCTCGTTTGGAGACTATGAAACCCAAGAGCTTTCCAGAGGTGACGCCAAAGATGCACTTCTTGGGGTTTAGTCTGACTTTATGCTCAATGAGGCGATCAAGGACCTTACTCAAGTCACCGATGTGATCTGGGCGCAAAAGAGATTTGGCCAACAAATCATCCATGTAATCTTCCAAAGTTTTGTGCATGTAATCGTGAAAGATGTACGTCATGGCACGTTGGTAGGTAGCTCCGGCATTTTTAAGGCCAAAAGGCATGACCTTATAGCAAAATGTCCCCCAAGGCGTTGTGAATGCCGTTTTTAGTTGGTCCTCAGGATTGATACGAATCTGATTGTATCTTGAGAAACCATCCATAAGGGAAAGCATTTCGTGGCCCGTTGTAGCGTCTACCAACGCGTCGATGCTCGGCAAGGGAAAATCATCCTTAGGACTCGCTTTGTTAAGATCTCAAAAATCGGTGCATATGCGAATCCTCCCATCGGGCTTCTTGACAGGAACCATGTTAGACAACCATGGCGGATAATCCACACAGATGACAAAGCTGGGCATCCAACAACTTTTGTAACTCATATTTTACCATTAAGGCCACTGTTGGATGCATCTTGCGTAGTTTTTGCTTGATTGGCTTGATTGTCGGATCAAGCGTTAAATTGTGCGTGACTAGCTGTGGGTCTAGTCCCGGCATATCCTTGTATGACCATGCAAAAACCTCCTTCTTTTCCTTAAGAAGGGCAACATAATCGGCTCGCTCTTCAGGGGAAAGACTTACCCCCAGCTTGAGAATCCATGGATTCATTGGATCTGTGCCGATGTCTACATCAGTCATTGCTTCAACTGACATATGGGATCCGTCTTCCAACTGGTGTGGAATTGGGATCAGATGGATATCGTTTGCTGAATTAAGATCATCATTAGGAACGTCAAGTTCCTCTTCAGCATGGAAGACATCCTGAGTCTGTCCTGGAGTGAAATGAAACATCCCATCGCAAGGCCAATACTCTGATGGAGATGGTGGTGTGTCAGCGCGATCCCAATCAATAGCTTCTATGTCTAGATGCAATAATCATGTTGGATTGGCTGGATCATGGATGGGGGCAGTCAAGTCAATGGAGACCATGTTGATGAAATGATTGTAATCTCCATTACCGCAAATGTGACAACTTTGACATTCTGGATGTTCTTGGTGCTTTGGATCTGGCTCTGTAGGCACTGGCACAAAGGGATCAGCCCTATGCGTGGACCTACAAATAGGGTCTGCCCTAGGTACTGATGGTTTGATAGGGTCTCCAGGTGAAAGATGCTCGTTGTATGCCTGGAGTGGCGGGTGCAGTAATTGCTATAACTATGCCGAGGTTGAAATGCCGCCTAGGTCTTGGATCTATGTGTAAGTGTTCAAACATGTCATCTATGTCTAAAGGATTTTGTTGTTGTTGAGGTAGCCTATGCTCACTGGGATCATTCAATGGGAACATCATCAGGAAGTCCTCTTGATCATCATTCAGTGGATATTCATGCGAATGATCGTACTCCGACTCATCTTGAGAAGACCCTTCGTGGTCTTGTCCATCTTCCCCTTGTGGGTGAGTCCATGAGGTTTCTCCTTGTTCGGCCATAGGGAAAGGGTTGTTGAGGTCAACAAGGTTATTTGTTTGTAATGGGAAATAATCCCCCAATGTATAAGTTGTATTTGGATTGGCATATGGATCTGATGCCAACCCATCCTTGTTGCCTATCCCTAGGCCTTGCATGTTTTTGACCAAGATGTCGAGGGGCAAAGGGTGATTAAACCCTACTCCTGACTTGTCATAAGGCATTTGGTATCTTGGTTGACACAAAACACGCATTCCTTGTTCATACCGGCCTAACCCGTATCCATGCCAATTGCATTGGCTAAGATATCGTAATGCGAAGTCTGGGTTAGCCAGATAGTTGACATCTTCCACAAAGGGATCTTCATCTTCCTCTTCTTTTCGGGAAGGTTCAACGCCATGATCTAGGCCCCCAAAAATAAAGTTTGTCTGATTAGGTGGGTAGCCTAAAGGAACCACGGAGCCTATGGGGAGTCGAGGTCTTCCCATGTCTTGCATAGACTGAAGTGTGGGCGTTGCAACAACATTGCGCACTATATACTCCCCCATGCCTGTGTTAGACATCTCAACAATAATCGTTGGCGATTGAGGGGAAGCGAATGGGAGTTCTCCTTGAGTCCACTCCATGTGGGGTGAACTAGGCGTCTCAACTTCCATTCTATTAGGCGTCTCTTCTGTAGAGATGTTGGAGACTAGAGGTGGTTCCGCTTCCAGGGGCTTCTTTCCTTTGTCCGTTGGAGTGGCCACCATAGGTGGCATCATTGTGGGAGGACTGGATGAAGAAGATGATCCCGCCTGAGAATTTGATTGATTTGGTGATGGAGATTCTTGCTTAGTCGGACCCCGTTTAGATGGATTTAACTGGAAATCCACGTGCGTTGAAGGAAGGGTCGACTGCGGCATGATTTGCACTGAGTTGCAATACTTAAAAGGTTCCAAATCTGTGGGGACCACGTGCACTTGTCCTTCAAATGTATACTTCAAACATTGATGAGCAATTGAAGGGACACACTTCATATCTCGGATCCAAGGCCGCCCAAGCAAGATATTGTAAGCCATCTCACCTTCTAAAATGTGGCACAACGTATGAATGGTCTTTTGTCCCACTTGGATGGGCAGGACAATTGTGCCAACTATCGAGCATATCGCATCATTAAATGCTCAAAGGGTATAAGTGGAACGTGCAATGTGAGAGGCTGGTAGTTTCAAATGTTTCGGTGCAGTGGTTGTAATAAGGTTCTTTGGACGAACCAGTGTCTATCAACACCCGTTTGTATGGAGTCCCGTTGACCCGTGCAATAACGTGTAGGGGTGGATCCGCTACATCTCCAGTCACCATTTTTAGCTCATCTTCCCTGAAGGTAATGACTGGTTCAGTACACTATTTGACATGCCCCACAAAATTGTTGAACGAATCCGCTTCGTGGGGTTGCAATTCAATTGCCTTTAATATCTCCATAAGAGCTTCCCGATGGGGCGTCGATTGTTGAATAAGCTCATAAATGGAGAGCCTAGCCGATGTGGTCCGTAGACTTTGAGTAAGTCTAGTTCGAATCGTGGCCACTGGTCTAGGCGGGGGCAACTGTGTAGGATTCGGTTGATGTTGTGACGTGGATGAAGCTTCCCTAGTGGCTGTCGCGGGGACAACTCCTGGGTGTCTCTTGTTTCTTGTCACAATGCTAATCATTCCAACATACCCCTCCATGGGGCAACTCTGTTGCACTTCGTTGACATGCAGAGGTTTTGTTTGTGCATCATGTGTGGGTAAAGGATCTTTGAAAACACCCATTTGTTGGTTGTTGGGTGCGATGGGGTTATCCACTACCAATGTGTGATTATCAATGAGATCTTGCACTAAACCTTTAAACGTCCAACGAGACATTAAGGTCATGCCCTTTCCTTCTATGGAATCTACAGAAAATATCCTCTCTATACCCCTTAGGCTTTGGCGCATTAGGATCAATTGTTGGAATATCTGGCAGATTAATCAAGTTTGCCGTCGACAAACGGTCAAACAAGGAATCCCTAGACTCAGTGTATGGTGTAAATTGTCGCTTAGGGCGACGCTACGTATTTTGATCCTACTTCTTGTTATCTTTCTCATAATTATTGTGAGGCACCGCCTGATAGTTAGCCTTTGAAGGTTGTGTTGCTTGGGCAGGCGTAGGGGCATTAATAGCAACTTGATTGACCGCGGCGGGTTTTTGTTGCGTATTCCCTATTTTGGTGCTCTTGTTCCACTCTTTTTTCTTAGGCTTGGCAATTTTGCCATCCTGTATCTTGATCTCTTCGATACGTCTAGCTTGCGCTAGAGCTTCTTCTAAAGTGGCGTATTGCTGCAGCTGCAATAGCACAGAGATCGATCGCAAACAACTCTTTGCGAACATTTGAGTTAGGTCGGACATAGGAGGGAGGTAGGACAACTTTGAAAGCACCGTCCTCCATCGATTCCCATATGCTACCATAGACTCCTCCTCATACTTTTTGAGGCTAGCTAGATCACTGAGTGACGCCTTTTTCTTTGTATTGAAAGCAAAACGTTCTAGGAACGCGTCCACTAGTTGATCCAAGTTGTAGATGCTATGCTTCGGTAGATGGGTAAACCAATCCGAGGCAGATCCTGCGAATGTGGTTATGAATGTTCTCAATAACAATGCATCATTGTCTTGTATACCAAAGCATTGGCTCAAAAATCGCGTCACATGCTCTTGAGCATCCTCATCCCCTTTAAAGAGTGCCAAGCGGGGCAGCTTGAAATGTTCGGGGTATGGAGGTGTTGGCAGCGATGGATGCATAGGATGACTACAGAGTTGGCGTAAGGTAGGCTTTTGGGGCCCAACGGTCTTGAGTTCCATAGTCTCTAAGCATTCTAACAACACTTTGTATGCATCGAGAGGATGTAATCTCCTCCTCCTTGGTTTGTTCCCGCTGTGGGTTGCGGGGAACTTGAGGCCTTTGAATGGATAAATGGGTAGCATCCCTTATGCCTTGATAGGGTGTTTCAGCCCGCTCTTCTTCTTGGTAATAATCCTCATAATCTTCTTGAGGAGTGTTTGGCCTAGGCCTGTAAACATGGACGGGTGCCCGCGGAGGATGCCCATCATGGTTGCGAGGAATGGCCTCCCGCTCAGGTCTAAGAGGTCTTGGAGGCAGTGCTTGCTGAAGTCATGGAGACCTGTCTCGCACTAAGGGGTTGTGCCTCACATACATCTCAGATTGTTGTGCGCGAGGGACCAGGGCCTTCTCAGGCGCATGGTTGTGAAGCAATTCAGTTGTCTGACGCTGAATGCGCTCTTGATCAAGGCGACACAAATGTTCTAATTCCTGTTGTTCTTGCCTAAGCCGCGTGATTTGTGCTTGGCGGGCGGCTAGTTGTGCAAATGCCAAGTTACTTTGTTCTGTTGTCTCTTGTTTAATAGGCCTAGATGTCTCTCCTACATATCTGTTTCGATCATGGTGCTCTGAGACCCCTATATGTTGCTTCCCTCTGTCGAGGTTGGCCGCATTAACTTGAAACTCTGGTCTCAATAAGCGATCTGGATATAATGCAGGTGCAGACGTGCATCGTTTCGGCACTGGATACTGTTCTGGAGGAATGTAGTGATCTTCCTCTCTCTCTCTGTGATATGCATAAAAAGTGCGGGCAGAATTGTCTTGCCCTGTCGGAAGAACCTGATGTTCTGGATATGGTCTACTGTGTCCGACATTAATTGGGGGTAAATTAGGAACCACAAAATCATATGGTTCTTCCTTTTGGACCCTTTGTTGTTCCATAGCAGTACACAATGCTTCATCACTAGGCCATCCATAATGAACTTCCAAAGGAGGCCTCGTGCTTAGACCAGGTGGTACATATAGGTTATTTTCTTGAAAAGATTCTTGTTGCTCATGAGTTCCCCTTAGGGAGGGGGTTCTAAATTCTCGTCTATTGAAGGCCTGACTTGGAGAGCCCCTCAAGGAGGGGCCTCTAGAACCATGTTCTATAACTGTATGGGTTGGAGTGCCTCTCAAGGAGGGGCCTCTAGAGCCATGTTCTGCATGGTGTGAACTAACTGGTGTACCCCACCGTCGAGGCGGGATGGCCAAGTCTTCAAGGCTATATCGGAGACGATTTGTCTCTCTTGGTGCATTTTCTGCAGCTTCTGCCCGTGATTGGGCTTGGCTACGAGTATTCACCATGGTAATGCTAACCTAAAAATGCAAAAATTCTTTTTATGATTTTTTTTGTCTAAACAGAAAATAGCATACACACACACAAGCAATGATTATCTCTTTTAAAGATTAATAGTGTGCCCTAAATCTGGTTTAGTGTGTTTTTGTTGTTTGTTTTGTTTTTGAAAATTTTTGTGAAACGTTTAAATGCAATTATGAAGGCTCTTATGACTCCCAAAATGGTCGCCCCTTCAATATACCATTGCTGGACCGATATACCAACCTCTCTATATACCCGCCCTTACGTGAGGGAGACTATAGGTACGTGAGAGCAGATGATACGTGGAACATAGGCGGTACGGAAGGGGAATCACTCTGTTTATGACACCTACCATAGAAGACTTATCCTCGCGTGCTGGGAATCACCCCAAGCTACACTCGGTCAGCTTTCATCAGGATTTACGTCTAGCAACAGTCGCGATCGAGGTAATGGATGCAATATCTCAAGCCAAAGTGATAATGGAATCCACCTTTGGTCTTGCTCAAGGGTTGGGGTTTTACGACCAACGCCTTGGTTTAAAATACCACGTGATGTGTGGGGTTCGTTTTAATTTTGCAAAATTGAAACAGGCAAACGAAAAGAAATCTTTCCCTAAGCCATACAAACTGAAAACCAGAAAACAGAAAAACAAAAATTTTGACAGAAGCTTTAAAAAAACCCCTACTTCTTCTCTGCCTAATCGGATGTTTCTGATTTGCTCTGAAAAATGCACAGATCTATACTCGTCCCTGGGTGAGGCGAATATCAGAACCGTAATCGTCACAGGGTGGAACGAATAGTTTATTCGTCCCGGGGTGAAACGAATACCAATTCTGTAATCGTCACTTGCAGAGACGAATAACAATCCGATGTTGAAAAATAGGTACTCGTATAAAAAAACAAGCAATTTTAGATCAGTAATTTAACCTAAAAAAAATAGAGGACAGAGGTCCCACCGTGATCGCCATTGAAAGCACGAGATTCGAAAACAAAAAGGATAAACTAAAATTGCAATGTAAATGAAACTAAAATAACGCTTAAACCCTATGTTATTGAAAATTGCATAAAAAGAAAGAACATGAACACAAGATATTAAAGCAATATAAAAATCGGCCCTTTTATTGATATGCTTTTCAAATTCGTGTTACAATGCGTCTCCTTCCTTTTTAGGGGATAGGAGCGTTAAATATTGCTCTTTTACAACTTGTTTCAGAATTCCTTCTTCCGCGTGCCCACATATAAGATGGGCGAACCAAAACGTTGTCGCCGCTTGCGTTGGTAAAGGTAGATTCCTCGCTGCTCCTCCAATGCTTCAAATCTGCGTTCAAAGAAACAAACAAAGAATCAGTAGCACCTGTGTATGAAAAATAAAAGATAAATCTAACTATGGCTAAAATGAATCTAAATGAAATGAAAACTTGACAAAAGCATAAACATGAAACTAGCTAAATACTATAAAAGAAATAAAGCGGGGAGGTGCCCGGAAGGCAAACCACCCGCGGGTGAAACTTTGCTTCGACACCAATCCGCTTAGGATGGGTCCGAAACCTGATGTGATGTGTTGTCGGCAAATTGGTAGAATATTGTGGTCAGAAAATCGGTGTTGGTTCTTGATTCGTGCCTTCAAAAGTCACCCAATAACCTCTCTTTCGATTAAGAGATTATGGATGTTGAAAACACAAATCGCAAGTAAATGAATTAGCAGCACTTCGTCGCTCAAAATGCTCCTTCTCTGGTATATCTTTTGGGTGAGGAAACTCACCATTTTATAGACCCAAGGGGTCTCTTTGAATTAACATGCAAAAGTGTTTCTTTGCATGAATGCTTTTTGTGTGAAAAGAAGACTTCTTCTTGATCAAGGGATTCTTAACTGCCTCTGTGCATGTCTTTGTGTGTTTTAGAAAAGCTCACTTGCACTCCCATGCAATGAAGGAATAGCTAAGTGGCAAATCTGAGTTGTCTTAAAAAGCTCACTCTCATTCCCATGCAGTGAAGGGAAAGTCAATTGGCAGATATGAGTTGTCAAAAGAACTCACTCGCACTCCTATGTCATGCAGGAAAAGCTAAGTGGCAGTTCTGAGTTGTTATATGCCGAGATTTGACTTTTTTCGGTCAAACCTGACATTCGTCCCACCCCGAAGCGAGCGCTGGTAATCGTCCCTGGGTGAGACGAGTATCGATCCGCACTCGTCCCTGGGTAGGACGAGTAAAAATCCGCACTCGTCCCTGGGTGGGACGAATAAGAAATAAAGTGTCTAAAAGGTGCCAAATTGATTTTTGACTTGCAAAACTGTTGTGTGAGTGGTTAGAACCACTGTTTAACCTCTGAGGGCTGCCCTGGGGGCTGTGTGTGTTAGTGCGATCAGTGCTTGTTGTCACATAATCGGATTGGTGCTGTTTTGGTGTCTACACTATCATAAGCATCAAGACATGCAAATTGGAGGCTCCAAATGGGTAAGCTTTCCTACCCTAATCATGGCAAGGGCATTGACAAGTGGTAACACTTGTCCTGCATGCCATAACTTTCCTCTTTGCACATTTGCCCTATTTTAGCTATAAATTGAGGTACTCCTACCCAATTTCAAGAGGAGATAATAACAAGCATTGCTCATGAAGTGCTGCTCACATTTGTCATCGAATTTGGGAAACTAACTCTCAAAATTGATTGGTTTTGGAATCGGTTTAGCGTATTTTGGGATGCCCCTGAAAGCACCTTCGAATGAAGAGGTTTTCAAGGAAAATACTTGGGCAAATGTTGAGGACAAATGTGAGCAACACTTCGTGAGCAATGCTTGTTATTTTCCCTTTTGAAATTGGGTGGGAGCACCTCAATTTATAGCTAAAATAGGGAAAATGTGCAAAGGGGCAAGTTTTTTAGGCAGAGGGCAAGTGTTGCCACTTGTCAATGCCCTTGCCATGCACAGGGTGGAAAAGCTTGCCCATTTGGGGCCTCCAATTTGTAGGCCTTGATGTTTATGACAGCCTCCCAATCAATTTTGGGTGATTGGGAGGGATAAATGGTAGGAATTGATTGCCATTTATCCCACCCTTTGACTTTTGGAGGGTCTGGTTCATGGCCATCCCACCCAAGGATGGTTGTTGGTGGTCGTCCTTGGGTGGGATGACCATGAACTATGGTCATCCCTGGGTGGGACGACCATGGCTACATGGCCCAAAACCTCCCAAAAGTGGGGTAAACCCTCCCAAAAGTGTTTGGGAGCCCTAATTAACCCCTGAGGGTTGCCCAATGGGGCCATATGATGTCGATAAGAGTGGCGCATAGCAGTCTTATCCAATTTACATGATTTTAGTGTCTACAGATACCCCTTTTTGAGATGCATTATGTGCAACAGAGCGCTGAGAAAAAATAGATGACTAAATCATTAAATGATTAAGGTTATTCATTAACCTAACCAAATTTATATGCCTCCATTGTGGAAAGATCATACATTCTTGGAATCCTTACTTTTGACATAGTTGAAGGATTGATTTTGGTATACCTTTCAACCGTATTGTAATGAACAGTTTAGGCTTAGGGTATACTTGGTCTTGGTTCCTTGTTTCCTTGTAAGCATTTACATGGGTGAATTACCAAGGCTTCAAGGAGGCCAAGCCTTTGTTTTGTTGCATTTGCTGATTATTTGCCCCAACATGGGCTTGCAAATTTGTCTTTGGCAATGATTCTTTTGAATGTATGAAAATTGCACTTTTGAGTGTTTAAGTGTTGATTTGATTATGAAATATTTGTTATGAATACCCCCTCAAGTGATGAGTCGATGAGGGCATGAATAATGATGAAAGTGATGAGTCACTTGACATATATGAATTAATTGGGATAACCATCAATTTTACCCATTGCAAACCCTATCAATTATGCTAGGATTTTGATCATTTTAATGATGATTTATGGAAGCGAGAGCCTAAATACTTCATTCCTATGGAGTGGTCCAGCCATAATAGCCTTCTTGGGGAGTGAAATAAAGAATTTTTAGAGTATCCATGAATACTTTGGATTTAATCTTGATCCCTTGTTAATTTGAACCATTTTGGACCTATTTTTGGTGGGTTTTTTGCCCTATTTTTTTTGTAGGGTTTTTTGGTGGCCATCCCTAGGTGGGATGGCTGCATAGTTCATGGCCATCCCTAGGTGGGATGGTCAGCCAAATAGCTGACCATCCCACCTAGGAGCAGCCATGCTCTTTTTGCAGCTATATAAGCCCAAAATGAGGCAAATGAGCTCATTTGTGCATGTTTGGCTTAGGAATTTGAGAGGTGAGGAGTAGGAGTCTGATTTTTTGAAGTGGAGCACTGCAAAAACATCCAATAATCACCATGATCCAGAAATAGGACTCATCAAGTGGTGGAGCCGGTGCGAGATGGGTACGGACTGCATTTTCCTCTCTTTCTTTATTTAATGTGAAATGTTAATTTCTTGTGCTTTTTCCATAAAACACACTAAATAATGGTTAAAGAACCATAATAGTTGGTAAATATAGGAATGCAAGCATTTATTTCTAGTTTAGATGCATTATTTTACCATTATTTTGCTATTTTTTTGCATTTTTAGGGCTATTTTAGGGGTCAAAATGATCCTATTTTAGCTAACTTTGGGGGCCGTCCCTAGGTGGGACGGCCACTCGTGGTCGTACCTAGGTTAGATGGCTACAAAATTGGGGGCCATATCTAGGTGGGACAGTCACAAAACTGGGGTAAAAATGACTCTTTTTTGGTCATTTTTTGGGTATTTTTGGACTTTTTTGATGCATTTTGAGTGCATTTTTGACACTTAGTTAGCTCTGTCAGGTGGTGAAGAGTCGGTATCGAGTTTTGACTCTCTTTCAGGTCGCTAGGGATATTTTGATAGAGGATGAATAGCAATGGCTCGATGCCATTGGCCTTAAGCATGTGATGCGGTTAGAGCCCGTGGTGGGTGACCACGCCTACTTGACTACCTTGATAGACCTTTGGGATCCATGCACCAACACTTTCCATTTACCTATAGGAGAGATGATGGTGACTTTAGAGGATATCTATCAAATATTATGCATTCTGATAGAGGGGCACCCTATCATATCCACTCACCGAGACCGGAGAGATGCAGTGATGTAGAGGTACTTTAGGAGAAACTGGGAGGAGGTAGTGTGTGACCTACCCAACGGAGGGATATTAGTAGAGCTATGGTTTGGGGCTGATGTATTGGGTATTAGACATTCTTTACTGATGACTTTGATCTCCAACATGTTGCTCCCAGACTCATCAGGATCCAGGTTCCCCTAGAACCTTTTAGAGTTGGTTTTTACACTTGTGGAGTGCACTAAGGAGGAGCCTATAGTGATGGCTTGGGGTCCTACATTATTGGCACAACTATATGATGAGTTATATGAGATCCAATCTCATGGGTAGAAGGGATTAGGGTGTAGCTTTCTACTATAGGTTTGGGGATGGTAGCATATTATTATGGATCAACCATGGGGACTACCATGGATGACCCAAGCATAACTTACTGATAGAGATATAGGCTATGGGATACTATGGTAGTGGGCCCAGGAGATAGGTCAGAGTCATCACTTTGTAGGTGAGGTTGAGCACTATGTAGAGTCCTTTGCATGACTCAGGGTAGAGGAGATTACCTAGAGATCTTATAGAGATTATCTAGTATGGGTTGAGGTTGAGACATAGTTACACCAGGTGAGGTAAGGTAGATGGTTAATTGGGTGACATGGGATTGAGTGAGAGTACTTTCCTTATGCTTGAGTCCTATGATAGTTTAGGCTATGCCAGGGTTTGCCTAGTGAGCCGATGATCTACCAATATCATGGGGATGAGAGGACTCTTAGTTGGCCTACAGTGGAGGCATTGGAAGAGGAGTCAGATCCTATAGTAGACATATCTAAGATAGATGATGTTGGGACTACAGAGGAGTATGACTCTTGGTGGGTGACATGGTAGTGGTGAGGAGAGGGGCCACTAGGAGGGGATGCAGCTGAGGTAGTAGAGGAGGCACCCAAGGATGCTCTAGAGGAGGAGGGTCAGGATGAGTCTCTAGATGATGAGGAGGTAAACATAGGTGAGTGACATGTGCATCATCACATAGTATATGAGTGGATAGAGCTCCTTGACTTAGGGGATATATAGGGTGACTTTGGTGAGGTCAACTTGGATGATCAGGAGATGTAAGTATAGCTAGCAACATGAGATGCTATGATTACTGAGCTATAGGGTGACCTTATTAGAGTTCAATGAGGAGAGATAGATCTTCTAGAGTACATATGTATAGATTATAGGTAGCATTGATAGCTACACTTCAAGCATAGGTTGGAGCATGAAGCCCTAGCCATGAGGGATCTAGTAGTGGTGAGATGGCCAAGCTATGAGAGGAGGTGGCACAACTTTAGTCTTTAGTGGGAGTCTTCCAAGATCATTTCCAATAGGAGAAGACTTATACTAATGAGTTAGAGGATGAGATAGTGCACCTTAGGGGGTGCTTACTAGACCATCCATCTACTAGTGGGTCACACTAGAGTCAGAGGAGTGGTACAAGATAGTCTTCTACATGGATGGAGGTACTTAGCTCTACATGGAGGTCAGACAGGGTAGGTGGTAGCAGATCTAGGAGTTCTCGATGGACTTCGACTGAGGGTAGGGGTGAGAGTCATAGTACCGGTCCTACATGACCATGGTATTTGAGACTCTGATGGTTATTTTTGATATTTTAGGACTTATGAGGTTTGAGGACCCACTTTATTGTAGCCTATGGGAAGTATATGGATGATGATGTAGTTTTTGATTTCATACAAAAATATATATATATATATATATATATGAGTTTTATGTTATCATCATGTGTTCTTTTACTACTTTATGAGATGTATGCAATGCTTATATTTTGATTATGATGCTTTAATTTATGCCTATCATGTATGCATGTATTTGTAATATGATGTAATTTGATGATATGGATATTTGTAAATGCATAATGAAATGGATGATTTGTTTAATTTGTATGATGTATTATGATTACTATTTGACACATTATATGCTAGCACCATAGATTGTACAAAATTTATCTCATTATTTTAATGTTATCATGACACTATGTAATGGCTTGTGAAAATGTACACTAACAAACATGTGATGGCATGATATGAAATGGAATGAATAGTATAATGTTTTATGATGTGTTTGGGATTTTTAGGAGACTCAAACACTCTAGTTACCTAATCAAAAGTTGTATAGTAACCATGCAAGACTTTTTAACAAAGTATAAATCTGCTAAGATAACCAAGATATTCAATATCCCTATGTGTGCATGTGAGTTCATTACTATGATAACGCATAAAGTTACCCTAGTGCCAAACAGGATTGATTCAACCCATCTATACTAGAGATCACCCTATGAGTATCATTATCCTGAGTTTTGTACTTAGTTGGATTAGACCACTAGGAAATATAGGCTACCAAAAGCTAGCTCATCCACATGCAAACATTGGTCTATACAAAAGCAAGTTGCTTATGTGATAGACATATCATCATGCGTAAGGATACCACCATTGCCAAGTGGGCTTGATGCCACCCAACCTGTAATGAGGATCACCTTATGGTTCTCTAATGCTGAGAATTCTAGGGATTCAAGTTCAATACTCCCTTATTTTCTTTTAATTTTTGAATTTTTCAAGGGAGTTGCTCATTTTTGTTATGGTGAGCAAGGGATTTTGGTAGTGGTGAGAACCACTATTTATTTTGCTTTTGCTAATGGTAAAAACCACTATTTATTTTTGCATATTGTGAAGTGATAATAATCACTATTTATTTTTCTCTTTGGATACTTGCCCCAATTTGGTGTGAAGCAAGGGATTTTGATTATTTTGGGTAAGGAGGAACTTGTCCTTTTGTCAATTCTCAGCATCTTTGAACCATTCGCACAGGGGGATGAGCGAGATAAAATTTTTGCTTAAGGTAACCTAGACCACTTTGTAGGTTTCATCTTTCCTTGTGCTAAACTTGGATTTATTAATGTGAAAATGTGTTGGGATTTTGATGTATACAAGGTATAATCTAAGCAGGATTCTACCTTCTAAAAATCATGATAGCTTTCTACAAAATCTGAAAAGAAAACTAGATATGGTTGAGTGACCGAAAAACCTAACTATATCTTATAAACAATGGCTAAGTGACGGGAAACAGACATACAATATGGAGTGTAAATGTAAATGATACATGTAATGTAAAAAGTGGTAACATTGACATATGATAATAGTGAATATGATAGATGCCTAGTATACATACCTGGTGCTAGACATGTATGATCAATTTCTAACAATGCACAATGCAATGATGAGTATACCTAATGCAAGTGATGTTGTAATGCAATGATATGAAATGCAATGCAATGCAATATTTTTGTGTTTTTGATGTTTTAATGATGTTTTTGTATTTTTGATATATATATGTATATACAGTTTGACCAATGGGCTTAATGAATGCCATTAGGGCTTTTTGGGTGACCAAAGAGCTTATAGATACCTTTGGGATTTTTAGATGACCTAGATGATCATAGACCACCTAGGAGTATTTTAGGATGACCAAAGGGCTTATAGATGCCTTTGGGGCATTTTGGGATGACCTAGATGGTCGTAGACCACCTAGGAGTATTTTAGGGTGACCAAAGGGCTTATAGATACCTTTGGGGTATTTTAGGATGACCTAGATGGTTATAGACCACCTAGGAGTATTTTAGGGTGACCAAAGGGCTTATAGATGCCTTTGGGGCATTTTAGAGTGACCTAGATGGTCATAGAATACCTAGGAGCATTTTAGGGTGACCAAAGGACTTATAGATACCTTTGGGGTATTTTGGAGTGACCTAGATGGTCATAGACCACCTAGGAGTATTTTAGGGTGACCAAAGGGCTTATAGATGCCTTTAGAGCATTTTAGGGTGACCTAGATGGTCGTAGACCACCTAGGAGTATTTTAGGGTGACCAAAGGTCTTATAGATGCCTTTGGGACATTTTGGGATGACCTAGATGGTCGTAGACCACCTAGGAATTTTAGGTTGACCTAGCCTAGGGTATTTTAGGTGACCTAGATGATTGTAGACCACCTAGGGATATTTTAGGTTGACCTAGATGGTCGTAGACCACCTAGGGATATTTTAGGTTGACCTAGATGGTCATAGACCACCTAGGGGAATTTTAGGTTGACCTAGATGATCGTAGACTACCTAGGGGTATTTTAGGTTGACCTAGATGGTTGTAGACCACCTAGGGGCATTTTAGGTTGACCTAGATGGTCGTAGACCACCTAGGGGTATTTTAGGTTGACCTAGATGGTCGTAGACCACCTAGGGGTATTTTAGGGTGGGCATGGTGCTCTAAGCATGGAAAGGTTATAGGTGACTGATATTCAAAGGTTCAAGCTCTTCACTTCCTTCAATAGATGCTAAGTGATAAGTTCTAGGTCCAATATGACTAGTAATGATGTATGGACCTAACTAGTTTACCATAAATTTATCCCATAGATGGGGTGGAAAATTTGAGTTTTGTTAGTTCTCTTTCAGAACTAAATCACCAACCTAAAAGTCTCTAGGGTGGACTTTCATGTTGTAAGATCTCTTAAGGTGCTCTTGATAAACACGTAGATGCTCGAGAGCATTCATGCATCACTCATCAAGCAAAGTGAGTTGATCTAGATGAGCTTGTCATGCAGTATCATCATCGATGAACTCTTGCATAGATATGCATAACAATGGTATCTCCAAATCTAAAGGTATGATAGCCTCAACACCATACACTAGTGAAAATGGAGTTACCCTAGTGGGAGTCTGAATACTAGTGTGATAGGCCCAAAGGGCAAGAGGTAATTGATTATGCCAATCTTTATGATTTTCCTTAATGGTTTTCTTTAAGATTGCAATTACTATTTTATTAGATGCCTCTACTTACCCATTAGCTTATGGATAATAGGGCATAGAAAAGTTGTGTTGTATATTATATTTTATTGTTAAAGCATGCACATCCTTATTCTTAAAGGGTGTCCCATTATCTAAAATTATCTTGGATGGAATACCAAAATGACATATGATATTATGCAACATGAACTCCATAATGCGAGGTCCAATCGTCGTGGTAAGGGGAATTGCTTCCACCCATTTTGTGAAGTACTCAGTAGCCATTATGATAAATGTGTGATGGCCTGAGGAGGTAGGTGAGATTTTCCCAATTAAATCAAACCCCCATTGTGCAAATGGCCAAACCGATTGAATTGGTTGTAAGGCCTATGAAGGTACGTGTGTCAAATTTGCATGATGTTGACACTTTATGCACTTCTTGACATAAGCACAACAATATTTCTCTAAAGTTGGCCAATAATAGCCCATGCGAAGAATGTGCTTTATGATGGCCATGCTACTGAAATGACCACCACATGTACCATCGTGTGCTTGGGCAATGGCCCAAGTTGACTCTTGAGAGTCTAAGAAATGAAGGAGGATACCCTCATAGCTTCGATGATACATTATGTCTCCTATTAAGACATACTTTGCCACATTTTTCTTAAATGCTCATTTTGCGGCATGCGACAATCCAGAAGGAATACTTCCCAGTTTTAAATAATCTTTGATTTGTATGGCCCAATCTTGTTTTACAGAAGCCTCAATTGTATGAACTGTGCAATCCTTTTGACATTCCTCTCATGCAAATGTTGATTGAGAGAGAACTTGTAGATATAGCATTGTGCTAGTATCAAAAGGATTCTTAGGGAACAAAGTCCCCCAAGCGGCATTATTCAAATAATTGTGTATTTGAGAGAACCTTTCATGTGAAGGTTCAATCTGAATCATGTGGACTCCAGGCATGGAGTTAAGCTCATCACACTTCATCACATATTGTGATAGCATTTTCACTTGAATAGTCATGATATCATCAGATGGGTTCTGTGGGATTAAAGACCCTAAGGAGGCCATTGTATCCACAAAATGGTTAGATGAACGAGGGAGTGCCTCAATATCATACCATTCAAACTTTTCCAAAAGTTTATCCACTAGGGCTTTATAGGCTTGCAAGACTAGGCACCTACACTAGAATATTCCTTTGACCTGATTAACTATGAGCAAGGAATCATCAAAAATGTTTAGCTTTGTTATTTTCATGGTGATTACCATTTGAAGGCCTATGAGAAGGGCTTCATACTCGGCATTGTTATTGGTGCATGGGAAATCGAGTTTAAATGAAAGGGGTATTGGAGCCCCTTGTAGTGTGAAAAACATGATTCCTATGCCACCCCCTTGCTCGCACTTAGAACCATCAAAAAATAGAGTTATGTCAGCCTGTGACTCAGGATCTTCAGGATCTGGTGATTCTAAGACATGAAAAACTCCATCATCGGGAAGCTCTATAGTGAGAGGTTGGTCATCCTAGAGAGGAGCCTCTGCTAGTTGATCGGCTATGACCTGACCCTTAATTGATTTATGTCCAATGAACTCTAGGTCAAATTTTATCAACAACATGATCCATTTCATCGTGTGACTACTATGATAAGTTTGACTCATCATGTAACACAATGGATTCTCTTTTGATACTACATACGTGGTATGATTGAGCATGTAATGGCATAGATTTTTAGTGGAAAAGACCATTGCTAAGCATAGCTTCTCAATGTATGCATATTTTACCTCATAGCTGACCAGGGTGCGACTAATATAATATGTAGCCTGTTCTTTATGTAATTCATTCTTTTGGGCCAACATGGTGCCCAATGCAAGCTCAGTAGCTGAGATGTAAAGATAGAATGACACTCCTAGTCGTGGAGGAGCCAATACTAGTGGTGAAGCTAGGTATTATTTGATCTCATCAAAGGCATCTTGACATTCTTCATCCCAATGAAATGAGACCCCCTTGTGTAATAACTTGTTCATGGGTCGACATTTATCCGATAATTGTGCTATGAAGCACTTTATGGATGCGACCTTTCCTTGCAAGCTATGTAGTTGCTTGATAGTTGTGGGGGGAGGCATTTCTAGAATTACCTTGAATTTATTTGGGTCTACTTATATGCCTCACTTAGAGACTATGAATCCCAAGAGTTTACTAGATGTGACATCGAATACACACTTCTTGGGATTTAGCCTAACATTATGCTCAATGAGGTGATCTAAAACCTTTCGCAATACATTGATATGCTCATGGCATAATAGAGATTTGGCCAATAAGTCATCCATGTAATCTTCCAAAATTTTATGCATGTAGTCATGGAAGATATATGTCATGGCTCGTTGGTAGGTGGCACCAACATTTTTAAGGCCAAAAGGCATGACCTTGTAACAAAATGTTCCCCAAGGCATTGTGAATGCCATTTTGATCTGGTCTTCTAGATTAATACGAATTTGATTGTATCCAGAGAAACCATCCATAAGGGATAACATTTTATGTCCTGTTGTGGCATCTACCAACGCATCAATGTTTGGTAAAGGAAACTCATCCTTAGGACTCGCTTTGTTGAGATCTCTAAAATTAGTGCAAATGTGAATCCTCCCATCAGGTTTCTTGACTGGTACCATGTTGGAAACCCATGGTGGATAATCTACTGATATAATAAAGTCAGCATCCAACAGTTTTTGCAATTCATATTTGACCATCAAGGTGATTGTTGGATGCATCTTATGCAACTTTTGCTTAACTGGTTTGACACTTGGGTCCAATGTAAGATTATGCATGACCAAATTAGGATCTAGTCCTGGCATATCTTTATAAGACCAAGCAAAATCTTCTATATTATCTTTTAACAACTTTATATAATCAACTTGTTCATCAAGGGATAGACCTTCCCCTAATTTGATGTTATGGGGATTATCGAGATCTGTGCTGATATCCCTATCAACTATTGGCTCAATTGACATATGTGATCCATATTCCAACTGATGTGGAATAGGGATTAAGTGAATGTCATCAAACTGGGTTTACACCTTCAATTGGTATTTCCTGCTCAACCTCAGCTTGACAGACATTTTGAGTAGTCCTTGGAGAAAAATGAAATGGTTGTAACATTTCCTCGCAAGGCCAATACTCTGATGGAGATGGGGGAGAATCTCCCTGATCAAAGTCAATTACCTCAACATCGAGGTGCAATGGCTTTGATGGGTTATTCGGATCTCTCAATGGTGCACTTAGATCTATGGAAATCATGTTGATGGATACATGATCTCCCTTCCATGGGTGAGTGGGTCTAGAGATCTGATGTTGTCTCTTAACTCATGGGGGTGGTTGTGGTGGAGGTGGAATGATCGGTGGTGGTCGATGGGGAAGGCGATAATCTTGCTCTTCAAGTGGTAAAATCTATCACCAAATGGGATGTTGTATTGGGAACATGTGAAGATAGAACTCTTCTTCATCATCCAAAGGGACAACTCGCTCATATTCCTCATATAAACTTGGATAATTTATGGGTGCTATGCCATAGTCCTCCTCATCATCTGAGGTCCATTCATGAGGAGGACCTTGATCCTCTTCCTCACTATCATATTGCAAGGTATGCGAACTCTCTCCCACTTCATGAGATTGAGCAACATCACTAGATAACCCTTGATCTACCATGTTTATGGGAAAATAATCTCCCAATGAATGGACATGATGTGGATTGGCATAGGGATCACGTGCAAGCTCATCCCTATAATTCAAACATAGGCATTCTAGACCTTCTATGAGGACATCTAAAGGTACTGGCTTATTGTGTCCCAACCCATATTTATCATATGGTAACTGATATTATGGCTGACATGGAACATGAGTACCTTGCTCATATAGCCCTAGCCCATAACCATGCCAATGATAGTGATGAAGATATCACATGGCATAGTCAAGATTTGACATGTAATTTATATCCTTAGAGAAAGGTTCATCATCTTCTTCTTGTTGAGGAACTGGCAACGTTCCATACTCGATACCCCCATATATAAAATTGGTTTGATTGGGTGGTATACCTAGAGGTACAATGCTACCTATGGGGAGATGAGGTCATCCCATATCTTGCACTATCTCTATGGATGGAACTATTGTGACATTTCTCACTAAGTATTCTCCTATCCCTATACTAGACATATGGATGGTAACCTGGGATGGTGAAGGTGTAGGGGATGGAAGTGAGGCTTGAGATGACTCAATGTGTACCTCCTGAGATGGTTCCTCATCTTGTAGACAAGGAATCTCTTTCATAGATATGGTGGAAATTATGGGAGGGATTTCATCGATTGGCCTCTTCGACATGTTCCTCTATGGAGGATTGGATGATGATGAAGGTATTTCTGATGTTGCCAATGATGATGATGGTATGGATGAAGATGGTATTGGTGTAATGGAAGGTGATGGAGAGGGAAGTGGACTCTAAATGGATGTGTTCAGTTGGAAGTCCACATGAGTCGATGGTAATGTTGACTCAGGGAATTGTTGCACCATGTTACAATACTTAAAGGGCTCTAGATCTGTAGAGACTACGTGTACCTACCCTTCATAAGTATATTTGAGACATTGATGAGCAATGGATGGGATACACTTCATGTCCCGAATCCAAGGTCTACCTAGCAATATGTTATAGGCCATTACACCCTCTAAAACATGACACAATGTCGATATAGTTTTGCATCCCACCTGGATGGGTAGGACTATAGTACCGACTATGGAGCAAATTGTATCATTGAATGCTCGGAGGGTGTAAGTGGATGCAAAAACATGAGATGTTGGAAGTCCTAGGTATTTAAGAGCACTAGTGGTTATTATGTTGCTTGATGAACCAGTGTCTATTAGAACTCTCTTATATGGTATATCATTCACACATGCAATGATGTGCAAAGGAGGGTCCACCACATCACTTGCTATGGGTTTGAGTTCATGCTCATGGAATGTGATCATTGGTTCCTTACATTATTGCACATGCCCCACAAAATTGATGGAGTTAGACTCCTGGGGCTGCAACTCTATTGACTTAAGAATATCCATTAGAGCTTCTCTATGAGGTGGAGATTGTTGAATGAGCTCATAAATGGACAATCTAGCCGATGTGGTCCTTAAGATTTGTGCAAGATTACTCTTTATTATTACTATTAGCCTAGGTGGAAGGCTCTATACTAGAGGTGGGGAAGGTTGTGATGTAGATGGAACATTGCTTGAAGCTATAGGTGGTGCAACTTGACTTGGGTAGCATCTATTCCTAGTCACAATACTTATCATCCTGATATACCCTTGTAAAGGGGGTGCCATCTTGACCTCATTCATTAGTTTTGTAGGAGCTACATGTACCTCATGAGTAGGTAAGGGGTATTTGAAAACCCCCATCTATTGATTATTTGGGGTGAGAGGATTATCCACTTGGAGCTCATTCCTCTCTATCATGTCTTGCACTATGTTTTTGAAACCATAGCATGTAGGCAAGTCATGGCCATTCTACCGATGATATCAATAAAATTGATCTTCTCGACATCCCATAGGCTTTGGTTTACCTGTATTCGGGTCTATGGGCTTGATTTATGGTAAATTAATCAATTTAGCTACCCAAAAATAATCGAATAGGGAGTCCATTGACTCAACGAAGGGTGTAAACTATTGCCTAGGGTGACGTTGCTGATTTTGACCCTAATTCACTTGAGTATTATTATTATAACTCATAGGAGGAGGTTGGGCCTGATAATTTACCTTTTGAGGAGGCATCATTTATGCAGGCCCTAGGACATTAATGGCCACTTGATTGACCGTTGTTGGCTTTGATGGTATTAGATTACTCTTTGGATTCTTTTTCCACTCCTTACAAGGTTTAGCTATCTCCCCCTCTTGGATTTTGATCTCTTCTATGGTTCTAGCTTGTGCTAGAGCATCCTCAAGAGTGGGATATTGCTAGAGTTGTAACAATAAAGATATTGGTTTCAAATAACTCTTTGAAAACATCCGAGTCAACTTGGTCATTGGCAATATATAGGGTAGCTTAGCTAAGAGTGTTCACCACCTATTTCCATAGTCAGTGATAGACTCATCATCATATTATTTCAACCCTGTAAGGTCGGTTAGGGTCACCTTTATCTTGGTATTGAAGGTGAAACATTCCAAGAATACATCTGCAAACTATTCAAAGGTATAGATGCTATGTCTTGGAAGTTGATTAAACCACTCAATGGCAGGGCCAGAGAGGGTAATTAAAAATTTCCTTAGGAGTAATGCATCATTCTCCTGTATGCTAAAGCACTGATTCATGAATCTCATGATGTGCTCTTGAGCATATTATTCCCCTTTAAACTTGTCCAATTTGGGCATTTTAAAATGCTCAGGGTATGTAGGGGAAGGTATAGATGGATGTAGTGGTTGATTGCACAACTGGTACAAGGTGGGCTTTTGAAGCCCATTCCCAGCTATCTTACTCTCTACATTTTCCAAGCATTCAAGTAAATCTTGATACGCATTGGAGGATTTAATCTCCTCTTCTTTGTTTTGGAAATGCAGAAGGGGGAAGAGGAATATTAAGCATATATTGAGGTGGTTGATTGTCATCACCCACACCTCCAAAATGTGCTTCTAAGTAATCCTTATTTTGTTCCAAATCATCATAAGCCCCATAAGGTATTTTAGGAATGGGCCTACAAGGAGGAAAAAAAAGCCTCTTATACATGATCTATATTAGGCCTAGTAGGTAAGTTCTAATCAGGCCTAGGAGGTCTAGGAGGTAATATTTGATTAGGTCTAGGAGACCTATTATATTGGAAAGTAGGTTGCCTCTAGTGAGCCTCCTATCTATGCATGCTTGGAGTAGGAACCCCATTATGCAAATGTTTTCTTGAATCTTATGTTCAAGTCTTTATGAGCAATGCTTGTTATTGTCCCTCCAAAAATTGGTTAGGAGTACCTCAATTTATAGCCAAAATAGGATAAATGTGTAAAGGGGTAAGTTCTAGCATGTCAGGTAAGTGTTGCCACTTGTCAATGCCCTTGCCATGCACAGGGTAGAAAAGCTTACCCATTTGGGGCCTCCAATTTGTAGATATTGATGTTTATGACAGCCTCCCAATTAATTTTGGGTGATTGGAAAGGATAAATGGTAGGAATTTATTGCCATTTATCCAACCCTTTGACTTTTATGGGGTATGGTTCATGGTCATCCCACCCAGGGATGGCTACTGGTGGTCATACCTAGGGGGGATGACCATGAACTATGGTCATCCCTAGGTGCTATGGCCATGGATATATGGCCTAAAACCTTCTAAAAGTGGGGTTAACATTTCCAAAAGTGGTTGGGAGCCCTAATTAACCCCTGAGGGTTGCCCAATGGGGCCATATGATGTCGATAAGAGTGGTGCATAGCAGTATTATCCAATTTACATGAATTTAGTATCTACAAAATCTCCATCCATAAAAGGAGGTTTACAAGTGATTCCAAATACACAAATCCATTCTAAAACTCACCCATTTCTATGAATTAGATCAAAAAATATGATGACAACACCCCTAGGATTAGTTTGAACCATATCCCAGAGGAATTGGTGGCAAAAAATACCAGGTTTGGTGGCCTTCCCCACCTGGGAGGGTTAATAGTCCCAATTGGAAAACCTAGGGATGGCCATGAATATGCATATAATTTTGGATCAATTTTAGTGTAGATCATTTCTAGAGTGGTTTATAGACATCATACTAGAAATTGGTTCATTTTGGAGTAGTTTTGGACCTTCAATTAGGTTTTTCATTATGATAATACCAATTGGAACACCAAGGGATGACCATAGATTATGCATATGATTTCATTTCAATTTTTGCATAGATCATTCCTAAAGTAGATAATATACATTATGCTAAGTTTGGTATAATTTGGAATAGTTTTGCACCGTCTATTTCACCTTTTGTATTTAGTATTACATGCATTTATTTGATTTCATCTTAATCCACACAAGCTATTAATCAATTTTATTTTCTTGTGTGTAGATAAAGGTATTCCAACACTCGAGGAAGGAGCTACAAGTTTGAATATGGATAGATCATCATAGTAGTAGACAAATCCTGCTCTTCAAATTGTGAGTGTGAGGAAGACACTGAAAGCGCACCTTGAGTTTCTGAAAGGATTAGATCCTTTTAACATCTTTAATGGATTATATTAATTAAGAGCTCTCAATGGGATGTTTTGTAACCATGTATTTGTCAAATTAATTAATATAAAGAGAACCCCCCATTTATTTCACTTATTTGTCATTTATGCTTACATTGATATCGATTTTGAATGCTTAAATAAAACAATAGATGCATTTTATTTCCCTTTCCTAGGTGGGCTATTTTTTTTGCTCTACACATTCTTTGTGAAGCGTTCAAATTTACTGGGCATTTTCCTATTAGGAGTTATTTGGTGATTTCATCAACCCAATATGAATTTTCATCTAACTATCTAATCTTTGGGATTGGTTTTGGAGCTTGGCAAGCCACATAGTTTGCTCTAGCCCTTCTCGTCAATTATTGGTACAACTCTCTACCCCTTACTAACTTAGTGGGGTGGATTTCCACATTGTATTCATGGATTTTTGATATCCATCCAACTCTCTTTTCACCAATATCTCCTTGGATTATGAAATTTTTGATATCGAGATGCACTACGTACACCATGGTATTACTTTGGGATAAAAATACCTTAAATGTTTTGAGAACATCATGATAGCGTACACTTGTTTCTCAATGAAGTTATATATTTCTTCATGTTCTTGCATAGTTTGTCTTTGGAAATTGATGGGTCTTTCTTCCTTGTCTTCTCTCTTTTGGGTGAGAACTGCAACATAACTTTCTTGTTCCCTAACTATATACAAGATGAAATCTCTTAAGTAATCTAGATTTATAAGCACAAGTGCTTGGGAGATAACTTATTTAATCCTTTTGAATACCTCTTTCCTCAGGTCTATCCACCTGAATTCAATATTTTTTTAAGTAGTTCAGTCATGGACTTTATTATCTATGCAAAATCCGTGATGAATTTTTGCATGAAGTTAATTTGCCCTAAGAAATATTGCAAACCTTTCTTGTTCAATGGTAAAGAAAGGTTTAAGAGATATGCTACTCTTTTTGGATCGATTGCCATCCCCTTATTATAAAAAATATGTCCCAATAGGGTTATTTTTTCAACAACAAAGATCCATTTCTTTGGGTTTAAGGAAATACTAAATTCTCTACATCATTCAAAAACCATCCAAAGATGCCCAATGTGATTTTTCTATGGTAGAACATTGTCATGCCATCTAGGTAAATGACTATTATTTTTTGGACTAGTTCCCTAAATTTTAAGTCAATTTCTCTCTAGAAGGTGTCTGTAGCATTAGACAAACTAAAGGGTGTTTCTTTGGTAAGCAAATGTTCCCCATTTGGTGGTGAATGCAGTCTTGTGTTGGGTATGTTTGACCCAGACCTGATTGTAACTAGAGAATCTATCTAACAGTGAGAACCTCTTTACCCCTATAATAGTATGTAATATATTATCTATTTGAGGTAGGGGGTAATGGTATTTTAGTGAGTCCTTGCTCAAGTTTCTAAAATACACACAATATGATGTCACCATTATTTTTCCTAACTGGTACAAGATTGGAAATCTATGTGGAGTGTTTGATAGGGTAGATTATCTTGGAATTGAGTAGTTTTAACAACTCCTATTTCATTAGTGCCTCTATCTTGGGGTTGATAGGGCATTATTTTTATTGGAAATATTTTGATCTTGGCTTGAGCTCAATAGTATGTTGTATTGTTTCTTTATTGTATGATTTAATATCATCATATGTCCAAGCTACAATATCATTAAAATATTCACATAATCCCTGAACCTGGTTGGATTCCTTTTTATAACATTGAACTCCTACCTTGAGAACTTTCCTTGGTCCTATTTGCATCTCTTTGTACTTTTGTTTATCATTTTTTTATCTTGTGACTTGATGGTCGATCACTGTTATCAAATAAAATTTCAAGAGTGATTAGGCCTTTGGGTATATGAATATTCCTAAGTTGGATCAACCCATTATCTTCTTTATCTTCTAGGGCTCGATCACTCGAACAATTCATCTCACGTATCAGGAAGTCTAATATTTTTTCATATTTTTTGAAAACCTACCAGAAGATATCTTTATCAGGGACCGAAGATCTATAAATTAGCCTTACTATTTTTTAATTTTGTATAATATTGGCTATAGGGAAATAATTGGCTCCCATGGATGCTAGTAGATGATCATGAGTGTTGCATTATCTAGGAATAGACTTAATGCTTAATGCTTTGAAATCCTCAAACAGATCCCATATCTTGTTTTGATAAGCCTTCAATTAATGTTTCTTGCTGACACATTTCTTCGTGACTTGGTTGACGATAAGCTTTGAGTCCTCATATATTTGTAGCTATTTGACCTTCAAATTTTTAGCCTTTTCAAGCCTAAATATAATACTTTGTATTCTATTGCATTGTGTTGAGTGGTGTTTTCACCCAGTTGTGAAAGCACACTCTCCGGTAGGATCTGAGTCCCAAAATCCTCTGCTTGCAAAGAAATTATAACAGAATAATTTCTCCAAGGTTCCTGTTATGTTGGCTCTTTGTTTACCAATGATGCTTGTTCAATTTAAATGCTGGGAATACCTTAGGGTTGCAAGTGGATGTTAACAAGGGGCACTGTGGTTTATTTTAATTTGAAATTGCAATGGACTCGAAGCAAATTAATCTAAGAGATGAATCTATTTGAATCTCGAGTTTTGATGGATTTTTAGTTGTTTATTTAAATGACAGTAATTAAAATGCAGAAAATAAAATAAAGAATTGAGAATAAAAGAAAATGCAAAGTATATGAACTAAACTACGTCCAGAATGTTGCCATCTCAATTTGACAAAACCGAAGATAATGAGGTTTTTTGCATGCAACCTAACCTATTGAATCTGCAAATTCGCACAATCCTGATAAGCTAGGTGCGGGTTTCTAGGGTTTTTATTGTAATTTCAGATTTTAGGCATTCGCATGAAGCAACCAAAAACATTTGCATTAAACTTCACCTAGAAGCCTAGAAATCTGAAAGGGAAGATAAAACATTAAATCTTGCATGCAAAATGACTCCTTCTTTCTTATCAATGAGATGTCAACTCTCTGTATTTTTGTATTAAAATGATGTATCAGTTACATTGACAGAATGTTCCAGGTTTAACAAATCCAGAACAAGTGAAGGAAATTGCTCCAACAGCAGGCCCAGAATGGCTGGTCGCCTTTGGCTCTACAACACTGCTAGCAGCAATTTCCAACCCTCGTATCAATCTGCCCTTCTACTTTTATACTAACTGATACGACTCTTTGTTTCGCCCTGCGTCGCTTCGTTTCACCTCCCAGAATGCATCGTTTCGTATTCCCGCCTTTTTGTTGCTTTTGAATTTATGCTCGATGCCGAAACGTTCGATATTTTCTGTTTACATGTAACGCTTCTGCAACTCTGACACCTGTATGCCACGTGTTTCATGCTTCCTATGCACATTCTATAATGGCCCCATGTAAATCATGACATTTTCCTACCAACAGCCTTGTCCTCTTTCATGCACAGTGAAAATGAGACATGTCACGATATCGCGATTTTTTTCTGTCAACAGCCTTTCTTGCCTTCATGCACAGCGAAAATCTGACATGTCGCGATTTCGCTACAAGTTTTCCGCACTTAGTCTCTTTTCAATAAAGTGTCACGAAATCGCTACCATTTTTTGCCCTCTGCATGGTTCTCACTTTCTGTCGTGATTTCGCGACGTCTTTGTCTGGCTGGAACGTTTCCTCAAAAGTTGCGCGATATCGCTAAAGTTTTCCACACTTAGTCTCTTTTCAATAAAGTGTCGTGAAATCGCTACCATTTTACCACTTAGGCCTTTTAATCCACCCGCGATGCGAAAACGTGACGCGTCGCGATTTCGTGACGCCTTTCGACTTATGCGCTTTGTGTTAGTTCTCGTCGTGATTTCGCTACACTGCTGGGCCTTATCGCCTTTGGCTCGGTTTTGTCGCGATTTCGTGACCATTTTATATTTTATGCCTTCTGCTCATTTGCAAGCCGCGAAAATCAAACACGTCACGATTTCGCGACGGTTCCACCTACCTGCTGCCGTTGACTGTGTTGACCGTGATTTTGCGACATGTCGCGATTTCGCTACGCTTTTTTGCTTCGTGCCCCGTTTGACTGTCTTGATCGTGATTTTGTGACATGTCACGATTTCGCTACGATTTTCCATTCTACCTTTCTCTCTCCTCTCTGGGCCGCGACGGAGCAACATGTCACGATTTCGTGACACTTTTTCATTTTCGGCCGCGACGGAGCAACATGTCGCGATTTCGCGACACTTTTTCATTTTCGGCCGTGACGGAGCAACATGTCGCGATTTCGTGACACTTTTTCATTTTCGGCCGCGACGGAGCAACATGTCGTGATTTCGCGACACTTTTCATTTTCGGCCGCGATGGAGCAACATGTCGCGATTTCGCGACACTTTTCCATCCTTGTGCAATTTTGCCTTTTTCTTGATTTTTAGCATCTGGGTCACTGAGATCTTCTTTGAAAGCATGCAAAAAAGGTGGGTCCCCAATTTTGGGGTGTGTTGTGGATCAGCCACAACAAATGGCGACTCTGCTATCAAATGCTCCTGAGCATTTTAGTGAGAACCCTACCTGAAAGTATACAACATGAAAACATGTGTTAGCACATAAGCAATATAAACAAATGCCCAAAAATCAGAAGTACATGAATCATCAGAATCATCAAGTATTAGCTCAGTGTGTGCAATGTATTTCATTCCCTATCGTTTGAAATTGATCAACATTCCATTGTCAGTTTTACATGAGTGCATATGTGAGATTATGAATGACTTATGTAACCTGATGACTATGCTTAGAGATCTTGCCCTTGTAAAGGCCTAAACTTTCTAGTGTCATGCACAAACATTCAAGATTACCAAACCCTCTTAGGATCCACTAATGAATTGCTTTATTATATCCCAAAGTTGGTTATGAGTCCCTACTATCTTGAACCCATGTGCAAGTGAACGTGAAATCAGAACTTTGGGGAATCAGACTCCCAACTTAACCGAGATGGGAGGTTAACCCTATCCTTACTATTCTGATTTGGAATTCATTACCTCACTTTGAGCAAAATAATCTAACCAATTATGGAAGAAATGGTCATGCTAGTCTAACCCTTTGAACAAACAGTGGTCTTGTTTTTTAGACAAGACATGTTGCCATGCATGGGCATACCTAACCCCATAATCCAAGACTTACCCTCATTTCTTTGGACCTTGGGGATGACTACCCATCCTTTGCGGAGGACAAGTAGTACGATCCTTCCAATCCAATATAAATATGAGATGGGAAAAATTAATTTTTTTACTTCTTGGACCTTGGGGATGACTACCCATCCTTGCTAGGGACATGTAGTACGATCCTTCCAATCCAAGCTTTGGATAAAAATGGAAAATATTAATTTTATTGCTTAGACCTTGGGGATGACTACCCATCCTTTGCGAGAGGACAAGTAGTACGATCCTTCCAATCCAAGATTTATTATGAAATGAGACATAGGAGCTTTGGGGAATCGGATTCTCAACCTAAGCGAGATGAGAATTTATGCCCTATCCTTACTACTCCATGTAGGTCAAATCAAAGCTTTGGGGAATTGGATCCTCAACCTAAGTTCGATGAGGATTTAACCCTATCCTTACTACTCTGATTTTAGGCTTTAAGCTTTATGGAAGTGGTCAAAACCACTTGTTTTAAGGATCATGTTGCATAATAGGATAGACCTGAAATACTTCTTTCGCCCAACCTTTTCTTCCAAGTTAGGTTTTGATCATTTTGCTCAAGATCCTTTTTAATGTATAAGATGTGCTTAGTTCTAGATATCATGAGGCTCAGTTTCCAACCTTAGGATTTTTTCACATTTATGTTATAGCACAACCCTAAGAGGATTTGACACACTTTAATGATTTGTACCTAAGATGCATATGCAACTAAGATGGAATGTATATGTAAAGTGAGATGTAACATGAATGCATTATCTCTTGAATTGCAGATGAAATGTTTGCCATACAAAACTGACTACTTCATGCATCACAAGTTTCAAACGATATAACTTAAAATGTTTGTGTTACTTGTGGAGCTTTTACAAGACAATTCCAATGTTTCATATTCTCCTAGTCTTAAGCATAAGTTGACATCTCAATTTTCTTTTTTTTTTTTTTATAAAAATAAACAAAACATGTCAATTGAAATCAAACCCACAACCTAAATCCTAACTAGACTAACAATCCTAAAAAAAAATGAAAACAAAATCTGAAAATCTCCACCAAAACCGAAAAGAATAACATCAAACTCTTACAACCTAAGGGCTAAAATAATGCTTTAAAATCTGCCCATTAACCGGTAACATAAAATCTTTCCCTTCTAAAGTTTTTAGCCTGAAGGTATTTTTCTCGAGAATTTTTGAAATCTGATAGGGGCCTAACCAAAGACAATCAAACTTTTGATGATTCCCTTTTTCCTCATGTCTTTTGTCCCATAGTAATACCAAATCTGAAATTCTGAAGGACTTAATTTTAGCCCTTCTGTCAAACCATCTCTTGATAACTTCCTGGTGTTTATTCATGTGATTCATGGCTTCTTCCCTCTTTTCATCAAGGTGCAGCAAATGACTTAACCTGGCTTCAACTTGATCATCTGTCCCCAAGTACTCTTGTATGAAATGCAAGGTTTGCAACTTCAAATTTGCAGGAAATATCGGGTCTTGCCCATAGACCAAATGATAGGGAGTATTCCCTATGGATTCTTTTACTCTGGTCCTATCTGCCCAAAGGGCAAACTTCAATTGGCTGTGCCAATCCCGAGGGTTCTTTTCCAGCAATTTCTTAATGATGTTCAACAAATTTTTATTTGAAGATTCGGCCAAACCATTTCCTTGAGGGTAATAATTAGATGCAAATTTTAAGCTCACTTTGTTGTCATATGCCCAATCTGCAAATTGCGTAGAAATAAAAGCTTTACCATTGTCACTGACAATAGAATCGGGCATTCCAAATCTTGTTATAATGTGGTCCTCAAGGAATTTTATTACAACGTCTGTGGTGGCATGTTTTGTGGGAATTGCTTCTATCCACCTTGTACAGTAATCTGTAGCTGTCAATATGAATTTATGGGAATCAGAAGAATTTGGGTTAATAACCCCAATGAAATCTAGTCCCCATTGTGCAAATGGTCTCATTTCAACTACAGGTTGTAATGGCATGGCTGCATTTCTTTCTCTATTGGCGGCCACTTGACAAATGTGACATGATCGTACATGGGCATGTGCATCTTTGAAAATGTGGGGCCAGTAGTATCCTGCTCTCAGGATTTGATGCGCTGTAGCATTTGCCGCACCATGACCAGTTCCATGTTTCCCATGAAATTCTTGCAACACCTTAGCAACTTCTTCTTTGTTCAGGCATCTCAGGTAGATCCCTTCATGATTTTTCCTGTAAAGAACACCAGATTTCATCAGATAATTGATAGACTTAAGCCTTAAAGCTCTTCTCTGAGTTGAATTCAGATTAGAAGGACACTTACCATTCAATAAAAATTGCACAATATCAACATACCAGTCATCCTTAGAAATGTATTCTGCATTCGAATATTGGCATGTTATTTGCGGATTATTTTCAGCGATCGCCTTCACTAGTCCCTGTCCTCGAACTAGTTTCATAGGTTGGATTTTGAGATCAAATTCTTGGATGGTGGAAATCCATTTCCCTCTTTTCTCACCTAGTTCATTCTGTAAAAACATGGTCTTAAAAGTAGGGTCAGGCACGATGGCAATAACTCTGTTGTGCACAATGTAATGTCTAAATTTTTTTACCATTTTAAAAAGTGCGTACATCTGCTTATCAAGGATGGAATACCTTAATTGAGCATCTTTTAGAGGGGCACTTAAAAATGCTATGGGGTTTTCTGCACTATCCTCACCTTTTTGGGTCAAGACACTCGCAAAAGAGTGTTCTAATGCGAAAGCATAAATATAGAAAGGCTTAGAATAGTCTGGACTTATGAGGACAGGGGCTCTGGAAATGGCATCTTTGATGTTCTGAAAGGCCACCCTACTTTCCTCGTTCCATTTGACATCTACATCCTTCTTGAGCATCTTGTTTAGAGGTTTGGCTATCTCAGCAAAGCTTGAGATAAACTTCCTCACAAAATTAACCTGCCCAAAGAAAGATCTCAATTCTTTTTTACTACCCGGGAGAGGTAAGTTCTGGATAGCTTGTATCCTTTCTGGGTCAATGGATATGCCCTCTTTTGAAATGATGTGACCAAGCAATTTTCCTTTTTCGAAAATGCACTTTTTGGGATTTAAGGAAATTCCATGTTCTCTGCATCTTTGGAGCACTTTCTTCAAATCTTTGACATGGTCTTCTCTCTTCTTTGAGAATACTGGAATATCATCCACATACACGATGATACATTTGCCTATAAGCCCTTTGAATGCATAGTCCATGGCGCGTTGAAATGTTGCACCAGCATTTAACAGTCCAAACGACATTCTCTTATATGCAAATGTCCCCCACTTGGTGGTGAAGGCTGTTTTCATCCTGTCATTTGGATGTATAAGAATTTGGTTGTATCCAGAATACCCATCCAGAAAAGACATCATTTCAGATCCATTTACCGTTTGTAGAATTTCATCAATGGATGGCAATGGATAATTATCCTTTTGAGAGGCTTTATTAAGATTTCGAAAATCTATACACAACCTAATCTCTCCACTCTTTTTTCTTACTGGAACGAGGTTAGCAACCCAGGTTGAGTGCCTAACAGGAAAAATGATCTTCGCTTCCAATAATATTTTGACCTCCTTTTCTATTAAGGGCTCCAATAGCAGGTTAACAACTCGTTGTCTTTGCCTGAAAGGCTTGGAGTCCGGCTTTAGAGGGATGGTATGTGTGATGATGTCTTGGTTGTATGTTTTCAGCTCATTGTAATTCCAAGCAATGCAATCTATATAATGCTTCAATGCCTGCATTATGTTGCTCCTTTCTTCAGCTGTACATGCCTTGGCAATGTACACTTCTCGTGGATTGTCTGTACTCCCCAGATTAATTAGATCACACGCATATTTGGGGAGTGGGACCTTTTTTCCTTTCTTGGTCTTGTATCCCATGTCGAACATTTTTTCCAATGAAACCACGTCTTTAGGTATTTTGTTGGATTGATACGCAGTTTCAATTTCGTTCTCTGTTTCATCTTGCCATCTTTGCTCCTCATCAATCACCTGATTCTCAAAAATACCCGAGTTCGTGACAAATTTGAAGATGTGTCTGTCATTTTCAAAAACCTAAAAATTCTTGACATTATCGGGTATTGATGGACAAGGAACCAATTCAATGGAGAAATTTTTACACCTTTTTATGTCCACTGGATTTAACATGCCCACGGCGACTGCAAGAGAGTCTGCTATTCGGTTTCCTTTTCTAGAAATAAGGGCTATATTGAACGCATCGAATTCCTCAATAAGGTCCATAACCCTAGTTCTATAAAGGCTCAGTCTCCTGTCACGGCATGTATACTGTCCTTTAATCTGCTTGACAACTAGTTCAGAATCTCCCAATACTTTCAAGCATTTAACTTGTTTGCTCAATGCTAGACGTAAACCAAAGATCAGTGCTTCGTATTCTGCCACATTGTTCGTGCAAGGAAATTGCAATCTATAGGCAACCAATAATGGTTTACCTCCTGGACCAGTGAGCTCGACTCCAGCTCCTGCTCCCTGTCTAGATTTGGATCCATCAAATCTGAGCAACCATGTGAAATCATTTTCCTCAAAAGAGCCACCATGACATGTTTCCTTTTTAGGCTCTTCAATAGCTTCCTCAACATCAAGTGCATAGACCCCCAGCTCTGGCTTAGAAAACTGAACTTCATTCGGCTTGTTAAATTTTGTTATGATTTCTTTGAGCCTCGGTTCATTTTCCACTCTGATTTGGTTTGCAATTCCTTTCCAGGGTAGCCACATATGTGAGCAGTCTGTTGAAAAATAGCCATTCAGAGTTTTCATCCAATCCCTTGCAAGTAGCATTCCATATCTACTTGGGATATTAACAACCAGAATGTCGACAACCTGCTGGACCCTGGGTTCAGAATTTAATTGAATTTTGACATCATATAGGGTCCCTACCACATTTACCTCTGATCGGTCCAATTGCAGGACCTTGCATTTGGATGAAACAGAGTTGCAGACCCAAGCATTTGACATATCTCCGAAGGCATGAGGTTGCTCGTGGCACCCGTGTCCACCAAACAGATATGCAAATTCTTACCCGCAATTCTCAGAGTCAATAAGAATGGCGGGACATCCCGTCTCTCCTTTCGTAAAATCAGATGGGACTCAACTCCTTTTCCCTTCCACATTTGATCAGGTGAGTTCAGAGCCTTTATCAACGCCTCCTTTTGGCCAGGCAATCTAGCCGCATCTAAGAACGAAAGGCTAGATTTGGACTTCTTTAGATCCTCCACTATGTCATAGTTTGGCTTTTCGAATTTGACTGTCTTCTGCACATCATTAGACATTTCTCTTCTGAGTGGAGGAGGAGGATTATTATCTGCCTTAGTATCCGGAGGAAGAATAGAGTTGTTTGGTGGTGTTGATGAGGTTTTAGGGGCTTTAGATTTACTTCTCAAATGGTATCCATGATTCCCCTTTCTAAAATCTCGAAAAGCTTGCACCTCCTGTTCCAAAATTTCGTCTTCTTCTTCCTCACTCTCACCTTCTTGATGATACAAAGTTTCCACCACCATAATGTTATCATCCTGATGTTGCGATGGACCCTCATTTGACACCAGTTCCAAATCATCAACTTGGGCCTGGAGACAATGAGTGTATCTAGCAATTTCAGGACAATTCCTCTCATTGTGTTCTTTTGTGTTGTGCAACCTACACCCCTTTTCCCATGCCAAATCGAAAAGATTCAAAAGGGAGCTGGATTGACTAGGTCCTGCAGAAGTATCTAGTTGATTGGCAATGGGGGCGGGTACTCCCCCATTGTTTGGATTTGTGTTCCAATGTCTCCCTCTATTGTTAAAATTTTGATTTGAGTGAGGGGCATGGGATTCATACTTCTATTTTTGAACCATGTCATTGCTCAGTTTATGGACTATCTTCTTGAGCTCTTCGACCTCCGAATAAATCTCCTTCGGTGGCCCTACATTGTTGTTAACTCCCATTGGGTTTGCATAATTGGTGGGGTCTTGAGGAATTTGATTCACGTATGGATTGACACTTTGAATCGGAGTTGGATTTGGGAAAGGAACTATAGCCTGAGAATTAACTTGGCTGGTTCCTTGCATAGTCGATTGACTATTTTGCAAAAATGCGGGCACAGGTGGAATGGATGTGGTTGGTTGAATTGGAATGGGTGCATAAGCCGGTGCTGGTGGATACGGTTGTTGATATGGGAAGGCATTCATGCTTGGCATTTGTGGTGCCATGATCTGATTTGCCAAGGGAGCTTGACCATATGGAGCATATTGTCCCATCATAGGCATCTGGGGAAATCCATAGCCCTGTGGTGTCATTTGTTGCTCGATGGTCATGGCTTCATTGTAGGCTAAAGCGAGCGTGGTAACTTGAGGATTTCATCTTGCAAACATGGCTATCATGGGATCCAATGCCCCAAAATATATTTGCAAGGCCACTGCGGGATCTATGGCAAAATGCCGAACTGCTCTATTATAGCACTTTTGGAATTTTTGATTAAATGTTCTGATAGGTTCACCCTGGCCCCTTTTGCATGTAATGAATTGATTGTAAATGGTTGCGGGATCCAAAGGTGACCTAAACTGATTGACAAAGGCATTCTCCATTTGCGCCCATGAAGTGATTGAACCAGTTGGTAAGCATATATACCATTCATATGCTATTGGATCTAAGCTCATGGGGAAAAGTCTGCAAGCCACATCCTCATGTTGGACTTGCAGCCTTATTAAAACATCCCTATAGGCTTGGATATGTTCTTCTGTAGTTCTTGGGCCATCTGGTTTGTATTTGGGCAAAAATATTTCTATGTTCTTGGGGATTTCATGGATATCCCCTGCAATGTTCAAAGGAATATTATTAGCTCCATACCAAGGAGTCTGCTGGAGGTTGAGCCATTTGACTCAAAATCGATGAGGACAATCCTACAAGAGCAGTGGAAATATTACTGACAATAGGTACACTAGTGGCAACTGATATTACTCGTGTAGGTCCACTCGATGTTCCTGGAGCAAAAATGTCTTTTGTGACTGGTAAGCTTACAACTTGCTTGGTTTTATTCTTGGGAGTACCAGTGAGTGTAAGGTCATGGAATATGGTTTCCCCGGTTGTTTGGGACCTAGTCGCAATACGACGTGGTGGGTCCAGCCTGCCTGATGAAACCCTCGGTTATCTCCAAGAAACCTGCAACAGAAAAACAAATGCTGCAGTTTAGCCATTTGCGAGATTTAAGAGATGATTTCAAAATCAAATCAAAAAGATATTACTTATGTATGAAAATCAAAATAAAGTAAACCAATCAGGCCCTCCTTCTAGCGCCAATCTGTTGAGTGGTGTTTTCACCCAATTGTGAAAGCACACTCTCCGGTAGGATCTGAGTCCCAAAATCCTCTGCTTGCAAAGAAATTATAACAGAATAATTTCTCCAAGGTTCCTGTTATGCTGGCTCTTTGTTTACCAATGATGCTTGTTCAATTTAAATGCTGGGAATACCTTAGGGTTGCAAGTGGATGTTAACAAGGGGCACTGTGGTTTATTTTAATTTGAAATTGCAATGGACTCGAAGCAAATTAATCTAAGAGATGAATCTATTTGAATCTCGAGTTTTGATGGATTTTTAGTTGTTTATTTAAATGACAGTAATTAAAATGCAGAAAATAAAATAAAGAATTGAGAATAAAAGAAAATGCAAAGTATATGAACTAAACTACGTCCAGAATGCTGCCATCTCGATTTGACAAAATCGAAGATAATGAGGTTTTTTGCATGCAACCTAACCTATTGAATCTGCAAATTCGCACAATCCTGATAAGCTAGGTGTGGGTTTCTAGGGTTTTTACTGTAATTTCAGATTTTAGGCATTCGCATGAAGCAACCAAAAACATTTGCATTAAACTTCACCTAGAAGCCTAGAAATCTGAAAGGGAAGATAAAACATTAAATCTTGCACGCAAAATGACTCCTTCTTTCTTATCAATGAGATGTCAACTCTCTGTATTTCTGTATTAAAATGATGTATCAGTTACATTGATAGAATGTTCCAGGTTTAACAAATCCAGAACAAGTGAAGGAAATTGCTCCAACAGCAGGCCCAGAATGGCTGGTCGCCTTTGGCTCTGCAACACTGCTAGCAGCAATTTCCAACCCTCGTATCAATCTGCCCTTCTGCTTTTATACTAACTGATACGGCTCTTTGTTTCGCCCTGCGTCGCTTCGTTTCACCTCCCAGAATGCATCGTTTCGTATTCCCGCCTTTTCGTTGCTTTTGAATTTATGCTCGATGCCGAAACGTTCGATATTTTCTGTTTACATGTAACGCTTCTGCAACTCTGACACCTGTATGCCACGTGTTTCACGCTTCCTATGCACATTCTGTAATGGCCCCATGTAAATCATGACATTTTCCTGCCAACAGCCTTGTCCGCTTTCATGCACAACAAAAATGAGACATGTCGCGATATCGCGACGTTTTTCTATCAACAGCCTTTCTTGCCTTCATGCACAGTGAAAATCCGACATGTCGCGATTTCGCTACAAGTTTTCCGCACTTAGTCTCTTTTCAATAAAGTGTCACGAAATCGCTACCATTTTCTGCCCTTTGCATGGTTCTCACTTTCTGTCGTGATTTCGCGACGTCTTTGTCTGGCTGGAACGTTTCCTCAAAAGTTGCGCGATATCGCTACGCCTTTGTGCCTTAGTCTCTTTTCAATAAAGTGTCATGAAATCGCTACCATTTTCCCACTTAGGCCTTTTAATCCACCCATGCCGTGAAAACGCGACGCGTCACGATTTCGCGACGCCTTTCGACTTATGCGCTTTGTGTCAGTTCTCGTCGCGATTTCGCTACACTGTTGGGCCTTATCGCCTTTGGCTCGGTTTTGTCATGATTTCGTGACCATTTTATATTTTATGCCTTCCGCCCGTTTGCAAGCCACGAAAATCAAACACGTCATGATTTCACGACGGTTCCGCCCACCTACTGCCGTTGACTGCGTTGACCGTGATTTTGCGACATGTCGCGATTTCGCTACGCTTTTCGCTTCATGCTCCTTTTGACTGTCTTGACCGTGATTTTGTGACATGTCGCGATTTCGCTACAATTTTCCATTCTATCTTTCTCTCTCCTCTCTGGGCCGCGACGGAGCAACATGTCACGATTTCGTGACACTTTTTCATTTTCGGCCGCGACGGAGCAACATGTCGTGATTTCGCGACACTTTTTCATTTTCGGCCGCGACGGAGCAACATGTCGCGATTTCGTGACACTTTTTCATTTTCGGCCGCGACGGAGCAACATGTCGTGATTTCATGACACTTTTTCATTTTCGGCCGCGACGGAGCAACATGTCGCGATTTCGTGACACTTTTCCATCCTTGTGCAATTTTGCCTTTTTCTTGATTTTTAGCATCTGGGTCACTGAGATCTTCTTTGAAAGCATGCAAAAAAGGTGGGTCCCCAATTTTGGGGTGTGTTGTGGATCAGCCACAACACATTGTTTGTGTAGTTCCATGTCAATTTATACTAGAAGATATTCTTATCCCTTGTTGGTGAGATCAATACTATACCTACCCCAAATACATTCTCACATCTGACACCATCAAAGAAGAGTTTCCATATCTGATTGGGGGTGGGGAGGGGCTTGTTTTGTTAAGGAAAGAGTCTCAAGGGTTTCAGGTTTAGTAATTGAGTAATTTCCTATCCACATTTTTATCATGGCATTAAATTCCTCCAGGGAGTATTGGTATTCAATTTTGAGGTCTTCTAGAACTTCATCCATCAAATATAATTCACCTATTTATTCAATAATTAATGATACATTATTTTTATGTTGGTTACCTTCTTTTATCTTCTCAATGTGAAAAGAGGAAGGTTTCTCATTGAAAATCTTAATCCTCCTTCCCTTGTATGGTATTTCCATATGTAAGTGGTCAAGTGAGAGATATCCTCCCAATTTAGCTATGAATTCTCTTGAAAGACACATTCCAAAATAAGGTTCCAAGTCAACCACCACTACTTCTTGTATGACTCTAATCTAGGGTATTTTGTTCAATACTATGGGTATGTCTTTAATTACTTATATGATTTTAACTAGGTTGGTGTCTAATTGTAGCACTCCTAGGATGCTCCTAGTATATTCCATTCCCATGATGTCACACATGGCTTTAGGAATAATTGTGTTCATTGCACCCGATTCTATCATATAGTTGTGTACCACCCATCCTTCCATTTGCAAGGACAAATAGAAGGGAGGAGGCCTATTTTTCTTTGAGGTTGGTATTGGATTACCTTGGGCTAAATTCAACTAAGGGTGAGCTTTGGTTTTGTTTTTATTGTCTTGAGATATTCTTGAAGCAAATCAATCTATCTTGGTAGTAGTAGTGCATCATACATGCTTACCTTCGAAGGGGACTTTTTCAATTCTTTGACTATGTTGAAAGTAAGTACATCAACTTGTTTATCCTTTCCCATCCTAGGTGGATCATACCTGTTCTTGTAACCTTGATTTACCTCTATTATTTATCTTTTGGTCAAGGAAGGGTATCTCAATTTATTCCTTGTTTGTTCTTGAGTCTCAATTTATTTTAGTGATGCATCACTTTTTCTCTTTTCCACCCTCTAATTTTGAACACAATTTAGGGGTACAACCTCATGGATGGTCCCTTTTTCAACCTAAACTTTTGCTACTAAGGGAACTTTTAGGGGATTGATCTCCTTGGGATAAATTTGAAAGGGCTTTTTACCTGACCTAGTTAAGACTACAACCTATTCTACTTATGGCATCATAAAATTATGGCTAGTCTTCCTAATTATATTAACTTATACTTTGTGAGCCCTTTCTACTTTCTTAATAGATACCATTTTCACATGATGTTGGTGAACCATGCACAAAATTTCCCCATGAGGATCATTAAATGTGGAGCAACAATAATAAGATTCAATAGGAGACGTAGAAGGCTCATCTTCTTGATTAGCATATATTATTCCTAGCCTTTCTAGGTACTTGTTGGTTGAAGCTTGGTCTTTTGTTACCTATAGTAATCTTCTTGGTTGAAAGTTTCTTTTAGTTTTCCTTATTTTTATTGAGGTCATATCATTGGTCAATTTTTTCATAGTCATATGTATATCTATTAGAACTACCATTGGAGGATCAGATGCTGGTAAGGCGGGTATTAGAGGCAAAGCTAGGAATGTTGGGGGAGCTTGTATGGATAAGGGATTTGGTAATATAGACTATTTTTGTGGATATATCATAGGATATGAAGTAGGATATGATGTGTTTGCATTAGAGGCCTTAGGGAATTCTAGAAATATGGATACTATAATTTTTGTGGGTAACCTTCCAATAGAAATAAGGTCATTTTCTACTTTTAGGGCTTCTTGAAAGATTTTTGGGAAGGTAGACACCTGATATTATATTATAGCCATCCCTAGATCTAATTTAAAATATCTTAGGTAATAGTACATTGCTTGCTCATGCATTGGTTTTAGGCCATCAGGTACCCTTTTCCATGTTTGACTAAACCTAATATTGAAATCAACTATCTCTTTTTGTGGGTGTTTATGCATAATAGTAAACTGAGTGAGCAAGAAGAAAGTATCAACTTTCTCATTGAATGCTTCTACCATTTTACCAGCTAGTTATGCCCATATAGTGATGGTTTGATATGGGATAGTTCTATACCAGTATAACATTTTTCCTCTCAAGGATATAATTAGTAATTTCACCATGATATTCTTCTATGTGATAGTATGAATTGCTACCAATGTCATCATACATGGATAATGCCTTCAAATTTGCTTGGGAAATAGGATTCTGAACTACTATATTTAGGGGACCCACATTATTCCATGTAGGATAGGGTTGGACATTCTATTTTTTATTGGCAGTCATTATAACTACTTTGTTGATTGAAGTTGTATGTGCAATATTAGCTATGTTAGAAGATTCACTGGTAGTTGTACTAGGAGGGATTACAAGGGGAGGGTTCACTGCATTTTTTGACCCAATAGTAATGGTAGAGGAGGAGTTTGATCTAGAATATAAAATAGGGTTTACTCTGAGGCTACCAAGGTGCAATTCTAGGAACTCAATGGGTTCTTCTAAATTTTTAGCTTTTGATATGGTTCTCATGTATTTCAATACTTAACTAGAAACTAGATAAGAATATTTTCTAGATTTGATCTTTAAAATGGATTCACCAAGTGATTTTGTTTTAAACAGAACAAATGCAGACACAAAATATTTAATCTACTTATGTAGTGGGATTTGGTACCATCGGATGTGCCAAAATACATTGGTCCAAAATCTTCCTATGGTTGGTTATTGTGCCCAAGACATGGCCAAAATTGAATGAATGGTCATACTACAAGGTTTAATTCATTCAATCTCTAGAGAAGGTTGGTTCCTTTAGGAATTTCTAACTAGCTTAAAAGTAGTTGGGGGGAAGAAAAAAGTTTTGGAAAGGAATGTAAATGTAGCTGAAGCTAGAACTTGATATGGTGTAGATTAAGCAACAATAAGATATTAACATAACCATGAAAGGGAACCACTACCAGGATCTCTAAACAGAAAAAACCAATTATTTATCATACACATAACACAGTTAATCAATATTTAACTTCATATATTACAAGTTCTAGGACTACAAAATAAACATGAACAAGAATTCATAAATAAGATTTGATATCACACATATTTACTCAGCTAAATAAGAAACATCCATCCATTCATACATACTTGTATTGCAAGATAGTTGAACCATATTTTAAACAAATATATTTATAGTATTTGCTCCTTCCAAAAGTTAAGTCCATACAACTTGTAAATGCCTAAGAGTCAAGATTTTAAAAAGAGACCGATACTCTTATTTATAATCCCTTGGTGGTTCAATATTTCAAAATACAAAAATATTTTATTTAAAAATTGTTGCAACAATAAGGCAGGTGGCCAATCTAGTACAAATACTCTACATTGTCATTGGTCTAGAGACAAACAGAGGACTGAATCTCTAATTGCAATATGATTGTTCCATGTGCATCGATGGGTAGTGGAGGTGTTCTAGAACTTTTATTCATACTTATTTACTCTGGTGTGTCTATCTCCATTGATCTATCAATGGCCATATTGAACTAAAAATGTCACCATCCTTGCTATGTCTAGTAGTGGTCGAGCAACTGAATTATGACTTGTCGTGGATCTATGATACTTTCCTATGTTTGAACCTCCCCAATCTTAGTTTCCTATGAAAACTTGACTGGTCATAGAACTTTGATGCTTTTCAATTCTTGGATCTTTTCTTGCTCTTCGCTAGTAGAAACCTGACATGTTGTGGAACCATGATGCTTTTCAGTTCTTGACCCTTTTCTTTCTCTTCATTGGTGGAAACCTAACATATCATGAAATTGTGATACTTTTTGGTTATCAGTCCTTTTCATGCTCTTTTATAGAAGAAACCTAACATGTCATGGAATCATGACACTTTTCGGCTCTCGACCATTTTCTTCTCTTCGCTAGTGGAAACCTGACATGTTGCATAATTGTGATACTTTTCAAAACTTCAAAATTTTAGAGTTTATCATCGACTTATTTATCCTAATGTAGTCTTCTTGACCTACACTACCCAGGTGGAATTTTTAATGGGAAAGATAATATGCGCATCTAAGATATTTTGAAATTCCTTCTAAATAAAGGGTTCTAATAATGGATTAACATGCCTTTGTTTATGTCTAAATGGCTTTGTTTCTAGTTTTAAAGGGATAGTATGAGTTATAACTTTTTGATTATATTTTTTTAGATCGTCATATCTCCAAGCTATGACATCTCTATAATATTTATGAGCTTGTATAATTCCTTTTATTTCATGACTAGTGCAAGCTTTTCCTATTAAAATATTATGAGGATTTTCACTAGTCCCTATATTTTTTGTATCATATTCTTTATCTTGAAATAGATATTTGCTATATTTATTATTTTCATAGTCTATGTCAAAAATTATTTCTAGAGAAACCATACCTTTGGGTATTGTTTTTATTTTCAATGTTACTTCATTGTATGCATCAACTTCATCTAGGATTAAGTCATCTTCATATATTACCTAGTTTTCAAAAAAATTAGAATTAGTCACAAAATCTTGCATATGTTTACCATTTTTAGAATCTCAACAATTATGTATGTTACCTAGAATGGATGGGTAGGCTACTAATTCAAATAAAAATTTATTAAGACTTTTTTTAACAATGGGTTTCAGTGTACTTACTACCACTACCAAGTAATTTGCAATTCTAGAAATGAGTTTAATGTTAAAATAATGTAATTCATTTATTCAATATCTTACTCTATTCCTATAATGGATTGACCTTTTACCATAGTTGATGCGGGGGCCTATCTTGTGGAGGGCATAACTTCTAATATGATTGTTATATTAGCTTCAGATTTTATGATGAGCTAGATATTGAGGTGGACAATGACATGACTACATCTCATAAAGATCTAGATCACCATTTCTAGGCCTTTCTACGATTTTTTTGGGCCCTAATTCATTCATCTAGTGCCCTAAAAATAGAACTTAGTGTTTTTTTTAGAAGTGGAAGTTTTAAAATTTTTATTGGTATTACTATAAATAATTTCATTTGTCTTATTATAGTCTATAATGATTTCTTTAAGTCTACATTCTCTTTCTATTCTAATATTGTTTACAACTCCTCCTCAAGGCAACCACATGTGAGAGAAATTCGTGGCTATATATCCTTTTAGATTTATAGACCAGTCCCTAATTAATAGCATTTCATATCCATCTAGGATATCTACTACTTGAATATCTATATATCATTTTATTCTAGGTTTTAGTGCTAATTGTATATAAATATTCTTGAGTACACCAACCATGCTAACTTCTATATTTTCCAGTTGAATTACTACTCAATTGGAAGGAACAAGATTCAAACCCATTTTTTTGCAAACAACATGTGATATGATGTTACCTAAGGTTCCTATGTCAACAAGATAATTATACAAATTATTACCTGCAATTATAATAGTCAAGAGGAAAGGAGGGGCTTCTCCTTTGTATTTTCATAATACAAATTAGGTATCCATGGTTTTATTGGATTCAATTTTATTTTTATCATAAAATACTTTAATTAAAAGTTCTTACTGGTCAGTTAACTAGGCAACTTCAAACAAAGATATGTTTACTTTTATTTTTTCAAGTCTTCCACAATATTATATGTAGATTTATTCTATTCTAGACCTTTATGTGGTTGTGGTTGGACATTAGCCTTAGATGGATTGGTATTATTGTTATCTTATGCATCAATAGGAATATAAGTATCATTATGTAGAGTAGAGGAAGTAATTGGTGTCTTACCTTTTATTTATTTTCTTGAATTGCTTGTAGGCTTGCACTTCTTCTTCTAAAGAACCATCATATCCTTATTCATCTTCTTCTGATAATTTAACATTTTCTACTACTAAGGTTATTCCATTACTAGTGCTAGCTTGGTTTGTATTATATTCATTAGGTACTATTTCCATCTTTTCCATTTCTTTTTGAACTATATATAAAGTTTTTTGAACTCAGGATAGTCATCTTCAGTATGTTGTGTAGTGGAAGACACTCTAGACCAATTGTTTAAGTTTGAATATGAAATATTGAATATGGTATTAGATGGATTCTAACTGGTAATGGGGTTTTGTACTCCATTATTTGTATGTGTATTCCACTGGTAGTTGACTCTCTAGAAATTAAAGTTTCTATTATGAGGTAGATTATTGGTAGGTGGATTCTGAGGTGCTTGTTTCTACAATTGAATAATATCACTACTAAGTTTCTATACTTATCTTTGTAAACTATCTAATTGTGAGTTGATATTATTACTTTATCCTACAATAGTTTGATTTGTTGTGTTATTTACAAATGCAGTGGGGTTCAAGAAAGCCAATATATTTTGATTTTGAGTAGTATTTAGAAATGTTGGGGTAATTTGGTTTTGAAATGTAGGTATAGCTATATTTGCATTGGTATTTAGAAAGGCTAGGATATTTTGATTAAGATTAACATTCAAAAGTATTGGTATATTCTAAGTAGGGTAGTATTCAAAAATGTAGGTGTATTCTATACATTACTTCCAACATTCTTATTAGTATTAAATTGGTTATCTAAGTATGTTGGAGTAATAGGATGGATAAGAGTGGTAATAACATTATATGGATGATTAAAATTGGTATATGGTAGAACACTAATCATGGGAAGCTATTGTGTAAGGGATTGATTAAACATTGACACTTGATTGAATGCACTTGGTTGTCCTAGTAAAGGTAATTGACCAATTCAAAAATATTGAGGTATTAACTATTGTTCTATAGTTAAGGCTTCATTGTATGGCATGGGTAGAGTGGTTATATGATATGATTTCCTTATAAACATGGATGGAAGAGGGTCTAAAGCTCTAAAATACATGTGTATGGATATGTCATCATTAAGTGTATAGGGTGGAGTCATCCGATTATAAATCTTATAAAATATAGTATTGAATAGCCTTAGAAGCTCATTAGGATCCCTTATGGCTACTAAAAACTGATGATATATGATAGCAAGGTCTATGTGTAATCTGAATTGACTAATACGTGCTATTTCTAGATTACCCCAATAAATGATAGCATTTTTAGGTAGACTAATGTATTAATCATACATTAGTGCATCCAAGGTGAGGGAAAATATTCTATAGGTAATATCTTCATGTTCAACCTACAATCAAATTAAAGCATCCTTATAAGCTTGTATGTGCTCTTCAGTTATTCTAGTCCTGTCATGTCTATACCTAGGCAAATATATTTCAACATTATTAGGTATATCATGGGATAGTATAAGTATATTCAGTGGACTACTGCCACCTAACCAAGATTAAAATATTGCCATTGGTGTACTTAATGGAGTGACAAATGGATCAATATATAGTATGATAGGTTGGGTGAGGTATTAATAGGAGGAAGAGTGTTTGACTAACCTTAACTATTTTTGGGTATTTTATGATGAGGATACTATGAAACTCAGTATCATATTCAAAGGCCTTATACCTAGTGATAATAACACTAGGTTTTAGTTTTAACAATCAAGCAATATGGTGCATGAGAAAGTATAACCATGAAAATTCAACAAAGAAATCAAGAGTTAAACTCAAAAATTAGGTAATTTTTAATAATTAAACCATAAGCATTGGATTATTTCAAATCTTAGAGCATATGTGAATTAAATATTATAGGATTGAATTATTAAATTGTTTAGACTTGCACCAACAATGAATTCAAGAGTTTAGGACATAGTTATTAAGTTATGTAGAACTATATTAATATAGAATTATTATTTTAGGCCCTCCTTCTAGAACAATTTCCTATTAAGTGATACATTAACCCAATTGCCTACACACACCAATGATTACAACAAAAATCATCCTCTCTTGAAAGGAAATATTTCTCCCCCAAGGTTTGGATGATAGGATATGTTATTATCAAGTGTTAAATGAAAAGAATAAAAAGGGAAGATAGATGGGTAACTTAGGGTTAAATGTAATTGTTACAAGGGTGAGGGTTTAATTTATTATCTAGGCATAATTCACCTTAATAACCAAGTCAATTATCATATATCTATATTAATTATCATTAGACTCAAAGAAAATTATATATGAAATAAATATTCTAGGCTTGTTGCCTTAAAATTTTTCAACTATATCATTCATTACATCATAATCATGATCATTTTAGCATATAGCAATGATTATTCTAAAACTTATATAAATATATCACATAAAAAAATCTTTAGAGTCTAAAATGCATCTAATATGCTCCTAATCTAAGCAAGTTAAAAAAAAAAATCAATAGGAAAGGGCTAGAGAAAGAGATAAAACAAGCTATTGCATCATTGAAGGCTTATGTTGAATATGTTGATGCAATAATTTTGAAATCAACCAGCCTTATCCTGACCAATATTCAAATAATTTTAGACCAATATGGTCTTATCTCTAAAGGAGAAAAATATAATACACTAAAATTGACTCAAATGTAATCACCATCATCATGCGTAGATTACACCAAGAATTTTAATGTCTTGCATTGATAAGGATATTCAATCATTACATATCAAACTCACTAGCATTATATGATTGCCAAGATAATTCTCCAAGTACAATGACAAGGTTTAGACATCCACAAACTATAAAATAAGAAAGAAATTCTTAGAATATCTAATGTTAATAGTGGATTCTAACCCTTTGAAATGGGGTCTCAATGGCTATTTATAGCCTTACAAAAACAAAATTTTGTGCTTTATAGTTGTATTTAAGTGCTTTACAATTGTACGAATGAGTTGTATGTCATTTCCTAGATAGATTATGTGTTGTCTTGAGGTTTTTATTGATCTTGATCTTCAATTCCATCCATAGATCCTTTTAACTACTTTAGTAGCATCTCTTTAAAGCTAAATGGGTTGAGTTATGCACCAGGTGATCAGAATTGAGTCTGGGTTGATTGTATCCTTTTCTAGATCTCTCGGTCTTCATCTTCAACTTTCATTATTGCCTATAAATCAAGACGAAAAAGCATTAATTATTTCAAATTTAATTTGGCAAAAAATTATCTTTTGCAATGGTTCATTGATTTTTTTTAAATATTTAAGTCATTTTTTTGTTCTCAATTTTATCTTTTAATTTGTTGTATTAATATACTTTAGCATTTTAGATTAAAACATCAAATATTTTTCCAAGATGTACTTCTATTGGTTGATTAAATTTGTTAATTAAATTTTATAATATTTAATCTCTTAAGAAAAATGAATAGCCTGCATTTATCCATATTTTTCATCTATAAATCTGATTCATTGGTTAAAATAAAAATTAATTGATTAACGGTTAGGAAACATTAAATAAGTTTTCCATTTTTTTATTTAAATTTATGTCTATGAAATTAAATCTAAATCTCATGTTCAAGGTTTAAAGATTATGGTTCAGGCAGATAAATTTATTAAATCGATTCACCTTTCACTTTAATCCCATATGAATTATTAAGTCCAATGCTTACGATTTCTTAGTCAAATTAAAGTCTAAGGTTATTTTATTTCGTATTTTTAATAAGGGTTAAGGTCCATTTTATTGAAGTACACCAAGTTACGGTTATGTTATCGTGGCCTAAAATTCTCTTTCCCGCTGAATTTATTCTCTTGTAACATTAGTTTTAATGCTTAAAGCTCGTCATTTTATTTTGCTTAATTAAAATTCTCAAAGTCTTAAATTTCAATTCCAAAAATTAGGTCAATGCTAAGGTTTAGGGTTAAAATATTTTAATTAATCAAAACACCCAAATATTAAAACTAAGGTTTCTTAAAAAAAACATCCAAATATTAAACCAATTTTAATTAATCAAAACACCCAAATATTAAACCTAAGGTTTCATTAAAAAAAAAAAGGTATGGCTCAAATTATTCAATACTAATGTTTGTCATTTAAATTTGACTAAATTCCAAGGTCATATATCGTAAATTTATTGAAAATTAATTTAAAAACTGCTTAATGTAATATTCTAAAATTTGGGTGGTCCATATTGTGTCAAATATGAGGAGCGAACACTTTTGATTGGATGAAGAAATGAGTGGAGCAGAATGCATCGAGAGATTTTAAAGGATGGTTTCCTATCCGAGGAGAAATGAGTGGAGTAGAATACATCAGGAGAGTTTGAGCGATAACTTCCTATTGGAGGAGGAAATAAATGACTCAAAATGAAGTAGAGAAATTCAAGTGCTTGAATCCCATTGGTCAAAGAAATGGATGATGTAGAGTGATGCGAAGAAATATGAGTTCTTTAATTTGATTGGTTTGAAATTGGATGGCTTGCAATTATCCATGCTTCTTGCCTTCATATCTGGGTCATTTATTAAATTCAAAATATATCAAAGAATGAATCCTTAAAATTTATCCTCTTTTGCTTAATTGCATGATATTATTAAATCAATGCTAAGGTTTCCATTTTAATTTTATACTAAAAATATTAGGTCTAATGTATGAGGTTCCTACTATCCATTAAGGTCCATGTTTTTTTTAACTGATTAAATGCCCTCCAAATGTTTCCTTCACAAACTTATGTGGTGCAAAACACTCCAAAATAATTCAAGTGAATGCATCATATTGGTGGAAAAATGGATGGATTTGGATGAGTGACTACAATTAGTTGTAGAAACAAGCAACCAAGAATGAGTCAGATAAATTAGAGCACCAAAGCCTTGTTGGACCAAAATGATTCAGGTGAATTACAATGCTAAAACATGATTAGTGATAAGAATTGGTGGTTAGGGTTTGTTCATGCAAAATGAACCTTAAAAAAAATTTAAAGAAAAATAATTGATTGCATTAAACCTAATCACATTAAACCTTAGTAAAAATAAGAGGATGCATATTCTCACTAATAATCCTAGACAGGACATGACTAAAGGGGCTTAAACCTTATGATTATTAGTAATTAAGAATTAGCATGGAGATTAATTTTCATGGTAAAGCATCTAACATCATTATTTTCAAATATGAGTAGTTTTTTAAATTAATTTATTTATCTTTTATTATTTTTATTATTTTTATTTTACACCAAATTTAAGAGAATTTTAGCGTTAGAAGATATGAAAACTTAGTGATTTAGTCAGTAAAAAAATGACTGAACGCAACAACAAAAGCATTTAATTTTTTTATCAAATCCATTTAAATGAGACCAATGCAATTGAAATTCGAGTCTATAGAATATTTAATGTAAATCAATGCAATAGAAGTTCAAGTCTTTACAAAATATTCAATGCAAACAAGTTTAAAATCTTGATGTAAGCACATTTTGATTAACATAAAAAAAAAAAACTAGTTGGGTCCCCAATTGGGGTGGGTTGTGCAATGGCAACAACACAATTCTAAAAGGGTTATAAAATAATTTGGGCTTGAAGAGGCATCTCATTATGTGTTGTAGGTTTTCCCATTCATTGGAATTGATCACAATGGAAGACATACTTCTTCACATCCTTGTGAAGTGAAGGCCAATAGTATCCCAATTATAGAATATTTTATTTAGTTCATTTCATAGAATAATTACCCCAAAGGGTTCATTGTGACATGTATGGAGGATATTATAAACTTCATACTTCCTTACACATCTCCACAAAATAGTATCAGGTCTATATTTAAATAGTCATCCTTTTTTCCACTGTAAGGATAGACTTTGTCAAACTAGATGGCATCTCTCATTGAGCGTAAGATGGGAAGGAATATTCTTGGTTACTTGGTAGTTAGCAATATCTACGAACCATGGAGAATGTATAGATATTGAAAAAAATTTGTCATGGAAGGAATCATTTATTGGTTCTTGTTCTCTAATAGTATTTAATCTAGATAGGAAATAAACAACTATATTTTCCCTACCATATCTATCTATGATATTAATGTCAAATTTATAAAGTAATAAATTCCATCTAACAACCCATCCACTTACCATAATTTTATTCATAAAATATTTGATTATAGAGTGGTCTATATGGATATACATAGAGTAACCTATAATATAGTGATGAAATTTAGTAATGGGATATACTACAAATTGAAATTACCTTTCAGTTATGGTGTAGTTCATTTAAACATCCTTTAAATTTTAACTAATATATTAAATAGCATAGTTTCTCCCATTTTCTTGATCTTGTTGGGTAAGAACTGCACCAATTGTAGTGTTGGAAGCATCTATGTGTATATGAAATAGGATCTTCCAATAATATCCTCTTGGTGCAATTGAAATGATCAACTTTTCTTTGATAGCCTCAAAGGTTGCTTGCAATTGTGGGGTGCATTTGAATTCAACTTAGAAGCATGAATAATTGAGCTAGAAGTTTATTAATATTTTCAATAAAGAGCCTATAGTAACCAACATATCCCAAGAAGATTCTAATACCCTTTTGAGTATTAAGTAAGGATAAATGATTGTGAATTCTACCTTCTTGGTATCTACTTTCATTCCTACTACCAAGATATAATATCCCAATACATCATCATTAAACACTTTTTATTGCTTAAGGATAGGTTATGAGCTTCACATCATGTAAGAACCCAATCTAGATTATGGATGACCTCGTAAAAGGTTTCTTTGTAAACTGTGAAGTCATCTATGTACACCTCGATGCATTCATTGGTACGATCTATAAAAATAGAAAGGACTACTTACTAGAATATTGTGGGAGCATAGGATAATCCAAAAGGTAAAAATCTATAGGTGAATGTTCCCCAAGGTCATGTGAAAGTAGTTTTATATATATCCGTAAGTACCTCTTGTATTTGGTTGTACCCACTAAAACCATCCAAAAAAAAGTACTTTTTAAATAGGGTATTGAGTACTTGATCTATAAATGGTAGTGGAAATTATCTTTTTGAGTGGATTTGTTAAGTTCCCTATATTCTATGCACAATCACAGTTTTCCATTCTTCTTAGAAACAATGACCAATGGTGAGACCCATTGGCTATCAAAAATTGGATAAATAAATCCTACATCTAACAACTTCTAAATTTCTATTTCACCATATCCCTTAAAGTATGACTTATCCTCCTTTGGATCTATCACATTGGTTTTTTCCTAATTGTATAAAATACAATGAGTGCATATGTCGAGATGTATCCCCTTCATATCACTATAGTCCCATGCAAAAGCATTCACATGACATCTTAATACATTAAATAATTTAGCCTCTTCTACTTAAAAAAACCAAATATTAATGTTAATAGATTTTCTTAGATATAGCTCAATATATTTTGTTCCCAACATCATCAAATTAACTCCTCTGCTTATCAATGCATTTAATGGATAATTATGTGGTAGAGGGGAATGAATAACTTAGGTATTTTCATTAAAGTTAATCCCTATAAGAGTGAGGTTTTCTAAGGGACACTTGAAGGACATAAGGAGGTGCCTTTATTATCTATGTAGTAATGTGAATGGAATTTATTGTAGCAATATAGGTGATAAAGGCTTCACAATTTCTTCTTCAACCTTCCACAAAAACCTATTATCTATAGTCCCTCCATATGAGCAAGGATCACTCGTAGAATCTCTTAAAATGGTTTCATATTCAAAGAGGGATTCTTCCCATGGGTCCAATTATTCAATGTGCTCTTTTATGGTCACCATCACCAATTTAGCAAGATTGTTTAATCCCTAGGTTCATCCACCCATATATTTCTATAGAAATACATAGAAGGATAGAAAAAGTGGGGTGTATATCTATCAAAAACAATATATTCATGGTTTCAATTGTCATAACATTAATTTATGCTTCTAAGTCAAATAGCGTGTTAGTTACCCTTATTGTACCAATAAAAATGGTTATCATTGGGTTTTTGGGATCTCCACATTTTAGTGGAATGAGATTTTCTACTAAGAGGTCAGCTAGTTTTCCATCTACTTGTATGGTTTTGGAATAATTTTTCTCTTTCTCCCTGATTCTTTATGCACATTTCCTAGATAACTTGATTAAATATTGGTGTATATTTAATGGGTTGCAACAAAGGGATTGTTGTGTTTTAGTGTTTTAATTCTTCCAATAGAATGGATCCCTTTGAATTTTCCTTTTTAGATTCTAATATCTCAAGGTATGGTGCTATTTGAGTTTCGATAGGTATGATATTTGTGTTCTATAAGTATGGACTTAGGTTTTAATGAATTCAATTGCTCTTCATCCTATAATTCTTCTATATTGGGAGATTTTAGATATCACAAAACCTTCCCTAAGCAACATTTCACATTATTGTAGTCAATGGCATTAATATTGACTGTGTCACTATCTTCTATATTATATATGAGAGTTCCCTATCCATTGTTAATTGGATTAGCCATGGGTTGGGATAGTAATGGAGGTTGTTAGGGCAAACATATAATTTAGTGATGAAATGTAGTTAAGAGCTTTAACTTCCAAAAATGTTAATCATAGAATCAAAATTTTAGGATCACAATTTGCTCATGACTATGTGGATAAATTATAGAAAAATATAGTAAATTGGGAATATGTGGTTTAGAAAAATTCTACACAAATAGCTAATTATGAATATAATGAAAATACAATCATATTAGATGTAGCATAGTTTCCTAGCAACAATTTGTTTCTCGATAACAATGCCAAAAAGTGATGGGTGTCCTTATTACCACATATTACTAAGATAATTTTTAAATTTATGATTTATGAAACTAGGGTTGGTGTCCTATGGAAAATATGCACTACGAATTATCTAATTTAGGTTGTATTTTGGAGTTCTAAACTACTATAATTTAGAAATTACAATTAAATATCAAACTATAGCTAAAAATAAGAAGTTTTAAGCTAACAAACACACTTGCAATAAATGAAAAAATTGTAGTAGAATAGTAGATTATATTATAGGAAGTAAATCTGAAATTAACGTAGCTATTTATCTCATTTTATTTTCTTTTTCTAGGAAATAAACGATGCCCTAAATAGTTGCTATGAATGCATGAAAATTACAATAAAATCTAATCTTGGAATGGAGCAAAATAAAACATAAATGAAAGAATCTTCTACTTTGTTTAGGAGTGTGCCCTTGATCATAGAAACATGGAAGGAAATTTGTCTCACTTTATATCATAGATAAAAAACACAAAAATATATTTATAATAAAATTTTATTACATACTGATTACAAAAGATGGCTTTTACAAGTTACAACATAAATAACAACATAATAGTATTATTCATCTCTATTTTTTTATGTCTTAGGATATTAATCTATATATAAGGTATAGGATGAGGCCATCTCATACCTATACTATTGAATGGTTATAATAGTAGAATATTTAGCAAATAGCTCTATTCCTAATCAGTAGGTGAAGACAAAATGAAAGTTACACTAGGCAATTTGAATTAGCAAACAACATTAGTGCATCTTACCCACCAATTTCGAATGATTTATAAATAAAGAAAATATATAAAAATAGTTTCTAACTTCTACACACAAAATCTGGTGGTTTTCATCTTCTTAGTTTTCTACCATCTGTGATGTAAAACGAACAATAATTAGATTAGGAAAATAATCAATCCGAACATTAGGAAATTCAATTAACGTCAAAGTATAAATAGGTTACAAAATAGACTATTTAACAACTTAGTTGTAGAAGCGCTAACGTCGTTCAATAATAGAATATGCTAACAAACTAACTAAATATTATAAGATATTTAGGTATTAACCATAGTAACTAGAAAGTAATTCGTAGCATAGTAACTATCTCCTATGGTAAAAAAGTAAATGTAATAACCTATGTAGTATAATGCAATATACTACCTATTTTACCTAATGGAGTAAAGGGTAAATATCCCAAAGAATGGAATATTACTCTAACATCCCCCCTTATTACATTATTTGGGTAATGTATATAACTTTCCCAATATAATGAAAAAAAATGTCGATCTATTGGTTCTTGCTCTGTCACAATGCTCTGGCTACTCCTAAGCAAAAAAATGGGTCATTCCTCACTTTCTCTTCACATTAAAAAATATCCTTATTGTAATCTTGTCATCCAACCAAATTGCATGGGTAACCAACCACTACAATCGCTAGGTGTAGTAGAATAGATCACTTCATACGAGGTTCATTCATTTACAATATGAGTTTGCAAAATATAAGGTAGCTAAGGTGTCGGTCATTGCCAAAAATGCACCCTTATAAGTTCCCCCCTTCTTGTTACAAGAGTGTTGTGAAGGATTTTACAAATATTGCCTCCTAGGCAATTTTACACCACAAAAATTCCTTCCTTTTGTTACAAGTACTTCAAACATTGAGAGTTTGTTGTTTATGAAGCCTAAAAGAGGTACAATGACCCCTTATTGCAAGTACTTCAAACAAAAACTTATGCTATTTATGAAGCCTAAAAAAGAGAGATAGGAAATGATGTTTTGCTCAAGGTGACAAATGTGTTTTCCCTCTACAATACTGTCTTAGAAATAAGCACTCTATGTGATTTTTCTAAACTAGAATCATAATCGAAACTAGACACTTCACTAGCAATATGGCCTTTGTTTTGCTTTTGTGTTGTGCCTTTGTCTTTCTTATTTTGTTTATTTTTGAACCAACATTGATTGGTATCATGGTTGTCTTTTTTACAATATGAGCGAAACCTCTTTTGAGATTGCTTTCCCTTACATTTTGAGGATGATCTTCCATTTTTAAAGTTTCCCTTATCTTTATTACCTTTATAGTTTGAATAAATTGTATTGTTTGACACTTTATCATTTTGGAGTTGATTTGCTTCCTCAGTTTGAAGCAAGTTGACTAACTCCACAAAGGTGATAACTCTATGTGAAACATTAAGGTATGTAATAAATATTTTGTAGAATTTGGGTAGAGCTCTCAAAATTACTGAAATCAAAATGGTGTCTTCTACAGTGGACCTTAAAGCATTAAGCTTAGATTTCAGATCTGCCACCCTATAGAGGAATAGTTCTATCGATTCACCTAACTTCATATGGAGTGTATGAAGTTGTGTTTGAAGGTTTAGAATAGTTGATTGATTCTTGCATTCAAAAATAGTAATAAGAGCATTCCATGCATCTTTACTAGTTTTGGCTTCACTTATTTGAGGCTGGATCTCATCAGTAGTTGCAAGGAGTATCAACATGAGAATATGATTGTTCTTTTTGTCCCATGCTTTTTGATCTACTCCTGGTGATGCGGGTCTTGTTTCAGTGCCATCAACTAAATCCCACATGTCCTCTACAATAAAGATGGCTTTCATCTTAGTTTTCCATGCTGAATAGTTAGGACCCTTTAGCAATTGTGTATCACTTAAGTATTTATAGATAGTTGCCATGATGAAGGTCCTACAATTTGTACTAAGATGATCTTTCTTTCACTCTCAAGTGGTATTTAATGGCACCTTCCTGAAGACTCTCTTGAAGAGAGATAATCAGTTGGAGGAAATTAATCCAAATAAATAAGAGATGAAAGATAATTCACTCAAATAGATATTTAATGGCACCTACCTAAAAATATTCTTGAAAAAATATAATCAGTTTGAGGAATTTAAGCCAAACAAATAAGAGTGAATTAGGGGTTTTGGTTTTGGGAGAGAATATCAAGTGAAAATGGCTTTAAATCTGTGCAAGGATTTACACAAATTTGTGAAATTTTGAGGTATGGAGTGATCTTGATTCTATGACTTATAATTGCAAAAAAAAAAAAATGCAATAATCAAACAAGAATACCCTCAAATTTATTATCACTTAGGTGTCAGATGCAATTTAAAATGCATCTAATTTGCCAATGAAGGTGTCGAGTAAAATAAAAAATGCACCTTTTAATTTTTGCAACAAAATGTGGATTTGTGTTGTGCAAAAAAATGATATTTTTATATCTCCTACTTGTTTTACAATTTTGCAAAAGAAGTACAATGTTGTCTTCCCCATTTTATTTTGTAAAATTAATAATATGAGCACTCCTTTCAAGACAAGTCGACACACAACCTGCGTTTGAAAGGCTTCCAGACCAGTCGATACACAACTTTGGTTTTTGTCTTCAACAATTTAGCATTAGGAGCAAAATTGCTATTTTATGTTTTATGTCTCCTTTCTTGAAGGAGAGAACAAAAGAAAAGTTTTGAAGTTTTGTGAAAAATGAGATAACCTTTATGCTTCCTCAATAATGGCATGCTTTGTATTTTGCAATAGAATTTTGAGTTTCTATGTCTTATATCTCCAAAAATGAATGAAGAAAACTATAGAACTTCTGTGGAGGTTATTGCAAAAAAAAATATTGAAGCAGGTTTTTAAAATTTGTGAAAAAGAGGTTCCTATGTTTCTTTTGTCTCTAGATGAGAGAAAACACAATTTGATTTTTGGAACATTTGAGGCAAAATTTTTGTTTGGATTTCAAGTTCTCTAAGTTTGATAAAGCAGAAAAATATGTATTTAAGAGGAAATTTCTATAATTTAGGAAAAAAAATGGAAAAAAAATGGTCCAATTTGATTAAAAATTGAATATTTTAAGCCAATTTGAAAATAAATTATAAAACAAAACTTAAAAAAAAAAATTAATGCTTAAAAACTTTAGAAAATTTAAAATTTTAGAAATCAATTAAAAACCTTTGTATTTGGAGGCACTGGGAATTGATTTGGTGCCTTTGTTGTGCAAGGCGGAAACGCTAGCCAACCGAGCCACCAATCAGTTTGAAAAGGCTTCGATGTAGTTGCTATTTAAGGTGGCCATGACGGAGCATAGCCTTTGTGGGATTTATCCCACATGCATCCCAAAATGGGATGCAGAGGCTTTATAAGCCATGACACGCCCCATATACATCGATTGCCTACAGGTAATCAATGAGTCTCACCTGCCCTTTTAGATGTCACCACGTGGCACCAAGGGTGGGCCCAGTCGAGTCCAAGTCACATATTATAATCCTGTGGCTGTCCTCCACGTGTCGAGTTTGAGTTAGTCATGTCGTCTAATGGATGTCTGCCACGTGTTGAGTCTGAGTCAGTAGTCTAGGTCATGCCTCAAGGTACGTGCAATCTAGAGATCGTTAGATGTCACCACTTGTTTCATCATGATTGGTCAATTTTAGGTATTGAAGAGCCTCCTACCCTCTCAGATCCTAAGGTTTTCAAGGATTGGAGGGCTGCCTACCCTCTCGAATCTCGAGGTGGTCAGGGATCGAAGGGTGCTCCTACCCTCTCAGATCTCGATCAGGTCTAGATCATCGCATCCAACTGGGAGGGAAGGGCTCGCCTGCCCTCTCGGATCTCCCAGCTTGCAGGGGCCCATGTCCATGTGGGATCGAGAGGGTGCTCCTACCTTCCTGATGATCCCACATGTGACTGTGAGAGACAACAAATGCCGATCCCACGTGTGGTCGGTCGGAGGCTGGTCAGGTCAATACTATGGGTGGTCTATGGATGGCTAGTTAGCGCTATTCTGATTTGCCAAAAAATATCCATGGGATCATGGTTTACAAGCTTTTACCTATCATGCATGCGATCAGATCGTGATCAGCTCAGTGATCATGCCAGCCGATCGACCCCATAGTGGCTGGGCCCTGGCAGGTCAAATTGACCTATACAGCAATCTAGCCATTGGGCTCCCCTGTTGAGGTGGGTTTGATGACTACCAAATTACACCAACTCGTCCTCCGGGCAAAGCCAAAAAAATGGCTCTGATGCCAATGATGTAAAACAAAAAATAATTAGATTAGGAAAATAATCAATCCGAACATTAGGAAATTCAATTAACGTCAAAGTATAAATAGGTTACAAAATAGACTATTTAACAACTTAGTTGAAGAAGCGCTAATGTCGTTAAATAATAGAATATGCTAACAAACTAACTAAATATCATAATATATTTAGGTATTAACCATAGTAACTAGAAAGTAATTCGTAGCATAGTAACTATCTCCTAAGGTAGAAAAGTAAATGTAATAAACTATGTAATATAATGGAATATACTACCTATTTTACCTAGTGGAGTAAAGGGTAAATATCCCAAAGAATGGAATATTACTCTAACAATCTGGTAACAACATTCAATTATGACTATTATAGTTGGTTAAATGTTGTTGACTAGAATCAGTAAAATGTTTTTCTTTGTCCAAGTTGGTGTCTTATTGAATACCAACCAAGTAGACTCTTGTATGTAGTTCAAATTCATCTTCCAGGTATCACAATAACAATTCTAGCTATTGTTTTGTAACCACATGGCAATTTTAGTCAACTTAGGTCCAAGTGATAGATCCTAGTCTTATTAGGATTTGATATAGGATTGTTGTATCTTGTAAGTCCTTGTGTTGTCTAATGCCTAGTCAATAACAATTCTAGCTATTATTTTGTAACCACATGGCAATTTTTAGTCAACTTAGGTCCAAGTGATAGATCCTAGTCTTATTAGGCTTTGATATAGGATTGTTGTATCCTATAAGTCATTGTGTTGTCTAATGCCTAGTGAACAAGGTTTCCATTAAAAAATCCATTTGAATGTATTCTAATGCAAAGAGTGGGCCTAAATTATGATTTTAGTTCTACCAAAATCTTCTATTGCGATAAAAACTACAAAACCCTTCTTTCTGTTGCATCAACTTGACAAAATCTAGCATATTAGTCATTTTTTACCTATCTTAGCAAAACAACTACACTCTATCTATATAAGTGGATGCTTTCTTCTATTTATCCTATCAAACCACATTATTAATGTAATAACAAAAATAATACATATCCTATAGGTGCAAATAGATATTCAAATATTCTAAAAAATGTGGTATTATAATTCCTCGTCAAAGACTAAGGCCTAAGAACCCATGGTTAAGGCTAAATTTTAAAAGATAAAAAATACCACATATGGATATTGCAAAAGGGAGGGTAATACTATAAAGAATTGCTTACAAAGGCTACAAAATACTAATGCTAAATTATTTGTAATGGCCCCTCTTGATAGGACTTTCTTTGTTGTTTAATTTATGTACTTATGAGTTGATAAGTTATACCTTTGCATTCTAGATTTAGATAATACTATTCCTAGATTATGATAGAAGAATATGGTAGAACATTTAAACTTATCATGCATATTATTGACTTACATTTTAGGTAAGGATAGTTTTGGTAAGCACATTCATATTATTAATTTGGTTTTTAATTGAATTCAATATTGGATATTAATTTAAATAATTCTATAAATAAAATAAAATACAAATAATAATCTAAATATTATTAAATCATTAAAAGAATGAAAATTAGTAAATAAAGCACTTTTTATTAATATAATTCATAGTTGATGCATACCAAAATGTTGGCACCTTTAGAACCTCACACATACCCCCAAGTTGACGATGATGATAGGAAGCTATGTGGTGATTTGATTTACAAACCACCTATTCTCTTCCTTTTTCCTCCAAGCATCTTATAAATGATTATGATATACCAATATTAAAAGAGGGAGAAAAAATGAAGAAGAAGATTAGGAATATGGATAGTAAGTGCTGGAAGAAAGACCTAGCAAGTTGAAGAACTCCTACAGTAAGAAATCATCAGGTTCATTTTTACGAGTTATGTAATGCATTTTCCTTTCCACTTAAATATGTTTTTGTTTTCCTAGTTAGGTTGCAATCTAGAGACTCTTGTTAATGCCTTTTATATTAAGGAACTCATTCTTATCTAAAGTAACATTTCATTTATATATAGAAGAGCTATAACTAAATGGAGAAATTTTGTTAACACTGATAGGAAAGCTGATTATTCTAAGCATTTAAATTTTAAGAAAACTTGTCTCCCTAGGTCAATATATCTATATCTATATCTATATATGTATGTATTTAAAGCTACAAAAGATAAAATTGTTGATCTACAATATATTAGTAGCCTTTCCCTCGCACTGTTTGATTAAAGGGGATAATTTTAGCTATTACAAAGGTTAATACTAGTGGCATTATGAACTATTATTTGGGTGAGTTTTTTGTAAACTTCATCCTAATTTTTTCCCTCAATCCCATTGCTTGCAATATAATTTACTTTTTATTTGAATAAATTGGTTCTGAAGTTTCTAGGGGTAGGGTGTAGGTCGATATATAGATATATTATATATGTGTGTGTGTGTTTTATTTTTAAAATATTACCTACATTTTCACTAATGTATTATGAAACAAATGGATTTTGCTAGCTAAAAATGGATGTTTTGCATTCTTTCTTCTTCTTAAAATATTGGTTCATAAATTGTACTTGTAATAACCTAGATACCTCTTATTCCTTAAGGTTAACTTAAATTTGTGCATTGTTCCCAAAGTGCCAATGATGCTATAATAATATGAATTCATATATAATCTATCATTATTATAGTAGCAACATAATTCTTATTTTTTTGGTACAAAATAAATTGATTTATCTACCATACTACCAGTTATTAGACTATTGAAAATATATATCTTAGAAACATAAATATGCTTTTAATATATATATATATATATATATATATATATATATATATATATATATATTCGTGGTTACTTGATATGGATTGAAGAAACAATAGTCTCATATGTTCATTGAATTAATAGTCACAATGGTTTTTAACATGTGAGTGTTAAATACTCAAAAGAAACATAGCTATACAATTTGAGGTCTTTTTATTTTTTTTAAAAGGATAAAGTAGTTTAATGTTTGTTTCAATATTCAAATATGCATCCTATTAGTTTTAGAGGGTAAAGAAGTTGTTTTATAATTAATGAGACAAATTTTTCTAAGGAATTCATGTTATAAATTTGTACATGTTTTTTTCATGTAAAATAAATCCTGCATGGAGTGTGTTCTACCTACTCTTACATAATAGAAATTCATATCTATTCATGATCTGTCCTAATACCTATATCCAATAATGGTGGGAAAATTTAAAATATTATGGGAGAAATGTTGAGTTGAAGATGTTTACACTTCTACCATAATGTTTATTATCTTATATGAATGGAAATTATTGGAAATATATTGCAGAAGACGTGCCATATATAGATTATGTTAGAAATCCTAGAAATATTTTCAAGAAGAAATATTAATTTGTTGTTGTGAAAAGAAATAAATTTTCTTTATTATTTTACTGGTCAAGATTTATTCCCCAGTTAAATATGATATTCAAAGGAGGAGTTGGATTAAACATCTTTACAAATGTAATATTGTACTAAATGACTTGGTGTGTTAATAATATAAAGTGATTATTTTGTAAGCATACTAAATTTATAAGGTAGTGTAAGTGCCTTTGAGAGAAATATTAATATATGTAAGACCCTATTATTTATATGTTTAATTATTTAACTTGATATTGCAATATGGAAAGGAACATGTTTTAAATAAATAGATTATGGATGTGTCTATTTTAAAGTTGTCATGATTAAAATTATTTTTTGGGCAAGGACGCCACTTGCATTATCGGTGATGTGACCCGAGTTCAATCCCCATGGTGGATGTGTATAAGAAGTATTACTCAAAAAAAAAATTATTTTTTGAAAATATGCTTTAGTCCTTAAGGCTCTACTTTATCATGATAGGACAAGTTAAAATCCAATGTGATTACTTTAAAATTGTAAAATTAATATCATACAATGATAAATTTTGTTCTATTATGTTTATTGTATTCTTATTTTAATAATGATTAATGTTTTATTTAAATAAATTGAGTGTTTAGTATTATGATAAAGTTTTATGCTTGTTATCAAAGTTATATTTGGGTTATTTGGGATAAGGGAAAGAATTATTGTACTTTGAAGGAAAGGAAGCCTAACCACAAACTTTGTTAGGATAATTAAATATCTTAAATGAAGTTTGATTTTAAATTATTTCTCTTAGTGATGTGAAATATTATTTACTTCTAGAAGAATAATAGAAATTTTAAATTTATTAGATAGAGGGCGTATGTTTTATAATCGCCAATATTATTGACTATGGATGAATGTGCTTTGTTTTGAATAAAAGTGTATTTGAATATATTTAAAAGAGAGTTGATTTTTCTTCATTTAGGAGGTATTAAAGCACCTCAGTTCCATGATAGCTAAATTATTATGATTTAACAAGTTTATACACTCTATTTGAATAAGTCTTTAAAATAGGATCATTTAAAAAAATAAGCCATTACCCCAATACAAAAAGAAAGGTTAAATGATATATTTGGACTAAAGTTCTCTTAAGACTATATTATAAGAAATGAAGCACCTTAATGTTTAGCAAGGGTTATAGGTTGTGTTATGGGTTTAATTAGTCAAAAAATATATCTTTTTATAGAAGAAATCCATGTTAAGAATCCCTGGTTAAAGGGGAAATTAGTTTTGGATATATCACCATATTAGAAAATCATAGATTGTTACCTAGTCAAGGTTGAATTGTGAGAATATGATCAACTAAGAAATTCAAGATGTACCTAATCCTAGTTGTATTATAAGAAGGCATTCTCTAGGTAATTGTGAATGGCACACCATAGCAAGCAAGGACTAGGGTTGGAGGTGAGATGGGATGGTATGGGATATTCCACTAGATCATTTATAGAGTAGTATAGTGGTGGATCCTTGCATGAAGTTGCGAACAATGAATCCTAGAGAGAAGTTTTAGGAAAATACCATGATGAGTTGGTATTGGATAATCCATCGTAATATTCATAAACTTTGACAAGCATGACCATCGTCATTATTAGAGCATATCAATAATGGTCTTAATTATTTTCATGGTGCTAGAAATAATTCCATGAGATATGGAAATCAACTAATCACTAAGGCATTACACCATAAAAACCTTGCATGTTATCTCAACAGTGGGTTGGTATGGGATAACCCTCTACATCATTCACCATATATCAAAAAGAGTTATAGTTGGTTCCATGGGATATGGGAAATTAATCACTACATTATAAAATATATTACATAAATAATAACATTTTTGGGTAGGGGAAAAGGCAACTCCCTTTAAGTGTTATGGGTCTTAAAGGATAACTCCTATACCATGGTCAAATTTTCTCATGTAGAGCAATTGTATGAGAAAGTTGGGGAACCATTAATAGTGTCTTTTCTAATGAGTGAGATTAGAAAAGTGAACCCCAATATATTTTTATGGGAGTCGTCTACTCCTTTCCACTTGAGGGTCATATATAGGGGATAGGAACTCTAAAGTGGTTATTTATATGTTATACTAATAAAATATTAGGTAAAAAATCCCTCTTCATTATTTCAAGTTAGTCTGGTTGTTACATTCATGGAGCAAGGTGGATGTCTTTTTGTAATGACCCAAAATTTAAAACTAAGGTGAGGGATTCATAAACCCCTAACCAAATTTTAGATCAACTACTGTTTAACATCCCCTAAGTTTACTAAAGATCTACATATCACTAGATACCCTAACACAAGTTTATCTATGTAGGTTTATAATGTGTTACCATAAATAAGTTTATCCCTATCATCACTATTGATGATCTAAACTTATAACCTTCAATCAATCAAAGATATAATCCTATCACCATACCATACATAAGTCAATCTATGTAGGTATTATATATGTATTAAGAGTTAAGCTATCCATCTCGTCTTCACGATGAGCTATATTAACTCAAATGTAGACATTTCCTAAACTTAGTTATCATTCTCCCTAAGGGATATTAATCCCTTAGGTCTACTATGTTCACCCTAAGGGGTCTCAATCCCTTAGGTCACCCTCTAAGTTCACCCTAGAACTCATTACTTAAGTTTGTATTGTTTAGCAAGGAAAACAAGAATAAATCATATACTACAAGAAAAAACACAAAAAGAAAATATTTTTTTTAAACTAAGGCGAGGGATTCATAAATCCCTAACCGAATTTTAGATAAACTAATTTTTGACATACCCTATGTTTCCTGAAGAGCTACATCTTACTAGATACCCTAACACAAGTCCATCTATGTAGGTTTTTGATGCGTTACCGCAAATAAGTTTACCCCTCTCATCACTCTTGATGAGCTAAACTTATCACCTTCAGTCAATCTAAGGTATATTCCCATCACTATACCATGCATAAGTCAATTTGTATAGGCATTCTAAGTGTACTGCAAGTTAAGCTACCAATCTTGTCTTCGTAATGAGATATCTTATCTTAGATGTAGTGTTTCTCCAAACTTAGTTATCATTATCCCTAAGGGGTCTTAATCCCTTAGGTATACTATGTTCACCCTAAGGGGTCTCAACACATTATGTCACCCTTTAAATCTACCCTAGAACTCATTACTTAATTTTGTATTGTTTAGAAAGGAAAATAAGGATAAATAAGATACTAAATCTAACAAAAACATATTTCATAAAGCATGCAAAAGATACTAGAAAGGAGGCAATATTTAAATAAAATAAACATTAATTACAAGGAAATAAAATACAACATATATAAATCAAGAAATAATATAAAGGTACATCTTCCAGTAATTGAATAATTATTATGTATAAGTAAGTATGGTAAATTCTCCATACTCCTAAAGAATAATATATTACATCAATTTCATTAGGAAAATCTACCCACAATTCGTATCTATCTAAGCATAAGTAAATTAGTAAATATAGATATAAACTAATACATTGGTTCCAACCATCTCCTTGGTCCTCCTCAGCTTTCATCGATCATTTGAGGATAGTAGGGGATCACGGCACTCATGGGTCCATGAAAGACATTCTTCTAAATGCATTTACTTATTTCATTGCCAAATTACAACTATACAAATTAAATTGAAGTATCTACCCATCTATTGCATAGTTGATATCATAAGAACCATCATTTTTATTTTCCCTCTCATTATCCAATGAGAGTATTTCAACAAGTGCAATTAGATCACATAACCTACTTCAATCAATTCCCATTCAAACTTTATTCAACAAATTAAAGTCCCATACCTTTAATCTTTAAATAAGCTAGGTTTCTTTATTTCCATAAATTAAAATCATCCTACTTCAATTCATAAAATAAACCATTTTATTTACTTTCACTAAATAGTGTTCCATACCTCTAAATAATTAAAATAAAACATAATTTGTATACTTCCACTAAATAGAGTCCAATACCTCTAAATAAAAATAAAATAAAACATAATTCATTTACTTTCACTAAATAGATTCCCATGCCTCTAAAAAAAACATAATTCATTTACTTTCACTAAATAGAGTCCCATACCTCTAAATAATAAAAATAAAACAAAATTCCTTTACTTTCACTAAATAGAGTCCCATACCTCTAAATAATAAAAATAAAATATAATTCATTTACTTTCACTAAATAGAGTCCCATACCTCTAAATAATAATAAAAAAAAACATAATTAATTTACTTTCACTAAATATAGTCCTATACCTCTAAATAATAAAAATAATCCATAATTCATTTACTTTCACTAAATAGAGTCCCATACCTCTAAATAATAAAAATAAATCATAATTCATTTACTTTCACTAAATAGAGTTCCATATCTCTAAATAATAAAAATAAAATATAATATATTTTCTCTCACTAAATAGAGTCCCATACCTCTAAATAATAATAATAAAAAACACAATTCATTTACTTTCACTAAATAGAATCCCATACCTCTAAATAATAAAAATAAAATATAATTCATTTACTTTCACTAAATAGAGTGCCATACATCTAAATAATAAAAATAAATATTTCCTCTTACTTTAATTAGTTAATTTTTCCTAATTAATTAAAATAATACTTTTTAATTGATTCCTTTCCAATTAACTAAAATAATATTCTTTAATTAATTCTTTTCCAAACAACTAAAGCATCACTCTTCGATTAAACTTTTCCAAAAACTATAGCAATACTCTACTTCAAAGCCAAGAGGGTGGTCTCTCCAACAACCTAAGATTCCAACTCCATACAGGCACGTGGAAGGCCACAATACATAGAAGGTATAAGAGGGGGGTATACAATAGATGATGAACTCCCACAAACTTGGGTAGAAGATAGAGAAACCTAACTCACCACTGCCCATGTGGTACACAATTAAGTCTACCAATCGTGGCTCAACCCTCATAATAGTAGTCATCTAAGGAGATATAGGGTATTTATTTAACACCAAAGGATATAGCAAGAGGGGATTCACTCTCTAAACTATGGCAGAGGAGTTCCAACTAGGAATTAACAAAGCTATCTTGTAGGGGTTGCCATAGCGAAGTCCAATGATCCATGTACCTCATAGAAGCATTGGTCATGACTATCACCATGATAGTTTTTTACTAACCAACATGACATCATCAATGGTATGGTCAACCAAGAATAACAAGGAACAACACTACAAAATACGATCGGTCCATGACTAGCAATGACAACACTATCGAGCACAGTTAATCCATGACTAGCAATGATGACACTATCAAACACAGTTGGCCCATGATAAGCAATGATAACAGTATTGAGCATAGTCAACCCACGACTAGTAATGATTACACTATCAAGCATAGTCAGCCCATGACTAGAAACAATGATACTACCAAACACAATTAACCCGTGACTAGCAATGGTGACATTGCCTAACATAGTCGGTGCACAACAAGCAAACACCACCCCATAACGAGTCACTATTAGAATAACACAACACCCTTGCACATGGTTATAGATAGTGGTAGGGCCACCAACGATAAGGAGAATTTTTAATACCCCAACAATAGCACTATGAACACCTAAGGAGTTTGAACCAAATATTAGGCAAAGAGGAATAACAAAATCATTCTAACATGGTGTGCATAGACATCCAACAATTATGGTTTCATAGTAGGGTTAATAAGTTACTCCCAAACAAACAACTAGCAACTTGCTTGCTTAAACTTATTAAAAACAAGGATTTAAGTTTATCAAACCAACTTGAAATATTTTGAGAATAGATAAGTTATTTTCTTCTCGAGACCTGCCTTCATCCAATGTTCGCTTGTGGATTCCAATCCTTCAATATAAAATCTTTCAAAGGTTTTCTTTTTCCTTTGCTGAGTGAGGTGAATGAGACTAGTAAGAACAACCTTTCTTCTTCCTCCCTCTTCCTCCTTAAGGAATCAAGCTCTCCATTCGATGCTTCTCATCGTCCTCATTAATGCTCTTGTCTATCAGTATTAACTTCCATCTGATTGAAGAACACAAGCTTATACTGAGAGGGGGGGTGAACAGTCTAAGGCCGCTTTTTACTTTTTCCTTCAAATCAAATTTTAATCCAATATTATGCAGTGTACAAAAAATAGTATCAATGGCAGTAATTAAAGCAATGCACAAAATACCATTCACAAAAGAGACACAGCAATTTACATGGTTCACCCAAAGTGGGCTACTCCATGGATAAAAATTTTCTCTAAAAGTTATATCACAGTTCTTTGGGAAACCTTCCCAATTACAATGTTTATGAGCCTCTGCTCAAAGGAGATACCTTACCCTAACTCTGCTCTGGATGGTGATCCTCTAGAAGACCTTTGCCTCTTCTGCCCTTAGCAAGTGGAACTCTATCCACAGAAGACACCTATCTTCCCTGCTCTGGCTGGAGACCTCTATCCTCACTCTATCACCTTAAAGTTGGTCCTCAAATTTGCACCAAAACATAGTCCTTCGGTCTGGCACAAATGTCCTCTTCCTCTTTCTCTGGTCTGCACCAAACACAGTCCTTCGGTCTGGCACAAGTCTGTCCTCTTCCTCTTTCTTTTTTGTTACAGCCGCACTTGGTCAAAACCAACTTTTGCACTGGTCACACAAACACAATAGCACTCGATCAAATATCAACTTATGCACCTCTGTGCAAACATAGCAACACAGTCTTTGCACACTCTGCTTCTCAAAAATTGAATTTCTCCCCAGTACTCTATCTACGAATATCGCACTTCGAACGCACACTCCGATCGATTTGACTCGACTCACTCTCTTGCGCACAACAGACTTTACTTGTGCAAATTCGACACACACATTCGATTCATACAATCTCAAAATAGCCCTCCTTTTATAGCATAAATCACGATCAAAAATCTCAAACTACGTCGGTTGTTACTCTTCAACTACGTCGACTGCAAAACCCTTACACTACGTCGTCCCAGATTTAACTTTGTCGGCTCAAGGTTAACTCTATCCTTCAACCACCTTTGGTTTTGTAGCTTCTGGTGCAAAACTTCAACATGTCACGATATCGTGACATTTTTGCAACCATACACTACCTTATGGATTTTGTTTTGATATCGCAACACTTTTGCTTTTGTCTGCTTTGACAACGTCCTTATCATGAAATCATGACACTTTTGTCTTTTGCTGACGTCATCTTCACTCTTGTCATGAAAACGTGATGCTTTAGACTTCAATGCCTTCTTATCTGCTTTTGTTGCAAAATCGTGACATATCTGCTTCTGCTGACGTCATCTACAACTCTATCACAAAATCGTGACACTTTAGACTCCATTGCCTTCTTCTCTGCTTTTGTCGCAAAATTGTGACACATCTGCTTCTGCTGACATCATCTTCAACTCTGTCATGAAATCACGACCCTTATGACTTCATGGCCTTCTTCTCTGCTTGCACTAGCAAAAATGGAACATGTCACGAAATCGCAACACTTTCACTGCCATGAGTTTCTTTCTGCCTTACACCCGTGAAACTAGAACATGTCACAAAATCATGACACTTTTTTCTATAAATCCTTCCTCTCTACTTCTGTCATGAAATTGTGACACTTCTCCTATAGAAGACCTACTTCCAGTTTATGTCGTGAAATCATGACACTTTCTCCAACTAAATGCTGCCAACTCAACCTGTCACGAAATCACGACGCTTATCATTTTAGACTCTTTCCTTTACTGCACGTCGTAAAATCGTGACAGTTGTCACTTTGAGCTTTTCAGCATGTCACGAAATCATGACAGTTCTTACCTCAACATTTGTAGCATGTCGCAAAAATGTGATAGTCCTCACTTGGAACTTTACAACATGTCACAAAATCATGACAGTTCCTGAACAACTTTCTCTCTCTTTGATCTTGTCACAAAATCGTGACAGCTCACACTGCGGACTCTCTTTTGCAACATGTCACAAAATCGTGACACTTTTTTGTCCGTACAACCTCCTTTATAGAATGTCACGAAATCATGACACTTTTCTTTCTCTGCCTTCCTGCACTATCCGAGTCGCAAAAATGTGACATGTCACAAAATCGTGACACTTTCCATCTTGCTCTTCTTATCTGCCAACATGTCGTGAAATCATGATATTTTTGCCTACTTTGTCTCTGTCTTCCAGCATGTCACAAAATCATGACAGTTTTTCCAGAACTTTCTCTCTCCTCAAACATGTCATGAAATCACGATAGTTTTTTCAGCCGCATGCAAACTTTTTCTTACTTGTCTTTTTCTTGATCTTTTACAACTGGGCTACTCTGATCTTCTTGGAAAAATATTGTCCAAACTGAAACCTTCATAAAAACACATTCTTTGACATCAAATCAAATTGCTTCAAGAACTCTTTGACATCAATGACAACATCTACACTTAGAGCAAAGGTAATGTACCCAAGGTACCCAAAATTGCCAACAATCTCCCCCTTTGTCATTGATGGCAAACTTTTACTGAAACACATCTTTAAGAGCCAAAACTGAAACCAACTGATCCAACAACTGAGAATCTGTCTTTAAAGTTTTTGCTCCCCCTGACTTGAAGCTCTCTTCTTCACTCATATCTCCCCCTTACTCATATCTCTCTCCCTTTTTCATCAATGGCAAAGGGCCACATTTGGGGCTCGGGACTAAGAATGAGTTTCTTAGCTTAGTCCCTCCCCCACCTCCTGATGAGGTGTTTAAAATAAGGGTGGGAGTGAAACTCCCATTAGACACTCATCATCATCAGTGTCTACAATTTCCTTGTCGGGCCTTATCTTAATTTCTTTGTCTGTATTTTTGTTCCTGTCACTGTTCTGATCCTCGGACCTGTTCATACTACTATTCTTGTTTCTTTTATCATTTTTTTTCTTATCCATACCTTGATCCTTGGACCTGTTCATATCACTTTTCCTATTTTTGTTATCATTCCTGTTCTTATCCATGCCTTGATCCTTGGACTTGTTCATACTACTATTTCTGTTCCTATACCTCGAAAGATCAGCTCTACACTATCTAGCTGTGTGACCTTCATTGTTGCACTTATAACACGTAACAAAGTTATTTCTGTTCGGCATACCTCTTCTTTGAATCCGCCTGTTATGACTAACCGTGTTCCTGTGATTTGCCTTGCAAAAAATTGCCTTATGCCCAAACTGTTTACAAGAGTAGCAATACCCTTGAAATAAATTACGACCCCTAAAACTATCATTTATCTTCCTTACTTGAGTCATGCAATGCGAAGCCATGTGGCAAAACCTGTGACACGCAAAACATCTGCCATTAAACTTTCCTGTAAATGACCTTCTCGGTCTGGTAAACTTCTTCTTCGCATTCAAAATTTTGTTTTCTATTTCTACGCATCTATCACTCACGAACTCTTGATCTGAAGTACTTTCTACATCAGAACTTTCTTCCTTTTGTAATCTCTTGCTAGATTCCCCAACTTGTTTCTTGTGCGGCTCAAAAAACCGAGACCTATTTTATATGTTGGTTTTCTTTGATCTTTGATGAGAGATTTAACCCTTTTGGAGCTATCTTGAAACTTGTATAGATTATCCTTGTATTCTTTAGTTTCCATTTCCAAAGAAGCCATTTTCTATTCTAATTCACTATACTCAAGCACCTTAGATTCTAACTCAGTCTTGAGTTCTTGTGTCTTAGCCATAGAGATTTCAAGGTTCTCTATAAGTTAATCTCTCTCCATACAGCATTCATCTAATTTATCCTTGAGTCTAGCATTCTTCTTTCTTTCCTTTTTCAAAACACTAAGAGCATTAATAAGTTCACATTCAAGATCCTCTATTTGATTGATCACTAGAGGTGCTACCCTTTTCAAAAACCATACATGCATCTTCTTTGTAGTTTTCTGAAGCATCCTCATACATACTAGCAACCAAATCATTATTTTTGCAATTATCCTCAAGGTGCCCAAAATTTCCACATCTAAAACATTTCATGACAATGAATTTATGTTTCGGTTCTTCCTCCTTTTCTAAAATGAATAGCATCTCATTTTCATTATCACTAGAAGAGCTTTCACTATCACTGCTAGAACACTTACATGCTTTGTCTAGGTAGAAGCTCTTCTTGTGTTTGTGAGAATGCCTCTTTTCGTGATTGCTGTACTCATATTTGCTCTTCCTGTGATGCTTGCGCTTTTTAGAATCCTTGCTCTTAGAATCCTGTATATCTTCATCACTTTCATTCTTTGAAATAGTACAGTCAGTAGCATAATGACCAAACTTCCCACATTTGAAACATCTTATGTTTTTCATCCTCTTGTGCTTTCTGGAAAACTTGCCTTTCTTGCTGTAATATGCCTCTTCGTCACTAGAGGACTCATCACTTTCTTGAATCTATTTGCTCTTTGATTTCTTGGTAGCTTTGAAGGCTGCCTCTTTCTTGACATCAACTTTCACTTGAGTTCTCAGCTCAAATGCTGCAAGTATACTATGGAGCTCATCCTTTTTCAATTTATCTAGATCTTTAGCTTCCTCAATGGTAGAAAATTTTTCACTAAACCTATTAGGAAGAGGTCTTAAAATCTTATCACACACATCATTTTTAGCAAGTTCAAGACCTAAGTCTTTCATGGAGTTAAAAATATCATCCATATGAAGCATGTAGTCACTGATATTTTCATCATAATTCATTTTGAGTTGTTCAAACATACCTTTAAAGTGTCTCAATTTGGCATTTCAAAAATTTGCATCACCTGTATGAACCACTTGTAGTTGTTTCCACATTTCACTAGCTGTCTTGCAGTGAATCACCTTGGTAAGATATGCTTTCTGTAAGCCTTTTAGAATTGCATTCATAGCTTTTGAATTGTTGTGATGTAGGAGCCTATCTTTTTTAGTGTATGGACCATTTATAGGGATAGTGTACCCATCTTCAATTACTTCCCATACCTCATTACCAAGTGCCATTAGATAAACCTTCATTATAGCACTCCACAGACCAAAATATGATCCATCAAGGATAGGTGCTGCATTGCCACTTGAATAATCCATTGTTTTATTAATTAGTTCTTTCTTCAAGCCGTTAATCCTTCTGAAGGAACCTGCTGTAATACCAATTGAAGAACACAAGCTTATACTGAGAGGGGGGGTGAACAGTATAAGGTCGCTTTTTACTTTTTCCTTCAAATCAACTTTTAATCCAATATTATGTAGTGTACAAAAAATAGTATCAATGGTAGTAATTAAAGCAATGCACAAAATACCATTCACAAAAGAGACACAGTAATTTACGTGGTTCACCCAAAGCGGGCTACTCCACAGATAAAAATTTTCTCTAAAAGTTATATCACAGCTCTTTAGGAAACCTTCCCAATTACAAAGTTTATGAGCCTCTACTCAAAGGAGATACCTTCCCCTAACTCTGCTCTGGATGGTGATCCTCTAGAAGACCTCTGCATCTTCTGCCCTTAGCAAGTGGAACTCTATCCATAGAAGACACCTGTCTTCCCTACTCTGGCTGGAGACCTCTATCCTCACTCTATCACCTCAAAGCTGGTCCTCAAATTTGCACCAAAACATAGTCCTTTGGTCTGGCACAAATTTCCTCTTCCTCTTTCTTTGGTTTGCACCAAACACAGTCCTTCGGTCTGGCACAAGTCTATCCTCTTCCTATTTCTTTTTTGTTACAACCACACTTGGTCAAAACCAACTTTTGCACTGGTCACGCAAACATAGTAGCACTCGATCAAATATCAACTTATGCACCTTTGCGCAAACACAACAGCACAATATTCACACACTATGCTTCTCGATGATTGAATTTATCCCCAGTACTCTATCTATGAATATCGCACTTCGAACACACACTCTGATCGATTTGACTCGACTTACTCTCTTGCGCACAGCAGACTTTACTTGCACAAATTTGATACACATATTTGATTCATACAATATTGAAGCAGCCCTCATTTTATAGCATAAATCATGATTAAAAATATCAAACTTAGTCGGCTATTACTCTTCAACTACGTCGGCTACAAAACCCTTACGCTGCGTCGGCCCAGATTTACCTTTGTCAGCTCAAGGTTAACTCTATCCTTCAACTGCCTCTGGTTCTGTAGCTTCTAGTGTGAAACTTCAACATGTCGTGATATCACGACATTTTTGCAACCATACACTACCTTATGGATTTTGTCGTGATATCGTGACACTTTTGCTTTTGCCTGCCTTGACAACGTCCTTGTCACGAAATCATGACACTTCTATCTTTTGTTGATGTCATCTTCACTCTTGTCACGAAAATGCGATGCTTTAGACTTCAATGCCTTCTTCTCTACTTTTGTCGTAAAATCGTGACATATCTGCTTCTACTGACGTCATCTGCAACTCTGTCGTGAAATCACGACACTTTAGACTCCATTGTCTTCTTCTCTACTTTTGTCATGAAATCATGACACATCTGCTTTTGCTGACGTCATCTTCAACTCTGTCGCAAAATCATGACCCTTATGACTTCATGGCCTTCTTCTCTGCTTGCACTAGCAAAAATGAAACATGTCACGAAATCGTGCCACTTTCGCTGCCATGAGTTTCTTTCTGCCTTACACCCGCAAAACTGGAACATGTCACAAAATCATGACGCTTTTGTCTACAAAGCCTTCCTCTCTACGTCTATCATGAAATCGTGACACTTCTCCTATAGAAGACCTTCTTCTAGTTTTGTCACGAAATCGTGACACTTTCTCCAACTAAATGCTACCAACTCAACCTGTCATGAAATCGCGACGCTTATCATTTCAGAATCTTTCCTTTGCTGCACGTCATGAAATCGTGACAGTTGTCACTTTGAGCTTTTTAGCATGTTACAAAATCACGAAAGTCCTTACCTCGACCTCTGCAGCATGTCGCAAAAATGCGATAGTCCTCACTTGGAACTTTGCAACATGTCGTGAAATCATGACAATTCTTGAACAACTTTCTCTCTCTTCGATCTTGTCGCAAAATCATGACAGCTCACACTACGAACTCTCTCTTCTGCAACATGTCACGAAATCATGACACTTTTTTATCCGTACAGCCTCCTTTGCAGAATGTCATGAAATCGTGACACTTTTCTTTCTTTGCCTTCCTGCACTGTCCGATTTGCAAAAATGTGACATGTTGCGAAATCGCAACACTTTCCATCTTGCTCTTCTTCTTTGCCAACATGTCGCAAAATCATGACAGTTTTGCCTACTTCGTCTCTGTCTTCCAGCATGTCACAAAATTGTGACAATTTTTTCAAAACTTTCTCTCTCCTCAAACATGTCGCAAAATCACGACAGTTTTGCCAACACTTTCTCTCTCTTCAAACATGTCGCGAAATCGCGACAGTTTTTTCAGTCGCCTGCAAACTTTTTCTTACTTGTCTTTTTCTTGATCTTTTGCAACTGGGCTACTCTGATCTTCTTGGAAAAACACTGTCCAAACTGAAACCTTCATCAAAACACATTCTTTGACATCAAATCAAATTGCTTCAAGAACTCTTTGACATCAATGACAACATCTACACTTAGAGCAAAGGTAATGTACCCAAGGTACCCAAAATTGCCAACACCGATCCATTTGGTCTTAAGAGATATTTCCTCATTTTGAAATATTTTAGTTCTTGATTTAGCACACACAAAGCTCTATTTTTGAATTCAACATAAAATTTCCATTCCCTTCATTCAATTTTTTACCGCTCAAAGGACTCTTTAAAATATTTAAAAATTAAGATATTTTACCATCTCTCACAAAATGAGATCTACCATTTAAGGGAACCATATATTTTTTAATAATAGATAATTCTCCTTCCATATTTAGAAGTATATCGAAGAAGTACTCTTGTCATTTAAAATAAAACATTTATTTTAAAAATGAAATAAACCTAGTATGAAGTTCCTTTATTATCTAAAACGGTCAACTACTATTTATAAATAAAATTCATTTATTATTTAAATAATAAAAAAAAAATTGTAATGAAATTCCTTTATCATTTAAATAAACTATTATTTATAAATGAAATTCATTTATCATTTAAAATAAAATAATTACTATTTATAAATGAAATTCTCTTATCATTTAAATAAACTATTATTTATAAATGAAATTCATTTATCATTTAAAATAAAACAACTAATATTTATAAATGAAATTCCTTTATCATTTAAACTATTATTTATAAATGAAATTCATTTATCATTTAAATAATAAACTATTATTTATAAATAATTGTTTTCCTTTTCTTCTTCTTTTTTAACAGAATACTAATTTTTCTCATTGAATACAATCATCATGCCATTCTTTTGAAAAGTTCAATAAAAACAAGGAGCCTTTCCAAAACAACTAGGTTATGCTTGTTTTTTTTCAAACCATTGATGGATATAGTGACGAAATAAAAGATATTCAAATATATGCAACAAAAAAAGAGGGAATCTTTCCATCAACCTAGTCATTTGTCTAAGCCTGAGAGTTTACGATAGCTACTAGGATATTAACTATGCTCAAGGTGACTAGCTATTGATGATTATCCCTAACTGAATGCATGCCTATAATGAAGGTATCCATCAATGTTACCACTGACTTGCCTTAATCATAATTTCTCCAACCTCAAGTACCTCCACTTCTGGTGGATGATTCTACTTCTTCCACCTACGAGTGTACTTGATTCTACACATTTGGCAATATGTCAGTAGTACCGTGATATTACAAATCAACTAAACATTGCATAGTTGGTTTAATTGATCAAATTAGGTATTAAAGCATCATATATTAATACATTGTTTCTTTGTACCAAAAAATATGCCAGGGAGGATCATGACATCCTACCCCATGGGACTAAACATCATCTCAGGTGTTTCTAGTTTTACAAAACAAAATTATTACATTATATATTTTCAAATAAGAAGATTTTTTATTAATTCATCATTTTTCTCTCACGTGGCATTTATTTCAAAAAATTGGTCCCACTGGACCTTACATTTCTCAAGAGTCCAATTCTACATAGACCTAGAACAGAACTCAAGGATCTTTACCTACATCACTTCAATAGCCTCTGAATTTGCCATATGCAATTTAGAATTATCCCACACATGTTTAGGGTCAACAACATATATCCTAATCAAGGATATGTGGAAGGTATCATGGATTTTTGACAATTTATGTGGTAAAGCAAGTCAGTATGCAACTAGACTGATATTTTCAATGATTTCAAAAGGTCCTAAAATATTGGATCCAACTTTGTGGATTTGATAGAACTCTTCATCGGTTTAACCCTTAGAAATAATTTATCTCCAACTGAGTACTCTCTTGGAGTCCTCTTGAGATCAACATAACATTTCTACCTATCAGTAGCTTTTTTAAGTCTTTGCCTAATTACCTTTAATGTATCTTCTATTTATTTGATCATATCTAGCCCAATCACAACTCGATCTTCGAGGTTATCCCAAAATACTGGTATTCTACACTTTCACCCATACAAGGCATTGAAAGGAGCCATTCCTAGAGAGGCATGATGTCCATTATTATAGGTGAAATCTACAAGATATGGATAGTCTTCCCAATGAGACTTATGATTCATATAATACATGTAAAGCATATCTTCTAGTACTTGGTTTACCCATTTAGTTTGACCATCTATCTTAGGGTGGTATGCTAAGCTCATATTCAATTTCATGCCCTCTACATGATGTAGGGATTTTCATGTTGGAATAAGTAATGCAACATTGTGTAAATTATTCTTAGACTAAAATATAAAGTCTAAAGAATAATATTTGAATTAGAATATAATTATATCTTATGTAAAATATTCCCACCCAATTAATAAATAAATTAAGGGTGCTAGGAATATTTAATTTTTTAGGAAAATGTTATTTTATTTTTTTTAGCAAATATTAGAAAGTAACTAAAGCACTTTCTAATATTTGATAGATTGTGATAAGATTTAGGGTTGTAGTAGAAAAGCTTCTCTTTAAATAGGGGTGTTTTCTACTACATATTATCATATCTTATTATATCTTGTCATATTGACTTGTGTTGTAGTTTATGTTGATGTATATTGTTGCATAACATTGAAGCATTCTTGTACTGTTGAATAATTGAGTAATATAATGAGCTTCATAGTGGATGTTTCCCTTCTTCGTTTGAAGTAGGGTTTTACCACTCAATATTTATGTTGTGGGTTTACCTCTTTTATGTGTGATTGATCTTGTGGAGCATTATTCGATCTTGAGGAGACTTTTCTTGTCTCACATTTGGTATCAGAGTGGTTGGGATCTCCATCAAGTGTCTTCAATCTTTTGAGGTGAAAAACCCATTAAGGTATATTTTTTATTTTTTATTTTTTTTGCATGCATTTTATATTTGGGTATTTTATATAAACTTATTTTGCAAATCTGCCATTATGTTTTATAGATTTATTATGTTTTTAGATCTAGTTGTTAGATCTTTTGCAAACAGTATTTCCATTTTAAATCTATAATTTTTTTTTTTTTTCGCATTAAGCTTTTGCTGAAAAGGTTTTTGAAGCCAAACGGACCTCATGGTTGCGTCCGGAAGACCCAAAAACCCCTATTTCCATATATAGTTAACTTTTTATTTAAAAAAAAAAAAAAACAGTTTTGCTTTATAAAAAAAAAAACCATTTTTATTTAAAAAAAAAAAAACATTTTTGCTTTATAAAAAAAATCAGTTTTGTTTAAAAAAAAAAAAAAAACATTTTTGCTTTATAAAAAAAAAAAAATAGTTTTGTTTAAAAAAAAAAAAACAGTTTTGCTTTATATTAAAAAAAAAAAAAAAAAAAAAAAAACTGTTTTGTTTAAAAAAAAAAAAAAAAACAATTTTGCTTTTTAAAAAAAATAGTTTTGTTTTTAAAAAAAAAAAAAAAAAAACAATTTTACTTTATAAAAAAAAAACTGTTTTATTTTTTTGAAAAATTTTTGCTTTATAAAAATCTTTAAACTTTTTCATGCCATTTTTTTTTTATTAATAAAATAAAATTTATTAATTTAATTGCATTTTTTTAAGCAATTTTTTGTATTAAAATTTATTATTATTCTCCTTAAAATGCAATATATTTTTGTCTCACATTAACAATGGTTGTTTGTGAGTTTTTTTATTTTGCAAGGTTATCCAATTATGTTTTGGAGTATACAAGGCAATTTTAGATCAACTTTTTCACTCTCTTCCGTTATTTTTATTAATTTCTTCTAATCTCTCTCTAGTATTTGCTTGAAGCATACTGTAAATTAATATAACTTGTATCTCTCATTATGAAAGTAAAATAATGAAAGTGAGAGTGTGATGCACCCGCAACATCCAGTGACACTTTCCTGATTTAGCCGAATTAAAGTTCCAACTTCTCGCGGTCATAAATTTTGATCTAGGTGTCTGTTTGAGCCCGTTTTTTTTTTAAACACATAGAATTGAGTTGAACTCACCGTGTTCAACCACACTATTGCTAAGGTGGTCGCTTCTACATGTTTTTGGGCCCTAAAACATCACCTGGTGGCCAGAATGGGCTCGAATGTTTTTGTTCTAGTTTTTTTAGTTTTTTAGTATTTAATATCTTTTGTTGCATGAGTCGGTCTAGGGAAACAACGAGATACAAACCTGGTTATATCTCTTCACATATTTGTCCAATAATACTTCTCCACCATAAGAGCAATAGTTTTATCCACCCCAAAGTGTCTAGCTAAACCTCCGCTATGCAGCTCTCTCAGGATGTTTTCCCTCATGGAACCAATAGTAATGCATAACTATTTACCTCTAAATAGGTAACCATATTGCATAACATATTCTGTAAAAATGTTAGTAGAAACAACCCCTATTGGATTCTTATACTATGCCACAATTTGTACAAAGTCAGTATCATGCCTCATATAAATTCTTAATACTCTCAAATCCTACCACATCATTCTCCATGGTAGTCATCAACATTAACTTCCTACTTAAGGCATCTTCCACCCTATTCCATTTTGATTCTGTGATGTAGTCTTAACCTGGCTTTGATACCAAATGATATAGACCCATTTTGATTCCATCCCCTTATAATGAAATCACTTCCTACATATAATATCCACCAAAAACCTAACCTAACACAAAATTACTATTTTTAGTAAGTCTAAACTATCACTTAGATGGATATGAAAAAAAGATCATGCATCTGTTATTCTAAAATTAAGACTTTTCTAAATATCTCCCTAGACTGACTCATGCAACAAAATATATTAAATATCGAAAAACTAAAAAAAATTGGAACAAAAACATTCGAACCCATTTCTGGCCACCAAGTGATGTTTCAGGGCCTAAAAACATGTCAAAAAGGTCAATTTAACGATAGTGTGGCTGAACATGGTGAAGTCAGATCAATTATATGCATTTAAAAAAAAACAGGCTCAAACGGACACCTAGATCAAAAGTTATGACCCCGAGAAGTTGGAAATTTAATTCGACTAAATCAAAAAAGTGTCACTGGATGTTGCAGGTGCATCATTCTCCTCTGGTTGAAAAGAACTCAGCTCTTACGATTTCTACAGATGAAACTCCTGAAGATTATCCTGCATAATATTCTTTAGCTCTGCTATAGAAATCTAGGTACTTTTAGCTGATGATACTCCTTCCCATAGTACCAAGTACTTGTTGTAGCTACCATTACGTGTGGTGATCACCTTCTTATCTAAGACTTGCTCAACATGATCCTTCTTCTTCTTAGGAATCTGTTGTGCCAAATTTATCACTTCTGGTACCTCAACATCCCATACATCTACATGAAATTTGTACAGATCAAAGACATCGAAGATCAGTGAGATATCCAGGTTCTCTAGCAATTCGACCACATAGGCATTGTCATTCATTTTTTGAAGAATCCTACAAGACCCAATCTTATTCATTTTGAGCTTATTGTATGTGCCCTTTGTAAATATTTATTTACAAAGGTGGACCATTACCAAGTCACCTTCCTAAAACACCTTTGCTTGCCTATGTACATCTGTTGTTGCTTTATACTTGGCATTACTCTCCTGCAACTGCTATCGAAATTCCTCCTACAATTTTTATATATGTTCTGCAAAAGCCTTTGCATCATCACTAACAATTTTAGTAATCAACAATTCCACTAAATCAAGCACACCATGGGGATTGTGGCCATGAACAATATGAAAGGGGGACTTTCCTATCGAGCGATTTAATGAGCTATTGAATGCAAACTCTGCTTGTGGTAACACTCGATCCCACTATTTTGGATTTGTACTAACTATGCACCTCAAAATATTACCCAAAATCTGATTCACTACCTCCATCTGTCCATAAGTCTATGGGTGATACGCACTACTAAACTGGAACTTGGTATCAAGCTTCTTTCATAATGTCCTCCAAAAGTGGCCCAAAAATTTTACATCTCGATCTAAAGTGATAGATCTTGGGATGCCATGCAAACGTACAATATCATCAAAAAACAAGATTGCAACTCCTATGGCATCTTCAGTTTTATGGCAGGGGATAAAGTGAGCCATTTTAGAGAACCTATCAACAACAACAAAGGTTGAATCCTTACCTTGCTGGGTACGCGGAAGTCCTACCATAAAGTCCATGCTCAGGTGAGTCTAAAGTCCTGTGGGAACTAGTAAAGGCATATACAACTCGATATTTTGGGCATGGCCTTTAGCCATCTGATAGACTCTACAACAAGATACAAACCTAGTTATATCTCTTAGTATCTTTGGCCAATAATACTTCTCCACCCCAAGAGAAATAATTTTATCCACCCCAAAGTGTCCAGCTAAACCTCCACTATGCATCTCTCTCAAGATGTTCTCCCTCATGGAACCAACAAGAATGCATAACTATTTACCTCTAAATAGGTAACCATCTTGCATAACATATTCTACAAAAATATTACTAGACACACCCCTACTGGATTCTTATACTATGCCACAACTTGTCCAAAGTCAGCATCAGCCTCATATAAATTCTTGATACTCTCAAATCCTACCAGAACATTTTCCATGGTAGTCAACAATATTACCTTTCTACTTAAGGTATCTGCCATCTTATTTTGTTTTGATTCCATGATGTAGTCTTAACCTGGCTCTGATACCAAATTATGTAGATCCGTATTGATTCTCAAACACACAAGCAAAATCAAAGGGAAAACAATAATTCTACAACTCGAATTTTATTATTTTCTTGGATCTCCATACCCTTACAATGAAATCACTTCCTACATATAATATCCACAAAAAATCTAACCTAACACGAAATTACTATTTTTAGTAAGTATCAGGACTTACTATTTTTAGTGAGTCTAAACTATCACTCAAATGGATCCAAAAAAATCTAATACTTTTCCAAAATATCTCCCTAGATTGACTCATGCAACAAAAGATATTAAATATCGAAAAACTAAAAAAAATTGGAACAAAAACTTTCGATCCTATTTTTGCCCACCAGGTGATGTTTTAGGGCCTGAAAACATGTCGAAATGACAAATTCAACAATAGTGTGTCTGAACACGACGAGGTCAACTCAATTTTGTGCATTTAAAAAAAAAAGGGCTCAGACAGACACCCAGATCAAAAGTTATGACCTTGGGAAGTTGGAACTTTAATTCGGCTAAATCAGGAAAGTGTCATTGGATGTTGTGGGTGCATCATTCTCCTCTGGTTGAAAAGAACTCAACTCCTATGAGTTCTGTAGATGAACTTGTGAAAGCTTATCTTGTACAATATTCTTTAGCTCTCCTTCAAAAATCCAGGTACTTTCAACTGATGATACTCCTTTCCATAGTACTAAGAACTTGTTGTAGCTACCATTGCATGTGGTGATCACCTTCTTATCCAAGACTTGCTCAACATGATTCTTCTTCTTCTTGGGAATCTGTTGTGCCCAATTTATCACTTTTGGTACCTCAACATCCCCTACATCTCCATGAAATTTGTATAGATCAAATACATTGAAGATCAGTGAGATATCCAGGTCCTCTGGCAATTCAACCACATAGGCATTGTCATTCCTTTTCTACAGAATCCTACAGGGCACAATATTCTTCATTTTGAGCTTATTGAATGTGCCCATTGGAAATATTTCTTTATGAAGGTGGACCATTACCAAGTCACCTTCCTAAAACACCTTTGCTCGCTTATGTATATCCGTTGCTACTTTATACTTGACATTACTCTCCTGCAACCACTGTCAAACTTCCTCTTATAATTTCTATATATGTTCTATAAAAGCCTCTGCATCATCACAAACAGTTTCAATAATCGACAATTCCACTAAATTAAGCACACCATGGGGATTGTGGCCATAAAAATCTGAAATGGGGACTTTCTTGTCGAGCGATTTACTGAGCTATTGAATGCAAACTATGCTTGTGGTAATGCTTGATCCCACTATTTTGGCTTTGTACCAACTATGCACCTCAAAATATTACCCAAACTCTAATTCACTACCTCTGTCTGTCCATTAGTCTATGGGTGATATGCACTACTAAATTGGAGCTTGGTATCAAGCTTCTTCCATAATGTCCTCCAAAAGTGGCCCAAAAATTTGACATCTCAATCCGAAGTGATAGATATTGGGATGCCATGCAAACACACAATCTCATCAAAAAATAGGACTCCAACTCCTGTGGCATATTCATTTTTATGGCAGGGGATAAAGAGAGCCATCTTAAATAACCTATCAACAACAACAAAAATGGAATCCTTACCTTGTTGGGTACGCGAAAGTCCTAACACAAAGTCCATGCTTAGGTCAGTCCAAGGTCCTATGGGAAATGGTAAAGGCATATACAACCTGGTATTCTGAGCATGGCCTTTAGCCATATAACAGACTCTACAATGAGATACAAACTTGGTTATATCTCTTCGCATCTTTGGCCAATAATACTTCTCCACCATAAGAGCAATAGTTTTATCCACCCCAAAGTATCCAGCTAAACCTCCACCATACAGCTCTCTCAGGATGTTCTCCCTCATGGAACCAACATGAATGCATAACTTTTTACCTCTAACTATGTAACCATATTGCATAACATATTCTACAAAAATGTTACTAGACACACCCCCTACTGGATTCTTATACTATGCCACAACTTGTCCAAAGTCAATATCAGCCTCATATAAATTCTTGATACTCTCAAATCCTACCACAACATTCTCCATGGTAGTCAGCAACATTACCTTCCTATTTAAGGCATCTGCCACCTTATTCTATTTTGATTTCATGATGTAGTATTAACCTAGCTCTCATACCAAATGATGTAGATTTGTATTGATTCTCAAACACATAAGAAAAATTAATGTGAAAACAACAATTCTGCAACTCAAATTTTATTATTTCCTTGGATCTCCATCCCCTTATAATGAAATAACTTCCTACATATAATATCCACCAAAAACCCAACCTAACACAAACTTACTATTTTTAGTAAGTATCAAGACTTACTATTTTTAGTAAGTCTAAACTATCACTTAGATGGATCAAAAAAAAAGATCATGCATATGTTATTCCAAAATTAAAACTTTCCTAAAATATCTCCCTAGACTAACTCATGCAACAAAAGATATTAAATACCAAAAAACTAATAATAATAGAACAAAAACTTTGGAGCCCATTTCTGGCCACCAGGTGATGTTTCAGGGCCAGAAAATATGTCGAAACGGCCACTTCAATGACAGTGTGGCCAGATCAAAAGTTATGACCTTGGGAAGTTGGAACTTTAATTCGGCTAAATCAGGAAAGTGTCACTGGATGTTGCGGGTGCATCATTCTCCTCTGGTTGAAAAGAACTCAGCTCCTATGAGTTCTGTAGATGAAACTCCTGAAGCTTATCCTGCATAATATTCTTCAGCTCTTCTTCAGAAATACAGGTACTTTCAGCTGATGATACTCCTTCCCATAGTACCAAGTATTTTTTGTAGCTGCCATTGCATATGGTGATCACCTTCTTATCCAAGACTTGCTCAAAATGATCCTTTTTCTTCTTGGGAATCTATTGTGCCCAATTTATCACTTCTGATACCTCAACATCCCCTACATCTCCATGAAATTTGTACAGATCAAAGAAATTGAAGATCGATGATATATCCATGTCCTCTGGCAATTCGACCACATAGGCATTATCATTCCTTTTCTAAAGAATCCTATAGGGCCCAATATTCTTCATTTTGATCTTATTGTATGTTCCCTTTGGAAATATTTCTTTACTAAGGTGGACTATTACCAAGTCATATTCCTGAAACACCTTTGCTCACCTATGTAAATTTGTTGCTGCTTTATACTTGGCATTACTCTCCTGCAACCATTGTCGAACTTCCTCTTGCAATTTATTTATATGTTTTGCAAAATCCTTTGCATCATCACTAACAATTTTAGTAATCAACAATTCCACTAAATCAAGCACACCATGGGGATTATGGCCATAAACAATATGAAATAGGGACTTTCCTGTCGAGCGATTTATTGAGCTATTGAATGCAAACTCTACTTGTGGTAATGCTCGATCCCACTATTTTGGCTTTGTACCAACTATGCACCTCAAAAGATTACCCAAACTCCGATTCACTGCCTTTGTCTGTCCATCAATCTGTGGGTGATATGTACTACCTTTTGATCTGGGTGTTTGTTTGAGCCCGTTTTTTTTTAAATGCATAGAATTGAGTTGACCTCACCGTGTTCAGCCACACTATCACTGAAGTGGCCGTTTTGACATGTTTTGGGCCCTAAAACATCACATGGTGGCCAAAAATGGGCTCAAATTTTTTGTTCCAATTTTTTTTAGTTTTTCGGTATTTAATATCTTTTGTTGCATGAGTCAGTCTAGGGAGATATTTTAGGAAAGTCTTAATTTTGGAATAACAGATGCATGATATTTTTTTTGGATCCATCTGAGTGATATTTTAGACTTACTAAAATAGTAAGTCCGGATAATTACTAAAAATAGTAAGTTTATGTTAGGTTAGGTTTTTGGTGGATATTATATGTAGGAAGTGATTTCATTGTAAGGGGATGGAGATCTAAGGAAATAATAAAATTTGAGATGCAAAATTTTTGTTTTCTCATTGATTTGGCTTGTGTGTTTGAGAATCAATATGGATCTACATCATTTGGTATCAAATCCAGGTTAAGACTACATCATGGAATCAAAATAGAATAAGGTGGAAGATGCCTTAAGTAGGAAGGTAATGTTGTTGACTACCATGGAGAATTTTGTGGTAGGATTTGAGAGTATCAAGAATTTATATGAGGCTGATGCTGACTTTGGAAAAGTTGTGGCATAGTATAAGAATCCAGTAGGGGGTGTGTCTAGTAATATTTTTGTAGAATATGTTATGCAAGATGGTTACCTATTTAGAGGTATACAATTATGCATTCTTGTTGGTTTGAGGGAGAACATCCTGAGAGATTTGCATAGTGGAGTTTTAGCTGGACACTTTGGGGTGGATAAAACTATTGCTCTTGTGGTGGAGAAGTATTATTGGCCAAATATGTGAAGAGATATAACCAGGTTTGTATCTCGTTGTAGATTCTGTCAAATGGCTAAAGCCCATGCCTAGAATACCAAGTTGTATATGCCTTTACCAGTTCCCACATGACCTTGGAATGACTTAAGAATGGATTTTGTGTTAGGGATTTCGCATACCCAGCGAGGTAAGGATTCCATATTTGTTGTTATTGATAGGTTCGCTAAGATGGCTCACTTTATCCCTTGCCATAAAACTAAAGATACCATAGGAGTTGTAGTCCTTTTTTTTTATGAGATTGTGCATTTGCATGGCATCCCAAGATCTATCACTTTGGATCGAGATGTGAAATTTTTGGGCCACTTTTGGAGGACATTATGGAAGAAGATTGATACCAAGCTCCAGTTCAGTAGTGTGTATCACTCATATACTGATGGACAGATACAGATAGTGAATCAAAGTTTGGATAATCTTTTGTGGTGCATAGTTGGTACAAATCCAAAACAGTGGGATCGATCGTTACCAAAAGCAAGGTTTGCATTAAACAACTCAGTAAATCGTTCGACAGGGAAGTCCCCATTTCAGATTGTTTATGGCCACAATCCCCATGGTGTGCTTGATTTAGTGGAATTTTTGATTACTAAAACTGTTAGTGATGATGCAGAGGCCTTTGGAGAACATATATAGAAATTGTAGGAGGAATTTTGACAGCGGTTGTAGGAGAGTAATGCCAAGTATAAAGCAGCAACATATGTACATAGGCAAGCAAAGGTATTTTAGGAAGGTGACTTGGTAATGGTACACCTTCGTAAAAAAATATTTCCAAAGGGCACATACAATAAGCTCAAAATGAAGAATATTGGACCCTATAGGATTATTTAGAAAAGGAATGACAATGCCTATGTGGTCAAATTACCAAAGGACCTGGATATCTCATCGATATTCAATGTCTCTGATCTGTACAAATTTCATGGAGATGTAGGGGATATTGAGGTACCAAAAGTGATAAATTGGGCGTAACATATTCCCAAGAAGAAGAAGGATCGTGTTGAGCAAGTCTTGGATAAGAAGGTGATTACCACACACAATAGCAACTACAGTAAGTACTTGGTACTATAGGAAGGAGTATCATCAGCTAAAAGTACCTAGATTTCTAAAGTAGAGCTAAAGAATATTGCGTAGGATAAGCTTCAGAAGTTTCATCTATAGAACTCGCAAGAGCTAAGTTCTTTTCAACCAAAGGAGAATGATGCACCTGCAACATCTAGTGACACTTTCCTGGTTTAACCGAATTAAAGTTCCATATTCCCAAGGTCATAACTTTTGATCCAGGTGTCCCTTTGAGCCCATTTTTTTAAAACACATAGAAATGAGTTGACCTCATCATGTTCAGCCACACTGTCACTGAAGTGGCCATTTTTGACATGTTTTCACTGAAGTGGCCATTTTGACATGTTTTCGAGCCCTGAAACATCACCTGATGGCCAAAAATGGGCTTCCTGAAGACACCCTTGTGATGTTTTCTTCTTTTCATTTGAAACCACTTGTGGTTGATGGATGGCTTTGTAAGCTACTTGTATATGAAGTTACTTCGTTGGGGGCTTGCAGTCTCATTTTGGCCGATTTTGTATCGATGCCTTATTGTAGACCATTCTTGGTCATAGAAGCTCATTGTAACTATATTACTCATTTGATTCTCATCCTCGTTTGTATATTTAGGGGGAGAATGTTTCTTTGTCTCATAATTCCTTTCCCCAATATTGCATTAAGGGGGATTGTTGGAATATGTAATGCAACATTGTGTAAATTATTCTTGGACTAAAATATAAAGTCTAAAGAATAATATTTGAATTAGAATATAATTCTATCTTATGTAAAATATTCCCATCCAATTAATAAATAAATTGAGAGTGCTAGGAATACTTAATTTCTTGGGAAAAAGTTATTTCCCTTTTCTAGCAAATATTAGAAAGTAACTAATCACTTTCTAATATTTGATAGATGTCACTTATCATATATCTCAGATATTAGATTGTGATAAAATTAGAAAGTAACTAAAGCACTTTCTAATATTTGATAGATTGTGATAAGATTTAGGATTATAGTATAAAAGATTCTATTTAAATAGGGGTGTTTTCTACTATATATTATCATATCTTATCATATCTTGTCATATTGACGTGTGTTGTAGTTTATGTTGATGCATATTGTTGCATAACATTGAAGCATTCTTGTACTGTTGAATCATTGAGTAATATAGTGAGCTTCATAGTGGATGTTTCCCTTCTTCATTTGAAATAGGGTTTTACCACTCAATATTTGTGTTGTAGGTTTAACTCTTTTATATGTGATTGATCTTGTGGAGCATTCTTCGATCTTGGAGATACTTTGCTTGTATCACATTGAAAAATTCAAAAGTAAACTTGGAATATTTGTTTAAAATGATCACGTTAGTAAATCCATGCAATGAAAATATCTCTTTAGAAAATCTATTAGTCACTGCCTGAGCATCATCCTTGATATTTCCAGGTATGAAATGTGCAACCTTAGTTTTTTTACTATCATAAATATTACATCATGTTGATACCTGGTCATGGGTAATCCTTCTATAAAATTCATAGATAGGACCTATCATGTTTGCATATGTATATCATGCAAATATAATTTTCTTGCAGGATGATTGCATTCTACCTTAACTTTTTGATATTCAAGACATCGGGTAATAAAATCGATAATATCCTTATTCATTCCTACCCATAATAAGGTTCTTTTCATATTTCTTACATTTTTTCCCCTCCAATATGAGCAAAATAAGGAGATCTATGGGCTTATTGCATTATTAATTTTCTTAAATCATCAATTTTTGGTATGATGACTCCTTTGTAGCACAAAATATCTTCTTCTATACCAAATTCCTTATTAAATTTAGGGTCTCTGTTCATCCTAACTTGAATTTCTTGGAAATAATCATCATGAGATTGCTCCCGTCTCAACCATCAAATCTATGTGACTTCTAGTTATGGTTTTTATATGTTTCCTTCGACTAAAAGCATCATCAACCTTATTCTCTTTCCCTTTTATGTACTAAATTTCAAAGTCTACTCAGTGAGAAACTAGACCCATCTTCTCTATCTCACATTGAGTATACATTGGATAGATATGTACCTCAAACTTTGATGTTCAGTCTTTAATTCAAAGGGTCTTTCCACAAAGTAGTGGTTTTAGGCCTTTAGAGCATGCACTGCTACAACTAGCTCTAAATCATGTGTAGCATAATTAACTTCATGCTTATTTAAATTCCTTGAATTATATACCACTACTGACTCTTCTTGAGAGAGTACTCCTCATAACCCTTTTATTGATACATCTATGCATATTGATAAGTCCCCTTGAGGGTTAGGAATCTTCTGTATTTGTGCAATAGTGAGTTTATGTTTTAGCAATGTAAAGACAACTTCAGAATTCTACAACCACTTGAATTCCTTTTCCTTATTTTGAAGGTTAGTTATTGCTACAATAATCTTGGAGTAATCCTTTATGTAACTTCTATAGTAGCCCGTTAACCCCATGAAGCTTCACACTTTAGTCACATTAGTTGGGGGTGGCCAATTTAGGATAGCTTTAATTCTCTTTAGATCCATAGCAATTCCTTCTACTGATATGATATATCCAAGATATCATACCTCTACATGATCTTGATATGTTTATTGTGCTCTTATCTATTCTGATAATATATTAATATATCATCTAGGAATACAAGGACAAACTAGTTCAGGTGTCTTCTGAAAACATTGTTCTTAAATGTTGTTTTATGAGTATCCTTCTCACATATTCTTAATTGGTGATACCTTGATCTCAGGTCTATATTAGTGAATACTATGGCATATCTCAATTGTTTCAACAAATATTTGATTCTAGGTAGGGGATATCAGTTCTTTATTGTAGATTTTATTTAGCATCTTGTATTCAATACACAATATTAAAGAACCATATTTATTTTTCATTAATAAAACTGATGCACCCCAAGGTGACACACTTAGTTTTATTAATATATTTTCCAATTACCCTTGTAGTTAAACCTTTAGCTTATGTATCTCGATGGGATTAATCCTATATGAAGATCTATGAATAGGTTTTGCTACTAGCATAAGATCAATTGTGAAATCAAATTTCAATTCAAGAGGGATTCAAGGTAAATCCTCTAGGAAAAAATTATTAAAATATTGTAAAATTGGGTGCTTCCCTAACACCTCTCTCTTCTGATCATCTCCTACTTCATTAAGTTTTACAACATACACTATCCCTACTTTCTTCATGGTCTTCTTCAGTTTCATAGTTTACAACATCTAGGGTTTGAATGCCCCCTGCTAACTATGAATTCTTAGTCTTCCCTTACCTTTCTATGAATATTCGATCCATATATATTGGAATATGATCAAGGCTTTATGGACCTAAAACCAATCTATCCCTTGGATCACATCAAAGGCATGAAGTGGAGCTACATACAAGTAACATTTGGTGGTACCACTAGCTAAAGTAATTTCTACCATTGTATAACACCCGTTCACTAAGTAGTTTTTCCCAGAACCATACTCTGCCTTCCATCCATGGGCCAAATATCCTATTTTTTTTTTTTTTATATTTTCGTTGCTAATTATAAGAAATAAAACTATGAAAACAATTTTTGCTAAAGTTTTTTTAAAACAAATTTCATGAAAAGGAGAAAACTTACATTCCCAAATTCATGGCATGGGTGTTATATTCCAACACTAGATTCTTTCTACTACTTGTGCCCTGAGACTTATTTCCTTGATCTGGATGCTTGGTACCTCTTTGCTTGGTTAGTTGACTACATAATGTGATCCTCCACACACATAACAACCTCCAAAAGGGACTTTGTGTTTTCTTTGAGTATGTCTCACTTGGGGTGCCTTTGGTTATGTATGAATCTGATCATAGCTAAGTTGGGTTGATATCCATTTCCTTAATCCAATATCGATGGCTAGTTTGAATTTGTTTATCCACTCCTTATGTTAGCTTTTCCACTTCACAAATTCATCACTTATCCTTACCTTTTGGGGTCGTTGGCTCATATTTGGTAGATTTACCACTAAGGGTGAATTCAACTATTTACACTAATCTAATTGCTCTATTTTTTGGTCTATTAATTCTCCTTATTGTTTTATATTTCCTTGCAATGTCGTAGTAATGATAATAAGAATTTTCACCCCTTTACTTATGCTCCTCAAAATTTCATCTTGGGTCCCCTATTTGAAATTATTCTATCAATTTTTTCTAGGTGTAGACCTCTCTTTTCTAGCCTTAGGTGGCATATTTAACCTAGTTATAATCAAGAAAATACTAGGCTAAAACTTCACCTTAAACTATATCACTAATTCAATCCACAATACATTTTTTTCTTGCTAAAAGCATCAATAATATAACTAGGGTGGTATTCCAAGGTTATGATGTATCATTAATACCAAAGCCCATACTAATATTTCATAACATTAATTCACCCTTGGGATTAGTTCCTATTAGATTCTAGCAAATAGGGCATTCTACGTCATCCTAGATTTAGCTTATACTTTAAGCAATCCTTCATTGGATACATCTAAATCCCTTTAGTACACATGAAGCTCTATACCCTCGTAACCTAGATATCTGATAGAAAATGTAATAACCTAAAATTTGGCTACAAGAATACACATAGAAGGAAAATCTTTTTTTTTAAACTAATGCGAGGGATTCATAAACCCCTAATAGACTTTTATATCAAATAATTTTTAACATCCCCTAAGTTTCCCGAAGACCTACATCTCACTAGATACCCTAACACAAGTCCATATATGTAGGTGTATGATGTGTGACCATAAATAATTGTATCCCTATATTTACTCTTGATGAGCTAAACTTATCATCTTTAGTCAATCAAAGGTATACGCCCATCACCATACTATACATAAGTCAATTTGTGTAGGTATGCTACGCGTATTGCAAGTTAAGCTATCCATATTATCTTCACAATGAGATATATTAACTTAGATTTAGTCTTTCCTAAACTTAGTTATCATTCTCCCTAAGGGGTCTTAATCCCTTAGGTCTACTACATTCATCCAAATGGGTCTCAATCTCTTATGTCACCCTCTAAGTTCACCCGATAACTCATTACTTAAGTTTGTATTGTTTAGCAAGGAAACAAGGATAAATAAGATGCTAAATCTAACAAAAGCATATTTCATAAAGCATGCAAAATATACTAGAAATGAGGTAATATTTAAAGAAAATAAACATTAATTGCAAGGAATTAAAATACAACATATATACCCAAGTATTATAGGTGAGTTGGAGAGGAGAGGGTAATCCTCCAAGGGAGGTCCCAAGTTCGAATCTCCACCCTACCAAAAATTTGAATTGGGTACCCAAAATCCAATTGATAATGTTGGTACGAGTAGGGCCAAGTGCGACTCCCGAGTGACTTTGATGGTGTAGAACCCCCTGTTCATGGTCTATCAGACCAAGGCTGCCCTGCAAGGGATTTTTTGCTTAAAAAATACAACATATATAACTCAAGAAGTAATTTAAAGGTACATCTTACAATAATTGAATAATTACTACATATAAGTAAGTATGGTAAATTCTCCATACTCTTAAAGAATAATATATTACATCAATTTCATTAGGGAAATCTGCCCACAATTTGTATTTATCTAAATATAAGTAAATTAGTAAATATAGAGTAAAGCTAACACATTGGATCCAACTGCCTCCTTTGTCCTTCTTAGATTACATCAATCATTTGAGGATAGTATGGGATCAGGGCACTCATGGTTCCATGATAGACATACTTCTAAATGCATTTACTTATTTCAATGTCAAATTGTAACTATACAAATTAAATTGAAGTATGCACCCATCTATTGGATAGTTGATATCATAAAAACCATTATTTTTATTTACCCTCTCATTACCCCATAGAGTATTTCAACAAGTACACTCAGATCACATAAATTACTTCAATCAATTCCCATTCAACATTTTTTCAACAAATTAAAGTCCCATACCTTTAATATTTAAATAAGCTAGGTTTCTTTATTTCCATTAATTAAAGTCATCCTACTTCAATTCATAAAATAAACCATTTCCTTTACTTTCACTAAATAGAGTTCCATACCTCTAAATAATAAAAATAAAACATAATTTCTTTACTTTTACTAAATAGATTCGCATACCTCCAAATAATAAAAATAAAACATAATTTGTTTACTTTCACTAAATAGATTCGCATACCTCCAATTAATAAAAATAAAACATAATTCATTTACTTTCACTAAATAGAGTCCCATACCTCCAAATAATAAAAATAAAACATAACATGTTCACTTTAACTAAATAGAGTCGCATACCTCCAAATAATAAAAATGAAACATAATTTATTTACTTTCACTAAATAGAGTCGCATACCTCCAAATGATAAAAAGAAAACATAATTCATTTACTTTCACTAAATAGAGTCGCATACCTCCAAATAATAAAAATAAAACATAATTCATTTACTTTCAATAAATAGAGTCGTATACCTCCAAATAATAAAATAAAATATAATTTGTTTACTTTCACTAAATAGATTTGCATGCCTCCAAATAATAAAAATAAAACATAATTCGTTTACTTTCACTAAATAGAGTCGCATACCTCCAAATAATAAAAATAAAACATAATTCGTTTACTTTCACTAAATAGAGTCTCATACCTCCAAATAATAAAAATAAATCATAATTCGTTTACTTTCACTAAATAGAGTCACATACCTCCAAATAATAAAAATAAAAATAAGTCATTTACTTTCACTAAATAGAGTCGCATACCTCCAAATAATAAAAATAAAACATAATTCATTTAATTTCACTAAATAGAGTCCCATACCTCTAAATAATCAAAATAAATCTTTCTTCTTACTTTAATTAGTTCCTTTTTTCCAATTAATTAAAATAATACTTTTTAATTGATTTATTTCCAATTAACTAAAACAATACTCTTTAATTAATTCTTTTCCAAATAACTAAAGCAACATTATTCAATTAAACTTTTCTAAAAACTAAAGCAACACTCTACTTCAAAACCAAGAGGGTGGTCTCTCTGGCAACCTAAGAGTCTAACTCCATAATGGCACGTGGAAGGTCACACTACACATAAGGCACAAGAGGTGGGTGTGGGGGTACATGGCATATGACGAACACCCATGAAATCGAGCAGGAGATAGATAGATGTAACTCACCACTACCCATATGGTGCACAACAAAGTCTGCCAATTGTGGCTTAGCCCTTGTAACATTAGTTGGCTAAGAAGAGAGAGGGGATTTCTTTAACACCAAAGGATTTGGTAGGAGGGGATTTGTCTTGCGGACTATGATAGAGGAGTTCCAAATAGGTCTTAATAAAGATACCTTGTTAGGGTTACCATGGTGAAGTTCAATGACCCACATACATCATAGAAGCACGGGCTACGACTACCGCCATGATAGAGGTTTACTAACTAATGTGACATCATCACTAGTATGGTCAACCAAGACTAACAAGCAATAATACCATCAAACATGATTATCCCATGACTAGAAATGAGAACATTACCAAGAATAATCGGCCCACGAATAACAATGATAACACTATCGAACACAGTAAGCCCATGACTAGCAATGCTAAAACTACCATGCATAGTTGGTCCATGACTAGCAATGACTATATTATCGAATATAGTTGACCCATGACTAGCAATAATAACACTAACAAACACAGTTAGCCCATGAATAGTAAGGAATAAAACCCCACATCGATTCATTGTTAGAAAAACACAGTGCCCTTGCACATGGTTACAGTTAGTGGTAGGGCTACCATTAACAATAAGAAGGTTTAAATACCTCAATAATATGAGTTTTAACAAAATATGAGGTGAAGAGGAATAACAAAGTCTCTTCTAACATGGTGTGGACGGATGTCCAACAATCTTGGTTTTATAGCAGGGTTAAGAACTTACTCCCAAATAAACAAACAACAAATTGCTTGCTTAAAATTATTAACAACAAGGATTTAAGTTTATCCAACCAACCTAAAACCTTTTAAGAATAGCCAAGTTATTTCCTTATTGAGCATTGTCTTTCTATGATGTTCACCTATGGATTCCAATCCTTCACATTGAAATATTTCAAATATTTTCTTTTTCCTTTGTTAAGTGAGGTGAATGAGACCAGTAAGAATAACCTTTCTTCTTCCTCCCTCTTCCTCAAGGGATCATGATTTTCCTTGAACACTCCTCAACATCCACATCAATGCTCTTATCTACCGGTCTTAACTTTCATCTGATCTATCCGACCACAAGGAGATATTTCCTCATTTTAAAACTTTTTAATTCTTGCTTTAGCACATGCAAAGCTCTCCTTCTGAAGTCAACGTGAAGCTTCAATTCCCTTCATTCAATTTTTTACCACTTAAAGGACTCTTTAAAATATTTAAAAATTAAGATATTTTGTTGTCTCTTATAAAATGAGATCTACCACTTAAGGAACCATATATTTTTTAATAATAGTATTTATAAGTCTATCTATTTATTAAGAAGTACTATTGTCATTTAAAATAAAACAACTTTTATTTAAAAATGAAATAAACCAACTAGTATAAAGTTCCTTTATTATCTACAATAGTCAACTATTGTTTATAAATAAATTCATTTATTATTTAAATAATCAATTAATATTTATAAATTAAATTCCTTTATCATTTAAATAAACTATTATTTATAAATGAAATTTATTTATCATTTAAATAATCAACTATTATTTATAAATAATTGTTTTCCTTTTTTTCTTTTTTTTGACAGAATATCAAGTTTTCTCATTGAATACGATCATCATGGCATTATTCAGAAAATTCAAGAAAAACAAGGAGCCTTTCCAAAACAACTAGGTTATGCATGTTTTTTTTCCAAACCATTGATGTAGATAGTGTTGAAGTAAAATACAATCAAACATATGCAACAAATAAAGAGGAAATATTTCCATCAACCTAGTCATCTATCTCAACATGAGATTTTACAATAGCTACTAGGCTATAAATTGAGGCACAAGGTGACTAGATATTGAATTATCCCTTGTAGAATGCATGCCTATATGAAGGTATCCATCAATGTTACCCCCAAGTTGCCTTAATCATAATTTCCCCAACCTCAAGTACCCTCGCTTATGGTGGATTATTCTACTTCTTCCACCTATGAGTGTACCTGATCCTACATATTTGGAAATATTTCAGTAGTACTATACTCTTCCAAATAAACTAAGCATCACATAGTTGGTTCAATTTCTAATTAGGTATTAAAGCACATCATAGATTGATACGTTGTTTCTTTGTGTCAAAAAGTTTTCCAGGGAGGGTCATGATACTTTTATATGATGAGGGACATTCAAAAGGATATACCTTAACTATAGAGACCCACTAGGGCATTCATTATGGGTGGAAAATATTATTGTAATAAATATTCTCTACTTGAGGTATATTGAGTTTATAATTTGATTCATGGCCAAGAGTTGACATTATGTGATGTATTGGATAGGCTTCACGAAATTTTATTGTGCAATGTATTTAACATTTTTTATTTTTTTATTAAGTAATCCCAAGTAGCCATTATGAACTTTGTTATGGTTAGAGAATATTTAATATTTATAATTAACCTAAATCCCACTTAATATATCAGCTTGGGTTAAGCTTTATGATATAATTGAGGTTTTAGTGTTGCTATAAAATACCCCCTCATGTTTCCAACTTTTTATGAGAGTGTTGTGCAATATAATCTTTGGATAGTGATTATTTATTTACCTATGGGAATCCATCATATCTATTTCTTTGTCATCATTTTACATTTCTATATAAGTTTGAGTGGATGTTTTCCTTTTGTTATTTTATAAAAAATATTGTGAATTCTAATAAGGTACTCCATTTAATAAATTTGTTAAAATAAATAATAATATACTCAAATAATAATTTGGTGACTCTATTTTATAGTGAATCCTTGCATTCCATCTATAGAATCTCTCTTGAAAGTTCCATCTTCAATAAAATCCTATATAGTCAAGCATTTGTGAAGAAGTATAAGAGCATCAGGGAGATTTTGAAGGGCTAGTGAATGAATGAGAACAAGACCCTCCACCTATGAAAGGAAAGCTATACCATCTGAAGTTTTTTTATTAAACTAAGATATGTCATGGTCATGGTCTATAGGTGTTTGGGTAAGCCTAACACATCTAATTTTCTATGCACTATATACTTGTAGTGATTTCTATCATGTTTGAAGGAATCAAATTCAAGTGTGCTTATTTTCTTTCTAACAATTTAGCTAGAAAAATTGAAGAGTTATTTGGATACCTTATCTAGAATCCTAAGAATTCATCTTAATGCAACAGGATCTCTTGAAGATAAAGTTATTTGGAGACCGAATCAGAATGGTTTTTTAGTGTGAAATATGCATATTTTGTAATAGACCAATCAATTGTTACTGGTTTCCCCAAAACATAAGTCTTGGTTAAACATCTCATTCCTAAAATTATAATCTTATTTTGGATTTTTATCCAAAATAAAGTTTTGACCTTTGAAAATCTCCAAACAAGAGGTTTGGTAATCCCTAATTGTTGCTATCTTTGCAAATCCAATTTGGATATAGTTCAACACATTTTTTTGGAACACCCTTACTCTCTATCTATTCTTCATTTTATCCTTTCCTTCCTCAATGTTAGTTGGTCCCACCCTTGATCCATCCTTGATCTCTATCATCAATGGCCCACTTATTTTTCTTGCTCAGGTCTACAATTTATTTGCTTCTTAATCATTCTCCATTACCATTGGGTAATTTGGAATGAAAGAGACTGTAGAGCTTTCAACAACTCCAAATATTGTATCTCTATTGGAAATCACATTCTATCATTTGCCTCTAATTTTTTTTTTACTCAAATTAACCCTCTCAAATTGAAATGGAAAGTTGATATTTTAACTTCTTTAGTTCATCTCCCTCCTTGGCATCCTTCTTCTCATACTCTAGTGATCATATCTCAAGTCTCTTGGGAGCAAAATCCCTCAGAAAGGTTTAAGTTTAATTTTAATGGAGCTACAAGGAAATATAGGCAAAGTGAGAGCATGATGACTTTTATATCATCACAAGGGCAATATCATTCTAGCATTCACTAAAAATAATAAGATCCAAATAAACTAATTCATCGAGGTAAGAGCTCCATTTAAAGATCTATATCTTTTTGTTGTTTTTTCTTGTTCTAACTTAATCATAGAAGAGGATTATTTGATTCTTATAAATAATATAAAAAGTGAGATCCAAACCAACTGGAGGACCCAAACCATTGTTGAAGAATCCATGAATCTCATCCAAAGATATAGCAGAATCATGATCAAACATGTCTACCACGAAATAAATTGGTCTACTGATGCGCTTGCCAATATTTGTGTCTTCTTGAATGACATATCAGTCCAACAATTCATTTTTTCTCATCTTCTAGTTTCTCACATGAACGACACAATATCCTTTCAATTTTATTTTTCCCAAGAAGATCAATGCCTATCTAATGTCTAAGTCATATTTTCTTAGTCTTTTTACAAGTTAATCCATTCAGGTATGTTCACTTTAACTCTTTATTGTGTCTTGTGGGATCCTCAACATATCAACATGCTAATATATTTAAATTTATGAGTGACCTATCATTATAGGGATGTCCCACCATGCATGTTTCATTGGTCATTCCTAATAATCAGTTTTCCTCAAATAACTAATTAGTTTTGTTTCTTGATTTCTATCATGTCATGGCTATGGCCTTTGTTCTTCTCTTCTCTTCTACTGGTTGTTTTCTTTGTTTAGTGCTTGCTCTATGGATATCATATAAATTTTTTTTATGTATCTATAGTCTCTAGATATGGTCTCTCATATTCTAGATTTGATGTGTAAAAGGTTCAAGGACCCTTCTTAAAATCCCTTCTTTTTTCTACCAATAAAAAAAATTAGAGTTTTAAAACACTTGAACACCAAAGAGTCCTAGTTTCCATAATATTATTTTATTATTAACATTATATATTAAGTATAACTAATTAAATTAGGTATGTTTAAATTTTAACTATCTATAGAGGCCACATGTACATATATTTTTAGAATCTATAGAAATAAATTTCTAGGAAAGGGATTTTTTTTATTATATTACTTGTGTTGTATTCCAATTACTTTTTCTTTATTGAATAATTCTTCTTGCCCTTACTTAATTGAGGAATCTACAAAATATTTATAGACATATGCTATATTACTCTTTCAAGGCCAGTATAAATATAATAGACTCCCATGCTTCAAAGGGAAGCATCATTTATTACCAAAATACATGCCTAATAAAATACTATTTAAGGAATTAATTTATTAGATGATGGTTATAAATGGATACATAAAAATAATTTATTTGCCAATGTATATGTGTTTTACACCCACTCATTTTTTCAATGGATATTTTACCATAGGAAAATTGGGACATTGTTCACAATTGGCCTCATAATTTCATAAGATTTTGTAACCATGAAGAAAATTTAGTATGAAAATTAAGGTCAATTTAGAAGGATTGATATTTTGAATGAACGCCTAGAGAATTTGAATAATACCTCTTACATGATGCATATTATTAGGTAGAGGTGATATAATGGAGGAGAAAATGTATACCTCAAGGCATCACATGTGTAGATCAATTGAATCCAAATACCAACTAGGTACTTCTACACCTATGAGAATAACTATTAAATTAAAATCAACAATTCAAATACTTTTGGAGATTAATGTAGTGGAATATTCTCTTACTCAAATAAAGAAATAATCCTTGAAAAATTAGTATTATGGTTTTGAAATTTGTGGAGTCTAGGTAGTGATGACTTTATAGGAACAAGTATCCATTGAGAAATGTCCATATGGCAGAGATATTTGATGTAATATACCAAAGGGAACCTAAGAGAAAGGTTTCTTCTTCATAAGGAAAATTTCTATCAAAAGTAAATCTTTTAACTTGAATTAACCTTCTAATGAAGGATGCCTCCTTGAAGGAGGACTACGTAGAGATTTGAGAAGTAGACATTAGTAAATTAGAGATCAAAAACATTAAATTTATGATGGAATGAGAAGTATTATTAGAGGTTGTGGATTCAACACTAGTAAGCACATCACCATATTTTAATACCAGTAGTGAATACAAATAAGTAGAGGTTGGTAGACTCATTGTGATATTCATGGAGAAAAATATATATATATATATATATTTTGTATTTACATGGTGGAATCGGTAGCCACCATGAATTCGGGTAGCCTTTCTAGCTTTTCATGCCCACCATAGTATTCTGCATTGTCCACCCCGAAAGCCGCCACATAGATCTTCACGTAGTCTGCCCCTATAACCACCATGTCATAATCATTTTAAACCTTTTACGTCACTAAAAGCACTAGGAAATGGAAAAGCGTTTAGTTTGGTGAGGCCTGATATTTGAACCTTGGACCTCCACCCCCTTATGGGAGAGAAAAATATATTAAACCCTATAACTAATGATATTTTAGTCATATATTTTAAAGATGAGAATTCTAATTCTCTAAAAGGGATATGCACTAAAGAGGTCTAGGGGTGATGTTGTGGTCAAAATGGTACAAGATATGATGATCACCTTAATAGAATAAATACAAGGAAGGATATAATTTTACGATATATAGATGTGGAAAAACTATAATGGATACATTTTATAACTTGGAGAAGAGGATCATTAACCAATTCCAACACATTTAAGGCTTGGAATCTACGATAACCTTCAAGAAGTATCATGGTAGAATAATTGAGGAGAGAGTATCTCTATTAGAGGAAACCATAGTATATAAGGAAACATAATACCTCTCCATAGTTCAATCCCTTACTTGCCAAGTTAATAGCCTAAAAGAACAAGTATCTATTGTAGACACTATTTGACATCCTAAGAACCTTATTTTAAGTGTAGTTATCAAAACCATAAAGATAAAATCTAACTTAAATATTATTTTTTTCATAAAATTATACTTTTATAGGGACACCAAATGAAAAGGTTAGTTAATAACATACGATAAATGATGTGCTATTGAAGAAAACAAGCTTATACTGAGAGGGGAGGTGAACAGTATAAGACCACTTTTTACTTTTCTTTCCCAATCAATATTATGCAATGTATAGATAAAAATATCAAAAATAGTAATCAAATCAATACACAAAGAACGACACATAATAGAGACACCAATTTAACATGGTTCACCCAATGTGGGCTACTCCACGGAGAAAATCGTTCACTAAAATTTTCTCAATCAATCTCTTGGGAATCCTTTCCCTATTACAATATTTTTGGACCTCTATCCAAATGAGACACCAATCACCTAATACATTTCATGGATATCTATCTGTAGGAGAAATCCTTTCTCCTTAGCTTTGATTGGTGATATTCTAGAAGAACTACTACCCCCATTGCTCTGGCTAATGGATCTCAATCCACTAAAGAAACCTACCCTCACTTTCCTAGCTAATGGATCTCTATCCACTAGAGACTGTCATCCTCTATACTCTATCATATTCAAAGCTCTGTCTCAAATCTACACTAAACACAGTCCTTCGGTCTAGCACAAATCTGATCAATACTAGTCTGGCACAAACCAGTCCTTAAATATGCACCAAAATTTATCCTCAAATTTGCACTAAACACAGTCCTTAGGTCTAGCACAAATATATCCTCAATATATGTCCTCTGATATATACTAAACATAGTCCTTCGATTTAGCATAAATTATCCTCAATCTATATCCTCTGATTTGCACTAAACACAATCCTTCAGTCTAGCACAAATATGTTCTCAATATTTGTTCTCTGATATGCACTAAACATAGTCCTTCAGTATAGTAAAAATATGTCCTCAATATCTATCCTCAAGCCTTAACACAAAGCTTGACTTAATCTCAAATCAACTCTACTAGACCTACCCCAAAATTTAACTCAAGGTTTGAACAAATAAATCAATCAACTCTGATCACAAGTCTTCTCAAAGACTTATATCAAATATGCCTTGTAATCTTCCATAAAATCTCACACTAAGATGTGCACAAGTACCCTCTAGAACTTACCTAATATGCTCTCAAGTCTTCACTAAGACTTGCTTCAAATTTGCTCAACAAGTACTCACTAGAACTTGTCCAAATATTCTCAATAAGTCCTCACTAGAACTTACCCAAACTCGTAGAAATATAAAGAGAATTATTAGAGACTCAATATGCTTCACACTTATCACAATGCTCAATTACTTCCAATCACTTTTTGAGAAACATATAGATAATTTTTAGAGACTCAATATGCTTCACACTCATAAAATATCAATCACTTTCAATCTCTCTTCTATCACAGAAACATATAGAGAATTGTTAGAGACTCAATATGTTTCACATTCATCCACAGTCAACCTCTTTCTCAAATCAATTTAGAATATAGAACAATTTATTTCATAGAACATGAACTATCACATCAACATGACTAGGCTCAATCAAATTTACTCAACCAATCACTAAATGAATTAATATTTGCTTACAAACCCTAGTGCAAGCATATGAACACTCACTCAAATATTTCCAACAATGCTTATCAATAAATCTCAGATAACAATGATACTCATGATATTTGAAAACCCTAGTTCAAGATAGTTCTCAACTTCACATAAAAATTATACTCATGATCTTTGCAAGCCCTAGTTCAAGTTCCTCACTCATTTACTCACTAATAAAAATGCTTATAAAATAACGTTATATAAAAAATTCATTATTCTAGAAAACCTTGCAGCATTAATTCAAAATAAACTCAACAATGCCTACAAAACAATCATTTTAACTCCAACTTTGCATTCACAACATTGAACAATCACTCACTAGGAAGATGTACCCATAAATTTTGTTTGATATAGAAGTGCCCTTGGAAAACCTATCTAAATCACACTTTCCTTCTTTCCAATTTCAATGGTTAGATAACAAAATATTACTCTTAAAAATTTCTCAAATATTCCTTAGACACAAAAATAAACAAAGCTCAAATACACCTTATTGCTCCTTCTTGGAATTAATATTCATCATATCATGCACAAATATAATTACTTGGATACACCTTATAATCTCCAACTTAAAATAATATCCAACACCACAAAATCTCAACCAATCTTCCTAAAACACCTTTATTTCCTTTTCAAACACTAAAGCAAATAACAACAAAAATTTATTTTGCATCAACCTTGTAACTCCCCTAAAACCTTACATACCTATTAAAATATGTTTAATTTTTAATATCTCAACTAACTTCATACAAACCCCATAAGGGGGCGGAGGTCCAAGGTTCAAATCTTGGGCCTCACTGGACTGAATGCTTGTCCCTTTCCTGGTGCTTTCAATGGCATAAAAGGTTTAAAATGATTGTGGCATGGCGGTTATAGGGGTGGACTGCATGAAGATCTGTGTGGTGGATTCCAGGGCGGACATCGCAGAATACTATGGCGGCCATAAAAGCTGGACAGCCTGCCCGAATTCATGGCGGCTACCGATTCCACCATGTTAAAAATAAAAAGAAAAAAATATATATATCTCAACTAACTCCTCCAAAAATTTTGGTTCTCAAACTTAATGCATACCTTTGTTATCTCCCAAAATGGATTTCGGTGTGATTCAAATCGTCGTCTCCCCAAGTGCCAAGTGCCTTAGCACTTTGGTGCCCACCGCGTGGGCTAGAGGTGTCCACGTGAAGGAAGAAGGACTTCCTCCCATTTCAACCTTGCTCCATCATGTTTTCAACACAAAACAAAAATGATACACCATGGATTTGAACATGCGCCTGTCACTGCCCTTACGTCTTACTTCCATCGCAGTTGCCAACTGCACTACCAACGGTTGGTGACCAAGGCTCCCTCCTTGGAGGGTAAAATAGTTTTTCCTCCTCTAAGCACCTTTTTAATAATTAAAAACTCTTCACTAAACACCACAATTCACATGAAATCACACAACATAGGATTTTAGTTCGAAAGCATTGGAGACTTTGCTAAGGTGGGGTAATCCCCCTTTTATACACACATGGTAAATTTTCTTCCCACGTCGGTGCTAGAAACTTGAATTCAAAATTCAAATTAATAATCCACCTTAGGGTTATTTGAAATTAACATAAATTAATGTATAATTAATATTAAAAATTAATTAATAATTAATTTAAATAACATAAAGTTAAGTAAATAAATTAATAAACTAATTTAATAAAATTATATTAATCAATTTATAATTAATTTAATCTTCCTTGTATAATATTATAAATAATTATTATAATATTATTCACTTGGGCATCCTGTTTTCACCTTGGACCTTATATTGACCTCCTGGAATCGGGTCTTGATCAACTGAAACTGGAGAATCTAAAATTGATGCTGCTCACTAAAACTACCACTAACTGGTGTTGAAAGATTGACATTAATGACAACTCACTCTTGACATCAATGAAAAATTATCTACTCAAAATGTCCAACAATATCCCCCTTTGTCATTGATGGTAACCCAAATTATTTTTACCAAAACTTGACATTTTTCATTTTTTGCTCCCCCTGGGAAATTGCATAAATAAGCTCTCCCTCAAGATCAACTCCTACTTTTTTTTATTCTTCCTCTATTTTTTTATCTTTGAGAATATATTCATTCTTTTCTTACTTGTCTTTTGTAGGATCACCTCCTTATTCTAGTGCCATTAGAATATTCTTTTTTGGTCCTTCAAGTGTATCTTCATATTCATCATCACTGAAACTAAAACCATTCCTTGTACATCTATCTTCAAAATTTCCAAAATTACCATATCTAAAACACTTGAGAATTATTGGTGACCTTTTCTTAACTTCTTATTTTTCTTCAATCAAAAATAGGACTTCATATTTATCATTGTCTGAGAAAATATTATCACTATCACTTGAGTGCTTACTTGCATTGTTTGCATAATAGCTCATTTTTGTCTTTGAAAGAACTTATTTCCTTGTTTGCCTTGTCCATCGTTGTCTTTCTTTTGGTACCTATTTCTTTCTGATTCCCTGTTCCTATGATCTTGTTTTTCTTCATCATTGTTATTTTTAGATTTTTGACTATCAGTTGCATAGTGACCATACTTTCCACAATTGAAACATCTAAAAAATGTTGCATCTTTAAATCTTCTTGAATCCTTATTCCTTCTGCCATAATTAGCTTCTTCATCACTGGATGACTCATTGCTTGAATCTGAATTTTTGCCCTTTGTCTTCTTAGTAGCTTTGAATACTGCTTCCTTTCAGGAATTAGGTTCCTCTTCTGTTCTTAACTCAAAAGCTGTAATAATACCAAGTAACATATATCTTGTCAAATAATCACCATCTTTTGATTCTTCTATAGCAAAAAATTTTCACTAAATATTTTTGGAAGATATCTTAAGACCTTATCACAAACATCTAATTCTTCAATATTAAGTCCAAGTCATTGCATGGCATTAACAATCTCATCTACTTGAAGTAGATACATACTAATGTTTTCCTCATCCTAGATTCTTAATTCTTCAAATTGCCCTTTGATATTTCATATCTTTACCTTTTTGAAACTTTTATATCCTTCATATATGCTTTGCAACTTATCCCAAATTCCTTTTGCATATTTACAATGCATAACTTTTATTGATTATTTTCTATGCAAACCTCTCAAAATTGCATTCATTGCTTTTGAATTGTAATGATGTAGAAGCTTACCTTCCTTATCTGTAGATGGATCAATTGTATGTATCCATTTTCAATTGCTTCTAAAATTTCATTGCCATGTACCATCAAGTGAATATTCAATATTATACTCCAAAATATATAATCACTTCCATCAAATATTGGTGTTGAATTATCTAAAGACACATTCTTATAATCCATTGTGTTCTTAAAAGCTTTTCCTTCAAGCTATTAAACTCTTCTGAATGAACCCACTCTAATACCAATTGAAGAACACAAGCTTATACTGAGAGGGGGGTGACCAATACAAGACCACTTTTTACTTTTATTTTCCAATAAATATTATGCAATGTATAAATAGCAATATCGAAAGTAGTAATCAAAGCAATGCATAAATCACCACATACAATAGAGACATCAATTTAACGTGGTTCACCCAATGTGGGCTACTCCACGAAGAAAATATTTCATTAAAATTTTCTCAATAAATCTCTTGGGAATCCTTTCTCTATTACAATATTTATGGACCTCTGTCCAAAGGAGACACCAATCCCCTAATTAATTTCATGTATCTCTATCCATAGGAAAACTCTTTTCACCTTAGCTCTGACTGGTGATCTTCTAGAATAACTGTTTCCCCCTCTAATCTGGCTAATGGATCTCTATCCACTGAAGACACCTATCCTCACTACCCTAGCTAATGGATATCTATCCACTAGAGACTATCGTCCTTTATACTCTATTACCTTCAAAGCTCTATCTCAAATATACACTAAACACAGTCCTTCGATCTAGCATAAATCTACTCAATATATTTCTCTGGTCTAACATAAACCTGTCCTCAAATCTACACCAAAATCTATCCTCAAATATGCACTAAACATAGTCCTTCAATGTAGGACAAATTTATCCTCAATATCTATCCTTTGATATGTACTAAACACAGTCCTTCGGTCTAGAAAAAATATTTCCTCAATATGTATCTTATGATCTGTACTAAAAACAGTCCTTTGGTCTAGCACAAATTAATCATCAATCTATGTCCTCTGATATGCACTAAAAATAGTCCTTTGGTCTAGTACAAATTTGTACTCAATATTTGTCCTCAAGCCTTAACACAATCTCAAATCAACTATACTAGATCTGCCCAAAACCTTAACTCACGGTTTGAAAAAATAAATAAATCAACTCTACTCACAAGTCTTAAAGACATATCTCAAATATATATTTTAAGCTTCCAAAAAATCTCACACTAATCTATCCATAAGTCCTCTCTAGAACTTTCCTAATCTACTCTCAAGTATTCACTAAGACTGACCTCAAATATCCTTAACAAGTCCTCACTAGAAATTATCCAAATCTGCTCAATAAGTCTCCACTAGAACTTATCCAAACTCATAGAAACATAAAGAGAATTGTTAGAGACTCAATGTGCTTCACACATATCACAATGCTCAATTACTTTTAATCACTCTTTTAGAAATATATAGAGAATTGTTAGAGACTCAACATGCTTCACACTCACAAATTCTCAATAACTTTCAATCTCTCTTCTATCACAAAAACATATAGAGAACTGTTATAAACTCAATATGTTTCACATTCATCCACACTCAACGTCTTTCTCAAATCAATTCATAGTATAGAACAATTTATTTCATAGAACTTGAACTATCATATCAACATATCCACTTGACTAGGCTCAACCAACTTTACTCAACCAATCACTCAATGAATTAATCTTTACTTACAAACCCTAGTGCAAGCATATGAACACTCACTCAATTGTTTCCAACAATGCTTATCAATCAATCTCACATAATAATGATACTCATGATCTTTGCAAACCCTAGTTCAATATAGTTCTCAACTTCACATAACAATGATACTCATGATCTTTGCAAATCCTAGTTCAAGTTATTTACTCACTCACTTCAACAACAATGCTTATAAAACAAGGTTCTATCAACAATTTATTATTCCAGAAAACTTTGAAGTATTAATTCAAAACACACTCAACAATGCCTACCAAACAATCCTTTTCACTCCAAATTTGCATTCACAACATTGAACAATCACTCACTAGGAAGATGTTCTCATACCTTTTATTTGATGTAGAAGTGCCCTTGGAAAACCTATCTAAATCACAATTTCCTTCTTTCCAATTTCAATGGTTAGATGATAAAATCTCACTCTTAACACTTTTTCAAATATTCCTTAGACACAAAAATAAAAAATCTAAAATACACCTTATTGCTCCTTCTTGGAATTAATAATTTTATCAAACCATGCTCAAAAATAATTACTTGGATACACCTTATAATGTCCAACTTAAAATAATATCCAACACCACAAAACCTCAACCAATATTCCTAAAAAACCTTTATTTCCTTTTCAAACACTAAAGCAAATAACACCAAAAATTTATTTTGCATCAACCTTATAACTTCCATAAAACCTTACATACCCAATAAAATATGTAAAAATTAATTTTTAATATCTCAACTAACTCCTTTGAATATTTCGGTGCTCAAACTTAATGCATACCTTTGTTATCTCCTAAAAGGGGTTTCAACATGATTCGAACTGTAGTCTCCCCAAGCGCCAAGTGCCTTAGCACTTTGGTGCCCACGACATGGGCTAGAGACATCCACGTGAAGGAAGGAGGACTTCCTTCCATTTCAACCTTACTCTGCCATGTTTTCAACATAAAACAAAAATGATGCGCTATGGATTTGAACTTGCACCTATCGGTACCCTCATGTCTTACTTCCACCATGATTGCCAACTACGCTACCAACGGTTGGTGACCAAGGCTCCCTCCTTGGTGGGTAAAATAGTTTTGCCTCCTCTAAGCACCTTTTTAAAAATTAAAAACTCTTTGTTGCACACCATGATTCACATGAGCTCACATAGCATAGGATTTTAATTCGAAAGCATTGGTGACTTTGCTAAGGTGGGGTAATCCCCATTTTATACACACATGGTAAATTTTCTTCCCATGTCGATGCTAGAAATTTGAATTCAAAATTCAAATTAATAACCCACCTTAGGGTTATTTGAAATTAACATAAATTAATATATAATTAATATTAAAAATTAGTTAATAATTAATTTAAATAACATAATGTTAAGTAAATTAATTAATAAATTAATTTAATAAAATTATATTAATTTATTTATAAATAATTTAATCTTCCTTGTATAATATTATAAATAATTATTATAATATTATTCACTTGGGCTTCTTGTTTTCACCTTGGACCTTATCTTGACCTCCTGGAATTGGGTCTTCATAATCTAAAACTGAAGAGCCAAAAACTGATGCTGCCTACTGAAATTGCCACTAACTGGTGCTAAAAGCTTGATAATAATGACCACTCACTCTCGATATCAATGACAAATTATCTACTCAAATGTTCAACACCTATAAGAAATAATATTACACACACAAAATGGAATCCTATGGATCAAATGATAAAATACAAATCACGAAATGAGCTTCTCTTTACTTGCTACTAAGATGCATAGATGTTTTTCCTAGAGTCCATTCATACATGAATTAATCAACCATCTACATAGAGTTCTGCTAGACGTCATGCACATCATTGACAAGGCTAGTGCATAGATGAATGCCTTTGTAGTGGAAATTGAAATTGTGGAACCATATGATAGCTATAAGAACCTAGTTGAGGAAGAGTAGTACAAAGAGAAGGTCTATAGCACATTATAAAAATTGATTGAAATAATTGAATCTATAGATAAATTCTCTTTGGAATATTATAAAAATTTATTGAAATAATCAAATATATAGATAGCCATAGGAACATGCCTTGATTTTATATATTAGTTGGCTCATATTATTCTAGTTACATTATTATCTTGATCTTACTATATTGATGCTATCATATATTTGATCCTATAAATATTTATCCTATGAGTTTACATTAATATTAAGGTTTCAAATCTATTGGTGGTTTCAGAGCTACAACAAGAAATTTCTTGCATAGGGTAAATTTTAATTAGCTGCATATAAAATAAATTTTCTAATGTGATACAATTAGTTATAATTTGTCTACTTTAAAGGGAGATAGACCTGGAATTTATTGTAATATTAAAAGAAGCATAAATACTAGAGGCTTTCCGTAGTTACAAAACAACTAATGAAGACTAGGACTCAACTAGATTCTTTCTACTAGGTTGAAGAATAACAAGTGAAGACTAGGACTCATATTTGGTTGAATCAAATTGAAGATAGTTGATTATTTAGAAAAATAGCCAACCCTAACATTGATAAAAAATTTTATGGGTATAGATATTCTTGACAACTGATTTATATCAACACTTAGAATAAAGTTTAAGGAGATGGTATAATAAATCTATCTTGATTGGAGCATCAAAAAAATCAATCATCTTGACATAAAAGAATATTTAGGTCAATTCGACCTAAGACATTGCTACAGTGGAGGTTAGTCATCAGAGATATGAGACACTTCCTACAAAAAATAGAGAATACTTTCATATTCAAGTGCAAGAAGGTAAAAATATTTCGTCAAGAAGGGATTGATTTTAGTTGCAGAATATCATGGATTTAAATTTTGAAGACAGACCTTGACAGAGAAGGATTTAGATATTGAAAGAAGACCTTGATAGAGAAAAGGTTCATGTATTGAAGATAGAGCTTGAAAATTGGCTTAACATTGGAATCCATATAATTTTTTTATTAAATCAGAGATAGATAAGATTTTAGTTCTTATAGACATTGACGATTGGTCCAAGAGAGAAGCCAATATTAAAACGATATAGAATATTTAATGAAATAAGTCTATAGTGGTAATTTAAGCTCAAAGAATAAAATGATTGAGACCCTTCAAAAAAGGATGTTCATTATGAAGTTTTGTGGCTGATATTAATGAAAAGAGAAGAGGTCATATATAATATATAAACTCTATATTACAAGAAAGAAAGAAATCTTGAATATATGAGATGTAGTTTGCAGAGAAATAGAGAAAGAAGCTAGAAGATAATATTAAAGAAAGAGACCCTTCAAGGAAAATAGGTCGAGTTATAAAGGACAACATAATGAATAATAATGTAAGAGAAAGAAGGATCAAGAAATAAATAACATGATATATATTGCAGCAAGCATCATTGAAGCCATATAATCATCTAAGGGAGAATGTAGAATACGTGAGAAGAAGGTAGAAGGTAGAATACTAGTGAATAACTGTATAAAGGTGTGAAGATAAAATATAAGATAATAGCCATTAGAAGGAAAATATACAACCAAAATATAAAGGCATAAACTATTAAAGAAACTAATCAAAGGTAGCATTGAAAAATAAAATAAATCAATTATGCATATTGCAACATAAGTCATCTATGAAGTGCAACCAAGGGTAAAGTTATTCGATCAGAGAAATTTTAATTAAAAGCTATTAGTATGCTCAATACAACGATGTAGTCTTACAAAAGGTAGCAAAGTTAAATCCTTCATGTTATACATCACTAAGTTGAACGAGATACAATCGTACATAGGACAACAAAGTTAAATAATTCATGTTAATTCATTATAAAACCATAAAAAGACATCTAAAAAAAAGAAAAATACATTACAAATCTGAGGTAATAAGTATAAATAAAGAGTTAAAGCTAAGAGTACAAGAGCACATTAAATTTGCATGTATAAAAATTACACCGTGTCTAAGGACCATTGGAGGAATATGAAGAGCAATAGTCACTCTCTCTAAAATGTCAATGCCATCGAAACACCAATATCATCAAAGCTCACAAAGCATCAACATTTGAATGCAAAAGTTTTACCATTGTCTCCAAAGCACCAACAAAGCAACAAAGCAATGAGTGCAACAACCGAGGTCAATAGTATATTCTCAAGTACAAACACATACATTGAAAGGGAAAGAGTAACATTCAAACTCATAATTGTATAGTGTTAGGAGGAGTTTTTGGTAGGAGAAGACACCTATTTAGTAGTGTAACATTTGAGCACAAAATGTAATATCATCCTGAAGCCTAGTGTGCATTCATGGAATATTAAGGAAACCCTAATGTTCTACCTACCTAAAGTATAACTCTCACTACGTTTTAAGCAAATTAGTTAAAAAAGAGAGTATATGAGTTGGTAGCAGTAAATTCAAAGTAAGTCTTCGCAGCTAGTTTAGTCATGAGCATGCAAATATTGGTGGAGGTATTATTAAATTTTTCTAATTTTTTTATAAAATTTAATTAAATTGGGAGCAATAAGGATCTATAAGTTTTTATAAATTTATATTAAATGGATAAATAAGGAATGCTAATTTAGTAGGAAGTTATTTATTAAAGCCTTATTATTAAAGATAAAACATGATTTTTATAGTTGAATAGTAGTTTGAAATTATTCTCTTTGGAGTTATAAGTTTTTGAGTTGAATTTTATTTTAAATAATTTTTTTTTTTTTAATGTTTATATAATATTTGAAAATTAATTTAATTTGGGAGTCAAAAGGAGTTCTACTTCAAACTTAGAAAATTAATTTTGTAAAATTCTTAGTTTCTAAAAATTAGGGAGTTATAAGGAATTCTACTTCATAGGTTTTATAATTTAGAAACTTTAAATTCCATAAACCTAGGGAGACATAAGGTAGTCTACATCAAGGGTCATATAAACACTACTATATCAAAAAACATGTTCGTTCTAAATATCAACTTTTAAAAGGAACAATCATGCTCCATGTAAAAGTAAAGTGAAATAAATTCTAATACTAGAAAAACTTTGGGATATAGTTAGTGGAGCAAAAAAAAAAACTACTAAAGATGTTAAATAAATTCAAAAATATGAATATGGTGAAGCCAAAGCACCTAAAATAACTTTTGCAATTACTAATGAAATACTATGTTATTTAAGTACACCAAAAACTTCTACAAAATCTTGGAATACATTAGCTAAAATATTTGAAGGGAAAATAAAAACTACTATCTTCAATCTTCAATATCTATTGTATTACTTGAAAGCTAATAATAGTGAAATTATTAAACTATTTCTTCGAAATATAGCAAATATAAAAACTAAATTTTTAACTATAGGAGAAAAGGTAGAAGATAAATTTCTTGTTCAAGTGACATTGAGAAATCTTCTAGAAAATTATAAACATCTAGTTACATCTTTGCAAGTTCTAAGCAAAGATACTTCTTTTGATGAGTTAGTCAATATTCTACAAGAGTATGAAGTGGAAAATTCAACCAAGGATGAAATGACTAACAATGCTTTAGCATAAAAAGAGAATTCACAAGGTAATATTGCTTCAATCTCAATATATAGGTCCAAATAGAATTATAGATATTATCAAGTATGTAAGAAAAGAGGACAAAGATATAATCTAAGGAATCAGTCTCAAGGAAATTAGATAATCAAAATTGTCAGAAAAATAGGTCAGTACAACAAAGACAATATCAAAATCAATATAATACACAACAATTCCAATGTCAATATCCTCCTTAGTATCAACATAGTCAACCTCAATTGCAATATAGAGAGGGAAATTAGAAAAGACATCTAACCCAATAAAACCATGAAATCTAAGAGTTAGAATAAACTACTAAATAAAATAAACTCAAATCTCCTTTAGCAAAATTGATAGTCAATGAAGATGCATTTATATTTCAATTGATTAGGATATAAGAAGACAATATGACAAGAACAAGATAGAAAAGAATAGACTAAAGAAGCAGAAGAAGAAGATCAAAAAAATTCAAAAGAAGACAAAAAGAGAAGCAAGCTCAGGTCCCAAGATCACCTAAAGGATGAAGACCTTGATTGAAGACTAAAATATTCAATAACAAAAAATGTAATACATAGGGGTGTTGTAGAATATAATAGTATTTCATACATGCCGATATACCCTCATGGTTTATCTTGTAATATTTATATTAGGGTTATGTCCTAGAATAGAGTGTGAGAAAATATTTTATGTAATGTAATAATGTGTAGGAAATGCGCAAGTGTCATGTAAATGAGTGTGCAAGTGTTATGTGTGTAGATGTGGACATTGTTCATAGATTAGAAAGTATTATATGAAGAATCAAGAAACCAAAGAGTCATCCTACAACGTCTATATGTTAGTACATAGTGTACATAGACTACATTACCTACATTGCCTACATAATGTACATTGTCTACATTACCTACATTACCTACATTACCTACATAATGTACATTGTCTACATTACCTACATTACCTACATTGCCTACATAATGTACATAGAAAGTATTGTTATTGTATGGGATTTTTATGATACATTTATAAGAGGAGTAATATAAATTGCATACATTTGAGCAACTAATATTGTATGTTGTGCTACATGGTTTGTACATGTATGATTCATGCTATTACATTCATATATTTCATTTTCTATTAGTTCAAAAATGATATTTTGAAAGGGACCGAATCCTTTTACAAAACAAAGTTAGCCCATCAACTGCATAGTTTCCAAGGGCAAGTAGCCAAAACTCACCTAGATGCAGTATCCATCCTGAACCTCAATTAGTTGTAGTCCTCCCTCATTAACTTCTCTAAGTCCTCATAGAACACCCCTAGGGGGATCCATCTCCTATCCTCTTATTTAATGGCATCAAAGTTTGTCAACTAGTCTGTTGGTTTGTTACCTTCTCTAAAGACATGAAAAAAGTCAACTTCTTCAAAATGCTTTACAATCTATCTAATATATTGCACAATGTAATCAATTTAAAAATTAATTTTTCCCTTATTTTTCAAAATATTGATAATAATCAAGGAGTCTCCTTCAAAGATAACTTTTTTAGCACCTAAATCCTTAGCTTGTTCTGCACCCATATGTAAAGCATTAACTTCAATTTTATGACTAGTAGTAATTCCCAAAAACTTGCAAGTTACCCTCACTACTCTGCCCTGATTGTCCTTCAAAATTTCTCCTGCTCTAGACTTACCTAGGTTACCTTTGGATGCCCCATAAAAATCTAACTTCAACCATTCATCTTGAGGTGGTAATTATTTTACATCAGTTCTAACCTGAGCATTTGCCTCTCCACCACCTATGGGTTCCAAATTCCATGCCTTCGCTATCATAGTCTCTTCAGTATTTTCTATCTTGATAGGGTACTTGATATATTTAACATTATCCTCTAAAAAATAGTTCATGCTTATAAAACTTCTCATTGCTGACATTTTTTCCCCTCTAAAAAGTCTTCTATTCTTCTCTAATCACATTCCCAACATAAAATGAAATGGAATCAGGTTCCAAATTACGTTAATATGAGGACTGAAAAGGGGTTCTCCCACTATTGTAACCATAAAACCATATTAGAATGCATCACCCAAGAGATGCTCATCTTGTTGATGAGGATCTAGAAAATGTTTAAAGTGTAGGGACATTCCAAGAATATGTGTTCCACGGACTCTTTTGTCTTTTCACATAAAATGCATCTATTAGGTAACTGAAAACCTCTCTTCTTAATATTATCCACTATTAGGATGTTATTTTGGACTACTTACCAAAGAAAAATATCCAATTTAGTAATAACTCTCATACCCCAAATTATATTCCAAGGGAAACCATTATCTATAGTAGGATCCAAAAGATCATAGGTTGTATTCACACTGAATTTACCATTCTTAGTTTTTCTCCAAATCATAGAGTCTCTTTTCCTGAAAAAACCTAAATAATAAAATTTTAGTTTAGGTTTAAGGAGATTTAAAGCCTCCAAATTCTCAAGGCTTACCTCTAAATAATTTTAACTCAATTGGTTATCCAATAAATTCATGTAAACACAAACCTTTTTACCATAACTATATTCTATATCCTCTTATTAATAAATATTAGTTGATATATTATGATCCTTGATTTTACATATTAGTTGGCTCATATTATTGTAGTTACATTATTATATTGATGTTAATATATTTTGTATATCATATATTTGATCTTGTGAGTTTACATTAATATTAAGGCTTCAAAAGCCAACACATCATAAAATGGGAAAATACGTGCTTTATCAAAAGTGGGTGACTTATATGAAGAGGTACACTTATCACTCTCAACAAACACATCTTTACATATATGCAATTTCATGGTGTTAATATCCATGAGATGATATCTCCTTAATTCAATATGGTATCCAATTAAGAATTATAATTTGTATTTCTCCTCTAGTATCATCCAATTCTTCTTTAATATGTGCATGAATGCACTACATTAGAACATGTAGATATGTGATATAGAAGGTTTTTTTCCAACCATGCTTATCTCTAAATTGGTATTGTTCAACATGCATTGCATCATCTATTAAATAGTATGATTTTACCTTTCCATATACATTTTTTTGAGTTTTTTTTATATGTAATATTGGTTTAGGAATATAAAAATTCAATTATTGGTGTAATTTCACTAGATTTAAGTGGAGTATATAAATGACAATAAATAATCTTCTCCATTAAATTTTTGATATCTTTAAAATAATGGAAAGCTTTATCCTTGGCCATTGTGAAATACACTCATCATGTATGATCATCAAGAAATAATTGAAAATATATACAACCATTGAAACACATTTCCATAGATCCACATAAATCAATAGACACTTGTTAAATTGTACTACTCACTATGATTGCTTGAGCTAGGTGGGAATTGATGGATTTTTGTCATCAAATAACTCATATAAAGATCATATGGATTTATTAATAATAGAATCCCACATACCATATGTTTATGTAGGAGTGACCTTAAATAGCCAAAGCTTAGATGTCCAAACCACCTATAACTAGTAAGCAAACTTGATTCACCTTGAATTTTAAAGCTTGGTTTTATCCATTACAAGTATATTTAAAATATATTATCTATTTCAATGGCATGATCAATGATAATCAAACCTCTAGATTTATATTTATTGAGATATATTTACCTTGCACATGTTTTAAAATTTTCAAAATCAAAATTATCATTAAGCATGTGATTCATAGAAAGTATGTTCTTCATTAGGCTAGGCATATAAAGAACTTGTATCAAGTGATAATTATGATGTCAAGATGGATATAAATATATTTTATTCCCATAATGGTGTAGTTAAAATTTTCACCAAGTGTAACATACCAATGGGAAGATGAATAGTTAAGACTAATGCACTATTTTTCTTAGCCCATCATGTTAAATGTTCAATAGTTAAGACTAACGAATAGTTAGGACTCTTATTTATCATATTCAATGTTGTTATAAAAATATTAAACATTGATGTTAGTACATTCAACAATATTAAAGTAATATATAATTGATAATTTCTCCAAAAGATTATAGTGAGGTTGATAAACTAGTAATATATGATAGAAATAATTGTAATTTATCATTGATGTCCATCTTCAAGAAATGAAATTGGCTTTGTAGATGTAGAATTTGGTTTTTATTCTTGGAATTAAATATCATACTAAATTTATTCCATGCATACTTTATGGTTACAATGTCATGAATGTAGAGCTTAATATCATTAGTTACATGAAATATTATGATTAGTCTAGCTTTGTAATCAAATTTATCAAACATATCACCATTCTCAAAAATAAACATGTTATGGGGTTTACAAGGAAGCCATTGATACAATTGCCATGTTGATGACTACTCAAAAAATGTAATCCAAATTGTATGAAATGAAGCACATGAAGAAATATGGGAACTGGTGAGAAGAAAAAAGTTTTAGAAAGAAAATCAATTATGGGTAGTGAAGCTTCGAGGACAAAGTAGGACATCAATGCATAATCGATCAAATCCTACAATGATAGAAGTAAGGAAGGAAGAAATTGAAATCTCCTTTGGTGATGATCTAAAGCAAAAGTAGTTAGAGATAATGAAACCAAGAGTGATTGGGAAGTTTTTATATCCTTGTATGGGGATATCTACTATCATAAAATAGGCCATTGAGATCTATGGAGTCAAAGGGCATGTAGACTTTACTATACTCCCTAGAGATTGCTTTTAAAATTTCTTCATGACCATGGAAGACATGGAGTATGTCCCTAGTAGAGAATGGTTAAAGGAGAATACAAGGCTTCATATTAGAATATGGTTGATGGTATTTTATTTGAACAAAGAAAAAGTAGGTATTATCCCTATTTGGGTTAGGTTGTATGGATTGCCTATCAAATATTAGAGCTTGGGAGTAGTAACGCACATTAGAAACTCCAAGGGATAATTAATTAACTTTTAACCCACCATAGAGAAACACTCTAAATCATTCTATAAGTATTTGTATTAGGTTATACATACGCAAGCTATCCCCAAAATTTCCCCATGAATTTGAAGGTAAGAACATATTTCCAAAATGTAGATTATGAAAATATTCCTTTTAATTGTAGGAACTATTCTAAGATAGGTAACCTAACATTTCACTAGGATAAAAATAAATAAACCATACACAAATACTTAAATAATACCTAAGAGACAAGAAAATATACCTATCAAATGCTTTCCAAGTGGTTGATCAAAGAAAAGAATAGTCAATGTTCAAACTTTGAAAATAAAAAAGAAGCACTAGAAATAGTAAGAATTAGCCAGAATGGGGATGAAGGAATAATAGTCAGTAGGAGAGATTCATATGATAAAGGATAAGAGACCAAGGCTAGTAATGAAGGAGTATGTGAGAAATTGCAGGTAGAGCACACTATAACACAAGCCTAATATAAAATAATAACAAAAGAGAAAGATATTTTAACCAAGGGGAAGGAAGACCCAAGAATGGAAATTAGCCACTGAATTAAAGAAGTGGAAAGAGTTTATATGGAGTAAAACATAGGAATCACATTGGTAGACAACTCTAAGGAAGATGTAGATTTTTTCCAAGAATATCAACTAGATGTAGAAATAGCAAACCGAGGTAACATTGAGGGGTTAGAAGACAATGAGAGAAATACTGAAGTCAAGACATAATTAGTTAAAATATCAAGATTAAGGATCAATCCAAACATGGTCTAGGAAAATCTTCCAGTATGAAAACCATCCAAATCCATTAAACTAAAAAAGGAGATGGAGAAATAAGTGGCTAATAGAATGGAAATGATAATACTAGAAGGAGGTGGCATTATGACACCTCAACCTAAAAAATGAATCTAATATCCAAGAACGTCAAGGAACTAAATACCGCTACTAAATAAATATTGTTTATATCTTTTGTTTTAACTAGGAAACCAAACCTTTTACTATTATAGGAAACAAAGTTTAGTGTGGAAAAGGAGAGAAAATAATGAGAGAAATATTCAACAACCACCAATGGTTCAAGGTAGAATCACAATGGGTATTTACAATATTACTCATGTTGGGTAGATAAATACATAAATGTGGCATAAATTGACAAATATAGAGACCAAATAATAGTGAAAATAATCAACAAGGGGTGGAAATGTTTAGTTACTAATATATATGCTCTGAACCAATGTACGCGTAGAAGACAACTAGGGCAAGATCTAAAAATAAAAGTAGAAGTATGGAAAGACAAAAGAGGAATGGTAGTTGGGGATTTTAATACACCCTTAAATATATTTGAAAATAATGATGTCTTGAAATAAATTATTGAAATCATGTTAGATCTACATGTCCTGATCAAGTCAAATTTAATGTATTTCAAGCTAAAAGGAACCATATTCACATGTTAAAATTGGAGGATAGTACCACAAGGAATATAATATTGACTAGATATATGTTTACTCTCCATAAATTGGTACTAGAAATCTAGAATTGGTCCCTCAAATCTCTACTACGAATAGTATCAGATCATAATCCTCTAATACTTAGTGCACATGTTAAAAAATAGTCTAAATCATCTTTTAAATTTAAAATAATGTGGTTAGAAGATGGTAAATTCAATTAGAATATAAAATTATGGTGGGATTCAAGTGTTGATGGATCTATAATGGCCCAACAAAGTGAAAACTTAAATAATGTCAAAAGGAAGTCAATGAACTAGAACAAAGAGATTTTTGGAAACATACATAGTAAATAAAGAATCTAGAAAAATAAATACAATGAAAATGATAAATTTTTAAATAAGAGGTAATTGGGAGGCTCTATTATAGTAGTTAAATGAGTTGCTAATACAATACAATGACTTAATAAGAAAATATAGAAATAATTTGGAATTATTCTCCAACCATCTAAAACAAGACTCCATAAAAAAAAATAAAAAAAATGGATGAATTGATGTTGAACCATATCCTCAAATTCATTACCAAATATATGAATAAATAGTTAAACAAAGAAATCAAGGAGAGAAATATCAAAGAGGCAATATTTAGAATAAATACAGATAAAACACTAGGTCTAGATTATTTCTAAATAGGATTCTTCTAAGAATGTTGGGATGTGATAGGAAAATATGTAATTATAAAATTTAAGGAGATGCATAAAGCATACATATTACTCATATAAATAAATAAAAAAATTATTCCCCTAATAAAAATAAAAAATAAAATAAACCAAGGAAATGGAAGGAATTGAGACAAGTTAGTCTATACAATTTGATATATAAAATGTATGCCAATATATTGACCAAGAGACTAAAATATATTCTTCCCAAAATAATTTTGTAATAATAGCAAGCCTTTATTCAAGGTAAGCACATTTTGGATGGTCTATTAGTGTCTCATAAGGTGATTCATTCTATACATATAAGAATAATCAAGGTATACTAATAAAATTAGACATAAGCAAGGCTTATGATAAAGTTTCCTAGAACTTCCTACTTAAGGTCTTAAGAAATTTTGACTTTTAATTAATATTGTGTGACATCATAAATACTTGCATTTCAACTCCTATGTTCTTAGTTCTAGTTAATGGGAAACTTGGTTGTTTTTTTAAATCTTTTTATGGACTATAAATACCTCCCACAAGAAGGGGAAATCTCAAGGTCTCAAAGTCTCCTCTTTTGTTCCACCCTTCACCAATCTTGACTTTCTAGATGATACAATTCTCTTTGGTAAATCTTCAATTCCTAAAGTGAAGGAGTTCAAAGAAATCCTAGTTACTTATGAAAGAGCCTTTGGGTAGAGAATCAACTTTGATTAATCTAAGGTTTACTTCATGAACACATCCATTTAGAACAATACAAAAATTACAATTTTTTGTGTGATGTAATAAGGAAAATCTCCCAATAACCTATCTTGGAATGACCATGTTCAATTGGAGAATGATGAGAGAAATGTGGAATCTAGTTATTGAATGTAGTAAAGATAAATTGATAGGATGGAAAGGAAAATTAAAATCTCAAGCACACAAAATGGTATTACTCAAATATACTCTCAAATAAATTCTTATCTATTACATATCCCTATATAAAATACCCACAAAAGTAATTCAAGTAGTTTAATCTATCCAAAATAAATTCCTTTGGTTAGGAATAGAGGATAAAAGGATAATAATGTTGGTTAACTAGGACCAAGTATGCAAACCAAAAGAGAAGGACTTGGTATGAATAAGATGAAGGAGATGAGCATAGCTCTTAGAGCAAAAATAGTATGGATTTTCCTACATAAAAATACTACATAGATAGAAGTTATTATATCTAGGTATATGTATGGTAAAAACGTCATCCACCTACTTCAACAAGCAACCATAGAAGAAAAGAAAAATTGGGCACAAAAAGGATTTCCTATTTAGAAATATATGAACAATACCAATATCTTAATAGAAGAGGAACCAAGGTGTATTGTAATAAGACACAACAAAAATAAATTATGGGATGATAAGGTGTTGTAAATAAGCTCCATTTAATAGGAGGAATAACTTGAATAAAATTATAAAGGTGATGACATGAGAATGGGGGGAAGAAAGACATATTTATATATACATACCACAATTGGGAGAAGCTTTCTAGAAGGAATTAGAGAATAGAGAACATACAGAGGAATAACTCAAAGAGAAAATTGAAAGATTAGGTAGAATAAAGAAATAGGTAAGAATATTTGGTTTGGCCACATGATACAAGTGGTGAATAAACAATATAATTAGGCTATAATATTTTTTTAGGTTAGGGATATGAGAATTATAAATTGAAATCTATATGGAGTGATTTTAATTCATCTAAAATTTAAGTGTTTATATGGTTGAGTTTAAAAAGAAAAACTTTAAAATGGATAAACCTAAGGAATAGAGGATTCCAAGGTCCAAGAAAATGTAGTCTATGCCCTAAAGAGGAGGAATATGTGAGTCACCTCCTCTTCAATTTCTCATAGTCAATAGAAATATGGAGTAAGTTACTAAAGGATAATAAAATTGAATGGGTTATGCCTAACATCATATAGGATTTATGGAACCAATGGAATAGCCCAACTAAAGAGAGGCTCTCCAAGTGGACTTGGAACTTATTCATAAGCACATGTTGTTGGATAATATGGAAGGAATGCAATAATATAATATTTATAAATGGAAGTATACAACTAAAAAAACTATATAACAAGATTCAAACAATTATTGAGGAAAGGATCATATGTCATAGTCCATTGAAATTAAATAAAAACCCCTAGAAAGAGAAAATTGTGTGCAGAAACCCACAAATATGGTGTGGTTCGATTTAAACTTCAATGGGGCTGCCATAGGAAACCTAGAAGATGCAAGAGGATAAGGTATCATATAGAATAGTAAAAGTGAGATAATCATAGCCTGTTTCAATAACTGTGGAAGTTTGAGCTTATTTTAAACTTTGCTTCATAGTTTAGGTCTATATATAGATGTGTCTAGAATACAATCTAATTGTGTATCAATAATTTTACTTAGATACTACTTGGGTATATGAGTGGTACTAATATTCCTATTTAATATACTTCATTTGGAATATATTTACCATCTTCATGAAAATCAACATCCTCTCTCTTAGAGGCTTCATAATCATCATCAAATAGGAAAATAAGTGCTTTTTCAAAATTGTGTGTCTTATATGAAGAGATAAACTCATTATTGTCATCAAACACAATACATATACTAATATAAAAATTCATCCTATTAGGATTCATGAGATAATATCTCCTTGATTCACCATCATATCTGATGAGAAATTACCATTTGTATTTTTCCTCCAGCTTCATTCACTTCTTCTATAATAGGTGCATGAATGCACTACATCATGTATATATGTGACATGGAAGATTTGTTTCCTATGCATTCTTATTCAAGTGTGATGTTATTTAATTTAAATTTGGTTGCATGATTTAGCAAGTATACAATAGTATGATTTTACCTTTCCATTTTTATTTTTTTGAGGTATATTTGATGTCATATTGCTTTAGGAATATGAAATATTTATTATTGGTGTACTCCCACTACATTTGAGTGGAATGATGGGTGTTTTTAATCATTTTTTAGTTTAATTTATCCATATGGGGTGGTGTACAATGACTATATATGCTAAATTAAATAAGAGGTGTTTAGGGTGTCAAATTTATAGGTTCTTAATTAAAATATGCTTATTGAAAATGAAGCATTACTCTTTCATAAAACTAAAATACACTTGCATAAATTAAAATGTTCTTGAAAAAATTAAATTATTCTTCCAAAAAATTAATTAAAACACTTGCAAAAAAATAAATCTAATCTATCAACCATATGAAATCATATTTAGAAATTAAAATGAAAGTAATATACAAAGATATTATTTACACATTAGAACAATATAAAAAATACAATAAAATAAATAAAATAGAGATTCATTAATTAGTTTATGATCACATTTACAAAGATAATTCTTTCCATTGGGCTAATGGAATGGGCCCTTACTCCATATCCTAATCAAAATTAAATATTAATCCAAATTAACATTAAACATATATACAAGTGAGAAAATGATGTAAACTTATTTTATCAAGAAAGGGGTGGAATTACTCTGTTACAATAATATTTAACTCATACCTACATCCTCTTCCTCTTCTTCATTTTAATCTTCCATATTATTCTAACCTATATAATGCATTATACCTCCTCTTTTATAGAGAGGTCATATCAATCAACACAATAACAAGTTACTAATATAAATTTTTTCCTAATCTAAATTCATTGTAAAAACATCCAACAAACTCTATACAAAGAATATGAAAACTAAAATAAGTTGATAAAAATTCTAACTAATTTGGATCTATCCAAACTAGTTAGAAACCAATCTCAATAAATCAACTATATTTTTTATCTCAGAGCCTATCAAATATTTTAGAAACTAATCTCAAAAATTCCAATTTCTATTTAACAACTTGATTTCATAGTAATGGTTCTTCTCTAGAATTTTAGTATTTATTTGCCATATGTGAATAGCAGTTGGAAAAAGAACAAAATTTTTTATCTTTACTTGCCAATCTAGAAAAGGAATAAGCTTCTCCTACATGGAGGAAATTATGAAATGATATTATGCATTCATGTGGTGCCTTAAGCATATTCAAGCATTACATCCTACCATGTCCTGCATTATTTCATCCATGTTCCCACACTTCATTCCATATTTTCATGCTTCAAAATGCTTTTATTGTGCATTTTGGAGCACTACTATTTCCATCTCGAAATTCCTATGGAAATTATAGTTTATCTCTAGATTGCTATAGGCTAACTCAAAAATACTAAAAAATATAGGATGGTCTACAATCCGTCATACATTTGATAAAAAATATTCAAATATTATTAATTCAATGTCAAAACTAAGCTTAAAATCACATAAAATATTTCTAAAATAACTTGACAATGCATTTTATCTTTTCACTATTTCTAGTCAGAATATTAATACAAATTATAACCTAGTCCATAGGTACACATATACTTAAGGAGTAGTAGAGTGTTACATAAATCAACCCTCCAATCAATTCCTATCTATTACATATCCCTCTACAAAATGCCTACAAAAGTAATTCAAGTAGTTGAATCTATCCAAAATAAACTCCTTTGGTCAAGAATGGAGGGAAAAAAGAGAATAGCATTGGTTAACTAGGACCAAGTATGAAAACTAAAAGAGGAGAACATGGTATGAGGAAGATGATTACTATTATAATAGCTCTTAGAGCAAAGATAGTATGGAGTTTTCTATATAGAAATTCTACATGGATAGAAGTCAATAGATCTAGGTATTTGTATGGAAAAAATGTCATACATCTAATTCAACAAGCAACCAAAGAAGAAAATAAAAATTGGGAAACAAAATAATTTCCCATTTACTAACATATGAATAAAAATAAGAGCTTAATACAAGATGAATCAAGGTGTATTGTAAGTAGGGATAATAGAAAGATCTTCATTAGAGAAAAGGAATGACTTAAATAAAATCATTGAGGTGATGACAAGAGAATTTGGGTAAGAAATACACAATTACATATGCATCTCACCATTGAGAGAATATTTCTAGAAGGAACTAGATATTAGAGAAAATAGAGAGGAAGAACTCAAAGAAGAAATTAAAATATTAGATAGAATAAAGAAAGCAAGTATTACCTCCAACTCTAATAAATAAGAATGTATTATTTGGCCCCATGATACAAGTGGTGATTAAACAACAAAATATGCATATATTGTTCTCATAGGTTAGGATATAGGAATTATGAATGGAAATTAGTATGGAGCAATCTTAGTGCCCCTAAAATTCAAGTATTTATGTGGTTGAATTTAAACAACACAATTTTAGCATAGAGAAACCTAATAAAAATAGGATTTCAAAGGCCAAGCAAATGTATTCTATGCCATTAGAGTAGGAAGATGTAAGCTAACTATTATTGGATTCCTCACACTCAATAGAAATATGGAGTAAGTTTCTAAAGGATAATAAAATTGAATGGGTTATGCCCAACACCATATAGGATTTATGGAACCAATGGAATAGCCCAAATAAAGAGAGGCTCTCCAAGTGGACTTGGAACTTATTCATAAGAAATTGTTGTTGGATAATATGGAAGGAATACGATAATATAATATTTAAAAATAGGATTCTACAACTATAAATATCATATAACATGATTCAAGTAATAATTAATGAAAGGATCAGATGTATCACTCTATTGGAATAAAATAAAAACCCCTACAAAGGGAAATTTGTGTGTGGAAACCCATGGATACGGGTTAGTGTTAGAAATATATTTTATTTCATCATTTGGGTTATATAAATGTATCTTCCCAAGTACATACTTAGGAAATTAGATTACTTTAGGGGGACGTTATCTGGTTACTTCATGCAATGTAATAAATGCACAAGTGTCAATGTGCAAAATATATATGTGCAAGTTGTCCCTTACACAACTAGGTAGAGTGTTGTCCAAGGAACCTATCTTCCTATATAAGAAATGCCTCATTATTAGATAGATATAGATTTATGGGACATAGTCAAATAGTTTAGATAAGAGCATAGTATAGTTCTATGTAGATCACCATTCATTAGTGATGGGTGCAATATAGTTTTGTAGCTTCATTAATGGAGTATTCATTTCTTCCATAGCTACATTGTATTCTTTTATGGCATTTATATTTACAACATATTTCAATCATATAGCAGATTTACTTTCTTTCATATTATTTTGCATCTTGTTATTGCTATCTCACGGTGCTCATTATATCGAAAGCTAACAATGGTATCAAAGCCATGGTAGATCTAGCCATAGTAGATCAATAGGAAAACCACCATTATTATTGATCCTAAGTTTTTTGTCAACCTGACACACTACTAGACCAACCATTGTCAAAAAAATATTAGAAGAGTCTAGGTGGTAGAATTAGGGAGAGTCACAAAAGTTAGGACTGAAAGAAATCTCCGTTCTATAAATATTGAGATTACATTTGACTATATTATTTTCCATAGAGTTGTAATAAAAACTCATGAAGGCTAGGACTCGGCATTCAATCCACTAGATTGACAAATCATCTAGTGAATATTCTATAGAATATCTAGAATTTTCTAACTATTGCCCAAAGTGCAGAACATAAGCTTATATTGAGAGGGGGGGTGAATAGTATAATAGCACTTTTTACTTTTCTTTCCAAATTAATATTATGTAGTTTATAGATAGCAGTATCAATAACAGTAATCAAAGCAATGTACAAAACACCATACATAAGAGAGACACAGTTTTAACGTGGTTCACCCAAATATGGCTACCTCCACGAAGAAAATATTTTACTAAAATTTTCTCAATCAATCTCTTGGGAATCCTTCCCAATTACAATTTTTATGGACCTTTTTACAAAGAAGATATTGATACCCTAATTCTATTTTGTGGATCTCTATCCACATGATAACTCCTTCTCATCTACTTTGGATGGTGGTCTTCTAGAAGACTACTGCCTCAACTGCACTGGCTTGTGGATCTCTCTCCACTGAAGACTCTTGTCCCCATTTAGAAGACTTGTCCTCACTACCATGGCTGATGGATATCTATCCATTGGAGACTCTATCCTCTTTGATCTATCACCTCCAAAGATCTGTCTCAATTCTTTACTAAACATAGTCCAGTCGGTCTAGCACAACTCTGCTCAATATTTTGTACTAAACATAGTCCAGTCGGTCTAGAACAAGTTTGCTCAATAAGCTCACTCAAATCTACAATAAACACAGTCCATTCGGTCTAGCACAAATATGCTCAAATATTACACTAAACATAGTCCAGTCGGTCTAACACAAGTATACTCAATAATCTCACTCAAATATACACTAAACACAATCCATTCGGTCTAGCACAAATTTGGTCAACTCTTGCACTAAACACAGTCTATTCGGTCTAGCACAAGTCCACTCAAATCTGCACTAAACACAGTCTAGTCGGTCTAGCACAAATCTGCTCAATAAGTCCTCTCTAGTACTTTCTCAATTCTGTATTGTAAGCTTCCACAAAATCTCACACAAAATCAATCCATAAGTCTTCTCAAAGACTTACCTCAAATCTGCTTAACAAGTCCACACAGAAATTTTCCAATCTCATAGAAATATAAAGAGAATTTTTAGAGACTCAATATGTTCTTTACTCAATGCTCAATCACTTTCTCAACTTAAATCAATCTCATAGAAACATAAAGAGAATTTTTAGAGACTCGATATGTTCTTTACTCAATGCTCAATCACTTTCTCAACTCAAATAAATCTCATAGAAACATAAAGAGAATCGTTAAGGACTCAGTATGTTCTATAATCAAAACTCAATCACTTGCTCAACTCAATATCATAGAAGCATAAAGAGAATTGTTAGAGACTCAATATATTTTGTTCTCAAAATTCAACCTCAACTCAAATAAAAATATAGAATAGTTTGTTTTATGGAACTTGAACAACTGCTTCATACATCCACTTGACTAGGCTCAATCAGCTCTACTAAAATAATCACTTCAAGAAACAACTCTTGCTCACAAACCCTAGTCTAAACATGTATCATCCAACTCAAAATGTTTCCAATAATGCTCAACAACAAATCTCACATAACAATGATACTCATGATCTTTTCAAACCCTAGTTCAAGTTGTTTGTATAACAACTCACTTCAACAACCATGCTTATCAAACAAGGTTTTAAACACAACTCTTAAATTCAAAAAACCTATAAGCATTAACTCAAACACTTCACTCAACCAATGATCTCAACAACAATGCTTATAAAACAAGGTTTTAATCTCAACTCACAATTCAAAAAACATTGAAGTATTAACTCAAACACTTTCGAAAAGGAAACCCTAATCAAATACTTTTCACTCCAAACTTAATTTTCAAGTAAGCCAATCAACCAACTCAACCAAGGAAGAATTTGCCCATACCTTTTGTTTGACAAGGAGTTGATCTCACAAATCTACCACACTCACAAATTTCTCTTTTCCAATCTCAATAAGGGTTAGAAGACTTCAATCAAATCACAATACAAAATAATGACCCAAAATACACCTTATTACTCCAACTCAAAAATAACATTCACCATAGTGTTATTTAAAAAAACCCTTATACAAAAATAATGCTCAAAAGTCTTATTAAGAAATTAATAAGACTTTACTAAAACTCCTTATTACTCCTAAAATAATAAATCTCAAATATCAATACCTCCACAATATTCCTCAACAAACATTCACCATAAATTTCATGCCTTAATGTATAAAAATAATACTCACTTATGCATCCTTATGTTGGAAAATTACCATTGGTAAAAGGTTAAAAATAGTATTTTACCTTGGGTAAGTTTACTTACCTTTTACCTTACCTAGATGGTAGTTGGATGGCAGCATCTTTGGGCGGCAAGAGAGTTTTAATTTAATTTCTTCTCCCTTCCCTTATCTTCTCCTATTCCCTCCTTTTCTCTAGTATGGTTATTTTGTGTTTATTTAAATCAATTGTAACCTAATTTCAAGTTAATGCATATTTTACCTTTGCATCGAATAGCTCACCTCTCACATTTGGTATTAGAGCCAAGAGTCGAGACTGACTCGAATCCTGCGGTGGTGGGGCCTGTAGTTCAAGGTGGTGACACAGATCCTGAGGTAGCCTATAGGACCCGAGGAGGCCCGCAAGAGCATATCGGCATGATTCTCGAGGTGTTGAAGCATATCGGCATGATTCTCGAGGTGCTGGTGGAGTTGGACGTGATAGGCACAGGTGGATACATGGTAGCGGCAGCGGTTTGACAAGCGGCAGCGATTCGACATGTGGCAGCAGCGGGCGCATGCGTGAATTGAACCACATGGAAAAAAGGGCGTCAATGATCGTTGATTGCCCGAAGGTAATCAAAAACTTAGGCGCGTCAAACGCCTTAAAAATACCAAATTCATCCCTATGGGATGAATGTGGGACTAAAGTCCCACTTTTGCAAGGGTTTGAATAGTGCCCACGTAGCGTGAGCGCCCTTCAAAGGGTTTTAAATATTTGAGGGCGCGTTGGGCTGTCGAATCAGCCAGGCAGCCCGACTGGCAGGGGCACCAGTCTTAAGTCGCTGCTCGCGAGGTCGCGAGTTCAACCTACAGCACGGATAAATTTAAAAAAAATAAAAATAAATCTCTAAAGTTTTTTTAATTTTTTTTTTTTTTTGTTTTTAAAAATTTTAAATCATTTTTATATAAATTTAAAAACTATATAGTATAATTTTTTTTTTTTAAAAACAAATGTTTTTTAACATTTTTTTAAAATAAGTTTAGCTATATAATTTGTATATAAAAGTGTTATTTAAAATTTGAAAATTTGAAAATTTTGAAAGGTTTTATTTATCATTTGAGTTTATGATTGACATTTCCTAAGAGGAAATAGTTGTAAAAAATTTTACGCTTTAAGAGGTAAAAAAATTAGTAAAATTTCCTAAGAGGAAATATTTGTAAAAGAAAATTTCTGGGAAATTTTCTTAAATGATAAGATCGGAAGGATGTTACCAAGCACTTTGTATTTTGTTACTGAGAACAAACGCTAAAAGCTTTGATGAGCATGTGAGAACACTAGGCATAAATTCAGTCTTTTCACAGTTGCAAAACGCGGTTATTGCACAACAGAGAAATCCTGATCTAGGATACGAAGAAGATTCAGAAGATAACTCCTTTGGGAGCAAATTTGAACAATCTGACACAGTTGCTCCACAAGGATCTGAATATACTCATTATAGTAATTCAGTTGAAATCCTACAACCTCCTTCTGAAATTATATTGATCAGTGATGACGATGAACAAGTCGTTGACAATTCTGTAATTGCTGAATCACAACAACAAGAGTGAGTTGTTTATGATTGTAAATCAAGCAAGGCTTGATAGTTTGTAAATTATTTTTGAAATAAGACTATATAAGAAAGGTTTCTTGTTTTAATAGATTGTAATGGGATCAAATAACAATCTACCAATCCCCGAATTCAGTGGGGATAATTATGAGTATTGGTCCATAAAAATGAGGACATTACTCATAGGAAAAGGACTATGGGATAGTATTGAAAACGGTTACCTTTGCTCCAACATATTGGACTACTTTGAGTGCAACCGACAAGAAGATCTTCAAAGATGCACAAAAAAATAACTCTTTTGCCTTATACCATCTTCAAGCGGCATTAGATCCAAGTATCTTTCCTAGAATTGCATCTTACTTAAATTCCAAAGATGCATGGAATGCCTTGAAAGAAGGATTCCAAGGAAGTGATAAAGTGAATCAAGTCGGGCTTCAGAACTTAAAAAGAGATTTTGAAAATATCAGAATGAAGGAAAATGAAAGATTCGGTGACTACTGTGTATGAGTCAAAGCAGTAGTTGATATGATGCAAACTTTAGGTGATGACACAAAAGTTGAAACAATTGTGAAGAAAGTGTTGAGAACACTTCTTCCTAAGTGGAATCACATTGCCATCATAATTGAAGAATCAAAAGACCTTTCTACTCTTACATTTGATAGTTTTATTGGATCATTAACATCACATGAAGAGAGACTTCAAGGAGCACCTTCAACAAGCTATGGAGGTGCTGACAAAGCCTTCGCTTCGAATGAAGCTACAAGACGAGGACAAGGAAGATGCTGAGGCAGAGGACAACAACAAAGAGGCAAAGGCCAAAGCAACTCCTACAAATGAGGAAATCAAAACAGAGGTGGAAATCAAAACAAAGGAGCCAATCAGAACCAAAGCGACAATGCAGGTCATGGAAATCAAGGACGAGGAAGTAACAAGACTAAAACAACTTGTTTCAATTGTGGGAAAAAAGGACACTTCGCTCGTGACTGCTGGTCAAAGACTTCAAAAGATCAAAGCAGTCAATATGGCTCATTCTACGGAGAATAAGAAGTTCCATCAAATATTTTTCTCTTATGGACAGTCAGATCAAAATCTTAAAGATACATGGATTTTGGATACTAGTTGCTCCAACCACATGAGTGGCAAAGAAAATCTCTTTTCTACATTAGATTCAAATTACAAATCCCATGTTAAGTTAGGGGATAATAAATCTTTGCAAGTTGAAGGCATTGGAGCTATGGAAGTTCCAACAAAATAAGGCCTTAAAAATGTGAATGACATATACTATACTCCACAGCTACAACACAATTTGTTAAGTGTTGGCCAAATGATGGAGAAGCATTACAAATTAGTTTTTGATGAAGGAAAATGTACAATCCTTGATAAAAACAATTGTAACAGAGTCATCATAGAAGTACCTATGACAAAGAATAGGTTATTCCCTCTAAAATTTGGTGAGCCAGGGGGAGCTCATCTTGTAAACATTGCTATTACAAATCCAAGTGTATTGTGGCACTTGAGATATGGTCACCTCAATTCCACTAGCTTGAAAATGTTAACATCACAAGGTATGGTGACAAGACTACCAAAAATTCAAGAACATAAGAAGGTATGCGAAGCATGTGCTTTGGGAAAGCACTCCAGGACAAAGTTTCCAAGAGGCCAAGCGTGGAGAGCAAGATATCCTCTTTAGCTAGTACATTCGGACATCTGTGGTCCAATGCAAACAAAAAGCCTTGGAAACAATTCTTATTTTCTAACATTCATAGATGATTATTCTAGAATGTGCTGGATCTATTTTCTGAAACACAAAGATGAAGCATTTGATTGCTTCATAGACTTTAGAAATAATTTAGAAAAGCAATGTGACTACTATGTCAAATGTCTTCGCACTGATAGAGGAGGAGAGTACTCCTAAAATGAATTTTTAAATTATTGTAAGCAAAATGGGATAAAAATGTAGTTCACCACTGCCTATACCCCACAACAGAACGGTGTGGCCGAGAGAAAGAACCACACCCTTGTTGAAATGGCATGAATGATGCTTCAGACAAAGCATCTAACATACAACTATTGGGCATATGCAGTGAGAACTAGTGCATATATTCTAAATAGAAGTCGACTTCTAGTTTAGATGGTATCACTCCTTATGAAGGATGGTACGGTAAGAAACCAAATGTCAAACATTTCGGAGTATTTGGTTCTTTAGCTTATGCACACATTCCCGAGGAGAAGAGAAAGAAGCTTGATCCCAAGAGTCAAGCATGTATTTTTGTAGGGTATTGTGAATTGACCAAAGGGTATAGATTGTACAATCCCAAGACACAAAATAATTATCTCCAGGGATGTAATTTTTGATGAAGGGGGAGAATGGGGTCATAAAAAATTTGTTGATATAGACTCTAATTCGGAAAGTTCCACATTTGTACACCCCAAGAAAAGTAGTGGAAGTAGTTCCCCTCCACAAAGTCCACATCAGGAATCTTCATCAAGTGCATCAAGTGGTACACCAAGTCCAAGAGGGACTACTTTTTTGGCACCCCAAACTCTCCGAAATGATTTTAGAGATCTGTAAGTGCTCCAAGTCTAATGGATATTGATCCAGTTTCTCAAAGGAAAGAGACAAATAGAGGAAAGCGCATACTACAAAGTCATCCATCTTCTCAAATGTTGGATAGGAATTTCCAACAAAGATACACTAGGAGTCAAGCTAGTGAGATGGACAACATTTTGTCAAGACTTGAAAATCTTCAAATGTCAGGAGATGATGAGTCTCATGAACCAAGAGGTGATGTATTCAATTATTCTTTGTTGGCTACTGCACAGCTAGAACCATCTAGCTATGAAAAAGCATGTACTGAAAGTATATGGCAAGATGCCATGGAAGAGGAAATATCCTCAATTAAAAAGAATGATACTTGGGAGCTTGTGAAGCTTCCCAAAGGAAAAAAATGTGTTGTATGTAAATGGGTCTATAAGACCAAATTCAATTTTGATGGAAGCATTGAAAGGCACAAGGCAAGATTAGTAGCTAAGGGTTTTACTCAGAAATATGGCATAGATTATGAGGAAACCTTTGCTCCAGTTGCTCGACAAGAAACAATCAAAACTGTTCTTTCCTTGGCAGCCCATAAAGGATGGAACATTCAACACATGGATGTGAAAAGTGCATTTTTAAATGGATACCTGACGGAAGAGGTGTATGTTCAACAACCTCAAGGTTTCCAAGAACAAGGAAAAGAGAACTTTGTTTATAAATTGAAAAAAGCACTTTATGGCCTCAAGAAAGCACCACGAGCATGGTACTCACGCATTGACAACTATTTTAGCGAGTATGGTTTCACAAAAAGCAAGAGTGAACCAACTCTATACTACCTTAATAATGGAGTATATATCCTCATAGTTTGTTTATATGTGGATGATCTAATATTTATGGGTAGTAATAATAAGATGAATATGGAGTTCAAAAAATCCATAATGAATCAGTTTGAGATGAAGGATCTCGGATTAATGAGATACTTCCTAGGCATGGAAGAACATCAATCAAAGCAAGAGATATTCATATGTCAACAAAAATATGCTCATGACATGATCAAGAAATTTGCTATGCAGCAGTGCAAATCAGTTGCAACACCAACAGGACATGGAATCCAACTAAGCAAAGATGATGGAGCACCAAAGGTTGACATGACAAATTTTAGAAGCATGGTTGGGAGTTTAATGTTTCTCACCAACACTAGTCCAAATATACAGTATGATGTTTCTCTAGTATCAAGGTTTATGGCTTGCCCATCCGAGTTGCACCTTCAAGCAACCAAACAAATTTTATGATATGTAAAAGGTACATTGGATTTTGGAATCCATTACCACAAGTCTAACTCTGTGAAGTTAGTTGGTTATAGTGACAGTGATTGGGGTAGTAATATAGATGATATAAAATCTACATCAGGGAACTATTTTAGTCTAGGTTCAGGACTAATAACTTGGAGTTCCAAGAAGCAATCTGTTGTAGCATTATCATCTACAAAATCTGAGTATATAGCCATTACCCATGATAGTACTCAAATCCTTTGGTTGAGGAAAATCCTTGAAGAGATTGGCGAAAAACAAATTGGTCCAACCAAACTGAATTGTGATAATATTAGTGCCATACAGTTGGCATATAATCTGATCCACCACAAAAGGTCGAAACATTTTGATATGAAGTAACACTTCATAAGAGATATGGTGGAACAACAGATAGTTGAGCTTCAATACTGCAGCACTTTGGATAATCTAGTAGACATCTTCACCAAAGGCATGGCTAAAGCTCAATTTATAAAGTTGAGAGACTGTATAGTCAGTCCTCTCAACTTTAAGGGGGAGAATGTTGGAAAATTACCATTGGTAAAAGGTTAAAAAGAGTATTTTACCTTGGGTAAGTTTACTTACCTTTTACCTTACCTGGACGGCAGTTGGACGGCAGCATCTTTGGGTGGCAAGAGAGTTTTAATTTAATTTCTTCTCCCTTCCCTTATCTTCTCCTATTCCCCCATTTTCTCTAGTATGGTTATTTTGTGTTTATTTAAATCAATTGTAACCTAATTTCAAGTTAATGCATATTTTACCTTTGCATCGAATAGCTCACCTCTCACACCTTATTCCTCCAACATTAGGCAACTAACAAAATTTAAATCAAAATTAAATACCTTGTCCTTGGAGGGAATCGAACCCTCAACCTCGTCTCACCACAAGTGCCTTAACCACGGCCAAATTCGCTGCACGAGCCAAGCGCTCGCTTGAGATTAAAGAAGCACCATGTGCTTCTTAATCTCACACCACCTTCCACCAAGCAAAAGGTCGTGCACCTTGGGCACCTCAAACAACACACCAAACAATGCACGTGAGGATTCAAAACTTCAACCACCTTGCTGCCAACGCCTTTGCACTTTCCCAACTACCACTAGGCCATGCTTGCCCAATGAAACTTGAGGATGGAACCTTCCTCCTCTATGCCTTTCGTTGCCACATTTTTGTAAATCACAAGCTCTCTTTTTTGCATGCCATCGATTTATTAATTCGAGCAAGGGTAACTTTCCAATGGTTTTGGCAAAGTATTTATATGCATTATATTTGCTTTGGACACGTCGGTGCTAGCTCCTCCATGACGACATCGATAGAAATATAGAGGCTTCGAAAGCCTTTTTCTTTAAACCCCAACTTTGGGTTTAATTTACTTTAAACTTTGCGCTTTGAAATATTTTTCCCTCCAAAACCCAACCTTAGGGTTTTATAAAAAATAATTAATTGTCCTTTGTAAACCAAATAATATTATAATTAAAATTATAATAATTTATTTGGGTTTTTCACCACCTTGGATAAATATTATAATATTATATCCTTCCATTGCTTCGGATATATTTGCTTCCAAAGGAGAACTGAAACCATTTTTTGATCCATTCTTTTTGGTGTAAAATAAAAATATTTTAACCCATTACAACTTCCATTGAACTTTGCACTTGAACTAGAGAAGAAATATCACTGGCATCTTGACATCAATGACAACTTTGGCTTAGGGACTCAAAATGTCCAACAATATCCCCCTTTGTCATTGATGGCAACCCACATTATTTTTACTGAAACCTGACCTTTCTTTTTCTTTTGCTCCCCCTGGGACATTGCTCCCCCTGGCTCAATGCTCTCTCAGATATCAAATCTCTCCCCAATACACAAATCTCTCCCCCTTTGACATCAATGGCAAAGGGTCACCTTTGGGGCTCGGGGCTAAGAATGAGCCTCTTAGCTTAGCCCCTCCCCCACCTCCTTTGAGGTGGTTAATTTTGGGGTGGGAGTATTTCTACTCCCAAAAGGCATTGTTCTTTGCCTTTATCCTCTTCCCTTCTTTTCTAAATTTTTTGATTCTTTTGATTGTTTCTATCTGTGTCATCATTCCTGTTCCTGTCATCATTCTTGTTCTTGTTTCTGTTCCTATTCTCATCCATGTTCATGTTCTTGTTCCTGTTCATGTTCCTGTTCTTGTTCCTGTCATCATTCCTGTTCCTGCTCCTATTCTTATCCATGTTCTTGTTCCTATTCATGTTCCTATTCATGTTCATATTCTTGTTCCTATTCATATTCTATTCCTGTTCATACCTGTTTCTGGAATATTTGCTCTACACCATTTTGCTGTGTGACCATCATTATTGCACTTATAACACTTAATGTTATTATTCCTTGGAGGTGCAAATGTCTTAGGATCTCTTCTAGTGAAGCCATATCCTTTTCTGTCATGAACCCTACAATTCATTGCCTTGTGACCAAACTCATTACATGAGTAGCAATACCCATGAAAAATATATCCTTTCCCATATTCTTGTATTTCATGTGTCCTGCACTATGAAGCCATGTGCCCAAACCTGTGACATGAAAAACATCTTCCATTGAAGCTTCCTTGTCTTGACCTCATTGGTCTCCTGTTCTGATTGTTGTTCCATATGTATATTTTCTATGCATTGTTCCTATATTTGTTGAACTCTTTATTGTCCAACTCATCCTTTGATGTCTCACTCCCTCTTACACTATCTTCTTCTGATGTATCTTCATCTGAAGTTTCTTCTTCTTCAAGACTTGAAGTAGACTTTTCTTCCCATTTCTTTTCAACTTGTTTGGAACCAAGACCTATTTTGTTTGTTGCTCCTCTTTGTATCTTGACTATTTTATCCACACTCTTTGCACTGTTTACATACTTGTATAGCTTATTATTGGAGTCTTCTACATATTCCTTTAGTAGAGCCACTTCTTGTGCTAACTTCTCACATTCCAAGATCTTTGCTTCTAACTTATCTTTGAACTTCTTTGCCTTAGCCTTTGATTTTTCTAAATCCTCTATGAGCAATAATATTTCTTCATCACATTCTTGAAACTGAATTTCAAGCTTAGAGTGTTGCTTTCTTACCTTCTTTACCATGTCAAGGGCATAGATGAGTTCTCCCTTGAGATCATAACCATTCTCTGCTGAATAATCCTCTATTTGTTTACCTTTGTCCACATCATTACTTTCTTTTGGCTTGTCTTCTATAGGATCACTCACTTCTTCTTCTAATGCCATTAGAAGATTTTCATCTGGTCTTTCAAGTGCATCTTCATAGTCATCATCACTGAAACTATAACCATCCCTTGTGCAATCATCTTCAAGATGTCCAAATTTACCACATCTAAAACACTTGAGAATAACTGGAGTCTTTTTCTTAACTAGTTCTTTCTCTTCAATCATAAATAGGACTTCATCTCTATCATTGTCTGAAAAGCTAGCATCACTATCATTTGAGTACTTACTTGCATTATCCGCATAGTAGCTTCTCTTTTGTCTTTGGAAGAACTTATTTCCTTGTCTGCTTTGTCCATCCTTGCTTTTCTTTTGGTGCCTGTATCTTTATGATTCCTTGTACCTGTGATCCTATTTTTCTTCACCATTGTTGTTCTTTGGCTCTTTACAATCTGTTGCAAAATGTCCATACTTTCCACAATTGAAACACTTAATAGATCTTAGATCTATGGGTCTTCTGGAACCTTTATCTCTTCTACCATAATTAGCTTCTTCATCACTGGATGACTCACTGCTTGATTCTGACCTCTTACCCTTTGTTTCCTTGATTGCCTTGAATGTTGCTTCCTTTTTGGAAGTAGGATCTTTTGTTCTTATCTCAAAAGTTGTAAGCATGCCAAGTAAAGAATTTCTTGTCAGAAAATCACTATCAATTGATGTTTCTATAGCAAAAACCTTTTCACTATACCTTTTTGGAAGAGTTCTCAAGATCTTATCACAAGCATCAGATTCATCGACCTTCATTCCAAGACCTCTCATCTCATGTACAAGTTCATCAATCTTACTGAGATAGTCACGAATGTTTTCATCATCCCGCATTCTTAAGTTTTCAAATTCTCCTTTGAGATTTTTGATCTTAGCTTTCTTGACACCTTTATCTCCTTCATATATGTTATGCAGTAGTTCCCACATTTATTTTGTTGTTTTACAATCCATAACCTTCATAGATTCTGATCTACGCAAACCTTTTATAATTGCATTCATAGCTCTTGAATTTGCATGCATTAGAAGCTTACCTTCCTTATCTGTAGGAGGATCGACTGCTGAATCATATCCAAGTTCCACTACATCCCAAACTTCATTGCCAAGTGCCATCAGGTGAAATCTCATTAGCATACACCAATACAAGAAGTCACTTCCATCAAATACTAGTACTGTATTATTGATGGACCCATCCCTTTGATCCTTGCATCCCTTTGATCCTTTTGATCCATTGTGTTCTTGACTGCTTTTCCTTCAAGCTGTCAAACTCTTCTGAAGGAACCCACTCTGATACCAATTGAAGAACACAAGCTTATATTGAGAGGGGGGGTGAACAGTATAAGAGCACTTTTTACTTTTCTTTCCAAATCAATATTATGCAGTGTATAGATAGCAGTATCAATAGCAGTAATCAAAGCAATGCACAAAACACCATACACAATAGAGACACAGTTTTAACGTGGTTCACCCAAAGATGGCTACCTCCACGGAGAAAATATTTCACTAAAATTTTCTCAATCAATCTCTTGGGAATCCTTCCCAATTACAATGTTTATGGACCTCTATCCAAAGGAGATGTTGATCCCCTAAATCTGGTTTGTGGATCTCTATCCATAGGAGAACTCCTTCTCCTCTACTCGGTTGGTGATCCTCTAGAAGACTACTGCCTCCACTGCACTGGCTTGTGGATCTCTCTCCACTGAAGACTCTTATCCCCACTCAGAAGACCTATCCTCACTACCCTGGCTGATGGATCTCTATCCACTGGAGACTCTATCCTCTCTGCTCTATCACCTCCAAAGCTCTATCTCAATTCTATACTAAACACAGTCTAGTCGGTCTAGCACAACTCTACTCAATCTCTTGCACTAAACACAGTCCAATCGGTCTAGCACAAGTCTGCTCAATAAGCTCACTCAAATCTGCACTAAACACAGTCCATTCGATCTAGCACAAATCTACTCAACTCTTGCACTAAACACACTCCAATCGGTCTAACACAAGTCTGCTCAATAAGCTCACTCAAATATACACTAAACATAGTCCATTAAGTCTAGCACAAATTCTGCTCAACTCTTGCACTAAACACAGTCCATTTGGTCTAGCACAAGTCCACTCAAATCTGCACTAAACACAGTCCAATAGGTCTAGCACAAATCTGCTCAATAGGTCCACTCAGAACCTACTCAAATCTGCTCAACAGGTCCACTCAGAACCTGCTCAAATTTACTCAATAGGTCCACTCAGAACCTGCTCAAATCTGCTCAATAGGTCCACTCAGAACCTGCTCAAATATGCTCAACAGGTCCACATAGAACCTGCTCAAATATGCTCAATAGGTCCACACATAACCTATCCAAATCTGCTCAACAAGTCCACACAGAACTTATCCAAATCTGCTCAACAAGTCCACACAGAACTTGTCCAAATATTCTCAACAAGCTCACACAGAACTTGTCCAAATCTGCTCAATAAGTCCTCTCTAGGACTTGCTCAAATATATATTGTAAGCTTCCACAAAAGCTCACACAAAATCAGTCCACAAGTCTTCTCAAAGACTTACCTCAAATTCCTTAACAAGTCCACATAGAACTTGTCCAATCTCATAGAAACATAAAGAGAATTGTTAGAGACTCAATATGTTCTTTACTCAATGCTCAATCACTTTCTCAACTCAAATCAATCTCATAGAAACATAAAGAGAATTGTTAGAGACTCAATATGTTCTATACTCAAAACTCAATCACTTTCTCAACTCAATCTCATAGAAGCATAAAGAGAATTGTTAGAGACTCAATATGTTCTATTCTCAAAACTCAATCACTTGCTCAACTCAATCTCATAGAAGCATAAAGAGAATTGTTAGAGACTCAATATGTTCTATTCTCAAAACTCAATCTCAACTCAAATCAGAATATAGAATAGTTTATTTTATGGAACTTGAACAATCACTTCATACATCCACTTGACTAGGCTCAATCAACTCTACTCAACCAATCACTTCAAGAAACAACTCTTGCTCACAAACCCTAGTCCAAGCATGTATCATCCAACTCAAAATGTTTCCAACAATGCTCAACAACAAATCTCACATAACAATGATACTCATGATATTTTCAAACCCTAGTTCAAGTTCTTTGCATAACAACTCACTTCAACAACCATGCTTATCAAACAAGGTTTTAAACACAACTCTCAATTTCAGAAAACCTTGAAGCATTAACTCAAACACTTCACTCAACCAATGATCTCAACAACAATGCTTATAAAACAAGGTTTTAATCACAACTCACAATTCAGAAAACCTTGAAGCATCAACTCAAACACTTTTGAAAAGGAAACCCTAATCAAATCCTTTTCACTCCAAACTTAATTTTCAAGTAAGCCAATCAACCAACTCAACCAAGGAAGAATTTGCCCATACCTTTTTGTTTGACAAGGAGTTGATCTCACAAATCTGCCACACTCACAAATTTCTCTTTTCCAATCTCAATAAGGGTTAGAAGACTTCAATCAAATCACAATACAAAATAATGACCCAAAATACACCTTATTACTCCAACTCAAAAATAACATTCACCATAGTCTTCTTTAAATGGAAAAACCCTTATACAAAAATAATGCTCAAAAGTCTTAATAAGAAATTAATAAGACTTTACTAAAACTCCTTATTACTCCTAAAATAATAAATCTCAAATATCAATACCTCCACAATAATCCTCAACAAACATTCACCATAAATCTCAAATATCAAACCTTCCACAATAATCCTCAACAAACATTCACCATAAATTTCATGCCTTAATGTATAAAAATAATAATCACTTATGCACCCTTATTCCTCCAACATTAGGCAACTAACAAAATTTAAATCAAAATTAAATACCTTGTCCTTGGAGGGAATCGAACCCTCAACCTCGTCTCACCACAAGCGCCTTAACCATGACCAAAGTCATCGCATGAGCCAAGCGCTCGCTTGAGATTAAAGAAGCACCACGTGCTTCTTAATCTCACACCACCTTCCACCAAGCAAAAGGTCGTGCGCCTTGGGTGCCTCAAACAACACACCAAACAATGCATGCGGGGATTCGAAACGTCAACCACCTTGTTGCCAACGCCTTTGCGCTTTCCCAACTACCACTAGGCCATGCTTGCCCAATGAAACTTGAGGATGAAACCTTCCTCCTCTATGCCTTTCACTGCCATGTTTTTGTAAATCACAAGCTCTCTTTTTCGCATGCCACCGATTTATTAATTCGAGCAAGGGTAACTTTCCAATGGTTTTGGCAAAGTATTTATATGCATTATATTTGCTTTGGACACGTCGGTGCTAGCTCCTCCATGATGACGTCGATGAAAATATAGAGGCTTCGAAAGCCTTTTTCTTTAAACCCCAACTTTGGGTTTAATTTACTTTAAACTTTGCGCTTTGAAATATTTTTCCCTCCAAAACCCAACCTTAGGGTTTTATAAAAAATAATTAATTGTCCTTTGTAAACCAAATAATATTATAATTAAAATTATAATAATTTATTTGGGTTTTTCACCACCTTGGATAAATATATAATATTATAATATTATATCCTTCCATTGCTTCGGATATATTTGCTTCCAAAGGAGAACTGAAACCATTTTCTGATCCATTCTTTTGGGTGTAAAATAAAAATATTTTAACCCATTACAACTTCCATTGAACTTTGCACTTGAACTGGAGAAGAACTATCACTGGCATCTTGACATCAATGACAACTTTGGCTTAGGGACTCAAAATGTCCAACATAAAGATTCTTTTTTTGTAGAAAATTAATTCTCATAGTATTGTGACTCATCCTACAATAGAAACTAGGAGCCTCCAACTTCGTTGCCCAAAGGTTGGCATTCCTTCATAGTGCATAGATTAGTTCCTTGTGCAAGAGAAGAATACTATGGAATTAGAATTCTAGTGAAGAGACATGGTGAATTTAGGAGACTTAAGATCATTGTTGGATTGTAGAACTTCATAATTGAAGAATAAGCCATAGAAACCTTGATACAAAAAGGCCATAGAAGCCTTGAAGAAAAGGCCATATAATCCTTGAAGAAGAAGACACATAAGTCTTGAAATGAAAATGCCACATAATATTTGATATGAAAAAGGCCATAGAAGCCTTGATATAAAAAAATGCCATAGAAGCCTTGATACTAGAAAGGCCACAAAAGCCTTGATACTAAAAAAGGCCATAGAAGCCTTGGTACTAAAAAAGGCCACAAAAGCCTTGATACTGAAAAAGGGCCATAGAAGCCTTGATCCTAAAGAATAATTCAAAAAGAAATTATGATTCATGAGTAGACTAAATATTTTATCACTAATACTTTGTTGTAGGGATAGAATATTCAGTGAGTTGGGAAACTTCCTACAAGAAAGTTAGGAAGAGTATCTTCTTCAGAATCAATTCAGCACCTAAAGCAAGAAAAGAGATCAGGCAAATATCTTGGTGAACTTCCTTTTTTAGAAGAAGAAGAAATACTAGGAGAGTCATGTGAAGATTCAAAAATACAAAAATCAAGAGATCTAGGAAGGAGATCTCAATCTCTAGAGTGAAAGAAGAAGGTCTCAAGGAAGACCAAATAAACTGCAAATATCGAAGACCTAGGAGAGGTCTCAAGAAGAATCTAGAAAATGGCCTATAGATCTTGCTAAATATCATAAAAATAGTTCTTAGGAGAACTCATTGGATAAATCCACTACCAAGGAGAAGCCCCTAATAGTGAAGGACTTGGGACAATTATCAACATCCAACAACAAGCCCAAGAGATGAAGAATTTGGCAAGGAGTGCGAAATCCATGAAGAATTTTTTGGCAAGGAGTATCAAATTTGTGAAGGATAATTTGGTAAGGAGTGCTAAATATATGAAAAATAATTTTTTAAGGAGTGCCAAATCCCATAAGAAGAACCTTCTTGAACTTAGAATTCAACAAGAAGACTTGAAGATAAAATAAGCTCACTAAATCTTAGAGATTGAATATTACCTCTCACAGAAAGAAGGCACCACTTTAGAGACAAATACTTCTTAAAATATATAGCATAAGGAGAACACAAGAGGAGAACAAGCCACCAAATCCTAGTCTCATGAAAGAATTTTTGAGAGCATCATTTGGTGGAGTTATTTAGGAAAGTCTACAAAGAGCTGTAAGATCCTACTCGAAGCAACAACCTGGTGATCCTAGACACTAAGGTCTACATACTCTACAGAAGTGGTAAAAGAGCTACATAAACTTTCAAAATGTATGAAAATTTTGGTGCAAGTATATTCATTAAATGGATTACTTATCAGATTTTTTAGAGCACTTGAATTTGGATTAAAGTTGCAAGAACAAAATTGGATTACAATCTTCAAAAGTGCAAAAGAAAAAAAAGGTTCTTTTTAAGTTTTATTTGCACATTAATTAGGATTTTATTAGATTTAATAATTTCTTCTATCAACTACCTATCATATACTTTGAAAAAATAAAAAGAATACTAAGTCCTACAATACTACATTGTAGTAAAATTACAAAAAAAATATTGAAGGTTCATTTCAAATTATTCTTGATTAGTTGCAGTAAATTGATTAAGTGCATTATCTTTAGAGTTTATTAGAGTGATAAGGTATAATTATTAGTGCATTAAAAGTGAAATATTATTATATTCATTTACACTATTATACTAGTCTAAAAAAAAATAGTTTTGTGTTTTGAAGGGCACAAAATCTGATTTGTATCAAGTGTCTAAAGACACTATTAAAGCACATAAATTTGCAACACGTCATGGCCAAGTGAATCCACCAAAATAGGTTAGAATCCTCCAAATATTGTAGAATAACATAGCTAACCAAAAATAGAAATAGAATATTTAAATATTGAGACTTGATGAATCTCAAATCCAAAGCATTACAAGGTTAGATGCAAGAAAAGAAAGTGCAGAAAATTGCATCAATTAAAGAGCTTCTATCTATTATTATCTAAGCTTGTATTTGTTATCAAAGTGTTCAAGAAGAAGGGAGAAGGTGTCTACTCATAAAATACAACCTCAAAACCCTTATATTGCAAAAAATAAATCTGCCACTAAACCAAAATTTCAGATCTGAAAAAAGAGTGTAAAAGAAGGTGCATTAAAGGAGTTTTATATACAATTTATGGTACATTTTATTGCACTACTCTAATATGGTTTTTATAGAAAAAGAGTAAATTTGAAATTACCCCAAAAGGCACAATAACTATAGGGTAAATAAGCAAAGGAAGGCTGAATGTCGTCACTCTTCTTCCCAAGCGAAAGGAGCCACTCAAAGGGCTCATCTTGGATGGACGAACTTGCAAAACAAAAGCCCACATAAGGCTATCATCAAGTTGCATTTACAAAGATAAAAATAGTGCACATCTATAAAAATAACGCGTCAAAAGCTACACAAGAATAAAAAAATTGGAGGTGTATAAGATAAGGAGCAAAGGTACTACATTAAAGGTCTTAAACTTAGAGAAGATCGTCCATAAAAGAAAGCACCAAAATCACCATTCAAAGCTCCATAGTACCTCATAAATCCACATGCAAAAGATAATATTGCTTGCTACCCAGGAAACATAGTAAAGCAAAGGAATGAAATACGAAAGGACTTAAGAAGTTATAATATTCTCCTTGGAAGGCGTTACAAGAAAGGAATTCATACAAAGAGCTTAAATACCACTTGGCATAAAATTTCTAAGGCACCATTTCATCTCTCAATGCTCAAGAAACCTTGTGCAGGAGTTATACGAAATATCAAGGAACTGGTTACACTTGTTATCCTCCATAAACTTCACACAAGTACCCACACAAGTTCCCATATGTTAAATAATGACCATGAAGTATTCAACAAGGAATCATTACATTAAATAAGGGCAGGAGCACTCATATTTAATGGGTGTGACACTTGTCATAAAGCACAAGATTATTCCTCCATTAAAGGTGCCCAAAGTCCAAAGTTCAAAGGTAAAACAAAGTATAGTCAAAGCCATCTAAGTGTAGCATGGATGGAAGGAAGAAGGAGCATTAAAGGCTCCTGGTATTGAAGTTCAAACCTTCCTATTTTGTTGGAAATATCAAGCATATTGAGTTGTCATTGATGTCAAAGGGTTGATGTCAAAATAAAGCTTGGTCAAACAATTATGCATGGTAAGGTTTATCTCATAGCAAAAGAAAATTGGTGAAAATAAATGGCTTATAATATTTATTTTTAAATATTATAAAGAGGGTCCAAGAGGTTTAAATTTGTTTGGATCAAAGAAAAAGCAAGGTAAAAAGAAATTATCTATAATATTTATTTTTAAATATTATAGAAGAGGTCCAATAGGTTTAAATTTGTTTGGATTTAAGAAAAAGCAAGGTTCGTTTATTATTTCTTTAAGACCAATAGATTTAAAAAAAGATAGGGTTAAAGTTTCTTTAAGAGCAAAAAGGAAGACCAAGTCCAAATGTTTAAGAGCAAGGTTTAATTTCGAACAAGGTGGCAATATTTCTAAAAGGGATTTAAGAAGAAGACCAAGGTTTAATATTTCCTTGTGGGCCAAAGTTTTAAAAGTCTTATTATAATATTTTTTAAATATTATAATGTTGTCATAAGGTTTTTGGCACCAATGAAAATTTGAAAGTAAGTTCTAAACTCCAATTCAAGTATGTGAGTCGACTCAACTAATAACATTGAAGTGCATATATATATGAAAGACAAATGGTTGTATTTCTTCCAACTCCTGTGTGCACTAATGTTTATGCTTTAATATTTTTATGCAAAAATTGATTATTATCTTGTGTTAAGGTTGAAGGATAGAGAACAACAACAGGACAATGTTTTGAGAAGGGTACAAGTATTGAACATTGACATAATTCATGCACCTGAGATGTTTCCAACCACCTGCCATGACCGAACAGTTTTTTGGTTGGTGTGAGCACTGTTACAGTAGAGGTTTCAAGTTTGAAACCCATTGACATCCTTTTGGCTATGAGCATTGAAGGTTGGGTAATGCAGATCATAGATATATTTGATGCCCCCCATATTTGGTGCTACCTACTACGGTAGCACAGTTGTTTGAAGGTGCTTGTGTAAGCACTGGCTATTGAAGTCCGCGGGTTCGAATTGCAATAGTGTTAAGGTACATGAAAATTTTGTTTTGTTAAACCTGCATGCATTTGTGATAGTGAAGAAATGTGTTTGATTTAATTTGATTAAAGAGCCTAGTGGGAGACATTTGGTGCATGCATTGGATTAATCTAAAAAATATTTTATAATGTTTATGAGAAGTGGGAGTTGTGTAATGTATTGGTTATGGTTATAATTTGCATATTATTGTGAGAAGGGTTTGCTATTGAAAGAAAGAGTTCTATTGTGTATGAAGTTATTTGATATTTGTATTATTGTCTAAGTGTATAAGGGTTTAGGTTGAAAATTTTTAAAGAGGGAGTTACAAGGTGTATTGAGTCTTTTTATTGTTTGTAATTTTCACATGATATTTTTGAGAGTTTGGTTTATAATTGAAGGCATTATCTTGAGAAACCAAAGGATATTTATAGAGGATTGTTTTCAAGAATTATTGTGCACATATTTTGAGAAGAGGTTTATGTGAAAAGGGTCTTGCTAATATTTTGAAGTGCATGAAAAGAATATTATTTGAGACAGGTTCTTAAGAGGCACATCATCTTCAAGGCATTGTTGAGGTATGTTGATTTAACTTATTTTCAAGGTGGTTGTATTTTGAGAAAAGTATTTTGAAATCTTAAGGTGGAGATATAAGTGAATTATTGGAAATATAAGAGATAGAGTTTGAGAATAAAGTATGCATTATTGTTGAATGGTTGTGGAAATATATGTGCTTGGGTTTGAGAACAAGTTGTTCTTTATCTTTGAAAGATATTGAAAACACTTGTGCTAGGGTTGGAGAACAAGTTTTTTGGATATTTTGAGTCCTCTAAGTCAAAGTTGTCATTGATGTCACCTGATAGAGTTATCACTCTTATTAAGGAATTCAGCAAGAAATAAAGTCGCCCAAGTCATCCAAGAAAAAGCTTCATCAGTGCGAAAGTACAAGGAAAGGTTCTTATTAAAACCAAGGAAGGCAAAATAAATGGTTTTCATCAAAACCAAGGTAGGAAAAATAAAAGGTTTTATTCAAAACCATGGATGGCATATTTGAGATGGGTTTTTCGTGAAACCCAAGTTAGCATTTTGTTTCATCAAAAAAGGAGCCCCGGTGACAAAGTTATTCAGCTTTGAAGTTTAAGTTTAAATTTTAATATTTTAAAATTTAAATTTCCAATTTGGAAATTCCCGTCGACGTCATCAAATTCGATTGGAGGGCCGACGTATGAGAATTAAAGGCAATGTGTATAAATAATATTGCCAAAGTTCATTTGGCAAGAAAATCAAGTGATCGGGCATTTCGTTCGAAGAGAGTGAAAAGGAATTTGAGCACAATCGAAAACATGTGAAAAAGAGTGAGTTGAAGAAGGAAGGAAGGACCCTTCTATGCCACGTAGGCGCTTGTGGCCTAGAGGCAAGAGGGAGGTAGTCAAATTATTTGAGCACCAGGAGATCCAAATTTTGAATCCCATCGACATTGGTTTTTGCGAAGTGTGAAGGGGAGCGCACCTTTTTGGTGCACGTGTCATTCTGGGCACGATTGGAGCAAGTCAAAGTGTCACGGCTGCGCTCACCATCTCATGTGAGCGGTTGGCTCACGTGGTTAGTGGCACCCTGGTTAGAGTGGTGCATGGGCAGCGATAGGGGATCGAATCCCTCCGAGGGCAAGGCAAGTGAATTTAATTTTTGATGTTTAATATTTTAATTTCTGCCAAGGTTGCCTAAGGAGAAATAAGGATATGGTATGCCCTAGGGAAGATTGAGATTTCTGCTGTTTTTCTTTTTGGAAGTATATCATATTATATATCATTGGAAAGGTCTTTTCGAGAGCTACTTGTTTAGATTGCTTAAAGGGAGAAATAAGGTGTGTGTGTGGAGATATTTCTAATTTAGTCAAGGAGTTCCAAAAGTAAGTTTGATTCATTCTTTTGAGGGTTTATTACTTGCATAAGAGGGTATGATGCATTTTATTGAGTAGGAGTAATAAGGTGTTATTGAGATATTATTTTGATTATTGTGTTATTACTCATGACCTCTAACCCTTGTTGAGATTGGAAAAAGAAAGTGTGTTGAGTGTGGCAGATTTAGTGGACAACTCATAAGGCATCAAAAAAGGTATGGGCAATATTCTTCATTGACTTATGTGGGTGATTGATTTCTGAAAATATCTTTGGAGAGAAAAGGATTGATTGTGGTTGCCTTTTTGAGAGTTGTTGGTTAATGCTTCAAGGTTTTCTGAATTGAGAGTTGTGATTAAACCTTGTTTATAAGCATTGTTGTTGAAGCCCATTGGTTGTGCAAAGAACTTGAACTTGAGTTAGAAAAGAACATGAGTATCATTGTTATGTGAGATTTGTTGTTGAGCATTGTTGGAAACATTTTGAGTTGGTTGATACATGCTTGGACTAGGGTTTGTGAGAAAGGATTGATCCTTGAGGTGATTGGTTGAGTAGAGTTGATTGAGCCTAGTCAAGTGATTGTGTGAAGTGGTTGTTCAAGTTCCATGAAACAAACTATTCTATATTCTGATTTGAGTTGAGATTGAGATTTGAGAATAGAACATATTGAGTCTCTAACAATTCTCTTTATGCTTCTATGAGATTGATTTGAGTTGAGATTGGGATTTGAGTATAGAACATATTGAGTCTCTAACAATTCTCTTTATGCTTCTATGAGATTGATTTGAGTTGAGATTGGGATTTGAGTATAGAACATATTGAGTCTCTAACAATTCTCTTTATGCTTCTATGAGATTAAGTTGAGATATTGATTGAGCATTGAGTATAGAACATATTGAGTCTCTAACAATTCTCTTTATGATTCTATGTGATTGAACAAGTTATGTGTGGACTTGTTAAGCAGATTTGAGATAAGTCTTTGAGAAGGCTTGTGGACTGATTTTGTGTGAGATTTTGTGGAAGCTTGCAATGTAGATTTGAGCAAGTCCTAGAGAGGACTTATTGAGAAGATTTGGATAGGTTCTAAGTGGACTTATTGAGCAGATTTGGATAGGTTCTAAGTGGACCTATTGAGAAGATTTGGATAGGTTCTGAGTGGACCTATTGAGCATATTTGAGTAGGTTCTAAGTGGACCTATTGAGCATATTTGAGTAGGTTCTGAGTGGACCTATTGAGCAGATTTGAGCAGGTTTTATGTGGACCTATTGAGAAGATTTGAGCAGGTTCTGAGTGGACCTATTGAGAAATTTGAGTGTATTGTGGTTAGTGAGATTTAAGAGTGAGTAGAATTAGAAGGTTCTAGTGAACCTATTGATAGAGCTTTGGAGGTGATAGAGTATAGAGGAGAGAGTCTCAGTGGATAGATATCCAATAGCTAGGATAATTGAAGATAGATATTTTGAGTGAGGAGTCTTCAAGTGGAGAGAGATCCACTAGTCAGTGCAATAGAGAGACAAAGTCTTCTAGAAGATCACTAGCTAGAGCAAGAAGGGGAAAGAGTTCTCCTATGGAAGAGATCCATGAACTTGAGATTTAGGGGATCAACATCTCCTTTGGATAGAGGTCCATAAACATTGTAAAAGGGAAAGGATTCCCATGAGATTATTTGAGAAATATTTAGAAGAAATATTTTCTCTATGGAGGTAGCCCACATTGGGTGAACCATGTTAAAATTGGTGTCTTTATTATGTGTGATGATTTGTGCATTGCTTTGGTTATTGCTATTGATATTGCCATTGATTATATTGATTAATACTATTTGGGAAAGAAAAGTAAAAAGTGGTCTTATATTGTTCACCCCCCTCTCAGTATAAGCTTGTGTTCTTCAATTGGTATCAGAGTCGGTTCCTTCGGAAGAAGTTTAACAACTTGAAGGAAGATCCTACAAGAACACAAATGGCAAAGAAAGGCAAGAGTAGAAGCATGAGACACAAGAAGAAAAGAACACCTATGGTCATGAAAGAAAAGGAAGATGAGTTTAATATTGTTGTGTTGGGAGGACAAATGGAAATAGATTCAAGATATGAATCAAGTAATGGAGAAATATCTAGACTGATAAAGTTTTGTACCAGATGTGGGAACACAGGTCACCATGCAACTTATTATCCACAAGAATGTTTTGTTTGTGGTCAACTTGGCCATGATGCAAGATATTATAATGGGTTTAGTAGTAGTGAATATGAAGATGATATTCTCATAAATGAAATCCTAGAGATTGGTTCAAGAAAGGATAACAGGGACGATCAAAATAGGTATGAAGAAGAAACTCTACTTTCAGTAATAGAAGAAAAAGAAGATGCTTCAAAAAAATAAAAAGGGAAATCCACTCTTAAGGAGCTTATTGAATTGAAAAGAGAGAATTTAGAATTGAAGGCTCAAATACAAGAAGATGAGAAATGTAAGACAAAGCTTCTACAGGATATCTCTGACTTGAGAGATAAGGTTGAAAAAGCAAGAAGAGTTGAAAAAGGTATAGTTGAATAGTCAAAGGTAAAAGAGATAGAATGTGAAAGGCTTATGGTTACTCTTGAAGAATTAAAAAGGGAGAACTCAGGATTAAGGGTTCAAGCTCAAGAAGATGAAAAAGCAAAAGCAAAGTTTCTATAGGAACTCACCAAATTCAAAACCAAGGCTGAAGAAGCAAGAAGGATTGAAGAAGGTATGGCTAAAAAATTAAAGGTAAAATATCTAGAGTGTGAAATATTAGAGCATGAGATAGTTTCACTAAGGATGGAAGTAAAAGGTTCTAAGGACAAGCTACACAAGTTTGAGGAAAATTCAAAGACCTTGGAAAGGACTATCAATGCACAAAGGTCATCAATCACCATAACAGGACTTAGTTCTAAAGAAGAACAAGGGAAACAAGAAGCAGAAAAAGGAGAGCCAAGCTCAAACACCAGAAAAGAAGAAGAGTCAAAAGAAGTAAGTAAAAGTGGGAGTGAGACATCAGAGGATGAATTGGATAGCAAAGAGTTCAACAAAGATAGGAGTAATGCACAAAGAAGGTACAAATGGAACAACAATCAGAACAGGAGACCAATGGGGTCTAGGCAAGGTTTCTTCAATGGAAGATGTTTTTCATGTCACAGGTTTGGGCACATGGCTTCATAGTGCAGGACACATGAAAGATAAGAATATGGGAAAGGATAACTTTTCCATGGGTATTGCTACTCATGTAATGAGTTTGGTCACAAGGCAATGAATTGCAGGGTTCATGACAGAAGAGGATATGGATTCACTAGGAGAAATCCTAAGACAATTGCACCTCCAAGGAATAATAACATTAAGTGTTATAAGTGCAATAATGATGGTCACATAGCAAGATGGTGTAGAGAAAATATTCTAGAATCAAGCATGAATATGAACAGGAACATGTAGAATGAACAAGAACAAGAACATAGATGAGAACAAGAATAGGAACAGGAATAGGAACATGGATGAGAACAGGAACATGAACGAGAACAGGAACAAGAACATGGATGAAAAAAAGAATAGGAATAGGAACAGGAACATGGATGAAAACAAGAACAGGAACAGGAACAAAAGTGATGACAGGAACAGGGATGATGACTTGGAAAGAAATAGTGAGAGGATTCAAAAAACTCAGAAAAGAAGAGAAAAATATAAAGACAAAGAGCAATGCTTTCAGGGAGTAGAAATACTCCCACCCCAGAATTAACCACCTCATGTGGAGGTGGGGAAGGGGCTAAGCTAAGAGGCTCATTCTTAGCCCCAAGCCCCAAAGGTGACCCTTTGCCATTGATGTCAAAGGGGGAGATATTTGTGTATTGGGGAGAGATTTGTGTATTGGGGAGAGATTTGATATTTGAGAGAGCATTGAGCCAGGGGAGCAAAGTCCCAGGGGGAGCAGAAAAGAAGGTCAGGTTTTAGTAAAAGGATGTGAGTTGCCATCAATGACAAAGGGGGAGATTGTTGGACATTTTGAGTCCTCTAAGTCAAAGTTGTCATTGATGTCACCTGATAGAGTTATCACTCTTATTAAGGAATTTGGCAAGAAATAAAGTCACCCAAGTCATCCAGGAAAAAGCTTCATCAGTGCAAAAGTACAAGGAAAGGTTCTTATTAAAACCAAGGAAGGCAAAATAAATGGTTTTCATAAAAACCAAGGTAGGAAAAATAAAAGGTTTTATTCAAAACCATGGATGGCATATTTGAGATGGGTTTTTCATGAAACCCAAGTTAGCATTTTGTTTCATCGAAAAAGGAGCCCCGGTGACAAAGTTATTCAACTTTGAAGTTTAAGTTTAAATTTTAATATTTTAAAATTTAAATTTAAATTTAAATTTCCAATTTGGAAATTCTCGTCGACGTCATCAAATTCGATTGGAGGGCCGATGTATGAGAATTAAAGGCAATGTGTATAAATAATATTGCCAAAGTTCATTTGGCAAGAAAATCAAGTGATCGGGCATTTCATTCGAAGAGAGTGAAAAGGAATTTGAGCGCAATTGAAAATGTGTGAAAAAGAGTGAGTTGAAGAAGGAAGGAAGGACCCTTCTATGCCATGTAGGCACTTGTGGCCTAGCAGAAAGAGGGAGGTAGTCAAAGTATTTGAGCACTAGGAGATCCAAAGTTCGAATCCCGCCGATGTTGGTTTTTGTGAAGCGTGAAGGGGAGCACACCTTTTTGGTGCACGTGTCATTCTGGGCATGATTGGAGCAAGTCAAAGTGTCACGGCTATGCTCACCATCTCATGTGAGTGGTTGGATCATGTGGTTAGTGGTGCCATGGTTAGAGTGGTGCATGGGTAGAGATAGGGGATCGAATCCCTCTGAGGGCAAGGCAAGTGGATTTAATTTTTGATGTTTAATATTTTAATTTCTGCCAAGGTTGCCTAAGGAGAAATAAGGATATGGTATGCCTTAGGGAAGATTGAGATTTCTATTGTTTTTCTTTTTGGAAGTATATCATATTATATATCATTGGAAAGGTCTTTTCGAGAGCTACTTGTTTAGATTGCTTAAAGGGAGAAATAAGGTGTGTGGGGGTGGGTGTGTGTGTGTGGAGATATTTCTGATTTAGTCAAGGAGTTCCAAAAGTAAGTTTGATTCATTCTTTTTAGGGTTTATTACTTGCATAAGAGGGTATGATGCATTTTATTGAGTAGGAGTAATAAGGTGTTATTGAGATATTATTTTTGATTATTGTGTTATTACTCATGACCTCTAACCCTTGTTGATATTGGAAAAATATAATGTGTTGAGTGTGGCAGATTTAGTGGACAACTCATAAGGCATCAAAAAGGTATGGGCAATATTCTTCATTGACTTATGTGGGTGATTGATTTCTAAAAATATCTTTGGAGAGAAAAGGATTGATTGTGGTTGCCTTTTTGAGAGTTGTTGGTTAATGCTTCAAGGTTTTATGAATTGAGAGTTGTAATTAAACCTTGTTTATAAGCATTGTTGTTGAAGCCCATTGGTTGTGCAAAGAACTTGAACTTGAGTTAGAAAATAACATGAGTATCATTGTTATGTGAGATTTGTTGTTGAGCATTGTTGGAAATATTTTGAGTTGGTTGATACATGCTTGGACTAGGGTTTGTGAGAAAGGATTGATCCTTGAGGTGATTGGTTGAGTAGAGTTGATTGAGCCTAGTCAAGTGATTGTGTGAAGTGGTTGTTCAAGTTCCATGAAACAAACTATTCTATATTCTGATTTGAGTTGAGATTGAGATTTGAGAATAGAACATATTGAGTCTCTAAAAATTCTCTTTATGCTTCTATGAGATTGATTTGAGTTGAGATTGGGATTTGAGTATAGAACATATTGAGTCTCTAACAATTCTCTTTATGCTTCTATGAGATTGATTTGAGTTGAGATTGGGATTTGAGTATAGAACATATTGAGTCTCTAACAATTCTCTTTATGCTTCTATGAGATTGAGTTGAGATATTGATTGAGCATTGAGTATAGAACATATTGAGTCTCTAACAATTCTCTTTATGATTCTATGTGATTGAACAAGTTCTGTGTGGACTTGTTAAGCAGATTTGAGACAAGTATTTGAGAAGGCTTGTGGACTGATTTTGTGTAAGATTTTGTGGAAGCTTGCAATGGAGATTTGAGAAAGTCCTAGAGAGGACTTATTGAGATATTTGGACAGGTCTATGGGACCTATTGAGAATTGGAAGTCTAGTGGACTTGAGGAAAGTTTTAGAGGGGATTTTAAGCATATTTGAGCAAGTCCTAGAGAGGACTTATTGAGAAGATTTGGACAAGTTCTGAGTGGACCTATTGAGCAGATTTGGACAGGTTCTAAGTGGACCTGTTGAGCAGATTTGAGCAGGTTCTGTGTGGACCTATTGAGAAGATTTGAGAAGGTTCTATGTGGACCTGTTGAGCATATTTGAGTAGGTTTTGTGTGGACCTATTGAGAATATTTGAGCAGGTTCTATGTGGACCTATTGAGCAGATTTGAGTAGGTTCTGAGTGGACCTATTGAGCATATTTGAGAAGGTTCTGAGTGAACCTATTGAGAAAATCGAAGAGCTTTGGAGGTGATAGAGTATAGAGGACAGAGTCTCAGTGGATAGAGATCTAGCAACCAGGACAATTGAAGACAAATATTCTGAGTGAGGAGTCTTCAAGTGGAGAGAGATCCACCACTCAATGCAACAGAGAGACAGAGTCTTCTAGAAGATCACTAGCTAGAGCAAGAAGGGGAAAGAGTTCTCCTATGGAAGAGATCCATGAACTTGATATTTAGGGGATCAACATCTCCTTTGGATAGAGGTCCATAAACATTGTAAAAGGGAAAGGATTCCCATGAGATTATTTGAGAAATATTTAGAAGAAATATTTTCTCTATGGAGGTAGCCCACATTGGGTGAACCACATTAAAATTGGTGTCTTTATTGTGTGTGATGATTTGTGCATTGCTTTGGTTATTGCTATTGATATTGCCATTGATTATATTGATTAATACTATTTGGGAAAGAAAAGTAAAAAGTGGTCTTATACTGTTCACCCCCCTCTCAGTATAAGCTTGTGTTCTTCAAAGTTGTGCATCATTGTTGAAAGAATTGGAAACACATGAGCTAGGGTTTGTGAACAAGTTGTGCTTCATTATTGAAATAATTGGAAACACATGAGCTAGAGTTTATGAAAAAGTTGTGCTTCATTGTTGAATGATATTGGAAACACATGTGCTAGGGTTTGTGAATAAATTGTGCTTCATTTTTAAATGATATTGGAAACATATGTGCTAGGGTTGAGAGCAAGTTTTGTGTATAATATTGATTTATATTAGAATAAACTTGCAAAGGTCAAAAAGGATATTTGTGAAGTAATTTGTGCATTAGACTTGAGTGATATTTGGAAAGAATATATTGTGAAATTGATGCAGGAGCATCCGATGGCAGTAGAGCAATCTTGCATCAACAAAAAAAAATTGTTCCAAATGTTAGCTTTGGTGTCGCGATATCGCGACATGTCGCGTTTTCGCGACTCAGGAAGGAGAGAGAAGGCGCGGAGCCAAAAGTGTCATGATTTCGTGACATGTCACGAAATCGTGACCAAAAGATGGAAGAAGGCGCAAGGAGGAAAAGTGTCGCAATATCGCGACCAAGGGACGAAAAGAGGCGCAGGAGCGAAAAGTGTCGCGATATCGCGACATGTCGCATTATCGCGACAAAAGGACGAAGCAAGGCGCAGGAGTGAAAAATGTCATGATTTCATGACATGTCACGAAATCGTGATCGAAAGAACGTAGAAAGGGCCAGAGGAGAAAATGTCACGATTTCACGACATGTCACGAAATCGCGACCGAAGAAGCAGAAAAGGAAGCAAGGAAGAAAATTGTCGCGATATCGTGACATGTCACGATTTCATGACCCGAAGCAGAGAACGAAGATAGAAGGCAAAGCTGTCACGATATCGTGACATGTCATGATTTCGTGACCCATAAAGGCGAGAAGAAGGCAGAGAGCAAGATGTCACGATATCGTGACATGTCATGATTTTGCGACCAAGAAGGAAGAAAGAAGAACCGAAAGGGAAGATGTCGCGATATCACGACATGTCACGACATCACGACCTAAAGGAGGGGAAGGCCGAGAGAAAAAAAAATGTCGCGATATCGTGACATGTCGCGATATCGCGACCAAAAGAAAGAAATGTTGCAAGAAGGAAAAATGTCGCGATATCACGACCCAAAGGAAAGAAACACTGCAAGGAAGGAAAATGTCACGATATCGCGACATGTCGCGATATCACACCGAAAGAAGAAATCCAAGAAGGAAAAAAACAGGCGATATCGTGACCCGAAGGAAAGAAACACTGCAAGGAAGGAAAATGTCACGATATCGCGACATGTCGCGATATCGCGACCCAAAGGAAAGAAATGTTGCAGGGAAGGAAAAATGTCGCGATATCGCGACATGTCGTGATATCACGACCCGAAGGAGAGAAGGGCAGCAAGCAAGAAAAATGTCGCGATATCACGACATGTCACGATATCGCGACATACTACTGGTTCTCTGTTCGAAAAATCCCGCATTCCCAGACGATGTTTTCCGAGGTGGTCAGGGCCTCATTAATGCATGATTTCTTGCCCGGTAAGCTCGTTGAGCATGGCGGCCATTCGAAGACTGTGCCCAGAAGTCAGACGGCTCATCAATGCATGTATCCATGGCCAACCCGGTGGTAGTTGCCAGTTAGGGAAAGATGTAAAGGTTCAGTCAGGCAGGATGTATTTTGGGGCAGATGGGTCATTAATGGCCTAGAGGGTCGGACCTGGAAGAGAGGAGACATGGATATAGAGGCAGGGGAGTGCATCAAGAAGGGGGTCCTCAGAACAAGAAAACTACGCCTGTTGGCTAGTATTGTAATTCTTTTTGAAAGTTCAAGGAATTGAGAGCTGGAGTGATTCTCTGTATTACTGATTTTTTGTGTTTTACATTCCCTGTGTGTCTGTGTCCCCATCAAGTGGTATCAGAGCGGGAGTTCCTGAGTGTGTGAGCAGATCATCGAAAGTGAGGCAGCTTGCACCAGGATCTGTGGAAGGGTTGTGAGAAGAGAGTGAAGCAAGATGCCTCCACGAAGAAACCGTGGTGGTGGAAGAAACATGGTGCCAGCGAAAGATTTTAGAGCTTTGCAGAGGCAAGTTCAGGCCCTGCAAGAGGAGCTGCACAGAGGACTTGAACCCCGAGGGGAAGAAGGAAGTGAAGATGAGGTTGATGAAGAAGAGGACCAGTTTGAGGAAGAGGAAGAGGTTGTAGATCCTGCACAAGCCAGGTTATATAGAGCCATCTCTCAGATTGGGAAGAAACCAAAGATGGAGGTTTCTACGTATTCTAGAAATCTTGATCCAGAGGAATTGATTGACTGGATCAATGATTTGGAAGAGTACTTTGAGTATGAAGAGGTTGAAGATCCTAATAGGGTCAAGTTTGCTAAGACCAAGCTGAAGGGTCATGCCAGCATATGGTGGAAGGGAGTACAGTTGGAAAGAAACAGAAGAGGAAAGGAGAGAATAACCAGGTGGGATAGAATGCTAGAAAAGTTAAAGAGGCAGTTCATCCCAGCTGACTATGAGATGGACCTACTGAAGAAAATGCAAGGTTTGAAGTAGGCCAACAAGTCTGTTAAAGAATACACAGAGGAGTTTTACAAGATTGTAATCAGAACAGGCCATTCAGAGGCCAACAAGGAGAAGGTAGCCCGTTATATTAATGGGTTACGAGCAAGTATTCAAGAAGAGTTAAGCCTAGTCAGGATGACCACCATAGAGGATGCTTACCAGTTTGCTCTGAAGGTTGAAGAGAAACTGAACAGAAGGTTTGAGAGCAAGCAAAGAGGAAGAGGTCATGGTGGAAGGACTGGTGGAAGGACCAGTGGAGAAAAATATAAGGACCAAAAGAAGGTTGGTGAAACCAGTAATACCCAAGAGCAGAAAGATGAGAACATCTACCAACCCCGTAACCAGAACAATGGTTATCCAAGAGGGAGGGGCAGATCTGGACATGGATTTGGAAGAGGAGGATTTCGTGGAACTTGTTTCCACTGTGGTGAAGAAGGACATCGAGCATTTGAGTGTCCACAACACCGAGAAAAGATGAATAAGAGACCTGAGGGTCCTGCCAGAGCTGCTGTAGCAGATGAAGATGCTGAATCAGAACATTCTGAGGAGGCAGAGAGAGGAGAAGTTATGGTCACCAGGAGGACCCTGTTAAATGAGGAGAAAGGATCAGACCAGAGGAGGAGCCTATTCCGCACTAGGTGCAGAAGTTTGGGTAAGGTCTGCAATATTATCATAGATAATGGTAGTACTGATAACTTGGTTTCAGAAGAAATGGTTGCCAAGTTACAGCTACAAAGGAGAAGACACCCGCATCCATACCGGATTGCGTGGTTACAGAAGGACCATAGAGTTTTGGTCAGTGAGCAATGTTCAGTGAAGTTCAATATTGGGAATTACTGTGATGAGGTCCTGTGTGATATCCTGCCCATGGATGCTTGCCATTTGCTGTTGGGAAGGCCATGGCAGTTTGATCGGTGTGCAGTGCATGATGGTCGTGCCAACACCTACTCAGTAACGAAGAATGGAGTGCGCCATAAGCTGAAGCCCTTGAAGGAGGCGAAAGAAAAGGTATGCAACAGCGCTAGAATTTGTTTAGTTGAAGGAGGAAATTTTTTGAATAGTTTAAAGCATGAGCATATGTGCTATGCATTAGTTCCTAGAGTTAGGAAGGAAGAATGCAAGGATACCCCTGTAGAAGTCTTAGGACTGTTGAAAGAATTTCCAGACATTATATTTGATAATGTGCCTGAGGGTTTACCACCAATGAGGAAGATCAGTCACCACATAGATTTGGTACCAGGATCTAGTTTACCCAATAAGGCAGCACATAGAATGACTCCTACAGAAACTGAAGAGCTGAACAGACAAGTCCAAGAACTGCTGGAGAAGGGACTGATTCGGGAGAGTTTGAGTCCATGTGCAGTACCTGCAGTACTAGCACCAAAGAAATATGGAGAGTGGAGAATGTGTACAGACTCTCGAGCCATTAACAAGATCACCATAAAGTACAGATTTCCATTACCAAGGATGGATGACATTATGGACTATTTGAGTGGAGCCAAGTACTTCACCAAGATTGACCTGAAGAGTGGTTATCACCAGATTCGTGTCAGAGAAGGAGATGAGTGGAAGACAACCTTCAAGACCAGAGAAGGTTTGTATGAGTGGTTGGTCATGCCATTTGGGCTGACCAATGCACCAAGCACATTCATGCGGTTGATGAATGAGGTATTGAAAGAGTTCTTAGGCAAATTTGTTATTGTCTATTTAGATGATATTCTAATATTTAGCAGAACCCTGGAAGAGCATCTGATGCATATCAGAAGGGTTTTTGAGAAGCTACGGGAGGAGCAGTTGTTGATTAATCTGAAGAAATGTAATTTCGTGAAGAAGGAGTTAGTGTACCTGGGATTTGTCATCTCAGCCGGAGGTCTAAAAATGGACCCAAAAAAAGTAAGAGCTATCATTGAATGGCCTACTCCGAGAAGCACGATTGAGGTAAGATCATTTCATGGTCTAGCAAGTTTTTACAGGAAATTCATTAGGAATTTCAGCAGTATTTGTGCACCCCTTACAGAAACAATGAGAGGGAATAAGAAAGAATTTAAGTGGACTTTAGGAGCAGATAAGAGCTTTGATATGTTGAAAAGGAAGGTTACAGAACAACCTATTTTGGCACTTCCAGATTTTAATAAGGTATTTCAGGTAGACTGTGATGCTAGTGGTAGTGCCATAGGAGCTATTTTGAGCCAAGAAGGTAAACCTGTTGCTTACTTTAGTGAGAAACTCAATGATGCCAGAAAGAAGTATTCAGTTTATGATCAAGAGTTTTATGCTATAGTGCAGGCTCTAAAGAAGTGGCGACATTACTTGTTGCCAAAAGAGTTTGTTCTATTTACTGATCATCAGGCCTTACAGTATATTAATAGCCAAGGGAAGCTAAACCAGAGGCACCTAAAGTGGGTTGAGTTTCTACAGAGTTATACCTTTGTGTTGAAGCACAGGAGCGGAAAGTCCAACAGAGTTGCAGATGCCTTAAGCAGAAGGCAGTGTTTGTTGACGGAAATGAAGGTGGAAGTGGTAGGATTTGATGAACTGAAGGGTTTGTACCCTGAAGATCCTGATTTTGTAGAAGCCTGGAAGGCTTGCTTGACACCTGTTACTTTGGACAGGACCAAGTGGCTGGATTTCCTGATCCAAGATGGGATGTTGTTCAAAGGAGGTCAATTATGCATTCCACGGAGTTCAATGAGGGAGAATATGATAAAGGAGAAGCATAGTGGAGGACTAGCTGGACATTTTGGTCGAGATAAGACCATTGCCCTTGTTAGTGAAAACTACCATTGGCCACAGTTGCAGCAAGATGTGACTAAATTTGTGCAGGGTTGTAGAATCTGTCAGATGGCTAAGGGAGTGAGACAGAATACAAGATTGTATCAGCCATTACCTATGCCAGAGAGGCCATGGGAGGACATCAGTATGGATTTTGTTCTCGGCCTACCAAGGACACAACGAGGGAGTGACTCCATTTTTGTTGTGGTGGACGGGTTTTCGAAGATGGCTCATTTTATCCCATGTCAGAAAATGAGTGATGCAGTTCATATTGCAGGCTTGTTTTTCAAGGAGGTGGTACGCCTTCATGGTCTACCCAAGAGTATAGTATCTGACAGAGATACCAAATTTGTGGGTTATTTCTGGAAGACTTTGTGGAAGCAGCTGAAAATAGATTTGAAGTTCAGTTCTACGTACCATCCGTAGACTGATGGGCAAACAGAGGTGGTGAACAGAAGTTTGGGTAATCTCCTAAGATGCCTGGTGGGAGATAAGCCCAAGGGATGGGATTTGATTTTGCCACAGGCAGAATTTGCTTACAACAATTCCATCAATAGAAGTACTGGTAAATCCCCATTCCAGATTGTGTATGGGAACAACCCAAGGCATGCTTCTGAATTGAGAACGATGGGTAAAGGAGAAAAGAGTAGTGTTGAGGCTGAAGATTTTGTAGAGCACATGAAGAGTTTACATGAAGAGGTAAAGCAACATATCAGTAAGATGAGTACTCAGTACAAAGCCAAAGCCGATCAAAAGCGGCATTTCAAGGAGTTCCGAGTGGGAGATGAGGTCATGGTTCACTTGAGAAAGGAAAGGTTTCCTAGCAAAACCTACAACAAGCTGAAGATGAAGAGGTTTGGACCATGCAGGATCATAGGTAAAAGAGATTCGGGAAATGCCTATGAAGTAGAACTGCCAAGCGAGTTGAATATCTCACCTATTTTTAATATTTTAGACTTGGTAGAATACCATGAAGGAGGTAATAGTGAGACACCAAGAACAGATTTGTGGGATATTCCAACATCTACTGTAGCAACAGACGAGATCGAGGAAATACTAGACACTCGAGTAGGCAGAAGTACCAGGAACAGGCAGTATTCTGAATACCTGGTCAAATGGAAGGACAGGCCTATCGAAGATGCAACTTGGTTGTCAAAAGAAGAGGTCGACCGCTTGAGTCTTCCTCCAACAACACAGAAGTGAAGGACACTTCTCAATCCACCCCGGGTGTCTGATGCAGGAGCATCCGGTGGCAGTAGAGCAATCTTGCATCAACAATTTTTTTTCCAAATGTTAGCTTTGGTGTCGCGATATCGTGACATGTCACGTTTTCATGACTCAGGAAGGAGAGAGAAGGCACGGAGCCAAAAGTGTCACGATTTCATGACATGTCACGAAATCGCGACCAGAAGACAGAAGAAGGCACAAGGAGGAAAAGTGTCGCAATATCGCGACCAAGGGACGAAAAGAGGCGCAGGAGCAAAAGTGTCGCGATATCGTGACATGTCGCATTATCGTGACAAAAGGACGAAGCAAGGCGCAGGAGTGAAAAATGTCACGATTTCGTGACATGTCACGAAATCGCGACCGAAAGAAGCAGAAAGGGCCAGAAGAGAAAATGTCACGATTTCGCGACATGTCACGAAATCGCGACCAAAGAAGCAGAAAAGGAAGCAAGGAAGAAAACTATCGCGATATCGTGACATGTCGCGATTTCATGACCCAAAAAGGGAACGAAGACAGAAGGCAAAGCTGTCATGATATCGTGACATGTCATGATTTCGTGACCCATAAAGGCGAGAAGAAGGCAGAGAGCAAGATGTCGCGATATCGCGACATGTCACGATTTCATGACCAAGAAGGAAGAAAGAAGAACCAGAAGGGAAGATGTCGCGATATCATGACATGTCACGACATCGCGACCTGAAGGAGGGGAAGGCCGAGAGAAAGAAAAAAATGTCACGATATCGCGACCCGAAAGAAAGAAATGCTGCAAGAAGGAAAAATGTCGCGATATCGCGACATGTCACGATATCGCGACCCGAAGGAAAGAAACACTGCAAGGAAGGAAAATGTCACGATATCGCGACAGCAGATATCGGACCAAAAGAAAGAAATGTTGCAAGAAGGAAAAATGTCACGATATCGTGACATGTCACGATATCACGACCCGAAGGAAATAAACACTGCAAGGAAGGAAAATGTCGTGATATCATGACCCGAAGGAAAGAAATGCTGCAGGGAAGGAAAAATGTCGTGATATCGCGACATGTCGCGATATCGCGACCCGAAGGAGAGAAGGGCAGCAAGAAAGAAAAATGTCGCGATATCGCGACATGTCGTGATATCGCGACATACTGCTGGTTCTCTGTTCAAAAAATCTTGCATTCCCAGATGGTGTTTTTCGAGGCGGTCAGGGCCTCATTAATGCATGATTTATTGCCCAGTAAGCTCTCTGAGCATGGCGGCCATTCGAAGACTGTGCCCAGAAGTCAGACGGCTCATCAATGCATGTATCCGTAGCCAACCCGGTGGCAGTTGCCAGTTAGGGAAAGATGTAAAGGTTCAGTCAGGCAGGATGTATTTTGGGGCAGATGGGTCATTAATGGCCTAGAGGGTCAGACCTAGAAAAGAGAGGGGAGACATGGATATAGAGGCAGGGGAGTGCATCAAGAAGGGGGGTCCTTAGAATAAGAAAACTACGCCTGTTGGCTAGTATTGTAATTCTTTTTGAAAGTTCAAGGAATTGAGAGCTGGAGTGATTCTCTGTATTACTGAATTTTTGTGTTTTACATTCCCTATGTGTCTATGTCCCCATCAAAAATTGTATTGCATATCATTTTCTATGTGTTCTTGAACAAGAATTTTGGGTAGAATATATCTGAAGTACTTTGATCAAAGCATGTGTTATGAGCAAGTTTTGAGCATGTGTTATGAGCAAGTTTTGAGCATGTGTTATGAGCAAGTTTTGAGTATGTGTTAGAGAAGTTTTGGGAATATTTAATAAAGTCTTGTGAGAAGACTTGAAGTAAGTTTGAGGTAGATTTGAGAAAGCCTTGTGAGTAGGTTTGGTGCAGATTTGGGAAAATTTATGAGTAGGTTTTTTGCTGATTTTAGCAAGCCTTGTAAGTAGTCTTGGTGCATATTGGAGAAGTGAGTTGAGAAGATTTTGTTACAAATTTGAGCAAGCCTTGTGTGAAGGTTTGGAGTAGTTTTCTAAGAAGAGTATTAATCTAGATTTGGAGTAAACTAGAGTTGAGATTAGAGGTATCTCCTATGGCTAGATATCCACGAACTAGAGATGAGAGGAGAAGTGTATCTTGTGGATAGAGATCCACGAACCCAAGAAAAAATGAGAGGTGTCTCATGTGGATAGATTTACATGAACTAAAGTTGAGGGGATAGAGTTCTCCTATGGATATAGGTCCATGAAATAGAGTTAAGGGTATAGAGTTGTCCTATGAATAGAGGTCCATGAACTAGAGTTGAGGGGATAGATTTCTCCTATAGATGGAGATCCATGAACTATATTTGAGGGTATATAGTTCTCCTACATATAAAGGTCCATGAACCAGAGTTGAGGGGATAGAGTTCTCCTATGGATATAAATCCACAAACTAGAGTTGAGGGGATAGAGTTCTCCTATGGATAGAGTTCTATGAACCAGATTTGAGGGGATAGAGTTCTCCTATGGATAGAGGTCCATGAACCAGAGTTGAGGGGATAGAGTTCTCTTGTGGATAGAGGTCCACGAACCAAATTTGAGGGGATAGATTTATCCTATGGTTAGAGGTCCAAAAAAAATAGTTGAGAGGATAGAGTTCTCCTGTGGATAGAGATCCATAAACTTGAGCATAGGGGATTGGTATATCCTTTGGATAGAGGTTTATAAACATTTTACTAGGGATTTGGTTCCCAAGAGATTTGTTGAGAAATTTTGGAAGAAATATTTTCTCCATGGATGTAACCCACATTCGGTGAATCATGTTAAATATGTGTCTCTCTTATGTGTGATGATATGTGCATTACTTTTCTACTACTATTTATGATATTGGTTAACACTAATTTGGAAATATATTGCATTTGATAATATTGGATAATATTGTTCTGGAAAGAAAAGAAAAATTTTATCTTATACTGTTCACTCCCATTTCTCAGTATAATCTTGTGTTCTTCATATTTTTACAACAACTATGTTCCAACATTGAAGACAAGGAATTATAAAGCATCTCCATTAATTCTAGTGCCAAAGGTGACCTTAATATTGTTTTTATATCCAACTAAAAAAGCAAGTTGTATATGTGCAAGTTGTCCCTTGCATAGCTAGGTAGAGTGTTGGCCAAGGAACCTATCTTCCTATATAAGAAAGGCCTCAATTTTAGATAAATATAGAGTAGGAGGACATTATGAGATAGTGTAACTTAGAGCATAGTATATTAATGTGTATATCACCATCCATTGGTGATGGGTACAATGTAGTTCAGTAGCTTCTTTAATGGAGTGTTAATTTCCTCTATAGCTACATTGTATTCTTTTATGTCATTTCTATTTACAACATATTTCAGTCATCTAACAAATTTAATTTATTTCATATTTTTGTGCATATTTTTATTGCTATCTCCTAGTTCTAGTTACATAAAAACCTAACATGTGGTTCAAATTAAACTTTAATGATGTTGTCAAAGAAAACCAAAGGGATGTAGGAGGAGAAGGAATCATCCAAAATAGTAAAGGTGAGACAATAATAGCCTACTAATTTTTTTAAAGTGAAAAAACCATTGTGATGCCACCTTGGTCTAAGGGACCACAACCAGGGGGTTCTACACCATCAAAGTCACCAAGGATTCGCGCCCGACCCTACCTAGACCAACATTATCAATTGGATTTTGGGTACCCAATTCAACTTTTTGGTAGGGTGGATATTCGAACCTAGGACCTCCCTTGGAGGATTGTCCTCTCCTTTCCAACTCACCTAAAACACCTAGGTATTCATAGCCTACTATGAGTACTATTAAAGCTTAACCTTATTTTAAAATTTACTTTTTGTTCTAGGTTTACAAATAGATGTGTCTAGAATACAATTTATGTTTGTATAAGTAATTTTTTTAAGATATCACTTAGGCATATGAGTGGTACTCATAGTTGATGGTGCTCCATTTGGAATATATCCATAATATTCCTAAAAAAAACATCCTCTATATTAGAGTCTTCAACATTATCATACAATAGGAAAATAAGTGTTTTTTCAAAAGCGTGTGGCTTAGATGAAGATGTACACTCATTATTGTCATCAAACACAACACATTTAGTTATATACAACTTCATGGTGTTAGTATACATCAAATTATATGTCCTTGACTCATTATCATCTCTGATGAAGAATTATCATTTGGATTTCTCCTCTAGCTTCATTCACTTATTTAATATGTGCATGAATGCATTACATTAAAACATGTAGATATGTGACATGGAAGTTTTGTTTCTCATATATTATTATTCCAATGTGATTTTATTCAATGGATGTTTGGGTGCATGATTTAGAAAGTATACAATAGTACAAAACAATTCTTACCAAAATATTATTCTAAATTGGTATTTATTAGCATGCATTGCATCATCTTTTGAATAGTATGATTTTACATTTCCATATTAATTTTGTTGTGGCATATTTGATGTCATATTGTTTAGGAATATAAAGGATTTATTATTGGTGTAATCTCCCTATATTTTAGTGGAATGAAGGGTGTCATTAATAATATTTCATTTTAATTATCAATTGAGTGTGGAATCCAATGGCTATATGTGCTAAATTCCATAAGAGGTGTTTTGTGTGTCAAATTTTTATGTTCTTAATTAAAACACATTTATGGGAAATGAAATATCACACTTGCATAAATTAAAATTTTCTTACAAAAATTAAATCACTCTTGCATAATATTAAGTAAAAAATTTGCAAGAATGGAAATTTAATCTAGTTGTTGCATGAAATAATCCTAGGGAAAAATAATCAAAGTAACATACAAAGATATTAATTACAAAAAAGAACAATATACAAAATACACTAAAATAAAAAAAATAAAACAATAATTATTCAATGAACTTATGTATATAGATAATGATAGCTTTTGTAGTCTAATACTTAATGTAAATCTTACAAGAAAATAACCACAAGATCAAATATAAAGTTGTAGTATATTGAACTCAATATAGATAAGAATAACTCAAGAAATAACTCAGAAATAATCATAGAATAATCACATAAAATGCTCATGAAAATATTGAAAATGATATAGAATCAAGGTCTACTAATGCATGCATTAAGCTATGTATTTTTTATACCAATTATAATGCTTAGTCCTAAATATATAATAGTATGTTATTCCTCATATGGTGCACTCTTGAACTTCACTCTTCTTTGAAAATATTCACTTTCCTATTCTAAGGACACGTATGCACTCTCAAATAATGGACACTTGTGCACATTTGTTTTTTGATGAAAAAGCAAATTTATATTAATTTAAGATAACAACCTTTACAATTAAAAAAAAGTGGGTGGGTTAACACACCCCATGGGGAATCAAACTAACCCTCAATGAAAAGGTTTAGCAAACAAATCCACCAACAAAATACAATTTTACCAATCATTATCATTGATGATCATTACATCAAATAAAGTATATTAGATGGATTTATGTGCGCTTGCATGTTGTCCTGCATAAATTGCTAGTGATTATGGGATGGGAATCCACCCCTATACATCATGATTAAGGCCTTCAATACCCACATCACTCCAAACAACAACTAGCCTAGGAGAAACTAGTTGAATATCATCCCACCCCCATCCTGGTGGCATGAATAAGCAATGTCAATATTAGGATGCTTCTTGACTAGTGAGGGCTGGGACCAGTGCCTTTTTGTGAGAGAACTTGTATAAGATGGAGGTTGGTGGTGAGAGCAAGATTTAAAATTCTCTTGATAAGAGAACTATATGGGGATCCAGTTGACTATACATGGAGCATTGGCCCTGTGTTCCAGTGATCCAAAGCCATACCAATTTTTTTGGCTTGAGTACATATTTGTAGCCACATGTCATTAAAAACTTCTAATTTGTCAGTATGAGTAAATGTTGCAGAAGGTGTACACTATTTAAAAAAAAATCTATTATGGGCCTTCCAAATATGAAAGATTTGGCTAATCCTAAAACCTGACACACTTCAAAAAGTTGGAGAGAAAAATTAAAAGAGTCCCCAAGAAGAGCTTGGGGCCAAGAAACTCTTACAACTATAAATGGGGAAAAAATAATGAACCCATTGCCAAGCTTACCTTGATCTTATGTAATTCCAAAATAGATGAATAAAAGACTTGAGAACACCACAAAAATGACATTTAGGATCAAGAATTCCAAGGTGCTTCAAACATTCCCCCAAGTTAAGACCTTAACACAACAAGGTCCATGCAAAAAAATATTGCTTGGGCTCAACATAAGTAGCCCAAATATTCTAAAATCTAGAATTCCATCTAGTCCTTGTAGAAATAATTCCAAATGTTGATTGAGCTTAGGCACCAAATGAAGATAAGGATATAACGATTTATACCCCAAACAAGCCTTATAATTAAACAAAGGAGTATCAACATGCCATCTCTAGTTTGACCACTAAGGATGCTGCAAGCGCACACTAATCTTATGCAACATAGAAAAAGGGGTGAGAGCAATAATAACATCATATGTATCTTTATCCACACCATTTAGCTTGAAGGTGCATTTGAACTCATTCCATGGGATCCAATCCTTGGTCTGGCGAGAAAAGAAATCAGTTATTGCAACAATACCCTTTCTGAAAAAACACTAAGCATAAATTAATTGCATCTGAGCTAAGGGAGAACCTTGATGAAGAAACACAAGGGACCACCAAATATTCATAGAATTTATGGATAAGCCTTTATAGAAGCCATATCCTCTCCAAAATATCCAAGGAGTGAGTTTCTACCAGGATTTCCATATACTTTTAATAATAAAGGAGCCAAAAATCTTAACAAAAACTAGAGCAACAATGAGAGAGGGAAAATCCAACCCTCTCCATGCTCTATGGTTTAAGGGAAGACCAAATAAAATAAAATGTCAAACCAGAAATTTCCAAGATTCAGATCCCATTAGAGCCCTAATCACCCACTTAGCACATAGATCAATACCTTGTCGTCTATAGTCCATCAGACCCATTCCGCTAGATTCTCTAGTAAGACAAAAAATATCCTAGGCAAATCTATGAAATCCCTTTGTTTTAGAAGAATTATTCCAAAGAAAATATCAAAGGAGTTTCTCAACGTTCTTATAGCAAGCTTGTGAAGGAACCCAACAAAAGGAATAATAAATATGAGTTGTATCTAAAACTTTAGAGCAAATATGAAATTTAACTGCTAATGAAAACTTCTTAGTAAGCCATAAATCAAGTTTCTTTTCAACTCTTTGAAGCACATAATTCCAAATTTGATAAAGGGAGCCTCGAAAGGTAAAAATAATACCAAGAAACTTAAAAAAATATTTGGGAGGGATCCAATTCCAATGATATTCTTGAAGCTAAGGTAGCTTAGGCAAGGGAGACTCTCTAAAGTAGGAGGTCTTCCTCCATTGTATGCTAGAATCAGAGCCTATGCAAAAGGTATTCAGAAAAAATAGAGCATTAGAAACAAAATGCTCCTCTTCCCTTATAGTAAGAAAGGAGTCATAAGTGACCATTAATAAGTTATACCTGATAATTCGGAAGAGCAATTCCTTTAATAAGACCTGTAGAATCTTGAGTAGCTAAAATATAGTTGAAGGCTTCAATGACAAGCACATATAAAGAAGGAGCAATAGGACACATTTTTCGAATAGACCTAAATAGGTCCACTACTTTAGAATGTGAATTTTTCATATTGAGAATAGCCGAAGCATCTCTAAATATTATAACAATAGTTTGAATGAAAATTGGACCAAATCCTAAAGCTTTGAGCATAGCAAGAATGAATCTCTATTCAATGTGGTCATAAGCTTTCTCAAAATCAATATTAATAAAAAGCATGTCCTAGTTTAACATTCGGGCCCATTTCATACCCTCCCAGACATCCAAAACATTATTGAGGATGTACCTTATTTTAATAAAGCCATTTTGCTCTGATATGACTATCAAAGGAAGAAGAGGCCTAAGGCAAAGAGCCAAATATTTGGCAATGATCTTGTAACTAACATTCAAAAAAGTAATAGACCTACAATTAGTAATCAATTCTAGGTCCCCTTGGGTATGAATTTGATATTGGTCCTATTAATAATTACTCCCAAAGAGCCGACTCAAAGAACCTCTAGATAAAATTTATATAAATAGAAACCAACTATGTCCCAAATACCCTTGTAGAATTCATAGGGAAAGCCATCCATACTTGGTGCTTTATCATTTACCATTTGATATAATGCATCCTTCAGATCTATAAGGGAGATTAGTTTATCACACCCTACTCTTTGAGACTTTAAAACCTTAACTGGTACAATTGCCATACAAGTTACCAGTGCTTGTTGCCACTCAAGGGAATAAGATTGAGCAAAAAAAACACTAGTATAATGATTTACAAAAGCATTAATCATCTCAAGAAGAGAGGTAAGCCTTATTCCATTGTCTTGAATGTCCTTGAATTTATTAACTTACCTGGGAGGGTAGAGACTTTGAAAAAATTATTTGGTGATCCTATCACCAACTTTAAGCTAATGAAGATGGGCTTTAATTCGAGATCCCCAAGCCTCATAATTAGCAAGTTTAAGTTCATGCCTTAGATGGTCAACATGATATTGAGTTTCAGGATTAAACAGACAATTCTAAAGCCTGATAGAAGCTTTGGCAAGCTCATCATGAAGGAAACCATTGGAATATCTTCTGAATTGCACCAATTTTTTCCCCAAAGTATGGAGCAAGACAGTTGTACAAAAAATGTCATCATTCCACTATTCTATCCAACCCAACTCTCAAGTAGGTATAGGAACTAGATTCTATACTCTACAGATATGACAAACCATGGAAGGGTACTGAAGAAAGAAAGTATTAAAAAAATTGTGACTTGTAGTGTCTCTAAGGTAGGTATTTCACTAGCATATTAAACACGATGGGTGAATGGTCAGAAGTAGTAGTACCAAAAATGTTTTCCACAAACGAAGTTGAAGCATTTATCCTATGAAAGAAAAATTACACATGATTTGAAAGCATGACTCTATCCAGACTTCTCATAATTATTGCATAGACAGCCTATAAATTGGACCATGTATATCACAAATTTTTAGGAAAATATTAAGGATAAAAACAAGAATTGAGGTCTGACAAACCCAATTTATTTTTCATGAAGTACCAAGTCTCTCTTTCCTTAGTAGCCCATCACATGCGAAGTTCTATTTTTTCTGCATGCTTTTCATTCATATTAAAATCTCTACACATAACCCAAGCAACAGGTGGTAAAGAAAAATCACACCACCATTAGAGGCTACAACGCTCCTAAGCATCATTGGAGGCATAAACATTAATAATGCCAAAATACAGCCCACCAACCTCAAGTAAAACCCAAACTGCATGATTAGAAGGGTCCACACCCCATGAGAAAAAATTATCTTTCCACCTAGCTACCAAAATAATGACAGCTCCCACTTTACCAAGGGAATTATTGGTGGCATAAAAAAAACAACCTGGCCAAAGAAAAGGGCAAGTACATTTCAAAATAAAATAAAAAATCTTCATCTCTTGAATACAAGGAAAGTTAGGATTACCATAAAACCTAGAGCATTAAGCAATCTCATATTGAACCAAGTATTTCTTGACTGGGTATGTTAGCCCTCTAACATTTCATAATAAAAAATCATGAAGATCGATCAAGACTCATATGCCCGACTACATCTTCAACATCTCTAAGGTTTGAAAGAGAATAAAAAATATTACTAATAAAATGCTCTTGACCTACTTTCCAAAACTCTGTTTGATGCCTTTTATCCTGGTGAACCAAATATTCTCCCCATGGTGGGCTACGATATCTTTAGCCATTGATATAAGTCCATTCAATTTCCATGAATCTTGATGAAGATTGCCCATTGATATGTAGAAATGAAGAACATGAAGATTGAGTAGGATCAGAAGAAGTAACAATATTATAAAATGAAGCACTAGTTATTGGTACATTAGCAACCATCCATGAATCCCTAGAACTGGGTGCCACTGATTGCATGGTATGTTGCTCCATCACCACACCAAGCCTAGCTATCACAAAAGATACAAGGGGTTGAGGCGAGCTACTAGGAGGAACCGTAGGGTTTACATTTTGTTCATTCTTACCCTTTTTCTAGACTACCTTCCATTCATTTTTCCCCCCTTTGAAATTAGGTATAGATCTAGTAGTAACATGAGCCACAATCATCTTGTTAACTTTAATCTTGTCTACCATTAAAGGATAATATTTTATCTTATGGGAAGCTGATTGGAAACAAAAACATATGTTAGGTAGGTTTATGTAGACAACACATTGCTTAAACCTATAATCACCAACTTGGATATCAACAATCTCCCTAAGGTCTTTAAAAAGATTTACTTTGACACAAAAAAACTTTTAAGGGAATGAGACATAAAATTTATTTGTTTCACTCACCAATGAGGACCACAAGGTTATGATTATAAGGCTAGAGCAGCAGAGGAAGACTAGGGAATTCAACCCAAACCAAAAACCACAAGGAAACATCATTAGTGACCAAAAAATGCTTGGTCCAAGGCTAAAAAATCAACAGGGAGCTACAAACATACCAAGGTCCATGACCGAGGACCACTTTGGCCTAAGTAGGGTCAAAAAAATGAAACAAAAAAAAACCTTTGGTGAGGTTTTGGATACCATAAACCTTGAAACCATGCCAAGCTTGTTGGACCCAGTTCTGAAGGAGGGTATTTCTAGGGATACGACCTAGAAAACACCCTACTAACGTATGGATTTCCAACCAAGAACAAGTAGTATTAAACTCACTCAATCGGATAAAAATATTTGGAGGAGAAATATTACCTCATGATAAACTTTGGGAATGAACTTATATGGTTTCTTGTTCACATTTAGCACAATTGCTCCATTATGCAGCTTCAACAAAATTTGGAGCTATTGATTGAGCTCAATATATAAAAAAAGAGGTTCAATCCGCCAAATGATAGATTAAAGTCGATGAAAGAAATAAAAAAATAACCTAAGAGGCATCCCACACACACTCTAGAGTGGAGAGGCAGTATGGCACCAAGAAATCAAAACCCTAATGCATGCAACTTCTTCCTCTAGCTTCTTCCTCGGGATTAATACTTGTGAACGTTTACACTGATAAAACTTGCACACATAGTTACATAACACTTGTTCATTCCCTACACATTATTTCTTTACATGAAATATAAAATCACACTCTAATATAAGACACACACCTAATAATTGTACCAAGATGGTACATTGACATGTACCAAATAATTTAATATTCTCCAACACCCCCTATATTACATTATTTGGTTAGTGAAGACTCTAGTCTTCAATATGGGTCTTCATGTTGATCCTAAAGCTTGTGTTGTTATTTCTTGCTTTCTTCAATCTATTGTATTTCTATATTTTGATCAAATGAGTGATTAGTATCCTTAAAAAACTCTTCTTCATATATTACTAATTTTTTTGAAAGAGCCTTGACTTCATTTTCTTCTATAGTTTCTTCTAGCTCCTAAATTTCTTGAGCTAAATGACCCTTTTGATTCCCTTCTCTATATTGTAGTTGTGATTGATTATATTGATACTAAGAAGGATATTGCTATTGAAATTATTGCTAATGTGGATGATATTGAGTTTGGTATTGTCTTGATTGTATTGGTCTATTTGCTTGACCATTTTGATTTATTTGATTTCCATGAGACTAATTTCTTGGATTATATCTATAAAAAATTGTATTATGATTCCTCCTTTTACATTTATGAAAATATTTGTTACTCCTAGTTAGCCCATATCTTGAAGTTGAAGCAAATTGTCCTTATGTGCTATATTTAGTTACCAATGCATTGTTAGTCATTTCATATTTGATAGAATTCTCAACTTCATACTCTTGAAGAATATTGACTAACTCATCAAATGAAATGTCCTTGCCAAGGATTTGCAAAGAAGTAACTAGATGTTTATAATTTTCTGGAAGATCTCTTAGTATCACTTGAACAAGCAATTTGTCTTCTACTTTTTTACCTAAAGTAAATAGTTTTATTTTTATGTCTGCTACTCTTAAAAATAATTCAATGATTTTACCACAAGAAACTTTTAAAGAATGCAATTGAGTTTGAAGGTTAAAAATAGTATATTTTTTCATTCCTTAAAATATTTTGGTTGAAGTATTCCATGATTCTAGAGAGGTTACAATGAATATTATGTATGGTTTTATTTCATTTGTAATTGAAAATGTTATTATCATAACAACTTTAGATTCTTCTTCATACTTTTGTATTTCTCTATCACCTTAAACAGGTGAAGAACACAAGCTTATACTGATAGGGGGTGAACAGTCTAAGACCACTTTTTAATTTTCTTTCCTAATAAATATTATGCAATATACAAATAGCAATATTAATAGCAGTAATAAAAGCAATGCACAAATCACCACACATAATAGAGACACCATAATTTACATGGTTCACCCAATGTAGGGTACTCCACGAAGAAAATATTTCACTAAATTTTTCTCAATCAATCTCTTGGGAATCCTTTTGAGGTTGTCTCTTGATTATATACCTTTCCCTATTTGCTTGGATATTTTATAAATGAATCGAATCTTGTAATCACATGATAGAAGCTAATTTTTTGCAATATTTTTTTGTGCATTGAACTTAAGACTCTTCAAGTCTCGTTCGAGGCTTCTTTTGATTCTCTTATGGTGGTTACTTTATTCTCCAATGCTTGGAGGAATGAGCTGATTTTGTGGCTTCCTTAGGCCACTTCAAAGTTGTAGATTTCAATGCACTAATAGTGTCTTTAAACACTTTGACAAATTCTATTTTTGTGCCATTATAATGAACACAAACAATAATATTTGAGAGCAATATAATAGTGCAAATGGATCTAATAATCTTTTACTTGTACTGCACTAACCATTTTATATTATCACTCCAATCAACTCTAAAAAATAATGCACACAATAAATTTACTGTAACTAATCAAAAATAATCTTAAATGAATCTTCAAGAATTATTTTGAAAATTCTTTATAAGCAAGATAATAGGAGCTAGTCTTCCTTTTCTTTCTAAGGTACATGATAGGTATTTGATAGATAGTTTGAGATTCTAAAATCTAATAAACTTGTAAAGTGCAAATGAACCTTAAAGAATCCTTTATTTTTACACATTTGAACACTCTTAATTCAACTCTCCTTTTTGCAACGTTACTTTATTCAAGGTGCTTAAACAAATTTGATAAGTAATCCACTTAATGAATTTACTTGCACCAATAGTTGCTTACTTTTTTATTGAAATCCCTTTTCACCACTTCTGTAGAGGATGTAGATCTTGGTGTCTAATATCACCAAGTTGTTGTCTTGAGTAAGATATTGAAGCTCTTTTTAGGCTACCTTGAACAAATTTTTATTCACCAAAAAATGCTCTCCAACTCTCTTTCATGAGCCTAGGATTTTGGTGGCTTGTTCTCCTCTTTTAGTCTCCTCCATTTACTATAGATTAGAAGAAATATTTGATTCTGAAGTGGTGTCTTCTTGCTATGATATGTAATCTCTAAATATCTTGGATTTGGTAGGATTCTTCTATCTTATTCTTCCTTCAAGCTTCTCATCAAACTCTAACTTCAAATAGGATCTTCTTCTCAAGATTCTAAATATAATGAGGTCTTCTGGTATTTGGCACTCCTTGCCAAATTCTTCTTCTTGGGCTTGTTATCATATGGAAATAATTGTCCCAAATATTTTAATATATCCAATAGTGAATTTATCCAATGAGTTATCCTTGTAACTCCTTTGATGATTTCTTCAGTAGGGCTCTCCAAGCCTTTTATTGGATGCTTATAGAGACCTATCTAAGGCCTTGTAGCTTATTTGGTCTTCCTTGAGACCTTATACTTCTATAAGTGTTGGTGGTGAGATGTTCTCCTAGATCTTCTGTTCTTATACTTCTATATTCGAGCAAGACTCTCCTAGTCCTTCTTCTTCAATGAGATATTCGTTAGTCTTACAATGGCACTGAGAGGGGGGGTGAATCAGTGCAGCTATTTTAAAACTTAATGCTTTAACTCTTAAAGCCAAAACAAAAGAAAGCTAAAACCAGAAACAACAAGTACCACAAGAGAGCATAACATAACACAAGATGTAACGAGGTTCACCAATTTTGGCTACTCCTCAAACTAGACTGCTTGGACTCCCATCCAAATCCAACCATTGCAAAGCACCAACTTTACAATCAATTTACCAAGCATCCACTGGAAGGAGCACCAACCCCTAATTTACCAGCATCAACTGGAAGGAGCACCAACCCCTGATTCCAAGCACCAACTTGGATTTCTATTTTCAATTTTGATTGACATAAAAATGCCTTCAGTGTTACAAGATCCTCACTGGTCTAGCTTAAATCAAATCAATCTCATGGAAACATACACTCTTTTACAGTTCTACCTTCTGCACACTTACAGCCCTTTCATATGGCATGCTCTTGCAGCTCTTCACAACATTAACACAACACTGTTATAATCTCTTACAACACTCTCACAGCTCACTTACAGCCAGCCTCTTTCTACAGCATCTTCTATCACGCAGTAGCAACTATCTTCTCCGTACGGTTATTCTTCTATAACCTTCCAATCTGGCATGCAGTCGAATGACCTTCTCCAACTGTTCGAATTCATTACTCCTGTCCATAATGTGACTGTTCGAATGCATGAACATACGGCTGTTCGAGTGCTTTTTAGAAGCGGCCTATACGACGCTTGAGTGCTGTAAATACGTCTGTTCTGATGCTTTTGCAATTCTACGTATTTGGCTGATTTTATATTTCAAATACGGCTCTTCGATTTTCTTTTCTTTTCTCCATATGCAATTCTTCGAAAGCTTTTCGATTCTTCATGTTCGACTTTTCTGTATGCTTCAAATACGTCTGTTAGAATGCCTGCAAATACGACCTTTCGAATGCTTTTATTATCCTTCATATTCGGCTTTTCGAATGCGTTTCAATTATGCATGTTTGGCTGTTGCATTGCATGTCCAACACCTGTCAACGTTTAACTGTCTGTCTGACTTCAGTTACTTCTTATGTGACAGACTGCATGATGCTTTTCTGCCATGTGTCACCTTTCATGTTGCTTCGGCATTTTCCAGTCTAACTGTTTCCTATCGCGATATCGCGACACTTTTAACTTATGTTGACGTCACCCTGAAGGTTGTCGCGAAATCGTGACCATTTTGGCCTTGAAAGCTTTTCCCCCGCTCATGTCACGAAATCGTGACACTTTGAACTTTTGCTGACGTCATCCTCAATGCTGTCGTGAAATCGTGACGTTACAGGCTTCCGTACAACTTTGCTTGCAACCTCCAGCGAAAATGGAACATGTCACGAAATCGTGACGCTTGGCTCTTGCTGACGTCATCATCCTTCTTGTCATGAAATCATGATGCTTTCGGCTCTTGCTGACGTCATCAATCTTCTTGTCGCGAAATCATGACATTTTGGCTTCTAGCAGCTTTCCTTGAAACTTGTCACGAAATCGTGACACTTTCGGCCCTTGCTGACGTCATCGTTATCTTCGTCACGAAATCGCGACGCTTCTGGCTTCCGTACGCTCTTTGCTCCATGCAGTAGCGAAATCGCTACATCTTCTTGTTTGTGTCTCTTTCAACATGTCGCAAAATCGCGACATCTTTTCACCTTGCTTCCCTTTCTGCCAACTTGTCGTGAAATCGCGACAGTTTTGCTCGCATCTTCTCTCTCCTTGGACATGTCGTGAAATCGCGACAATTTGGCGTGCACTTTCTCTCTCCTACTTTTTGTCACGATATCGCGACACATTTTCTCTCTCCTCAGTGAAAACTCGACATGTCGCGAAATCGTGACATTTCCTGCTGTGCCTTCTCTCTCCTCGACCATGTCGCGAAATCACGATAGTTTTGCTCGCATCTTCTCTCTCCTCGGACATGTCGCGAAATCGTGACAGTTTTGCTCGCATCTTCTCTCTCCTCGGACATGTCGTGAAATCGCGACAATTTGGCGTGCATTTTCTCTCTCCTACTTTTTGTCGCGAAATCGTGACACATTTTCTCTCTCCTCAACGAAAACTCGACATGTCGCGAAATCGCGACATTTTCGGCTGCGCCTTCTCTCTCCTCGACCATGTCGCGAAATCGTGACAGAAAACATGTCGCGATATCGCGACAGTTTTCTTCCTTGTCTCTTTCTGCCAGTTTCTGAATCTGGGTCACCTCTGTTTTCCTTGAAACTTTTTGCACTTGATCTGACTGACCTCTGAACTGCATCAACTGCATCAATCTGATTGTGTTGACAACAATGACAATACTTTTGCAATGCTTTTGCTGCACCTTGCTCAACAAACAACTCCTATCCATCACCTTGCTCACCAATCAACTTCTAACCATTGCATCAACTGATCAACTTTGATTGTGTTGACAACAATGACAATACTTAGGTTGCACCTTGCTCATCAATCTCCCCCTTTGGAATTGTTGGCAACACACGTAATTCTTCTCCCCCTTTGACAATAATACCAAAGGGCGGCTGCAAAACTCCCCCTTAGTCCATGCACAACATTCACAGGCAAAAAATTAATCCAGTTAGCAAAAAGCATAAACATGAGCAATATGATGAACAGATCCATAAATTCTCCCTCTGAGAATTTGATCCTGATGTCTAGTCAAATCTTAGCCAATACTTGGGAAAAAATGACCTCTTCAGATCACGCTGTCTTCTGAGCCTCAACCCTCTGTACTCTGTCATAGACTCACTAAGAACCTGCTTAAGAAGCACACATAGAACTTGTCCAGATCAGCACACAAGTTCTCACTAGAACCACGCTTAGCATGAACCCACAAAGAGAATTGTTAGAGACCCAATGTGATTTATCAACTTCATAGAAACATACAGAGAATTGTTAGAGACTCAATATGTTCTATACTTAATTCCCAATCTCAAACTCAACTATTAAACTCAAGACAACCAACCAAGGGTTCCACCAACTTAATGCAAGTAGCTAGACTCACAAAAATAAGCCCTAGAGCACAAAGCTTCCACTATCTCAAACCAGAAATTAGGATTTACACCAAGCCAAGGGATACCTAGAAGAGTACCTTTTCACTCCAACCTTATTTCAGAAAACATACACCAATCATACTCATAAGAAGAATGAGTCCATACCTTATTTGAGTAGAAGATAATTGAACCTTCAAGTGACACCACACACAACTCTCAAACTTTCAACCAATTTAGGGAAGGAATAAAAATAAATTAGCAATAAAGTGAACTTCCTTTATTACACCTTTTAGCTCCACTTCTTTAAACACAATCATCAAAACATGCCAATAAGATAATGTCAAAGCAAAATATGACAACTTAACCTTATACCTCCATCAATTATATTTGCCAAGTCAATTCAAAATACTCCAAGCAAATAATAATAAAAGATATACCTTGGCCAAACTTAGTTCTCCAACCTTTGGAGAAAGTGAATAACACCACCACAAAAGCTAAAGCGCTTTTATTGCTTCTATCCACGAGCATCACGACCAAGACGAAATTGCCCACAACATGGGTCAAACTTGGCACCTCTGCCCAACGCTTCTTCACTTCAACAAGCAGATTTCACATCTTTCAACAAAATTGATAGGAGACTCACTTGTACCAACTCTACAAATTTACTGCCAACTTAGTGCAAGCAATAAATACTGTACTGTGGCACAACCAGATTCCTTTTTAAACTTAAAACCTGATCCGAGTTTTCTACGAGATCTGTGAGATCACTTTACTTTTAACAGTGCAAATCTTGGAGAAGACATTTTGACAAACACTTTATGGCCAACCATAGAGCCCCTTACTCAACCTCAACTTCTTAACCTCGGATTGATATTTTATCAACAGTTAACCTGAAATGTCTGTGAATTGAATAATCTTACCAAGGCGACAAGAAGGATCTTGCAAGCTTTACCTCAAAGTGTAAAACAAATACACGCTGCTCGAAACACGTATATGCAGCTAGAGCAAACACGCAAAAAAAAATTCTGAACTGTTATGATCCGAAGTAATGAACAGTTGGTGGAAGAATTATCAACAGTACAACAGTGACATATCTCAACACTACCAAATGTGACAACTCTTCAAATTAAACAACACACTTCACGGCACCTTCAAAAACAACAACAAGAACTGACAACACACTTTAGTTGCAAACAACAATAACTCGACTTCTTACCTTTCATCCTCAGAAAACTGGCCCAAAAACAAAGGAGCATTAAAATAAAATTTTAAGATTGCTCCCCCTGAGGATGTGCCACCTGGAGCTGCTTAAAGCAGAAGAGGAGTAATCTCCTTCTGTCCAAGGAGACACGAATTCCTTTCTTCTGTCTTTCTCCAGACTTTCCTGAACTTGGGCTTGAGTTTTTCAACTACATCCCTATTTTGCCCCTGTTCGTGAACTTGAACATTTTTCTTGCGGGGTTGTCTCTTGTGCATTCTTGAAGGATGATTATTTTCCTTTCTGTTGTGCACATGATTTATTCTCTATCTGTATTGTATTCTTTGCGTCTGATGAAATCTAGGGTTTTGCCTTAGATTAGATACAGAAGTGCTTGCACAGAACCTTGCTATGTGCCCTTGACCATTACATTTAAAACATTGCACATGTTTTATTCCCTGTCTGTATTGCATTATGTGTGTCTGATGAAATCTATGGTCTGGCCTTAGATTGGATACATAAATTCTTGGACAAAACCTTGCTATGTGCCCATGGCCATTACATTTAAAACATTGCACAGGGTGTTCACTCAGGAAAGCAGATGTGTTTTTATCAGCATAACTCTTTGATCTATTATTCTGTCCACAATAAAATGCCTTGTGACCATAGTAGTTGCATTTAGAACAATAGCCATTAAAAGCATTATTATTAAAAGAGTGAGAGTGAGAGAACCTTTGTTGCTGTGGTTGCTTTGCTGTAGATTTTCTTTGATGATTTCTTCCTTTTGAGGATTCAGCTTCAGACTTTTCTTTTTTCAAACCTTCAACCGAGGACTTCTTCTTCTCTGCATGTTTAGAGGATGAAGGTTGTTCAACTTCATATCCAAGACCAAACTTAGACGTGGAGCTTCTTTGTTGATTTATCATTGTATCTAGCAACTCTGTGCTTTTCTCAAATTTGAGATTTATATTGGCCTCTTTTAGTTGTTTCTTCAAAGAAACAATCTCTTCTTCTTGTTGGCAACAAGCAGTCTTTTTCTCATTGATCTGAGACCTGAGAATTTCTTCAACCCTCTTGGACACATCTACTTGTAGCTTTAGATTACTAACAGTTTTGTTAGATTCTTCTTCACGTTTGCTATATACATCGACTTTATCATTCAGCTGTGTCTTCAAGGCTTCTTCTACTTTCTTGGCCTCTTGAATTTGTAAACAGAGATTTTCAATCTCATCCCCGTATTCTTCCAACTTTTTGGACAGTCTTTTGTTGCTTTTCTTTTGTATACTTAACTCTTCAAGAGCGGCGATCAACTCACCTTCTAGATCTACTTCAATCTCCAGGTTTTCATTGCAAACTTCAGAGTTCACTTCTTCTTCCTTCTTTAGTGCAATTTTCTCTTCGAAGGAATTGAAACTGATTGAGATGCCTTAATGGAGGATAATCTATTCTTCTTACCCATTGTAAACTAATCCAAGATCAACCCTGACTGATTTAGCCTGAACTGGGAACCTTGCTCTGATACCAATTGTTAGTCTTACAATGGCACTGAGAGGGGGGTGAATCAGTGCAGCTATTTTAAAACTTAATGCTTTAACTCTTAAAGCCAAAACAAAAGAAAGCTAAAACCAGAAACAGCAAGTACCACAAGAGAGCATAACATAACACAAGATGTAACGAGGTTCACCAGTTTTGGCTACTCCTCAAACTAGACTGCTTGGACTCCCATCCAAATCCAACCATTGCAAAGCACCAACTTTACAATCAATTTACCAGCATCCATTGGAAGGAGCACCAACCCCTAATTTACCAAGGCATCAAGCTGGAAGGAGCACCAACCCCCGATTCCAAGCACCAACTTGGATTTCTATTTTCAATTTTGATTGACATAAAAATGCCTTCAGTGTTACAAGATCCTCACTGGTCTAGCTTAAATCAAATCAATCTCATGGAAACATACACTCTTTTACAGTTCTACCTTCTGCACACTTACAGCCCTTTCATATGGCATGCTCTTGCAGCTCTTCACAGCATTAACACAACACTGTTATAATCTCTTACAACACTCTCACAGCTCACTTACAGCCAGCCTCTTTCTGCAGCATCTTCTATCACGCAGCAGCAACTATCTTCTCTGTACGGTTATTCTTCTATAACCTTCCAATCTGGCATGCAGTCGAATGACCTTCTCCAACTGTTCGAATTCATTACTCCTGTCCATAATGTGACTGTTCGAATGCATGAACATACGGCTGTTCGAGTGCTTTTTAGAAGCGGCCTATACGACGCTTGAGTGCTGTAAATACGTCTGTTCTGATGCTTTTGCAATTCTACGTATTTGGCTGATTTTATATTTCAAATACGGCTCTTCGATTTTCTTTTCTTTTCTCCATATGCAATTCTTCGAAAGCTTTTCGATTCTTCATGTTCGGCTTTTCTGTATGCTTCAAATACGTCTGTTAGAATGCCTACAAATACGACCTTTCGAATGCTTTTATTATCCTTCATATTCAGCTTTTCGAATGCATTTCAATTATGCATGTTTGGCTGTTGCATTGCATGTCCAACACCTGTCAACGTTTAACTGTCTGTCTGACTTCAGTTACTTCTTATGTGACAGACTGCATGATGCTTTTCTGCCATGTGTCACCTTTCATGTTGCTTCGGCATTTTCCAGTCTAACTATTTCCTATCGCGATATCGTGACACTTTTAACTTATGCTGACGTCACCCTGAAGGTTGTCACGAAATCGTGACCATTTTGGCCTTGAAAGCTTTTCCCCCGCTCATGTCGTGAAATCGTGACGTTACAGGCTTCCGTACAACTTTGCTTGCAACCTCCAGCGAAAATGGAACATGTCACGAAATCACGACGCTTTCGGCTCTTGCTGACGTCATCATCCTTCTTGTCGTGAAATCATGACGCTTTCGGCTCTTGCTGACGTCATCAATCTTCTTGTCACGAAATCGTGACGTTTTCGGCTTCTAGCAGCTTTCCTTGAAACTTGTCGCGAAATCGTGACACTTTCGGCCCTTGCTGACGTCATCGTTATCTTCGTCGTGAAATCGTGACGCTTCTGGCTTCCGTACGCTCTTTGCTCCATGCAGTAGCGAAATCGCTACATCTTCTTGGTGCATTTTCTTTCAACATGTCGCGAAATCGTGACATCTTTTCATCTTGCTTCCCTTTCTGCCAACTTGTCGTGAAATCGTGACAGTTTTGCTCGCATCTTCTCTCTCCTCGGACATGTCATGAAATCGTGACAATTTCGCGACACATTTTCTCTCTCCTACTTTTTGTCGCGATATCGCGACACATTTTCTCTCTCCTTCTCTCTCCTCGACCATGTCGTGAAATCACGACATTTCCTGCTGCGCCTTCTCTCTCCTCGACCATGTCGCGAAATCACGACAGTTTTGCTCGCATCTTCTCTCTCCTCGGACATGTCGCGAAATCGTGACAGTTTTTCTCGCATCTTCTCTCTCCTCGGACATGTCGCGAAATCGTGACAATTTGGCGTGCATTTTCTCTCTCCTGCTTTTTGTCACGAAATCGTGACACATTTTCTCTCTCCTCAACGAAAACTCGACATGTCACGAAATCGTGACATTTTCGGTTGTGCCTTCTCTCTCCTCGACCATGTCGCGAAATCGCGACAGAAAACATGTCGCGATATCGCGACAGTTTTCTTCCTTGTCTCTTTCGCCGGTTTCGAATCCGGGTCACCTCTCGTTTTCCTTGAAACTTTCTGCACTTGATCTGACTGACCTCGAACTGCATCAATTGCATCAATCTGACTGTGTTGACAACAATGACAATACTTTTGCAATGCTTTTGCTGCACCTTGCTCAACAAACAACTCCTATCCATCACCTTGCTCACCAATCAACTTCTAACCATTGCATCAACTGATCAACCTGATCGTGTTGACAACAATGACAATACTTAGGTTGCACCTTGCTCATTAATATTCTCTTGATATCTTTTGCTTCAGGTTTTGGGTTGATTCTAAAGAACATACTCTTGCTAATATTTTTATAGGAATATTTCCCAACTCACTGAATCTTCGTATTCCTATAACAAAGTATTAGTACTAAAATCTACTTCTGAATTAGATAATCTCTTTTGGAGTCTTCTTCAAGATCAAGTCTTCTATGGCCTTTTATTCAAGGCTTTTGTGGCCTTCTCTTCAAGGTTTCTATGGCCTTTTATTCAATACCAAGGCTTTTGTGGTCTTTTCCTCTATATCAAGGCTTATGTGGCATTTTATTTTGGATCAAGGCTTCTATGGATTTTTCTTCTAGATCAAGGCTTCTATGGCCTTTTCTTCTTGTGAAGTTTCCAATCTAGAAATGAAGATCTCTTATCTCCAAAATTAACCATAATTCTTCTCTAGAAGTCTCTTCTGTAGTGTTCTTCTCTTACAACAACTAATATCTGCACTATGAAGGCACTCCGAACTTTGGGTAATGAAGTTAAAATATCTTATCTTTCTATTGTAGAAGGTGTCCCAATCATATGATTATTAATTCTCTAACAAAAGAACCTTCAGGTTAATTTCTCTAGATCTCTTAGATGAGCTTCACTAGTTGATTTATCAAACTAGTGGATCAAGTGCTGAGTCCTAGTATTCATAAAATTTCCCTTGAAACTCTGTGGAAAGGCTCTAGCCATAAGAAATATTAGTATTCTAGAAACTGAGATTTCTTTCAATCCTTACTTGTGGCTCTCCTTAATTCTACAACAAAGACTCTTCTGAGAATTTTTTATAGTGATTGGTCTAATGGCATGTTAGGTTGTAAAAATCTTAGGATCAATGATAATATTGGTTTTCCTATTGACATACCATGGCCCTAATACCACTGTTAGCTTTCATGGAACATCTAATGGGAGATAACAATCATAAGATGCAAAATAATATGAAATAAAGTAAATTTGTGAGATGATTAAAAATATACTATAAATATAAATTATGGAGATATTTATAAAAGTATCTATGGAGGAAATGAACACTCCATAAATATAGCTACAACTCAAGAATAGGCATTGAGCGTATTACACCCCATAACAATACATCACACTGCTACATCATGAAACACTAGTATACACTACTTCCTAGTGCTATGCTATTCTATTCTATATGTCTATGGCCCTTTATATAGAAAATAGGTTCCTTGGCCACCACTCTACCTAGATTTGTAAAGGACAACTTACACATATACAACTTGCACTTTGACACTTGTGCAGTTATTACATTGCATGAAGTAACTAGATAGTTCCCCTCTAAAGTAATCTAATATCCTAAGTATGTACCAATAAATGTACATTTACATGATTCAAATGATCTAATATATTCTATTTCTAAAATCCTTTCTTTTAATATATCCTCCTAGTTTTTTTTACTAATACTTCTATTTTCCCTTATTGACTTCTATAAACTTATTGTCTTATTGTCCTCATTCTGATTTCAATATACATTACTTTTATGGGTTTATCATTTAATGGCAATGATTATCCCAAATCCAACAATATCATTTCACTAGCTACTTTTTTTAAAAATAATTCAACGATTTTACCACAAGAAACTTTTAAAGAATGCAATTGAGTTTGAAGATTAAAAATAGTAGATTTTTTCATTCCTTCAAATATTTTGGTTGAAGTATTCCATGATTCTAGAGAGGTTACAATGAATATTATGTATGGTTGTATTTCATTTGTAATTGAAAATGTTATTATCATAATACCTTTAGATTCTTCTTCATACTTTTGTATTTCTCTATCACCTTAAATAGGTGAAGAACACAAGCTTATACTGAGAGGGGGGTGAACAGTCGAAGACCACTTTTTAATTTTCTTTCCTAATAAATATTATGCAATATACAAATAGCAATATCAATAGCAGTAATCAAAGCAATGCATAAATCACCACACACAATAGAGACACCATAATTTACATGGTTCACCCAATGTAGGGTACTCCACGGAGAAAATATTTCACTAAAATTTTCTCAATCAATCTCTTGGGAATCCTTTACCTATTATAATGTTTATGGACCTCTATCCAAAGGAGACACCAATCTGCTAAATCAAGTTTGTGGATATCTATCCATAGGAGACACCAATATTCTAATATTTACTCTGGCTAGTAATCCTCTAGAAGACCTTTGCCTCCACTACCCTTAGCAAGTCGAACTCTATCCATAGAAGACACTTGTATTCCCTACTCTGGTTGGAGATCTCTATCCTCAAATCTGTCACCTCTAAAGCTCTATCTGAAATCTATACTAAATATATTCTATCGGTCTAGCACAAATCTATCCTTAATCTCTGTATCTGCTCTGGCACAAACCTATCCTTAAATATGCACCAAAAACTATCCTTGAATTTGTACTATACATAGTCCTTCGGTCTAGCAAAAATCTATCCTCAATCTCTATATTCAAGCATTAACTCAAAGCTTGACTCAATCTCAAATAAAATCTATTGGATCTGCCCCAAACCTTAGCTCAAGGTTTGAACAAATCAATCAACTTTGCTCGATAGTCTTCTCAAATACTTATCTCAAATCTGCCTTGTAAGCTTCCATAAAAGCTCACACTAATATGTCCTCAAGTCCTCTCTAGAACTTGTCCAATCTACTCAATAATTCTTCACAAGAACTTATCCAAGTCTTCTCTCAATATGTATTGTAAGCTTACACAAAAGCTTACCCAAATTTTTCCACAAGTCTTCTCAAATACTTGCCTCAAATATGCTCAACAAGTCCACACTAGAACTTGTCCAATTTCATATAAACATAAAGAGAATTTTTAGAGACTCAATATGCTCTATACTCATCACAATGCTCAATCACTTTCAAACACTTTTTTAGAAACATACAGAGAATTGTTAGAGACTCAATATGCTTCAAATAAATACTCAATCACTTTATCAAATCAATTCATAATATAGAATAGTTTGTTTTATGGAACTTGAACAATCACTTCACACATCCACTTGACTACGCTCAACCAACTTTACTCAACCAAAAACTCAATGAAATAATTGCTTACTAACCCTAGTCCAAGCATATGATACTTTACTCAAAATGTTTCCAACAATGCTTATCAACCACTCTCACATAACAATGATACTCATGTTCTTTTCAAACCCTAGTTCAAGTTCTTCACACAACCAATGGCTTCAAAAACAATGCTTATAAAACAACTCTCACATAATAATTATACTCAAACCCTAGTTCAAGTTCTTCACTCAACCAATGGCTTTCAAAACAATGCTTATAAAATAAGGTTTTAATAACAACTATTTATTCTAGAAAACCTTGAAGAATTAACTCAACACACTCAATATGGAAACCCTTCCTTTTCACTCCAAACTTATTTTCCATAAAACCAACCAATCAACTCAACTATGGAATAATGTGCTCATACCTCTTTCTTGATGATGAAGGAACCTCTAAAATCTGCCATAACCACAAGCACCTCTTTACCAAGCTCAAATGAGTTAGAAGACACTAAGCTCTCTCAAAGATACAATGCAAGTATCAAAACACACATACACCTTATCACTTCATATTAAAGAAAGCATCCATCAACATATAAAAATAATTAACCAAATACACCTTATAATCTCCCAATAATATTCAATACAAATAATATTATCAATGCAATCTCCTTTTCAAAAATTAACTCAATGGCAATAAGTCCTCTCAACAATTTAAATTTCCAATACACCAATGTGACACAAATACTTTATTAAATAATAAAGCTAACTCCTTATTCCCCAAATTTACCAAAAATAATGATCAATTAAAAAACTTTTTAAAACAACCCTTTTGCTTGGATATTTTATAAATGAATCGAATCTTGTAATCACATGATAGAAGCTAATTTTCAACAATATTTTTTTGTGCTTTGAACTTAAGACTCTCCAAGTATCGCTCAAGGCTTCTTTTGATGCTCTTATGGTGGTTACTTTATTCTCCAATGCTTGGAGGAATGAGCTGATTTCCTTAGGCCACTTCAAAGTTGCAGATTTCAATGCACTAATAGTGTCTTTAGACACTTTGACAAATTCTATTTTTGTGCCCTTATAATGAAAACAAACAATAATATTTGAGAGAAATATAATTGTGCAAATCGATCTAATAATATTTTACTTGTACTGCACTAACCATTTTATATTATCACTTCAATCAACTCTAAAAAATAATGCACGCAAAAAATTTACTATAACTAATCAAGAATAATCTTAAATGAATCTTCAATAATTATTCTAAAAATTCTTTATAAGAAAGATAATAGGAGCTAGTCTTCTTTTTCTTTCTAAGGTACATGATAGATATTTGATAGATAGTTTGAGATTTTGAAATCTAATAAACTCATAAAGTGCAAATGAACCTTAAAGAATCCTTTCTTTTTACACATTTGAAGACTCTTAATTAAACTCTCCTTTTTGCAACTTTGCTTGATTCAAGGTGCTTAAACAAATTTGATAAGTAATCCACTTAATGAATTTACTTGCACCAACAGTTGCTTACCTTTTTCTTGAAAGCCATTTTCACCACTTCTGTAGAGGATGTAGATCTTGGTGTCTAATATCACCAAGTTGTTGTCTTGAGTAAGATCTTGAAGCTCTTTTTAGGCTACCTTGAACAACTTTTTATTCACAAAAAAATGTTCTTCAACTCTCTTTCATGAGCCTAGGATTTTGGTGGCTTGTTCTCCTCTTGTAGTCTCCTACTTTTACTATAGATTAGAAGAGATATTTGATTCTGAAGTGGTGCCTTCTTGCTATGATATGTAATCTCTAAATATCTTGGATTTGGTAGGATTATTCTATCTGAATCTTCCTTCAAGCTTCTCGTCAAACTTTGACTTCAAAAGTGATCTTCTTCTCAAGATTCTGAATGTAATGAGGTCTTCTAATATTTGGCATTCCTTGCAAAATTATTCTTCTTGGGCTTGTTATCATATGGAAATAATTGTCCCAAATATTTAAATATATTGAATAGTGAATTTATCCAATCAATTCTCCTTGTAACTCCTTTGATTATTTCTTCAATAGGGCTCTCCAATCCTTTTACTGGATGCTCATAGAGACCTATCCAAGGCCTTGTAGCTTATTTGGTCTTCCTTGATACCTTATACTTCTGTAAGTGTTGGTGGTGAGATGTTCTCCTAGATATTTGATTCTTCTACATCTATATTCGAGCAGGACTCTCCTAGTCCTTCTTCGACAATGAGATATTCTCCTGATATCTTTTGATTCTAAAGAACATACTCTTCCTAATATTTTTATAGGAATCTTTCCCAACTCACTGAATCTTCATATTCCTACAACAAAGTATTAGTACTAAAATCTACTTCTGAATTAGATAATCTCTTGTGGAGTCTTCTTCAAGATCAAGTCTTCTATGGCCTTTTATTCAAGGCTTCTATAGCCTTCCCTTCAAGGTTTCTATGGCCTTTTATTCAAGGCTTCTATAGCCTTCCCTTCAAGGTTTCTATGGCCTTTTATTCAATACCAAGGCTTTTGTGGTCTTTTCCTCTATATCAAGGCTTATGTGGCATTTTATTCTGGATCAAGGCTTCTATGGATTTTTCTTCTAGATAAAGGCTTCTATGGCCTTTTCTTCTTGTGAAGTTTCCAATCTAGAAATGAAGATCTCTTATCTCCAAACTTAGCCATAATTCTTCTCTAGAAGTCTCTTCTATAATGTTATTCTCTTACAAAAACTAATATATGCACTATGAAGGCACTCCGAACTTTGGGTAATGAAGTTGAAATATCTTATCTTTCTATTGTAGAAGGTGTCCCAATCATCTAAGTATTAATTCCCTATAACAAAAGAACCTTCAGGTTAATTTCTCTAGATCTCTTAGATGAGCTTCACTAGTTGATTTATCTAACTAGTGGATCAAGTGTTGAGTCCTAGTATTCATAACTTTTCCCTTGAAACTCTATGGAAAGACTCTAGCCATAAGAAATATTAGTATTCTAGAAAGTAAGTTTTCTTTCAATCCTTACTTGTGGCTCTCCTTAATTCTACCACAAAGACTCTTTTGAGAATTTTTTATAGTGATTGGTCTAATGGCGTGTTAGGTTGTAAAAATCTTAGTATCAATGATAATATTGGTTTTCCTATTGACCTACCATGGCCCTAATACCACTGTTAGCTTTCATGGAACATGTAATAGGAGATAGCAATCATAAGATGCAAAATAATATGAAATAAAGTAAATTTGTGAGATGACTAAAAATATACTATAAATATAAATGATGGAGATATTTATAAAAGTATCTACGCAGGAAATGAACACTCCATAAATATAGCTACAACTCAAGAATAGGCATTGAGCATATTACACCCCATCACAATACATCACACTGCTACATCATGCCACACTAGTCTACACTACTTCCTAGTGCTATGCTATGCTATTCTATATGTCTATGGCCCTTTATATAGGAAATAGGTTCCCTAGCCAACACTCTACCTAAATTTGTAAAGGACAACTTACACATATACAACTTGCACTTTGACACTTGTGCAGTTATTACATTGCATGAAGTAACTAGATAGTTCCCCTCTAAAGTAATCTAATATCCTAAGTATGTACCAATAAATGTACATTTACATGATTCAAATGATCTAATATATTCTATTTTTAAAATCCTTTCTTTTAATATATCCTGCAAGTTTTGTTTACTAATACTTCTATTTTCCCTTATGGACTTTCATAAACTTATTGTCTTATTATCCTCCTTCTGAATTCAATATACATTACTTTTATGGGTTTATCATTTAATGGCGATGATTATCCCAAATCCAACAATATCATTTCATTAATCAAATTTGAAGCTTTATCTTAAACTTTGCCCATGTGGATTTCAAATACTATATTTCTATTCAATGTGTCCTTGTGATATTAAAACACTTTCAGTATTACCTTTGCGGGTTTCACTCTTTTATTTCTAAATAATACCTCAATATTTTGTTGTCCTGAATTCTCTGGTTTCTTTGTCCGATATGAAATTCTTATATGGTGTCTTAAATGTGCTATGTATTGTCCATTAACTAGGACTATCCTCAAGGATTTCCGCTATCTTAAAGTCTTATTGAAGTCTTCTTGCTACCTTAAATTTTTCTTAATGGTCTCTTTTCTTCTAAGGACCAGTTTTCAATCTTGTATAGGTCCTCTTACTTGGTTCTTCTTCAATATACCTTCAATGGGATTTTTTTCAAGTCTTCTTTCTCTATCAATATCAAGGTCTATCTCCAAGACCTAAAACTAATCTTGTAGACTACCTTCTATTCCAAATATTATCTTAGAATAGTTTAACTTATACAATATTATCAAGGTCTATCTTTGAGGCCTAAATTTTTTTGTAGATTACCTTTTATTCTAAATATATTCTTGGAATAGGTAAACACAATCTATATAATTTTTTTTAATATTTTAAGTATAATGACAGTGACCAACTTTTCTTCTTGATATGGTTCTCTAAAATATGTATCCTTAATCTTCACTGGTTGTTCTTCAACCTAGTGGTAAAACTTATCTTCACTGGTTTTCCTTCAACTAGTGGTATTAATTCTTGGCTTCACTAGTTTTTCTCCAACCTAGTGGAAATACCTTAACTTCACTAGTCTTTCCTTAGCTAGTGGAAATGTCCTTAAACTATTTACAACTTTTAAAAACCTATGCAAGTAAACTTGTTGTGGCTCTGATACCACTGATAACTTTTGTGGCCTAATACTTAAATAAAATATTACAATAAAATAACCACAATATCAAATATAATGTTGTAGAATATTGAACTCAATAACGATAATAATAACTCAATAAATAGCTTATAAATACTCATAGAATAATCACATTAAAAAACTCACAAAAATACTAAAAATGATATAGAATAAATGTCTATTAATGCATGCAATAAGCTATGCATTTTTTATACCAATTACAATGCTTAGTCACAAATATATAATAGTATGTGACTCCTCATATGGTGCACTCTTGACCTTCACTCTTCTTTGAAAATATTCACTTTCCTATTCTAAGGACACATGTGCACTCTTACATAATGGATTCTTTTGCACATTTACATTAATAAGACTTGTACGTATAATTACATAACACTCGTGCATTTCTGTACATTATTACATTACATGAAATATAAATCCACACTCTAATATAAGATACAAACCTAATATAATATTGTTCCAAGGTGGTACAATGGCATGTACTAAATAATGTAATATTCTCCAAAAGATAATACTCTCCATTGGACTAATGGAGTGGGACCTTCATATCCCATTGAAAAGTAAACATTAATTCAAAATAAAAATAAACATAAATATGAGTGAGAAAATAATGTAAACATATTTTAATAAGAAATGGATAGAATTAATTATTTTTAATAATATTCAACTATACATCCATCCTCTTCCTCTTCTTCATTTTAGCTCCCATCCTATTCTAACTTCTACAATGCATTATACCTCCTCTTTTTAGAGCAGTCATATGAAATAACCCAATAACAACTTAGTATCATAAAACATTGTTGAAGAGGCTAGGATCATTTTTCGGGGAATACAGGACAAAAAAGCTCAACATGTCTTTCGGGAAGCTAACAAAATTGCTGATAAGCTGGCCAGTTTGGGTGACGATGGTGACAAACTTTTCAAATGGGAACACGGTGTCCCGAGTGAAGTAGAGGAGATTATTCAACAAGAATTCCAAGAATGATAGTCAAATTTACCAACATGGAAGGCACTATAAGTTCGAAAGCTAGGAGTATTCCCATATCTTTTTTGAATTGGACTCACAATAAAAATTATCTGAGTTGTCAGTCTTCATGGATGCTTCTTGGAAATACCACAAATACTAATGGGGACAGTCACATGTCAGATAACATGGCTCCTAGTCATCTTAGTAATTTGAGGTTGGTTGATAATCATAGGGAAGGAAAGAAATGACAATATAAGACTTCGAACCAAAGCCACATGGACAACCAAATAGCCACCGCCATAAATCTAGTCAACAGGTTCACTTCTCTAAGGTTGATTGGCCAAGATAGTATGTGGTACCAAAGCATGTCATATACGAAAGAAAGCAATTACCAAAGAATTATTAAGAGTAACTATCAATACAGAGCTTGTGGGAGTTTTTTTTAGTACTCTGCTATGTGTTTCTGCAACTTTTTGTTTCTCCATTGTCTCAAGGAAGGGATCCATGTCTGTTTCTTTTTTGTAATTATGATGCATGTGTGTTTTCTCGGGGTATACCCAAAATGTTGTATGGGAGGTTTCTTTTTGATAATAGGCTATGTGCCTTACCAAATGTAATGGCTTTGGTGGCATGTAGATTTTACATATATAGGATCCTTAGTAAAAATATGTTCATCAACAACCCTGGGCTGATTTTTGTAAAAGGTTTTGGGTCAACCTGTAAAATCCGGTATTAATGCTATAGTATCTTATCTACCAAAAAAAATAAAATATTCCCAATATAAATTGGTTGGAAATAAATCCAACCAATTCTCTCTAAGGAACATAACAACCAATTTAGAAATAAATCCAACCACTTCTATATAGATAACTGAACAACAAAGTTATTTGAAAACAAATCCAACCAACTCTATACAAAGAATATGAAAACCTAAAATAAGTTGATAAAAATTCTAACTAATTTGTGTCTATCCAATTTAATTGGAAACCAATATCAACAAATAAAAATCAAAATAGTTGAAAACTAATTCAATAATTCTAATTTCTATTTAAAAACTTGATTTTATAGCAATGGTTCTTCTCTAGCATTTCTATATTTATCTTCCTCATCGGAATAACACTTGGAAAAAAGAATAAACATTTTTGTCTTTACTTGCCAAGCTAGAAAAGGGATAAGCTTCCCCTACATAGAGTAAAATGATGAATTAATATTATGCATTCAAGTGATGCCTTAATAATCTTCAAGAATTTCATCTTGCCACATCCTATATTTTTTTCTTCCATGTCCCTACAGTTCATCCTATATTTACATGCTTCAACATGCTTTTCATGTATATTTTTGAAGTTATGTAATTTTTCTTTTGAAAGTGCTCTTGAAAGTAAATTTTGGCTATAGAATGTTATAGGCTAACTTCAAAAGGATAAAAATATTGGGATGATCTACAAACCATCATACCTTTGATATATAATATTCAAATTTTATTAATCCAATGTTAAAATTATGCTTAAAATTACATAAAACCTATCTAAAATAACATGACAATGCATTTTACCTTTTCATTATTTATAGTTAGAATATTATTAAAAATTACAACTTAGTCCATAGTTACAAATACATTAAAGGAGTAATAGAGTGTCACTTTACTACATAAAATGAGTCATTTCAGACCTCATCATGGAGTATATGTGTCATGACCCTCCCTGGCGGACTTTTTGCAAAAAAAAAATGATGTATTAATTAATGATGTTTTAATGCATAGTTTGAGCAATTGAACCCACTATGTGATGTTTAGTTTATTTGGAAAAGCATGGTATTGCTGATATATTGCCAAATGTGCAAGATCATGTACACTCATAGGTGGAAGAAGTAGAATCATCCACCAGAATTAGGGGTACTTGAGGTTGATAAAATGATGATTCAGGTAACTCGGGGGTAAAATTGATGGATACCTTAATATAGGCATGCATTCAGTTAGGGATAATCGCTAATAGGTAGCCACCTTGAGCCTCAAGTTGATAGCCTAGTAGCTATCACAAATTCTCGAGGCTAAGACATGTGAATTATTTAACAGAAAGTCTCCCTCTTTATCTGTTGCATATGTTTGATTGTCTTTTACTTTATCACTATATGCATTGGTGGTTTGGGAAATAAAAGCATGCATACATTGGTTACCTTTGAAAGCTCCTTGTTTTACTTAAAAACCTCTTACTCTCTATATTATAAATAATAGTTTAATTATTTTAAATGATAATAGAACATAATTTATAAGAGAGCAATCCTCCAAGGGAGGTCCCAGGTTCAAATCTCCACCCTACCAAAAAGCTGAATTGGGTATCCAAAATCCAATTGATAATGTTGGTACGAGCAGGGTCGGGTGTGACTCCCGGGTGACTTTGATGGTGTAGAACCTCCTGTTCATGGTTTCTCAGACCAAGGCGGCCCCACAATGGGTTTTTCGCTAAAAAAAAAAAGTAGAACATCATTTATAAATAATAATTTAACTATTTAAATGATAATAGAACTTCATTTATAAATAATAGTTTAATTATTTTAAATGATAATAGAAATTCATTTATAAATAATAATTTAATTATTTTAAATGATAAAAGAACCTCATTTATAAACTAGTTGAGTTATTTTAATTGATAAAATGGAGTTTCTTTTTTAGAAATAATAAATAACTTATTTTATATGAGAATAGAATCCCATTCAAAAAAAGAAAAAAATATAATAAGCCACCAAAAATTAAGTAAATGGAATTCTTAAAGAATCTTGAGGCTTATAGAATGTGGCAATTCGCACATTCATGGAGTCTCTTGCCAGCATCCATCAACCTAAGGAAAAGAAGAGCCTCATTTATTTTATAACTTAAAAGATAATATAAAATATAAAAATATCCTAGCCTAGCATTATAAGATAAGAAGAAATTTATGACGATAGGTAAGATAAAGGAAGGAATGACTTTGGTAAAAAGGAAAATAAGGAGGATAGAGATGGAAAATGATGGAGGAGGAAGAAAGGGAGAAAACAAATGATGAACAATAGAAAGGAGAAAATAAAATTGTAGATATTGAACCAGGGAGTTAGTTGTTCATAGGGTCGACATTCGAAAGTTTAAAGGTTGGTTAAAATGAACTATCATGCTTTGTAAACTTTATAACTTGATAAAAAAAAGAGTTGAGTTTTGTATTTTATCTTGGTCTATTGGTTTACCCTTAAAACTAAAGATAATGATAGAATCCATTAAAAATCCTTGAGTCACACCTTCCTCTATGTCAAGTCATGGCTATTTGGGGTGTGTGCACCTATTCATTCTCCTTATCAATTTGAGGATGGGTATCCCTACGACGTTCCTTGTTTGGTGTTATGAATGTCAAAGCCAGGTCTAGCATCTTTGTGTATTTAGAATGCACCTCAAATAGGTTAAAAATATACCAATTCCTATTGCTTGTGGTCCACCATGGAAGCTATCCATGGCTTGTCATAGCTTGATTGCTAGGTGTTGTTGAGTTGTTGTGTCAATTCTATTCTCTGTTGGTCATCACTCCATTAAGCAACCTACGATGTCTTCCAATACTCATCCTTTGAGCGATATCTATCATAGAACTCATAAGTCTATGTGTGTTTGCATCATGTGAGGGAAGTTATCGAAGGGTCGTCGCCCTTGTGTAACTTGCATTTTGATGGGTTTGTCCTATTGTTTTCCTTATGTTATGAGCTGCGTTGATATCCCTATCAATTTGTTACCAGTTATTGGTTTTATAGCTTGTTGTTGCCTACATCGCAAGGTAGTTCCTTGTGCTGGAGTAACCCTGTCCACCTTGTTACTCTTATAGAAGATAAAATAATCAAAGGAATTGCATGTTATCTAATTTATTAAATAGTGTATGTTGTTTAATCAAATTAGATAAAGGGACTCTGGATTCTATATTTAATTGAGTATTATGTTATTTAATTCAAATAAAAGAAAAGGAGTATGTTTTATTTAACTGAGTAATAAGTTATTTGATGAATTAAAGTAGTGACTTTGATTTATTAAATAAATAGAAATAGTTTGTTTTGTAAATTAAGGTTATGGGAAATTAATTTATAAAAAAAAGGAAAATTATTATTTCATAGATTGAATATATGGGGCTTTAGTTTATGAAATAAAAGAAGATAGTCTACTGTATAAATTAAGTAATGAGGCTTAATTTATGGGAGTAGAGGAACATAGTTATTTTATGACTAAAGCTATGGGATTTTAACTTGTCAAATAAATGTTATATGAATTTATTAAAGTGAAACTTGTGCTCTAGTTGTAATTGTTGAAAAAAAAATCTCTATGGTCAATGAGAGGTGAAAATAAAAATGGTGATTTTTATAATTTCAGCTATGCAGTGGATGGTTAGTTACTTTGATTTAATTTTTATAGTTGCAATTTTTTTTTGGTATACAAGGTACTATAGCATTAATACCAGGTTTTACAGGTCGACCCAAAATATTTTACAAAAAGCAGCCCAGGGCTGTTGATGAACATGTCCTTACTAAGGATCCTATATATGTAAAATCTACATGTCGCCAAAGCCATTACATCCGATAAGGCACATAACTTGTTATCAAAAAGAAACTTCCCATACAACGTTTTGGGTATACCCCGATAAAACACACCTACATCATAATTACAAAAAAATAAACAAACACAAATCCCTTCCTTGAAACAGTGGAGAAACAAAAAGTTGCAGACACACATAGCAGAGTACTAAAAAAAACTCCCACAAGCTCTGTATTGATAGTTACTCTTAATAATTATTTGGTAATTGCTTTCTTCCATATATGACATGCTTTGGGACCACATATCGTCTTGGCCAATCAGCCTTGGAGAAGTGAACATGTTGGCTAGATTTATAGCGGTGGCTATCTGGTGGTCCACATGGCTCGAGTTTGAAGTCTTATATTGCCATTTCTTTCCTGCCATGTGATTATCAACCAACCTCAATTTACTAAGATGACTAGGAGCAATGTTATCTGACATGTGACTATCCCCATTAGTCTTTATGGTATTTCCAAGCAGCATCCACCAAGACTGACAGCTTGGGTAATTTTTATTGTGAGTCCATTTCAAAAAAGAGACGAGAATACTCATAGCCTTCGAACTTACAGTGCCTTCCCTTTTGGAAAATTCAACTATAATTCTTAGAATTATTGTTGAATAAGCTCTTCTACTTTTCTCGGGACATCGTGTTCCCATTTGAAAATTTCATCACCATCGACACCCAAATTGGCTAGCTTATTAGCAACTTTGTTTGCTTACCGAAAGACATGTTGGGATTGTATGTCCTGTCTTCCCTGGAAAAGGATCCTAGCCTCTTCAACAATTATTTTAATCCTTCAAGGAGGTGTTTTCCAATTATTAAGGATATTTATAACATGCATAGAGTCTCCTTCTATGATCAAATTGCCTTCTAAGTCTTGAGTCATTTGAAGGCCTCTCCACATAGCTCTAGCTTCAGCTTTGTTGTTCATCCTTATTCCCAAATATTTAGAAAATGCAAGCATTATATTCCCATTATGATCTCACATAATGTCACCAGCGCCTACTCTGCTAGGATTTTCCTTAGCCGCTCCATCAAAATTAATCTTAAACCAACCCGTATGAGGTGGAGACCACTTAACATTGGTTTTGGGGTTGACTACCCTAGGCACAGACTCATATAACAAGGTTAAGCTTAAATATTGAGCAATTATGGTCTCCTACAGATGAGGTTTACGACTATCAAAAGGGATAAGGTTCACATTCTCATTGGCAAAGGATAGGATCCTAACAATGATAGTTTGATGATCATTACTCATTAAAGACTCTATGGTTCCTTTCTAACCACACCTACCAAAGATAGTGATTGAGATAAATTTTCCACATGTATCTAAGTCTTTGTCTTGAAAAGGGGCAAGGCCACTGGATGAACAAATCAAGTACAATGGCTGGTTTAACATAGGAAATATTGAATGCCTGAAAAACCCCACTTAGGACAATCAAGGAAAAAGGGCACTCAAGGAAAATATGATAAATGGTCTCCCAATTAGCCCTGCACAGATAACAATGATTAGTGATACAAATACCTTTACACATCATATTATCAATGGTTAGAATTCTTCCTTGGATATCCATCCATGAAAAGACTGCAATTTTTGGAATTAAAATTTTTATCCAAACTAAGTCCTTTTGGAGGAAAAAATCCTTGTCATCAAGCAGAAGCTTGTAAGCTAATTTAACAATGAACTGCCCATTTTTCGTAGGAGCCCAGGTCACTTGATCTTCCTTGGGTATCATGGGGATAAAATGTTGCCTAAGAATTTTACAAAGATCATTTGATTCCGCTTGAAATCCCTGAATCCTTATTTGTTTCCACTTCATTTTGCCTTTGTCCTCAACCATATAATCGAAGAGTTTTCTACCAATGAGTTCTTCAGTGATATCTCTGATTCAGGCTAAGTTAGGATATTACATCAGTGGTTCATCCTTAGCCCACCTATCATTCCAACAATTTATCCTCTCACCATTGACTAAAACCCATATTAAACCTTTTTTTATGATTTACTTACAATTGAGAATTGCTTTCCAAAAAGTAGAACCTCTGATTGGAACTGAATCACTTAGAAATTCCATATTTTGAAGATACTTTCGTTTGATGATAGCTGTCCAATTATTTTCTTCACCATAAATGAGGCACCACGCCTGTTTAGCTAGTAAAGCTAAATTTAAATGAGCAATTCTCCTTAGATATAAGACCCCATTTTCCCTGGGTTTGCACACTTTGGTTCATCCTACAAGATATATCTTTTTTTTCTCCTCTGATCTAGTCCATAAAAATTCTTTTTGGAGTTTCTCAATTTTTTGGAAAAAACTTCACAAGGGCTTTGAAAATAGAGAGGAAATATATTGGAATGCTCTGAAGAGAGGCCTTAGTGAGGGTTAGTTTTCCTGCTTGAGATAGAATATGACCTTTCCATCCATCAAGTTTTTTTTTAATTTTTTCAATAACCCTATCCCACATTGACTCTCTTAGAGAAAAAATGAAAAGAGGGAGACTAAGATACAACTTGGAGAGGTTTGCTATATAACACCCTAAAATTTTTGTAATCTTTAATTACCTCTAAATGGGGGTGTTCAAGAAATATAACTTGCTTTTACTGAAATTAATTTTTTGACCAACAACATCCTTGTAGAGTTACAAGATGTATTTAATTATTTTGGCGTCAACCACTGATGCCTTAGTCAATAGAATGGTATCATCGATGAATTTTTGGTGAGAAACATCCCTAGTGAGATATGTTGCCTTGATTCTTGATATTAGCCTTGAACTGCAAGTATTTTTTATGGTTCTGCCTAAAGCTTCTACCAAAATGATGAATAACATGGGGTTGATAGGGTCCCTCTACTGAATTCCTCTACGAATTTAAAAGTAACCATCAGTTGTTTCATTAACCAAAATTGAGAACCATGATTTAGAAATTGATATCCAAATACGGAGTGACGACGTACCAGATATGATGCCAACAAAATAGGTATGGTATGGATGCTAAATCCTACAAATGCGATGAACAAATGCATGTAAGAAATAAAGCAAAAAATGAGATGTAAGAAAAATAAAGCGGGGCCTATTTTATTAATGTTTGATTTCCATCCAGTTATAATACGCCCCCCTTCTAGGGCTTAGAATGTTTGATATAGTTTATTACATCAATGGATGGTACGCTTCAAGTGTCTTCTGCATGCCCACATTCAAAATGGGTGGGCCAAAGGTTTCCGCCACTTATGTCCGTGTGTTCATCGTTCCTTTCTGCCCCTCTAGTGTTCCTGGAGATGGGATCCTAAGCTCAAAAAAACATTAAACAGTTAATAGCATATGTGGATATAGGAAAACATGTAATCCCCAAGGCCTTTGCTAGTTAATGTATAAAAGAATGAAATGATGGTCAAAACATGTCATAATGAACAAAAAATTTTATAGAAGAATTTAGACATCATTAGGGACCCATTGCAAAAATAATAGTTAGGAAATCATGCATGGATTTCTAATCGCTCCGAGGTGGGACGATTAGGACTGCCATAAAACGTGCAAGAGCGACCTTGCAAATGTCCTACCTAGAGGCCTCCAAAAATCCTATAAACTTGGGGTTAGGCTAAAAGGGAAATTTTGGGATGACCCAGAAGGTCATATTTGGCATATTCTACCCATATTATCCTATATCCGAAGGTGCTCCCTGTATGTTAGTAAACGCATAAAATGATAAAAACAAGGTCAAATCAAGTCAAAATGCAATGAAACTTGGACAGAAGCATAAGTGAATCAGATACAACATAATACAAAAAAAATAGTAGAGAAATCAAGCATATATTTCTAATCACTCTGGGGTGTGGCAATTAGGACTGCAGTAGTGTGGGGGGCGCCCGGGGGTAGGATGCCGATCGTTTAGGGATTGGTTTTGGCACCAATCCAAGTAGGATGGGTCAAAAACCTCCTAGGGGTTTGTGTCAACTTGTTTGGTATGGGATTGTGGCCGATTGCTCAGGTTTTGGGTCTGGATTGTGTTCCTAGTGTTCACCCGATAACCTCCCTTCCAAAAGAGAGATTAGGGATGTAGGAAGCGCAAAAGGGAATGGGGGTATAATTTGGTAGCACTCCATTGCTCCAAATGCTCTAGCTCTATCATTTTTTTGGGGTGAGAAGGCTCACCATTTTATAGACCTGAGGGTCTCCTTTGAATGCACATGCGAGGGTGCCACTTGGCTCACCATGCCTTTCTTGGGGGAGAGAAGATTCCTCCCTGATTTAGGGCCTCCATGATCAAGGCATGCTTGATTGAAGTCCCTCTCTCTAATTTGAAACCATTCCTCATAATTGCATGCTTTGAAGGTGAATTTGGGTGGTGGATCTAGGCTTCCATTTGTCAAGGCTTGACTTTTTTCTTGTCAAACCTGCTAATCGTCCCACCCTAGAGTGATTGCTATTAATCGTCCCGGGGTAGGGTGAATAGGATTCTAATCGTCCTAGGGTGGGATGAATAGGGAGAAAAGTGCTTAAAAGGTGCAAAATTGACCTCTGACCTTCCAAAACTGATTTGGGAGTGGTTAGGACCATTGTTTAACATCTGGAGGCTGCCCTAGGGGGTATGTATGCCAATTCGGTTAGTGCTTTTAGTCACATAATCGGATTGGTGCTATTTTGGTGTCTATAGATGCCCCTTTTTGGGATGCGCTGTGTGAGGTGTAGTGCTGAGCAAAAATAGATGACCAAAGCACTTAATGATTAGGGTTTCTTAGTAACCTAACCAAATTTTGATGCCCCAAGTATAGAAAGGGCACACATTCTTGAATCCTTGCTTCTGATGAGCTAAGGAGCTTAAGTCAAGTGTAACCTTTTTCAGTGAGGTGGACTTGATCTTGGACATTGTTCAATCATGAATAGGAAAAGGGTACAACTTTTTGTCAGAGGAACCTTATCTTCATGCTTCCATAATACCAAGTGTTTGTTCAACTTGTGATTATTGCTTGTTTGCTGCCCCAAGAAGGAGCGTGATTATCTTTGTCAATGATTCTTTGAATGCATGTGATTCCCTTGATTGGGTGTGTATTTGTTGGTTTGGTGCCTAAGTGTGACTACCCCCTCAAGCGATGAATCAATGAGGGAATGACCAAAATGAGAAAATCGATGAGTCACTTGACCCAAGATGACATTTTTAAGGGTGCCTTCAGTGGTTTTTTGTTGAACGCTTATTGCAGTTTTCCAGCAATCGAGCTTGTTTTTGGTGGGTTTTGACCCTTTTTGTTGATGCCTATTGGGGTAGAAATTATCAAAAATCCTCCTTCCCGTGGAGCGGTCCGGCTATGCTAGCCTTCTTAGGGAGTAGGATAGTGATAATTTTTGACCCCGACGATGGTTTTTCATGCCATGAATGTCAGGTGCAGAGGCACCTTTGTTTGATAGAGTTATTGTTATTTTTGGTGCATTTTTTTGGATGTAGTTTTTGTTGCTTTATTTCTTGCTCTATAATCATCCCAGGGTGGGATGAATACCAATTTTGTAATTTTCCCAAGGTGGGATGAGTGCTAACTAGAGCGCTCGTCCCAGGGTGGAACTATTACAGGCCTACCAACCTATAAAAGGATCAAAACTAGGTTTTGGGCTCATTTGCAACAATTTTTTCTTGGCGATTTGGAGCAGTGAGGAGGAGGAGTGCGAGTGTGCATAGCGGAGTGCTGCCAAAAATTCATGGACATCATGAGTGCGAGAACCATATCTTCGAGTGCAGGATCTGAGGCGATACTGGTATGATGTTCATTCCCTGTTCCTGTTATTAATTTTTGTTTGATATGAAGTTAAAAACATACATATAAGTGTTTTTTTGCGAGATTCTATTTTGCGTTAATATTAAGGTTGAAACCCTAGTATTAATTTTTTTGTTTTATTGTGTTTTTTTTGTTCACACTAAGGTTGAAACCCTAGGATGATTGTTCATTTTATTGTGTTTTTTGTTCACACTAAGGTTGAAATCCTAGGATGATTGTTTTTGTTTTATTGTTTTTTTTTTCACACTAGGGTTGAAACCCTAGGATGATTGTTTTTGTTTTATTGTGTTTTTTGTTCACACTAAGGTTGAAACCCTAGGATGATTGTTTTTGTTTTATTGTTTTTTTGTTCACGCTAAGGTTGAAACCCTAGGATGATTTTTTTGTGTTTTATTTTGTTTTTTTGTTTTTGTACAGTTATTTTTATGTCTGTGGTTGTTGTTGTATAGTTTGTTTTGAATGTTTCTATACTTTTGTTGTACTTTGTTTTTCTGTACTTTTGTTGTACTTTTGTTTTCCTATACTTTTGTTGTACTTTTTTTTTTGTACTTTTTTGTACTTTTATTTTTTTGTACTTTTGTTGTACTTTTGTACATTTTTATTGTATTGTTTTTGTTTATATTAAGTATGTACTTAATATCGTTTTCTTTTTATTGTTTTTTATGTTGTGAAGAGTCGGTACCACCAGCCGACTATTTTCTCTGATGTCCGGGATGCCTTGATAGTTGGGGATTGGGAGTGGCTTGATGCCCTTGGGCTCAAGAAGGTGACGCATTTGGAGCCTGTGGTGGGGGATAGGGCATATTTGACTACCCTGATCAATCTATGGGATCCCCATACCAATACTTTTCATCTCCCAACAGGGGAGATGACTATGACTCTAGAGGATGTGTATCGGATTCTATGGATTTTGATAGATGGGCTTCCTATCCGGAAGACCCATCGGGACCAACGGACAATAGTACTGACATGGTGTTTTTGTCAGGCGGGGGAGATGGGGGTGGAGAGGGCTATTGAGAGGGTAGAGGTTGACTACCAAATAGGCGGTATTCTGGTGTGATGGTGGCTGGAGAAGGGCGTATTAGGGGTGAGGCATGCATTACTCATGGCCCTCATTTCCAATATGTTGCTTCCTGACTCCCACAGGCGAGGTTCCCTTAGAACCTGCTGGAGTTGGTTTTCACTTTGGTGGAGTGTCCTACATCAGCTCCACTTATTATGAGACGAGGTTAGACATTGTTGGCACAACTATATGATGAGTTGTACAAGGTCCACTGCTGAAGGAGGAAGGGGATCGTGTGTAGTTATTTGTTGTAGTGTTGGGGGTGGTAGCACATAGCTGTGGAGCAGTCGTAGGGTTTGTTTTGGACCACTCAAGGTGAGATGGTGGATCGGGAGATTGGGTATGTCAATTTATTACGATGGTCAGAGGAGCATGGATAGAGTCGACAACGGGCAGGTGACGTAGGTCACTATATTGATGCCTTCTCTCATCTAATGCCAGGGTAGGTTTTTTGGAGACCATACCAAGACTGTCCAGCCTGGCCTGAGGCTGGAGAGTGGCTACGACATGTACATAGGGGGTAGGTGGCTGATTAGGTAGCATGGGATAGAGCAGGAATATTTCTCGTATGTCCAGGTGACACGGTAGTTTGGGGTGCACCAATGATTTCTTGGTGATCCCTTGATATATTAACATCGTGGTGATGAGAGGACCCTATTTTGGCCTATCATTGAGCCATTGGGTGAGGGGTCTAATGTAGTTATTGATGTACCCAACGTGGATGATGTTGAGGTAACTGTAGAGTATGACCGATGGTGGACTATGCGATGATGGAAGGGTGGGGGGTCTTTAGGAGGTGCGAATATAGTAGGAATAGGATGTGGGGGTTTAAAGGCATTAGTGGAGGGTTGGGAGGCTCTTCTTGATGATGCAAACATGGTGGAGGTCGATGACTTCACTGGTGATGGAGATGATGCGGGGGTTCTGGAGCAGCCGGATGTACAGGATGTCCCGAAGTAGTGGGTGCCGAAGCAGCATGCCATCCCATAGGTGCCCATGCCTCAAGCGGTCTCAGGGGATGTGGAGGTTGGGTTTCATGCTGAGATAGCATGATTGGAGGGTCTCTTACAGAGACGGGAGGAGGAGCATAGAGACATTTTGAAGGAGAGGGATCTCCTACGGGCTCAGTTAGCAAAGTGGGACATCGCATTGGCTATGTATCATCGATGAGATGTGGAGTGGGGGCGATACCGGGTAGATTTAGAGATAGAGGTTGTCCACCTCGATGGATAGTTACCTGAGCTCGATGGAGGTGGTTCGTCACACCGTACAAGAGGCAGTGAGACTGATAATTCTACATCCTCTCATTGTAGGTGGCTGGATGAGGGTAGCATTGGTGGGCAGGGTGTGCGGGCTGGCAGCAGCCACCCTGAGAGGTCCCATAGGACCCATACTACTAGGGGTAGTTCCAATCGCATCGATCCTGCGTGATCATGGTGGTCGACTCCCTAGGCTTTGGGGATTTTGAATTTTTTGTTTTTTTTTGTGAGGTCAGAGGACCTTCTTATTGTAGCCTAAGGGCATTTTGACTTGATATATACATGACTCATTTTTGGTTTGATGATATGCATGTCATGGTTTATTTTTCATTATGCCCATTTATTTATGTTGATGTATGCATATGCTATTATGACTACGGATGATGTTAGCTATATGATATGGATGTATGCATATGGAATGGATGGAATGATTTGTTGGTATATAGGCAATGGCACCATAGACTATACAGGAGTTACTGGCTTTTTGTACTATGTGATTTATTTTTGGAATAACTTTGTATTTGTAATTTTCATTTTGTATTTTTTGATGGTTATGTAAGTAATGAAATGTACAACAATTGTTTTATAATGTAGTTAAGGTTTTTCTGAGACTCAGATGATTTAACTAACTAGTCAAGACTGTACATTATCCTAAAAGACTTTCGAACGAGGTACGAATCAGAATTGATTTTGACCAAGTTATTTCACATCCCTGTGTGTGCGATTGAGTTTGTTTATGTGGTATTCTTAATGATACCGCCAGTTCCAGGCAGCTATCGACCAAACCTATACTGAGGATCACCTAAGTAGATCCACTAATTCCTTTGTTGCATTTTGTAAGATTAATCCATGTTGCAATCTAAGATACCATAAGCTAGCTCATCCACATCCAAACATTGGTCTACACACACGCAAAATGTGATAGACATATCATCATGCATTTAGGATAATGCCATTGCCAGGTAGGCTATCCACCAAACCCGTAATGAGGATCACCTAAATGGTTTTTCAAATGTTGAGAATTCCAGGGATTCAAGCTCAGGCCTCTTTCGATTGCTCAAATTGTTGGGATACTTGCTCTCATACATAGTGATGAAAATCACTATTTATTTTTCTCTTTTTTTTTCTTGAGCAAGGGGTTTGAGTAGTGGTGATAACCACTGTTACTTTTTATTGTTGCCTTTTGAGGAGTTAGATTTTGAATTTTGATTTCAAAGTTGAGCTTGTGGGTTTTTGGCTTGTGAATGGCATTGATCCTTTTGGCCTTTGGGATGACTACCCATCCTTTTCAGGGATGTGTAGTACGAATCCTTACAACTTTGGGAATCAAAGGTGGTTGGGAATTTTGTTTTAGAATGACATTGATCATTTAGGCCTTGGGGATGACTACCCATCCTTCTCAGGGACATGTAGTACGAATCCTTATGACTTTGGGGATCAATGGTGTTTTGGGATTTTTGATGGTGGACTTTTGGGATTTTTCTTGTGAATGGCATTGCTCGTTTAGACCTTGGGGATGACTACCCATCCTTATCGGGGACATTTAGTGCGAATCCTTATGAATTTGGGAATCAATGGTGTTTAGAATTTTTGATGGTGGTGAAAACCACTATTTATTGTGGGGAATTGGATGGGGAAGAGTTTGTCCTTTTTTCAATTCTCAACATTCTTGAACCATTCACACAGGGGGATGAGCAGGATAACATTTCACCTATGGTACCCTAGACTTCTTTGTAGGTTTCATCTTTCATTCACACAACATGGGAATTTTTTATTTGTTTTAAGATTGTGTTGGGATGTTATGTAACAAGGAGTGATCCAAGTAAAACTCTACCTTGTAAAAATCGGTATGACTTTGTATAGTATTTGACTAGAAATCTAAAGACAACTAAATGAAAAAAAACCCTAAAGACATTAGAAGACAACTGACTATGATATGGTGAAAATGCGAAGGGTGTTATTCTTGATGGAAAATGGACTGAATTTGGAAAATTATGGAATTGTCGATTAATTACAGTCTATGGTGCTTTTGACATGTATGACCATCAAATATGCAATGTATGTATGTGATGCCTAATGCAATTTTTCTTTTCTTTTTTGTGTTTTTATTTTTAAGAATATGCATGAAAGTGAGATGCAATTTTTTTTGTTATTTTTGATTATTTGCTATTTTTGAATATTTGTTATGGACGGTTGAACCTAAATGGGTGCGGACCAAGTGATTCTTATGGATCCTTGGAGGTTTGACCAAAGGGATTATAGATACCTTTGGGGCGGTTTGGGTTACCAAGCGATTGTGGGAACCCTTGGAGCTTTTGGGTTGACCAAAGGGATTATGGATACCTTTGGGGCATTTTGGGTGACCAAGTGATTACGGAGATCCTTGGGGCTTTTGGTTTAACCAAAGGGATTATGGATACCTTTGGGGCATTTTGGGGTTGACCAAGTGATTGTGGGAACCCTTGGGGCTTTTGGTTTGACCAAAGGGATTATGGATACCTTTGGGGCATTTTTGGTTGACCAAGCGATTGTGGGAACCCTTGGAGCTTTTGGTTTGACCAAAGGGATTATGGATACCTTTGGGGAATTTTGAGGTTGACCAAGCGATTGCTGGAATCCTTGGAGCTTTTGGTTTGACCAAAGGGATTATGGATACCTTTGGGGCATTTTAGGTTGACCAAGCGATTGCTAGAATCCTTGGAGCTTTTGGTTTGACCAAAGGGATTATGGATACCTTTGGGGTGTTTTAGGTTGACCAAGCGATTGCTGGAATCCTTGGAGATTTTGGTTTGACCAAAGGGATTATGGATACCTTTGGGGCATTTTGGGTTGACCAAGCGATTGTGGGAACCCTTGGAGCTTTTGGTTTGACCAAAGGGATTATGGATACCTTTGGGGCATTTTAGGTTGACCAAGCGATTGATGGAATCCTTGGAGCTTTTGTTTTTACCAAAGGGATTATGGATACCTTTGGGGTGTTTTAGGTTGACCAAGAGATTGCTAGAATCCTTGGAGCTTTTGGTTTGACCAAAGGGATTATGGATACCTTTGGGGCATTTTAGGTTGACCAAGTGATTGCTGGAATCCTTGGAGCTTTTGGTTTGACCAAAGGAATTATGGATACCTTTGGGGTGTTTTAGGTTGACCAAATGATTGCTAGAATCCTTGGAGATTTTAGGGTGGGCTATAGCTCTCTAAATTTTGAATGGCCTCAAATGACTGATGTTCAAGGATTCTAGTTCCTTGATTCCTTCAAGAGAGGTGAGTCGGTATGTTCCAGGTCCTATTTTACTGTCGATTACATAAGGACCAAACCAATTTGCCATGAAATTGTCCCTTAAATGGGGTGGGAAGTTAGAATTTTGTTGGTTCTCTTTTAAGACCAGGTCACCAACCTGAAAGTCCCTCAGGTGAACTTTCATGTTGTATGCTTTCTTAAGTCGCTCTTGATAGATACATAAATGCTCGAGAGCATTGACGCGTCATTCATCGAGTAACGTAAGCTGGTCTAACCAAGCCCATCGTGTAGTGTCATCATCGATGAAATCTTGCATTGATATGTGTAGGGAGGGTATTTCCAACTCGAGAGGCATGACTACCTCGGAGCCATACACTAGTGAAAATGGAGTTGCCCCAATGGGCATCCAAATGCTAGTGCGATAAGCCCATAGGGCAAGTGGTATTTGGATGTGCCAATCCTTATGATTATTTGTGACCATATTTTTAAGGATGGCAACTAGCATTTTGTTTGACACCTCTGCTTGCCCATTTTCCTACGGATAGTAGGGTGTCAAAAAACTATGCTGAATTGTGTACTTTATTGTCAAAGCATGCACATATTTGTTCTTAAATGACGTCCCATTATCTGAGATGATCTTGGATGGAATACCAAAATGACATATGATGTTATGTAAAAGAAACTCTACGATGCGGGGACCAGTCGTAGAGGTAAGAAAAATCACTTCCACCCATTTAGTGAAGTATTCTATGGCCGTTATGATAAACGTGTGATGACCTAACGATGTAGGGGAGATCTTTTCAATGAGATATAAGCCCCACTATGAAAATGGCCAAGCCGATTGAATCGGCTGCAAGGCCTAAGAAGGTAGATGTGTCAAGTTAGCATGGTGTTGACACTTCATGCACTTCCGCACATATGCGCAATAATCTCGCTCTAAAGATGGCCAATAATAGCCCATGTAAAGAATATGCTTTGTGATGGCCATACCGTTGAAGTGGCCACCGCATGTACCATCATGCGCTTGGGTGATTTCCCAAGTGGACTCCTGCTAGTCCAAGCAACGAAGGAAGATTCCTTTGTATCTTTGATGGTACAAAATGTCTCCTAAAAAGACATGTTTTGCCACTTTTTGTTTGAATGATCTTTTTGTGGAGTGCGAAAATCCAAGTGGGAGGCTACCTAACTTGAGATAGTCTCTTATGGGTGTGTACCAATCCTACTGATCAAAAACCTCGATGGTATGAACGACCGATCCCTCTTGAAGTTCACCCCTATCAAAATTTGAGCAGGAAAGAACTTGTAGAAATAGCGTTGTGTTGCTATTAAGAGGGGTTGGAGAGAATAAAGACCCCCAGTTGGAATGATTCAGACTATCATGGATTTGAGAGAACCTATCCTGAGATGGTTTGATCTGGATCAGGTGGATTCCTGGCGTTATGTCAGAGCTTGCATGCTCCATCATGGATTGCGATAACATTTTGACTTGAATGGTTGTCATCTCACCATAAGGGTCTTGTGGGATTAGTGACCCCAAGGAGGCCATAGTGTCTACAAAATAATTTTATGATCGAGGGAGTGCCTCGATGTCGTACCATTCAAGCTTTGCCAAGAATTTATCCACAAGGGCTTTGTAGGCTTGCAAAACTGGGCATTTGCATTGGAATACCCCTTTCACTTGGTTGACAATTAATAGTGAATCACCAAAGATATTCAAGTGTTTGATGTTCATGGTGATGGTTGTCTAAAGACCTATGAGCAAGGCTTCGTATTCAACATTATTATTTGTGCATGGGAAATCAATTTTAAATGATAAAGGCATTGGAGCCCCTTGCGGTGTGAAAAACAAGATTCTTGTGCCACCCCCTTGCTCACATTTGACCATGATGAGGGCCCCAGTTGACAATTTAGAACCATCAAAAAATAGGGTTATGTCGGCATGGGACTTAGACTCATCATAATATGATGATTCTGAGACATGGAAGACCCCATCATCGAGTAGCTCTATGGTTAGAGGTTGATCATCTTCGAGAGGATCCTCTGCTAGTTGATCGGTGATGACTTGACCTTTGATGGACTTTTATCCAATGAATTCGATGTCAAACTCCATCAACAACATGATCCATTTCACCATGCAACTACTATGATAAGTATGACTCATCATGTACCACAATGGATTCTCCTTAGACACAACATACGTCATATTGCTCAACATGTAATGGCATAGCTTTTTGGTGGCAAATACCACTACCAAGCATAGCTTCTCAACGTATGCATAGTTAAGTTCATAACTGACCAGGGTGCGGCTAAGATAATAATTAGCTTATTCTTTATGTAATTCATTTTTTTGGGCTAGCATGGCACCCAATGCCACCTTAGTAGCTGAGATGTATAAGTAGAATGACACTCCTGGTCTAGGTGGTGCCAATACTGGCGGTGAAGCCAAGTATTGTTTGATGTCATCGAAGGAGGATTGGCACTCGTCATCCCAATGAAATGCTACCCCCTTATGTAATAATTTATTCATGGGTTGGCACTTGTTAGATAACCATGCTATGAAGTGCTTGATCGATGTGACCTTACCCTATAAACTTCTGAGCTACCTGATGGAGGTTGGGGGAAGCATTTCAAGGATTGTCTTGACTTTATTTGGATCTACCTCGATGCCTCATTTTGATACTATGAAACCCAAGGTTTTTCTAGATGTGACACCAAATACACACTTCTTGGGGTTTAGCCTAACCTTGTGTTTGATGATGCGATCAAGGATCTTGCGTAAGTCATCGAGATGATTTTGGCGCAAAAGAGATTTGGCCAACAAATCATCCATATAATCTTCCAAATTTTTATGCATGTGATCGTGGAATATGTATGTCATAGCGCGTTGGTAAGTGGTGCTAGCATTTTTAAGGCCAAAGGGCATGACCTTATAACAAAATGTCCCCCAAGGTATCGTGAATGCCATTTTTAGTTGATCATCGGGATTGATACGAATCTAGTTGTATCCCGAGAAACCATCCATGAGGGAAAGCATTTTGTGGCTTGTTGTAGCATCTACCAATGTGTTGATGCTAGGCAAGGGGAAATCATCCTTGGGACTCGCTTTATTTAAATCTTGAAAATCGGTGCATATGTGAATCCTCCCATCTGGATTTTTGATGGGTTGGACAACCATGGTGGGTAATCCATGTAGATGACAAACTATGCATCCAAAAACTTTTGTAGCTCATCTTTGACCATTAAGGCCACTATTGGGTGCATCTTACGTAGCTTTTGCTTGAATGGCTTGACTTGTTGGATCAAGTGTTAGATTATGCATGACTAGCTACGGGTCTAGCCCCGACATGTCTTTGTAGGTCCATGCAAAAACCTCCTTCTTCTCTTTGAGAAGGGCAATGTACTTAGCTTACTCTTCGGGGGATAGACTTATCCCCAGCTTGATGACTTGCGGATTCATTGGATCAGAACCGATGTCTACGTCAATCATCTCTTTGACTAACATGTGGGATCCATCCTCCAACTGGTGTGGAGTTGGGATTAGGTGGATATCATTTTCTGAATTTAGATCTATGTTGGGAATATCGGGTTCCTCTTCAACATGGAAGATATCTTGAGTCTTTCCTAGGGTGAAATGGAACATCTCACCGCAAGGCCAGTAGTCTGATGGGGATGGTGGTGAGTCAACGTGATCCCAGTCTATGGCATCTAGGTCTAGATACAATGGTCATGTTGGATCAATTGGATTGTGGATGGGGGCGGTCAAATCAATGGAGATCATGTTGATGGACTAAATTTGGTCTCCATTACCGCATGGGTGTTGATTTGGACATTCTTGGTGATCCTCGTGCCTCGGATCTAGCTTTGTGGGTACTGGCACAAAAGGATCAGCCCTATGTGTGGATAGAAGGATGGGGTCTGCCCTTGGAACTGGTGGCCCTATAGGGTCTCTAGGTGGGAGGTGCTCTCTGTATGCCCAAAGTGGTGGATGAAGCACTTGGTTTAGTTGTACTTGGTTTAAATGCCACCTATGCCTTGGTCCCATATTTAAATGTTCAAACATATCATCTATGTCTATGGGGTATTCCTGTTGCCTCATATGGTTGAGATATGCCATCTCAGTCTCATCCTCATGGTTGCTATCGAATATCCATAGGCCTTCATTGGCTTCAAAAATTGTGTGCCCCTCTGGCTGGTATAGCCTCCCATTAGGCATTTCTTGATCACTTGGCATTATGGCCGGTATGGGAGGCTTGTTTTATTCGAGCATGTTGATTTGGTCCCTTCTGGTTTGTTTCACTCTTTACAGGAGGGCTAGATTCTCTGGAGGTGGCAATTTCCCGATTGGAAAATTAAAGGGGAACATTGCCATGAAGTCCTGATAATCATCAAGGGGTGTCACCTGCGAATGATTGCTATCAGACTCAAACGAGTCCCAAGGTGCTACCTCATAATCCGACTCATCTTTTGAAGACATCCCTTGATTTTGGTCATATCTTTCTTGGAGGTTACTTCTTGAACTTTCCCCTTCCTCGATCAAAGGGGATGGGTTGTTGAGGTCAAAAAGGTTTGTTGTTAACAATGGAAAATAATTCCCCAATGTGTATGTAGTGTTGGGATTGGCATATGGATCTTGTGCCAACCCATCCCTATTGCCTAGACCTAAGCCTTGCATGGTTTCTACCAAGATGTCGAGGGGAAAAGGGTGGTTGAACCCTATTCCTGATTTATCATATGGCATCTGGTATCTTGGTTGAAAAAGAGTGTGCATTCCTTGTTCGTATCTTTCCAATCCATATCCATGCCAATTGCATTGGTCTAAGTATTTCAAGGTGAAGTATGGATTGGACAGATAGTCAATACTCTCAGCAAATGGCTCCTCATCCTCTTCCTCTTGTAGGTAGGGTTCAATGCTATTCTCGAGGCCCCCATATACAAAGTTGGGATGATTTTGTGGGTAGCCTAAAGGGATGATAGTGCCGATGGGGAGGTGAGGTCTCCCCATGTCTTGCATGGATTTGAGTGCGTGTGTTGTCACAATGTTCTACACTAGGTACTCCCCCAGGCCCATATTGGCCATTTCAATGGTAATCATTGGCGGTTGAGGGGGAGGGAATGGGAGTTCTCCCTGAGTCCACTCCATATTGGGTGAATCATGTGTCTCAACTTCCATTCGGTTGGGCACCTCCTCGGTAGAGATGGTTGAGACTAATGGTGGTGCCTCCTCTAGGGGCTTCATCCCGTTGTCCTTCGGTGTGGCCACCATAGGTGGTATTGTTGGTGAAGGGACATATGATGAATATGGGCCAGGTCGGTTAGTTGAGGGACTCAACAATGGGGATGTAGGAAGAATCGGACCCTGAGTGGATAGATTCAATTGAAAGTCCAAATGTGTCGATGGGAGGGTCGATTATGGCATCAAATGCACCGCATTGCAAAACTTAAAGGGCTCTAAGTCTGCTGGGACTACATGTACTTGCCCTTCGTATGTGTATTTGAGGCATTTATGGGCTATCGAAGGGACACACTTCATGTCCCTGATCCAAGGCCGGCCTAGAAAGATATTGTAGGCCATCTCACCCTCAAGGATGTGACACAATGTAGGAATGGTATTTTGTCCTACTTGGATGGGTAGGACAATTGTGCCAACCGTCGAGCATAACATGTCGTTGAATGCTTGAAGAGTGTAGGTGGATGCCACAATGTGGGATTCTAGCATCTTAAGGTATTTTAATGCCACTGTCATGATTATGTTTTTGGACAAGCCAGTGTCCACCAATACCCTCTTGAATGGAATCCTGTTGACCCATGCGATGACGTGTAGGGGTGGATCCACCATGTGACCAGTCACCAATTTTAGTCCATCTTCTCTAAAGGTTATGACTGGTTTTGTGCATTGTCTCACATGTCCCACAAAGTTGTTGAAAGAATTGGGTTCGTGGGGATGTAGCTCAATGGATTTGAGTATCTCCATCAGAGCCTCTCGATGGGGCGGTGATTTTTGGATGAGCTCATAAATGGAGAGCCTAGCCGACGTGGTCCTCAAAATTTGAGTAAGCTTAGTCCGAATCGTGGCCACTGGTCTAGGTAGGGGAGGTTGTGTAGGGCATTTTGGAGGTTGTGATGTTGATGGAACATCTCCTGTAGCTGCAGTGGGTGCAGCCATGTTTGGGTATCTTTTGTTCCACATCATGATGTTTATCATCCCCACGTATCCTTACATGGGGCAGTTTTTTGTTACCTCGTTTACTTGCAAAGCCTTTTCTTGCATGTCATGGGCAGGAAGTGGGTCTTTGAAGACTTCCATCTGTTGGTTGCTCAGTGCTATGGGATTATCTACCGTGAGCGTTTTGTTGTCTATCAAGTCCTGCACTAAGTTTTTGAATTTCCAACAAGTGAAGATGTCATGTCCTTTTTTCTGGTGGAATCTACAATATAAGTCTTCCCTATAGCCCTTGGGTTTTTGCATGTTGGGGTCTATGGGTTGAATTTTCGAAAAGTTGATCAGGTTTATTAAGAACAAGTGATTAAACAAGGAGTCTCTAGACTCCGTGAACTATGTGAATTATCGCTTAGGGCGACGCTACTGATTTTTCTCTTTTTTGTAATTTTCCTTTTCATAGTTAGCAAGAGGAACTACCTTATAATTAGCCTTTGGGGGTTGTGTCATTTGTTTAGGTGGTGGTATAGTTATGGCAACCTGATTGACCATGGCGGGTTTCGGTTGCATGGGCCCAATTTTTGCATTTTTGGTCCACTCTTTCTTGCATGGCTTGGCAATCTCACCATCTTGAATTTTGATCTCCTCAATTATCTTGGCTTGTATCAGGGCTTCTTCTAGGGTGGCATATTGCTGCAACTACAATAGCATGAATATTGACCTTATGCAACTCTTTGAAAACATCTGAGTCATGTCAGCCATGGGAGGGAGGTAAGGTAGCTTTGAAAGCAATGTCCTCCATCAATTCCCATAAGTGGATATGGTCTCATCATCATACTGCTTAAGGCCAGCTAGGTCACTTAAGGATGCCTTCTTCTTGGTTTTGAAGGCAAAACATTCAAGGAACGCATCCACTAGATGGTCTAGATTGTTGATGCTATGCTTCGGCAACTAGGTAAACCAATCCGAGGTAGGGCCTATGAACATGGTTATAAACATTCTTAGAAGTAATGCATCATTGTCCTGAATGCCAAATCATTGACTCAAGAACCTTGTTATGTGCTCTTGGGCATCCTCATCCCATCTAAAATTGCCAATTGAGGCATTTTGAAGTGGTCAAGGTATGGGGGTGCCGAAACTGAAGGATGCACAAGATGACTATGGAGCTGGCATAAGGTGGGCTTTTGGGGCCCCAAAGTCTTAGTCTCCATAGACTCTAAGAATTCTAAAAATGCTTTTTATGCATCAAAGGATTTGATTTCCTCTTCTTTGGTTTGTTCCCATTGTGAATTGCGAGGAACTTGAGGCCTATGGAGGGGTAGTTGGGTAGCACCCCCTTGCCTTGGTAGGGCATTTTGACCCACTCTTCTTCTCACTCAAATTCCTCATAGGCTTCTTGAGGAGTTTTTGGGCATGTCCTATAAACATGGATGGGTGCCCACAGAAGATATTCCTCATTAGTTCTAGGAGTGGCCTCTCGCTCGAGTCTCGAAGGTCTTGGAGGCAACACTTGATAAGGTCATGGAGACCTGTCCCATACTAAGGGGTTATGCCTCTCATAAATTTATTTCCTATGCATGCGAGGGGTTGGAATCCTCTCATGCATAGTGTTTTGGAGCAACTCATATGTCTAGAATTGAATGTGCTCTTTGTTAAGATGATACAATTGCTCTAACTATTGTTGATCTTGCCTAAGCTACGTGATTTATGCTTGGTGGACGACCTATTTGGAAAATGCCAAGTCGATTTGTTTTGCCATCCTAGGTCTAGGAGGTCTAGATGCCTCCCATACATATCTATCTCGGTCGTGGTGATCAGAGATCTTTATGGGTCACTTTCCTCTATTGAGGTTAGCAGCATTCACCTGAGGCTCTGGTCTCAATAGGTGGTCTTGATAATTAGCAGGTGTGGAGGTGCATTGCTCTTATGCGATGTATTGCTCTTGAGGAATATATTTGTTTTCCTCATGCTCTCTTTCGTACATGTGAAAGGGATGGGTGGAGTTGGCTCACCCTGTTTGAAGAGCCTTGCACTCTAGATTTGGCCTATTAGTTCTAATAGTAATGAGGGGTGGAGGAGGGATGATGTACTAATGTGGTCCCTCCTTATGAACCCTATGCTACTTTAGAGCTTCATCGCATAGTTTCCACTCATAATGAGTGTCTAAGGGGGCCTTCCCATGTGTGTACTCCTCCTGAGAGGGTCTGTGTTGAACGGGAGTGCCCCTCAAAGGGGTGCCTCGATAGTCCTTTTTTGTAGTGGCATAGTGTGGACTATGTTGTGGGTCAGGCTACCAAGGTGGTATAACCAAGTCCTTGGGGCTATAACGGAGGTGACTTGTGCCTCCTTGTATACTTTCCGTAGCTTCTACCCATGATTGGGCTTGGCTATGGGTATACACCATGGTGGTGGTATTTCTAGAAAGATATGTATATTTTTATCTCCTTTACAAAAAATTTATGCTATACCAAACAAAAGGGGACCACACAAGCAAAGAAATGATTATCTCATTTACATATTAAATGTGTGCCCTAGATCTAGTCCAATGTGTTTGATTTTTGTTATGCGAATATTGTAAAGGAAAATTTGTTATACATGAAAAATGAGGGCTCTTGTATCTCCAAAATGGTTGCCCCTTCAATATACCATTGCAGGCCATTATACCGAACATCTCAATATACCCACCCTTACATGAGGGAAAATATTGGTACATGAGAGCATAATAGTATGTGGAACATAGGCGGTACAGAATGGGGATCACTCTATTTTTGAAACCTACCATAGAAGACTTATCCTCATGCATGGGGAATCACCCCCGTTACACTTGGTCAGATTTCATCAAGATTTATGTCTAGCAATAGTTGTGATCAGGGTATATGTATGCAAAATCCAAGCCAAGGTGGTGATGAAATCCACCGTTGGTCTTGATCAAGTGTTGGGGTATTAAGACCAACTCCTTGATGTTAATTTTATTAGGTGGTGTGTGTGTGGTTCTTTTTAATCATGTAAAGAAAGAAAACATACATCAAAAGATGATTTTCACTAATGCAATTCTTTAAAGTATATTTTATCTTTCAGAAACAATTAGTAGCAAAAAGGAAATCACAAAACCTACCTAGAACTAAAGCCTATGATGAGGACTTGCCACTTGTGCAAGTATCATGCAAGCAAACCAGAGAAGAATGCATTCCTAATCAATTTCCTTCCATTTAATTTACTCTATGTTTTTATTTTATTTTTCTTATTGCAAGAAGGAAAACAAACTACTTAAATTTTCTATGCAAGCAAAGAAAACAAAAAATTGCAGAAACAGAAAACAGAAAAACATAGAGGATATTCAGAAAATCTACCTCCTCTCTGTCTAAACCAGATGCCTCTGAGTTTTTGATCAAAAAATGCATAGAGCTCTAATCATCCTAGTGTGGGATGAATAGCAGGTCTGCATTATTCATAGTGTGGGGCAAATATATATTCATCCCAGGGTGGGATGAATAGCAGGTCTATATTCGTCATAAGATGGCACGAGTAGCAGTCCAGCGCCCGAAGGAGTAACACCTACAAGGAAAACCACAAAAATTGGATCATAAACCTGATATTAATAGCAGGGGAAAGGGTCCCATCGTGATCGCCACTAAAATTTGAATGTGGAGTGATAGCGTACCAGATATGATGCCAACAAAATAGGTATGGTATGGATGCTAAATCCTACAAATGCGATGAACAAATGCATGTAAGAAATAAAACAAAAATGAGATGTAAGCAAAACAAAGGGGGGCCTATTTTATTAATGTTTGCTTTCAATCTAGTTACAATACATCCACATTCTAGTGCTCAGAACATTTGATACAGTTCGTTACATCAATGGATGGTACGCTTCTAGTGTCTTTCGCATGCCCACATTCAAAATGGGTGGGCCAAAGGTTGCCGCCGCTTGTTTCCATGTGTTCATAATTACTTCCTACTCCTTTGGTGTTCCTGGCAGTGGGATCCTACACTCAAAAAAATAGCAAATAGTTAATAGCATATGCGGATATAGGAAAACATGCAATCCCCAAGGCCTTCGGCTAGTTAATGTATAAAAGAATGAAATAATGGTAAAAACATGTCATAATGAAACTAAAATTTTATAGAAGCATCCAGACATCATCAGGGACCCATTGAAAAAATAACAATAAAGAAATCATGTATGGATTTCTAATTGCTCCGGGGTGGGACGATTAGGACTGTCATAAAACGTGCAAGAGCAACCTTGCAAATGTCCTACCCAGAGGCCTCTAAAAACCCTGCAAACATGGGGTTAGGATTAAAGGGGTATTTTGGGACGACCCAGAAGGTCATATTTGGCAGATTCTTTCCATATTATCTTGTATCCGAAGGCGCTCCCTGTATGTTAGTAAACACATAAAATGATAAAAACAAGGTCAAATCAAGTCAGAATGCAATGAAACTTGAACAGCAACATAAGTGAATCAGATACAACATAATACAAAAATAATAGTAGAGAAATAAAGCATATATTTCTAATCATTTTGGGGTGGGACAATTAGGACTACAGCAGTGCGGGGGGCGCTCGGGGGCAAGACGCCCACTATTTGAGGCTTTGTTTTGGCACCAATCCAAGTGGGATGAGTCCAAAACCTCCTATGGGGTTGTGTCAACAAGTTTGGTGTGGTATTGTGGCTGATTTCTCGGGTTTTGGGTCTAGATTGCGTTCCTAGTGTTCACCCGATAACCTCCCTTCCAAAAGAGAGATTAGGGATGTAGGAAGCGCAAAAGGGAATGGGGGTATAATTTGGTAGCACTCTGTTGCTCCAAATGCTCTAGCTCTATCCTATTTTTAGGGTGAGAAGGCTCACCATTTTATAGACCTGAGGCTCACCATTTTATAGAGCTGAGGGTCTCCTTTGAATGCGCATGCGAGGACACCACTTGGCTCACCATGCCTTTCTTTGGGGAGAGAAGATTCCTCCCTGATTTAGGGCCTCCATGATAAAGGCATGCTTGAATGAAGTCCATATCTATGATTTGAAACCATTCCTAGCAATTTCATGCTTTGAAGGTGAAGTTGGGTGGCGGATTTGGGCTGCCATTTGTCAAGGCTTGACTTTTAACCAGTAAAACTTGCTAATCGTCCCACCCTGGAGCGATTGCTGCTAATCATCCCGGGGTGGGGCAAATAGGATTCTAATCATCCCAGGGTGGGATGAATAGGGAGAAAAGTTCTTAAAAGGTGCCAAATTGACCTCTGACCTTCCAAAACTGATTTGGGAGTGGTTAGGACCACTGTTTAACCTCTGGAGGCTGCCCTAGGGGGTATGTATGCCAATTCGGTCAGTGCTTGTAGTCACATAATCGGATTGGTGCTATTTTGGTGTCTATAGAAATGCATTCTTTGATAAAATTAACCCATTTGTGGTGAAAACCAAAATTAAGGAGGATAACAATCAAAAAGTCTGAATTTAGCTTATCAAATGCTTTGTTCATATCAAGTTTGAGGTAAAAAATAGACCTATTAGTCTTATGAGCAGAGTGCAGAGCTTCATGAACTGTGATAACTCCATCCAAGATTGACCTGCCCTGGATAGAGATTCCATAGCATGGATATATGATGTGGGGCAAAACATATCTCAATCTATTTACAATGGATTTAGTTAGGATCTTTTAATAAAAATTGCACAAACTGATTGGCCTGAAGTCATCCATAGATTCAGGGGTTTGCTTCTTAGGAATTAGAGAAATAAAAGTATATTTGAGACCTTTTGGGATATGATTGCTTGCTTGGAATTCTCTTACAGCAAAAATTACATCCTTACTTATGATGTCCCAAAAATATTGATAGAAACAAGGGGGAAAGCCATCGGGTCCTAGGGCTTTGTCTGGCTCTATGCTAAACAAGGATTCCTTAGTTTTCTCATCAAAAAATGGAGCTATAAGCTTAAGGTTTATATTCTCATTTACTGTGCTAGGAATGGATTGCAAGAGAATATATTTGCCCTCCTCATTGCACTACGATTCTTGACCAAGGATAGAATTGAAATAAGTTATTGCCTCCTTTCTAATTTTTGTTAAGTCTTGAGTAATAGAACCATCTACTTTTAAAAAAAAAATTATCTTGTTATTGCTTCTATTTCTAATTTTGGTGACGTGAAAAAAATTAGAATTTGAATCTCCATATTTCAACTAAAGAGCCCTTGAATTTTACCTCTAATAGATTTACTCATAGGCCAAAATGTTATGAAACTTTGCTAGTTTTGTCTGTTCCTCCTGCCTAGTAGTTTCATCAACATCACCATGTTGAATCCTCTGATCAATTATCTTCAAAATTTCAACAACCTATTTTTTATTTTCAAAGAGATTCCCAAAGACCTCTTTGTTCTAAGTTCAAAGCTTTTCCTTAACAAACTTTAATTTGCCAGCAAGTTTAAAAGTTGCACTACCTCTAACAGGCTGCTGCCACCACTGAATTAAGTTATCTCTAAAACTAGAATGTTTGATCCACATAGATTGAAATATGAAAGGTTTATTGAAGGACAAAGAGTTAGGGATCTCCAAAAAAATGGGATTATGATCAGAGGTAATTTTAGGAACGTATTGCAGGGTAGAATCACCGAACAAAGTTGTAGCCTCCTTTGATAGAAAAAACCTGTCAAGCCTTTCTTGAATGAGATGACACCCTATCCATCGATTGCTCCAGGTATAATTCACTCCTCTAAGTTTTACATCCATAAACATGTTGGAGTTCACAAAGTCATTGAACTCATCAATGGTCCTGATAGGTGGTCCATTTCCACCCATTTTGTCTTAAGGGTAAATAGGAGTGTTAAAATCCCCAGCTAGAATCTAGGGGACATTATGGAAGATTTCACTCAAATTGACTAAGTACTCCCACACTAGAGCTCTCCCTTGAATTGAAGTCAAGGGATAAATATTTGAAAGGATCCACGACTTGTTGTTGTTTATTTCCTTAAATAAAACACTAATAACCCTTTCATATTTATGAATAATGGTGCCTTATACTATCCGGGGATCCCACAAAGTCATAAGGCCTCCAGACTCTCCTCTGGCTGATTTGTAAACCATATCCCCTTGATTCCAGATTTTTTTTACTACTTTTTTTTACTGAATCTCATCAGTTTTTGTTTCTTGCAACATGATAATAGTTGGATTCATTTGATTTATTATTGTACTAACTTCCTTGTGTTTGGGCAGGCCATTGAGGCCTCTCATGTTCCATGAGAGGAACTTCATTTAGATTGTTTGGTATTTATTTCTCCCCCCCTCCCTTGACGGGGTTTTCTTAATTTGTTATCTTTAGAACTCAGAATATCCTATTGAAACAAGGTTCTCTATTTTCCATTGGCAATGTCATTATCAATTTTAATTTTTTGATGCTCAGCATTTGATATTCTCCCTCTTATTTTTTCACTATCAAAATATATAGGAGACTTCACAGTGCTCCTGGTTTGTTGAGGACTAAACTGGGGGGAGGCAATTTTTTGTAGAACTGGACTACCATATTCCTCAGTCTGAAGAGTTTCACATATCTCCACCCCTACATCCAAATATTCTCCTTTTTTCCTGTATTTCCATGGTCTGCGAGACGACCCCTCAGTAGGATTCACCTGGCTCCTAGTGATGATGTTAGGGAGATGAGATTTTTTATTTTCCAATACCTCAACTTTCTTCCTAAGTTATTCAGCATTAGGGTTTGGCTTTGGGATGCCCACTGGGCTTGAAGTATTTTCAGTATTGGGGTTTAAGGATCCCGACTTGGATGGGGATTCTAGAGATCGGGCATTAAGGTTTGGCTTTGTGATGCCCACGGGGCTTACAGTAATTTTAGAATTAGGGTTTAAGGATCCTGACTTGGATGGGGATTCTAGAGAGTCATAAAGGTTAGCCTAAAGGTTCTAGGATTCCATGTCTTCCAATAATCCTCCTACTCCCATATTGGATAGAATTGAAAATTTATTTGAAACTAGAGGATTGGAACTTACCTAAGTATTTTGGTTGCCAACAACCTATTGTTTTCCTTTGTCTTGTTGGGACCCTGCACCCTCTCTTTTATTTTTTGGTAGACATAGTTTGTGTGATTGAAATCACCTCTACCAAAGAAACTCCTCAAATTTCCTCTATCTAGCATTCCCTGCTTCTAATTTTCTCTATTCATTGCCAGGTTAGGGCACTGATTGCATAGATGTCATTGATTTTTGCATTCTGCACATAATGTCAATATGTTCTCGTATTCTACCAACTATTTTTGATAGTATTATCCATACTATAGCTCCACAAACCTTGGAAACTCATTATCCAAATTAGCATTTACGTAGATTCGTGCATGAGTCATCCTTGTCTTGGCCAAGGTTGCATGGTCAATGGAGATAAGGTCCCCTATAGTTATGTCTATGCCCAACGACCAATATTCATTGAAGAACTGGGTAGGTAGACTCGGGAGACAAACCCAAATAGGGGTAATGTTAATATTTTGCTTTTCAGGGTCAAAATCTTCACCCCATCGTCTGAGAAAAAGGCTCCTTTTGCCCAAAAACCAAGAACCTCCTGTTAAAATTTGCTTAGCATCCTCCATATTATTAAAATGGATAATGAAGAACCCTTGAGTTAGAGCTACCAAATCCAAGCTACCTACCGGTCACCATTTACCTGTTGCCCAAGCCCTGATAGTCTCCATGTCCGACCTACCTTCCAAAAACTTGCCTACTAGGGAGAATTCTTCCATTGAAATAAAAGGGCTCATGGAACTTGTTGGGGCAAAATTTTTATTATTTACTAGAACTAGGGGCAAAAGAGAGAGAACATCCTTTATTTTTCCTCTAAGAGTCTCATCAAAAGACATCCACTTCTTGGGCCCCGCATTGTCCTTCGTATATTTTTTGTCAAGGTCTTTCTGAGGAGGGTCAGGCACCTGTGTGATGCCTGCATCCAAATATGCTACAAACTGACCACCATCCTCTGGATCCTCACTTGATCCATGCTCGAGGTTCCCACCCACCCCTTTCGTACCTGCTCTACCTCTATCGCCTTGGCTAAGATTCCTGCCCAAAAAATTCAAACCCTCACTCCCATCGCACCCGCTAAACCTCAGCTCACTCATTCATGATAGAGTTATCAATCTTATTAAGGAATTCAACAAGAAATAAAGTTTCTCAAGTCATCCAGGAAAAAGCTTCATCAGTGCATAAATAAAAGGAAAAAGACTCCATAATTTTATAGTTGCAATTTGGTAATTAAATAAGTAAAAGCATTTAGAAGCATGTCTATCATGGAACCATGAGTTCCCTAATATCCTTCTATCCTAAAATGATTTATGGAAGCATAGGAGGACCAAGGAGGTAGTTGGAACCAGTGTAGCAGTTTGATTCTACTTATATTGATTTACTTATGCTAAAATAGATTAACAATGTGGCGAGATTTTATTAATGAAATTGATGTAATATATTATTCTTTAAGAGTATGGAGGGTCTACGATACTTGCTTATATGTAATAATTATTAATCGATGGAAGATGTACCTTTAAATTATTGTTTATTGTCTCTTAAATGCTAGTTTTCTCTAGTATTTTGAATTCTTTGAATTATACTTTTCGTTAGATTTAGTATATGAACTATTCTTGTTTTTCTACTAAATAATAAGGGAATTAAATAATGAGTTCTAGGGTGAACTTAGAGGGTGACCTAAGGAATTGAGACCCCTTAGGGTGAACATAGTGGACCTAAGGGATTAAGACCCCTTAAGGAGAATGATAACTGAGTTTAGGGAAAGACTATATGTGAGTTACGATAGCTCATCATGGATATGAGATGGATAGCTTAACACACAATACACATAGCATACCTACATAGATTGACTTGTGTATGGTATGGTGATGGGCGTATACCTTCGATTAACTAAAGGTGATATTTTTAGCTCATCAAGAGTGATGAGAGGGATAAAATTATTTGTGATAACACATAATACACCTAGACATATGGACTTGTGTTAGGGTTTCTAGTGACATGTCACTCTTCAAGAAAATTAGGGAATTTGATCAATAGATCAATTAAAAGTTTTTTAGGGGTTTATGAATCCCTCTCCTTAGTAAAAAAAATATTTTCAATTTCTATATGTTTTCTTGTAGTTAAATTTTGGATCATTACATTTTGTATCAGAGCTCTAGGTACAAGGGTATAGAGCTTCTTGTTTTCTAAAGGCATGTGGGTGCATCCAATGAAGGCTTAATTAAATTTTAAGTTAAAGCTGAGATGACCTATAAATTTCCTGCTTGCTAGAATATGATAGGGAAAAATCCCAAGGGTAAATGAATGTTATAATACCTTACACACAATTATTAAGGGCTTTGGTATTAATGATACATCATAACATTGGAATACCACGCTAGTTAAAATATTGATGATTTTAGCAAGAGAAAATTGTATTATGGCTTGAATTAGTGATACAATTTATAGTGAATCTATAAACTAATATTTTTCTTGGTTGCAACCAGGTTAAAGATGTCATCTAAGATTAGAAAAGAGAGACCTACACCTAGATGAAATAAATAAAATAATTTTGAAGAAGAGATACAAGAGGAGGATCTAGGAAATTCCAACAAAGAGGTAGATGATCTCACTACTATGGTTGTTGCCATGTAGGATCAAATGAGAAAAATGTTAGAAAAAATTGTAAATTATAAATTGCAAGGTAGAGGCTTGGAGGTCGATCAAGATGATGGACTAACTAAAAAATTGTTGCAAGATAGAGCCCTTATAGAGAAGGAAATGACTAAGAATATAAAAAATATTTGTATCTCCAAGTTTGATAGAGAAGGTGAAGGAGATGCAGTTGAACTATAACTAAGATAATTAGAAGTTTATTTTATAGTAAAAGACTATTCCCCAAGAAACCAAATAATTTGGGTCATTATAAAATTAGAAGGGACTACTTTAGATTGTTGGGGAACCTACTATGAGAAGAATAAGGCTGGACCTATTGATATTAAATGGAAATATTTTTTGAAATTTTCAAAAATAGGTTTCTCACATAAAACTTTTTTGTCTTAAAGTTTGAATAATTTGCCAACCTTTGACAATAAACTAAAATAGTGGATATGTACTATAAGAAATTAGTTTGGTTAGTTAAGTATGTACCTGCTTATGATGAGAAGATGAGAGTTCACAAGTTTATTCATGGGTTAAAATCTAGAATGAATCATGATGTAAACATGCATGAACCTAAATTATTGTAAAAGGAATATGACTTGGTAAAGAAAGTAGAGTCTCACTTACAATTTAAATATGCTATCCTATTTGAGAAACATCAACAAGCACTACAAAAGAGAAATAGTCAAGGATTATTGAAATGGGAAGAGGAAGAGGATCGAAATACAATGAATCCTTAGAATTTAGAGAAGAAAAATAATGGGAAGCAGGGAAAGTTTAAGAAAAAATTTCAAAAGAGAACCAATAATAATCCTAACTATGCAAAGCCTCACACTAAAAAACTGTAAAATTTAGGTCTAGTAAATAAGACAGGGCAACAAAAACCAGAAAAGAGGTAAGGATCCAAGGATGGGTGTTATCATTATAGAGGCCCAGATTATACTAATTAGTTTCCACATCAACTAGGGTCGAGTACATTCAACACCAAGAGAAATGAACCTGAGCATCGAGTCTACACTGCAATTAGGAAACAAAAGCTAGAGGGGTAAGTCACTCGATTTCTTATGAAAGGTAAGATTTATAATAAGAAAGTAGAAATTTTAATTGATAGTGGATCCACAGATATATTTATTTCTTCTATTTTAGCAAGGGATATGCCATAAAGTCCAGGATATTTGGCCCATGGTTGGAAGGTTGAGTGGTTCTAAGCAAACCTACTCAGTAAACTAGTGTTATCCAATGATAGAAATTACTTTAGCTAGTGGTACCACTAAAGTTTATTTGTATGTAGATCCACTTAATGCCTTTGATGTGATCCTAAGGATGGATTGGTTATAGGCCCATAAAGGCTTGATCAATTTCAAAGATATATGGATCGAATATTCAGAGAAGGGCAAGAAAGACTAATAATTCATAACAAATAGGGGCATTCAGATCCCAGATGTTGTCAGCCATGCAATTGAAAAAATCCCTCAAGAAAGGAGGGATGGTGTATGTTATAAAACTCAACGAGGAAGAAGAATATCAAAAGAGAGAGATGTTAGGGAAGCACCTAATTTTATAGGATTTTAAGGATGTGTTCCTAGAATATTTACGTAGAATCCCTCCTATACATAATTTGATTTCATAATAGATCTTATGCTAGAAGTGGAACCTATTCATAGATCCCTATATAGGATGAATCCTATTGATATACAAAAACTAAAGGTCCAACTACAGGGGCTATTAGAAAAGGTTTTAATAAAACCAAGTGTGTCACCTTGGGGTGCACCCGTTTTAAGATTGTGTATTGATTACAAGATGCTAAATAAGGCTGCAATCAATAACTGATATTCTTTACCTAGGATCAAATATTTGTTTGATTAACTAAGAGATGCCAAAATATTCACAAATATTGATCTAAGATCAGGGTACCATCAGTTGAGAATACTTGAGGAAGATACTCATAAAATGATATTTAAAACTAGGTATGGGAATTATGAGTTCATAGTCCTACCATTTGGAATAACTAATGTCCCAGCTGCATTCATGAATCTAATGAACAATGTGTTTAAAAGGCACCTAGACTAGCTTGTTCTTATATTTCTAGATGATATCTTAATATACTCTTAGAATAAATAAGAGCTCAATAAACACCTCAAGATCATGTTAGATTGCTAAGGAAGAACCAATTATATAGAAATCTGGCCAAAAGTGATTTCTACTTTCCATAGGTATGATATATTGGGCATATCATATCAACAGAATGAGTTGTGGATCCAAAGAAAATTGAGGCTATCAAAAATTGGCCACCCCCTAAAAATATGATAGAAGTGTGAATCTTCATGGGTTTAATGGTATATTATAGAAATTAAATTAAGGAATACTCTAAGATTGTTGTGGTAATAACTAACCTTCAGAAGAAAAGAAAATAAATCAAGTGGTCAAAAAAATATGAAGTTGCCTTTGCATTGCTGAAACATAAAATCACTACCACACCAATACTAAAAATTATTGACCTTCAAGAGAACTTTTAGTATGCATAGATAAATCATTGGAAAGGTTAGGAGGAATACTCTCTCAATAAGAGTCAGTAGTTGCATATACTTCAAGGAAGCTCAAGAAGCATGAATTTAATTATACTACACGTGATTTAGAGCTATCTACAATGGTGCATGCTCTAAAGGCCTACCACCACTACTTGGTGGGAAGACCATTTGAGTTAAAAACAAACCATTAAATTTTGAGGTACATATTCACCCAACCTATATTCAATGCGATATAGAGAAGATGGGTTGATTTTATTGTTGAGTACAAATTTGAAATTGAGTATATAAAAGGGAAATATAATAAGGTTGTTGATACTTTGAGTATAAGGAAACACATAGTGGCCATATCCAAAATTCACATGGATATGATGGATCAAGTGAGGTAGGATCAATCTCAGGATGAGTATTGCTAGAAAAATTGAGCTAGAATAGATAGATACCCTAAGGGTAATAAGGAATTTGGCATCAAATATGACCTTTTGTGCTACAAATATAGGATCATCATACCAAAAATAGGTGATTTAAGGATGCTAATAATGCAATAAGCCCATCGATCCCCTCATTTTGCTCATCCTGGAAGGGCAAAAATGAAGGAAAACATGAAAAGAACCTTCTTTTGGGTAGGAATAAAGAGGGATATCACCAATTTTATTGCTCAATGCCTTGAATGTTAGAAATTTTAGGTATAATGAAAGTATATTACAGGAAAATTGTGTCCACATGATGTACCTATGTAGAAATGGTAGGTTACATCCATGGATTTTATAGTAGGGTTACCCAAGACCAGGTATCAACATGATGTAATCCTTGTAATAGTCAATAGATTGACTAAGGTTACATATTTCATACCAAGGAACATCAAAGATGACACTCAGGTGGTGGATAATATATTTTTCAAAGAGGTGTTCCAATTGCATGAATTTCCTAAGGTGACCATTTTAGATAGAGATTCTAAATTTATTTTTGAATTTTAGAAATCCCTACATCGTGCAATGGGTACAAAAATGAATATGAGCTCGACATACCATCTTGAGACAAAGGATCAAATTGAGTGGGTAAAACAAGTAATAGAGGAAATGCTCTTCATGTACTTCATGGATTACAAGTCTCATTGGGAAGACTACCTATATCTTATGGAATTTTCCTAAAATAATGGACATCACTTCTCTCTAGAAATGGCTACTTCCGATGCCTTGTATGGGTGAAAGTGTAGAACACCATTGTCTTAGGATAACCTAGAATATCGAGCTATGATTGGGCCAAATATAGTTAGAGATATGGATGATCAGCTAAAGGTGATCAAGAAAATATTAAAATAAGTCATTGATAGGCAAAAAAATTATGCTAATCTAAAGAGAACTCCAAGAGAGTACTCAATTGGGGATAAAGGATTTTTAATGGTTAAACCGATGAAAGTGCTGTCAAATCCATAAAGTTGGATCTATGGTTTATGGGATCCTTCAAAATAATTAAAAATATTAGTTTGATTGCACAACGACTTGCCTTACCAGTTACCACTTAACCTGTCAAAAATCCATGATACCTTCCACAAATCCTTTCTTAAGACATATGTTGTTGACCGTGAACATGTGTGGGATGTTTATAAATTGTAGACGACAAATCCAAATGCTATTGAAGTGATTTCAATGAGTATTCTTGAATTCTGTTCTAATTCTATGCAAAATCAAACTCCTAAACAATGTAAAGTTCCAGTGGGACCACTTATTAGAATGATATGCTTGGAAAAAATTGGATGAGATGAAAAAATATTTTCCCTTCTTGTTTGAAAATATAGAATGTAAGAATTTTATTTTGTAAAAATAGAAACACCTGAGATGGTAATTAGTCCTTGGGGGGTAGGATGTCATGGCCCTCCCTTATGTACTTTTTGGCACAAAGAAATAATGTATTAATTAATGATGTTTTAATATCTAGTTTGAGAAATTGAACCAACTATGCAAAATATTTAGTTGATTTGGAAGAGCATGGTGCTACTAACATATTTCTAAATATGTAGGATCAGGTACACTAAAAGGTGGAAGAAGTATAATAATCCACCAGAAGAGAGGGTACTTGAGGTTGGAGACGTGATGATTAAGGCAAATCAAGGGTAAAATTGATGGAAATCTTCATATAGGCATTTATTCAGTTAGGCATAATCATCAATAACTAGCCACCTTGAGCCTCAAGTTGATAGCCTAGTAGCTATCACAAATTCTTAGGCTAAGACGGGTCTATGAGATGATGGAAAGACTCCCTCTTTATTTATTGCATATGTTTGATTGTATTTTACTTTATCACTATCTGCATTTGTGGTTTAGGAAATAAGAGAATGCATATGTTGGTTGCCTTTGAAAGATCCTTATTTTACTTAAAAAACTCTTACTCTCTATTTTATATATAATAGTTTAATTATTTTAAATGATAATAGAACTTTGTTTATCAATAATAATTTAATTATTATTAAATGATAGTAGAGTTTTATTTATAAATAATTATTTAATTATTTTAAATGATAACAAAATCTCATTTATAAAGTAGTTGAGTTATTTTAATTGATTAGAAATAATAAATAACTTATTTTATATGAGAATAGAATCTCATTCAAAAAGAAAATAAAAGCATATAATAAGCCTTTTAATATTAAGTAAATGGAATTCTTAAAGAATCTTGAGGCTTCTAGAATGTGGTAGTTTGCACATTCATGGAGGATCCTACCACCCTCCACCGACCTAAGGAAAAGGAGAGCCTCATTTATGTTAAAACTTAAAAGATAATATAAAATATAAAAATATCCCAGCCTACCGTCGTAAGGTAAGAAGGAATTTATGATGGCAAGTAAGAGAAAGGAAGGGATGACTTTGGTAAAAAGGGGAAGGAGGATAGAGAAGGCATATGATAGAGGAGAAAATAAAGGGAGAAAGTAGATGACAAATGAAATAAAGGAGAAAATAAAACTGTAGTGATCGAACTAGGGAGTTCACTGTTCATAGGATTGACATTCAAAAGTTTAAAGGTTGGTTAAAATGAACTATCATACCTTGTAAACTTTATAACTTGATAAAAAAAAAAAGGAGAGTTGAGTTTTGTTGTTTAGCTTGATATGTTAGTTTACCCTTAAAACCAAATATATCATAGAATCCATTAAAACTCCTTGAGTTGCACCTTCCTCTACGCCAAGTCATAGCTATTTGGGGTGCGTGCGTGTATTCATTCTCCTTATCGAGTTGAGGATGGGGATCCCTATGATGTACCTTGTTTAATATTGTGAGACCACCAAATCTAGGTATAGCATGTGTGTGTGTTTAGAACCCCTCTCAACTAGGTTAAAAAGAAACCAATCCCTATCGCTTATGGTCTGCCATGGAAGCTATCCATAGCTAGTCGTAGCCTAGTTTCTTGGTGTTGCCAAGTTATTGTGTTCATTCCATTCTCTTGTGGTCATTACTCCATTAAGAAACCTACGATGTCTTCCAATCCTCGTTCATTGAGCGATGTCTTTCGTAGGACTTGCTAGTGTTTGTGCACCTATGTTGTGTGAGGGAAGTTATTGATGGCTCATCGTCCTTGTATATCCTGTGTATTGGTGGGTGGGAACCATTATTTTCCCTATGTTGTGAGCTACCTTGAAGTCCTTGTCAATTCATTGCTAGTTGTTTGTTTCATATCTCATTATCGCCTGTATCACAAGGCAGTTCCTTGTGTTGGAGTAACCCTGTCTGCCTTGTTACTCATATAGAAGATAAAATAATCAAAGGAATTGCATGTTATCTAATTTATTAAATAGTGTATGTTTTTTAGTCAAATTAGATAAAGGGACTTGGAAATATACCTTTAATTGAGTATTATGTTATTTAATTCAAATAATAAAAAAAGATAATGTTTTAGTTAACTAAGTAATATGTTATTTGATGAATTAAAGTAGTGACTTGATTTATTAAATACATATAAATAGTTTGTTTTTTAAATTAAGGGTATGAGACTTTAATTTATAAAATGAAGGAAAAGGGTTTATTTATGAATTAAAGTAGTGACTTGATATATTAAAAAAATAGAAATAGTTTGTTTTGAAAATTAAGGGTATGGGAATTTGATTTATAAAATGAAGGAAAATATTTTATTTATGAATTAAAGTAGTGACTTTGATTTATTAAATAAATAGAAATAGTTTGTTTTGTAAATTAAGGGTATGGGACTTTAATTTATAAAATGAAGGAAAGGGGGTTTATTTATGAATTAAAGTAGTGACTTTGATTTATTAAATAAATGGAAATGGTTGTTTGTAAATTAAGGGTATGGGAATTTAATTTATGAAACAAAGAAAACTGGTTATTTCTTAGATTGAAGATATGGGGCTTTAGTTTATGAAATAAAAGAAGATAATCTATTGTATAAATTAAGTAATGAGGCTTAATTTATGGGAGTAGAGGAACCTAGTTATTTGATGATTAAAGGTATGGGACTTTAACTTGTCAAATAAAGGTTGAATGAATTTATTAAAGTGAAACCTGTGATCTAGTTGTAATTGTTGAAAAGAAAAAAAAATCTCTATGGTCAATGAGAGGTGAAAACAAAAATGGTGATATTTATGATTTCAACTATGTAGTAGATGGTTAGTTTATTTGATTTAATTTGTATAGTTGTAATTTGAAAATTAAATAATTAAATACATTTAGAAGCATGTATATCATGGAACCATGAGTGATCTGATCCCCTAATATCCTCAAATGGTTGATGGAAGCAGAGGAAGACCAAAGAAGCAATTGGAACCAATGTAGTAGTTTGATTCTACTTATATTGATTTACTTATGCTCAAATAAATTAATTATGTGGGAATATTTACCTAATAAAATTGATGTAATATATTACTATTTAAGAGTATAGAGGGTAGGAGTTTTTAAATATTTGAGAATGTAAACTGAGGGCCTAAATTGATTGAGAATGAGAGGACATTTTTTAGAGGACTACCCAAACTACCAAAATTGTTTTGGCCATATTTCACTCATATGAACTCATATTGAGCTAAAATATTGAGGGTTGATGCCTAAAAAATCCTAGAACATCTCCACCAATGTTTAGATAATTTGGAGCAATAAAATCCTAGTGAATTCCTATGTGTGAATGAGATTTTTGATAAGTGACTGTGCAAGGGTTTCGTCTTGGTTGAGTGTCAGCAACTCTAGAGGTTGAATTTTTTGGATCTTCGAGCCCTAAAAACCAATATTTTTGTGGTTTCTACTCAAGATTTTAGTAGGATATGTTGTAGGGGATCCAAGATGGGTTATAAATATATATTTCAATAGATATTCATGTTGGGAACTTGATTGACAATGACTTCCAATTTGTTGCATAAAAGAAAAGCAAAAATCATAGCTTTTCACGGTGTCTAGGGCATGGATTAAAGATATCACGAAACAAGTTTCAAGAAGCTGATCAAAAAATGGCTCAAATATCAGGTGAATCTAGTGCTAAGGTGCACCCACAAAATAAATCCACTGTGGAAACCCCTATCAAGGGTAAGAATTTCCAAGACTCATCCCCAAAAATAAATTTTAGGGATGCCCTTCATGGTGGATAGCCTTAGAATAATGCTAATATTTATCTTAGGGCTTCCCATAAACCTCTAAGAATGCCTAATATGGATCCTAGGAAAACAGAGTCAGGAATTCTTAAAGCAACTGATGGAACTCCTATTGTTAATATTGATATGGATAACATTTAGACTAGCATTGAAGATCTAGAAAAAAGAGGACTAATTTGTCATTTCATGGGTTTTCATCTGAGCCTATCTACTTTAAAACTCTGGGTTTCAAAAAGCTGAAAAAATATAGGTGAGTTACAAATATCTATTTATCCAAATGGTTATTTTCTTATTTTTTTTGCTAATAATGAAGATAGAGAGAAAACATTTCAAGGGTGTCCCTGGTTCTTTGGAAGGGCAGGGATTTTCATGAAGCCCTGGCATACTAAATTTAAAATCAAATAAGAGATGCCTTCTATAGATCCCGTGTGGTTAGACTCTTTGGCATCCCAATTGAATTATGGAATCTAACTGCTTTTTATTCAATTGGAAACTCATTAGGAATTTTTATGATGATTGTTGATTGTACTCATAAATTTGAACATATTATTTATGCTCAGATTTTTATTTTAATGGATTTTTATAAACCCCTACCTAAAAAAATCATATTACAATTTGGGGAGGACACTTGGGAGCAAGTAGTGGACTATGAGAGCATTCCTTTATGTTGTAGAATTTACCATGAATATGGTCATTTGGGTAGTGTTTGCCCAAATAAAATTCTAGATCAAAAGAAAGAAGATATAAAATTTGCAAGTTTCCACATGCCTAAGAATAAGAACAATCAGAAAAAACCAATTATGAAGGATCAATATAAGTTATCTACTAATATGAGGAAAAAAAATTGAAGATGGATTCTAATCAAAAGGTAGGTCACAAAACCAATCAATATCATAGGTCAAAAGAAGTTAAAAATATTGTAGAGGAAGGTAATATTAATACCCTTCCCAACTATTTTAGCCCTAGTATTAATGAAGATCATCACTTGGAACATTATAGGACTCAAAGAGAGTATTTAAAAATAAAATGAATTTAGAAGAATGATTCAGATAAATCATCCACATCTTGTTTTCCTTCAAGAAATGAATATGTCCATAGAGGAAATGGAATCAATTGCTAGTAAAATTTGGCCATCTAGAAAAGTTGTTTCCCTCAGTTCTTAGGGGAATTATGGCGGCATTGCATACCTTTGGAACCCAAAATAGGTAGTTATTCACCATATGGTTGGTAGTTGGGGTATTTTGGCTATAACTATTCAAAGTAGACATTCCAACCAAATCATGATCTACATTACTGTTTATGCTCTAACTACTTTGGAGGGAAAAAGAAGACAGTGGAAGGATATAACTTATATTATATCTCATTTTCCTATAGCGTGGATCTTGATCGGAGGAGATTTCAATACCATCCTCTCTTTGGATGAGAAATTGAGGGGAAACAAAAATTTAGATAGGAGCACTAACCTCATAAGTAAATATATTGAAAACCTCCATCTTGTGGACATCCAACCAAATAATGGCCTTATGACTTGGTCTAACAGAGGCAAGGCTTAGCTTGTATAATGGAGATATTGGATAGGTTCTTGCTCTCTAACAATTTATTAATCCATGGTCACATTCCTAAAGTGAATACTCTTAATAATACTGGTTTGGATCACTGGCCAGTCATAGAGGAAATGTGGAAAATCAATGTGAGTTTCTCTCCTTTTCAATTTTATTTAATATGGCTTAGAGACAGTTCCTTTAGACCTCGAGTGCAACAATTGTGGAAGGAAGGTAAACCTAGGCATGGGACTAATATGTTCTATTTTGCCAAAATATGGTAATATATTAAATCCAAAATCAAGACTTGGAACTGGAAGGAGTTTGGGGATGTTCATAAAAGAAAACATGAAGTTATTGCTCATCTTGAAAATTTGAATAAGAAAATCCATTTATATGGCCTCAGAGAGAGTAGAAGTTTAGATGAAATTAATCTCACTACTCAATTAGAGTAATGGGAAAAAAGAGAAGAACTATTACGAAAGAAAAAATCTAGAATTCAATGGATCAAATAAGGAGATCAAAACACAAATTTCTTCCACAAATCTCTTCTAGATTAAATATATCACAAATTTATTTCTTCCCTTAAACATGATTCTAGAGATGTTTTCTACACTTAGGATGGCATGAAATCTATTGTTGTCAATTAATTTTCCAATCTTTTTGCTGCTACTCCTCTTGAATCAGCTTCTCAAAAAAATGTTCTTCAAGCAATCCCTTCTCTTATCTATTGTAAGGATAAATCTATTTTGACTGCTCCTATTACGATAAATGAGCTTCAATAGGTAGTTTTAAAAATGCAAAAAGGGAAAACCCCATTCCCCCCAAGTCCTGATGGTTTTCCCATTGAGTTCAACCAAGAGTTCTAGGATATCCTTCATGCTGATTTATTAGAGGTGGTGGAAGAAGATAGGAAAGCCAAATAAATTTTGAATTTCATCAATAAAACATATTACTCTTGTTACAAAATCTCAAGAGGTTGATCATATCTCAACTTTTAGACCTATTTCTTTGTGTAATGTTCTTCTCAAAATCATTACTAAGATTATGGCAGAAAGGTTGAAGCCTCTTTTACATAAGATTATTTTACCTGAACAAGGGGGTTATGTGGAAGGGTGTCAAATAGTGGATGAGATAGTTATTGATCAGGAAGCCATCCATTCCATGGATATGCAAAAATATTCTTCCATGTAAAGCTTATGACAAAGTGGATTGGCAATTTCTTATCAAAGTTTTGAGGCAATTTGGTTTCTCTTAGGATTTGATGGATTGGATTATGGGATGTATCTCTTAAGTTTCTTACTTAGTTTTTATCAATGGTATAACTTCTCAATTTTTCCTATGTTCAAGAGGTATTAGGCAAGGTGATCCCCTATCCCCTCATTTATTCATCATTCTTACTGAATTCTTGGGTAGGACTATAACCAAAAAGAGAGAAAAAAACCCTTGAGGGAGTTACCATTGATCATGGAGCTAGACCTATCTCTCATATTCAATTTTTTTATGACTCTACTCTTTTAGGTAAAGCTATAGTTAAGGAAGATTCTAATATTAAGCAAATCATAAAGTAGTTTTTCTAAGGCTACTAGGCATTTGATCAATGAATACAAATCTAAAGTCATTTTATTTCATTGCTCTTCCATATAGGAATCCATGGTCTTGGATAAATTAATATATAATAAGACATCCCTTTCAATCACTTATTTAGGTATTCCCATCAATATTCAAAGAAAAAAAAATATTGGAATTGGTTGTTGGACAATGTCAAGAAGAAAATTGGAAAGT